>JAJNNQ010000033.1:8110000-9310000 GCA_027886175.1 Phylloscopus collybita | reverse complement strand
GCAGGTAGACTCCTCGTGTCTGTCAAAATCTGACCTTGTTGCTGTTGGCAGGAAACATCCCTATCAATTAGGCTTTTATGTGAGTTCAATATCAATCACAAGTTGACTGATGGATTTTTTTTTTTTTATTGTGTCTTCTGTAAGCCAAATTAAAAATTAGGAAAGGTGCCATTGGATTTTTTTTATGGGAATTCACCATTGGTTCATTCTGTGTTCTTTCTTTATTCCTCTTTTTTAGCAGTTGAGGCTACTTATTGCTGTTTTGCTTCATTGAGAAGGATCACAGAGATATTTTTCTCCTTTATCCCATGACTTTCTGGGATCTTATAATAAAGCAACTGCCTTTGACTCCAGTGAAGAGCATCTGCTCTTCAGCCTGGTGAAATGTCAGTACTTTTAGGTATCAGGACAGGACAGGGCCTCTTCTCTTAGAAAATCAGTGAACACTGGCATATCAAAAATGGCCAGAAAAGAGAATTTTCCCCTGTTCTGACTGAGGGGGCCCCATGATGGATCATCTATAGGCTTGGGTCAGGAGGGTGGAGAGGATTGGTAATCTAAATCTCACAAATCTGAAGGCAAAATTTTAGGAAGATGGAAAACTGATGAGCATTTGAACTTGGAACTCGTTTGTGGAGGTTTTAGTCAGTCAGTATAGTGGTTGGGAAGCAATATCTGCTTTTTTAATATAGAAATTTAGCTATTTCTAGAACCTGCTTATTATTTAGAAGACATGTATAATGCTTAAATAATACAAAAAAATGATTCCCTAAATATGAAAAGGACTAAATGTTTATCTGAGACTGCAATAACATTCCTAATCTTTTTTCCCCCCAATCTATTTTACTAGACTATTTTGAGGATTGTGGTCCTTGGCATATGGGATTACATTGAAAACAAGATCGAGGTAAGCTCTCTCTTGGTCCTGTTTCCCAGGCAGCCCCAGCAAGGCCATGAAGAACTGCTGTGGATGGCTTTGTTATTACCCTGCTGCAATACAATATCTTTTAAGGGAGATAAATACACATACTCTTCTCATTATGCATTATCCATAGCTGAGTGATGCAGTCTCTTTTTCTGTGAGAGAAGATTGCAATATTTAAAAAATATTTTGTGAAGGGAGGGATTTTGGCCTTCTTGCTCTTTGTGTGCCTTTTGTTGTTACAGCTGTGCTGGTCTAACTGGTGGTACTGCTGCCCTGAGATGTAAAAATTGTCACCTGAGTTTTATATCCCCATTGCTTTAGCTGAGTTAGTTGAAAAATTGCCTGTAGTTTCCTGGTAGTAAGTACTGCTTTGACAAAACCCCCATTTTTATTGTGAAATTGTTTTGATAAACACTATAGTAAGAGTAATGAGTGTTAATCTCAAATTAAAAATTAGGTAGAATGTGTATACTCTTGTAGAGAAAGAAAAGGAAATTCATGTGTTATAAATGATACAACATCCAAATCTGAGCAGAAATCTGGAGATAGGGAAAATGAAAAGCTCCTTCTTGAAACTGCCTCATAAGCCACTGCTGTGCAGGAAGAACCAGAAGGCAATCTGGGTGTTCTTGGAGCTTAAGCAGTCTAGAGACTTGCTTATTTTAGTAATGAAGTTGTAAACATTTTGTTTTGCTAAAAAATTAAATGAAACTTAAATAGTTGATCCAGGGTTTCTTATTATTAAGGCTAATGCAGCAGTTTCTGATAATTCATTTTGGTAATTTGGAATAGTGGTATTCTTTACTGCCCACTGAGTGGCTGCAGTAAGAAGTATTTCTTTTCAATACACTGAATTTTTATACCCAGTTCTGAATAAGTGGTTCTTACAAAAATCCATGCCCTGCCTCTTTATGTAGACAGTTAATCAATGGGCTGTGGCAGCAGGGGAGGGTCTCAGCAGGAATGAGAACGTGGTGCTCTGTTCTACCCTGCTAGGCCAGTGTGGGACAGACACAGCACTGCTGTCACTGTGCTCTGAAACACATTTACTAGCTCATTTCTGTCGAATGCTTTGTACAATTGCTTTTTCTGACCTAATCCCAGTGCAGCCAGTGGCACATAAATCATTCTGAACGGTCCCAGTTGTCCAAGTGCTTGCAAGGCTCGCTGCCCCATGGCAGTGAGAGCAGGCAGCCTTTCTGCCCAGGGGCACACACAACCATTCCCACACGTGTTGTGGAGCCAGGACATGGCCAGGAGCCACCAAGTCTCTTGGCTCCATCTTTTTCTACTTGTCTTCTTGATCTCTTCATTTAGACAGTAAGATCTATGGGTAGGGCCTGCATTTTTTTTTAGATGACATTATGCCAAGTAACAAGTCATAAATAGCAGTGATGATAAAACTCTATGGCTGTAATAACATTTAGACTATCGCTTCTCCTTGGGGATTTTGGCCAGTTTTTCCAAATACCTTTCTCTCCCCCTGCCCTTCCACCACAATTTCTCTCTCCTCACCTCATAAAAAGCACTGAGGAATTTTGTTGTGCTACCTAAAAAGGATGCAGCCTTTCTGTGGCTTGGCCACCCCTCATATCCCTTTCAAATAGGTACCATAATTGCATTGCTTTTGGGCAAAGAGGGAATCCTTCAAGATTTCAAAGAGGAACAGCAGGGAGATGACTTTAAGGAAAGGTTTGAAAGAACTGCTTTCTCTCTAGGTGTTTGATGGTGCTGTCATAATCTTGTCCTTGGCACCAATGGTGGCCTCCACAGTGGCCAACGGCCCCAGCAGCCCGTGGGATGCCATCAGCCTCATCATCACACTGCGGATCTGGAGAGTGAAGAGGATCATTGATGGTGAGTGGGGGCTCAGGGTGTGACTCCAAGCATTACCTGGCTGGCAAGAAGAGATTTTAAAAATACAGAAGGATTGGTGGCTACCACTGTTCCTGTCGTTGTCCTTTCTCTTACGTTTTGCTAGCACTGAGCAGAAGAGGGTTATGACTGCCATGGAGGAGGGTAGGGCTGGAGATCATGGCTGTAGCTCCTGCTCCCTAGGAGCCTGTATAATTCATTGGAAGTTAGGCACCTTCCCATCCCTGTCCTGTAAGGTAAATGCCCTGACCTGCTTCATGTCTCTTGCCACCAGATGTCATTCCCCATCTCCTGCAAAATAATTGATTCCAGTCTGCTTTGCTGGTATTTGCTGCACCCTCCCCATAACCATATAGCCAGCTCTGTCTTGGGACTTTATTTTCTAAGTTTTTGTCAGTAGGTAAGTTTTATGTCAGATTGCAGGAGGATTTTCTTGCCCTGGGGATTCCCAGTTGGGAAGGTGCTCTGTGCAGTGCTGTACATCCTGGAAATGTGGTTTATATTGGTGGTGTTTTGCACAGATCTCTGTGGGGATGTACCAGGGGAGATGGAAAGGCCCCAGCAAGTGAAAGTTGTAGAGAACAGTCTCTGTGGCTGGGCCTGGAAGCAGGGACTTCAGTGTAGGCTACTGTGTGCTCAGCAGCTTCAGGCAGCTTAGGGAAAAGAAATAAATGAATGGTTCATTTTGGTCATGTGTGAAAAATCAGAGTGAAGTTGTTATTTGTGGTTTAAATGCCAAGCAAACTCTGTATTCAGAGTTCAGGACAGGTCACAACCCTCTGATTGAAGCAAAAAAAGAAAATGTCAGGAAACATTAATTGCAATGTGTATTGACCAGCTTTTCTGATCAGTCTGAGTTTGCCATAGTTAAGACAGGAGCAAAATTTCTAGAGCCATTCAGAGAACATCCTGAAAACTGGGCTGTAGCTTGAAAAGCTAGAGAAGATTAAATGCTCTTTTTGTTTCCTCAAAATATCTTTCTTAGTCTGCTGTGTCCATTAAGGACTGATTTCTTACCACAAAGTCTAGGAATAATTAAATGGTTAGGGCTCTGGAATTGTTCTTTTCCTGAGGGAGCTGTGCTGTTCAGGTTTGGAAGGAATGGGACTGACTCTAAAGAGAAAATCCTCCTACCCAACAATCCAGGAAATCTGTGGTAAACACTGGGGAGGAGCTGTACTAGCATGGAATCTGGGAAGAGCAGGCAGCATGCATTTCAGTTCAGCCAGGCAGATGGAGGTCTGACCAAACAGTATCTAGGCACTGCATTTCCTGTGTTAGAAATCCTCCCTGAAAAAAGTTCTCTAGTGCTGCTTCTATTAGAAATACTCCATTTCTCTAGATGCAAGGGAAGGGGGGGATGCTCTTTGGCCTGTAAAGGTTTTCTTTCTGATAAAAAAACCAAATCACAGCTGGGTTGCTTTAAGTTTTATTTGTGTTTTCCAGCATATGTCCTTCCAGTGAAAGTGGAGATGGAGATGATGATTCAGCAATATGAGAAGGCAAAAGTTATTCAAGATGAGCAGCTGGAAAGACTAACCCAGATCTGCCAAGAACAAGGGGTAAAGTTCAGTTCTGTCTTTATTTACACATATCTTGTCAAGGCAAATCAAACAGTTCATGTACTTCACTGCAAGCTGAGCTTTGAGAAGTACCACTGGGACTTGTGCTGGGGGGTGACAGGTCTCAGTGCTAAGGAAGCATTAGCTGCAGCCAGGATATTGTCAGCATGGTATTTGTCAAACTGCAGGCTCTGCTGCTGGGCTTGTGTTTTCAGAGGTGGGGAAAACAAATGTGAGCAACAGAAAACAAATGGTTCCAGTAGGTCATTTATTGAATGAGTACAGCTAGCCTGACATAGTACTAACATACAAAAGCCATTGTCGGAGACTGCAGCTAGTGTTCCTAGGAAAAGGAAGTGCAGTTAAAAACAAATGAATTTCCCTGCTTTAAATGCAAAAGGCAGCTTCCCTGTAGGTCAGTCAGAGACTCTTGGCAAGCTCAACATGTTGCAGTAGAAGCTTCTAGTTCCTGGAAGCAAGTCAAGATTTAAGACTCTTCCCAGGCCCCTAAATGTTCAGTGATTCAGTCTAGAGGTAAGGGAAGGTGAAGTTTGAAATATCTCAAATGAACATATTTTACATGAAAACGGTGTAAAACCATTTTTGGGGCAATGAGCCAGGAGTTTTTGCCATTTGTCTTATGCAAATGAGTTCTTGACTAACTTGCTTTAAGGTAGAAAGCAGGGATGGATGTTGAGGCTCGGGATAAGTGAGTGGTGAGGTGACCATCAGACCACAACAGGATGATCCCCAGGTGATTTACTTCTTGTTCCAGTGAAAGGAGAACTCTGAGATATCATCCAGATAAATCCTGGAGATTTCTAGCTTCAGCTACCACTCCTGGCTTGTGGCAGGTACCTTTGAAATACAAAGCCATCAATATTTAGGTCCCCAGCTGGATTTTTAGGTTTAGGTTCAGGTCTCCTGGATCTCAGCCTAGGATTCTGCGCTGAGCTGCTGGTGGTGGTGAGTTGCCTTGTCTGTGTGATGCAGTAGCAAGAGCTGTAGACACTGTGTCATTTCATAACACTGGTTTTGAGTAACTTATATGACAAAGCTCTAAGCCTAAGGCTTGGCTTCTGCCAAAAATGAGTAAGTGCCAACTATCTAAGTGTCTTTGGTGGCAAAACTGCAGTCCTCTTCATGACAGCTGTGCTCGATGATGTTCAGTGGTTTGAGTCTATCAGGGTTGTGAGATTGCCAGGTAAGTGGTGTATATACCCCATTTTACAAGGGACAGGTTCTCTCCTCACCAAACCCATTAAGCAAATCAGTGATTTCTTGAGTCCCAGTGCAGTATTTTGTCTGTCAGACCATACTAAAGGTCTTGACAGTTATAAATAGTAAAACATTTGTTTTTAGGGACTTTGCTATACAGCCAGATAACACTCTCAATCTGTAAACAATTTTTGGTGTTACTGTTCCATAGTCTGAGTAAAGGTGGGCTCATGATTCCAGGTGGGGTTCAGGAGCAGCTCTCGTGGCTCTTCATTCTGAGCCACGTACTCCTGGGTGTCTGACCAGAGTAGCCCTTCATCTGAGCTCTGATGGTTTCAACAGCCTGTACATCCAACAAAGAGTACTGCATTGGGACAGGAGGAAATCTGAGAAAACAGAGCAGGTTCTCTTGCAGCTTTCCTGTGTCATCTGCTATGGAAAAATACAGCCCATAGAAAGATGACAGCATGCTAATCCCCCTTACTGGCCTGACTGGCTGCCAGACAACTGTCTCAGCTGTATAGCATCAGGTAAATGTACTAATTTGCTGCAGCTAGCAACATAAGACATTGACATGAGTAGTGCATCCTTTATTTGTAAATTATTAACTTCATAATTCAGTCAAGAACAACTTGTCAGCTTTATAATATTCACATTAGCGTTGTGCACGGCATCTGATGGGAAAAATGGCTCCTAACGGTATTTAATGCCTAAACTTCTGCCAGGTTTTTGCTTTTTTGTTTGATCACCTTTCCTGTGCTTTCAAGGATTGTTTGCTGATGGTGTTTCTGTGTGGTTGTGTGTTCCTGAGGGGAGGTTTGCCTGCAGCAGTCTGGCTGTGCCCGGAGCAGCAGGCAGGAGGGTTGCAGGCAGCACACACAAGTCACTGTGGCTCCCTGCAGCCCAGCAGGGAGGCAGGCACTGATGGCCCCTGTGCTGCACCGTTGTGACCACCCTGGTGATTTGCATTTATTCAGTAGTTAGAGATGGGGCTGAGAATATTCCTGGGGGAAAGGTTTCCCAGCGCTTCCTTTTCTGAGATCCCGCGTTCGGTTTCTTACTGCTTTGCTGCTGCTCAGGCCATTGGGGTTAGAATTCTCAGAGTCTGGCACATTCTGCAGATGAAATTATCTTGAAAGTTTCAAGCAAAGTATTAATTATTTCATTAGAGGAATTGGGAAAAATAGCTAGCCTGTTTGGCTTGGGATTTAAAACAAAAATAATTGGTGGCCGGTTCTCTGAGAAGTCTCATGGTGATTTGAAGCTGATGCTTAATGCTAGGCAGACAAAACCAGAATTTCTGTTTTAAAAATTAAAAGCAGGAAAGATACAACCTCCCTTCATCTTTTTGAATTCTCTTTCTTTTGTCAGTTGTGGGGTTTTTTGACCAGTGATGGGATATCACAACTGTAAAGTACATTTCCATTCCTGACTGACATTGGAGATGTGCTTTTGGAAACATGGAAACTCTTTCCACATGTTGCTTTTTGGCTGGCTGTACACCAGAATATATTTATAAATTACTCTTGCACAGACCACTTTGTCCTCTGTAGTACCCCACTGCAACTGTTTGGATAGTTTGGTTTTTATTTATTCTCCATTGCCCAAAAAAGAGGTTGTTAACAGGAATGGAGCGTGAAGGATTTCTCACAATGGGTAAAGGTAAAAGAAGTCTCACTGCAGTCACTGTCAAAAATATGCCGAGTATATTGCTGATGGCTTTGTTTTTTTGGAATAACATAAATTGCAAAACAAAGTTCTAAAGTTTCATTAGCTACAAGTTCCAGCAATCCAGGGAAGATTGCTTTTTTCCCTCTGGAATCACCTGTAAAGGAATTCCACTTGTGATAATAGAAATACTTACCAGATCTTCTCTGCTTAGCTTTCCTAAGAGTAATTCAGCTGAGCACAGCCCAGGCAAGAGTATGTGCTCAGCCTTATCACACCGGAGCTCCTTTTCTGTAGAACTGGGATTTTCATCATTCTTAACACTGCAACAACTATGGAAGCTGTAATTTCTTTTTTTATCTTGGAATATAATTTGTACAACAGCTGCCAGTTTAATGACAGGGCTATTTAGCTGGTAAAATTACCTATCAGAGAAATAAGGAATGCTATCCTCTTGCAATAATTTTAATTTATTTCTAACTACCAGTCATTTTCTTGGTGGTTGGAAGGCAGCCAAGGTCATCCCGTGTTTTATTCTACCCGTAAATCATTAGTTTGCATCTGTCTCCTGATTTTTATTGTTACCAACAATGGCTGAACTAATGGAAATAAACATTGGATTGTATCCCAGTGGCAGATGAGTTTTAGGGCAGGGCATTCTCTACAGACAGCACTAATAGAATTGAGCAAAGTTATTGCTCCTGCATTAGACACAAGTAAGCTTCTGGCTAAAGTGTTCATTGATCTCTCAGAAACTCTGTCAGTCCCACTCTGTTGTTAGATCATTAAAGCACAGTACTCCATGATTCACTGCTAAGTCTCTTTTCCAGTCTTACATGTGTATTATGAAATATCAACTAGGATGGGTGGCCCACTTCATAAAGCCAGGTGTGTAAAAGGAGATGTTACCTGCTAGGTCTGTCAATTCACCTGCTTAGAAATAATCACCTAATGCATTGCTGGAGTGAGGAAGTGCACAGCAGTGCCCCATTAATTCTTTCTGGTTGGCTTCCTGACAAACTATGGCCAGGCCTGTCCTGCAAGAGCACATGTAACTTGTAACATGTAACATGACCAGTGCTCTGTTTGTAATTGCCTTGAGTCAGGAGGTGCTTTACCTTTGTCTCCTTGGTCACAAGTTACCTTCCACACAACAGCATTTTTTTTGCTCACGGGCTGTCTGTGAGATTTTCAAGGTTCTTCCACAGAGGTGATACCCATGAGGTAATTTAAGCAAGTCAAAGCAAGTTTAGGTTTGTATGCCTGGTTTTTTGGGTGGTTTTTTTTTTTGTGTGTTTGTTTGTTTTGTTTTTGTGGGGGTTTTTTGTGGTTTTTTTTTTTTTTTTTGATATGTGCAATATGCTCCTGTCTTACAGGCTTGAGGGAAGGATGGTGGAATACAAACTCTGGTTTCCTCAGTCCAGCTCTGCTGGCCCAGATGTACACAGATCACTGCATCAGCTCCTACTGCAGACAGAAATTTCATGTGTTACCTTGGCCCGGAATTTTAACTTAAAAAGACTGTTGTATTTTGTACCTCCTGATGATTTATTTTAGCTGCTCTGGACTGCCTGAATGCAGTCAGAGCAATCTCATTAGCTCCTGTACACATTAGAATTGCCTGAGGTCAGTGTGCAATATAATCTTCAGTAGACAGAAGTACCTACAGCCTCATCTGCTCAGGCAGCCTGTGGCTGCATTTCACCTGTCAGGAGCACGCTGCCCTTAGGCTGAGCCTTTGTTTCAGGGGCTCGCTTTGAGTGGCTGGCACTGTGTTCCAGCATCTGCAGGGTCCCGGGGTGACTGCCAGGAGCAGTTCTGCTGAGCTGATCTCCTGTAGATCCACGCCTTCGATGGACAAAAATTCTGTTTCTGTGTGTGACAGGGCCGTCGGTAACTGGGTTCAGTGCCTGTGGCAGGGTGACACTGGTACCCGGCTCAGTGCCTGTGACAGGGTGACACTGGTACCTGGCTCAGTGCCTGTGGCAGGGTGACACTGGTACCCGGCTCAGGGCCTGTGGCAGGGTGACACTGGTACCTGGCTCAGTGCCTGTGGCAGGGTGACACTGGTACCCAGCTCAGTGCCTGTGACAGGGTGACACTGGTACCCGGCTCAGTGCCTGTGGCAGGGTGACACTGGTACCCGGCTCAGGCCTGTGGCAGGGTGACACTGGTACCCAGCTCAGTGCCTGTGACAGGGTGACACTGGTACCCGGCTCAGTGCTGGTGACAGGGTGACACTGGTACCCGGCTCAGTGCCTGTGACAGGGTGACACTGGTACCCGGCTCAGTGCCTGTGACAGGGTGACACTGGTACCCAGCTCAGGGCCTGTGACAGGGTGACACTGGTACCTGGCTCAGTGCCTGTGACAGGGTGACAGCGGTGACCCGGCTCAGGGCCGGTGACAGGGTGACACTGGTACCCAGCTCAGGGCCGGTGCCAGCGGTGCCCGGTGCGGTGCCCCTGGCGGTGCCGCCGTGCCCGGCCCGGTGCGGTGCCGTGGTTGGTGGCGCGGCTGCAGTTCCCGCAGCGCTCGGCAGGTGGCAGCAGAGCCGCGCCGCGGGCCCGTGTCCCCGCTCGGGAGGGGAGCGGCGCTGAGGGAGCTCCGGGATTGCCCGGAACAGCGCCCGGCCCTGGGGGCTGCGCTGAGGGGCTCCGGGATTGCCCGGGACAGCGCCCGGCCCTGGGGGCTGCGCTGAGGGAGCTCCGGGATTGCCCGGAACAGCGCCCGGCCCTGGGGGCTGCGCTCAGGGAGCTCCGGGATTGCCCGGAACAGCGCCCGGCCCTGGGGGCTGCGCTCAGGGGCTCCGGGATTGCCCGGAACAGCGCCCGGCCCTGGGGGCTGCGCTGAGGGAGCTCCGGGATTGCCCGGAACAGCCGCCCGGCCCTGGGGGCTGCGCTGAGGGAGCTCCGGGATTGCCCGGAACAGCCGCCCGGCCCTGGGGGCTGCGCTCAGGGGCTCCGGGATTGCCCGGAACAGCCGCCCGGCCCTGGGGGCTGCGCTCAGGGAGCTCCGGGATTGCCCGGGACAGCGCCCGGCCCTGGGGGCTGCGCTGAGGGAGCTCCGGGATTGCCCGGAACAGCCGCCCGCTCCTTCAAAGGTGGAATGTAAGGTATTCCTTGTGATTCCTTGTTTTTTTCAAGTCAAGGATAAAACCTGAAATTCCCGATGTTCGTACTGGCACAAGCACCTTAAGATGCTTCAGGCTGGCTGGGAACAGAGTTAGCAGTGCCAGTTCTTCCTAGCAGTAGGTGAACACAACTGGAACCTGCAGGAATCTGCCATGGAGGCTTCACTGCAGGAAATCAGGGGGGCAGGGCAGTAATTTTGACATTTGCTGGTTGCACCTGACTTCTGACTGCCACTGCCAGAAGAACTTTGGTTAGGAACAGTGAGCACTTGCAGCCAGCTGTTTGCAGCTGTGCACTGAATTGCAGATGGAGGGAATGCTGTGTGCTTTGTTAGAGCCCTGGATTAGCTGCTTTGAGTGGGATCTGGAAAGCATGAACTGCCCTTTGGCTTTCTGGATTTGAGTCTTGCAATGGCCTTCCACTTACTGTAGTTCCTTCCCAGATGCTCTGGAAAGCAGATAGTCTTCAAGTGTGGCAAACTGGAATCCCTTTTCCTTTCCTAAATCTGTGGAAGTTCTGTCTAGTTTCCCTCCCTGCTGTTTGCACCATGTCTGCCTGCAGTGGAACAAACGGGGTGTGGTGATGGGTTCCAAAATCTGCCAGTGGAGCAGATCTGAGGCACAGCCAGGTGCACTCAGCCAGGGCTGTTCCACACCAGTTTGCCATTGTGGAGGTGCCAATTCCGTGAGTTCTGTGAGTGTGGAGTGGCAGCTGCCCTATCCTGTTCTGCTGTGGCTCTTCAGGCCCTGAACCAGGGAGGCCCCGCAATGCCACATTTGAATGTTTGCCTGTTACTCACCTTGTTTGTGTTTCCCTCTCAGACTCTAGAATTGAACATGACTGTGCTACTGATTTTAGAGTTACTCTTTTAAAGAGAAACTCTTCCTTTGCAGCCCCAGCTGTGCTGTGTGGCACAGGGAGTTTTGTCCTGCTTATATAAGGGTTTAAAGGGTCTCTGCAGCCTTTCCAAAAAAAAACTGTTTTCCTTCTTGCATTGTGGAAGATGCATGGCCATCAGAAACAAGAGAAATGTCCTGTGTCCCTCAGTCAGATTGTACCTGGTAGCTTCCTTTTGTCAGGTGTCTAAAACCTTACCTTCAGACACAGCTGTGCAAAATAGCAGACCAGCGTGAGGCAGTCATTGTCTTTAGATTATGTGAGAAATGGTCCAGCTCACATAGGCTCTGGGAGAGCACTGCCAGCTTGGACTCATGTCCTGGCCCAAGCACATGATTTGTTCTAGCAGACTGTAGTGCTTAGTGATAAAATGAGTAATGGGCCCCCAACTGCAGCATACAAACTCCTGGCCGTGCTCACATGACGTCAGCGTGTGGTATTGTTTTTTTCCTCCAGTTTGAAATCAGGCAGCTGAGGGCCCACCTTGCTCAGCAGGATCTGGACCTGGCTGCAGAGAGGGAGGCTGCGCTGCAGGTGCCCCACGTGCTGAACAAACAGAGCAGCAAGAGGTACAAGGTGGTGGCCACCGAGGACTCGGATGACGAAGCCACCGAGAGCATCACGGAGCTGCGACCTGCCCGAGGTGAGTGCTGCCTGTGCACTCTGAGCCCTCAGGGGGATCCCCCTGAGCCTCCCCTCCAGCAGGGAGGGATTGCTGCCCTGCAGGCTGCAGAGAGGCTGCATCTGCCCTGAAGTGGCAGGAGCTGTTACATTTGGGAGCAGGTTCTAAACAGAGCCAAGGAAGTGACAGGGGAAGAAAATGGCTGTGATGTACCTTCCCACTGTCCTCATGATTGGATTCATCAAACACTAGAGAAGCAGCAGCCAAATGAAAGCTGGCCAAAGGATAATCACTCAGAGGTAAAAGCAGGGAAGTTGGGAAGAAAATTGAAGAACAGTTTTGGTCTTTGGCCACTTGCATTTCTGTGGTTTGGAGAGGACTCCTGCGTCAGCTGTGGGGCTTGCCTTGCCTGGGCTGTGCTCTCAGCAGTTTCCTAAAGCAGCCAGCGTTGGGCAGGGCAGCACTGGTGTCAGGAGAGGAGGGCAGAGCAGCGTGGGGCATCCTGCTTGCATGTCTGGGTGCCACGTGGCCATGGTGAGCAGCACTCTGCTGCCCCGGGGGTCTGCTGGGGGGATAACAGCAGCCACATTTACTTGAATCAGACTTTATTGTGTGAGTCTGAATGCCTTTCTGGAAAAGACAAAGCTCCTTTCCTGTGATCTTCCAATGGAGTGCAGAACGTCTCCTGGTTCAATGTAATCTTCCAGAGGAGACAACACTTTCTGCCTTAGTGGTGTGTTAGTCTTTCCTGGGCATCTTAGCTTAATTATTGTGAATCTGTTGGAATTAGAAGTTTGCACAGTATCTTTATGTTGGTCAAACTCCTTAGTAAGAATTCAAGGGACAGATGCTTTAAGAGCTGTACAGACATTTTGAAATTATAATCATTTCCTTTCTCTACAGAGTAGTGAAAGCATGTAGAAATTGTTTTGGTTTTTTCCTCTTTATAGTATCTAAGTACTAACTACAGTAAAGCCATTAATTATTCCTGATATGAAATTGTATTTAAAAGCAGACAGTTGAGCAGAGTGACCCCTAAAATGCATTTCCCTCTTTTTTGTAGTATTTCAGAGGTTTCCCCAGTGGATATATTATAATTTATGCATGTGTTCCTTGCGGGTTACATTTGGAACTGAGGAGTGTTGCACACAGTGTAAGGAGGCTTGCTGATATTCTAGTGCTGTGGAGGTTGATCTAAAAATTCTTCTGTCCAAGGTATTCATTCCAGCATCCAGGTTAACAAAATTGCTCATTATTCATGTCTTCCTGTAAAATGCTGCCCACACTTGCAACTAAGTAGACACCCAATCTTCAGGATTGATTTCTGCACTTAGGTTACATGATTAGTGGGATTTGTTCTTTTCACTGGAAAAAAAAAAGATATTCAGCAAATAAGAAAACATGGATTGCTTCACATATTGGGTAAGGTGCAGTTATGTTATATTTGAACATTTATACTAAGTGTGTAGAATAAATTTCCAATTCCTGGAGATCACGTAAAAGTACCAGAGGAAATGTTTCTGTGCACTGTGTTACATATTGCATACAAAGTCTTGTAGATGCATCGAGTGCTTGTTGTCAGAACCTAAATTAGGGCGCCAGGGTTTGAACAAGTAGTTTCTGTGGAGTGAGGCAGGAGCTGGGCAGAAGTTCCCTGTGTTCCCTGGCAAGGGCCAGCAGTCTGTGGTAGGCTGTCACCACCTGGGGCTGCCAGCACAGGGCCAGCTCAGACTGCAGCAGACACCACAAACCAGCAGTGGTGCTCAGGGGGCACAGCCCAGGGCACAGGCACTGCAGGCAGAAGGTTTCACATGGCATTTCTGGGATCATTTTGCAGTGCTGGCTTAGGGATTGCTTCTGTGTAGCTTGGGAATCTCAGCTCACAGCTGGAGAAGACAGTTACCTCTGGGCAATAAGGATCCTGGGCCAGCTCTTCCTCTTTCTTCTCCCTCCCCAGCTTGACTGGGGCTTTCTTCTCCAGCTCTCCAACACCAGCTTTTACTCCCAGTGATGTGCTGGCAGTTGCTGCAGCAGCTTTCACATCCTCCCTTTGCCATGCTGGCAGTATCTCCCCATTCTGCAGCCCCCTGAGCAGTGCAGGTGTCAGCCAGAGCTGCCTGTGCTGTGCCAGTGGAAGCAAGGCCCAGCTGAAGGTGCCTCCATATCCTCTGTGTGGGAAGGGATTGCACTTGGTGTGGGATCTTCCATCTCCCCACCTGCTCAGGCACGTGAAGCACTCAGAGATGTGGCTCTGCAGAGCACAGACAGACAGGACAGTTCTGTACCCTGCTGCCTCTCCTGCAGTCACACTGGCTGTGCTGCCTGCAGGGCTTCCCACACCTTGCTCTGCCTGGAATTTCAGCCACCAAGGTTTTAACAGCTGACCTTTGGGTCAAGGGTTCTGTTTTGCAAGTAACCCTGTGTGTCAGACCACGTTAGGGATTGCTTTGCAACCCTTTTCTCTAAGCTGTGTTTCTCCTCCTTCAAGATCCCAGAGTGAGGGCTGCAGCTAATCATTCTGAGGGCCACTTGGCACTGGTGAGCTCTGGAACATACCTGCCATGGCCTGCTGCACTGCTGGGGGGAGAGAAACGAGGGACCAGGTCACTCCCCCTGTCAAGAGGGAAGCAGCAGTTCAAAGCCACGATTCAGCTGTTTGGCAGAACAGACTCTGATGTGTTGTTCTTTTATGCTCTGGCAGAATATTAGCCCTACATACAACACCTGAGGCTGGGGATTGGAATGGAATGCATGTGTTTTTTCCAAATGAAACTTTGTCAGCCTTCAAAAAATCACTGTCTTCAGAGAGCTCTGAATTCTGCCAAACCAGCAAGCTTGAGTTGGCTAGAGAACATACTTCATGTGAAAATGGGATATTCCATCTCAGGCTAATCTTATTTCCCCCATCTCTGTTGAACAATGGAAACATTCAGTGCAGAATTCTTCACCATGAAGGGCTGATGGCATAAGAAAGCATTGAGACTTTTTACTCATTTCCCTACCTGGAAGTTTTATGGGACAGTGCATAAGTTAAAGCTCCTCAGGGGCAGCTGTAGCTTGTACTCTGGTGTTCACAGAGGATTTTGTGGAACCGTGTACTACAGCATTCAGTGAAGTCAGCCAGGTAACCCCAGTATCACATGGTATGTGCAGCACCTCAGGGAATTTGTGCAGGGACACACAGAGGCCTGCACCAAGCACACTGTGTGTGTGCTGGCTGATTTGGGAGTTTGCACTTGCTTGTTTTCACCCAGATTTTCCCTCAGCAGATCTCCTGCTCTTTGTATTTAAAGTGCCTTAATTGCAGATACGAGAGCTCTGGGCAGAGGGATGGTGGGCTCTGGAAGAGTCCCATAACCCCCCAGGTAACATTTCATGCCTCCTCCCAAGGACCAGTCCTGTGCTAATTCTGGGAGCAGTGAGCTGGTTGCTGCCTCACACTCCTGTCTCCCCAGAGCAGTTCACCAAGAGACCTCCTGACACAGCAGGAATAACTCCATGGAAAAAGGATGGAGGATATATTGTATTTCCTAATTAGTATGGTAAAGAAGCAGGAAAGTTTTTCACCTTGAATTTGCTTTGAATTGAGGTTTTATTTCTCTTGCCAAGAATTTTATCTCAAGAGCAGACAAATGTGAAGGCTGAAACAGTTTTCAGCCTGCAAGTCAAAGGGTACCAGTATCAACAACAAGAAACAAATAGACCTCAGAGAAGGGCAGGGCTGGAGGAGCTGCAAACCCAGGGCAGAGCTCTGACATTTGCTGCACTCTGAGAGCACTTCAGCTCTGTTTGTGAAGAGCTTGGGCTGAAAGCTGCTGCCTGTGAGTGCACAGCAGCATCACTAATGATGTTCAGGACCATTGTGGTCAGCCTTTCTCTGAGAGCAGGGAAATACTCTGAGTGCTCCTTCCTTCTTCCCAGACATGGTTCTCATCTCACATAATGGCAAATACCATCCTATCTATTAATCTCTAAATTATAAAGGAAGTTCTAAATTATAAAGGACTTTGTAGCCTGTACAGTATGTAACTGGTCATGGTGAGAATAACAGCTAATGCTTTCTTGTTCTGCACAAATCATTTTTAGTGTTTACAAAGTTCCAGGCTTCAGGGACTGCCAGGTTCACAGTGCCCCCTCTAGTCATTAAGACTTCCTTCCAAAATTTATTATTCTTTAATCTCTCCCATAACAAATGAATTAGAGTCCCTAGTGGAAATTCCTCATTTTCCTGCATATATCATTTCAGTTTTTGAAATTCTCCAGTACTGCCATATTGTAAGATTAATATACCACCCTTCTGTTCCTTTGAGCAAGAACCGGAACTTCACATCGCCAAAAACCTTTTTTTAACTCTTCTGAGTCAAATTGCCATTTTTATGGGGTTAGCAGTAAGTCTTTTGCTTTGGGGGACTGCTGAAATTTATGATCATGCTTTAAAGAAAAGTAAAGAAAAGTAAAGCTTGCCCTCCCCATAGGTGCTCACTGTTTTGCAAGTGAAGAAAGTAGGATATTGGGAGGGAAGCATAAAAAATTCTGGAGCTTCAGAGGGCTTCCCTTAAGATTATTCATAAGCTGTCTGAGAAGGCAAAGCAGGGCAGGGGAAGGGATTTTGTCAGTTGTTCCTTGCAAGGCAGTCTGAGCTGGTTGTGTGCTTTTAAACTCTCAGCCAGTTCCTTTGGTGATCATCTGTTAGTGCTCTAAGAGAACCCTGTTAGTGCAAAACAATAGATAAAAAATAGTTTATGGTTATTTTCAAATGCTGAAATGTATCTACTTTGAAGTCTATTCCTGGAAATGGAGTATCTTAAGTGCACACCACTTCAGCTTGGCTTCTCTCTAGGTGCCTCTTTCAGGCTTTGTGGTTCTCTGTGCACTGACCAGCCAGGCAGGAATCAAAGGAATTAAACCTTAAGCAACACTTAGAGCAATGTGTGTGCAGTTAGTGGAGTCAGGCTCTTGCATTTCAGGCACCAAATGGGTGGGGTAGCAACTGCTCACTCCCAGAAGGGGTGAGCCTGCAGTCACAGCTGTGAGGGTGAGGTTGTCTCTCACCATTAATGTGAAGAGGTGTGAAGACACTGCTGACAGGTAAAGGAACACAGAGCTGGAATGTTTTCCACTGTCCAAGCATGCCTTTCATAAGGATCCCTTTCATGAGCAGATGGTGCTCTCTGTGACAGCAGTGCTTCCAGCAGCTTGGGCTCTAAAGTATTACAAGTCTTTTCCTCATTCTCAGATTGCATTTATTTGTTGCCAGTTTATAACAATTTGTTCTTGAATCCTTTTGCTTAATATTTTTTTTTGTCTCAATGATTGTTTTGGTGGCAGCCATATTCTCCCTTAGCTTAGTGACTTAGCAAATGTTGCTATTTGCAGATTTTAGACTTAGCAAATGTTGCTGTTTCACAGAGACAGACACAAGTTCCTCTGAGTCTGCTTCAGGCTGGCTGCAGTGAGCCAGCCCAGCTGTGGGTCTGGGAGCAAGGCTGGGGAGAGCACTGGGAGTCCCCCAGGCCATCCTGTGCCCACAGGCACCCTGACACAGAGCTGTGCTGCATCCCAGGTGCTCCAGTCAGCTCACAGTGCTCTTGCTGCATCACCTGCTCAGGTGAGGCCCAAAGTCCCCATTTGTTGTCAGGGTTTTGGGTTTCTGTCCCAGCAGCAGCTGCTGCTGATGGAGCCTGTTGCATATCCCAGATTTCCTTCTGCACACTGACTTGGACTGCAGGTTGGTTTCTTACTTAGAACCAGGCTGAAGCTGTTGCTCTGTTCTGTGTGCAAGCTGCCTGCACAGTTGTTCTCAAGATGGAATACCCGTGTGCCCAGGCACCCATCCAGGCTCTGCAGGGCCTGCCTGTGTGGGAATTGAGCAGTGAGTACTGCAGCTTGCACTAATGGGGCAATCTGCCTTCAAACCAAGGGCAGGGGGAATCTCCTGCAAAGTGCCAGCTGGCTGCTCCTGGTTCCTGTTGAAACAGATGAAAGATCTGCCTCTTTAGAAACCTCCTAGTAAAGATTGTTTTCTGGAAGGAAGTTGGAGTAAGACATCACTCTGAGGACTCATTTCCTCAGTGGGAGGCTGCACAGCAGAAAAAATAACCTTCCAGTTCAGAAAATTCAGCTTAGAGAGACAGAAGGAAGTACAACCAATGGCCATAAAAATATGAAATAAAACACTCTAATAATGAAATATTTCAGAATAAAGCTTCCTTTTTAAGGCCTTTTCTTGTGTGCAGGGGAGCTGCAGATCATTCACTTAAGGCATTGATGAAACAATTAAAGATCATTGCTGAGACACTGTAGAACTGAAAGAGATCTGCCTTGGATGGAATGTCATTTATATGTTTCATGAAATTTATTAGGTTTTTCTGGGGCCAAGAGAGGGGGATTGCAATGTTGTCTCTTGGGTCAGATGAGATTATATGGCACTGTACTCTAAGTAGTTTATTACTGCCTGAGCCATTGCAGTGTGTGTTTGGAGTCCTGCAGGAAAAGCAGCAGATAACTTGGAAACCTTCATCAGACAAAATCCAGTGGTTGTCAGACAGAGCCTGACTGAGAACCACACGTTTTTTCAATAACTGGGATTGGGGCAGCAGGCAGAGGTGGGGCTGCAGTGCAGTGAGCAGCCTTGCAGAGGGTTGCTTACAGTGCAGGGCAGGCTGGGTTTCTGTCTGAGCAGCCCTCCCAGTCAGACATCCCCTCCCGTGGGCTGGGAGTTCTGACCATGGGGAAGTTGGCCCCACTGTCCAGTTGTGCTGCTCCTGCCCTGCCCTGCCCTGCCCTGCCCTGCTCAGCAGGACTCTCAGCTGGATCCCTGCCCAGGCTCTCACTGCCCCCCTGCTCCCACCCTGCAGGCAGGGCTGTAGTTCCATCTCTCTTTGCCACAGGTTTTCACCTGGGGCAGGGCTGCCCCTCTCTTCCTTCTCAGCTCACACCTCTTTGATCTTCATCACTAAATTCTCTGTCATCCAGCTTTCCTCGGGGTCATTTATTAAGGGTGGCTGTGGCACAGAGGGACATGGCTTTAGTGGCATTGTTAGGTTTACTGGTAGACTCAACCTTAAAGGCCTTTCCAACAGAAAAGTTGCTGTGATTCCTGCTGGTACATGAAACAAGAGGATCCCAATCACCATCCATTGCCATTTTCATGGGAATTAAGAGGGAAATGCTTTTCCTTTCTACTTACTGCCAGTTCTTTAGTTTGCTATAAATACCATTGGGGCATCTTTATGGCTAAAGATGCAAAGTCTGTCTCCTGGAAAAGGAAGTACAGGTAACATTTCTGTGAGTTGGAAAAGACAGATTTCTAGGAAAGGAGAAAAATTAAATCTGGATCCTGAAAACTCCAAGGTGGTAGAAATAAAATAAAAATTAAAAACATGTTTAAAAAAACCCATGGAAATGGTGAAGGATGAAGGATTTCTTAAGACAATTCCCTTTCTACAGCTGAAAGTGGAACAGATTGACAGCAGAAAACACTTTGTAGGATGTAAATAATACAAGTGCTCTGCCCCTTGTGTAAAAGCTGGTCTTCCCTGCTTGCTCCTGCAAACTCCCTGCATGCCACCAGCTGATCCTGATCCCATGGGACCCCCACTCTGAGCAGGGACTTCATCTCAGAATCCCCACAAGCACTTCAGTGTTGTGTGGTGCTGTGCACATCCCTGCCTTTGTGGGTGTATTTTACATGCACAGATAGGTGCTTTCATTGGGAGTTTGTTGCTTTGTTTTGAACTCCTTTTTCAGCAATGTAGAATATAATGGGGGGTAACTGGAATTGTTTATAACCTTCGATGCCCAAAGCAGCTGAGACTCCCATATGACTCAGATGAGTTTAATTGTCAGTTTGCTTTAATGTAATGATTCAGAAACTTAATCTGTTGTTGAAATATTTATTCTGCTGCTGTTGTTCCATTACTCTTTATTGGTTTTTATTCCTAAGAAACTACTCAAGGTTAAATATATGTGTTTTATACTTACATACACATGCACATATGGATATATTTATACATATAGATTTAATTTATAACTAAATACAACAGCAGTGGTGAGCAATGAGAGTAATAAGGCCATCACAGAATAACATTAAAGTAGCAGCTGGGGGCTCCCCCAGTCTTGTGTGCCAGTGGTCACACACAGGGCCAGGCCAGAATTCTCCTCCCAGCTCAGAGGGAGCAGGGCAGTGACTTCTGGGGTTCCTGTCCAGGTGTTGGGCAGTGCCCACTGCTGCCATGCAGAGCAGCCTGGCCCCCTTGCTCTGGACACAGCTGCTGTGCTGGGGAGCAGTGCCCTGGTGCTTCTGGCAGGGCAGTCAATGCTTGCAGTCCTAAGGAAGCCCTGATTTGAGCATTGCCTTTCAGACATGGAAAGCAGGGGAGTAACTTCAAGGGTTTCCTGTCTGATGCAAACTGTCCTGGCATTTAGAGAGACTGCACTGGGAGCACCCAGGGCCCCTGTTGGTGGCTTTTGTCAGGTGACAGGGAGGGTGACCCTCATCCAGCCAAAGCGCTGTGCTGTTTTCCTCATTTGTCTGCTTAGAATTGAACTCCAGGATGCTGAAAGTGCCCTGCCAGAAATGCAGCTACAGAGGCATTCTCTGAACCAGAACCTGTGTCTGTGCAGCTGGCAGCTCTGCTGCCACTGAGAGTGTCACTCATGCATGACTGAAGTGCAGTGTATTTTAGCAGCAGATAGCTGAAAAGCCTTGCAATGTACTCCTAATTCAGCGGCATCGCCCTGAGCTACTCTGAGGCCTCTTTTTAAACTCAGGCATTAGCACAAAGCACACCTCTGACTGCAGGCATTTAAAGATCAACAAGGGCCCAAAAAGCTTTTAAGATCCAATGAAACCAGGGAAACAACTACGTTGCCTTTCAGTGTCAGGTTAGATTGCCTTCTTATGAGTGCAGCTATTTCAGGTACAGAGTGCTTGGTGGTTTGGGTGTTGTTGTGTGAGGAAAGTGTTCTCTGGAAAACATCTGTTTCTTTCACCTGCAAACCACAATGTGCTGTGATGAGGCAGGGCTGTAGCCACAGAGACCCGGGGGACGAAGGAAATCTGGCTCAAAGGGATGAGCATGGGTTTCTGAAACACGGTATCAAAAAGAGCACTTAAAAGGAGAGAATGCTTTTAGAGCACAGATACACCACAAATTGGGCAGGTCAGGTTGCTTGGAAGCCTGAGGTTCTCTGGCCTGCTGATGCTGTTTCTTAGCAGCAACGTTTGCCTTCCACTCAGAACAAGAGAGGTTTCTTTTTTTTCCACAATGGTGAAATGTTCTGCTTTTCTATAAGATAACAGTAAATCCCTGTCATCTGCAGCATCTAAAATCTGTACATGCAGCAGAGCTGCTGCTTTCCCTTCTGTGGTCACATCTTCATTTTGAACTTGCTGTTGAAGTTCAGGTGTACTCTTGTGCATGTACTACAAGTTTAGTACTACACCCTGGATTAGTATAACTTTTTAGAGTAGATTTTAAGCCAACAAGTAGTGTAATGTTAACATTATGCTGTATTGCATGTGTTATGTACACCAAAATAACTCTTCATTCATTTAAAGTGGAAAAGACATTATCTTAGAAGGTAGGGAATGACATGTTAAAATCATCCATGGTGCCTCCCTTTCTCCTGTGGGGCAGGAGGTGATTTGGGGATGTCAGTGTGCAGCAGCAGTGGGTCTGTCTGTGCTGGTGCCCTTGGTTCAGCCTCTCAGGATAAATTCCAGGTTTATTTGTGTGCCCTGCTGACCAGGGAAATGCCAGTGTTGGGTTTGTCTCTACAGAGCAAGGGGAAATGGCCAGCCCCGTGTCAGCCTCTGGAAAGGTCACAGAACCTCTTTCCTTTGGAGCCCAAAGTGCCTCATTCCCAGGCTGCTGCTGCAAAGGACTGTGACAAGGATAATCCAGTCCCTGTGCTGGCTGCAGCCACAGCGGGGATGGGGTGTAATGCATTCAGGCCTCGTGGCCTAAAAATGCAGAGCAGGTGGCTCTGGGCAAGCAGGGAGAGGAGAGCCTTCCATGGGGTGGGATTCAGCCATTTAATGAAATAAATGGTCTTCTAAGGGCTGCCTTTCTGTTCTTTCAGAGGATGACATGAATAATTACATCAGTCGATACTACAACGAGCCCAGCAGTGGTGAGTGTTGCTTGAAAACACAAACATGAGCAGTATTTTTGTATTGCCCTGTGTGCTACAAACCGGCTGAGACTGAGCAGTGGTGTGGATCTGTCCTGGAAATGAAACCCACCACAGTCTTCTGGTTTGGTCCATGGAAGTGTGTGTCAGTAGTTGTTCTCTGAAAGTTGAAGGGTCCCAAGTTTGCTCTTGCTGATAGCACTCGGGATAGTTTGGAGATCTGGGAGGGGTTAATTCCCTGTAGCTGGACTGTCCAGCTCACAGAGCAGTGAGAATGCACCTGAGAATGAACAGTAGGGACAAAATAAATGAAAAGAAGTGGGGAGACAGCTTAGCCCAGCACCACGCTGGGAACCTTTCAGACAGGTTAAACTGAATGGTGGGAAACCTCAGCAGCTGGGCCCTGGCCTGAGGGCAGCCTTCAGACAGATGCTCCTGGCAGGTGTCCTGCTGGCACGGGGGGTTCCTGCTGTGCTGGGGCTCTGCTCACCCTGCTGGGAGCACTGGGGGCTCTGCACACCCTGCTGGGAGCACTGGGGGCTCTGCCTGTGCTGGGGCCCTGCACACCCTGCTGGGAGCACTGGGGGCTCTGCACACCCTGCTGGGAGCACTGGGGGCTCTGCACACCCTGCTGGGAGCACTGGGGGCTCTGCCTGTGCTGGGGCTCTGCACACCCTGCTGGGAGCACTGGGGGCTCTGCACACCCTGCTGGGAGCACTGGGGGGTTCCTGCCTCTGCTGGGGCTCTGCTCACCCTGCTGGGCAGCACTGGGGGCTCTGCACACCCTGCTGGGCAGCACTGGGGGCTCTGCCTGTGCTGGGGGCTCTGCCTGTGCTGGGGGCTCTGCACACCCTGCTGGGAGCACTGGGGGGTTCCTGCCTGTGCTGGGGGCTCTGCACACCCTGCTGGGAGCACTGGGGGCTCTGCCTGTGCTGGGGGCTCTGCACACCCTGCTGGGAGCACTGGGGGCTCTGCCTGTGCTGGGGCCCTGCACACCCTGCTGGGAGCACTGGGGGCTCTGCACACCCTGCTGGGAGCACTGGGGGCTCTGCACACCCTGCTGGGAGCACTGGGGGGTTCCTGCCTCTGCTGGGGCTCTGCTCACCCTGCTGGGCAGCACTGGGGGCTCTGCACACCCTGCTGGGAGCACTGGGGGCTCTGCACACCCTGCTGGGAGCACTGGGGGCTCTGCACACCCTGCTGGGAGCACTGGGGGCTCTGCACACCCTGCTGGGAGCACTGGGGGCTCTGCCTGTGCTGGGGGCTCTGCACACCCTGCTGGGCAGCACTGGGGGCCCTGCACACCCTGCTGGGAGCACTGGGGGCCCTGCACACCCTGCTGGCAGCACTGGGGGCTCTGCACAGCCCCTGCACAGCCCAGCCAGGGCTGGCCGTGCTCTGGCTGCCGGCCCAGCGGGGCCAGGGGAGGCTGAGCAAGGCAGGCTCTGACAGGTGGCAGTGTGCACACCCCCCCTTATGTGTACAATACTTTGTATATATGCTAAAAAAGTGTGTGTGCTTAAATACAATGTGTTCTAAATGTATATCCCCACATATATATCCCCATATATATATATATATATATATATATACAGGATTACAGGAAGAAATGTGTGTGTGCCTGCATATGCATGTACATAGAATATACACAAGGTGTGTGTGTATATAAACATATATGCATTTATGTGTACATATACATAATTTATTCATATACATACTTTATCCCTATAGATAGTATGCATACATAGTGAAACATAGCTATGTGTAGATGTATTTACCTATATAAGGATGTCTCGTGTATATATAAAAGATGTATATATGTGTATGCATACAAATCTATAGTTATTCTATATATCCCACATCGATAAACACAAACCTAGACACACATAGATGTGTTGGCACATGTATGTATATAGTGTATTGTGTACGTCTCTCCAAACACACACACATCCCATATGGGTATTCTGTGAGCAGATTTATACACATATAAAGGTATTTTGATTTTGTATATACATACAGATATAGAAAGGTGTGTGAAAGGCTATGTCTCTGTACATAGAATGCATATATTAAATATAGAAAATGTATAAAGGAGTGTGAGGAGAGATGGTCAGAATGTATGTGTATATATTATAGAAATACGTGTGTATACATTACAGGAATTACAATATGTATCTCTGTATGATGTATGTATCTCTTTAATCCTGTATATCTGTCCACACACATGGAAAAAGATTTATACCTGGCTGAGGCTACAGAAATACTCAGCAGAAGGGAGTGTGAGTGTCTGGTTGTAAACCCAGCTGGCATCCAGTGGGATCCTGGCGAGCTGGAGAGGGAGGGGGGGGCTGCTGCACCCCCTGGCACTCAGCAGGGCCAAGGGAAGGTGCTGGCCCTGTGTCCGGCTGGGGACCAGGGGATCCAGGGCAGCCCTGAGGACACGGGCCTGGAGCTCACCTGCCCGGCTCAGGTGAGCGCCCTGCGGGGCTGCCCCAGCTCCGGCCCCGACAGGAGCACGACCTGGAGCAGCAGGACGTGGAGCAGCAGCATCAGCAGGACGTGGAGCAGCAGGACGTGGAGCAGCATCAGCAGGACGTGGAGCAGCAGGACGTGGAGCAGCAGGACGTGGAGCAGCAGCAGCAGGACGCGGAGCTGCTGCAGTGAGTCCAGAGGAGGCCCCGGGGCTGGAGCCGCTCTGCCCTTGGGCCGGGCTGGGAGCGCTGAGGGGGGCGAGGCCCTGGCACGGCCGTGGCTGCCCCTGGATCCCTGGCAGTGCCCAGGGCCAGGCTGGACGGGGCTGAGCACCCTGGGATGGTGGAAGGTGTCCCTGCCATGGCAGAGGGGGCACTGGGTGGCTGGAAGGCCCCTCCCAAGGCAAACCCTTGGGTGACTCTGTGAGCACAGGGATACTGTATTGTATGTGTACATTGTGCCATCTCTGCACAGGGGGGATGGACGTGCCTGCTGAAGAGGGCGTCCGTCTGTCCGTCTGTCTGTCTGTAGAGCAGGACACGTGCATGTGAATAGGGCTACAGGATGTTCCTGCACACTGAAAGATCTGTAAAGGCATTTGTGCATGTTTGTGGCTGTAGGTTTATATTTTATATGCATTACAGTATATAGTGTAATGTATGATGTATCTGTAGCCAGATCCATGCATGGAGAGCTCTATATACTTAGATACCACTCTGTATGTATACAATGTAATCTGTATAAAGATACTTCAAGTGTGGCGTGTGTGTGTGTGTGTGTGTCTATCCCATATATATGGGGATAGATACATATTTATAAGTACGTGTGAGAGAAACTGTATTCATATTTTATATTTTTTTTCTTAGGTGATATAAATCAAGGAGGTGTGAATGGCTATATACATGTATTTTTAATATGTATCCTATGTTTGATATATAACATGGATCTATCTCTCTGTGTGTGTTTCATGTATAGTATTATACTATAAATTATATCCCTATATACAAATTCCCCACATAGCTACCTACAGAGGTAAAAAACTGTGTCTATAGATTTTATTTTAAAACATATATATTTTAGAAATGTGTATGACTGTCTGCATATACATCTCTTTTAAATCTATTTTATGCATGTTATGTGTATATTTTACATATAAAATATATACTTATTTTTCTATAATTATATAGGTACATGGGATTTTATATCTAGGCTTATCCTGTGACTGTATGAATGAGGCTGTTGATGTGTATATATGCAGACAGATACAAAGACAGGTAAAGATCTGAATACTACAGTGGTATTTTATATATGTATATATATGTAAGGATATAGATAGAGGGAGAGATATATGTGGGTAGGTATGTGAGAGCCTATTTTAAATACATATATGGTTTATATATTAGAAAGGACATGAGTGTATATATAGACATGTCTTATATAGAATATGCATACATGTGTAGATATATTATGAAGGGGAAGTGTAGATATATGCATAGAGACATTCTCTCTATAAATATGGATTTATTTTATTTATATATATATATAAAGCTATGTATATGGATATATAATATCTGTATATATGTGTGTGAGAGAGAGAAAGCCTATGTATCCATAGGCACATGAGTTATAAAGAGAGCTATTTAAAAAATGTACACAGATGCACACAGAGGTATAAATACTGGTTTTATTTGTGTCTGTCCCTCTGTATCCATCCCCAAGCTCTACAGGACTATCATATAAAGATGTAGGAATCTATACATAGGTGTGGGGTGTGTGAAAAGGGAAAGGTGGGAGGGACCATGTCTGTGCATATACATACACACACAGTGTGGGGGTGTGTGTTCACATGTAGCAATGAGGTGTTTCAGATGTATATCCCTGTATATACATTCCATATGTGTCTACAAAGATACGTGTGTGTAAGAATTAGGGGTGTATACATTATATGCTGTATATGGGGCAGATATACACACATATTCCCCCATCTGTATGGATACATGCATATGTAACATTGGGGGGGATACCCTGTATATACCTATGTATTTTATAGTGTGTGAAAGGACAGAGATACATATACACAGGTATATGGTACTGTTTATAGGTGTATATCCACATAATGTACAGTGAGAGACATTCAAAGGGAGGTAATACAATTTTATATGCAGAATATGTATCATTGGTGTTATGTACCATGTATGATGTATGTATATCCTTGTACCTGCAGTCCCTGTGTATGTACACACAAATTTATACATGTGTGTATATATGTATGTATACATATGTGGGGGTGTGTTCTATTTAAGCAGAGCAGACTGTATTTAAAGGGAGGGAGTAGGTCTGTTTGCTGTGTTTTATAGGGGACTCTTCATCCACACACACATTGCCTGTATGTCTGCAGGATGGCTGTGTGTCAGACTCTGTGTGTGTGATGAGCAGGTTACACAGCATATCCTCTTTACTTATAGATGTGTGGATATATACACGGCCCTTGATACTAACCCCCATTGTACAGATAGCCATAAAGGTGTATCTGAGGTCTCAAGTAAAAGTACAATGTATTTTTAGTGTATATGTCCATGCATCGTATAAATAAATACACACACGTAGAGAGGTGGGATCTCTTTTATTTAGTAATAAATAAATATGGATATTTAAGGGATAAGGATATTATGTATATATGTATATATGTATTAAGGATACATATGTGTGTGTATATACACGTGTGTGTAAAATACTCTATGTGGAGCTCATGTGTGCACACGTTGCCCATATCTGTATGGAGAAACCTAAAGATGATGTGTATAAAGAGGGGAGAGGGGGACAGAGGCTGCATTGATGTAGCCATGTGTTCTATAGAATATATATGTGTGTGTGTGCAGAGGTGTAGAGCACTGTGAATTTCTCTCTCTCTATCCCCTCTGAGTACCTGTGACCATCTCTAACAAGGTGTGTGTATATACATATCTCACTGGCTGTGAGATATATAATCTGTATAGCCTGCCTGTCTGGGTGTGCAAGTATAGCTGTAATGTATATCCTGGTATATACATTGTCCCTGTCAGCACACATGGTGACACGTCTGTGCATTTCTGCAGAAAGGTAAGGCTGTGCAGGTGCAAGTGACAATCGTATGGAATTAAAGAGGGGACTGCACCGTGCATCTGTAAAATGTCTGCACAGTCATAGGGATCATGTATAATAATACATAGGGGCACCATACACTACAGTGTTTGTGCATGTGTATGTAAAATAATATATGGGCACACACACACTCCCCATATCTGTATGGAGAAATCTATGCAGGTGTAGATTAGATGGATTTAAATTGGGGCAGGTGCATACTGTATTACACATAGATTTATAGCCCTCTGTATACATCCCCATAATAAACTTGGCTGTCTATAAAAAGGTGTACATGTATATAATTTTAAACATGTATAGCTATGTAGCTCATAGCGATAGTGTTATACATATATTATATGTATATCTTACATTGATACATATGGTTTTTATTTATCCCTGTATATACATTCCAGATTTATATATCCACACCATAAGACATAAATATTCATATACAAAGGTAAGCATACATGTGTGTAATTGTATACATTCTATTTAAAGAGTAACAATTACATTTTCAAAGGGGGAGAACAACTATGTCCTGTAGATAATATATATATATACACACACACACATATTTTTATATATCTATGCACACGTGTATATACACACACAGATATGTATGCAGAAAATGTACATACACCTGTATAGGTACATATGGGGCTTGTATATATATGCACAGCTCTTTCCCATATCCATATGTTTAAATCTATATATAAAGATTAGGAACATATAAGATTAGGTGGGTGAGAGACTGTAGATTCATGTATTTGTTGTATATGTATGTGTCTGCACATATGTATAGAGAGGTCTTTAGAATTATATATTGATATATGTCTCATATATAGATCCCATAATGTACTTGGAAAGCTGTTAAAAGGTACATGTAAAAGTGTGTTGTACGTATAGATTTATGTAGATACATATACATAAAAAGACTCTAAGGGGGAGAGGGTGCTGATGTATGGATAAAATGTATTCTGTGTATCCCCATGTATGGATAAAATGTATTCTGTGTATCCCTGTAACTATGGTCCCCAGCCATACACACAGTGAGAAATCTATGTATGTATATGTAAAGGTAAGTATACCCATGTGTGAGAGCACAGGTGTGTTCTACTTACAGATAATAATGCTGTGTATATGTATTAATAATCTGTATAGGATATATAGGTGAACTGTATCATATATGGATCTCCATGTAGTCTAAAGTAATGTTAATAAATAGCTATGTAAATACAAAGGGATAGGTTCATTACACATATATCTAGCCAATAAATATACATACACACAGAGAAATATGTATACATTTCTACAGAAAGGTAGAGGGGTTGTATATATTTTATTTAATGGTAGATAACTGTCTTTCAAGGGGGCACTGCATCTTATGTGTGTGTACAATGTATTCTACGTAGGGCTCACAGAGACACAACTGCTCATCTCTATACATAAAGATCAGATGTATATAAAATGGGGTGGGGAAAGGCTGAGAGACTGCAGCTATACACCTGTGTATTGTATGTAATAAATGTGTGTGTGCTCATGTATGTATATACAGGTATGTGGCATTAACTATGGCTGTATAGGCCCTGCCTGTACATCCCCACTGTATACAGGAGACACATAAAAGCCATGTGTGCATCATTTAAAGACTGTCTCAAGAGACTGGGGCTTGTATTACTGTGTGTAGGTGTAAATGTGTATGTAGAGCCCTATGGGCACACACACACACAGAAAAATGGGCACAGTTTGGGGGGAGGGGGGGTTGCATTGCTGTTGTTCCAGGTATTTAAGGGAGGGCCTGTAGGTACCCAGTGCCAGTCCCTGTACCTGTGCAGGCACCATGGATTACAGAGGCGTTCCCTGGGCACACAGAAACACCCCTTTGCCTATATGGTGGTGCTGTTTGGGAGTGACTGTATATACACACAGATATAGGCATAGAGTGTGTGTTATAGCTGTGCATCCCTCTGCAGCTGCTCCCCCCATAAAGGTAGAGAGCTGGGGACAGAGAAGAAGGCTATGTTACGCTGTGTGTGTGTGTGTATATATATGTAGTGTGTGTATATATATATATAGAGTGTGTATATATGTATGGCTTCAGGGGGTCTGTGTACTCTCGTGTGCTTTGTGTCCATCACTCTGTGCGCAGCGTTACCTTGCCCGCGGTGGCTCTGTGCCCCTCTCTGCCCATCCCCTCTGTGCTCTGTCCCTGCAGACAGCGCAGTCGCCGAGGCCGCCATCTGCGTGGTGACCACAGCCGCCATCGACGTGCACCGGCCCAACATCTCCTCGGAGCTGTTCACGGTGGAGGTGCCGCTGCGCCTGGGCAGCACGGGCACCTCCGCCAGCCTCACCTCGGGCAGCGCCTCCCGCTCCACCGTCAGCTCGGGCACGCGGGGCTGCAGCGAGAGCAGCCAGACGCTGGGCTCGTCCCCGGACTGCAGCACGGCCTGCGAGGAGCCGGCCGAGGCGGCTGCGGGGCCCGGCCGGCAGCGCGTGGCCCAGGCCGTGGTGCAGGAGCTGCTCTCGTCCCTGTCGGAGGAGGCGTGCCTGGCGCAGAAGGGGCTGGATCCCGTCAACCTGAAGCTGCCCAGCCCGGCCGGCTCCGTGGGGGCCAGCCCCGACCTGGGCCACCGGCTCAGTGTCTACAACCGCAGGAACCAGGAGAGTCTGGATGTCTTCCAGCTCAAGCCACTCCTCGACTGCCCCCAGGGTGCCCCGATGATTGAGGAGAAGTACGGGGCGCTGGGGCCCCCGGAGCCACGGCTGGGCAGGGTTCCTGAGGCATAGAGCCAGCCTGGGGGAACGGGGACTCCCGTGGAGACACGCTCACCACGCCGGCCCACGAGGCTGCCACAGGCAAGGTGGCAGTGCTGAAGAGAACCTGTGGCATCTCCTGCAATGGCCACCAGCCCAGGGTGAGGCCAGCGTCGCCTCTGCTCACCGGTGTCTGTGGCACACGACCTACCTGCCCTGCCACCAGCTCTGGGACAGCTGGGACCTAGGGTGGCCATCTGGGAACAATGGCCCTTCCAGCAGTCTTGGGCCAATACGGACCCACGGTGCCAGGAAGGACAGACAGACAGACTGTGCTGGGAACACCACGGAACTGCCACCAGCCCGGGGCCAGCACAGCCCCATCGTGCCTGGGGGCAGGACAGAGCTGCTGGACAGCTTGGGCCCAGCCTGGCTCCCCAGTTGGACCCCCCAGCCTGACCCTGCCTGGGGCTGAGCATGGCTGGGAGGGGTGTGGAGATTGGAATAAACACTGACAAATACATACAGCCTCCTGCCCTGTATCACTCTTCCTGCCTTCTCTTACCTGCCTTCCCTGCCTTGCCTTCTCCCACCCCACCCCTCCATGTAGCATGCAACTGGCCACCAAAAAAACCCCAACAAAAAAAACCGTAACAAAAACAAAAAATGACCATCCCAACACCACAGTGACTGAGCCCACCTCTTTCCAGTAAAATCCTTTATTTGCCCTTACTCCACGGCGCCGGGTCCCGTCACCAGCACTCACTTCTTCTTCAGGAGCTTGGTCATCTCTGGCACCGCCTGCAAACACCAGGGTAGTGCATGTTCCCCTCTGAGCCCCACAAACTGGCCCTGTGCAGTTCCCAGCCCTGCAATTACCCTGCCCACCCTCCCACCCAGCACAGCACTCCAGGGGCTGTGGGTCACCCCAGCTCACAGCACTCCCCACTTCTCTCCTGCTGAATAAAGCCTCTTAATTATTTAAGAGAGCTACATTTCCATTAGGTGGAAATAATGCATTCGTACAAAATTTATTAAGGTAATTGTCTACATGGTGTTTCTTCAGAATGTGACTTTGTCTGTGGCTTGCAGAGAGGCCCGTGCTCAGCACGGAGCCAGCGGGCATTATTTCAGGAATGGCATTAAGTGCTGGCAGAGTTGGTGCCCGTGCCCCGCAGAGCCACGACACTCCCGCCACGCACACAGGCAGTGACACACAGGCAGTGACACACAGGCAGTGACACACAGGCAGTGGCACACAGGCAGTGGCACACAGGCAGTGACACACAGGCAGTGGCACACAGGCAGTGACACACAGGCACTGGCACACAGGCACTGACACACAGGCACTGGCACACAGGCACTGACACACAGGCAGTGACACACAGGCACTGGCACACAGGCAGTGACACACAGGCACTGACACACAGGCACTGACACACAGGCACTGACACACAGGCAGTGGCACACAGGCACTGGCACACAGGCACTGACACACAGGCAGTGGCACACAGGCACTGGCACACAGGCACTGACACACAGGCACTGGCACACAGGCACTGACACACAGGCACTGACACACAGGCACTGACACACAGGCACTGGCACACAGGCACTGGCACACAGGCACTGACACACAGGCACTGACACACAGGCACTGGCACACAGGCACTGACACACAGGCACTGACACACAGGCACTGGCACACAGGCGCTGGCTCGGGGCTCCAGAGGGATCTGTGAGCTCCTCCTGGGCATCAGGCAGTGAGGCAGCAAGCCCAGGCAGACATAATCACACCTCCTGCCAACTCTCTACTTCCAAACTTTATGAAGCTTAAAAATACCCGCAAGCACCTCTGTGCAGTTATTTCCAAAATGGTTCAACCTCAGGAAACCAGAATTGAGGCGGGCTAGCTGTGACACAACCTGCTTGCAGGGATGTGATTTTAAGCATGCAAATAATGACATCAGAAAGCAAATTTTTAAACAGCAACCCAAACACCCTCACACAGACATCATTAACATTCATTAGATTATATCACGTAAGCTCCTGTCAGCTCTCCCAGAGTTACCCTGCACATCAAGTTTAGCCTCACCTGAAATAAGTCTGCTACCAGTCCATAGTCTGCCACTTGGAAAATTGGAGCTTCTGGATCCTTGTTAATAGCAACAATGGTCTGCAAGCAAAGTTAAAGCACCATATGAATCTGGATATTGATCATCCTCTGGGGCCAGGTCTTAGCCAGGAAAGGGGCTGTATTCACTCCAAGCCCCCAGAAGCATTTATCTGGGCATTTCATATTTTTCCATCTCAAAAGCAAACACCTCCTGATCCTTCCACATACACCACAATCCCCCTGAAAATAACCCCAAACCTCTCCCTTCCCTGCTCATCATACACATCTCTGCTATCCTTCCCCATTGAAAAGCCTAGAAAAAAATGACAACAAAGGATTATCTGCACATTCTAAACTGCACCATTGCAGAAGTAACCTGGAGGCAGCAGTTAACAATCACAATAAAGGCCTCTGTACTTACAATGGGACATTTAGTTTGTCACACAGCAGAAAACAGCACAACAAATCCCAACACAATGATCTAGAAGATGTCTTGGCTTAAACTGCCATACATTGAATCTTCCTTGGCTGCCTGTGACAGCTTCCAGCAAGATAAGCATGGGTGGGTGTCCTCATCAAAATCTGCAACAGGATGGGGAGCACTCCATAGAGGAAGGGAGAGGAATCCTAAAGCAAACCCAAAAGCTCACAGAAGGAGCTCTACAGCAAGAGCACAGCACTGGGGCAGTGCCTGCCCACCTCACACTGTGGGAACAGTGGTTTGGGGCAGCTCTAACCCAACAGGCAGCTGAGGCACTTCCCTGCCACACCCAGGGAGCCACACTCCCTCCGTGTGTCTGCTTTACTCCCTCCACTGCAAGTGCAACAAAATTAATGGCTCAGCGAGCAGGGGCCTAGTGGCAGTAACTCAAAGAGAAAAGTTTACAAATCCTGTGGCTTTAGGGCCCCAAGAAATGTTATTTCTTGGCATGCCATTTGTCCCCTGCGAGTGCCTGTGAAGGCCCCATCATGCAGGCAGGCAGGCACTACCCAGAGCGCTGCCCCTGCCCTCTGGGCAGCTCATGGCCAAGCACGTGCACGTGCTGCAGCAATGCTGCCCTCAACATGCTCTCCCAGAGCTTTACTGGTTTTACTTCAGATACCTCTGTTAGCCAGTACAAGCCTTCCCTGAGCAGCTGCAGTGCAGGAAGCAAATCCAGGCAGTGATCCCTGAGGGAACTGGCCCAGTAAAGACTCTCCAACCCTCCTGAGGCCCTGCTGTTCCTTGCAGAACCATCCACAGGGCCTGAGGCTGAGACCCAGCACTCAGTGACTGCCAGCTGCTGTCCTGAGCCCAAAAATAATTTTAAAATTGCTTGCAAAACTGTTTGAAGCTTTGGTTTGGCAGCCTAGTCCTTCCTCTGCCTCCTTTAACTGAAGTAACTTCAGTAAGATTTGGTTCCCCACCTCATTGCTAACTCAGGTAAGCAGCAAAGCATCACCTTGCTCACAACAGAACTTTGTGAGTTAAATCTCTGAGTAAGAAAAGAGAGGGGAACTCTCATGAGGGAATTAGAAATAAGGAAAGAAAGTAACAACAATTCTCCAGGTCTCCTCAAAAGCTGCATTTTCTACCTTGCTGTAAAAGAACAAATAAATTATACATTTCACTTGGTAGAAAGCGTCTGACTGCTTTGGAAAACATATCCTGAAGTGTTCAAGTTCACAATGCCAGATAATTCAGAGTGCTGAGGGAGGACAGGGGAAGTGCCAGGGAGCTCCCATGGCTGCAGAACTTTTTGTTTGGGAAAACTGGATCATTTCCATAACTACCCCACCTAAATGGTTCAGCTGAAAGGAAGGCAGAACACATTCCAAATACAAGTAATTAAACCTTAATTTTACAACTGATGCATTAGCTTACACTAAAAAACCTCAGATATGAGAGAAATGGAAGGGTTAAATAAGCATCTCATATTAACAAATTTCATTTGTCCTTATTTCTTACAGCAGAACACCTCAAAATATCAAACATGCCTTTGGAGAAGCCATAAACACAGAGATTTTGCTGTTACAATATAGGATAATGTCACTGCTCAGTGTTTTTGTAACAAAGGAGATTTTGGCACTCCCAGTCAGAGGTTCCCAGTGCTGCTGGCAGCCTTAACTGAGATAAAGCAGCAGATAAACACAAAGAGGGTCACACTGAGCCTTTCTGCAGCTTCCAGCACCCAGCTCTCAGTCAGTGGCTGCTGCCCACGTCCTCACCCAGCCAAAGGCCCAGCTGGAGACTGAGCCCCAGACAAAGGCACTTGTGCCACTGTGGCCCAGCAGTGCCAGGGGAGCCAAGGTGGCAGCAGTGCTGTGCCTGCACTCTCCCTCTGCTGCAGGAGACACTGGGGCAATGCTGTTCCACCAAAGCCCTTGGGAACACACTGCCAAAATTCCCACTTCTGCAGAGAAACCCTTCACCCACCCGTCACACAGCCTTAACATTTTGATTTTGGTTTTTTCTCCACTGCATCAACTAATGCTAGCACCACTCGAGTCTCTGCTTTTAGAAAGCTTTATCATTCTGCCCCCCCCACCCCAAAATATTTATATAATATATGAGTAAAAAAATGGTAAGAAAGCAGAGATCATCCCACCACACAGGCTGGTTTGTGAGGACAATGACCAGTCACAAACTCACTGGTCTGTGGCTGGTTAAACACAGGAAACTACCTGCTAACTTTTGCAACCCTTTTCCTCAGCTTTTATAAACTATTCAAAGTTGTGGCTTGGTTAAGTTCATTCCCCAAAAATAGAAAAAAAATTACATATCCTTTTAAAAAAATGACTGCAGGAGGCAGGACCTCCAGTTTTTGATGTCTGGCATTCGATAGTATCCATCAGCAGGTAACTGCTCCTCTTTTCAAACTGCCCTGTGGGGCAAACTGGCAATTCCAATTTTGGATCATTTGCTTTGGCAACTAATGAGTTAAACCTTTTAAAGTTTTACTGCTGTTTTATAGCAGGTTTCCATTTGAATGGCTAAATGCAGGAATGTCAGAGACATCTTTTACTTTATGGAATAGTAAGTTCATAATTCAAATTGTGCATTGTTATGCATGAATTAATATGTCATAGTCTGGAATAAAGGCAAATGGAACTATTGTATAGAATTCAGGCATATGTGCTTTGGGTTGGGGTTTTTTAAACAAAGTCAATTAGCTGCTTCCACTGATCACTTTGGGTTGCAGTGCAAAGGTTTTTCTGCTGTGTGAGATGTTTTGCCACAGCATCTCTTTTTTTTTTTTTTTTTTTTTTTTTTTTGTCAAAGAGTGTTTTAAAGTAGCAGGAAATACAAAAGCCATCTAAAGCACTGATGCAAAAGCAAGGGAGTCAACTCCTTTCCTTCCTCAAAAATCTTTTCTAGCACATCCACCTTCACATACCTTGCTGTCTTTCATTCCAGCCAAGTGTTGGATTGCTCCAGATATTCCCACAGCAATATAAAGTTCCTAGGAAAAACAAGAGAGAGACATTTTTGGTCCCCACACCACAGTCTCAGTAAGCTCTCACAAACCTTAATCCAAATCAATTACATGCAGCAGTTTTTACATTCCAGTAATTTTCAATACTAAAGGCAACTGATTGGTTCTCTTCCCCAGCTGGGGGATGCAATGTGACTGCAAAAGGAGAATCCCAAAGGAGCACCTAGCAAAGAGAGATTAGGGAAAAAATAAAGTCTGCATCAAAAGCATCCAGCACTGCTCAGCTAAAGGCCAGGGCCTTTATCCATGTTATCCATGACCCTGCAGATTCCCAGTGCAAACAGGAGATAACCTACAGATGGGCAATGCAGTTGCCCAAAGAGCAAACCAAGGCTTTTGTTCAAAGGCCCTCAGAGCCTTTACCTAAGACAGAATGCTCAAAGCTGAAATTCAGGTGTTAGGCCTTTGAAAGGTTCCCTACAGAGCAAGATAAAGCTTTGAGGTGGCCAAGTGGGCTGGGCTCCTCACTCCATGCCCACATGGCCTGAAGCTTTCCTCCCCCACTCACTGCCCACTCCCACGCAGTACAGAAGGTACACCAGGTACACCAACAGCTTTACACTTTGGGGCTCCCAGTTTCACATCTCCAAAGAGTCTTACAGTCAAAAGGGATGGAAATTTATAGGTAAATAGATGTATAGCAGCTGTTTCATTCACAGCTGAAAACTATTACTTCTCCTTGGGCTGCAAGTCATCCATTCTGTCATCTATGCAAAACAAAGGGTATTTCAGCTCCCTGACAGCTCTTCCAGTACCACAAGTCCAAGCAGGCAGTCAGAGCTGTACTTTTTAGCTAACTAATATTAGAGAAGAAAACTAAAGAAAGTACTTTTCACCAACTCATTCAATAACAGAAAATAACACATAAATTTAGTTAGAGGTTTATCTATCAAAAGCAGGTGGTCCTTCACACGTGCTTGGAAAAGACATGGCCTCAAATACTAACATAATTTCTCTTTTAAAAATACTAAGGGTATTCTGTACCTAAGAAAATATGAATCTAATTGAACTCAATAAATAATACTGGGGGGCCACAGGGAGGGTAAGAGGGTCAAAACCAACCTTACCACTGTGCAGCTGAAACTGCATTACAGTTAAGTGGCTTTTAGCATGGCAGAGCCAAGCCCAGCTGTGGGACATGCACAGACCTACAGAGGGGAGTAGCAAACAAAGGTGTTCAAACACAGACCCACAGAGGCTTCTGCCATACAGGCCTCAGAGTCATTACATCAATTAAAGAAAAAAGGGAAGATTGCTTTCTGATGTTTCTATAGCTACAGACTCTGCTCACTATTATGTTTCTTAAATAGGAATAGATAAATGAAATCTATGAAGTCTTTCTGTATTTTTATACAAAAACTCTCTCCTGTAAAAACTGAAGGGAGGGGAAATAAAGCAGAAACCAAGTATCTCCTATCAAAAAGGCTTCCTTTGAAATTGAAACATGGAATCTAGTCCATGTACTTCCACAAAAGCACACAGCCGGTGAACACACTCAGAAGCTCCTTGGCCTCAGCAGGCTTTTACCAAGTGGATTACTATTAGAGGTCAATCCATTTTAACCACAGCTGCAATGTAACATAATATGTCCACATTAGAACTCATGGTAAGAATGCAATATTTTAATTATACCAAATAAAAGAGCAGATGTTACAGGAGAAATGATTCTAACATCATGCTGTCTTTAATACAAGTTCTTTTTAAAGACACATTACTGTAATTTGATTTTTTTAGAGCAATTCATTAAGTGCCAGTCATCCAGACTACCAGATACTCTTATCAGTCTGCTTAACATTATGAAGTTCAATCTTTGGAAAGAATCCAGCGAACCAGGAGCCAGATGCCTATGAATATATTCTATTAGAATATCTAGGAAAGACAAGGATGTTTCATTAGAAGGACATTTGTAAATCACCAGGCCTGTCTAAAAGCATTTATTATACATCTAAGCCATGGCCTTCTAGGTTATGTGCTTTTGGCTCCCTGGTTCAGACAAATGGTCCTCTAACCCTGACAGGAGAGCACCTCAGCAATGTTTTCATACAGAGAACACACAGGACACGGTTCCTACCAACACTTCCGTGCTGTAAAAGGGACAGGACTGCTTAAATCATAGTTTTAATCTGTTCTGCAATTCAGTAGGAGGGACCCAAAGGACCCACAATGTCTAAATGACAAAGCTTCAGGACTACTCACTGCCTCCTGAAGAGAATTCAGCTGGTCATCCAGAGATGACATAAGGCATTGAGAAATTCAAATCCTTATTTATTTTCAGAGTAATAACCTTGTTTTGATATTTTCCCTGAAATCACTTACTTCTATCAGGCCTTCTGCTGAGTCCTCTCATTGCTGTGCCAGAGTTCAAAGTCCCAGGACAGGACTGTAGCTCCAAGCCCTGTGAAGCAGGTGAGGGAGGGAAGCAGAAGGGAGCTGGGTACCCCCGGGCAAAGTCCCTTCCAGAGTGGGCTGGGCCAGGGCAGCCCAGAGCAGCCCAGAGAAAGACAGAGCAGCCCAACACAGAGCTGCCCAGAGCTCTGGGTCCTTCAGAGCTCTTCTGGGCAGGAGACCCACACAAGGCACAGAACAGATGAATCCCAGTCTGGGTCACACCTCCCAGGAGCCAGACACGGCTTTACACCAACTTCAAGTCCCAGCTTTTGGAACCCTGGAAGTTGCTCTAATTACTCTGTCAGGCAGCTGATCCACAGCCCCCAGTTACAGGCACTTACAGCAAAGTCTGGGACATGGAGTAGCATTTTTCAACTCCCCAGTACCAGGCACAGGCACAGTTTCACTGAAGGGCTGCTGCCAGCACTGTGCCACAAGAGAATGGGGAAAAGCACACACACATTCCAGACCAAAGGGTTCACAAGTGCCAAAAGCAACTGAAATCAAGGAAGTGAAAGTTCTGGTGGTATATGCACATGACATCAGGTTAGAAAATTGTCTTGGCTCTCTGTAACTTCATTTCACACAGGAAATACTGTACAAACATCATGGCCATGCCACAAATATTTTTATGAAATTGCTGGCAGACATCAGCACAGGGAAAGGACACCAGAGAAGAGAGCTGATGGCAAGGAAGAGCAGGATGGAGGAACACATGGCACAGGACACTGAATGCAGCAAACAGCTAAGACTGTGCAAAGCAGAGGACAAGAAGGCACCTTGAGGAAGTACCAGCACTCCAGATGTGCTGCTGCTGGAAGGGCTGGGTACATCAATAGTGGGCAGATGTGAAAGGGGCACCAGCACCCATGAAGGCTTCCCCAAGGGCTACAGCAGCAGCCCAAGGTGACTCAGCCAGCAAACTGGCACAGAGGCCAAGAGAGCTTTCATTTGCCCTGCCACAAAACATCCTGCACAACTCTGGAGGCAAGCAGGACCCTGACAGAAACCTCCAAGTTTATAAGCACAGATTTGCATCACAACCACCCTAAAAAACCCCCACAACTCCAACTCCCAAATTTATCCTATTCAAAGTCAAGATTCCAAATCAAAAATCCACCTTCTCAGTTGCTAGCTAAAGTATTCATCTACACTTAGATTTTTTCCAATAGAAATGACCAGTATGTCTTAGAGTCATTACATGCTAATCATTAAAGTGAAAAAAAAAATCCTCCTTGGCCATTCCCTGAACTCAGCTTCTGCTTCAGACATGCCCAGCTTGTACACTGGCAGAGTTCACATGCACAACTGTGCACGTGTGGCTCCAGAACCCATCCAGCTCGTTACATGCTGTTTGGGTAAGTGCACAGGAGTGCTGCATGTGGATGACTGCAATTACCAATATACCAATGCAGTTATTTTCTTGTGCATACAGACTCTTGCAATTATTTATAGAATAATTTGTGGCATATATCACTTCATTTATACTTAGGAGAATATTTAAATATGCCTTCGGCTGCCTTGGGGCAGTTAAGAGACATTTGCTTAAGAAAACTACAAGAACAGTTTTTATTTCAACTCCCAGAGCCTTTGACTGGTGCTGTGACAGACCCCAGGGCAGCCACAGGTGCCCCACAAGCTGAGGTAGCTACTTTGCAAGCATGCTGTCAGCTGCTATTGATTTTTATGACAATTTTTGAATTATGCTGAAAAGCTCCAATGCACGCCAATTTATCATCCTACTAATGGCATGCTTTTAAACAGGCCAGTTTAATAAACCCCTCTGGCATACACACTGTTTTTAAAGGCAGCTCAGATATTTTATTTTCTTTGCAAGAGTGAAAGGACAATGAAATCAGAAAGAAATCTCTGTGATCAAAATTGCTTGGTACAAGAGATTCCTTCCAATTACAAGCTATTAAGCCAATACAATATTTTCTGGCTTGACAGTAGTTCATCTCTATTACACTGTATATCACACTCTTGTCCAGTATGTGATGCAGCTCAACCCACTCCATTCAAGAAGCACACATCACTAAACTAGAGCCCATCTAGTTTCTTTTTCACTTTAAGAACCTTTGATCAGCCAAGCTGTGTAATTACTCCTAAGCGTGGTTAGGGTGTCTGCTGGAGTGCAGGGCCATACAGCAATTTTTTTCCCCCTCTCTCCAGGGAAAAGCACATCAATTGCTTTCAGCTAAATGCACTCACATATGAATATTTTAGTACAATTTAATGTTTCTGCACCAACCCCAAAGGAGCAGAGCATCAATTTGTGAACATAGTTTTCTTGGAGTTAAAAGCTACACTGGATAATGCAGGATGAAAGGGGTTGTCAATCCTTAGCTTTTTAGCAAGTCAGAGAAAGACAGTCTGTAAATTCAGTCCCAGCTGCATACAAACAGCTCTCTAAAGTTTGCCACCATAAAGCTACTTTTCAACAACAGTGAATTATCAGAGGAGATATTCCAAAAACAATTTCCCAAGCACAGCTGGTTTTCCCAATGCTATTCCCATCTGCTACCTACCTAACAGCCCCAACCATTTATACCATGCAAAGTGCACCTGCTGGTCTGTTAATAACACCCACAAACCTGATGTACAAATAACACATTCCTACAAAGCACTGAGCTGAACAGAGCAGAAATTATGTACCATGCTTTTGAAGAGGGAAACCTTGGTATCTCAATATTCCCTTGTATGTGCAACAAATGATGAAGTAATTAAGATCTTATAATTGATAAGCAGAGTAGAACATTTTTTAAAGAAAGTACAATCCAGACAAGAGGTGTGACAATTCTCATGATGCCAGGTGAACTAACTAGTTTGTTCTTGTTAGTAATTTTAGGTAAGGGCCAGAGAACAAAGAAGAAAAATCCTAGAATAAAATATGCCTTGTTTGACTTTCCTTATGCTTCCTACAAGAGAGTGAAAGGAAAGGGCAGATAATCTAATCTGAACAAGCAAAGGATCCCTAAGGAAGCGATGGGAAGTAACTCTCAAGGACAGTTAGCATCCACTCATTACAAAGAAATACAAAACACAGGAATTATGTAAATGATGTGATGCTGTGCCTCTCCCTTCCTGCTACTCCCAAGGCAAAATGACAACTACTAAGTGCTAAAAAGCCACTCAGTGAAAGGGATGCCCAGATAAATAGTGGGGGCACAGAGAGGCTGAGAAAGGATCCCATCCTCTGGTAGAGGAGGGGGAGCAACAAGAATTCCACCATTCTTCCACAGCTTTGGTGCCTTTCAGGTTAACCAGCATCTCACTCTTCAGTGTCTCAACTGAAGCTGCATCTCTAACATGCCTCTTTTCCTCATTATTACTGTCAATTCCTCACAGCTGTAAATCTGCCTCCCTTTTGAAGTTCCTTCAATCTATTACAGCCAGACATCCTCTAGCATGAAAATAAAGCTGAAGCAGTGAAGCCAAGCAGTTTCCTCCTGGCCATCGTATCAGACCTACACTGAATTCCCCTCTGCCTTGCCCACATGAGGTTTCTCAGCACATGCACCTGTCTTCTGTGCAATCATATCACATTTCTAGCACAATCATTTAATCCAGTGTCAATTATTCCTACATAACCTATTTCCTAACTAGTGCCTTCCTGAGTTTTCCACCTCAGTTTCTTGTCATCTTTTAGTGTTTTGTACCCAATGTTGAAAGCAACAAGACAGCAACAACTGAACACCTTAAAACAAAAAATAAAATTAACAAAAGAAAATTTTGCCAGCTAGGAAATCCTACAGCAGAAACTGAGGCAGTTCTAGAGTTAGACCCTGAAAGAGCACTAATTTTAGAAGAGCAAACATTCATACTCTGAAGAGACTAAACTAGAAGGACACCTTTCAGGCAGCAGCTGATCCTCCACAAGGTCAGAGGGTAACAATATACACACATGCTTGCCAAGAAAAGCATCTCTCAGTGTCACAGAGGTTCTGGCTGCTTTCCTGGGACAAGAAGTTGAGTGTGAGATAATCCCAGTAACAAGCCCACCTTCCTTCAAAACCTGAGGGGAGGATTGAATTGATTAGAATAGGCTGCAAGGGAGAACCTGGGAAACCATGGGAACAGTTTGGCCATTCAAAGGTAGCTGCCCAGTGGCACTGCAGTGTAGGAGTTCATTTTTTGGTTGAATATCAGACAAATTGCACAAGTTCCTGAGAAAGATTACACTGCTTTGCATATCAGAAATGTTGCTAATTATGCCTTGGGTAAGGAAAGCTAATACTGAACTAATAAATGAAGCATTCATGTTCCATTTACAAAAGTTTTAAATAACTGAGAAAACCACTTCTTTCTTTCTTTCTTTCTTTCTTTCTTTCTTTCTTTCTTTCTTTCTTTCTTTCTTTCTTCCTTCCTTCCTTCTCCACACCTGTTTTGTTCTTGTTTCTTTCTTTCTTTCTTTGTGAACATGAGAGAAAGAACTGGGAAGATTTTTATTATGGAAACTAACACCCCTGACTATTTGAAATTTCTTATGTAAAAATAACAGTTACTCTGGGGTAATGCTGGTAGGCTTGACTTCTGTAGGGAATTTAGTACTTTCTAACTGCATATACTTAACTAATATTTCGTAGTAGGCACTCATAGGAAGGATATTTTTATCCAAAACCAGCTCATTTGAACATTCTTACAAGGGTTTTTTCCTTAAACAAAAACTACATACAGTACTTAACCTGAGAATTGAATTTCATTTTTTGCAGAACACCTGCATATAAGAAATAGTGGGAAAAGCTGGTTTCTAACTGTAAAAAATATGCTAAAATGGTTGTCACTAATTAAAGAGACTGAATATACTAAATTGCTTTCTTTAATTAGGAAGAAAACATTTTATATTTTAATATATCCACTTATGTCTAAAAATTCCCTTCCTTCCATCTCATCAAATAATACAAATCAGCCTTCTCTTTCATAAGACAGAATGTTCAAATAGGAGCTGCAATCACCTGAAATCAAGAGGTTAAAAAAAAAAGGTACTAACAGAAACAAAAATAATACACTGAATATTTTAACAACTGGACTAAAACTGTACAAAAGAAAAATTGCCAAAGATGCCGTCAAAACCCAACAATATGCATAAAACACCAGCCTGAACAAAACCTTGAAGTTTAACAGCCCAAGGCTACTTTGGAAGAGCAGATGTGCTGCGTAGAACCAGAGCTCAAACAAGCAGACACAAGGTGAAATCTGTGCTCTTTAATTAACTGCATCCTTCCATCACTTAGGTAAAATGAGCTCCTTGGAAGGCTGCTGTGGCTGTGAGGTGCTCGGCTCCTGTGATGCACTCTATGGGCTGCACTCTTAAAAACTGAAGCCAGTCACAGAACTGTGAAGGAGCAATGACCAGAACTCTCCCCAAATCCACAACTGAAGGCACAGGGGAAGAAATAAGCAGCCTTTTTAGACCAAAGAGCACAAAGGCACCCCAGCAGTCACACAGAAAAAGCAGGAGAAGCACCTCCCCTCTTCCTGAGCTTCTAACTAACCCTTGTCCCCCTGTAGTCTCCAACTGACCCAATTCCAGAGTCCTGGAAAACAATGCATTCCAGTCCTCCACTGAGACTGGGCAAGAGACTATTAATAGAAGTGTAAGAGCACACACGAAGATACTTTCCCATCAGAAGCCAACAGCTGCACAAGAGAACAAACATGGCTCAGGCTCCAAGAGTTTCTTGTAGCTGAGACTCTTCCCAAGCTTAAAACCCACACACCTAGAGGGCACACAGCATGTCAACTCAAAACTGAACACAAAATTCCAGTCTCAGCTCCTCTACCTGACCAGTATTCAAACCTGCTTTGCAGTTCTCCAGATAGAACATCACAAGCTCTCCCTGAACTGATACTGAGCACATCTCATACAGGGAGAAAGCAGCATCTTCTGAGAACTGCTAAAATAGCCAGTGTCATCTTGACCTGACCAAAAAAGCTCAGTTCTTCTTCAAGTCGACTCTATTTTCCACTGCAGAGAAGAATTTCCTAGCTGAAGTACCAAAAAGACAGTGAAGTAGAATTAGGAATGTTAAATTAAGAATTTGCAGCTTTCAACTGCTTCATATTTAAGATGCCTATCCAGCACACTGAAAAATTAAAACCTCTAGTCAGCAACTCTGTGGGCTTAGTATCAATTCAATTTGCACTTTCATTACAAGTAACATTTACTATTTTCTACATTTCTAAGACACTGAGTGCTATCCTTGCATGTATTTTAAGATCCTGATTAAATATCTGAAATTTGAAAGAAGAGGAATATAATTTCCAGTACTCTGCACAACTCACTGTTTAATAAACACTTGTTAAGAAGTGAGATGAGAGAAAAATGCATCAGCCTGCAGACAAATAGATGGAGCACCATGCAATTGTGCCAATTCAGATCATTTATGACACCAGAGCTTAACATTCATTCACCAGTCCTGACTAAAGGCTATTTAACAATCCTCTAGAAGAGGACAATGACAACACTGATGTGATCCTATGATGTGGTTTTATGTTCTTATGACTCTCACATGTTGCTATGGGCCATCTGTGGCAAAGTACAGCACTGAATCATCATCAAAAACCAGCCTTTTTTGTTTCAACCTAGTTGTTTATATGCCCTTGACTCTGGAAAGAATGTTCATTGTTGAGCCTTAACACACAAACCAGAGCTGAGCTGTCTTCAAATTAATATTCTCCACCTCATTAACAGACATTTGGGTAGTGAAGAACTAAGGATGGTTAGTCTCATCTCATGTCCTTTCAAAATACACACTTAGCTTATACCCTGGTAAGCAGAAAGAGTTGGGATTGCATTTATAATCCACAGAACCTCCCAATTTCCTTACACAGCAGAGGTTAGTTAGTATCACTGCTATCAAGATTTTGGAATTATCTTAGTCTTACCAGTAGGTCTACTGCTCAGAAGGAGTGTTTTGTAGCAGTTGGTTATCATATAGATTTACAGGTTTAAACACTAGCATGCCTAGAAATAGCTCCACTCAGCCCCACAGGGTTATTATCAGATGGCCTCTGATGAGGACTTCAAAAAAAGTAGCAAACATCCCTGTCCACTACTCAAGAAAGAAGAAATCAGAAGCACCAAACATCTTGTTCAAGAAAATCCAGCAGAGTTGACAACAGAATCACAAGTTCCTGTCTTTGACATCCAAGTATTACTCTATCCTGCTGGATGTATTACTAGAAAAATAATGGTCATGGTTTGAATTTCTTAAATTTGCAACAATGGCAAAGGCAAAACATTTCAGGATCCTATAAAGGCTTTGAACATGCACAGCTTTTTAGTATTAATTGAAGTATTATGGTTTGGTAAATGTAGCTATTGAAATAGGATGAGTTTCTTTACTAAGCTTCAGCTCACTCTTCCCTTCTGGTCTCATTAAGCCATGAACAAGTAAAAAGTTGCTCCTTGATGCTTTCTGTTGCCAAACACAAGGAGCTCCTTACTGAGAGGTGAAACCTTTACTCCACTGTGGAGCTCAGTGTACCCCTGACAGACCATCCCATCCCATCCCATCCCAGTGGGGGCTCTGCCCCACACTGAGGTGAGCTGTATTTGTACCTTCCTATTTACAAACTCTCAAATGTGCTTTATCTGCCTACAGCTCTCCTTGTATGTCCTCGGGTCATAAAGAACAGTGAAAGAAGTCTCAGACTTCTGCAGGACAGAAAGCCCCACACAGACACAAAAAGACAGAGAAATCAGTTCCCTGTGATACTGGGATGCAGAAATAGCAGAAAAAGATATGCAGCATGTTATTGCCCAGTATTAAGCCATTCAGACTATAGCCTTCTTGGTATTCCACTCTACAGCAGCCAATCTGTAGATTATTCCTCTCTTAAATTTCTTGCACTTTTACTTATTATAAAAATTTTGCTTTGACTGTACTGCAATAATCCAGTAACAGTTACTAAAAGTTTTTTAAAAATCATCACCTGAAAAAACCCAGAAGACACAATTGCAAGAGATCAAGCCACAGATTGATATCATTTTGAGTGTATGTCAGTAATGACATCTTTTAGCATACCAATGCCAGCTGCTAGGGAGAAAAAGGTTCAGGCAGCTATGAAAAAATGCAGCAGGCAAACCCCTGACAAAGCTGTGTCAGAACACATCCCATTGACCCAAAGGAGAGATTTCCATCCCAGCTCGCTTCTGTCATTTTGCAAAGGCAGTACCACAGTGGGCACACTGATGTCCTGGTTAGGCCCGGTATTAAGACTCAGCTCATGTCTAAGTGCTTGCTCTGAAGGAAGATGCATGCCAGAAACCACCCCAGCTCTATGATGAGAGGTATTTCCATACTTACTGGTGCTACTATTTTGCCCGTCTGTCCAACTTGCATGTCATTAGGAACAAAGCCAGCATCGACAGCTGCACGGGAAGCTCCAACTAGTTGAAAGAAAATATTTTCAGTGTTTTCTTTTAAAATATTTGCGAGCCAAATTTGTATCACCATAAAAGCCCATGTATTTTACTGAAGAGTCCCACAGTCTAAGGGCACGTATTTAAAAACTTCCCTCTTAAAAGCTCTTCTGGTAATCCCTCTCTATACCACTAGCTAAAAACTTCCAAACACTAAGTGCTAATGCACTTCATAAGCAACAGGAAATCCCTACTCCCAGCACCAAAGGGCCATATATTTAAAACCAAGGATTTCAATCTGGCATATGTCCATGATTTTTTCTTGTTGCTTTGTCAAAGGAAGATTTTCCCATAAATGCCTTCCCAAAATGTTCCTTCAAGTCTGAATGGAACATATGTGCCATCTTGTATTGCTGTGAATCTCAAAAGTCAGGCATGGTAAAGAAAAATATCAAAGTAAACTTGAAAATGCCATATGGACATTCAGTTAGCACAAACATCAATTTAAAAACAAAGCCAATCATGTAAAATTACAAATGTGAATGCTAAAATTAGTGGAGTTAAAACATTAAAGCAAGAGTTTCTCCTTCTTTCCCAACCTTTATACAAAATACTATGCTGAAACATTGTATATGGTTGATTTTCTCCTGTTAATACAAAAGCACAGCAAAAGGACAGAGCCACCTGAACTACAACACTGTGAGTGGGATTCTGTACAGAAGCAATAGAAAAGGATGTATGCAGAAAGTATCAGCTTGTCAAAATGAGCTATGACAACTTCACTTTTTGTTTGCAAGCTTCTGTTCTGGAGATTTCAGAAGCACAGAGAATATACACAAGCATTTAAGTATAGTTGACAAAACTTTATCTATTACTAAACTAAGAGCGTTTTAACCATTTGATAGAGACATGAAAATAAAAGACTTAAGAGGAATTCTGGCTTTAATGTGACCTGTTTAAATATAATAAACGGGGCTAAAAAAAAAAAAAAAAAAAAAAAAAAAAAGAGGAAAACAAGTTTACCTGCAGCATGCAATTGATCCGCAAGGTCATACAACAACTTAAAATTTTCACCACTCTTCAAGCCCCTCCCTTAAAAATTAAGAACAAAAGATCAAGAAAGAAGAACATGTGTTTTAAGATTTTTTTTTTGCCTATGTAAACTTGCTGTATGACTATTAACATTTGCAAAGGCTCAAAGATATGCTTGCACAGGGTATTTTTGGATATATTACTAACCAGTATTTAATATTTGGAGATTTAGCTTTTGTCTTTGCCATTAATATTTCATATGTATAAACCAACACCACTCTGTCTTGTTTACTTCCTGCACACAGCACCACCAAGGTCACTCTCCAAAACCAGGGAAACAGCATTTTTTAAACTAATTTGTGCTCCCTCTGCTGGCTTCAGGAACAAAACACTGTAGTGGGATTAGTAAGAAATCATTTTGGCTGTAGGCATACAGTTAAAATCACAGTCCAGCATTTGATACCTAAGGAGCAGAATACAATCCACACAGGTTTTAAAATCATTAAGGTCAGAACATAATAATGTTCGGACTGACTGAAATGATCAGCAGTAATTTTAAACATTATTAAAACATTTCCTTCTGAAAAACACTTCATATTGCTAAAATCTAAAAGAGGCCCAGCAAATATGACAGCATTCCTACAAAGCCTCCCAGCATATGCTACACTCATGTTTTGCCTCTTAACAAAATATACGTGTTGGGTGCTTCCCCAGTGGCCCCCATGGAATATTTCAGAATTACATCATCATTTCTTTCTTTTTTAATGTAGCCCATTACAGTGTTCTGCCACAGATACGATCTACCAAGAGGTACCACCACTTCAGTGCAACATCAGACAGTTCATGTGATCCACTCACCCCCTGACACCACCACTTTTGCACTGGTGAGCTCCGGTCGATCGCTCTTTGTCAGCTTCTGCTCGATCCATTCCGAGATCCCCACGGGTGGCGGGGGGGTCACTGCAGACACCACATGAACCAAACACCCACAAGCAAAATGAGAAAGCATGTGTTTCCAAGCTGAAATCTGAGCTTCAGCTTAATTCAAAGTTCATTCTATAACCAATTCTGTCGCAAGCTTTTGATGAGTCTCAGCAGTTGCTCCTGGCTCTGAGGAACAAGCCTCGTTCACCAGTTGTGTTTAGGGAACCTACAGTACAAACTGCACTAAAAGGAATTCTGCTGTACAAGTGACACACTGACACCAGCCCAGCATAAGAAGTGTGAGCCTTACTATCACAGGCAGACAAGTCAATCAGGCAATGCACCGACAGTGCAATACTCTAACTTCAGTAACGTTTGACTTCTACCACCCACAGACGTTAGGAAATACAGGATGGTTCAGAGGCAGGGGCTAAGCCACAAAACAAAAAGGCCCACAGTGAAAAAAGGCAGAGGTCACCTAAAGTGGAACAGCTTACCCAGAGTAGTTGTGAAGTCTCCACCTGTGGACATTCTCAAAGTCAGACTGGACACAGTCCTGGGCAATCTGCTCCATGGGGCTGGACTAGATGATCTCTAGAGATCCCTTCCAAACTCAGCTACTTCGTCATTCTGTGACTGAACTCCTCAATTATCAGAGCTACACTGGCTTCATTAAATTGTAAATTAAACTGATAGAGTTAAAACTGCTCAAAAACAACAACTGGGTGTTCTCAAATCAATTTAAACTGCTACTAATCTAGCTTGATGATGTAATGACCTATCTCAATTGCAATATGATTAAACTAAAATTGCGGAGAGCCAAACACTTCTATTTTTGCTCAGTCTTGTTTTGAAAACCAATCTGGTTATTCAAACAGCTGTAACTTGTCCTTACTTAAAATTTCAAGACTGCAGTGGCAGAACTTTAGGCAGTGAGTGGGACAAGCACGGATTTCAGCACAGATAATCTCTATTTCTGTTTCTAGTCAAAGAAAAGGAAGTACATGTGCAGATAATCCATATCGTCTCTTACCAGACATCACTAAACTAATCCCTGTAATTAAAAGTATAAAGCTAACATTATGACAATCAGTTTCTTAGACAAATACTTCTACAAAACATCACCATGCAGTGAGCAAAACTAACTCTATTAAATAAAACAACAGCATCCTGGAACAAATACTCACACTTTTCTACACTGGCACTACCACCACTCACTGGTGCAGCCTCAAACGAAGTTCCCCGTACAGTAAACACTTTGATTGCTTCATCACACTGCACAGTGCAAATAATATTCCCTAAAAAAAGTCACATTAAAAATTTAAAGATTATCAGACACACTGTGCTTAAAAAAAACCCCAACAAACCAACAAATAAAATTAATATCAAAATCACATTAGTAGTTGTACTAGAATATGCAACATCCACCAAGGTACATCCCAAAATTGCAGTTTTAGATGAAACTTTGCACTTAAGATAAACTTTTGATAAAACTTAGCATTTAATAAACAGAGATTACAAATACTTTAATTTACGTTTTACCCCCGTGTTTCTAAAGTACAAATACAAATCCTCTATTTAAAAGGATACAATGCATTCAAATCCTCTCTTATGAATGAGCTTTTAAATTTCAGAAGGGATGAAAAAAGTAACTTTGAAAATGCCATTCTTACACATAAAGAATGTCTATAATTCAAAGTAGATCTTTTATCCTGTTGCATGAATTCATCAGAACTGAAGACAATGAGGTCTCCCCCAACTATCTGTGGGACTGTGTTTCTCTCTATAATATAATACAATACTTCCCACTGGAGGCTGCAGGGAATGCTAAAAGAAAAAATGCTGCAACATTTTACTAAACAAACTGTTCATAAACAGTCATCTTGAAAATGTGAATTATTAGGAAGCAACTAAAAGTGCAGCACAAAACCACATTCCAGTACCATAACTCAAAATGTAATACCCTGCTGGTACATGTGGTACAATCTTTACAGGAAAATTAAGAAACACAAGCTAATGAGCTCATATCTAAAATAAAACACAGTGTCAGCCAAGCATTAGAGAAACAAGACTGAAAAAATAATTACAAATTAAGCTAATTAAATATTATAAATAATTCTTTCAATGTCTTCATAATTAGAAAAAATAACCCTGTGGGATCTTAAATCAGAACTAATGCTAGTCCTATTAGATAAAGCTGGACAATTAACCTGATGTCTTATGCTTTCCAAAATCTGATCAGAAGGGCATGAACAAACACAGTACATGGGGAGGATGTGACCAAATTCTATTCCTTAAGGTGACAGACCTGGGTCTGACATGCTTCTTTCAAATTACTTGCTTTCTCACACAGGGAGCATTGTGTCCATCCCCAGGCTTTGTTTTGTTATTAATCACAGCAATTGAGATTGTAAAGTGAAAATTCCTATCATATTCCAAGGTTTTAACAACAGGATCATGTAGAAAAATTAGCAGTACTGGATTCTTCATTGGACAAATACCACACAGCTTTTGTGATTACCCACCTGCATAGATAGTTCTCACAAAAGTATCTGGGGACTTAATTTCAATAATGTCAGAAACAGGAGCAACATCAAGTTTGCCAGCCACTCTGGGAATAAGATTCTAGAAGTTAGAGATGAAAAGTTAGCAAAGTAAATGCTAAGTAAAATGTACATGGTCAGTAAAAGAACACTGCTGACCCGATTTTACCTTCATATAATGCTGTCTCTAAGACATATAGACCTAAGAATTTTGAAGGGCTACTCATGTAGCTTTAGCAGCCAAATAAAACCTCATTACTGTAATAACATCAGACATTTTATGAGACTTACTCTAACTAAACTCCTAATTCAATATCTTAAATTAGGAGACTTACTTGCTTCAAGTATTCTAAAACTGAATATAGATGCCATTTACTCAGAAAATTGACAGATATGGATTGCTGAGCTCTTGGCACTTCAAGTTAAAAAAAAAGGTACATTTAGAAGTTAGATGCCAGAAATGACAGGAAAAAGCCCTGAACTCTTCCCTCCAAAGGAAAAAAAAAAAACCAACTTGAATTTAATATTAAAGTATATACTCCCTTGCTACAAAATTTGCTCTAGAAAATTACTTAGCACCTTTAGGAATGGGAAGAAGGATAAAAAGAGCAGCAGAAATGATGAAGAAATCAAGGATAAGATGACTGTTTGCTTTTTGTCTGCCTCCTAATCTGGTACAAGAAAAAAGGGCCCAGTTCTGAAATCTTTACTCACTCATGCTTCACATGAAGCACTCAAAAATGGCAGTGTAAGCTTTAAAGCAAAGGCATTATCTCCTGCTATGACACTGCAGTTCAGAAAAACAAAAAGAAATTACAAAAACCTAAGGCTTAAGGTACATAAAGATTTCTCTTAGCAAAAATACAAGCATATGGATTGATATTGATTGGAAGTGAAAGTAGATGAGATGGAAGGCCGATGCCATTACTCATCCTACATCGGCAAGATTTCGGAAGGATCCTTTTGCTCTAATTTCGCTGCACCACAATGTGCTCAGATTCTTAGTACTGAGGCTCTCCATGTACTTATAAACACATTTCTTAAAAAAAAAAAAAAAAAAGTTTTCAAAAAATGTATTTTCATTAAAAACCATGAAGTTGGTTTTCATTAAAAACCATTTTAAGTCCCCGGCTGGGACTTAGAGCTGTGTTATTTATATATGTTTACAGACATTTCAATGTACATGACTTATATCACAGATGCAAATCCCACTCCAAAAATAGTTTGCTTCCAATAGGTCTGCACACTTTCATTTCAACATGCAAATAACAGATTTTTCATCTCAATTTGCTGTGCTTTTCCTTACAATTTTCATGCTTTCAGATCACTTAATCTGGGGTTTGCCTTATTGTACATTTTGCCTTGTGTCCATAGGATTGGCTGGTTACCACAGAATATTTCTTCTACACTATTTTTTTTTTCACATCAGCTCATAAAAGAACTCAAACATGAATCATGAAATCTAATTAATGACCTCTTAAGCAAACTACTGCAAATGCAAAACTGTCCATGGCTGGTCTCTCTCAGGCCTTTGATTTACACTCTTACATACAGCAGTGTCTGTCTCTTTTCTACAAGAACTTTTTGATGCTCTCTGATCCACTTACCTTCCCAAAAGCAGATGCTCCGGCACAAATGTGGGTGTAATTAAATTTTTTATGAGTTTCCACAATCAAGGGAGTCAGCTCCTCTGAGAATAAAAATATATTGCTCAGAATTTACAACTATCTTCTTTTCTTCCACAAATACACAAATAAATTTATTTTGTCAATAGGTAGAACAACTCTCACCTGCTAGAAATCCCTTGTACACGTCATGCTGAGCCACGAGAACTTTTGCAACACCCTGCACTTTGCTGAGTTCTGATGCTACCTGTGAATGCAAGTGAGTTTGTATTAGTTTGTGTTTTAACAGGCACCACAAACGTGTAACAAGGGGTTCCCCGCTGCCAACAGCTCACAGCCTATTAGTAAAACCAGAACCAAAAGTACATTAATTTCAAAATCAGAACAAACCTGAATGGAATAAATCGCATGTCTTCTGATCCCCAGCACAGTGCCTCATGGGCTAATGAAAATGAGTTTGTGAGTAAGAGAACTACGGAGCAGATCCAACTCAGAAGTTGCCTCCTGCATGGAGGGCTCCACACAGATCCCAGCGTTTCTTACAGCAGCCAACAACAACCACACGTGAGGATTATTGCTCAGTATTCCAACACAGTCACCAAGAAACCAATCCTACTCTCTTTTAGATCAGTCTGTATCTGCCATACGAACAAATACAAATGTACAATGCTGTTACGATTTTTGTCCAAATTCTAGGAGCAGCCCTTTGTTTGCATCTGACTTTTTGCCCACTGAAGCAATGTGTATTTTCAATTTATATTTATGCATTTTTTTTCTGTTAGAATTGGCACAAGTGAAGTTTAAATGATAAAAGGGTTACTACAGATCAGAGAGAACAGGACTGACAGTGAGATCTGGAGACCACATGCATCATCCAAGAACCAGCGTAGTTTTACTGAGTTTGATGAGTATCAGTTTACCCTCAAAAATTAACAAAAGGAAATAAGGAAAAAATGCCTAATAGCTGCTGCAGAATATCTGTTTGACTCACTGGCTCTTAATAAGAATCTCTGAACCTTCATTTTTCATAAAATACATTTTCCTACCATAACATACAGACTCCATGTATTTATCATTACAACAAACAAAACATCTGTAATAATTTTTCTCCCATGCAAGTGCATAGGATAAGGAAAATAAAAGAGACACGTCAGGCAATTTTCTTTTTCATTTTCTTGATTTAGATAAATATTTGCTTCATCTCTGCCTCAAACACCTGAATAGCTACTGAGGTTTCTCCACCTGTTTGTGAATAAGCTGCTCTAAGTATGCCTTCTTCATGAGATATTGCATGTTGCTTTCAAAATAACAGTTCATGAACAGTAGGTAAATATTAGGCACAGTTTTTTGTACTTTTACTGCTCACACAATACCAAGTCATGCTGGAATAAAAGTGCCGCTAATGTACCAGCTACATTGTCTCTAGAATTGGCACATAAAAATTACACTAAAAATGCACAGCTAACATACAAGGAACTTTTAACATACGTGAGCTGTGTGATAAAGTCAAGAAGCACTAATTGCAGAATTTCAGGTTGCAAACACTCTCTACACAACTAGTGATTGGTTCGTAAAAGCAACTTGCTCAAAAGCCCAATTGATCACTGTTGTTTCACTTCTGCTGGTTTCCATTTAAACGAGCACAAGTTTCTTTCCAAATTCTTAGCAATGCAATATTTGTCATTTAAACTTTACAGAGATGTGTCTCGTTTTAAAAGTTAAGTGTCTCTTATTCCTACAAAAATTTGCTTGCTCAAGCACGTAACAAGCGTTATTGACACTGTCCCCTATGAAACGAAATCCATATCCGTATTTTCTCTTTAGAAGAGAGGCAGCTCCAAGCGCAGGACTTTTGTGGCAGATTAGCAACTCCTGGCACGGTTTCTCCTCACTACAGATTATTTTTCGGGCTGCCCAAGACGCTGCCAAGTCTTGTTTCGCCGCATTCGTTATTCCATTGGTAGAAAGCAGCGTTTCCTACCTTGTCACAGCTGGTACCAGCCACCAAACAGGAGACCTCCCCTCCCAGGCGCTTGGCCGCAGTGATGGCGTTGAGGGTGATGGGTGTCAGAGACTCGTTGTTGTGCTCTGCCACGACCAGGGTGCTCTGAGCCCTCCGCAGCACCGACGCCTGCAAGGCAAGGGAGACGCACAGGAGTTGGAAACTGAGCACCGGGGTAAAAAACTCTTCCTCTGAGCCTTCGAGGCTTTACAGAAATTCATCAGCTATACAAATCGTAAAACGCTGCTGTCAAACGAAACAGACTCATTCTAGATAATTTTTATTAAGTCAAGAGAATATGTAGGGTGATACAAAAAAAGAAAAGACAAACTTGCTTGATTTCAGCTTGTCTGTAACATGCTGTGCTTAAACTGAAACTCCACAGAAAAATACTGAACAAAATTAAGAAAAACATTTTAACACATTACATTCAAGCTCAGTTGAGCAACTTAACCAAGTACCCTAAAGAGTGAGGATAAGACAAACAACAATAAGCCACAAGAAAATTAACAGTTTCAAATAAATATTTACTTGGTTTTCTAAAGTTCTGTGGCAGTGTTTTATTTTAAGTTTTAAACAAAATCTAGCTACAGAACCCACTTTTCTATTTAGATATATAAAGAGGCAAAATTTTATGCAGTGGCTGGATGAAAATTAAGCAGCAAGGGCTCACAGCCTGAAAACACACTAGGAGAAATCTTTACAGGCATCAGGTTCCTTTTTCCCTCTTTTCTTTTAAAACATTTGAGCATTTAGTCTATCACCACAATTTAATGGTCCTTAAATAACAATTTTGACCAATTCACCCTCCATACGCAGACTTGAACTTCTAAAGCAAAAATGAAAGAAACAAAAAATATAGAAAAAAGGCAAAAAATCCCAAACCAAAATACTCTAAATTCTGAGCCCTTCCTCTCTAATATTCAGATATATGTGTGAAAAGTGTTACTCCTCCCCTGATTAATTCTAGGGTAGGGAAAACATTTTGGATGGGAACAGGAATATTGTCCCTCAAGTGTTTGTTTACCCTACATAAAGCCCAACTGAAAACTCGAGTTATGATCAGTGTAGGATGGAACACATGGAAAACCAAGTAAATTCATTAATATAACCAAGGAACAAATACTAACAGAACACTGAAGATGCACAGCCAAACACTACTTTTTAAAGCTTACATTCCAACCCCATCTCCCCTCATGCCAAACATGCACTTGCCTACAGCTTCAAATAAAAAAAGCATCAGAAAATATGAGAGGCTAAAATTTGCATCTGGACTTCAACCCCAGAAAGCCTACCAACATATTGGATTTCAAACACAGAAAGCCAATCCCAAGGACTTCCCTGAAGCTAATCACAGTGCACAAATAAAAATACAAAGTTACATTTCTGCAGAATCTGGATCATAATTTGTCCTTTTGATTGAAACAATAAGGATTCTTGTAGAAGCACTCTGCATTTAATCTCTTATGCTTAAACTTACTTGCTGTGATTAAATATTCTAACCTCCTTTGAAACCAATTGCCAGTAACAAAATATTTACTGCCACTACAGATCAGACGCTGTGTTTTTGACTGTTTCGTACATCATTTGCAATAAAAGTTATGAAATTTTAGTCACCATTTGAAGAATAAATCCATGCCTTCGAGGCAAAAAGCCCACTCTCCAATGATTTACATGTTGTGTCATAGGGTAAAGTTGACCATACTCCTGGAAAATCCTCAAGTTTTCAGATTTCCAAAAGGAGACACATGCATTTTAAACACACACTTATTTCTGCCTATATTATCTTTTTTTTCCCTAAATAAGCACTGCACCATCACCATCATTCTGACAAACAATTCTAAAATAAACAGAGCAACAACTGGTTTTTTTAGCCAAAATGAATACAAGCAACAGAAGTTGCTTAAGCAGACTAGCTCTTACAACATTAATCAGGTATTATTTCTAAACCAATAATCCCCCATTTTATATTTGTGGGAATATACACAATATGCACAGCAGAAGGTCACTTCATGGATAACACTTCTGAACATAAAGACAGATTCAAAATAAATTTGAAGTCACCTTGTATATTATGGGTAAAAATCTAGATGACGAATGAGATTTCTATGTGAGTCTGAATTTTATATACTAAGACACATTAAATAATTTTCTCAATAAACAAAGCCAAACCAAACTGACTTTTGTTTGTTATAATAAAGAATCTGCAGTAAAACCAAAGGGTAACTCATCCAGTCATATGGTCCTGAAAACAAAGAACCTGCAATGAGTCAATGATAGGACAGGTAGTTATTTTGATGAAGTTACTGTCCAGCTGCACATGTGGGAGAACAGCCCGTTACTTCACTGACATCATTTCTGCACTTGAGCAGGATGTCGACTTTGAAGCCCAAATAGAATAGGAAGGTAGAGAATAAACCTAAGCAGCTGGCAGCAAGGAAAGAAAGCACAAGAAATAAGACACACAGATCAATCAAACTATTGAAAACAATGCCTTAAGAAGGAACAGCACTCGGTGCTTGTGGCACGGAAGGTTCCTGGTGAAAACCAAGCTCTGGAAAATCAGGCTACCCACAGAAATCACCTCCAGATAAACATCCCACAAACTTGAGCAACTGAGGGGCTTCTGCAGCATGACAACATGCCAGCAACAGGGTGGTGGAACTGGGAAGTTTATTTTCCTCAGGTTTAGGTACAAATCATAGACAGACACCTATGTTTCCTCTACAGCAGAAACATCTGCACTTCCTCTCTGGTGGAAACTCTGGACATTGACTCATTTTATATCAAAACTAACATTTGTGAATGAAAACCACACAGAATTTCTAACTTCCCCTTCCCTCCCCAGTGTTTACGGTAGAGCAAACTTGGCCTCTGATTTCCAGATGTCTGAAAGTTGCTAAGATTAACTCAGATGTGCAGTATTGATCAATTAAGCCACTTGAATAATAGCCACAGATACACTGAACTGATTGTCTCAAGTTTCCCAAAGCACCATTTTGCTCCCCACTGAGAAACCATCAATATTTCCCAACCAGAGCACAAAAAATGCAAGTACAATATCTGGATTTCCATGCTCCAGACAAAATACCAGATCTTGGTCACTGCTACCGTCCCAGCAAACACCAGCTACCTGGGCACATCCAGTACACGTGCACAGGTAAGGCCAACACCACACAGCCCCAAGGCACCCACTGAATCTGCACAGGTGATCTGCTCTTCACACAGCACCACTGCAAACTGAGCATCTGTTGGTCTTTTAGCACACAGACAGGCCACCTGAACAGCACACATGCCCAGCACGTCTTAAATACAGATTTGCTGCTTGTATGCTAAAAACAGTTGTATCAAGAGCTGGAAAAACCCAGAGTGTCATAAATCTTTGCTTGCTGCTGGGTGAGATTGGTGTGCAGCATCCGTGGCCTCTGCTGGCAGCAGTGGTGGCTAATTGCCTGCAGCCTGCTCCAGGGACACTCATTTAATAACACCAGAATTAGGAAATCAGCTCTAACTAAAACATGTGGCAGGCACAGCAACACAAGATGGGTGAGCCAAGAAGTTCTTCCAAGAAATGCAAGAGATGCAGCAGGTGAATTCTACATAGTCCCATGTTCCAAATATGCAATATCTGAAATAAGAAATATTTCAATAAGAAACAGGGTGCTAGAAACTTCACCTGGGAAAATGAAGTTTGTCTCCCTTAAGAAAAGCCACTGCAAGTCACAGGAACAAAACCAAAACAGACGTTCACCAGAGCACCAAACAACTAGACCTACAAAGGTATCTCTAGAGCTGATTTTTTTTTTTTTTTTAGCTGTAAAAGCAAACTGGCCAGAAGCTAAAATTTTAAAACTGCTTATTACAAATTCTGGATCTCATAGAGAACCATTAACACTGGGCAAAGCTCCCAAGAAGGAACTCCAGGAACTAGGAATTGGGGTATTACTAAAGATAAGGGCTACATAACAACCTAAACACCAAAGCAATGCCTAGTTCTAGTAAGACAGTCTTGTAGCTGTAAAACTTCAACTAAATATATTTGGTAAACTCAGGGAGAGAAGGGAACTCCAGCAATAAAACAAATACTTCTAGAACCTCTCTAAAGACCTGGTACAAAAGAGGTCTAAGAGACAGCTCTATAACTCCAGGAAATATTCATTAGAAAAATAACACTAAAGGCATAAGAATTAAAAAGGAGCTATAGATGCAGCAAAGAACAGCAATAAAAAAAATAAAACCACTTTGCAACAGACAACACTGAGAGTATTTCAACACAGTGAACTCCCTAAATGGCTTATTCCCACCTCTGCAACAACTTTTTTGCACTTGCAGTCTCATTCCTCCTCAGACTCCCATCTCTAAGTTATACAAAAGTCCAACTTTCTTTCCTGCTCATAATTCACAGGTTTCTCTCATCATCTTTTTCTCTAGACTCCACGCACCCTTGAACTCTATCTGTCAGCAGGGCTTTGCACTTTTCAAACAGTGAAACAAACTGTGAGTTTGTTTCACTTCTGTCACAGACTACATTGTTACAATGAAGATGCACACAATGTTTTACTGGCTTTATTATACAAAGTGACCAGTTTAGATGTACGGCTGAAAAGCAAGGAGCTGAACTCACAGGTCCAGGCCATGAAACTGAATTGTGCAGTGAGCATGTGAGTAAAGTACTATTTACATAGCAGTGCCATATGATTCAGAGATCAAGACCTTTGCTCTACAAAGCCTGCAGCCTAATGACAACTGAGACATACTCGTGATTGTAACAGTTGGAATTTTCTGATTAATTCAATCATAGCTGACCTACCTTTGCTCATGTTTTAAGAGATTTCTATCACCTGAAACCATTTAACATATGCATAACTACTATTTTAGAGCTGTACTGAGCTGTAATACCTGTAAAAGCCTTGGAGAGCTCCAAAAGAAACTTGTGAGATTTAAAGTTGTTTACAAGGGCTATTTATACACCGTTCTAGTGGAGGGGGTATCTCCTGATGCATTGTAAGAGATTGAGCAGCTATTCGGGGCCATCTCATCAATCATCTACTCCAATTAACCTTGAGTTCACCTAGACCTTGGTAGCACAGCCACAATGACACACCAAGCAGTAAAGGGCCTCCAAACGCCCAGCACTCCTCCCAGCTGAGCAATATGAAGGTCAAACTGGAGGAGCAACAGGTGTTTTGCATGAGCTTCATCCACAGGTTGTGATAATTAAGGCAATCACGTTTCTGCACAGGTGTGACTGAGAAACGCTGGATTCATCTGCAATACCCCAGAAAGCCTCTCCTTGAGCCTAGAAATATTTTTCTAGTGTTCTTAAGAGTTTACAGTAACAAACTTTATAAGTCTTCTCCACCTGTTGCTCAGCTTGCCCTGCTCAGGGGTGGATGCGAGCGAACACTCGTAGAAGTTCGAGACTTTCCCGATGCCTAGATTCGTTTTCCACGCGGGACAACAGTCCGCAACTCCTGCCTGTCGTGACCGCTAAAAAGGGTGTCTGGAACACCGCGTCCACTCGGAAACTTTATTTTTAACAGACAAAGTAGGAGAGGAGTCCAGGGGAGAAGTTCGACCCCGGCGGCGCGGGGCGCTCGCCTCTCAGAGACCCCCTCGACCACCGCTCCCGGGCGGGAGGGGATCGGCCCCGCGCCCCGCCCCGGGCCCCCTTGGCCCCGCTGGGCAGGGCCCGCACGGCCGGGGCGGCGGGAAGGCCCCGGTCGGTGCGCACCGCGCGGCCCGAGCGCGCTGCCCGGGGGCTCGCCCCGCCCGCCCCGCACTCACCGCCCGCCGCAGCCGCTGCGCCGCCGCCGCCCGCAACATGGTTCCGCCGGCCCGCACCGCGCCGCTCTCGCGAGAGCGCGCCCGGCCCCGCCCCGCCCCGCCGCCCCATTGGACCGAGCGCGGGGCCAATGCGCGGCAGCGGCGCTGCGGGCCGAGGGGACAGCGCCGAGCGGCCCCCGCGGCCCCCGGCCCCCGCACCGCCCGCACCGCCCGCGGCCCCCGCACCCCGCGCTGGACCCTGCACGGCCGGCCGTCCTTCCCGCTGCGCCCGGCTCTGTGCCCCCGCTCCGCCCGGCTCTGTCTCCGAGCTGCCCGCTGACACCAGCACTGCCGGCTGCGTTCCCCCGCACCACTGGCTGTGTCCCCCAGCACCGCCAGCTGTCCCCCCGCACAGCCGGCTCTGTCCGCCCGCCCCGCACGGTCCGGGTCGTACCGGTGGGCGAGAGCGAAGTTGCCGCTGCCGTCGGGGGCCCGTGCAGCTCCCGCGGAGCACCTCGAGGGGAGCGGGCCCCTTCCAGCCCAAACTGACCCGGCACCAGCGCCAGCCTCCTCTGGCCGCCTTTGCGCGGTTCCCCCGCACCGCTTCCACAAAGAGTTAAAGCCTTTAAAGAGAAGAAAACAGAAAACAGAGTTATGCCTTCAAATGTCGGTGCTCCTTGCCAGATCCTATCCTGAGCCAATGAAATGTGCCTTACAAAGAGAAAGAGAAAAGTCTTAATTTACGGCTGTGGAGCCAACAGCAGCCTGGGAGACGATGATCCCCGCCTGTGGCAGCCCTTGAGCTGCCAGATCCCCCCGGGCCACGCTCCCATCACCACGAGGCGCAGCAAAAGCAGACGAGAAAATGCGGGGACGGAGTGCGTGGCACACTGGGAAGCCCAGATGCCACGATGGTTCCCAAATGTCGTGCCCTACCAGTTGTCCAAACCACACCTAAACTTCGAAGACCAGTCAGGTACCACCAGCCCTGGATGGCATCCTCTCACCACAACAGATTTCTGGCTGCCTCACCCACACCCCTGTGCTTGGCCCCAAGCAACATGAGGCAATAGCTCATGAGCTCTGAATAATTTATACATCTATTTTATTATTATGATGATTTCTCAGAACCAAGGCAAGACGGCTTGTACCTGCTCCTTAGACAGAACCAGGATGCCCCAGGAACCAGACTGAGACTTGCTGTTTTTCCATATCTCCGGATTTTTTTCTGGCTGGCAAGGAGGGGGATTTAAAAGTCAGTGAAGCGAAACATTTCGGGACAAATTCACTGCTGAGGTGTGTGCTACTGTTCTTTGAATACCTGATGTCCTGGAGAAGGTGGCAGGAGTTGCCACACTGGAGCAACTGGTCCTTCCAGCCCAGGAGCCCCAAGCACACATGGATTTGGGATGCTCCAGAATGGAATTCCCATCCGAGAAATCACAAGATAGTGAGCCACAAATGCAGTTTCTTCTTTCCCATCCTGAAGTGGTTTAGAGTGTAAAAAAGCCCCCAAACATTCCCTGCCCAGCAATTATGGCCATTGGATTCTTTCTCCAAAAATCAGCAGTGATCTTCAGCATGTCAGTGATTCGTTCTGCATTGCTAAGTCTCTCCATAAGAAAGCAAAAGGCAGATTGATCAAAAAGGCTCTTTGACTTTGCCACAGTCTTGGCACAGAATCACCTCTTAAATTTATTCTGCCACATGATTTTCACATCAGATGCCAAAAAGTGCTGCTTTATAGCAAAAGCTAACCAGGTCCAGCAACTCAGACATCTAAATGGACAATTTACTTGGTCTCAAGTCTCACATGTCTCTAGAACAGAAGAAAAGCAGCTGTCCTGCATATTACAGCTTTCTGGCCCCAGAGCACTACCTTAACTCCTAAAGCCCCAAAGGAGGGCTGCGAGGGGAAGAGCTAAAGGAGGTGGCAAACCTCCTTCAGGGCCTGTGCCTCATTATACGGATTAAAGTAGCTCCAGGGCTGCTCTGACTTCTGCCTGATCTGGCTCCGCCTGTCCGTCCCCAAAAAGGAAGAAAATAAAATGAGTTTGGAGCTGCCTATGCATTACCTGGTCTGTGCAAATGACCAAGTGAAGAAACCCCAATTGTTTTTATGAAGATGGGCGGGGGGGAAATGGTTTTGCAGAAGCCACAGTAGCCTTAGAGGAATTTAAAAAGAGGATTAATATTTGATGTGGCTCTTTATCACCAGTTTGAATGATGGTTAAGGTACAGTGTAACTCTTGAGGGATGTGGAGTTTTATGCAGTGTAGAAATCCCTACCTGCACTCTAGGTAATCCAACAAAAGCAACAGCAAAGGCAAAATAAGAACATCCTAGGCATCCTTAATTTGCCCATTATGTCTTTTTAATTGGGGTGTTTTACTCATTAAAAGCGTGGCATTTAATTTCATAATCCTATTTTAGACTCCAAAACTAAGCTTCCAATATGCACATCTCGTGTGGATGAAATCTTTACAACAAAGGTACACCTAAAAACCCCAAACCACAGGAATAAACAAAGCGTTCTCATTCAAGCTGGGGCTTTACTATCTCACACTAAAACAAAAGTGAGCTACTAGCAAACGTACAAATTGCATCATGGCCAAGAATAAATTGATCCTTTCGCTGTGTGTCTGGCTTCATAGCAGACACATGATATCTTCATAAGCAGCGTGACATGGCTGCTCTTTAGGTCAGATTTACAGGTGTAACATCACCAATTCAGAGACATGACAGGCTTTTTATTATATTTTCTGTTTATAATTTTGATTCAAATCCTCAGCAACACTTCAGATGCACAAATCCTTATTGAAACTGGCTTGATGCGGATTACAGCCTGAAGCACAAAGGAAGTCTTTATCACTTATGGCCAGTGTTTTAGGAGCTTATAACTGTAATCAGGTAGGGATTATATCAGCATGATCCATACAAGCTGAACCATGGCAAAAAGCTTGCTTCTATTTCACCTTCCTATGACAATAATAAAAATGGAAAATATGCAACAAACAGGTGCCACTGAAGGTAGAATCACTGTCCACTGCAGGGAGAAGTTACTACTTTGTATTTTGAAAGAAAAATTAGTCATTAATTAGTGGAAGCAGATCCTTGTATGGTGCATTGTTATCCAGGATTATTTCATTAGGATTTGCTGACCCAATTTCTGCATTGGAAAGAGAATGACATTTTTTCACACTATTGGGATTGGGGAAAAGAAAAAAAATAGTAACATAGATTATTCAAACTTTAAAAAATATGGTTGCAAACAAGGACAGGTACCTGTATTGGTATCCCTAGAGAAGCCAAATGAAACAAAGACCATTACAAGTATGTAATGATGTAATGATGTCTTCCCTAGAATCGGATTTTGGTTTTCTTAAAATACATAATTCCTAATTAAAACATATGGAATCCAGCTAATACAGCCTCATGACTAAGGGGTTTAGTGAAGAGCAGGAATTTTTTTTATTACTGCTATGATGGTCCCTCTGTCACAGGTCATCCTCAGCTTACTCCTCCTGCAATCACCCTGGGGATAGCTGACTCAGATAAATTAAAAGAGCTTCATTTGGGAAGCTTCCCCAACACACGAAAGGATTCGCCTCCTAATCTGTCAAAATCCAATAACGTTAAAGCAACTGCAACCTGCTGACAGCTCAGCAGGACCCCAAACCGATGGAGAGGACCCACAGCCCAGCACCGGATGGGACTAAAACCCACCTAGAAGCAGCAGCAGGAGAGTTTTTTCTGCTGCTGGAATAATTTGTGCCCACGTGCTGTAAGACTCTGAGTGGTTCAGCCACCCCAGGATGTTGCCAGTCCCCTCCTGCACTCACCCCTTGCCCATGGCCACGAGCTGTACACAAGGAGGGACGCATGACCCCAGAGTCCTGCTCTCTGCCCCTCATCATCACTGGCACAAAGACTCATCTCCACATGTCTGACACTGGAGGTCCTTTATAATAGACCATCAGCGGAGTGCTTAGAGCTCTGCTCACATCACCTTACAGCCACTCACCTGCATGGCTCAGAGCAGCAGCTGGTCTTTCATGAGCCCTTACAGGAGCCTTTGGAAGGGGACAAGCCCTGCTTATAAAGTGGGGGACAGAGGAAGGAGCTCCCCCAAAGCCACCCCATAGCAGGGACAGCCCTACTAATACTGAGTCTACAAAACCACCACAGGTAGCTTTTTTCTCTTTTTATAACCTACTGTCTCTTGCTAATAATTTCCATGTGGCAGTCAAGTAACAAGGGAGCCTGGGAGTAACATCACGTCGTATCCCTAACATTGCTGCATATTCCTAAAAGAACAAGATCACCTGAGGAGTTCAAGAAACCCTTTCTACCAAGCTCACAGGAAAACGGGACCCTCATAACCTCCTGAAAGCAAAGGCTCAGGTTACCTTGGAAGGCAACGAGTCCTGCCCAGGAGTGATGGTGGTTTGTGGAGGACAAGGGAAACAATGCTGGTGAGAAGAGCTCTGCTGCCCTCCCAGTGCAGACACCTGGATGGGGTTTTGCAGCCTCCCAACCCCCCCTTCTGCACACAGCTCGCCTTGTCCTTAATGGCAGATGCATGTAAAATTCTCTGACAGGTTGTACCAGCATTATTTTTTAAAGGGGTAGCTGAGCTTTTTTTTGCCCATTAAACTGCTGGAAAGGAATCCAGATGCCACTGTATTCCCACTCACACCAGCCCGAGCAGCAGGGACAGTCACTCCAGGGGAACAGCTCTTTCCATGCCTCTAAGCACTTTTCAAGGGAAGTTGCTTTTTCCTTTTTTCTTTCGGCTGAGTTTCAGCTCAGTCAATAGAATTTTGTGTAAGCACAGCAGCTGCAGTAGGCGTTGTTTTCAGTGTTTCGGTACCGGCTTGATTAGTGATATTTTTATTGCAGAGCCCATTAGGAAGGAGAACCTTCTGGTGAAGTTACCTGCCACTCATAGCAGCTGATGACAAAGGCTAATGTACCTCCTGCTTGCCCTGTCACAAAGCCCAAGATGAAGTCTACAAAGTTTGCAATTTAGCCACTGCCTTTAATCCTGCAGATAATGGCGTAACGAGATCCAGTGTCTGGGGGTCGAACCTAAACTGTACACTCTCCATTCCAGTGAAAGTAGTTAACAAGCAGGATGCAGGAGCAAGGCAGCCTCTCCTGCACTGGCGGGCGACACCAAGACCAGATGCATCTCTGGGAGAGATGACTGAGGTCAACCATAAATTAACAGGCTCACTGTGAGGGAAAAAATAATAATTCTGTGTCCAATTGCATGGTCTGGTGTGAAGGAGACCAGAGGAGATGGGCCAATAAGTCTTTTCTGCACTCATGAACTTTCTGAATCCTTCTTATCCGGAGGGAAAAAATGGCAAGGGCTCCCTTTGCCATGTTACCATGGCTGATTCTTAATCACTAGCAGGGCTGGCAGTAGCTCTTGTGCAACACCACTTTCCCCAGCGCTGGGCCCTGTTCCCCTGCAATGCTCCCAACCCCTGCTGGTCTCAGAAGAATTGAGCCCAAAGCTCCACATAGCAATTCAAATGCATCACCAGACATTAGGCCACCGGGTTAACCACTGTTTAATTTCGTCACATTTGTTTGTGAGTTATGTACGTGCCTTTCTTTTGTCAACATCTCCTTTTAGAAAGGATATTGATTTTGTTTTCAAAGACTCTCGAAAATAAAATGAATGACTACATTCTAAGGAAGAGTCATTTTCTCAACAGCTGTAAATAATTTATTGTTCGCAACCCACCCAGATCAAAAGATACTTCATCAACTGATGTGGCAAAATCTGGTGCAAGCTGCATTTCTATTATCTCAGATCCAATTAACCATTTGGAGCAGACTAAAACATAACTAGATCAATCCAGAATCAGATTAATATCCAATCCATAATCACATTAATCACAATCTGTCCATAATTAGCCATCAGATAATCCCATTGGACAGGAGGTGACATGCAGTATCCCATTATCTCATTAATTATCTATTTTCAGTATCAGACATTGTGCCCAAACACAAGGAAATGTTTTTTTAAAGGAAAAATGGATAGGGAATTCTAATTTTGCTACATCTGCCCCATTGAAGCTCCAAGTGTCTCAATGTTGGAGTTTTACAACATTTCTTTGTTTTGCCGTTTTCTGCTAGGACCAAGAGGTTTTTTAAGAGACATCATCTTTTTAATAAAATATGACTTTCTTAGGAAGATGGATATATAAAACATTTGTTTCATGTGAACAAGTTTGTGAAAGAAAGAGAACTCTTCATCAAAGGTTTTAATGGTAACATGATAACAATAGCTTTGCAATGCTAAATCTTATTGCAGATGGTTCCTGTCCTTTTTTGTAATGTAAGTGAAATTGTGTTCCATCTGTTTTAATTTTATAATGGACTTAATCCATGGTTGGCTCTGAAAGAATCGGCATTTACTGCCTTTGCAATCTGCTGCAAACAAAAAAAATAGTTCCCATTTCCCCCTTCTAGAGGGAACTTGTATTTCTATTTGGGAGCAAACCCCGGAGTTGCTCTGTAGAGAGTGGGAGGCACCATTAGCCAGGCTCACCCCACGGCCAGGCAGCCCTGGCAGCTCTCACACCAAACCCATCCGGAGCTGCCGCAAAGGAGAATGGAATCTCTGGACACGGGCTGGAGGAGAGCAAGGAGTAATCACTGTGGCAGGAGGGATTGCATTTGGCTCTGACTAGAAAATGCTTCCAGCAGTTCCAAGTTACCTGAACACAGTTTTCCAGAGGTGCCTCCTGGACCAAATTATTCCATGATTTTATGATGTGCTTTCCCTTACTCTCCCTCAGATGAGCCAACAATTAACCTGTTCATAAAACACGTGGTATCAAACTGGTTCAATGCCCAATGGCATTACCTGTAGTCATTTTAAAGCTTTTTGTACATCACATAGAGGAGGTTCAGGGCAACATTTCCCTGGCAAGTAATTTTTTGGGCTATTCTACTAAACTGCCTGTGCAGCACTGCCTACCCTGTTCCTACCTGCCTGGTTGTGAAGCGAGTCCAGCCCAATGATACCTGCCTGGTGCCAGCACATTGCTCTGCTCGGACACAGGTGTGACTGCAGCACAGCTTTGTATAGGTTTGGAAAAGTTTGGTTGGCTCAGCTGTAACTTTACTAATTCCTAAACTGGTGGGAGGTTTAGGAGAGCAGAAAGGATCCTGCCCTCAAGTGGGAAAAGGGTGATGCAACACAGAGCATCCCTGCCAAGCTGCTGTATTCTTAGACATGCCTCATTCTCCTATCACTCTGACATTTTTGCATTTTATTGTTAACACATGCAGATACTGACTCACCCAGGACACTGAATTCTGGCTCAGGCTGAAGTCACCCTTCTGTACCCTCTTTTCTGCCAGGTGCCCAGGCGTGGAACTGCGCTGCCCCACAGTGCTGTAGAGGTTCCCATCACCCATCCCTCGGGGTCACCCCAGTTTGAAGAACCAACCAAACTTCTCTAGTCGCCTTCATACCTCTCCCCCGCACCTGGCTCTGCCACTGGCAAGCGAGCCACGCTAGCGGCAGCCAGCAGTCAGAGCACAACCCCCAGCAGGCGCCACACAGGCAGGGAACACATGGGCTCACCCTGCCCTGAGGATGTCACTGCTGCACCACGCCTCTGCACCTTCGCGCAGGCAGGGATACCAAAATCCCTTGGTGACATACGTCCCTGCTGAAGTGGGTGCTTCAAATGCCATCCGTCCTCCCTTCCCCCGCAGCTATTGTACGAATTTGAAAGCTTGCTTTCAACATTTGGGGTCCTCAAAGGGGTAGCAGGGGCTGTGGTCAGGCTGGCAGAGCCGGTCAAATAGTGAAGCACTTTATCCAAAGGGTCCTCTCCCCCTCCCCAGCTTCTGGGGTTGCATACTTGCAGGGTGCCTGACTCGCACAAAAGACAAGTGCTTCAGCTGGAAAACCCATCCCGCCTCGCTCCTCTGAGAAGAATGAGCACAGCCTGCCCTTCTAGAGCCAACATCTAAAGTCACCATGTCCTTCCTAAGCCGTACAGGTTGGCAAATACCTGTCAAATTCCATGCATAAAATTAAAAGTGTGGAGAAAGACAGGACCAAAGCCCCAAGACAGCGGCAATCTCAATTCCGGCGTGTGTAAGCTTTTCTGGACCTCATGAGGTATTCGCGCTGCTGTGCCGCGAAGTGTTTGGGAATTGAACACCAAGTCAAAGGCCACTGAAGTGCTTTCCCTATGCTTCTGTTAATGCACGGGAAGCCCATGAAGATATGGGGGAAAGAGGGAAGAAAAAAGAACGGAAGGCATAAAAAAGCAACAGGAGAGGTTCAGCTGCGGGAACAGCACGGAATCATGTGCATGAAAATGCGGTAAACTACTATTTTTTTCTCCGCTAATTTCAACTCGTCACGGGGCTGCTGCCGGGGACGGCCGCCTCGACGACGCATTCCGTTCTGTTCGGGTCTGTTGGGGCGGCTCTCCCGGCACACGGGCCTCAGCAGGTAACTGCTCCGCGGGTGCGCAGCGTCAAGCCGCCGTCCGCCGGGCAGCCCCTTCCCGCCTGCAGCGGAGATGCGCTTCCGCGCAGCGCCGGGACCGTCCCGCCGCTCCCGCCCGCGGGCACCTGCCGGCGGCACGCCGCAACGCTGGGAAAAGAACAACGAAATAAAATGCAAAAGAGACGAGAAAAAGGAGAAAGAGGCAAATAAAAGGAGAATATTATAGGCGAATTAAAAGTCAAGAAGAATAACTGGGATAACAGGAGGAAAAAGAGCTACAGTGAATCTCCTTCTCCTCGGGCTGCCGATGCCGCCGTTCCCTGCGCGCACAGGGTCGAGGCGCACGGCGGCGGGCAGGGCGGAGGGTCCCGCGGCCGCCCGGGGCTCAAGGCGCGGAGGAGCTTCTTCCGCTGGGCACGGGGCCGCGCGCCCCGTCAGTGTCGGCGTCGTGCGGCTCCGGCCCGGGTGCCGCGGGGCGTGCGCCCCGCTCCGCGCCCGCCGCGCGCCCATTGTTCGGCACCGCCAATCCGCGGGCTCTCCCCGCGGCCGCCAATCGCCTCCGGGGGCCGCGCGGTGAGGTCAGCGCCGCGGCGCGCTGACATCACGGCGCGGCCCGGCGGGGCGGGCCCGGGGGGGCGGGCGCGGCCCCCGCCCCGCGCCGCGCGGGTAGTGGTGGAGCGGCGGCTCCGCATCCCGCATCGCTGCCGGTGCGCAGGGGGCCGCCCGCATGGTGGACATCCTCCTCCCGCGGCCGCTCCCGGGCGCCATGGGGGAGCCCTCCAAGAGTAAGTGCGCGCAGCGCAGCGAAACGCGGGGCTAAGGCGGGCGGGCGTGCGCGGGACCCTGCGGGTCGAGCTCCGCGCCGCCTCTGCCGTCGGGTGGATTAGCGGACCGCGGGCGCGCTGACAGCGCCGGGAAGGGCTGCGGCCCCACGGCGGGCGCGGGCGGCTGCGGGCTCGGCCCGTGGCAACTCCGGTGCCGCTATTCCCGTTCGTGCCCAGCGCTTCCCGGCTCCGCTGGCCCCGTTCCTTGCCGAATGCCTGTCCTTTCTGCTGTCCGCGCCGCTGAGCTCATTTCTTTCGGTTGTTTCCATTTCTTTCCCTGCTTCCCTCTGCTTTTCCTTTCTTTCTTTCTTTGCTCGTGCTACCGTTTTTCTTTCTTTATCTCTTTCGTGTTTCAGGTTTTGTTTTTTTTTTAATATTTCCGTCTTTTTTTGTTTTAATTTTCTTTCTGTTCTTGTTTAGTTTTATTTCTCTTTCTGCCTCTTTGATTCCATGTCTCTTGCTGTTTTCATTTGTCCACGTTTCCATTTTAACTGTCTCTGGGTTTTAGACGCTTTTGTATTTCTTTCCATCATTCTGTTTTAATTTCTTTTTCCTTCTTTCGTTCCTTCCTTCTTTATTTCCTTATTTCTTTCAAGTTTTCCCCAGCCGTTGGTTTACTGTTTTTGTGTTTCTGCTTTTATTTTCATTATCCGAATTCTAATTTTACATCTCTGTCTTTCTGCATTTATTTGCCTTAATCAAGTTCTGTTCTTTCTTTCTTTCTTTCTGGCTGTCTTTTTTTTTTTTTTTTTTTTCTTTTTTTTTTTTTTTTTTTTCTTTTTTCTTTTTTCCTCTGGCCGTATTCGTCTCCTTTCGTGTTTCCACTCTTTCTGTCCGTGTGTCTGTCTTAATTTCTCTTTCTTCCTCTTTCGGAAAAAACCAAAACAAATCAGAATAAGAAAAAAGGATGACGTGTAAAAAAGAAAAAGTGCCTTTCTGTAATTGCTGGCCCCTGCTCTGGCACACTGCTGCCTCTGACCGTACCCCGCTCGCTCCCGGCAGGGCGGCCGGGGCTGGCCCTGTGCGCGGGCTGCGGGGGCCGCATCCAGGACCCCTTCCTGCTGCGGGTGTCGCCGGACCTGGAGTGGCACGTCGCCTGCCTCAAGTGCGCCGAGTGCGGGCAGCCCCTGGACGAGACCTGCACGTGCTTCCTGCGCGACGGCAAGGCCTACTGCAAACGGGATTACAGCAGGTGACCCCGAATGCGCCAAAGCTCGTTAGAAAAAAAAAAATAACCCAGACCCGAAAAAATACAAAAGCCCCTTAAACCCCCCGAATTTCCCCCAACGAAAACCCGACTCTCGGCCGCTGCCCGCCCCCGCGGCACCTCCTGGAGCCGCCCCGACGGCGCGGCCTCGGGCGCTGACGGTGCGTCGCGTCGCGTCTCCGCAGGCTCTTCGGCATCAAGTGCGCCCAGTGCCGGGCGGCGTTCAGCAGCAGCGACCTGGTGATGCGCGCCCGCGACCACGTCTACCACCTGGAGTGCTTCCGCTGCGCCGCCTGCGGCCGCCAGCTCCTGCCCGGCGACCAGTTCTGCCTGCGGGAGCGCGACCTGCTCTGCCGCGCCGACCACGGGCCGCCCCCCGACGGCACCGCCGCCCGCGGACCGCGCAGCCCCGCGCTGCCGCCGGCCGCCGCCGCGCACCTCGCAGGTACCGGCTCCCCTTCGGGGCGGGCGGCGGGGCGGGGGAGGGTGTGTTAGGGGGGGCTGCGGCGGGCGGGCGGGCGGGCGGCGGCGCTGACGGTGCGCGCCCTCCCCGCCCGTGGCAGAGCCGGTGCCCGGGCGGCCGCCCGCCCCGCGGCCGCCGGCGCACAAGGCGGCGGAGAAGACCACCCGCGTGCGGACGGTGCTGAACGAGAAGCAGCTGCACACGCTGCGGACCTGTTACGCCGCCAACCCGCGCCCCGACGCCCTGATGAAGGAGCAGCTTGTGGAAATGACGGGGCTCAGTCCCCGCGTCATCCGCGTCTGGTTCCAGAATAAGCGCTGCAAGGACAAGAAAAAGTCCATCCTCATGAAGCAGCTCCAGCAGCAGCAGCACAGCGACAAGACGGTGAGCGCCCGCCCTCCCCGCCGGGGAGGGAGAGGTGGGTGGGGGTCTCGGGCGGCAGTCGCGCTGAATCCCCGTGTGCCCGCAGAGCCTGCAGGGCCTCACCGGGACGCCGCTGGTGGCCGGCAGCCCCATCCGCCACGAGAGCGCCGTGCAGGGCAGCGCTGTGGAGGTCCAGACCTACCAACCGCCCTGGAAGGCGCTCAGCGATTTCGCCCTGCAGAACGACCTGGAGCAGCCCGCCGCCTTCCAGCAGCTGGTGAGCCGCGCCGGGCCGTCCGTCGGGCCGCAGGGGACGGGCAGACCCCGGCCCGCCGGGCCCGGGCGCTGCGAAGGGGGAAGGGGCAGGGGGCGACCGCGCCGGGCCCTCACAGCCGCTACTCCCCCAGGTCTCCTTCTCCGAGTCCGGCTCCTTGGGCACGTCCTCCGGCAGCGACGTGACCTCGCTGTCCTCCCAGCTCCCCGACACCCCCAACAGCATGGTACCCAGCCCGGCCGAGACGTGAAGCGGCCCGTCCGCCCCGCCGCGGGACCTCCGCATGCCTGCGCTCCCTGCATGAGACACCCGGCCCCGGGCCGCTCCCAGAGCGTCGGACAAACGCCTTTGTTTTTTAATTATTCTTATTTAAAAACAAACAAAAATATGTTACTGACGGCCAAAAAAGCACCGGGATCCTCGCTGCCTTCACCAGACCGGAGAGAGAGCCCCTGCCCTGGTTATTTCGTGGTTTTGGTTTTTTTTTTCCATGCGGATTTCGATGTTTCTTTTCCCCAAAGAAACGCGGATTTCCCTGCCGAAGCCCGGCACGGTGACAGGCTGCCTCGCCCGCCGCTTGCGCTGGGGACGGTTTTTCTTCCCTTTTTGAAAGGGAAAATTAATTAATAATTTAAAAAAAAAATTCTACAAAAGGGAGAGACTCCTCCGGCGGGCGGCCGCGGAGCCGCGCAGTCCAGCCTCATCTCACACCGATGCCTCTCCCGGGCCGCGGTCACCGGCCCCGCACGATCGCTGGAAAAACGGGACGAGACTTTTAAACGGAAAAACCAGTTCTAATAATGTTAAGTTATCCATGGACGAAGGACGGATTGTTTGCGCCTTTAATGATCAAAAGTAAGTTATTGTTATTTATTGTCAGAGTCAGCGGTTGAATAGTGGGATTAAATATTTTGGACTTAATAAAAAAAAAAAAAAGAAAACAAAAATGGATTTAAACGAAAAAAAACAAAAACGAACTAAAAATGTCGCGGAAGGGCGGCGAAGGGGCACCCCAGGCGCGGAGCGGCGCGGCCGTAGGGATCGGGAGCGGAACAGAGCGGGTCGGGACGGGCAGAGCCCCGGCTTCTCCCGCACGGCCTCACCGCACCGCGCTAATCGGCTTTCAGAACCGGGGGCGCTTATTTATAGCCGGGGAGGAGGAGCGCAGGTTTCCCTTTCGGAGGCGCCCCCAGGCTCGCCCGGCCGTGCCCGCACCTGCCGCGCTGCGGGGCCGCCTTACCTGCTCCCCGGGGGTGGCGGGGCTGCGCGGCGGGGGCTCCCCCGGGGCGGCGAGGCGAGCCCTACCCTCCCGCCTCTCCATCCCCCCGTCCAGACCCAAGCGGCGACTCCTTATCTGCCTCTGGCATCACATGGGAGCGCGGCGGGGCCGCTCCAGCTCCCGTGCCCTCCCCCTTACCGGCGCGGGACTGCTCAGGACCAGCTCCCCGCGGGACCGCAGGCCCGGCCAAGCTCAAGCCGCGGCGAGCCGCGCCCCCGTCCCCATCCCCGGGCACCCAGGGAGCGCGGGGAGAGCCGGGACCTGCCGGAGCCCTCCGGGCTGCAGGGGATGGGCAGCGCGGCGCCGGGGTGGCTCCGCCACCCTGACAGACTGCGCAGCGGGTGCGTAGGGACCGGGCTCCCAGGGCGAGCTGCCGTCGGGGCGCACGGAGCGGCACCGCCGGGACGGGCAATCTCCCGCCCGGGGCCAGGTGGGGATGGGGATCTTGCCGCCCTCCCAGCCCCGCCGCGGTTACCTGGCTCCCTCCGGGTCGGGCTGAAGCTCCGCGCGTTCTCCCGGGGCTGGACTGGGGCGAGGCGCGCGGCCTCGCCTCAGGACCGTCGCCGCCTCAGGCCCGCGCCGGGCCGGGCCGGGCCGGGCAGCTACGGGAGGCGAGGGGGCCGCGGTCCGGGGCAGCCAAGAACGGAGAGTTCCGGCCCCGATCGCGGTCCTGGTGCCGATCCCTGCCCCGGCACCGGTCGTTGCCCGGGTCGCGGTGCCGGTAACCCGCGGGCCGGGAGCGGCGGCGGCCCCGCCGCAGCGCAGGGCCGGGGCGTCGCGCGCCCCCTCAGCGGCGCCGCGCGCGGGAAGCGGCCCCGGGCGGGCGGGCGGGCGGGGCGCGCGGAGCCCGGGGCGCGCGGAGCCCGGGGCGCGCGGAGCCCGGGGCGCGCGGAGCCCGCAGCGCGCGGAGCGCACCCGGCGGCTGCGGCCGGCCCGGCCCCGCACAGCACCTGAGAAACGCATCAGCTCGGAAAACTCCCGCGGAGGTGACCTATCCTCAACCACCCCGAAAATTATAAGCAAACTTTCCCCAGGGCCAGATCTGACCAATTACTTATTTGATTTGATTCTGATTGACTCTTGATTAACGAGAAAGACATCTTAGGAGTGGTTTTTTCCTCTCTTTCTGAATCGTGTTGCTTATGGTAATTCAAACATACTGACGATTTTAACACAGAAATCACGCGAGACAGAATAAGTTATTTTATTACAAGATATATAGAACATATTTTCTCTATTTGCAACCTTATTTCAGCAGTTCTGCAGTGCAAGTCCCACCACAGGGCAGAAAACACCAAAATCATGACATTGGATACAAGAACGAAATAAACTCAAATTATCAAAATTACAAAACAGAACTTGGAAGTATCTACAGTACTTATACAAATAGTGCAAATTATTTATCTACAGCATAAGTATTTAGAGTATCAAAAACGTTTAGGAACAGCGTTTTAAAGAAGGTATTCAGCAGGAACTGGTCAGTGTGATGATGTTAGGGATTTAAAAACTAAATACAACTCTTATTTTTTCAAGAAGAACTGTCGAGCTTCTTCCCAGGACTGCCGGGGGAATCTGTTGGAGAGCTCAAGATAATCTTGAGAACTGAAAAATTTTTCTGTTGAAGACAGAACATAAAAATACCAAGTTATTCCCTCTTAAGATGGCAATAAAACAAGAATAATGAATGTGCAGCCAATTTGAGATACTTTCAGTAATTTACTCCCCTCTCCCCACCCAAATCTTCTCGGACCATGGGGTGACACTTCAGTGGAGCTCGGGACATCTACGCTTGGCTTCAAGAATGGGGGCAGAGGCTCTGATGAGCAAAGGCTCCTCTATTTGCGAGCTGATCAGGCTCCCTGCCCCGTGCAGAGGAACGCTGAACATCTCTGCACACTCGATGTTCTTGGACCCACCAGGGACCAGCTCAGCCTCGTTCCTCTCTCTCTGGGCAGCCTCAGTGGCATTTTCTGCTCAGCAGTTTCTTTTTTTTACCACAAAGGGCTGCAGAAGGGTTGTGCTCCCCACGGCCCAGAGCTCAGAGCATAAGCACAAACCGCAGCTTTCACTCTCGAGAGTGTGCAGCGACGTGGACAGGACTTCACTGTGCACAGGTCTGAGGGCCTGACCCTCCACACACCATCCAACTATGAAGTTTGTGCTTTCAGATTTTTATTCCTGTCAGTGTTGTTATTCCCATTTGTTTTTGGGGACACCATCCTTCAGATTCAAGTGATACAAGAGATAAAAATAATCCTGCCTAAACTATTATTAAGTCAACTTTTTTTGCAACCGGGGAATGTTTAGAAATCACACTCACATGTCACCACATCTTTGTTTAAAAGTTCCCCCGGTTTGAATAGTGAAAATAAAAAACAAGTTTTCCACTTGGATTTTAGATGTTTCTCAAGCAGATTCTCATGCAAACACAATCCTGGAAAGTTGGTGCTACAGACACTGCATGAAGTTGCTTCAGACAGATGTCTGATGTTGTCAGTAAAAATCCCCATAAAGTTACCTTAGTTTTATAATTTATTTTTAAACAAAAACTTTATGCTTTAGACCTAGAACTGCTCATCTCCTGGCAAATGCTGAGGAAATGGTGGTGGATTTCTACTTGTAAGGGAGGAACGACTGCCCCAGCATCGCGTTCTGTGCACGACACAGCTACTCGAGACCGGTGCCCATCAACACTTGAATTTCAGCTGTGTTTAGCAAGTAACAACCATCTCAGCTGAGAACCTTTCAAATGTTTAGCCTAGAAAGGTCGACTGCATTTAAAATAATATTTACAATATTTATAATATTTACAATATTTACAATATTACAACCGAGAGGGGAAAAATTTATGACTCTTCTGCAAACTGACAAACTTTAAAGGACAATTGCAGGACAGAATTTTAGAGATTTCTGGCTCCCGGGATGTATTGGCATGGCTGCATAGCTTCTGCAACCTAAAACTTTTGAAGGCAGCCTTTGTGTCAGCTAATTAAATATGTGCAGGTACAGTATCACATTTGAAGACATGACACCACATGGCATTGAATAAAGATTAACAGTCTGATAGACGAGCAGCAGACTGGAAGACACGTATGTGCAGGTCAGGATGTAAGCCAGGGAGCCCACCCCCAAACTGTAAAATCATGCTGCAGTTTACTGTATTTCTTTTCAGCCATGCCGATTCAAAAAATTTAAATTACAATATCTACACATTTTGTTACCCAGTTGTTACTCTGTTACCCTGCAGGGAACGTACCCCTCTGCTGAGATAACTGATTTTCCATTTGGCCTGAGCTCTGTGCAAAATCCTATAGGGAAAAACAAACAAAAAATAGACATCAGGTTTTCAGATCTTACATCTGAGGAATTTAAACAGCATTTTAAAGTCTTCACAGTCATTCAAAAATACTAATACTTCAGGTAATACGTAAATTAAGAAATCTGGCTTGTTTGCTACATATTGTAACACAATACTGCCAGCACTTACATTCTGTAAATTCACAACGGATTTTTTTATACATTTATTTATATCTGTTTAAAAAAAAATACATTTTTAGTACAAAACAGAGAATCCAAGGCTTTAATGTCTTCTTAGGAAATAATTATTATTGTGATTTTTTTTTTTATTTACCATAGCTGTGCTTCTGTAAAACAAACGGTGTTTTGAAGTTTCGCTCCCAACTCCAAACACACTCCTTAAAAAAATTTGTGAGTGAGCCCAATTTCAATGGCTGTGCTTCCCAGCAACCTGGGAGCCTGAGGTGCTGATTTCCTGGGAGAATGTGGCCCTGGCAGCCAGCTGTGCCCCCAGCTGTGCCCCCAGCTGGGCCCCCAGCCGTGCCCCAGCGTGGAGCTGTTGGGCACTGGGCTGCAGCACCCTTGCAGCCAGCACGGACACCGAGCTCACCCAGCACCAGCCAGCTCCCCACCACCCTGCCCTATGCTGGAGTCTCCACCCAGCAGAATGCTGAGGAAGGGATTATCCGAGATAAGATACAACCCAGTAAAACTTATGGATGCTCCTGAATGTTTCTGCTCGTTTCTGCACATCTCCAAACAGAAGGAACAAAAATAAACAGGCTGATGCAAACTTCAGCTGATGGGAATCGATCTCTCGGTAGGGAGAGCACTGTAAAACGCAGCAAGGCTTTTTCCTTTGATTTTGGCTGCACATTGAAGACACTGTATTTAAGTGATATATTCGTACACACCACCAAACTTTTACGTAAACGGGGCTTTCTTTTTGCGTTCCCTGGCAAAGGAAGAATCTCATTTTCTAGTCACGGGGCAACGTTTTACAGTCTGTCCCAAACCTCCTGAAGCAAATGAGAGATTGCCTTGACAAACAGCAGCGAGCTGAAATAGAAGCAGAGAGGCAAGTCCCCTCTGGGTGTGCGGGATCTCGGCATTCCTCGGGTCCTGCCAGCGCTGCTCTCCGCCTGTGCCTGGGCACTACTGGGATCAGACTGAAATTAGGCAAAATACGGAGGGACCAGTGAGGTCAGCAGGGACAGGACACTTCACAGCACACACAGCTCCTCCGTGCTTTAAGAGAACACCTTTCTTCCAAAGCCAGCAGGCACAGTACACGGGCTTGCCAGCTGGGATAGAACTAACTGGAAATCAAATCAGTAACGCCGGCCCTTAGAAATACACTTACGCTTCACCGTAGCTGCTGCGGATTTCAGTGCCATTCCATCTCTCACAGAACAGAAACCAAGGTAAACAACCTTAATTATTCATATAGGGAACATTCTCCTCCACTCTCCTAGTTTTTTAGCTGAAAAAACCCCAAACTAGACTCGCTGCACTTAGTAATAATGCAGAAATTATTTTTTTCAGTTTCATTATAAGAAAGTCAAAGAAGTTGAATTACAGCTGTGTATTTAACCAGAAGTTCATTACTACATGGGAAGTGTTTTTTAATACTAAGTTCCTAACTTATTTTTAAAAAAAATGCCCTGCAATTATTTTAGTATTAAAAGGATAAAAAGTAGCTGCACTCGTAAGTTTGATGTTACGCAAAGACTTTTAGTAAATATTTAGTTCTTGTACTTTCTCTCACAAATGCATGTAGCCTATTCTTGGACTAGCTGTAAAGCATTAGGGAAAGGAGTTTGATTATTGTTTCTTTATCAACAACAATAACTTTCAGGTGACTGACACAGGGTTACAGACTCCTAAAAGCATATTATTTTTAGTAGCACAGTGTTTATGAAAACGGCATTTATTCACTGGAAACAGTCAATAAAATGCATGAAAACCACGAGGCACGCAAAAAAATCCGACAGATAAAACAGCATATAAATTCAGACAAAGGGAAGAAAAATAATGCAAATCTTTATTCAAAACAGTATTTGTAATGACCTCGGTGGCTTACTGTCAAAAATAAAGATTGCAAGATTAGACTGGTAACATATGTTTTGTGTATTTTCTGCATAAAATATATACACTAACGGAGTTCTCTGTAAATACACGGTACGCACTATACAACTGTACATTTATATGTAAACACATTAATATACCAACTCCAGATATGCTATATGGGCAGGAATTTTTTTAAAAAATAAATATTTTAAGAGGTAATATGAAATCTTCCCAGTACACACAGTAACTTCAATGACCACGGGGGAGAGTGAGAACCTGAACTGCCCGGTAACCCCTCAGGGTGGGAAGGTGCCTCAAGTGCAGGCGTGAGAGGAGCTGCAGAGGAGCTGGAAGCACCTCCCTGCTGCAGATCCCCCCTGAGGGCCAAGGGGAGGCCAGCACTGCAGCCGTACCTGGATGAAGGTGGCCAGTAAAACACAGCTCATCTCCTGCTCCAGGATGATCTTGTTCTGAGGGTTATTGTAACAGGCAGCTATCAGCGAAGGGAAGAGCACTTTGATTAAACGAGGATCGCTGAAATACTGGAAAGGCAGCTGGCAGAGCTTTTGCAGCACCGTGGGGTGACGGCCAGATTGTACAATGATCTGAAAACACAAACGGAACAAAATTAAGCCACGTGATCTAACTGTCCTTCTCTTCCTCTTAACCACCAAGGGTGCTGAAGTCATGCTAAAAAAATGAGCGTGGATGAGGAGTAAGGACTAAAAATAAAGCCCATAACATTTAGTTCAAATAACTTCTGTTTCAGTGTGCAAGCACTATTTTTATTGTGGAGTAGTATAAAAATCATAAAGCTCTGAAAGTTCTTTTTTCTGTACCACCCAAAAAGACAGCAAATAAGCAAGAGATTAAATTACAGATTACAATAAAAAAGATAATTTAATACCTTAATTCAAAAGACAAAGAATGATAGCTCAGGGACTATTCTAAGTTAGAGCCGTGAAACACAAAACCCCAACGCCTGCCATTTAAACACACTGAGCACAGGGGGGGAAAAAATCCAGGAAGAAAATCACCAGGATTTTAAAAACCCTCCCGAAGCCTGACCATCCCTTCCTAGAGCTGGCAATTCGAGAGGACTGTGTTTCATGGGAGATGTCTGCCACACATTCTCAGGCACCAAAAGAAAAGGGGATTGTGAGCTGCCCAGCCAGGAGTTTCTGTAAGGAGAGACTGCAGGGATCCTCCCATCTGTACTCCTTATCTCAGTTTCTATCAGTGCCATTGGCTCTAAAAGGAGAATTGTTTAGATAAATGGGACTGTTGTCATGAAGAAGGCTAAGTTTACAACTGTATACATCTGAAGAAGTAAGGCAATGCTATCACTGGTCTCTCACAAAGGAACCTTTCCAATTCACTTGATATTCTTATAAAATCTTTGCCATAAACTAAAAAATGCCCAAATCGGATCTGTTCCAAGTAACCTTGATTAGACAATTACAATATGAAAGAGCTGTCTGACCCAAAGTTGGCTTTTTGGCATAGGAGGAAGCTCCTATAAGGTTGGAACACTGTAAAACCGAGGGTCATGACTGTAAATTGTACTTGGAAAAACACAATTTTACAGGTACACACCCAGACAAGACTGCATTCAAATTAAAACCAGAAGGACAGAAAGAAGCACTTGAGACTACAGGAACATAAATTACAGGGATTTACAAGTTTTCAAAGCACTTTTAATAATACCTTCAGAGCACACACTAAGTTGATAATGCAGTTCAGTTTAAAAAACAAGATGAACAAAATAATACTTTGCATTTGTTTCAGTTCACCAGTCAAAAAAGACTTTGAAAACCTTTCAAAATACTGGTAGCAATGTCTTAATGTCCTTAAAGACAGGAGGAATTTTTAAAAGACAGTCAAAAACGTGACAATTAAGCATACATTCAGACACTGCTTTGAGGAAAATATCACTGAAGCATTTGGATGATTTTAAACTCTCAGCTTCACCTTCTAAGCAAGAGGTGCCCCCCAGGTTTGGGAGTACTGCTGAAATTTTAAATTAACCAGAGTGGTTATTATACTGTTCTATTTTTCTGTCGTAAATTCTACAATCAGTAAAGTATTTAAAGTCAATCATAATTGGTACTAAAATAATTACCATTGGCATTTCTGATCCAGGACAGAACAAGAGAACTCTTGATTTCTTTTTAATGGTCACCATACCCTTGATGAACAGGCAGAGGCAAAGAAGTTTTTGGGACTTCTAATTTTTCATTTCACAGTTCACTTCCTTTACCTGTCCTAAAAATGCCACAGATAGCTAGTGAAGTCCTGCCAAACTCACAGTGCAGATACCCAAATGGCTTCCATGGAATTATTATTTCATTGCCTTTTTCTTTTCAACAGTTTTACTACTATGACGTTATCAACATTAAAGATAGGAAGGTATACAGAGGGGTTGCTGACTGTTTTAATCTGGTATTTATCACATGTGGAATCAATTTAATGATTTCAGCTCATTGTACTAATGCAGCTACTAAACCTGATACACTATATTATGTACTCTGAAGAAAAAAACCATGAGTCACCCCTTACTGGAAAAAACTCCAATCAAATAAACCTGCAGCAGAGCAGATACTCCTTGTTGCACTGTCTGTGGCTGCAGAAAGTGAAGGCAGCACTTGACTTAGCAGATGAACAACAAAGAAAGCAAACAAAAACCTTGCACTTCTCTTTGCCTTTTTTTTTTTTTTTTTTTTTCCCTCTTTTTTTTTTTCTTTTTTTCTTTTTGAGCAGTCACTTGGCTTAGTAATCCCAGGGAGTTTTGCAGGCCTGGAATAAGGAATACTCATCTTACAAACTGCTCTCATACAAGGTACAAACTCCTTCCTGAAGTGCAGCTTGCCTCTCCTCCTGCCACAGATGCATTTACCTAGAATTAGCTTTTCTTCTTGCTCTCTCTCTAGCCTGCTAGTCAGATATGCCTGTCAAATGTAACAAGACCCTAATTAAATCACTGCATTTCTGTACAGCCAAGCACTTAAGCACCTGCTTAACTTCAGCTATGTGCCTACGTTCCATTAATATTTGCTTGTGGTTTTCTTTTTCTGAACTGAGACCTATCAAATTAGTCCAAGCTACTACAATGTTTGGGTTTTTTTTAAATCTAGAGCAGGCAACTCACATTGATGTTTTCTGTATTTCCTTTTAAAATGTTCCTTATTCTCAAAACTTACAGATATTCATACGACTTTATTGGTTTTGCCTGTGCTTAGCTGGAATAAATTCCAACTTAGATTTATGGCCCAACATGTACTAAATGCTGGAGCAATCCTGTGAAGACCTAAGCAACACACAGGTAGGAGACACAGCAAACATGTTTCTGAAATGCTATTTCATGAGGAATGAAGGAAGTTTTCCTTTGTGCCACCAGCCAGACTCCAGGCCCTGATGCCTCTTGGAGGTGGAGCCCCTGTTACAGAGTGGGTGAGAACTCAGGTTCAGCACACCAGAAAGCACTGGTCAATGTGAAAGCCTGTTGAGGAGTGACTGGAGCACCTGAAATCCTCCCTCCCAGGACTCCCACCTTGCCTGGTTGGTCTCTGGCTGCATTTCCAGGGCTCTCACACCAGGCACGCTGTGCCTGCTGCATCCACAGCCCACTGTCCGGCACCGTGAGTGATGTGGTGACCTGTGGGAACTTCTCACTGAGCAACACCTTTCAGGGCTGCCTATCAGTTATCTTCTGTCACTCCCACCACTTTATAGCCTTCTGCAGGTCCTGCTAATTTGCTTAATCTCCAATAGCCAGCGGGTCAGGCTGTCTCCTCTGCCCTAGCAGCAATCCGTGCTCCCGTGTGACTCTGCTCTCGCACGTGCAATCATCGTCCCCAGCAGCTCTGCTGGTATTTCTGAAGTTTAGCACTTAGGAAAGCATGATTCATCATTTCTCTAGATGGAATCCATGTTTTCCTCACGTTTACTTGGGCCAATATTCCCTGCAAAGTGTATTGCTTGGCCATTTGCTGCAGTTCTCACTGTGAAAGCCCGAAGCAGTATAAAAGTCAGTCTTTCAAAACAGACTCCAATGACAAAAGCCAGCAATATGCCACACAGCACTTGAGCAATAAAACAGGACAATCAATCAAAAAAATTAAAAGCTCCATGTGGTATGAAACAGTAATAAAGTAGTGAGGGGAACTCATCATTCTGTTGGGAGATAAGGCTTCCCCAGCCACTCAGGTAGGGTGTCTGGCTCCAGACCTGAGGTGACTGCTGGAAGGATATTCCACAAGGATATTCCATGCTGGATACTCAGCTCTTCTCTGCATGGCCACCAGGACAGCAGCCTTCCTCTCCTGCCACTGCTTCCCAGCACCTTGCAAAGGAGACCTTCCCAGGACTGCATGCCTTTCCTAAGGAACTAAGAGACCATATGAACCCAAAACACTGGGGCATGATTTTCCTCTGGGTAGCAAAGGGAACACTGCAGCTCATTTCATTTTTCAGTGAGCTCCAAGGGCCCCAGAATTAATGTTCTGATGCTGCTGCAGGAACAAGAATCATAAAAGTGCAGCTCCTTTCCTTCCTTGCAGGGAGATAATGAGTAGCACACATGGCAGCCTTTGCCCAAGAACCAGCAAGGGAAAGATGTTTTGCTGAACACCTCCTAATTCTATTTACATACTGCATATACACAGTTGTACTTCACTTAATCTTTCTCTGTATTCCTTTCATTAGTGAAAACTACCATTACTTTAAAATGCATATGTATGTGTGTTTGTCAAAGGAGGGTAATAAAAATCCTCATAACCAGCAGCATCCAGAACTTGGGAATGCTACAGCAATGCCACAGCATGTCTCAGCAGCTACATGTCAAACAGATGTAAAATCTTACCAATTCAAGAGTTAATTTTACAGAAAACTAAAGTAAGAATCCTCTTGCCTTTGAAACTGTATTTTCATAATTAGGTAACTGACTGTACAAACACGATTCTCATCAACAAAACAAAAATGTCATTTAGAACGCTGAAGAATGACTCTGTGTAAAATACTGAACAAGTATTAGTTACATTAAAGTGAGCTGATAATTCATATATTCATATCATTCATATATTCATGTCCTGAATAGACATGTAATGGTGATGCATGCTAGTAATTTGTCAAGAACTAGCAGTTCAATTAAACTACCCTGTGAAGATTTATTATGGAGTAGCATTTTTGGTGACAATCTGAGTTTCTAAGTTGTAACTGCATACAAAAAAGAGGAACTAATTGAATTTAAAACTGCTTGCAATCTTCCAGAGATTTAAAGAAGATTATGATCCCAGATTGGTTTCCAATGGTTCTATGCATGTATGTTAAATATTGTCAGATATTTTATTACAAATAACAAAATAAATGGTTCAGTGTCAGACCAAGAACTTTTTCACTGCTTGTGTACTACACAAGGTTAGTCCAGGATTACTGCAGACTGGAAGTGCTGATTTTTTAGAGCAATATTTAGTCTAGTTCTGCTGGTGGATTTAGGTTTTCCTGCTTCACTTGGACATTTGCAGCTCTGTAAAGACATCATTCCTGTCAGTTATTTCTGTCAATATATACAATAAAACCACCAGAATTATCTTTTATAAAAGCTAATTCATTTTGTAGTCAGGTAGAGGAGTAAGCCAGCAGCAAACTTCTTGTCTGGAAGGGCAAAAGGAAGAAGTGAGAAGTGATTCACCTGGGGAAGGAGCTTTGGGAGCAAAGGCACAGCTGGCAGCAGCAGCACTGCTGGGGCACAGGGCAGGGCACAAGGTGGAGACAACTCCCAGCAGCTGTGCTGCCACCTGAGCCCCTGGCAGTGCCTCCCACCACCCTGCCCGGCCAGGCCATGGAAACTCCGGGTGCCTTCTGCAGCCCAGCAGCTCCTTTCATCCACAGAAGAAAGGGAAAACGGGCAGCAGAGAAAGGACAAAGATTGCCAAGGAGAGAACTGAAATCTGCAGGCACAAACCCAAATGTCGAGTTTTGAACAAAACCTTACGAGTCATCCAAGTGCACTGCTCTTGTGTGACTAACCCTGCATGAACACGCCATGTGCTTAGGAGTCTGGAGTCAGGCTGATGGCTTTTGTTCATTTTGACCAGATATTAGGAGTTGTAGCTCTTTTCTCAAGTGAAAACTGAGACAAAGTTATATCATGTGGATACAGGAACGAGCAGTTGGAAAGTTCAGAACTCCTGAAGCAAAACCTTCTTTGGCTCTTGGAGAAAAACCTGGCAGTGAAATGGGGTGTTCCACAGGTACTCAGAAACAAATGCAGTGCTTATCACTGGGAGCTGAATTCACTTTCTAGAAAAACATCCTTACCAACAGAACTCCCTTTCATTTTTATGAAATGAAGCATTAAAATGTGCCCTTTACTTCCTGTGCTCTTCTGCTATAATGTAGTTCACGTTCAGATGTGATTTTCTTAGAACAACTCAGCCTAAAAAGTTAATGGTTCTCTGAAGGGCACTCCCTGCCTTCCCTGCTATCTCAGATGACCTGTGCTTCCAAACTTCAACATGGCCATTATAAACATCAGGATCTTAAAATGGTAGTCAGTATGGGAACCACTAAGGTTTCTTATCCATGTATTTATCATTTATATAAATGTCAATTCTAATTTGTACTAACAAGTAATAACTTCATTGAACAGGAACTGTGCATCTAATTCCTGTAACAGTATTCCATCAAAGAGTTAAATCCCTTTGTTTGATGTCAGGTTATTTACAACTTTGTGAAAGAAATAAGTCTTTATATTAGTAGTGCAGAGTTTCTCTTCAAAGTTAGATCTGCATTATTTCTTTGCTTCTATATAAACAGATCTCATACTGCTAGTATTTAATCAGCAGAATATGTCACCACTTAGGCTCTTCTTCTGTTTGAAGGTCAAGCTCTTTTCTTTCCATTTTGCAAACTCCACTATTGGCAAAGCTCTGAGCAAAGAATGTTCTAAATTCCTCCTAGCATTTCTCGGGAATCAGAGCACCATTTCCAAGCAAAAAAGAAAGTTCCAGAATTCAAATGTAAAAATAAGAATTTTGTCTATTTGAAAAATCCCAGTGTTTATTTTCTTAGTGTCATGTGTAAGCTTTCAGAGAGAAGATAAGGGTGCTCAGAAATAACATCAGCCTTCCTATAAACCACACTCTAAGCACTGTCCTTTTAGAGCTCCATGGTTTAAGAAGATCCAGGGGTGCTCTGTGCCTGCATCACAGTAAAAAATCTCACATCAGTTTTTGTCTGATCATCCTGAGACATAGGAACACTTAAGACAGGACAAAGGCCGACCACCAGGACAGTGATGCACTGAAAATGTAAAAATGTTTATCAAAAGTGATGCTAGTGAAAAATCTAGCAAAAACAAAACCAAAAACAAACAAACAAAAAAACCAAAAAACAACCAACCCAAAAATAATAATAAAAAAACCCACACCAAAACAAAACAAAACAAGCACCCCACAAACCAAACCAACAACAAAACTTAGCAAAAAAAATCTAGCAAAAAAAGCTTTCATTCTACAAAGCTTTTGAAAAAATGCAGCCCAAAATGTCAACTAACAAGTCACCTCAGTTACAAGACAAGAAATGAAGCATATGTAAGATTAAATTCATCAATAAATAAATGAACAAGTATTGTAGAAGATAAACTTCATTACAGTGTGATGAAAGGAAAATGGAAGCAATTCTAACATGAACTGAGATTAGTTGTGAATTTGATGTTAATTTAATACTTGTCCAGAGTACAGGAGAAAATAATAATCTAATATCTGACCAGGAAAAAGTACTAAGGAAAAGCCTAACTTCCGAAGTGATAGCATTTTAGCATTTATTAACATAAAAATAAACACTTGCATGTGAGCTTGTTCTCACACTTCATGTTAATCATATACTTATGGACCCTGTTAAACCAAGGGGTACCACTGCTTTCCAGAAAATTTTAAGCTTCATTGTTTCCACAATAATGTAACAAAAGATTCATATGTTTAAGTGTTGGCCTAATAATTTTTAATCAGAAAATATTATTATAGATCCAGTGTATGAGAAATACATATCCTGTCAGATAAAAAAACCCCATCATGACACTTCTTGAATCCTCAGGTATTATTCTGAGCCCTGAAGTGATTAGAATTAGCCTTTGCAGCCCTGCAGTGTTTTTGAAGACTCATCCTCACACTCAGAGAACATCTTCAGCTTCGATGCTGAACTGCTTTCACACTTACACTGCTGCTTTGGGCACAATTCTCCTGCCCTTGTCTCCCAATTGATCTGAATGAAGATGATTTAAAGGGTAGAAAAGAAACAGGACCAGTCAACAGAAGTTCAAGCAAACTACTGGCTGAGGTTTTCTGCTAGCATCCCTGGAAACAGAGCTAGTTTTGGTCAAAATCCCCAGAAGGTGTGAATAATTCAAACATTACAGTCTAAAACACATAAAATCTTTTTGTGTGTCTCAGAGCATTTTCTCTCTTCAAAAGCAAACGTTTTCTGTCACCCTCTGGAACTCTACTCCCAAGTAAGCTGTGCAGTGTTGGAATTACTATTCCTAGCACGTTTTGTCTTACGGCTTCCACAAGAAATGTAAAGGGTCTGTCAAAGTATCCAATCATCAGCTAAAAAGCTTGTGAAACACTGAGCCACTGGACATATTACAGAGCTGGCCGAGACAAAGCTTCAAACAGAGAGCAAGAAAATGTGCTTTTCTGCCACGAAAAACGAGCTACAATTTACCCTTTTCCAAGGGGGAGAGGAAGACGAGCAACATTTTCCATCGAACTCCACGGACGCCTTTTGCTCTTTATGTTTCAGCATCGCTTCAATCGAGCGCGGGTTGAGCTGAACATGACACAAAGGAGCTGGGAAGGGTTCTCCGGGCCTCTCGCAGGCTCCCACCCTGCCAGCAGCATCCCAGGCAGAGCTGTCAGGCGCCGGGAACACAGAGCAGGCCGCCGCTGCCTCGGCATGGGGCCGCCCGGGCCGGCCACAGCCACCGCGCCTCTGCGGGGCCTGCAGAGCCCCGAGTTTATGACAGCGGCACAGGGAGTTCCCTCACACATGAGGCCAGGCAGACAATAGCTCGCCAGGCTGATGGAATCTTTGCAGGCTTTAGAGTTTGTTGTGAGGCTCGGTGTGAAAATGCCCTTCGCCGGGCCGCGGCCTTGCGCAAGCTGCGGCCTCCGCCCGAAGCCAGCGCGGCCCAGGCCCAGGCCCGAGCCGGGAACGAACCGCTTATTTAGCAGGATTATGCCAAACTCTGCGGTGTGTTTTTTTTTCGATGTGGACGAAGTTCCACTGAGGATTAAGCTGAGACCACCAAACGCCTTTTATCCTGGCCCAGGAGTAAGATTAGAAGGTCGCTCTCCGGCGGCGGCACCAGGCGATCGCTCCCTCTCTCCCTCAGCCTCAGGCAGGGACTGTGTTTGAGGGCTGGTGAAAGTACTGCCTTTTGTGACACTGGGAGAAAGTTTATTCCTTCGTGTTTACGGTTTGAGAGGAACACAGTAAGATAAATCCAAATGCATTAATTTCTCACACTAATTCCTATACACTCTCCTCTCCTCCCTACAGGAATCAGCCGGTCATAACGAAACTAAATACACTTTACTTCACGCTAAGTCTTTGCTCGTATTAAATTACCTTCCCCACATCCTCTCAAAAAAAACCCCCAAAATCCAGGATGCATTTTGGAATGTTAGAAGTACAATTAAGATGTGACACATGAAATGTGCAGTCCCAAACGCTTCTGACATACTTGATTTGCTTTGTCATAGATCATTCTTAAAAAGAAAAAGTTCATCAGAAAGCTCTAACAACAACAAAGGTGTCTGACAAATTATCTAAAAGGCATCTTTTCCCTGACTGCCCAGACAGGAATGCCATCTTTCCCGAAGACATTGGTTCACTTAAGTGAATTTATGTGGCTGAGGATGTAAGGCTGTGAGAGCCAAAGCACACATTACCGAGCTGCCTTAATGTACTCCGCTCCAACTCGGGCACTTTAATCCTTAGGGGATTTCTGCTCACAACCTGAAGTGCTTCTAAATGGGAGGCAAGACTACAACTTCACATGAATCACTCACTTGCCAAAATCAGCTATTCCACAAAATTTACCAGGCATATTTCTTGTTCAAACCTATAAAGCTTTAAAACATCAGGGTTTCTGGGGGCTTTTAAAAAAAGTTTTAAAGAAAAACCCCATAACCTCAACAGGAAATCAATGCTCCTAAAAATCCCTGTTTGAGAAGAAACTAACAAAATCAGAATTAAGTAATTTCAGATCCTATTTACTTAGAGATACTGATATTAACTGCATGGTAACTACCAATTCCTGCATCTTTACTCTTTGTGTCATATTTTCATAAAGTCCACCTACCAGATCAAAATCGTTCCAGTCCCTCCACAGCCCCAAAAGCAACATAAACTATTAAAGTTTAATGATGGCCTCTAGTAAACAATCCATATGGAAACTACATATTTTTATAACTTGGAAGTTTTCCTGTTGACTTCTGATTTTCATAATTTTTCCATTTTAGAAGTACTTTTTCTTCCTTCCTGCTAACAGTAGAGAAAACTGGCCCCATACTAAAATTCAGTATGTACTAACTCTGTCAAAAGCACAAAGTAATTTCCCTCCAGAAGGTCACTTTTAGTCCCAAGTCCCTTTGTAAGTGTCCCTTGCAGCCCAGTACTTGTAAGCACAGCTAGGATGTGTCATACACAGATATATATGTATTTGTGATGCACACCATGTATGACAAGGGCTCCTGCTGCTTTATCACACAGGAAGGACTCACCACACAGAAGAAATGCATAGAAAAAAATAGGACTATAAATCAATCATTTAATAAAAAAGGGAAAATAATCTTGGGATGAAACCTTTCCTGGGGACTAACTGCCACGCTTTGGGTGCAACGAGTGTGTCCTAAATTTCAAGATCCTTTCAGAGCTGTGCCTACCACACAATATTCCAATTTCTTTGCACATTAGATTTTTACCTGTGATACTGCTGTGTGATGTCTTACATATTTAACATGGGAGAAATTCCCTGACAAGATATCCTGTAATCTCACTGCTCCTTACTCCTTTACCTGCAGTGTTAGCTGGGATGCCTGAAACACGTTTTGCAACAAATATTCCACACCTGCACAGCAAGGAGTAACTTCTAGTAGGTGACTGATACTATTACATCTAATTCCATGTGCTTCTGGATATTTCAGCATATGGATTATTAGATAACAACATTTCAATTATTTATGAGTTTATAATTACCTTGTTATGGACACAAATGTCTGGGGATAGAGGGTTTAGGCAGAGAAATAAGTTAGATTTATGCAACTGGAGGACTTTTGGGAATGAAATCCCTTCTTCAAGGGCACAGAGTGTGCACATATGTTTTTAAAAAACTTCTGAGAGAACTTTTTACTTCTATCTACAAGCCTAATTTTATAACAAAGTTCTGAAAAGCTGCACACACTTTATCCTGACTCTTTCAGCAGAGATTTTGTTTTGCAATCCAGCAAAAGTATCTCCTAGAAGCATACAGTTCGTATCTTACAAACCCTTGAAGTTGGTGGGATTTTTCTAGAGCACTCTAAATACAGTGTGTACCAAAGACTGGGAGAACAAAAGCTATTTTTATTTAAATAAAGGCATAATGATGCAAACAAATAATGCAACTTCTTTTGGAGCCTGTCAGCAAGATCCTGAGTCTGAGGATCTGATTTGTGAGGACTTTTCAGATGGAAAATATTCCCTAACTGCAATGAATATAGAAAGATTTCTATTCCCAATGCAGCAATGTGAAAGAAAGCAAATCATCTGTCATTCCTCTTAATTTAATTACAGGACCACATTCAATTATTCAATATAATATGCAAATAAGGTGAGTTGACAGCACATGCTAATTATATTCATTATACTAATTAAATCAAACAATAAAAGGGAATAAAAAGGTAATGAAATAGAAGGATAATTTTAATTAACAAGAACATTTTAATTAGAAACAGTAATTCTACACTCTGATATGGCAGGGTTGGCTATTGAAAGATTGGACATTATGTTTATTAGACAGTTCAGCGTTCCATGGCTATCCTTGGTGTCATGGGACCTGTTTTTGTATGGCAGCAGATTAAATGGTGGCCAGAAAAAGAGAATCCCTGTTCCCTGCTCATCCTTCCCGAGGAGCAGCTGCCCAATCAAGCTGGGCTGGCCTGTGAAGCAGGGGCTGCCTGGCTCTGTAGCAAACACAAGCTCACCTGCCAATACCAACCAGGGCAGCTCAGGCCTCACCGCTGGCCTTGGAGCATTTCAAATATGAAAGAAAAACTCCTTGCTTTTTGTAATTTTCACTTTCCTAACTGATTTATTTCTTCAGTGACAGCAGCTGCCCTGGAAAAGCGTTATGAATGTTAAAACAGAATAGGAATGAAGGAAAGGAATATTACTAATATATTATATGTGGGCAGAGTCAGCAAAATCACAGTCTTTCTAAAATAAACAGAGCAAGCACTATCAAAACACTCAGGAATGTGTTCCTCAGGCATCCACTGTCCTCACTGCTCCTCGACAGAATCACTGGGGCCTGGCCCAGCAGCCAGGCATGGTGGAAACACCAAGTGGGAGCCCAGGCAGAGCCTCTGTGTGTGGCACCCACGGGAGGGGCTGAGGGCTCCCGGAGCTGTGGGGAAATCTGAATCCCCAAGCTACACAAGAGAAAAGCACTTTCCTCCTTCCTTTTTAATTTGCTACTCAACTAAGTATAAAGACTTTTACAGACAGCGTAATAAATGAAGTCAAACCTATATTCTATGAAATGACTGGCATATGATGCTCTTGGAAGACTTTGTTCTATGAATATGTGAAATATTTAGGAAATTGCCCTCTTATGATTTTGTCTGCACAGTGGTAGCAGTTCACTTAAATCACAGTACTACTACAGAAGGTCAATGCTGAGGTTGACAGGCTGTAAAGTTTCTGTTTTAGAAATCTATCAATTCTCCAAACTGGGAAACTGCCTTTTTTTTTTTTTTTTCTTTAAAGTTGCTTTTTTTTCCTTCTTCCAGTGTGCTGCTTTGGATATTTATCTGTTGATGTGGACGGACAAAGGAATCACAAAAAGGGACACTGAAAACTCCAGACAACTGTTTGCCCTTTTTCGTTTTGAGTATTGAAAGGAATGAAAACATACCTCTGTTTGTAATAAGAAATACAAATTTAGAGAGGAAACAACTTTAAACTACAAACGTTTCCAAACAAATGCACATTTGACTGCAAGAAGAACCTGAATCTGCCTTGAAATACATCAGTGATTGACTCAGCTGAAGTTGGTTCAAATACTAAACAGAGCTATCTGCCTTTACAGAAATTTGTTTTCACAGCTCAAGTCTAGCGTATCTATTTTTATTGCACTGTACTTGCCAGGACCTCAAGCCTGCTATTTGAAAACTTCCACTGTGAGACCAATTTTTTATTTTTAGTAGGACTCCCCAGATGATCAACAATGAAAGAAAAAATTGGAAGCTCTTAATGTAATAAAAAAATTAAACCATAACTGAATGAAAAGAAAGCACTTCCCTCTTCATGAAAAGTGGCCTGTCTAGGGGAAGTCACAACACAGAGAGCACCTTAAAATAATGACCATAGGAAAGTCGTACTGCTTTGCCTGGCAGTAAAAGAAAAATTACTTCCTTTCACTGAAAAACCTTCCCAGTATCTTTCAAGTACCTGAGTAAGGAAAGCTTCAGTTTTTCAAAATGCCTTTTTAAACAAAAAGGGCAGATCCAAATGCCTCTTCCTCAGTGAAAATCTTACTAAGGAGGAATATTAGAAATGACATAAAAAGTTCAGCGTGTCATGACATCTGAGATTGTACCTCCAAAGCAAACCCCCCTAAAGAGCTTTTAGGGTACAAAAAGGACTGACATGGCTGCAGCATCCTCCCTCCAGCTCTGGCCAAATCCTACAGAAACATCACTATATAATTAATCAATACTTGTGATGTATTGTCACCTTTGAATTATTACAATGATTCAATTAGAGTCAATACCTGTAAGAATGTTATCAGTCAGCTTTTCTCCAAAACCTTTCCTAACAAATTTTAACCCTTCCTCCTGCTCATCAGCTGAACTGAGGGCACCGAGCTCCTCACCCTGAACCTCTTTCCCAAAAGTTGAGCAAAACAGGGACCCAGGGGGTACAAGCACAGAGAGAGAACACAGTGAGTACCTTCACAAAATGCAGCATTCAACTGAACCATACCCAACACGTGGGCACTGTAATGCAGCACCTACACCTTCAGAGGCAGCTTCACATATTCAAAGAGCCAGTGCCCAATACACCCTGAGATGTTACACGTAAGCTGAGGAAACCAGGAGATTACAGACCAATACATCTGAAACATTTTTTGAGTTTTGTGTCTGTGTTACTTTATAAGCCAGTAAGAGAGGTCATAAAGTCCAGTGGCAAGAGTGGGCAACAACCAAGGAATCTAAAGGGGAATTTATTATTTCTTGAATAGGGCATTTAGTTTATGCCTGAAAAGATTCACGGAGAAGAATGGCTTAAACTTGAGCACTGGCAGGCAGGGAGACAGCTACATGGGCATCCAAGGACAAGCCCTCATGGGAGAGTAGCTTACTGGCTTTAAAAAGGTTTAACTTGGGTACCACAACCATCTGATCAAGCTGATGTGAAGCCAACATAGAATTAAAAATACCAGTTGCTAAGTATACCATGGCAGGGAGCAAGGCCAGCTCAAATCAATGCAATGCCAGCAAAAGAACTCCAAATGGAGTTTGCTTATGGACTCACAAAATTCATGTCTTTGTCTTAACACACAACTTCAGTTTCTCTTTTGCAAACACATCCCTTTGTGCTCACAGGAATCCCAAGTGCTTCAAAACCAATGCTGAGGGGATGAGTTTCCTGGAGAGATCCATGACTAAACGTGCCCTTGATAACTTCTGATCCCCTTCTGCATTTGCCTTACCTGGTTATCTGGGTTGTTTACAGTGAAGTAGCCCACACAAATGATGACTTCGTGCAGCAATCCTTCACAGGTATGCTGGGAGCAGTACCACAGCAGGGAGCTGATAATGTGCCTGAAGGCCAGGGACAGTCCTTCAGCTCCCACAATCGACTGAAAAACAGGCCAAGAGACAGAAATGAACACTCCAGCAGGACCTTCTAGAACCAGTGTGAATTGTGTACACATCAATTGCACCCTTCTGGGGGGTTTTAGCAAAGTGCAGACTATTCTTTGTTGTGAAAGGCCAGAATCAGATCTCCTTTCTCAGCTGCTTACTGTTCACAACTGGAATATAACACTGAAAGCCACAGAAGCAAGAATGAACTCAAATTTTCAGGGAACACAGGAAAAACTGGATTCTGCTTATTTGACACTCAGTGTAGCATTAGGTTGACCATTTCATTTGACATACATTACATGAGCCAGGAAAATTTAGTAATATCTCCTAGAAATAAGCAAAAGAAACCAAACCATCTTCATTCCTGCACCAGAGCAAAATGCATTTCTCACTAGTAACCCACTCTCTGAATGGAACACAATGATGAATAACAAATAATGGCTTTTCAAACATTACAAAAAGTTAGAAACATCCAAAGGAGAGAACACTCAGCTGCAAACCTTCTTGGGATGTTTTTTAAAAGTAGGCAAATTGCTGTAATGTGGAGATTCAGAATTAGATTTTATCTGTGCAGCCTACAGCCTCTATTTAATAAACATGTCAAGCAGACAGAGCGACACAGGGTCAAAGGGGAAAACTAAAGCACAAGGAATGAGCATGACAGACCCCTAACTCTACTGAAACAGCAATGCAGGCCTGAGAAAATCTTTCATTTGTTTTCTTCATTTTCTACCTTCAAGCCTGTGGTAAATACATATACATAAATCCCAGGCTGTGGCATAGTTTAGTCTTACTGAACTCCAAATACACCCAGCAAAAGCTGAGAGGATCCTTGACAATGAAACCAGGCTCAGCTGTGGATGCTTTTGATCTTGAACTTCAAGCATTCTGGTAAGTCAGTGTCTTTTCAAAATTTAATGCCCAATGCAGCCACCATTTACTGCTTTATGTCATGTAAATGCCACGTTCTCAGGTCCATCCTTATTTAATTAGTGCTGTCCTTGCATGCTGTGACCCAGCACTCTGGGTTTAACCTCCCCTGATAACAACAGGTCAAAGGGCACCTGAGTTTGTGTATAAAAGTTAAACTAATTTTTCAAGGAAACTATGCTTCCTTTTTAGCCAGAATTAATATCAGCTCAGGACCCTGTGCTGTTTCTCACTACCATCTTTCAATTGTTTAGACTGTCAAATTAAATGAAATATATACCCAGGAGCCATCTGTGCTAATACAAACTCGAGAATACCAGACCTCTTCTGCTAATCAGAACCCCCTATTCCACAGCCCTACTAATTTGTGATAAAACTACCCCTTAGAGATAACGATCACCCAGCACATAAAGGAGGCTTTTCCCTCTGCTGTCTGCCAGCCTGCCATGGCCCAAAGGGTCAGGGTGTCCAGCAAACTGCCTCAGGTGGATGTTCTTGTTAACATTACAGAAACAAATCACATTAATGCAGGGCCAGGGAGAGCTGCTGAGGCTGCCCCAGGGTGCCTGTCCATCACAAACACCATGCCCAGAGCCCAGCAAAGAGCTGCCTGGGTTCCTCCTGAGCACAGCCATGGGCTGAGGGAAGCAATTCCCACTGCTGGCCTTCTGGCCCCCTTCATGCAGTACTTACTGACTTGCAACGTTTTAGGTAGAACACACTAACACAGACCATGGGATTTGGAGGGTAATGCTGACTGCTTCCTGTAAATGCTGAAATATGATGGAGCTGGTAAGAGGGATAATTACAGAGAGGGCAAGCAGGAGATGGTGCTTTCAAAGTGAACAGTGGTTCCTTGGGATCTCAGGGAGCAGCCCCTCCAGCCAGTGTGATCTGCTACAAACTGCAAACCGGACCTGTTCAAGCCTGACTCTGGCACACCCCTGGACCAAACAGCCAGTCTCAAACCAAGAGGTGCTGAACGAGGTGTAGGAGGGAACTGCCTTGATTTACAGAAAGAAATGGGAGTCAGCAGTGTGTGCAATGACACTCCAGTAAACACCCTGTCCCTGTTAAAAATCCCTGAGTGGACTGGGTGCTGCAGCTGCAGATGAGCACTGCTGCACACGGAAATGTTGCTGCTGTTCCTACAGATTGTACCAAACACACTGAAAACCCACGGCAAGAAACACCAGCTGAAGGAGCCACACTAAATTCTTCACTCGTGAAAAGCTCTCTCTGGGTTTAATGCATTTCAGATGGAGAGTGTGGTACAACACTACAAATTACACATTAAATGAAAAAGAAACCTGTTCTGTTGAATTGTGTAAGATCGAGGCTACTAAATGTGCTTTCAAAGCAATGCTTTCTGACAGGTGTTTTATATTAACAATACAACTTTACCAACTTACCTGAGAAATACACCAGCATTTGTGTGGCAAAATCATTCATTTACACTTGAACTCTGTTCACAGAAAAAGGTAAGCAGTCCTTCTCAGCACTCAAATGCAGCATTTTTTATTTTTTAATTTAATAAAAAATATGAAAATGTTTGGTCAACAAAATTTTACTTGCTAAAAAAATGGTATCAAGTGATTATCAGTTTCAGCTGCACAGTCTTAAAGGAAGTGGCCCCTGAAAGCACTGGAAAATGTAATATGTGGTTATAATACAAGCAAATCCTTTCACATAAGAAAAACTGTTATTTTGTCCTTTTGACTAACATTTTTCTTTTTACGCTTTTGGGGCTTAATAAATATAAAAAGTACTATGCTAGAAACAAGAAAAAAAAGAAGTTAGAAGACAATGGATTGGATTCAGCATTTAGTGTAGTCTAAATTTTCACTTTCTGGTTAAATTCACCAGCCACAGCTATACGGCAGACATAACAACAGTTACAAATTTTATGCACAAAGCATATAAAAACTCTTTCAATAACTAAAGATCTTAAAGACACAACTTAGTACACAGATAGAATCAATACTGAACACTTCTCCACTGCGAGAAGTTTGAAAACACCCGTTACCTGGAAGGCAGGCAGGTCAAGGACAGCGAAACTATTGAAGAACCGCAAGCTCTGGATGGCGACCTGGACGGTGTTGGCGGCGTAGCTGTCCTTGGGGCTGGCGGTGTGCGGGTCGGAGATGGAGCCGTGCAGCAGCACGCAGTACAGCATGTGCAGCACTCCCACCAGGTCCGTGGCCTGCAGAGCTGCTGTCAGCCCCGTGGGGTCCTGACGGGCGCTGTCGAAGATGTGCCAGGGCCTGCCGAGGGAACAGCGAGCGCTGAGCGGGGGCAGCGCCGGGTTGTAAGGGATGGTCCCTACGTTCCTCATCTGCCTCACCATCATCGCCAAGGACTGAAGACCCCAAAAGGGACTGGGACTAAAAACCTGCCCCCAATGCAGCAGTTCTGGCCTGGCTGAGGTGGGAAGGCTGCCAGCCATTGTCCACAGGTGCGCTCGTTGGACCGATACATCCCCCTAGGAACCGGCTTGGACAATAGGACTTCACAGCAGGCTGGTCTTGGGCCGGCCTGTCCTGTGCTTGCCCTGTACCTGTACCTGTTCCTGAGGTGGTTTTTTGCTGTAAGCGCGGAGTGCTGCACCTGATTCACCTGATGCCGAGATCACCTTCTGGCCAACTGCCTGCTGTTCTGGAAAGGACTATAAGAGACACCTCAAGATCGCCCAAATTCTGAGATCTCCCCACGGAAGAAGACGGATCTATTGGCAGGACCACGAGGATCTCATCTCTCTGTCGGTAGCCATACCCCTTTTCTCTCTCTCTTTTACTTTATCCCTTTCCCTCTCTCTCTTTCTCTCTTTCCTATTGCATACAGTGCTAAGTGCATTTAATAAAGTGTACTGCTTTTTGAGCGAATTATTATTATTGTCACAGGAACAGTCAGCTGGGAACCAGGGAACCTACAGTGCCAGGAAAGCACAGCACTTCCACAAGACTTGCAATAATTAGGGCCCACGTCTCTCTTTAATTGCAGCATCAGGATCTGGCTCCACATCCTGGGCCCCTGCTCTTGCTACCAGCGCCAAGCCTGAGGGCACTTTGGGAGCAGGTAGGGGCTCCCTGCAAGCCCTGCCTCGGGTCAGCAGCCTGCTCCCTCTCACCTTTGCTGCTTGCAACAGCAGCCAGCAGCAGTGGGAGAACTTGTCCTAGGTTCCAATATAAAATTGTGCCCAAGGTCTGTATTCTATCCCCATGAGCGTTGGAGCCAGGCTGGGGCAGTGTTTTCCTTATCTTCTGTTAATGAGCCCAACAATGCCTTCCCGAGGAAGTTATCTCTGGTTAATGGGCCATCAAGGACCCAATGCATGACTCACAGAATGAGATCATCCCATTGTGAGATGCTCTGCCCAGGGGGAGGAGCCAAGCATTCCCACCTGGATATAATCCAGGGTTTGAGACATCACGAGCAGCTTTTATCCACTGGACTCCCAGAGGAGATAAGAGCTACCAGACGGAATCACTGCTTTGACAAGAACATCTCATCTGGTTCCACTGGATTCCTGGAGGAAGACTGGACCCTTCTCACCATCACTGGACCCTTCTCACCATCCCTGGACCCTTCTCTCTCAGGATCATCTCTACTCCAACAGAATCACATCTGCCACTCCAGGAGGACTCACTTTTAGACTGCTTCAAACACCCTGACCAACAGGGTGTTAGGTTGTATTGTTCCATTTATTTTATTTTACCTTTTTTTTTTCCTCTCTCTTCTCCTATTAAATTGTATCTCTGACTGGGAATCTCACTGGCTTTGCTTTCAAACCAGCACAGAACTCCCCAGAGCCTCTCCTGCCACAGTGACGGGCTGCAGGCACTGGAACAAACTGCCTACCTAAGTAGCAAAATAACTTACTGGGAACAGATGATCTTAATCAAATGGCTCTGCAGGAATTCAACACTGAAGTGGTGGAGCAGCAGGAGCACACACTGCTGCTCACTTCACTCAGATGCTGCTGTGGGAGACTGCAGCAGGGCAGCAAAGCACAGGTAAGTACAAACAGCACAGCCTGTGCACGGGGGAACTGGGCTGCTTTGCCATCTTTTGGGTATGCACATAAAGTAACAGAGAAGGGTTTTGGTTGTCTGGGTATCAGCACAGACAGGCAAATAACTCAGGACTGCCCTTCCCATTCTCACATCCAGACTTTCAAAAACACTTCACACAGTCCTCCATGATTTTTACTACTCATGTTTTTTCCCATTATTAATAACCCAGAAGATGATGCAGGACAACTACTAAGGAAGACTCAGAATATCACTACCCTGGAGGATAAATAATGCGTGGAGGGTAGGCAAGCACAAAATGAAGCCCCAAATAATTCAGCAACTTTCATATTCTCTGAATTCTAATTCAAACCCATAACATTAATTACCTGAATTTCATTTTGGAAACACATTTGGTCAATATTGATTATCAAAGGAAACACTAAAATAATAAAACACAGCAAAGAGTAAAAATAAAAATATGCTACATCAAGATCTGTTTTTTACCTCATCTACTATGTTTCCATCTTAAAAAAAAAAAGAAAAAAGAAAAAAAAGAAGGAAGAGTCAATATCAAAAGAGACTAGAAAGATTGAGTGTATATATGATCCCTTTTTATAATTAATGGAAAATATGACAGATTCTATGAGAAAACATTATAAAATGACAACTTAAATTAGGGTATTTTTTCCCCTTTTGTGACTACTAAAAGCAAAGGTAATAGAAGTGAAAACCAGAGCCATTTTCTAAAATAATCTGTAAGTTTGAAGACCTCAGTTTAAGAGAGCAAAGACCAGATACTCAGAGCTCAGAATATTCCTGTGGAGCAGAACCAGTAAGGAGCTTTCCCCTTGAGCAGAGCAGCTCTCAATAATCTCTCCTGTGCCTGTACCAGGAGCACCCTGCACCCCTCTGTTACAAACACTGGCTCCAGTGACATTTCCAACACAGACTCTAGGCAGGCTGACTAATCCTGCTTTTTACAATCACAGACAGACATCTTCCACAGAGAAACTAAACCACGAGCTCAGCAAGGACCAAGTTTTGGCAACCATCACCTTGACCTGTCATTTCACTTCTCCTAGTGAAGCAAATAAAGCAGGCAAGAAAGCATCACCTCACCCAAACCAGTGTCTGTCCATGAGAATTTCTGTCTGTTAACAGCACTCCTCGGCCCAAAGGGAGGGAAGGAGGCAGAGCAGGATCAGGAACCTGCACTCCCCACGTCCCAGAGCAGCCCTGAGCTCAGGTGAGTAGGACAGGACAGGATTTGGGCTGTGCACAACTTGCTCTACTGGCACCCATCTGCTCCCACCAGTGTCCCCTCACATCCTTACCTTTACAAAGCAGTAGGTCAGATGATGCAAGGAGTGATCTCATCTGAAATTAGCACTTATGGTACCATTCCTCAGTTATTTCTATTTACAGTCTGAAAAAAACTACTGAAAAACCTATTCAGTGCTATACCCTCTGCTGCTACCTCCAGGATCAATGTCCCAGGCCTATTTCAGGGACACTTGTGCTGCACAAAAACCACTCCAGACAGCACAAATAGTCCAGAAGGCTCTGAGAGAATAATCAGATCTTTAGTAAAACACAGTAAGAACAAAAGCAACATAGCTGAGTCCGTTTTCCTTAAGACCTTAAGATTTACTCCACCAGAATGAAAAGTGGAAAAAGCACTAGAGCTCTAAGTGTGTTTGGGTGGGGCTACACTGCACAACAATTTATGGCAGGGCTTTGCTTGCCCTGTGTCTGGAATCCGTGCCCCAAGTCCTCATTCTGAAGCTCTGTGGTCTCTGAGTGAGTGAGTGTGTGTGAAGGCAGCCAGCAGAGACACTCCTGGCCCATCACCTGGCAGTGCCTTTGGCAGCTCCCTGCTGCAGAGCTCCGGGCCCTGCTGGCACACCAGCCTGGCTGCCAGGCAGCACAGCCCCGGGGGGCTGCAGGAGGAGGGGGAGCTGGCAGCTCTGGGACCACCCTGTGCACACAGAGATGTGTGCTTTGTGTGTCTGGGCTCCCTGGTATTCCTCACTTCAAAATGCCTTCTGATGTCCAAGGATTTGTTCTGCAGGATGCAGGAGCCAAAATGTGCTAACCATCACTTAGTTACACTCGGCTAACTAGAACGTTTATTGCCACAGGATCACATGAGAGCACAGTTCCCCCTGCCAACCAGCATTTCCTAATTTCACTCTTAGCTTTTTCAGCTGTACAAAACAGGAAAGTACACTCACAGTGAAATGATAACCCCAAATTAATTACTGCATACGATACCTCACAGAATTTTTTCTGACTCTGTGCAATCAGAAGATTGACCAATTTTACCAAAGGTTAAAGTTAGCTTGCTTTCAACTCTCACTCCATCATTATTTTTAAACAATTCCATATGAGAAAGCTTACATTGCTGGATGAAATCCTTTTACCATTTTGTGCTGCTCTGAAGCAGAGAACGAATCAAAATATACATAAAAAAATCAATTGTAAAATAACTCTAAATGCAAGCATTGTTTTTTTCACAGAAAAGACAAAAAACTTTAAAGTTGTACTACAGAATAAACCGTTAAAGAGAAATTAAAAACCTGTCTTCTAGATCTGATGGATTGAAGGAACTGCCAGAAAAAAATAATTTTGGATGTTGCCTGTACCACAGTTTCTGTGTATGTGAACAGACCAGTGTCTCCTGTTGAGTTAACTGTTGGTTACATCACTTTAACCCTAAATGTTTACAATAAAAAAGGTAAAAGAAGTTATTTGTACTTGCTGTGGGCTTTAAAATAGGGAAAAAAATCTCTATCAAACGATGGAAAATAAAGCATGAAGCCTCTACTGCTCTGGGTGATTTTTGTCAAGTCTGCACAACACTGGGTTTCATACATTTAGCAGATTTTAGTTCACCTCAAAACATAAACCCAATGACAACTCAGTGCTGCTGGGACCGACCGAAGCAAAAACCCCTAAAAACCTTCCCAACACAGGATGACAATGTCACACCAGAAAATCAGACTTTACATAACTGAAGTTGAAAGATCACATTCCTATAGCTGCAGCTCCTCTTAATTCTCCTATTTAAAGAAACTTTGAGTCTGTAACAGCTGCAAAAGTAAAAGTCACCATGGACAAAACCCCCTCAATTAATCCCTGAAGGGAGGCAAGAACCACTGGATTTTTGATACTGGCTGATATAGCTGGGAAAACAAACAGGCTTTCAAACTTCACCAGTCACAATAATTATGTGTTAAATAGAAACACAGAAAACCAGACAAATATTTATACTATGGTCAAACAACCTGCAGGATCTTAAAAAAAAAAAAAAGGTTTAATTAATGAAATGCACAGAATTTTCATTATGGGCTGCCACTGTGATTTTCAGCTTGGTCTGAGGAATCTGGTCTATGACTTACAAAAAGGGTTTAAGAATTAAAAAATGTGGATATACCCATCACAGGAAAGAAAGATACTAAACAGTGGTACTCCATTGCTTAAAATACACCACTATTTATTAAAAACAGGGATTCAATACAGCTTGATAAGAAACAGCATACTCTGCAGAACAAGTATAAAACTACAATTTCTCCAGGCTTCAATATGAGCAAACTGTTTATATCTGAAAATATATTGTTTTAAAAACTGGCTGAGCTAACAAGCAGACAAGCCTCTCTAAGGGTATACATTAAAATGTTTGTATATTTGAAATATATACTCCTGATTAAAAACATGGAGTGAAATGGAAACATGAGTTTCCAAGAGGCTTAGAATATAATCTGTTGGTGTTTTTTATTATTAGGGTTTAAAAATTATTTTCAGTACTTCTTTAGAAAGAGATGTCAAAACAAAGAGGCAAAATAATAATAATAAAAGAAGAAGGAAGAAGTGTTCAGCACCTGTCAGAGCTTGCTGCAATTCCCACTGTCAAGCAGGGATTGCAGGGCTGCACAGCAGTGATGAAGTGAAACCTGCCAGTGATTCCAGACACAAGCTGGAGTTGGTTTAACAGCAATTGCTGGAGCTGCAGTGCCTTGGAAGTGGTGAGAGGCAGAAGCAGGGTTCAGACAGACTCACATCTGATTCACCATCCAGCAGCCAAAACAGACATTACCTTAATGACTGTACTAAAGCTGAGCCCAGCCCACTTCCCTGGGGATCTGGGACAGGCCAGGCCCCTTGCCCTGGGTCAAACCCTGCATCTGCAGCTCTCTGCCACTGCAGCTGGGGAGCCCCAGCCTCAGGAGCTGCTGGCACACACTGTGCACCCCACCACTGCTCTGAGATAACCTGGGACAGCAGCAATGGAGTTCCTGCACTGCTGGCACACACTGTGCATCCCACCACTGCTCTGAGATAACCTGGGACAGCAGCAATGGAGTTCCTGCACTGCTGGCACACACTGTGCATCCCACCACTGCTCTGAGATAACCTGGGACAGCAGCAATGGAGTTCCTGCACTGCTGGCACACACTGTGCATCCCACCACTGCTCTGAGATAACCTGGGACAGCAGCAATGGAGTTCCTGCACTGCTGGCACACACTGTGCACCCCACCACTGCTCTGAGATAACCTGGGACAGCAGCAATGGAATTCCTGCAGTGCTGGCACACACTGTGCATCCCACCACTGCTCTGAGATAACCTGGGACAGCAGCAATTGAGTTCCTGCACTGCTGGCACACACTGTGCATCCCACCACTGCTCTGAGATAACCTGGGACAGCAGCAATGGAATTCCTGCACTGCTGGCACACACTGTGCATCCCACCACTGCTCTGAGATAACCTGGGACAGCAGCAATGGAGTTCCTGCACTGCTGGCACACACTGTGCATCCCACCACTGCTCTGAGATAACCTGGGACAGCAGCAATGGAATTCCTGCACTGCTGGCACACACTGTGCATCCCACCACTGCTCTGAGATAACCTGGGACAGCAGCAATGGAATTCCTGCACTGCTGGCACACACTGTGCATCCCACCACTGCTCTGAGATAACCTGGGACAGCAGCAATTGAGCTCCTGCACTGCTGGCACACACTGTGCACCCCACCACTGCTCTGAGATAACCTGGGACAGCAGCAATGGAGTTCCTGCACTGCTCTGACACTGCGTCTTCCTGGGGGAACCAGAAAGCTTTGGAGGCATTTCTTAAACTGAGAAAACAGCAACACTGCTGAACAGCTGGGGCTCCCATGGAGCTACATCATTTCAGGGACTACTATTTACAACATTCCCCTTGCAGTATCCTCCTTGTATCTGTGTGACTGCTCTCTGCTCTGCTGCTCCTGGGGAGAACATTCTGCCCCAGGGATGGACTCTTGCACTGCAGTACTGCTCTTGGTTTCCTCCTGCTCCTTGCATCACCTCTGTGCTACTGAATTTATTCACTCATACTCATGGACAAAAGTGAAACAAGGCATTAACCCTAGCCCTCCACAGAGCAACCACTGAACCTCTAGGACAGCAACCTTGGGTCCAGAGAAAGAGGGAAAAAGGGATCTAGGCTTGATGAACAGTGGGCAGTGGAAGGAGAAGACAGCAACACAAGCAAAACCTTTGCTATGCTGACAAAGATTCTCCCTTAGTGCTCCCTCCTGCTTGTAGGGAGGCTGGGCTGAGGCAGCACAGCCATGCCCTCAGTAATGCTCCTTGCCCTCCAAGCCTGCTCATTGTTTTCTGCTCTGTGGGTACAAGCCAAGCACATTCCAGCTGGGCACTCAGGACAGGCCTTGCATCTCCCACATTCACAGTGATACACTCTGGAAAACAGGGCTGTCACCTTCAGCACTGCTACTGCACATCTGCAATTCCACACAGATTTCAGGGGATCTCTATGGCCACACAACCCATTGTTATTCCATATAAAGTGTATTTAATATTTTTATTTCATTAATAAAAATGTCTCTGTTTTCAGTTCTGGCTACTGTTACTCCTAATGGTGAGCAAAATCCAGTTAAGCATTACCAAGGCCACAATTCTCAAGCCTAAGTATCAAATGTCAGGTTCATCAGCTCAGCAGAGAGAGCTCAATATTCAGATGTGCTGCATTTTCTGATTTCTCCCTACAAACAAAAAGGGACAATGCCTTGTTTTCAGCTCTCATTCACCTTTTTTTTTTAAACTCATTAGGGAGGAAGGAGCTCTCACCTCCACTGTTAGCTACAGATGCAATACAGCATCAGAAAAATTAGACTTCCAGTTGGAGGTCCCAAATCAGCCTCAATGATTCTCACTGTGTATGTAAGAGGACAAAAAGTATCATAACAAGCTTGAAACAGGGTAACAAATTATTAAGGTTTTCAACAATTGATCTTTTGTATGCATTCCACAGTGTTTGGAAAATGTGCTATTCCATCCACAGCAAAATTTCAATTAAAAGAATCAATCTAGCATTTATTAGCCAGTATCAAAAATGATAATTTGAAAAGTAAGATCAATATCAAAGTTAAATCTTTTTTAAAGACCTGGATCATTAATGGAAAGAAAATCCCTCTTATAATAGGATATGTTTACAACATGTGTTCAGAATAGATTCCCTTATTTCAATTACATTTTATGATTTTAAAATTGAAAATCCTCCAATTTATGTTTCCACATTATTAAGACTTTTCTTTACTGTATCTAACTCCATGATTTTGGACTTTTTTTTCTACAAGTCTACCACAGTAATAAAAGAAGTATTTTCTTCATTCATGTCTTAAAATTTTACCATCTACATTATATCAATCATAGGCCTCATTTAATAGATAATTTTGATTTATATATATATATATATATGACCATTTGAGGCTATTCTGTAATAATCATTATTGTTGTGACACCTTGCCTGATGCAGAGGTTTGTGCAGAGAGGGACTTGACTGAGATCTCTTCACTGCCTACAGAATTATTTCCATGAAATAACTGTCCAAAACCACACTGGGTATCAATTCTGAGCTTGGTTTAGAAATATTCTGCTGAATTTGGAGTTTTATGAGATGTACTTTTGAGGAAAGCAGGAAAGCTAAATTGACAGCTCTTCCTACCTCAGAGCTCCAGGAATGGCCCAACACACTTTGTACCCACAGGACCTGAGTGTTAAACAAGAACTCCTGGCCCTCTGAAGAAAGGCAGATTAGAGTTGCAGGACAGTTCCCAACATCCTGGTGGGACCTGAAGGCACAGGAGAAAGATCCCACAGCTCATCCAGGATTCCCCTGTTGTGCTGGGCTGGTTTGAGCCCTGAGGTGGCCCTGGTTCCCCACCCAACACTCACTGTCCTGTGGCAGCCTCCCACTCTGCCCCTGCAAACAGAACACACAGCACTCTATGGAAGTGCTCTCATGAATTTAGCATGGAAGGACAACTTTCTCTAGGACAGATAACAGCCTGAAAAAGTTCTATTAAAAAAAAACAGATCAATTTTATATTCCCATCCCCTGATTACCACCGAGGAGCATAAAGAAGTTTCCAGCCTGGAACCATCCTACCTAGGAGGATATGTGCAAAGAACATTTCAAAATCCCTCTTGCAACAATGGCTAAAGCCTGCCATTGATTTGGCAAAAGTTCTTTTCATGCTACAGTGTCAGAGCACCTGAAATGCTTGCTGGGCATCTCAAATCTCAGTCACAACCTCAGAGCTTGGCTGATCAGAGTGGCTGGTGACTGGGATGGACAGAGGGGTGCACCAGGCAGGCTGCTTTGGTGCTCAAGGCTCTATCAACTGAGCTGGAGAATGAGAAAAGCTGACTGGGAAGGCTGCATTGCCTCCACCACCATTCACCAGGAATGAAAGAGGCATCTGTATTTCCCACAGAGGGGCTGCCTTTTGTGCTGCAGATCAGGTATCACACATCATGTATTACTGCAGTGCGACACATTGAGGGATTCAATAAATTTGAGCTCTGTTTCTGCCACCTTAATCTGTGTTTGGCAGTACCTTTTTCCATTTAAATCACCTCCAGCACTGAGGACTTCTGTAACACGACAGAATTACACTCGGCATTCACTGCTTCAATGGGAGTGGGCTCAGGTGATGAAAGATGTGATTTAAATTGCCCTTCTAATCAGTTACATCAAAGCTTTTGATCTGAAAGACAACAGTTTTGAAATCTCCAAGTTCATTGCTCTCATTTCTTTTCCTGCTCAAATGAACAATCGGAGCTGGCATCCACCAGCAACCAGCACCCCTGGAGAAAACCCAGAGCGCTGCTGTTTATGGAGGGGGTAGGATCAGACCCTGCCTGGTGTAACTGTGAGGGAAAACACTCATCCCCCCAAATCATTCTGGTGCTACAAAGAACAGATGTTCTTGATGGATGTACTTGTGTAGTGTTGTACTATTTTGGGGTGCAAAGATCTCCAATATTTTGGTGAAGTGTGTGCCTGCTACAGAAATTGCAAATATTGTATTACTCACTCTGAGCTACAGCTATTATTCCACTAACAGAAGGGTGATTTTTTTATTATTTTATTCAGTGAGTATTTGACTTCTGGCAGCGCTCTGCTGGAATTTAAAATGTCAAGTTGGCAGCTTTCAGAAAGGGAAATTTCAGTAAGTTGGGATGGTCTCTTTGGGCTCATATTTCTGGCAGTTCTTTTTCCATGTGTCTGTGTCCTTGGCTACCAGCAATAGCTCTTACCTACAGCTTTGTTTCTTATCCTATGTTTTATTAGCTCTAGTTTTTCAACCCTAGCATCATTTTACCCTTCAGGAATGCATTGTAAAGTTCTGCCAGCCTTGGTTTTTCCTGAAGTGTGTAACAGTAACAGTGTGGTAGGTTCTACTAAGTGCAGCCCAGAGCTCTGAAATTTTGACTCTCACATGAGTGTCAGGCTGTTCTACACTGCAGACCACAGAAGTCCAGATTTGTTGGCAGGCACATACCTCATGCACACTTCCCACAACCTTGGTTAGGTTACTACAACGAGCATCTTGCATTAGAAAATTCCCTGATAAATCCAGTAATAGCTTTCTTGACAGAAAATAGAATTCCCTTACGGAGGGTGGTATTTTAAAGAACAAGAGCTGAATTAGGCTGCTCTAGAGACAAATCATTGAGACAAATCAATTAGGAGTTGATTTTAGCTGAAAATAAAATACCTCTTGAAGTCCTTGAGACTGGACACTTAAAATGCTCAGTGACCAAAGCCTGTGTGGAGTGATGAGTAAAGGAGGTGCAGTTTGCAGTTCTGATAAATGACTTACAGGAGCCAAGCTGGGTGCAGGTAACTCGTTCCAGTTTGCTGCTGAGAGGGTGAGCACAGACAATCTCCAGCACTGTGTGTCCCTCAGAGGGGCCACTCCTGGCTGGCAGCCTCAGCAGAAGCCACTGCCTGACCAAGGTGTTTGGAGCTGGCAGAGCCAGGGCACCCACCTTCCACTGACAGCGAAGCACAGCTGGCAAACCCCGTGCAACAGCGCCGTGGCACTCTGCAGGAAACTTGCTGTTTTGGGGTTCTCATCAACAGGGCCTTGGACAGACAGGAAACAGCAACACAGCTTGTCCACCAATCCTATGTTCACCACGTAACTACAAACAGAGGAAAAAGTGTATTACAAAAAACCAGTTCCACAACAGTTACCAAAACTGCTGCAAAAGAAGTCATTTTTGCTTCTCTGCTATCAAACCACTCAAGAAGCAGGTTGGGATTACTTAAATACCCCTTCTGGAAGGGTTCAGTAGAACAATTCCAATTCCAATAACTTCAGATCTGGCTCTCTGTGACTATCAGTAGTTTTTGTTGTGAGATCTGTCAGTTGCAGGATAATTTGTATTATACTGTACAAGAAAGATGAGTGTAAATGTTTATTTTAGCATACTGCTAGAAAGACAATGGAATTTTGCCATAGTTAGATGATTTATAATAATCTTGATAGCTCTGCAACAGCACAATTTTTTTTTTTTAGCAAGAAGAGGTAAACTCTGTAGAACACACTAATTCAAGAAGACAATGATATTACCCAGATAATGTTTTATAGCAATACATACATCACAGCAACCACTGCCCAATTGTTAGGCTTTGTTCCCCTCTTATAAATACATATGCAACATCTCAGGGACCAATAAAATATTAACAACCTTCTATCATCACTACAGAAGGATCAGGACCAAAAAAACCTCTTCAGGACTCAAATTCAATATATAAAAAACCATGTGGTGACTTTTTTTTTTTTTAATACTGAAAACTCCTTCCTTTTTAATTAGGGTTGACCAGATCATCATTGCTGATCCTCAGATCACAGCTGCTGAAGTTCCTTCTTTGAATTTCTGATAGCTTGGGAACATATGTCAAAAAAATCTGCTCTGCACCCTTGTACCAAGATCTCTCTGTCCTCAGCAGGTTCTCTCATATTTGATCATTATCAACTCCACTTAAACCCTGCACAGATGTATTTTTTCCATGTCACTTTGCTGATATCACCTCACTTCACCTACTTGCCTTTTCTACCACCACCATCCAGCTTCTCAGACTTCAGCCCATCTCAATCACCATATTCTGCTGACTTGGGTGAGATCAGCTCTCTTTGTGGACACCAAAGTCCCACTGCAACCACCTCCCTTCTCTTTCCCCTCTAATTTTCTTTGTATTTTCCTCCACTCCCACGAATTGGGAGAAACTTCTTGTCAAAATCAGAAGAACTGCTGCTTTATGCTGTGCCTCCACCTCACTTAAAAGACACGGGGAAGCAATTGCCTTCAGTCACCAACAAACAATTCAGTGCTCCTACCCTGCCTGTCCCTTGTTGCTGAGATCACTGTCCCCCAGCTGCTCCTCCACTGGGCAGAGATGGCTCTTGGAACAGAGGGACTCAAGAAGGGAACACCACTGGCTTTAAGTTTACACCATGACTAGACCACCCTAACCAGGGAACATTATTAAATAATGCTAATTCTAGTAAATAAAGATTATTGATTAGGTAATGCTTCTCACAAAAGCTCACAACTGTTTATGAAAAACAACTATTCCCTCACAACATGTCCTACAGTGTGATTTTGAAAGAACAGGAGTTTTGACTTAGGGAAGAAAACCTCATCCTTTCCAGACACTGTTGTAGCTCAAAGACAGATTTCTCCTAAGGCTTAGAAGCCAGACCCTCTGCCAATGTCCACCCTGCTGAAACAAAGCTTTTGGAAGAAGTGAAAGAATTAAGAATAAAAACACACTGGATATAAAGCAAGAAGTCGAACTGCAGCATGGAAGATTTTTAAAGCTGCTGAAGTACAGCAGTTAAAAACAGTTCAAGATGCACAAAGGTTATTAACTGCACACTCATTGTGCAGGTAAATGTGTCTGTTCAATTTAGCAATGTGAAAGGTTACTAACATTTCAGTTTCTTGCAGATTTTGATCTAAGCAATCCACCTGATCACACAGGTGATAAACAAGTTCTCCTGCATTAGTGGAATAATTCCAGGAACATAGCTGGGTGTTAGATACATCACAGTCACAGAGAAATGCTGAGTGCTGGAAACAGCTCCGAGAAATAGGAGAGGAGAGGAAGAACTAAATAAAATCGAGCTAATACTGATAGATGGTGGCTCACAAAAAGGCACAACCTCTCTCATCAACATTCTCCTCCCTAGCAGCATCCCTACAGCATGACATCTGCAAACTGTGTCCACTGTCCCCCTCCTTTCCACCCACACCTGGGCACAAAGCAGCTGCTCCTCTGGCTGAGAGGAAATGGATGAGAGCTTCCAGTCTGCTGGGACTATTCTTCACTGGCATCTGGAGACAACAGGAAGATGCATGGAGCACTCCTCTCCTTGAGGAATTGAGCACACAGACAACTGGAATGTCAGAGCTCTCTAATCTACTGCCTCCATCTCTTTTTACCCACAGGAGCACAGCTGAAATAACCTGGCTACCCTTTTGATACCCAGACAGCACACAGGTAATTGGTGTTTATGCATCAGGTCTAATAGTCCCAAATAGGAAAAAAAAATAATTTCAGTGTTCCTCCCTCTTCCCCCATCTTCCCAAAACTCTCACTTAATCAACTCCCCATGACATATGATACAATGACCTGGAGGTGAAAGATTCTCATTAATGACAGAATTTGTCTGTTTTTGACTGGTTTAAAATGCCCTCTCTCTTTTTTTCCTAATTGCACCATTACCTTGTCATCATGCCTTTCATTCCCCATTTATAACCAGATCCCCTAAAGTGCCTCAGGTGAGGGACCTGCTTGGATTCTCATGTCTCTCCTTATCTTGAGGGTCTGCCTGTGCTGAGCCCAGTGTCAGGTGTCTGCTCAGCACAGACCTCCCACCCTCCCATTCATAAATGGGCAGAATACAACATCCTGAAATTTCACACTCTATCAAAACCTGTTTGGGGAGAAGGAGAGTTACATGAGAACATGAAAGTTGTAGAGGTCACTGGTATCTATGACAACTACTTGTTTTGCTTCCCTCCTCCAGATGTCCTCTTTGTCTCCAGCAGCATCATACCAGAGTTTGAAATGGCTGAAGGCTCACTGTGACATGTTTTCAGTAGCATAAAAAGAATTTCATTTCTTCACAGGGCTGAAGACACACTGGTAACTATTTATATGAAAATTTATTGATAACTATTTATACAGTTTACCAGTGAAACGATATACTTTTAGCAAGTCTAATATACTGCTGGATATTTATTAGTTTTATATATTTTAAGTATTATTAATTATGTATGCATTAGTATATTTAGGTTCAGCTATTGAAGTGCAGCTACATGGTAAGATCAGATTCTAGGAATGACTGGGTGATTTTTATAATAGGAAATGTATATTTTATGACAAGCTTATAGGAATGCATGTATGACATGAGAGACCACAGGCAATGGGCACAGGGAATTGAGAGAAAAATATATGGAAGCTGGCTCCTAGGTCATCAGGAGAGAAAACTAATGCAAAGGACACAAAAAACAAACCCAAAAATAAAAGAATCTTGGGTGTCTGTATTTCTTTGTCTGCAGTTTTCTGAAGAACATTTTTGATTGAGAATATAGTATTTCAACAGTCTTCCTGACTACCCACACAAACACTTGTCACTGCATTAAGGTTAAAGCAGTTTGTTCCTCTCTTAAACCAATGCAATCTGCTTTCTCTCTCCTAAAGAATGCTTAGAAAAGTTACATTATCTTTATTTTAAACCTGATGAGATCTTGGACTCTGCTGCTGAAGGCTTCCACTTGTGAGGATTTACTCTTCACTTCCTGTAATATCTTCAGCACAGCAGAGTGGTTGTTTCCATCTGGGAAGCTGGAGATGAGACATCTGAAAATCACAGCAGTTACCCTCAGAAGTCCTGTTGTTAAACCTTCAAATACCTGCTTATTTACACTTCTGCCTGCAGTAGCATTATGGTCATCTGGAACACTAACCTAAGTAAAGAGAAAAAAAAAAACACAACCAGAATTCAGTAAAACTAACCAAAGGTTGTAGAGAAACATTTACAAATTTGCACAGGCCTACACCAAAAGTAATGATGAAGTAACATTCTAGCAGTGCTGATGGACATTAAACCATTTCAGGTACAAGGTAAAGTAAAGCACATAACCCAAGCTGGACCAGAAGAAATCAAGGCAAAAGAACACAGAGTGTGAGAACCAAGGAAGCCTGATGGCAGTAGAGCAGGTCATTAGCATGATTGTGCTCTTGTGCACAAAACACCACCAGTGACCACTGCACTTGTCCATCAGAGATCACCCACCTGTCAGAAGCACAACTCTGAGCAGACCTCAGAGGAATTTCATCTTTCTAAATCAATTAACTAGAGCCCACTCCTAAATAGGTGAAGCTGAGCTGTACAACATGTAAATCTACATGCAGGATAAATATATGCAGAAGACAAATCTATATGCAGGAAACAGATCTGGAAGAAAAGCCTCACGGAGAGTATAGTTTTTTAAAAATTCATTTCATTTTTCCATTTCTGCAGTCCAAGGTAATTTCAGCAGCTGAAATCCTGCCCTATTACAATCAGACAGTAAGTGGAGTGTGTGTGAAGCCCTGCAGTGTTCGAGGCAGACTCTGGCAGCACTCAGGGCTCCTGGAACATCCCCATGGCTGATGCTGCTGGGCCAAGCCCCACATCCCTCCGTGGAGCCTCTGCTCTGCCATGCTCTGGCCTGACACAGGCATCAGGGATCAATACTGGCTGAAGATGTCATTTTCCTTCCAGGTTAAAATCATTTACCCTCCGTGCATGCCAGAGAAAAGCCTTGCTCCTGTATAGGTATCAGGAGGGATTTGGTAACACTTGGTGACAAAGAAGAACATGCACGTTTCTTTATTATTCATTAGCTCTGAGCCTTGTGCTGGTACTTAAAGCTCATTGTAATGGTCTGTTCCTGGTGCTGAGCCAAGAGAGCAAGTGAGAAGTCTTTAGCTGCTTATTCAAGTTCAATAGGAGAAACAATACTACGTTGCTCCAGTAACATTTGTTGACTAAAATAATTCATGCCTAATGATACCCATTGCTCACTGAAACAGATGGATGGAGCTTTGCAATGTGTAAATCAACTCAAATGTGGCGACTTTGTGCTTGGGACATTGAGTTTTAAAAATTGCTAACAAATGCTACTTACTGCTTTTTTGGCCTTAGATAAAAAATTAAACCTGCTGTTTCTTAAAAGATTGAAGAATGTCTTGCAGCAGAGCCTCTGGTTTGCTGTAATGAACAGCCCTATGAATGGATAATGTCTGTTTTTGTCTTCCAGTTCAATGTACATAGGAGAAATATAGATTCTAAGTATATAGTCCTTAGCTATAAAAGTTCATGCTTTAAAATAAACTGCTCTTCCTAATTCGTAAAATAAATAGATCTGGCACTTACTAGAGTCATTTATTGCAGAGCTTATTTTTCATGTTCAATTTTTTGGGAAAATGTGTGTGTGTTAATTAATATAAAGTGAGAACAAATGTGGTTTTTTACACAGTGTTATGTCAAACAAGAGATAGAAGGAAATACTGCTTGACAGAAAATGGGTAAATTTGGACTTAATTCCTTGAAGAGTTTCTTTTTATACTAACTCAAATGAGTGACAACAGATCAGCTCTTTTACCAAAGGAGTGATTAATGGGATCCTGTGAAAGTGTGTTGAGATTTATGTTCAAAATTAATTGGTGTGCTTGCAGAAGCAAAATTAATTGGGGTGCTTGCTTGTTGATTATTATATCAAGCAAGGGGGTAGGAAATCTTAAGATTTAATAGTGTAATTATGAAAGCTTTCAAGCTCTGGTTTCTTTATGTTAATTACACAAGGAGTTAATGATATTCAGAGAAACTGTGTTGAACACAGGCTTTGGCTGGGTGAATGTAACAACATTGCCCATTCCTGAGGTTTAACAGTTTATAGGACACAAACCTACAGGTGTGATTACACACTTAAACTGATTTGTTGACTAATTGGTATAAAACATCTTCAAATCACAACGGAAAAATCAGGAAATATGTAACTACTGTACAAACATCTGACAAATCCAGCATGTCAATGCTATTTTAGCTTTTCTGATGGCTGACTTTGCTGGGCCTGATCCAGACTCCTACTTTCTTTAAGGTGCTTTTTGAATTGGAAGACTCTGGTGACCTGACTCTCAGCTCTGGTACAGTCTCCACACAAGTGATAAGCTATTCCTGAGAGAAATCCCCTGTGCAGGGGTTCCATGCAGAGCTGCCATAAGCTCTCCAGCTCTGCCCAGCATCTTGGGCTTAATCCTGTGAGATGCTGCACAATATGGCCCCAATCCAGTGAAGCACTTAGGCACACATTTAATATAGCTGAAAATGCTCCTCTGTTCTGACTCATGGCACCAAAACCCCTCTGCAGATCAGAGCACGTTCTCCTCCTGTGCTAACAGAAAACACCAAACAATCTCCAGTTAGCAACGTAGAGATCCAGCACTGACAACCCATTCATATTTTTATTTCATGAAAGACACAGTCCTCCACAGCCATGAAGAATTTCAAATGTAGAGTTGGTGAACCTAAACAGAAAGACTTCAGACCTTTACAAGCACAACATTTCTCTTCACTTGGTCAATTATTTCACACCATTCTCCCATTCCCAATAGTGATTTTGTGCTTCTTACATGTTTAGTCATTGGGCTTGCCTCAAAAACACTCTGAAAAAATACATCTCCAATGTCTCAGCAGGATGTCAGACTTTCTAGGTAGAAACCAGTGAACAAAGAATGGAAATGGCTCAGGAAGTGCATGGGCTTGAGACGGTGAAGGTGTCAATTTTAAATTCCCTACCCATAAACACTTCAGCATGTCATCCCTCTTCTACTCCAGCCCTGTTTTCAGGAGTTACTACTCGGCACATGGGCTTGTTATCAGGGACTGAGGGAACTGGCAGTGAGTAGAAGGAGCACAGATGTGCCTTGGGTTTCACAGTTCCTGCCATCATCAGTGCTAACATGGAGCTGCCTTGTTTGATGCAGCACAAAAGACTAAAAAACTGACTCCAAATGGTGAAGAAACTGCAATAGGATGTATACTGTCATTCTGAAGAATCCAAATTAAATGGCAGCACATTCCAGGCAAGAAGTGGAGGTGAAAAATGACTTTCTTCTGGCTAGATAGCCAGATTAACTTCAACCCAGTAAAACTTCATAGGCCACTTACCTAAAATAGGGTCCAAATTGAAGCACTGTATTTTGGAGAAGAAAAAAGTAACCAACAACTGGGTTTTGATCCCTACATCCCAGTAGTGATGGCTACTTCGCCTAATGTTCATTGCACATTCACTAATGATGTCTTACTTAGAATTTTCAGATCCTATGCATTGAAAGATTGCCTTAGAAATGATCAGTGACAGGGATGGTGCAGGTGTTTGGCTTCTCAGATATTTTTGGGAAAAGCACACGACAGCTGTCACTCGACTGGAAATAAAACCCCCAAAATATGAAACAACCTTTACATGCCTATAGCTTCATTAATGACTTGGTTTTGTTGGTATGAAACCCTCCAAAACAGACAAGTAGGAAAGCTGCAATTATTCTGCAGCAGCCAAAGAAGAGCAGAGACAGCAGGAAATGTAGGAAGCTCCAGCTCCAGCACAGGAGTGTCTGAGTGCAGGTGGGAAGGGTTGATCCATTAATCATGGGAATCAGGAACCAGCCCTGCTGCCCTCAACAGACACTGATTTAGGCATTACCTGAGCTAAGGAGGGTAACAGGGTAATTCAGGCTACAGAAGGTTTCCTACCAGTCCCTTTAAGCAGGAGGTAAAGAAAGGTCTAAACAGGACACCTCAAACTATTAACCTGGACAGGCTGGACTGTCACACACGCACAAAAACCCAAACTAAAACTAAAGCCACATGAAACTGCTTGGAAATAGAGTTCATACTGGATGTATTCAAGATTATATTGAAATGCTTCTCAAAACAGTACTGTTTCTGTGTTCAGCAAATATTGGGGTACTTGTTTAATAATTTGTTAAAACCTTGCAAAGATATATATTCTCATTTATTACTCCTGGTATTACTTTGGGCTTTATTTTCCAACAGTAAGTGGAAATACACATGACATGGGCAAAGGCTGCATCACACAGCTCATCCAACCAGGAAACGTGGAGGCAGTTAAAAGTCCCTGGGGGTATATTTTACTATTTTGGTATTCGGAGCCACTCTCAGTTTGTACATTTGTTTTTTTGTAAAAAAAAAAAAAAAAAAAGAAAAGAAAAATTCAAACTCGATCTGATTTATTATATTTTCAAGAGAGAAAAATCCGGGTTAGAAAAGCAGCAGTGTTTTTGGGTTTTGTACTCAAATATGCACTTCATGGAACTCTGAAGATATCCCAGTTTAAGGGCCAATTCTGCACGAAGAGAACATAAGAGACTTTCTGTATGGGAAAGAAAAGTCCACTGTGGATCACGGGAAACATTAAGCTTTAATTACACTTCTGCTGCAGTTCAAGGGTAGTTATTTGGCAGCAGACTGAAAGGAGCTCTAAGTGCAGTCGATTCTCCTCCTGCAGCGAGCTCTAGGTGGCCGGCTCTGCCTGAGCAACCCCCCGGGTGCCCCTGCAGGGAAGGCCGGGTCGCCGGGGAGGGTAATTCCCCCGGGCCGAGCCGGGCCGAGCCAAGCCGGGCCGGGCCGGGCCGAGCCCAGCCCCGTGCCCCTCTCACTGAGCCGGCAGCCGATCCCTGCAATCCTCTCAGAGAGCTCTGCCCGCAGTGAGCCGGCAGCTGCTCTGGGCACAGTGCACAGAATCACAGAATCACAGAATTTTTAGGTTGGAAGAGACCTTCAAGATCATCCAGTCCAACCCAGCTCTAACACCTTAACTAGACCATGGCACCAAGTGCCACATACAGGCTTTTCTTAAACACATCCAGGGATGGTGACTCCACCACCTCCCCAGGCAGGCCATTCCAGAACTTTATCACTCTTTCTGTGAAAAACTTTTTCCTGATATCCAACCTGTATTTCCCTTGGTGCAGCTTGAGGCTGTGTCCTCTCCTTCTGTCAGTTGTTGCCTGGAAAAAGAGACCAACCTCCAACTGACCACAACCACCCTTCAGGGAGTTGTAGAGAGTGATAAGATCCCCTCTGAGTCTCCGTTTCTCCAGGCTGAACAACCCCAGCTCCCTCAGCCGTTCCTCACAGGGTTTGTGTTCCCAAGCCCCTCTCCAGCCTCGCTGCCTCCTCTGGACGTGCTCAAGCATCTCAGTGTCCATCCTGAGCTGAGGGGCCTAAAACTGGACACAGCACTCAATGTCCATCCTAAACTGAGGGGCCAGAGCTGGACACAGCACTCAGTGTCCTTCCTAAACTGAGGGGCCTAAACAGGACACAGCACTCAATGTCCATCCTAAACTGAGGGGCCCAAAAGTGGACACAGCACTCAATGTCCATTCTAAACTGAGGGGGCCCAAAACTGGACACAGCACTCAATGTTCTTCCTGAACTGAGGGGCCCAAAAGTGGACACAGCACTCACTGTCCATCCTGAACTGAGGGGCCAGAGCTGGACACAGCACTCAATGTCCTTCTTAAACTGAGGGGCCCAAAACTGGACACAGCACTCAATGTCCATCCTAAACTGAGGGGCCAGAGCTGGACACAGCACTCAATGTCCTTCTTAAACTGAGGGGCCCAAAAGTGGACACAATACTCAGTGTCCATCCTGAACTGAGGGGCCCAAAACTGGACACTGCACTCAATGTTCTTCCTGAACTGAGGGGCCCAAAAGTGGACACAGCACTCACTGTCCATCCTGAACTGAGGGGCCAGAGCTGGACACAGCACTCAATGTCCATCCTAAACTGAGGGGGCCCAAAAGTGGACACAGCACTCAATGTCCATCCTGAACTGAGGGGCCCAAAACTGGACACTGCACTCAATGTTCTTCCTAAACTGAGGGGCCCAAAAGTGGACACAATACTCAGTGTCCATCCTAAACTGAGGGGCCCAGAACTGGACACAGCACTCAATGTCCATCCTAAACTGAGGGGCCCAGAGCTGGACACTGCACTCACTGTCCTTCTTAAACTGAGGGGCCCAAAACTGGACACAGCACTCAATGTCCATCCTAAACTGAGGGGCCAGAGCTGGACACAGCACTCAATGTCCTTCTTAAACTGAGGGGCCCAAAACTGGACACAGCACTCAATGTCCATCCTAAACTGAGGGGCCAGAGCTGGACACAGCACTCAATGTCCTTCTTAAACTGAGGGGCCCAAAAGTGGACACAATACTCAGTGTCCATCCTAAACTGAGGGGCCCAAAAGTGGACACAGCACTCAATGTCCATCCTAAACTGAGGGGCCCAAAAGTGGACACAGCACTCAATGTCCATCCTGAACTGAGGGGCCCAGAACTGGACACAGCACTCAATGTCCATCCTAAACTGAGGGGCCCAGAGCTGGACACTGCACTCACTGTCCATCCTGAACTGAGGGGCCCAAAAGTGGACACAGCACTCAATGTCCTTCTTAAACTGAGGGGCCCAGAACTGGACACAGCACTCAATGTCCATCCTAAACTGAGGGGCCCAGAGCTGGACACTGCACTCACTGTCCATCCTGAACTGAGGGGCCCAAAAGTGGACACAGCACTCAAGGATTGAGGTGGTGTGGCCTCAGCAGCGCCGCGTACAGGGGCAGAATGAGCTCCCTGCTCCTGCTGGCCACACCATCCCTGGGTTGCAGCCCAGGCCTCTTTGTGCCAGAGAACTCGGGCTATCTCTGTCAAGTGTTCATCAACAGCCCCCGCTGGCTTGTTGATTCCAACAGCGTCGCTTAAATTATTAAAAGTATGTACATAACTTTTCAATTAACAAACTGCTTGGCTCATGGAAATACATACACACGATTTATAAGTAGAAAACCGGGACTAAATATCTTATGATGAGCAGGTCACTATGAATTAAAAATGAGTTTTCAAATAAAATATTTAATGACATTTCAAATTAAATGAAACATTGGAAAATTAGAACTTTCAGTGCTAAAGAGTCCTATTTAAGCACTTCAGCAAATCAGACTCTGGCAATGTATTGACCTGACTTAGATTCCTGACACTGAAACAAGTAAGAATCAACCACACAGAGACAACTCATTACAGTCTATACTTTGAATATTCCTATAGGGTGAACTAAAGAAAACAACCTCAGAAAATGCAAAGATAGAAAAATATCCACTCACTGACTTCCTGGTGCACATGCTTTGGCAGAAGCTATCAGTAGAAGCAAATACATCAATTTCTGTAGAGTATAGTAGATACAGCCACCAAATACAAACAACAAATGAATTTTACTCTTTCGAGCCTTTATTCCTGTTTGCCTCCTGGCATTCTCATACTCTAAATACTTTAACATGTTTGTGAAGCATGCAAAACTTTCTAAATTAAAAAAGGTATTTTGCTTACCGTAAACTGGTGTATCAACAGGTCCATCAGAAAAGTGATCTTATTACTAAAGAGCACATAGGTGCAGTTTTCTATGCAGTTGCTGCAGGTGAGGCTGTAAACATTTACTGTACTGCACAGTGACCTAAAAAATCAGAAGGGAAGAAAAATTAGAATTTTCCTTTCTTCAGTAAATTAAAAACAAATAAACGGCAGCACATCAAAAAGCAGCTCTGTAGGAATTCACATTCATTTTCTTCAACTTGGTATTCCAAACAGAACTGATACCTTAAATGAAATCAATTAAATGACTTCAAAAAAAGTAACACCATACTTCTCAGAAGCCACACACCCTGTGGCTCCCAGAGCCTGCAGTGCTGTGGCTGGGGGACAGGGGCCAGCCTGGCAATGGGAACAACCCCAAACACAAGCACCACAGGCAGTGATTTCCATCTCTGCCAGCTCAAGTGTTCTTCTCAAAACAGGCCTTGCAGTGAAGCTGGGACCAGCCCTAGAGAAAGATTAATCTTACCAAAGAGAACTCTATTTCAGAATAAACAAAAAGTGTGTTCCTTGAGCTTTGCTTATCACAAAAGCCATCGCTGTTACTTCGCACACGCAGACACGCAACGCAAATGCATCATAAATACATCCAATAATAAATACAGAGGGTTTGACATTCAAGTTGTTTCTCTAAAGTAAACCAAAATAAGAAGAACTTTTACTTTGTTGAATTTTTCTCAACATGTGAAAAAAATGTGACTAAGTTCAAAGAAGCTCCAAAGAAGAAAATAAATTCTGAGCGCTGTTGAAAGGTCACACAAAAGTGGGACTGCAACAAACACCAAGTCACTGCACCGAAACCATCAAAGCTGGTATTTACCAGAGCAAGCTGCAGACTATTCAACATACTTCTGGAGCTGAGGTTTATGCTTTATCTTTCTCCTAGAATGCTTTTTGAAACAACAAAATTATTTACACAGTAAGGACTGTGGCTTTACTGATGCTGGGCTCATTGCTGAGGCATCTGGTCACTCAGCCTGGCTCCCCAGAGCCTCTCACATACATACACTGTATTTCTCAAGCAAAGGAAAGCTGGAAATGCTCAGAGGCCAGCAAAAGTGGAGTAAAATGTTTTCATTTGTATGGCTGGATAGTCTTCTCTTCAGCTGGAGAATTTAGAAAAGAAGTGAATGAACATTTATACTTCTCCTTTTCTGAATGTCACCATATTACCAGTTATATTAATTCAACTGTCCTGGTAATTTATTTTACTCTACTGCCTGATTAAATCAATGTCAGTCTGCAGCTTTCATGGCGTGAAAATAATATTAAATAATTACTTATTGACCAAAGGTTAATTTTCATCTATTTCACTTAATTTTTACCCTACAAGGATAACACCTAGAGATAACTGAAGCAGCATGCTTCACGTGCATTTTTACAAATCTGTCTTGCAACACAATCATCTCGTCCTCTCCTGACTGTATAAGGGGATTTAGTTCCCTTCTCTCAGTAATGCTGAAAAATATTTTCATTAGGCACTTCCTTCTACCTTGCATGAAGGTTATTCTCTTGTGTAGGTATCCTTAGAGGGGGAGAGAGAAGAAACCATATTGGTAGTGTCTATTTTCTGTTAAGAAGATGCTTTAAATCAGCTTCTGTCATTTTATCAGCTATTCTAAAATAAAGATCAATTCTATTTAAATACAAACATTATAATTCATCCAGAGTGTCAAATATGAACTTGTAGGTTAATTCTGACAGCATTTCAGAGTTCTGAGGTGATTTAGTTAATTCACTGCAACGAATGCTTTTTGATATATGGGATTCCTAATTCCTAAGAGGATCATTTATTTTACACTTGAAAACACAAAACCTTCCCACTTTATATCAAGACCGAATTCCACTGTAAGAACGCATCACGCTTTTGTATTTCCCAAGTGAACCTCACGTCACAAAGAGTACTGGCATTTCCAGAGACTCTGATAATGCATTTGGAAAAGGTGCTGGAAGCAAATGGATGTCAAATGAATTTTTCACAACAATAAAGAGGGTTCATTTAATTGATACCATAAGCTTGCCCACAGCAGCTCGTCTGAACACGTTCTGCTGACGGCACGCGCCCAGCGCTGCCCGGGCTCCAGGGCCTCACTGCAGCTCAGCACCAGCCCTGGCAGCACAGAAGTGTCCCCAGGTGGTTGGCAGTGTTAAATGGCAGATTAGAGACAGCACAACTAATTTCTTTACTTTAATCTTATTAAGAGAACAACAGCTGTCAACTGTCATCATTTCTGCACGAGGCCACGGAGACGAGCGAGGGGCTGCAAAACAGCAGAGCCACAACTTTACTGAACCACACCTGAAACTCTCCGGGATGAAAAACCCAACGCATTTCCCACCATTTTCCTCCCTCGTGGAAGAAAAGAACTGCTCTGAATTCCAAAGGTGCAATCTCCAGAGATGCCAGAGGCAGCTGAAGGGCTGAAGCAGGGGGCTCAGCAAAGCAGGTGGTTATTGATCAGGGCTGTTGCTGTAAACTTCGTATCACACCCACAAATCAGCTTTCCAGCTCTGGCCCCAGCACGTTCACCCCAGCCCAGCACCAGGCTGCCCTTGGATGCAAGGCTTTCCTCCAGAGTAAATCCAATTATAAAAACCTCCTTATGGTACACAAGCTTGGAGCCAAAAAAGAAATCTGCCTTTAAACTAGACAAAAATATGCATCTGTAGGTTATGTTTATTTTACGTGAGTACGAAGGAGGAGAGGAGGATTCATTTTAATCAAGCTAGATCTCAACAGTTTACATGTCTGCGCGTGATTTTTTTTAATGTTAGCTCGTCTTTATTTCCTCAACTTGCCTGATATAAACAAGTTGACAAACTTTAACTTTTATTAAAAATACTGAGGCATTAACAGTATGCAGCCATGTAGAACTAATCCATGATAGTGCACCAGGATGCAGAGGCAAGAACTCAGTTTTTCTTTACAAAAAACAGGGCATCATCAACACACAACAATTCACCTGTTTCAAGTGTAAAGCTTTTCCCTGTTCCTACAACCTCTGATGTTACACATGAACATACTTTGGTTATCAATGAATAACCCTAAAAGCTCAATTTGGCAGTGCAATAATACAAAAGTAAACGTTATCAAATTAAGGATGTGTTAATTCAGCAGAAAACGGCTCATTTTTAACCAGTTTGAATATTATGCAGCACTCTGAAGGGGAAAGGGATTGGCAATTACCTGCTGAGCTGCAAAGAAGTGGGAGGTGAAATATTACTGAAAAACAGTGCACAGAATGGCTGTAGAGTGGAACTGGTATGGAACCATCAAGGTGAGAATATGGATTGAAACAACAATAAAACTGCATGAACAACCACACTGCAGCTTAGGAAGTGTATGCTCCTAAACCCAAGTAAAAATTACAGAGAACAAGCTATAAAACCAGCTCTTAGCTCAAAAGAGTTCTTACCAAAAAATGTCATTTGTATCAATGCTATCCAAAATATTACGGGGCCATTAATTTCTTCTTTTTATGTGTGTAATTATGGTTTGAGCTTTTTTACCCTGATAATATTTGATTTAAATAGATGATGCAAGAAACTATGAAAATAGAAGATACATTACACTTGACTTCAATCCCATCTTAACTTGTAGCCAAAGTCCAACTTTGTCCCTTACAAAACTACTGCCCATTTCTCTTTTCAAATACTCGTCACTCAAGGCAGTCAAAGCATTTCCCAAATGTTAATTAAACAAACCCTACAAGCCTCATTTGTTAGCAGGTTTGTTACCAACATGTCATGGTAAATGAGCTGCACATTGCAAGGCAACCCAGGGGATGAGACTCAGCTCCTGCTCTTCATCTGAAATAGTTTTGCTGTGCAGCTCCCATTTGCTTTCCTGTAGAAGTGAAAGAATAATATCATAGGGCTCTGAAACCTTTGCAAATTCTGCTGACTGTGTCTTGTTTTGTGGAGAACTGGACCAATCTGGGAAAACTACAAAATGCTGCTTTGAGAAATAATACAGCTGGACATTAATTTTTATGTTAACACCAAAGATAAAAGTTACTATAACTCACTGCTTTCTCTTTCCCTTTTCCAGTGATGTATTTGAAGGGGAGAAAAATTGCCCCAACACCAAATGTATCATCTGTCTCATAAATGTCACATCTTCCTCACAGCATTTCCCATCCTGCTGACTACTGAGCTGCACAGTGGTACAAAACAACAGGCATACTGTTAAATCTTCTGATAATAAAGCTTTATCTTGTAGACATGGGATTAAAGTTCTGAGCTGCACCATACAGCCAGGATTTTGGGGAAACAGAGATGTAGATAATAGCCCATGTAATCTCCTCACCTACTTGTAAATAGCTTATCCTCATCACAGAGCAACAGACAAACTCCCAATTTGGGTACAAATGCTTAAACATTCCAAGAACCCACAAACACTCTGAAGTACAGCAGTGTCCTTTAGCAAAGCATATTTGGGGGAAGACTGGAGGGCAATTCATGAAAGGTCTTCATTCAACTTCTTTCCATAGGGCTTTGCTTTGTCTTTAAAGAGAGGACACTGCTGCTCCACTAGATCCAAAGCTCAAGAAATCAGGATGTAAATTACATTTGCACAAAAGAAAGAAAAGTAATGGGATCTGAAATTTCTTCCTCATTTAAAGAATTAAACATATTGTATGATTGCCCTTGGTTTTGAATCCCCCTCAAACACTCTGTATGTGAAAAATTTCTTCAATCCTTTCAGTGAGACCAGAGCAATACCCATGAATATGGTTTGTGTCTGATTCAAGAAAGTCCCACCTCTGGAACTATTGCCTGCTCCTGACAGCTGAGGTGCAGATCCTGCACAGAACATTCTTCTCCAGCAAAAAGGCCACACAGAAACACCAGCAGAGGAGGCTCTGCATCCCATGCAGCAACACCAAGCTCCTTGGGCCACTTCCAGCAGACTCCAGATTCTCTAAGTCAGACTCTCAAGCCTGCAAGAGCAGTTTGCTTTAGAGAGCAGCATCCTGTGTCAAATGACGTGCAAGCTGATGGATAACTTCCCAGCTTCCATACTCTCAGGTGCCCACAAACTGGAGACTGCACTTTGCTGTGCAGCTGAATGAAATGCTGTTTTTCAGGAGGGGAGCAAAGTTCTTCAGAAGATGTTTTTTGACATACAGTGCTGTCAGAACAGTTTATAGTAATCTCTCTCCTGCCCCCATATTTCTTTTGGAAATACAGCTAGTGGAAAATCTGTGTTAATAAAACAGTGTTTAGAGAATTTTTCAAAGATGCAAAAACTCTTTTTATAGTTCAGTCATGAACAGGAATCTGCGTGACCACTGGTCTGAAAGGGGTGTGAGGGTGTGAGACAGACAGTGACTGTCAGAGAGAGGAGAACCTCTGATCAACTCTTTGGATGTGATTTCTGTTACACAAACTCCCTCAAGTTTTTGCAGGAAATTCTGCTTGGTCACCACCTTTCTTTTGGGGGATTAGCCATTTAAACCCTTCCATTATTCCATTCTGTAAAGAGGAACTTCTCTAATCCACAAGAATTTTGATTTACCTCTTTGTAGGAGTCCTTTCAGCTAGCAGTACCTTATAACGATTTCGTTTTAAAAGCAGACAGATTCCAGTGAATTACAACCCTTTAAAAAATTCCCCTGCTTCCCACTAGAGATCTCTGCAGACCAACTTCAAAAGATATGTATCTCCTCCTCTGTTAAACACAGTTTTGTCTTTCCTCTTTTTACACAGTTAGCTGCTGCTCAGATATACCACAGCTCAAAATAAAACCACCACATTAGGAAACCAGAGAGTGAGTGGGAACACCTTTCCCCTCCCATGGCCTAGAGAACAGCACAGGTTTCTGCTCTGAAGTCCAGCACAGGACTAGGAGAGGAAGAAGCAGCAGAAATGAAATGAAATGAATATCCCAGTGGCACTCAGAGGTGAAGGAGCCACCAATACTCACTTGAAGGGAACCCGGGCAGCTGTGTTCAGGTTGGTGGGAGAAGTCACCATCTGAAGAACATTCTCCAGTGCAGTCAGCCCCCCTGCAGCACGAAATGCAATTTTATCTGCTGTGTTCTGAAGAAACACAAACACGGGAGAGAACCAACAGAAATTAAAGAAATGTCTACGTAAAATGCCTACCCTACATAAAGGGTACCTCTGACAGTTGTGCATTCTGTCAATGTAGAAAGTCCTTAAAACATTTATTTGTCATGTTGGAAACTTTTTCAAAAGAGCCTTTCACTGCTCACGCACAAGGAAGAGGCTTTCTAGAGCAGTTGAGTGTCTCAGGAGTTGTTTTTCAATTATCATTACATTCAATACATATCCAGTACGACACAATTAATACACTTGAATACCATATTTTCTGTAAGGACATACAACTAGAGGGATTTTAATAAAGTTCATCTTTACCTGTTTGTAGCTATACTGCTTTGTATGATTTTAAAAACACAGACAATCCCTAGATAGGTAATTCCTCCTTTTAACAAACTTCTCCAACAGGAGACATCCTTCAGGCTTGGTTTATAAATATGAATAAAACAGCTTAGGCAGATCCCTTTATCCTGGGTGTCTGCATGGAACTTGCACACAGAAAGTAAAACTTTACACTTAAATACCATCCTGTTATTATTCTCTCAGTTTGCAAATGACTGGGGTTTTGCTGCAGCACATAGAGTATTTTAGAACTTACACTCTTTTCCTTTCCTGTAGAATTGGCTTAATCTCCTCTTATTACAACAAAGCAAGAAAGATCTTCTTATTCTCTACTTCTAAGCTGCTGATTTTGTATAGTTTTATTGGCAGTTTGTATCTGATCACCTTGATTTTGTCAATGATGATATTCTAGCCAATAATTTATTTTTTCCCCTCAGTGTTGCAAGCACTTCACATACAGGGAAAACAATGGGAAGTCCTCTATAAACACAATTATTATTAGTCTGTAAAGAAGGTATTCTACTGTAACAGACTGCATAACAGAAAAAAACTCCTAATGACTCTGACAATAAAACATTTATTTGAACAACTACAAAAATAATTAAGCAGCTGTAATATGATTCACAGGGCAATGTTTTTGGGCAACATTTTTCCCTATGAGGTCAGACGTTACACACAGAAGTACGTATCATACTTTTTAAATCATGCAACTCCCTCTCCATGGAGTTTCAATCAAGCAAATAGCTCTATTGTATTTAATTTACAAGCTACAGAAAAATTATTCATAGAAGTCAGGTATTCAAAAAGGAAGCATTTCCCACAATTATTATGAACTGCATTTCGATTTTTAGCCAACCAGAAGATGCATCTTCCAAGGAATAACTAGCCTCAAATGAGTGGAGATCTGTGTGCCAACTCTCCAAGCAGTTAAGAAAATCAGGCAGTGACTTCCTACAGGCTAGCTGATAACTATCATTTCTAGCAGCTCCTTTTAGCCCAGTAAGTGTGCCTTAACTGCAGTTATTTTTGAGTTTCACTCATATATTCTTCCCCTGCTTCCTCTTCCTCCAGCCTAAAAAAAATCTCAAAGCCCTGCTTCCTTAAGCTCCCTTGGCTCCCAATAACACTTTCCACCAACTCCTGCTAGAGCCATAAAGAAAAGACCCAAACAGCAAAGAAACAGTCCTGCCATAAATCATCATTATTGCCTTTATTGGAGCACCCTGGCTCACAGCCACAGCTCCCAAACCTCCTGCCCTGCTCCCCCAGTGCTGCAGCACCCCCAGGCAGAGCTCAGAGCCTCTCTGGCCCTTCCCTGCTCGCTTCAGCTGCAAAGCTCCCAGGTGTACAAGAGAGCAGGGTGCCTCTCCTGGGGAAGGGGCACACCCTGGCAGGGCAGGGCAGAGCAGAGCAGGAGCACACAGGGAGCTCAGAGCAGGGCTGGCAGCACAGCACAGCACAGCACAGCACCCAGGGCTGGCAGCACAGCACAGCACAGCACCCAGAGCTGGCAGCACAGCACAGCACAGCACAGCACAGCACCCAGAGCTGGCAGCACAGCACAGCACAGCACAGCACAGCACAGCACAGCACAGCACCCAGGGCTGGCAGCAGAGCACAGCACAGCACAGCACCCAGGGCTGGCAGCAGAGCACAGCACAGCACAGCACCCAGGGCTGGCAGCACAGCACAGCACAGCACAGCACCCAGGGCTGGCAGCAGAGCAAAGCACAGCACCCAGAGCTGGCAGCACAGCACAGCACAGCACCCAGAGCTGGCAGCACAGCACAGCACAGCACCCAGAGCTGGCAGCACAGCACAGCACAGCACAGCACCCAGAGCTGGCAGCACAGCACCCAGGGCTGGGACACTGCTGATTTATCTGCCAGTGCTCCTCCAGCTCCAAACCTGCCCAGCACTTGCCACTTCTCACTTGCCCTATTTCTCATGGGAGATTATGCCACAACCTATTAGCTCTTGGGGCAAGAAGTCTTTTCTGTCATTCAGACCAAATATGCCCTTTCTCTGTTTCATCCCATTACTCTGAGTTATATCCCATTTATTGCATTCATTTTATTTGTCTGCTCAGCAATTATTCCATTCTTGAACCCATACACTGCTTCCTCCTCCTTGCCTATGTTCTCTTTAATGCTAAACTCCACCTTTTATATTTTTTCATGTGAACTTTTCTTAATCTGTGTCTTCTTTTCTCAGAACTCCTCTTTTCTCCAAAAACACCTGGTAATGAAGTGTCCAGAAAGGAGCTTCTCCCTATCTCAAAGCAGTCACTAGAGCCACACTGAAAGAAGCAACATCTCCCTGTTCTGAGGGGAGGCTTTCACATATCTATTTTAAAAATATATAAATTTTTGGAAGCTGTTTCATTTCCTCTATGCTCTCCTTTCGTTTCAATCTGGAGCATCACTTGCTTTATAGACAGACTTTTTTCAGAGAGCCTGGTTCACTTTTGTTTAATACTTTACCAAAACACCAATTTGCATTCTACAAACTTCTGCTACTACTATAGTTTCCTACCAAGCAGAAGGGAGTGTGTAATTTCTTCTGATTTTATATGACTTAGCTGCATGTCCTATCACTCCTCTTTCTAGATTACTCATAAAGATTCATTTTGATGCTTATGAACAAAAATAAATCCTTGACAATGTGCATGGAAGAGAGAGAAAGCTTCCCTAAAAGGAAGATACAACCAGCAGCGAAGCTGGGGAAGATCCATGAGCACAGAATTTGTTACCTGTGCTCACAGAGGTCACATAGGGATGGATACATGGCTTTTAACACATTTAATGTATTTCTCCCCAGTGATTCTTTTAAAATGGAGAACTCTCAGGGGTTCTGATCCATTTCTTGGAATGCAGTGGTGATGCTGAAGTAGCTGCTGGTGTCTGGCAGGTGGGAATGACCTCGGTCCCCAGGCGAGTGCCCAGCTCCCAGGGATGCCAGGATCAGCTCCTGGAGCTCGGCCATGGGAGCTGAAAGGAAAACGTGCCCTGGCCACAAAGGAGCAGAAGAGTCACTTGAATATTGCACTGCTGACATTTGCAGGGTGAACACCATGGGGCTGGAGGAAACACTGGAGAAAGAAATTGTCCCTCAGCCACCCAGGCCAAGACCTTGTACTGGTGAGCTGTTACACAGAAATCTCCCCAGTGTTGAAACGTATTGTCATTCTATCTCTGCAGCAACCCAATCACACCAAATTATTTTAAAACATGTCTGAATTAATTCCTACTTGAGGCAATTTTCAAATTTTTTAGTATTTTTATATTCATCTAAAGAAATCTTTCTTGGATCATAAAACCAGGTGAGTGAAACACCTTATCCAAATTGTCTTTCTCTCAAAAATGAACCAATATCCTTGAAAATGTGATATGCTGTACTGCTAAAGCTTTGCATTAGCTGATACATACTGTAACAGGAATTCAAAAGAAGTGGATTGAGGCATCTCAGTTACTCAGAGCCCTTGTTCACATACTTTTCTTATTTAAATTGCTCCCTGCCCGAACCTGTGTCAGAACCAAAGACCCTCTCAGGTAACTGCAACTTTTACTCTGGTGGCACCTAAAGCTCTGAGCAGATTAGGCATCATGTGAGTATGAAAAATGATAGATCCTACAGGCAATACATATTAAATCCCTATTTGAAAAGAGCATAAACCAGCATTGCATGTTTTTGCTGCTTGAAAGGAGCCTCCAGACTTCTAACTTGGCCCCCCAAATTAATTAGCTCTCCTGTTTATGAAACCTGTTTCATAACTTCACTGTAGGAACTGTTCTTCGAGTAGCTCTGTACATTTAGATTTGGAGGGTTATTCTGCAAACCATGGGATTCATGTTCCTTGAAGAACAAAAAATATATAAACATGATTTTATACATTGCTTTTAAACAGCGTGTAAAAATTTGATTTGCTAATATGTATTTCCAGAAATTCACACCTATTCAACTAACATTTTTAAACAATTTGACTTTTAAACACAAGAGGATTTCTAAGCTCTGAAGTTCCCTGGTGACACAGGAGAGCAGAGACAAATGAACGAGTAAGCCAAAATTATTATTACTGTCATCTCTGCATTTTTTAACAGAGATGAGGGGGCACAAAAACCTTGGGGATGCTACCTAGATGTGTCTTAAACATCAGAAAAACAAAACCAGAGACGCAGTTCCTCAGAGCAGCAGATGCAGCTGTTTCCCTTCTCCCTCCCAAGCCCGTCGCTGGGAACTACAGTGGTCATGTTTGCACAGGAGGAAAGCCAACCCAGCTGATGTGACAGAAGCATGTTTTTAATCTCTGCACTTGCCATTTGAAGCACACAGCCTCTAATTGAGGCAGAACACTGTATGAATCAAGTAACTTAGTGGGAAGTGTGTGTACGCTAATGCGTGTGGCACAGTAAACAGAAACAGTGATAAATGAGACAAACCACGTAACCATTTTATGGATTAATTACGAATTAAACATATTTAAAAAACTTTAAATGAATCCTTAAAAAAAGGACAAACAACCAAGACAGCTCCCTGCGCAGCGGGCAAGCACAGCTGACTTATTTACCTACCTGTTACAACACCTTAATGGATTTGAATTTCCCTTCTCTCTTAGGGCTTGAGTGACAACTGACTAATAGGATTACAGGCTCTGTTCCAATAATACAGCTCAGCTACATGCCAGCAAAAAATGACAGCCTAAACCTGAATTACATGGCCTGGGAATCCATCCAATTATTAACTAAAGTAACTGTTATTACCTAACCTAATCAAAGGAGAAGCAGCTGTTAATCTTTGGTGGCCTGCAGTGTAGTGGCGGTCAGGCTGGATGGACTGTCTTTGTACTTGACTCCTCTACAGACAATAATTATGTCCTTTGTGATCAAGAAGGAAGGGCTTCCTAACCTTTCAGACAGAGGCAGCAGATGGGGAACAACTGTTTGTGTGTTCATTAACAAGATAGGGTAGATTTTATCAGGGTTTGGCATCTGTGGCACCCTTGGAAGCACCACTTACCCGAGGACACAAGTATGTTTGGCAAATTCGAAAATGAGCAGACTAAATAGAAAGTTCAATATAACGTTGTCATCTCATTAGCTGGCATTTGGTACAGAAAAATACACACAAGCTCAAAGAGAGGGATTCACACATATGCCCCGTCCTAGGCAACAAAGAAACACATGAGAAGGCAACTGGCCTGTGCTGGTACTTGGCTGGCTTCTGCTGCACTCCTTAAAGCAGCCTCATAATGGGAACTGTCTGCTTCAGAAACAAAACCAACCTGGGGGGAAATGCTGTGAATTTATCCAACTCAGTGGGTAACACAAAGTAACACAGAGGGAAATAAGGCCAGCACTGCTTTGTAACAGCTTTTGGGCAGTGTGTTGAGCATTCCAGGGGAGGAGGAGACCAGAGCCTGTGGCTGCTCCCCTCTGCCTGCACAGGGCACTGGCAAAAGCAGCACCTGGGGGCAGGAGAGGCCACAGAAATCGGTCACACCAGCACAGGAGTGTCACTGACTTTGTGCTGGGGAAAGGACAATCAGGCTGGGATCAGAGTGTGGCAGGCCCTGAATGGGAAGATGCCTGACAGTGCACAGGAATTGCTCATATTTGGAAGCTGAAACCCAATGAATTCTGGTGAGAATAAAATGGGGTGTTTTTTTTTAATGCCAGGAGAATTAATGAAGAGCGTAATATACTTAGCATATACAGTCGACTCTCAATCATTTCAAGTTTTTAAATCAAACCTGATTATCTCCTAGAAAAATATGATCCTAGTTAAATCATAATTTATTAATTTGGTGCAAGAGATATTGGGTGAAATCCAATGTCCTGGACCAAAGTACTCACTTCCATGCATTTCTCCTGTTAAAGTATTATTATTGGTTAATAAGTAGAGCAGAATCAGGAATCATGCTGAGCTTTAACAGCTGAAATGATTTAATGCCAGCTTTGCTATCTCTGCTCTATGTGACTTTAGCCCATTTTGACTATTTGAAATATTTTTAAACTAACTGAAATACTCTGGTGTAGTCCCTCCCTCAAAAAAAAAACCTCCAGAATAAATATTTTCATGTAGACTAAAAAGGAAATTTAGAAAAAAATATTTTTCCTTCATTAACCTAAAGACTGTTTTCTGCTGGTCCTGCAGAATGTCCAAATCAGAAGCTGATCTGGAAAGCCCATTTGAACAGACCTCAGGAGCTAGATATTTCAGAAGAAAATGTATCTGAATGGAACCCAAATACTTCAGAACATGCTGACTTCTATTTCCGAAAGAACACACTTGTGCAACTCTATTCTAGACTGTTCATTGATAGAAGAAATAATAACTAATTAGTAAAATATAGTTGAAATCCATCTTAAGAATTTTTTTTCTTTCCTTTTATCTAGTGTTTGAAGATTCTATCTAAAATGCCAGGGGCTACGAAATGCAGTTCAAAGCTTACTTAGTAAAACAAACCAGACAACTGAATATTGGGCTGGCTTCTCCTTTTTTTTTTACCTTTCCTCTCTCTTTAAATAAATACTCAAGTATATCTACATGCACATACAAACCCACGGACACATTTGTGACTGTAGAAAATCTACATTCTTTGAGTAGTTCTCCAGACTTTATACACTGAAAATCCCTAGAGAGTGCACTGAAGTAGTATTTTCTATTAAAATAGGTGATTTTGCTCCCTGCAACACTTCTCTTCAGTGAAATTAGTGCTGTAATAATCCCTCACTCCACGTGAAAACCTCAAAGCTGTTTTCAAACATGAGTGAATTCACCCATAAATAAATGAAATTTCAACCCCTGAGTATCAATGGAAAGCTGGTTTAGGATCAAAACATGAGCCAGCACTGGCTAAGTGCTGTTTGAATTGGAGGGAGGCGTTCACTCACATCAAGGAATACCTCTCCTGTATGTGTATCCATTTCTCCCTCCTGCTCTGCTGGTGGCTGGAAGCTCCAGAAGGGAGGCCTTGGGAAAGGCTCCATCCCTCCCACCTTGTCCTGCTCAGCCTCAGAGGGGAGGCAGCTCTCTGGGTTTCCTCAGGCTCAGACAGGAGTGGGGGTTTTCACTCCTGCAGGAGCTCAGCACCTGCTCAGGCCCAGGGCAAGGTGCCTCTGGCTCCTGAGCCATCAGGGGAGCGCTGGCTTTTCACCTCCACACCTCAGGGAGGCCAAGTGCAGCTTCACAGCCTGGATTTAGCACAGAGGAAGACACAGATCTAGGAACAGAAGGGCTGAAAAATCAAGCACTTGATGCAGCATTCAAGTGCAATATAAAAACGAGGCTCAAAAATAGAAGAAGAAGAGGCATTTTTGACTATCCTCTCTGCAGGTCTACTATTGACAAGCAACCTCAAATCCATTCAGGCCTAGGGACAATACCAATAGTAAAAAATTGATTCTTAGGCCTGTCCTGAAAACACTAAACATCCTGTGCACATAAACCTAATTTCTGTCTATGCCATCATATACTTAATTCATTTTTCTGCCTGCAAACATCTGCCCACATTGTCAGGTCAAGCCAAATTCAATAGGACTCCTTACTGACTCACTGTATGATCTAATTGCCCAGGCTCAGCTTTATTTACACAATCTCCTCCCGAGTTCTGCAGTGGCTTTTCAGTTCAGCAGTGAAGTCCCAGAGAGGCAGCCTGTTGTACTTCTGTTGACAAGGACAACATAATCACAATCCTAATTGTGAAGCCACAAGAGTCAGTGAAAGCCACAGAGGAAAGACAGGTAAAGGTAAACCAGTGAATTCCATGCTCTCTGTTCAGCTGCTTTCAGCCATGCCAAGCAGCATTACAGGAAACAGAAAATACTGCCTGGGAAAATAAGAATTATCCTCATAGATATCCTGAGAGACAGCACTGAGCATCGCAGCACTGGGGCTTATTAAAAAGAAATGTTTGGTCTATTTATAAATAACAGGGCATCTAGTAGGTGCATCAATTAAAGGAGGAAAGCAACAGTAGAGCTTTAATGAGAGGAACAACTGCTCCTGCATCTCCATAGATGGCTCCATTAACTGAGGCCAATTTGACTTTTTTTGATTAATCATACAAATTAAAGTTCCCAAACAGGTAAATAGAAAGCAAAATTATGCAATCTTGTCCCGTCCTCTCTCAACATTTACTGGACAACAAATTTCCCAGTGAGTAGGAAAGTCAGGTCTCTCTGCACACTGAATCTGACAGGTTATTATGTTCCAGGTTGTAGGTTGGAGTCACTGATGACCATGAGACAAACAGCAGGGTTTGTTTATTTAGTTTATTTAGTTATATCCAGCACCCCCTTCTACAGAGGGTTCAAAACTCCTGGCCTTGGACAACTGATTGCTCGGGGTCACAGCACCACCCAGCTCCCTGGCCAGTGGTGTGTCTGCATTCAGGGCTGAAAGGGATGGCCTGGGGTCCCTGCTGGAGTTCAAGTTCACCTATCATTGCATGCCCAGGGACTTGTTCTAGAATGAGCTAGGCTTAGCAGGGTTGGGTTTCTGTTATGCCCAGAGCTGTCTGTCCAGCTATGGACCAGCTATGCTGTGACAACAGGTCACTGCTGAGAGCTGTCAGCCACTAGAAAGCAACTGCTTTCTGCTGAACCCAGACTACGAGAAGCAGTGCAATCCAGCCAAAGTGAAGATACTAAAATTCTGTGGGAGAGGACACATGGAGAGGGAGCAGTGGCTGTTTAAAGAGCTGTCATGGAGTCAAGGGCACCTGAACTCTGACCACAGCTTTCCCCCTGATTGCCTTGGGTGCTCTCCTGTAACCAACCTCCCAGACCCGCCCATGAGCCCATCTACAGGACAGCCACAAAGGACTGTGGGGCACAGGAACAGGGGGGGTTTGTGAGGTGCAAACATCACAACTGACCAGGAAGGCCTCTGGGTGACAGGTTCTCAAGTCAGCAGTGATGATCTCAAATCACTGTTGAACTTAAAATACTTTGAAGAAAATAGTGTATATATACCATCAGACCACATTAAACAAAAACTTCTTTAGAAACCATACTAATCATTACTTTCTTGAGATTTCTAAACTGGTCTCTGCTACTGGCAGAAATGCACCTGGGTAGGGAGCTCTCCTCACTGAGAAATCAGTGCCTGGGCTTTAATGACACTAAAACATATCTCTTGTCTTGTACTGAAGAAACTTTGCATACCCTGGAATGTATAAATATCCATTATATCCATTCCACTATGATGTATTAGTTCTAAACTGATGTAGAAGCCTGATCTGACAGCAAAAGCCACAATTAGTACAACACTGGAAGCTGACAGCATTTAATTACATCCTGCAGCAGTTCTCAACTACACCCACCGAGCACAGAAATTAACCTCTCAATAATCTTGGAATAAGAACACTGCAGAGCTTATCTGTGAACTCAACTCGCCTTTTAATACCATTTCCAGCAAGCAAGTTAAAAAATATTCTGTGACTGACCCCTAGTAACAAGTTCCTATTTATATGTTCATCTTGGGGAAAAGGTTAATCCACAGATTACAGGAATTCTGGGCAAAGGAATTACTGCTGAGATCAAGCTGCCTTGCCCAACCTGCAGCACACAACACACACCTGACCTGCTGACTCCTTCCAGGCTGTGACAGGAAAAGGCTGTTTGGGTGGGAAATGCTGTGCAAGGAGCTCCTGCTGTGTTTGCCCACAGCCCCTGTGCTGGGACTATCAAATCTGCTGCTGCAGTTGACAGAGAAGGGGCTGCTCCTACTCCCACAGCAGCTTGGAGCACCTGCAGATAACCTGGCAGTCACAGGACAGTGCTGATGGGCCAGGCTTTGAACGCTGCTGGACTCCCTCAAGCTGTGTTTGAGTGGCTCTGTCCATCACTGGCACTCAGGGCTGATCAGCTGGACATTAACATCCTCTAATTCTCACTCTTAGAGGCTTTAAAGAAGTGAATTCATTTTGAGGAGGGTTACTTATGTCTTGTCTTTTCCAACAATTGTATCTGCTTTATCCTTTCTGGAGTTCATGCTCTGACTCGGGTTCTGTACTTAACACTTGCAACAAAGGATGTATAAATACAGAATTCCATGTGTTACCTTCAATGTTGGCAAAATTATTAGATTTTCAGTGGCAATATACAAAGTTCCAAGGGTCCAAATTCTAGTTATAGCTGGTAAAACTTTTTAGTTTAAACTTATCAGTTTTTTACTTTAAAAAAGAAAAAATTAAGTTTTAAAGCTTACTTTTATGTTTTGTAGTTCAATACCCTCACTAAAGTTTGGATTTTGAACTTTAAGTTGTTTTTAAACAGTTATAATTCAGTTTTACATTTGATTAATTACTTCCCTTCATGTGGCATCACTGTAGCTTTGGAACTGGCTACTGCAGGAATATCCTGAGTTGAAAAATTAATGGATGGATTAAAATATTAATCCACTATTTGCACAGAAATACATCATATGTTTAACTAAAACGAACCTTCAAGTTTTAACTTCTCATTGTAACAAATAAGAGTAGCAATTACTTTTGCAGAGAGCAAAACCACAAGGATGAAAGCACAGTTAAGGTGGCATGTGGGTGTTTATTTCGCTTTTTAAATCTGTGGTAGGAAATGCCCACTGCCTGATATAAAAAAAAAAGGCTTTTTGGTGTAAAGCAGTGCACTGTGCATGAGAACCTTCACCTGGCCAAGAGCCAAAGGACACATGGGAGAAAGGCAGAGGTTGCACTGGGACAGCACCAAGGGCTCCAAGGGGCACCACTGAGGCCCTGCAGGGCGAGGGGGAGAGGAGCAGGCTCCTCTCCAGCTGCTCTCACCTGATGCCTCAAGCTTTAGCTTCCCTGGTTTTCAGATTCTCTGCTGCCTAGGGATGTAGCTCTGAGCCTCAGTGTTAGTAAGCTCTCTTCACAGAGTAGGTACACAAACCAAATCCCTTTTCTGCTGAAGACCAAGGACGAGTACAAAATTCAGGCCCAAAAGCATAAACAACAGTGGACTGAAGAAGCAAAATAAGAAAAGATGGGACTTCACAACCCAAAGCTGTAACTGGACAATTAAACCTCAATATGCAAATGGACCAAAACTTATGAAAGTGTTAAGACCTCATGACTGGTTGTCCATTTTTGTGACCATTTTAAGTCCACCTTAGTTGTAGCCCTGGTCAGGCTCCTGTCCTGTCCAAGGTGTACCTTTAAAGGTCCTTCAATAAATACCTACTTTAGCTCTGCCCAGTCCCAGTTCCAGGTCAGCCTTCCCAAGGCAGCTATGGCTGAGCCTTCAGCTGTGGCACAGCCCAGCCTGCTGCCCTGGCAGTGCTGCAGCCCAGCTGCAGGGCTATTGCAGCGCTGCAGACAGACAGATGGACACCCTGGCACGCTCACAGACCTCTGCACTGCAGGGCCAGCACCAACAGCCCTGGCTCATCAGTCTGCCTCTTGGACTTTGGGCATGTAGCTGTTTCCTTTTGAAACTAGTACTGTGCATATGTGCACTTCTATTTTTTTTTCTGCAGAATTCTCTGTGTGTGCTGCAGGTTTGAGTTTTGTCAGGATACACAGGGATTAGCCAGGTAAGCCCCTTGTGCACCACACCAGGAGACAGCTGCTGTGAACAGCTTAGCAGGAGAAAGAGCTGTGTGATTGCCAAGCACAATGGTGTCTGAACCTGATGTCAGAGAGAAATTCTACTTCTAAATAGACTTATGACTTGTAAGGATTCAAAGGACTGCTGCTGTTTCTGCCAGAGGTGTCCTCTACTGGAGAGGCAGCAGATGCTGAGTAAACAGGGAAAGGAGTGGGCTGATCCAGAACCACCTTGCCAGGAACACCTCCCACTCACAAACCTGCCAAACACAGCCTGCAATCCTGACCAAGCTTTTCATTGCTAGAATAATGCTTAAAGGTGAACTTTGTAAAGCTTCAGTCAGCCTAGGAAATGACTCCTGCGAGGCTGTAGAGAATAAGGGATGTTAAATTATATACAGGTACTGTGCCTGTGTGTACGTGCATGGAGATACCCAAGATCACAAAATACAGACAACGTGGGCCAAGCCACTGGTTCATGATTTAGGTAATCTTCACTCTGTTTCATATATAATGCTTTTTCTGACTTATGTAAGATGGTGACTGATAGGCTGGCAATTCTCCCTTCCAAGGCCACACCACTCTGCTACACCAGGAACACACAGTTCCTTGGGTGCAAATATCTGCAGCACCAAAATTAAATGTGCAAGAGTTTGGGAATCACAATTCTCACTATATTCTTAAATATAATACTTTAGGTAACAATACAGAGTCTTCATAACAGAGTATTTGCTTCTAAAATCTATTCTGTCTGTATATATATGTCATATATATATTTATATACACATACTCACACATATACACACACAGAGCAATTTTAAATCTCTGCAGAGATATTTGAAGAAACTTATCACATGTTCCATTTAACACAGCGTTTGCTCCATACATCAGCTCTCCAAGAGTTTTTAATTTTATTGTTTCTGTTTCTGATGATGAAGAGTTTGTATTATTGGGGGGATTGTCCCTCTTCACCCTGCCTATGGTCACCATCCCCAATGGGCCCAACAGTTTAGAGAATAAAACATAAATACAGGGCCAGAGTGTGTTGTTAGAGCCAGCCATTTCTGACAGTCTTTACAATGGGATAAACACTGTCTGTCTACAGTCCCCATGTATTTGAAAGCTACGACAAACATTTTACTGAAATGTAAATAACTGACATCACCACTGCTCAAACAGGAGGCTGAAAAATCTCTCTAAAAATCCCAAACCCAAAAACATTGCCTGACACAAAACAAACCATTAATGGTAACTGAGAGAGCATGTTTTAGAGATCATGAGCATTGAGACCCTCTTTTTAGAAAAGGATTAAACCACTGCAGTCAATTAATAGCTCATATTCACACATTTTTCAGTTACAAAAGGATACCCTTCTCTAAGGAAATATATTTTCCCCCTGAAATCTGTTTCCAGTAAGAATATTATTCTGAATTAGTAATGTAAATAACCATACTTAAACTTAGCCTATTGAAAGGCAGCTGCTTCTAGATTTGCATGAAGAGAGCTGATAAGTAACCATAAGCACTGTGGCCCAATTTATTAAAAGCCTCCTGTTTTATTTTGGTTCCATTTTAATTCCACACTTTAACAATTTATTTTGCACTCACTGTTATTTAATGCGATTTTTACAGCACCTGGAGAGCCTGGAGGAGATCAGGGACACAGCTACTCTCAAACCCATCCAAAATCATAGTAAGATTTCTGAACAGCAGCAGTGAACTCTTGCTTGTAGCACTTTGTGCCTTGGGAGCCTCAGCTGTCCTGTCTGTGCTGGGCACAGCTCAAGCCTGTGCCCTGCTGCTGCTGCAGCCTCTCCTCAGTTTCCTCTGAGAAACCACTCAGCTAAAGGAGCCTTATCTTGTGGTGGAGATCTTTATCTAAGTAGTGATCAGTAAGAAGCATCATATAAGTGCAATTCCAGTTAAGCAGACTAATTGTTGCCCTTGAATTCCAAAAACCATGAGGTTCCCTCAGAATCCTACTGAACCTTTGGGCCATACTCCCTGTTGGATGGACAAGAGACACATCAAGGGCTTGTCTAAACGTCACATGTAAGGGTTGTGCAGATTTAACTGCAGTGTTTTAGCTGCAGCTGAGCCAGGTGAAAAGGCCACTGCCCTCAGCTGCTGTCACCATCCTTAAAATGCCAACACCCTGCATGTCCCTCAGAGTGAGTGCCTGCAAACCCTGCCCAGCACAGACCTATCCAAAACCACACAGGACACCCCTGACGTTTAAAAGTTGAAGTTTTAAAACCTGAAGGCAAACCCAACCCTCTCCCAACGAATTTTAGGAAGAACTTTAGGGAAGGGATTTTCTGTCAGCAAATATAAGGATGGCCATCTGAGAGGCAGTAACCCCTGACCCAGGTCAGGGTCACAACCTTAGAAATGTGTGTACTTCAGTCAGCTTAGGGCCTAATGTCTATGCAGTAGGCATTTTGTAATCAGTAGATTTTTTTTAATCAGCAAGTTTTTAACCAGTAAATCTCACCTCTTCACATAATGGGGAAATAGATGATATAAGCATAAGCAAGTTAAAACTGTAGCTGCAGTCACACTAACAGGATATACTGCTCCCAATATCCTGCTTCCTAAGAGTTGCCCATTACAGGATGTTTCTGTGGGGGTGCTCAAGGCAGACTAGAGCAGTTACTCTGGGTGTCCTTGCACATCTGAACAGCACAGTTGCCCTCAGTGATGGATGTGTACAATTAGTCCATGCAGGAATGAACATGCCTAAAGTCAAAAGAATTGTGGCAGGACAAGTGCTCTAGCCCTGCCACCTCAAACATCAGCTCTGCCTTCTGTAAGAGCACCAAAGGCCCATTCACAGGAGATCCTAAACTGAGGGTTATCAGATCTTCCTAACAGCTTGAAGAGTCCCCATATGACACCTGCCAACCTCAGGCCAGGGCTCTCTGGTAACATTTGTGTGCATTCTGCTGTTGTGACTCTGTGTGTGTTTGTTTTCTTCGTGTACTTTCCAGCAAAGTAGAGGTGACAGTGAATACAGCTTCCTTCCAGGATTTCTGCCAGAAAGGGTGAGACAAACCCAAGGACTGCCTTCCAGTAATGCACAGCACACCCAAAGCAGCAGCAGTACCTGTTGGACACACCTGGGGGACAGCACACCAGGCACACACAACACTGGGATTTGTGCTCCTTGTCTCCTACCAACACGTGGCCTGAGAGGCACAAGCCTATTTAAAACTGGAACCACGTGGTGCTTTCTGACTTCAGAGTGCCTCTTGAGCAGATTTAATTGAAAGACACGTGAGCCACATGTTTCATGCAGCTAATGGCCACGTTCCAAATCAGATCCTCAAAACCTGCACTTCAATTTGCTTATTCTTGCTTTTCCTGCACTGGACACCAAGCTCCTACTTTTTGTAGAGTTTCATCTGCCTGTGAAGAAGTGGTGTCTGGAGATGTAACAACTACTTGAAGCAACACAAAGCACATCTCTTTCATTTGTTAGCACTCAAAATATGCTGTGCTGCACGGGAACCCAGCAGCAGTGAGGGAGGAGCAGGTAAGGTGCTGCAATAAACAGCCAGGACTCCAAAATACACAGTGGTTAAGATGCATCCTTGCCTGAGAGAGATTCCCCAAATCTGAGTATCTAGAGGAAATATAAACCTCTCAGTTTGCCTTAAACAAGCACTTCTTGCTGTATCAGTGGAATCACTTGGCCCCAGGTGCAGAATGTGCTGTGTCCAGCAGAGCAGGAAGGCAGAACCAGGAGTGAGTGTGAGCACAATAACCATGCAGGCAGGCTGCACCCTAGAATGTTCTCACACTATGAAAGAGCCTCAGAAGTGAGAAAAAGCCTTCTTCAGTACAGTGGAACACATCAGATGAAAGCCAAATCCAAACAGAAATTGTTAGTGTGATCTGCTTGTACCTGGAGGCAAATCCCATTGAGACAGGGCTGCAAATCTTTTGTGTGTGGCTTTTTTTGTGATTCAAGTTTGCATAAATATTACACCCCACCCTTTCAGGCTGTTTTAGCACAGTCATGGAATTTCTAATGAGCTGAATAACCCTTCCCTCTGTTGAGAAATTTAATGGTATATATTTTTCCTACTTAATGTCACCAACACCAGCTCAGCAATTTATTTCATGATCTGTAAAACCAATCTTTTCTTTCCCTGGGAAGCCTGAATACATAAATGTTTCAGGCAGTGTAAACTATTAACAAAAGAAAAATCCAATGTTTCACAGTATGAATGAAAAGAGAGGGTTTGGATCAATTATATTTTGTAATAGTTTTGCAGGACTTCTTGTGAGTAAGAAGAATTTCTAGTTAAGTGGCAAGGATCTATTGTAGTGAACCCTGTCCTCCCTCAGGGCAATTCTTTATTCAAGCCAGGCCATTAGCAAGGGTAAATCAATGTTATCAGCTCACACACACTGACAGCTTGTGTGGTTCCCACTCCCCCCTTCCTCCCCCCACATTAGGTTATATTTTTATGCTCTCCAGGGAAATTCAATTAACAGTGTCAGTCTCCTCCTCTCAGTCCATGACTGACACCACCAGGGCTCTTTTCAGTGCCCACTGACATGTAAGATGTGTCTGCTGATTTCTGACTCCCAGGTTAACAAGAGAATTCCCATCCCCTCCTGCAAATGACCGTGTATGATCTGTGCTATAAACACAGCAACAGCTACTGAAATCAATCCCTCTTGACCTTATTGATCAGGACCCTCAGAGAGAAAAACACTTCTCCAGTGGTTCAGTAATGTTTTGGAGGTAAACGCCCAAACCAACAAACAAAACAACCCATGTCTACTAATACCATCAAATTTAGGTTTTAATTCCTCACTGCAGACTCAGCAACTAGCAAAACCATGTCACCAATTAATGAGCAACACTCAGCTGCAATCCACATCTCACGTTAAAAAAATCTCAGCAGATGACTCCTAGTAAAAGGCTGGATACATCTCCACATTCCAAAGAGTTTCCAAGGATTATTTAGATAACTTTCAAAGAGATTCACCTTTTCATAGTGGTCATGCAGCAACATGATTTCTGTATTTTGACATGAATAAAGAATGAATCTTTCAATAATTAATGGAAACGCTGCAAAATTTGAAAATGGCACAACTCTTTCAAACACACTCTTAAGCTTGATGAGCAGCTCCAAGGAACCACCAGAACACACAAGGAGCCCGTGCACCCCAGGCAGCCTCCAGTATTTAAAAGCCTGTGCCATTAACAATTGTGTTCTCCATACTGACTAAGCTGTGAAAAGCATCAAGCAGAGCTCTCCTTTTCACAAATATCAACTCTGAACCACAATGATGCAACCCCCTCCTCAGATTTCATTAATTTGGTTTCTTCCAGAACTAATTTTCATTATGTTTTGATTACAGATAAGAAAGAAAGGTATTTTCTAGTGGTTGAAGAGAGAACAGAACGTAATGTTCCAGCTGAAAACTCAAATACTGTGGTCCTAATGGAGCAACAAGTCACAAAGCACTGTGGCAGCAGACTGACCATGAGGAAATCAGAGAAAAGATGCAAATGCAGTGCTATCAGTAAAAAAAATTCCAACATTTACCATCCAGCAAAACATGTCCTACAACCATATCACTTTGAAAAAGTTAAAAACCTAGAAATATAACACATACATGCACATCAGACCTTCCTCCTCCAGAAAAGGCCCACTGACTTTGTTGAACTCTGGCAAAACTCAACAGATTGGTGCACCAGCAAACCTGGATCCAATTCCTTCTCTGTTTTCTGCTGATTGGTTTGGCCCTTACTGTTAAAGCTATTTGTGGGTAAGCACTGTAAACTAGATGACTGAAATGACCCAGGATAAAAACAATCCTCACGAAAATACAGGGGAAGAAAGTGCAAAGTGTAATAGCAGACACTGCTTGTTACACAGAGGTCATTTATCCTTCAATATCTCACATTAAACGTTCACAAATCCAAACTGATGAGACTTGAGGGCAAAACAATTTATAGGTCAATCATAAGTCACAATACCTCTTTTTCCAGAATCCGAGAGATCTCTCCTAAAGTCCTGTCCAGACCAGGAACTTTGTTGTTCCCCAAGGAACAGCTGTCCTGCATTTGGAGGTGCTTCAGAAGGTCTTTTGCTAATCGCTGTAACCTTCAATAGAAGACAGAAAACAAAGAGCAGTTAAAGCAAAAACTCCCTTAGTAACTTACATCTCTGTAGTGAACCTCTGGTAGCAATGAAGGAATCATGAAAATCTCTGTTAAATGTTATTACCATATATTCTGAACAGGATGCTTAACATCCAAGGAGATACAGTCAGCTTGCAGTGACATTTCACTGTCTGCTCTTTCAAGGAAACAGCACAGCCCTGGGAGTGAGCAGTACAGCCATAAAGGTGCTTTATTAGCTACATTTGTTTCTGTTTCCCTATTTCCCCTTGCACAGCTTATCCTGCTGGATTTCGCCATCCTCATTTTCAAATGGTTTCATCCTATTTACGATGAGTAAGGGAAATGGAACAGCATGACCACGTGGCTGTTTTCTTACAGGCATCATAAAAGAAATGGCTCTTCAGGGTTACTTGAGTAAGAGAAAAGCAATGGCTTTGCAGCCTACCTCAGAAAGGGCATTGAATTCACAAGGGTCAGTGATGAAGCCAAAAAGCAGAGGTGGGAGTGATGGAGACACTCACATGGGTTAGGTTTCACTTCAGTTTTGCACATCCACACCTGGGCTGTTCCCTCAGCACTGAGGGGAAATGCACAGTGCCAGGGCACAGCTCTCCCACCGCAAGGTCCAAAATCCAGCAGCCAAAACACACCCAGAGTTTATCCTTCTGTGCCTTGACTGAAGCTGGAGACTTCTCTCTCTCTTTCTCTCTCTATCTCCTCCAAGGCAGAGGGGACCAGGCTGCCAGAGTCCCTCAGCTGGAGGCTGAGAGCAGTCAGGGGGAAGTGGCACTCTGTGCTTTCCATGGATTTGATGTCACTGCCTCAGTGTCCCCTCCTGGCTGCTCTCAGTGACAAGGCTCAGGGCTTGCTGGACCTTTGGCTTCACCTACTGGGCAATTTGCACTGAAGTGGGACAAAGCTGGCAGCTGAGCAGGAGGAGTGGCAGACACTGCTGGGACTGGAAGCCTACACAGAAAAGTCTACAGGAAGGAAAAAGAGGGCAAGGGTAACAATGCTTGTCATACAATGGGAGATAGCAGTGTAAAAGGGCCAGAAGGCATTCACAAAGTGACCACAGAGTATTGGAAAAGAAAAAGATTACATTAACCAGTCTCCCAGAAATGAGACAGGAGATGGAATGGCTGGAGATTGCACCACAATAGTCACACTGTATAAAAAAGAATTCCCCAATATCAGAATATTAATTTGAGGAAGAATAGAGTTTCCACTTAATCAAAAGACAACAGGTACTCTGTGTCTTCTCTTTGCAAAAATCAGGAGCTTCATTAATAGCTTTCAAGACATGCTGGAGGATACATATATGTTCTCAAAGTACAAATAAAAATGATTCGTAGAATTTTGAGTCTTGGACTTCTTATCATCTCGTCAGCTGAGCCCACTAATATACAACCAGGATTTTTCTATGACAAGAAAAATAAAAGTAGATTATATCCTGATGAGATTTTTTTGCACTGCTATTTCCTCTGTGGAAAATGAGGTTGGAGGAAACCTCTGTCTATCTCCATAAGCCACAAGCTAAAATGGGAAACAAAATTAAAAGCCAAAGCCCAAATAACTGCAGGACTTGGACAATAAATCAAAAGACCACAGCACCAATGAGAAATGGAACTGCTGCAGTCCACAAGCAGAGTATTCTCACAGAGTGGGATTTAAAATGGCTATTGCCTTGGCAATATCCTAGCACATTAAGCAAAAAATACTTTATTTCTTTGGTATAGCTACCCAAATTCCATGATTAAAGCATATATAAAGCCCACCACCCTATATTGTAACTTCATCTGACAGAAGATAGCAAGACAGGTTTCCATTTGCTTCTTTTAACATTACAGGAATGGAATTCCACTAGGATTAACCACAGAGGCAGAAGAAAGGCACTTCCCTAATCTCCATCAGGCATCAGCACACAAAATGTGTAAGGTTTATCAAAACACTACTCACAAGGACTCCAAGAGAACATAATCACATTACACTGAGCCTTCAGCTGACACAACTAACACAAGTGTCTTTTTCTTCTGTCTGTTAAGATGCTCCATAAGTTAAACACTGTGTTCAGTTTCTGTCCTCTCTTTAAAAACAACCTGTACTAACTCCCCAGGAAAAGCTTCCAGCTTTCCATTTCTTCTAAAAGTCTTTCTGGACACTTTTACCAAAATTCAAACTTTCTAAGGGTGTGTTCGGCACCACAGAGTACAAAACTGGAAGAATGAATTTCCAGTTCTGCCACATTGAAGAATTACCTCTTACACCCCATATCCTACTGCAGGGAGAGTCTTCTGCCAAAACCAGTCAAGGGATGCTGTGTGATCACATGGGGAGGAGAGGGGAAATTAAAACTGCCTCCTCCCACCCAGTGAACCTTGGAGAAATTATTTCAATATCCTCCATACTGACTTCTTGGCCGTGTCAGAGAAATAAGAATAACTCTTGGACTGTTTCAAAGGACTAGAAATCTAAGCAAGAGGACTTGTGCTTGGATGCAGAATTTGCCATTGCTATGAGCGGATTTGGAAAGAGAGAGCTCTTTGTACACACTGGACTCCTGGCACTGGTATGCACGGGGGATTACTGGGACATGGCATCCACACCTGATCCAGTGACTCTGGAAATACCATTGGATCCAAATCCAAACCTTCCAAGACAATTCATTAGCCTTCCTTCCGTCCCCCAATTTTCGCTCCTCCAATGCTTACTAAGCCATACAGGGAACGATAAATAATTGAAACTTTACTGTGCAGGATAAAAGAGAAAGTTAATGGTTTTTTTCCCTTAAATTATTTACATCTCGCTTATTAAGGTTTCAGTACTCCTCACAAACAGATAATTCAGAATGCAGAAGAAATATCAGAAGGACGTAAAAGGCCCTGATTTGTCTTGGAACATTACCATAATGTAAACTAATAAATTGTATGTTCAGCAAATACAAACACTCTATCTGATCTTTTTGCACTGCAAACGGGAAAATAAGGGATATTCATATCAAAGGTTTTTAACATGGGCTAAATATTTTTAGCAGGTTTAATATATTTTATAGACCAAAGGAAAAAGTTCTGTCAATATTTCTAGCTCACATTGCCCCTCTGCAGAAAAAGCCAAAAAGCCTTGAAACAACAGCATCAATGTATGCAGCGCTTGCAGATTTAACCCGAGCTCTCGGCTGTACGCTGATGGCCAGGGAAGGAGGGTGTGGCTGGGCAGGGCGCTGCCGGCTGGGCAGCTCCCGAGGAAGGAGCGGGTTCTGCTCCCGCGTTCCTGCCCGAGCAGCGCCGGGGCCAGCCGGACACAGAGCCGGACACAGAGCCCGGGTGCCGGGACACAGAGCCCGGGTTCCCGGACACAGAGCCCCGAGTCAGGGACACAGAGCCCGGAGTCAGGGACACAGAGCCCCGAGTCAGGGACACAGAGCCCCGGGTCAGGGACACACAGAGCCCCGAGTCAGGGACACAGAGCCCGGAGTCAGGGACACACAGAGCCCCGGGTCAGGGACACAGAGCCCGGGTTCCCGGACACAGAGCCCCGAGTCAGGGACACACAGAGCCCCGGGTCAGGGACACAGAGCCCGGGTTCCCGGACACAGAGCCCCGAGTCAGGGACACACAGAGCCCCGGGTCAGGGACACAGAGCCCCGACCCCGGGACACGCTGCCCCGATCCCGGGACACACTGCGCCGGTTCCACAGAGCCCCGGTTCCGGCACACAGAGCCCCGGTTCCGGCACACACAGAGCCCCGGTTCCGGCACACACAGAGCCCCGGTTCCGGCACACACAGAGCCCCGATCCGGCACACACAGAGCCCCGATCCGGCACACACAGAGCCCCGGTTCCGGCACACACAGAGCCCCGATCCGGCACACACAGAGCCCCGGTTCCGGCACACACAGAGCCCCGATCCGGCACACACAGAGCCCCGATCCGGGACACACAGAGCCCCGGTTGCGGGACACACAGAGCCCCGGTTCCGGCACACACAGAGCCCCGGTTCCGGCACACACAGAGCCCCGGTTCCGGCACACACAGAGCCCCGATCCGGCACACACAGAGCCCCGGTTCCGGCACACACAGAGCCCCGATCCGGCACACACAGAGCCCCGGTTCCGGCACACACAGAGCCCCGGTTCTCCCCGAGGCAGGCGGTGCCGGAGGGAACTGAGGCGGCTGCGGCAGCTCCTGGCCCGCCGCAGACAGAGCCGTAGGGGACGCCCCAAAGCAGCCCCCCGTGCCCCAGCGCCACCCCCGCAGTGCAATCCGTGTCCTGGCACACGGGGCACCCTCTGGCCACCACCGCCAGACACAAACCAGCTGCAGCTTCACACACCTTGAAATGGACATCTGAAACAGGATGAAAAATTCCTAGAAATACTGCTTTCTGAATGTATTTATTTGCATTCCCATGAGAATGTTGTAGCCATTCTCGAAAGAGCAAATCCACCGTGTGCCCAGTCAAACCCCTGGTATTTATCTTGTTTTAAAGTTTACCTGAATTTTATTCTATTTACAATCTGGCTCTTCTACAGTTTTCACAACATTTGGGAAATCAAACTCTGTATAAGTACTTCCAGTTTCAGAGATTGTCTACTTTTTTCCTCAGTAATCAGTATTTTGGTGTAATATCTTATAACTGGCCTAACTGGACTCTATGCCTACTAGGCAGGAAAACCTACAAGGTGAGTTTGTCCTGTGAATACACTGATACATCATAATGAAAGAAAGAACTATATTAGTGCAAACATTTAGCTTTGGGCTTCTGAAAGAACAAACTTCACACTACATTCCCATCTCCTCTGCAGCAGACTTTCACAGGAAATATTTCTTTTTGTGCTGCACTCTGTTTCCAGGATAATGGTGGTTCCAATTTCCATACTATCTGAAGTATCCCTTTACAGTTAAAAAAAAAAAAAAAGGTAAATAAAAAAGAATACATTAAAACAATTCCTTGTTATGTGAGGAGAGACTAGATAAAATTTTAGACCAAGGGGTTAACTCTTCCCCCTGCAAACCTGCTAATTCCCTTCAGGCACAAGGCAACCCTTCATTACTTTAGTTGCCCTGTGGTATTGAAGGATGACAACTAGACTTTGCTGCCTGGATATCCAACACTGAAATACATGGCCTGGCCTCTGCATTAGAAGATAGCACATAGATGTAAAAAACCTTCTAACTCTGTGAAAATGTTTTCCTTTCCTTTTCAAAATGTGCTCTGAGGGACACCTGAGAATGCTCCAATGGACGCCTGGCACACCTTTTGCCACGTCATCCTAGTACATTGGACACTAAATAATTACTCAGATCAGCTCCCAGGGAATATGAATTAATACTACAAACCCAACAAGAGTCCACCAGCACTTAGAAAATTACCTAAGTGCCACCAGGAACCAACCAGCAAATGTACTTGAGACAGGCAGAGAGCAACACCTGACTGCTCCAGGTGACAATGTGCACAAATCCTTTCCTTGAATGTCCCTCTCAGCACACAAAGCAATTTAGAGACAAAACACCTACCAAACAAGGCAATATTTGGAATTATCCCATCCCTCTCCCTAATGCACACCATTTTTTTTAACAGATACTAAAAAACCCGACTGTCCCAGCCACCTTTTAGAAGTGATTTCTAAGAAAGAACACCTCAGAGCCAATCCCAGCCAGGAATCAGTGCTGTAGCTCTGCAGAAGGGATACACACTGTCCATCACAGCAGGATAAAGCCTGTCTGCTTACTGCTATTAGTGTAGTACCAGTGTAGAGCTTAGAAAGCACTTGGGTCAGTGCTTCCTTAGTGCAAAGGGTTTTATAAATCTGCAAACCTTCAACTGGTAAGGACCACTGAAACAGTCTATCAGCTGCATCAGGAAATCAGTGGTCTCGTAATATTAAAGCGGCCTAATCTTAAAGGTGATCTAAAAAGGCTTTTTACCTGCCAAAGACTAACTCTGGTTTCTGTCTTTCTTCTTTAACAACTGCCAACATGACTAAGAACTAAAATCAGATAAGAAGTTGCATTCCATAAATGGTTCAGGTTGTTTGTGAAGACACTCTCAGTTTGGGGGTAGAGGAGTGGATAAAGAAATGTGGCATAAGGAAGCATAAAAGAAAGATCTCTTTACTTAATTCTAAAACACATTGCTTCTGTTAAGCAAATAAATAAACCTACCAATTGTGTCCCATTGTAAACAGAATTTAAAAAGGAACTTCTCCATTTTTAAGCTCCACAGCCCACTAAGTCAGAAGGTATTTTCTGTTCATTGCTATACTTCCACTCCAACCTGAGTACCTCACACTTCCCTCTGGAAAGACAAAAAGTCTTCACATTTGTTTTGACCCAAAGACTGCATTTAGCACTCTGGGGTTTTCCCCCCTCATTCTGTGATGAGGTTTCCTCAGTAATTATGCTCAGCCCCCAGCTGGCAGCAGTTTGCTCTCCCAGCCAGGTACAGGGGCAGCTCCCCGCAGAAGCCCTGGGCAGCCCATCCTCTGACTGCCTCGCAGCTTCTCAAGGCAGCAACGCTTCAGACCTGCTGCTGTTCGTTTCTTTGTGCTGACTCCTCTTCCTGCTGGCCTTGGGGAAGTAGGATCCTGTACTTAAGTTTTGAATTTTCCTATTATTTTTCTCTACATTAAGACTAGGTTGTGCCATGTAAGCAGATACAGTCTGGGCTAAAACTCTTGCCTCATAAAATTTCTTTTCTTGCCCTCTCATCCTTTCTCTTACAGAGATAATACTTCCCTAGTCTTCCTTTTTGTAATATGTCTTGTGCTAAGTAAACACATTTTAATACAAATAAAGGAGCTTCTGATTGACTCACAGACGCTACTTAAAAAGCCAGTTCAGACTTAAGCTCTCATTTTTACCCCCTTGATTTCAAAGAAGCTCACAAATATTTAAGCCCTCATAGCAGGTAAAAAGTTGTGTAATTTTGGAAATAATAACCATGGTACCTGAAACTGTATTTAAAAAACTTAGATGTAAGCAGCTGATGGATCTCTAGGTTTCTACGTGAAGACTGCCAAGAGACCTCCCAGATCTGTGATGGAAGTGAGCTACACAGTGGCCACCACTACTTCATACCTAAAAGGGTACGGCTTGAACGGAGGCAATAAAAGAAACTAAAAAAGCAGATGGAGCAGAAGATTCTGCCTGAAATCAAATGAGAAATTAATTACATAAAGAGAATTGAAAACTGTAAATTCAGGATCAGTCAAAAGATCTGAAAACATTTTTAAGAAATTTAAAATCTGAGTTTCTCTCATGCTACAACTGAGACAGAACTGACCACGTTACATCACTGATAATCTCAGAATTTAACACTGAGACACTAGAACTATTAATATCTTCAGAGTCAAATACACACATCTCTACCTTCTGATGACTAGAATCTAATTTTTTTTTTCCAGCAGCAAAGATCAAAACACAAAAGCTACAAATCTAGAAGTCTCAATACACCATGAAATTAATCTCACAAACGGAAGTGCTGATGAGCAAGAAATGAAGCCAGCTCCCTCCCATGTGTTTATGCAGGTGTGCCATCTGCTGGAGATGGGTCATTTTCTTGTGCCAAACCTCAGTGATGGATTTTTATTATTTTAAAATACATCTAAGATTCAGCAGCAGTTTTCAAGCTTTTGAAAAGCTTATGTAAAACATACTTGCATCCAGGCTAGGGTCTAACTGCGAGGATCTGAACTGTTTAACAACCAGGAACTTGTACAAAATGCCACCTTCCTCAGCACTTTATGAGTGATGCAAACAACCACAAAATATACAGGATCTGGTACAGGTTATTACCTCAGTCTGAAGACAAACATCCCCAATCTGGAAAGCTGCTGCAATTTTAGGATGAGGGTTTTTGACCCCAGCTCTTGAGACCCCACAGCCCCCTGACTGATGCTACAGACTCCCTAGGCCAGCTACCAGCAAGGCACACACACCATCTGCCCACTGGGAATGGATGTCTCAGGAACACTAAGAACAGGGCAGGCTGCATAATCCTCTTTACTAATCTGTTTGTTTCCCCATTTTTGGCTTAGCAGTCTCCTGGGCTGGCTGTGCTTTCCTAGAGCTGCAGGAATGCAGGTAACACTGGCAGTGACCACCCTGTGAATCCTGCCAGGGGGTTCCCTACATCTCCTTGCATGCTGCATTGAGAACATTGGGTTTGGTTCCTCTAGAACCTGGCTCCAGCTTTCCCCTGTTCTGGTACCAAGAAGGGCAGCAAGCCAAGCAATCACCATCCATCTCTTCCATGCTATTTGTGACATTGTAGATCTTTGTAACATAACCCCAGTAAGAACTTCTTCCCATTATCACATTTTCCTCCAGGAGCAGTACTAGTTTGCTTATTTCCTAACACATAAGATATACTAAAAATCATATTTCCCTTTCTGCTATCTCTGAACCTTTAGCAATTGTAGCTTTTCTGTTCAGAGACAAAGAACTAGAACTTCGCATGCTATTCAACAGATGTGAATGACCCAGGTATTTGTACCTGATGACATTCTGTGTTCTGTTTCCACTTGTTTCTAAGTGATTTTAATGAAGGATTTTTATGAGTACTGAGCTGATATTTTCCAGGAACAAGCTATGCTATCTGCAAATTCAAGACCCACACTTTATGTGAAGATATAATAAGGTTCTGTCTTCCCCCTCCATTGGGAGGCACTCAACATACACTGGATTTCACCTGCCATTTTACTGCCTGCTCACTCACTCTCTTCAAAGCCATCATTCAGCACCACTTCTCATCCCTACTGTCCTGAATCTCTGCAGGAACATCACACTGTCCCCTCACTGCTGGCCCTCTTTTCCCAAGTCATCTGAGAACGTGTTCACCATCACAGAACTGCAGAACTCTACTGGTAACCTCCCTGTTCTGCCAAGGACTGATGATGAAACTCCATTTCTTTTCAATTTCCTAACTCTTTTCCACTTAAACTACAGCTGTATAGTTTCCTTCAGAATCTTAGGTAATAGACTTTATCAAAGTAACTTTGGAAATCCAAATATTTTGCATTTATCCCAACTGGTTTCAATGGAATCAGAAAAGAAAAGCTGAGCAATTTTCACTTTCAAACTAAGCAGAAGGAATTTGGCAGTGATCACAGATCTTGTTTTAATCTTTCCATCCAGCTGTTTTCATCTGTGCCTTATCTGGACAATAAAAAGGTCTATTCTTTAAAAAGCTCAATGTCAGCCTAAGACAACTGTGCATTAAAACATCTGTATCTTCACCACAAGAACCTTTGTTTCTGACCAAATGGAGGTCCAACATAAGATCTCCAATCCCAGAATTCCAGTGCTGAATTTTCACCTATCAGTCTTAAGTACAAGACTGGAACCTTCTTGTCTCCAGGTAAGAAAAAGGTAAGCATATGTTCCCTTTACTATTGCAACTTACACAGGTTAAGATATACAGTGCCTCCAAAAAAACCTTGCATTTATTGAAGTCTGACCTTTTGTATCAGAGACTGATCTGTAACTCAGGATGGCAACGTGCCCCATGCTGAGGGGAAACCCTCCACACCTGCTCCACCAGAAATTTCAGGGGCACTCCTGTGACAGACAGGGGGAAAAAAGCATATGTCCAAAATATATAGAGATAAATGCTTACTTGGCTTTAAACGGGGAATCAGACACAGCATTTTTTCCTTCCATCAAGCTCTCATATTCCTTTGCCCTGGAGGAGAAAATATTCATTATTATTGACTATTGTCTAAAGTGTACAGGATGTAAGATCAGCAAGGGAGCTCAAACCTTTGGGTTTTTCTGCTTCACAGTAAAGCACAGCATTTCTGTCAATGCTGCCCTGTCATAACCCATAATCCACTGGTGCTTAACTACTAACCACTGGCTATTAAGTTATGATTAACATTACTACTTTAGAATAACGTCAGTACACAAAAGGTGTACTGAGGTTGACTTTTCAAATGGTAGAAAATTTCACCAGTGATATATACAACTGTAGTAATCTACTGCCTATAAGAAAATGATTAATGACACAATGTTATATAATATTACAATAAAAATATGTAAGCAATATTATTATATAAAATATTAATGACTTAGATATGTGATGCAGACCAGATTAGTACACCAGAGAGATTACAATTAACATACAAATAATTAGTTCTATTTGCAGGCACAGGAGCATTCCTTATGTAACTACCGACTGTAGTGTAACATAATGAACGTTAGGCAAACAGCACTGAAACACCTCCACCAAGGACTCCTTTACTGCTGGAAACAGAAACACAACCTCTTTAGTCCCTTTAATGTATTGTTTGCATTGGCCATATGCCAAAAAGCAGGAAGAGGGAGAGGAGACCTTTTTCCACTGCCTGTTCCCACTCCAGCCAGCCTGTGCCAACAGGTGAAAGCCATGAGCGGCTCCTGGAGCAAGGCAGGACCCACAGTGACCATCCTGTGCCCCATTTCTAACAACACACACACGAAGCAAAACTAACCCAGGCACTGCAGTGATGCAGATACATCTCTCTCAGACACATAAATTAAACCCTTCTTTATATTTTCTGTTCCCTCCAATGGCTCAAGTTTCCCAAAGCTACTCGGATTTTCCCTTCGTTCGCTTCACCGTTCCAACTTACGCTCCACGCAAATGTTGTGACATCACCACCACCAGCTCTGATTTGTGGGTCGTTAATAAAGCCATTAATCACAGCTGAATTTAGTACTAAACGTGAAGGTGAGATTCCTTTATTAACCTTTTGCCTTCTTAGCCAGAAACAACACATTTCAGCTTCTGTACAGACAAGTCAGTCAAGGCTGAGTTATCACCCCAAAGCCCTGTTAGTAAATGCACAGGGCTGGAGTGCTCTGAGCCCTGCAAAGCCCCTACCAACCACCTGCTCACCCACCTCTCCTGCTTCCCTCAGCTTCCAGCAGCCCTGCTTCTCCTGGGAGTGTCCAAACACCCTCCTGCTACCAGCACAGACATGGGAACTGAGGTAATGTACTTACCTATAGATCACCTATTACTGAGAGCAGCAGTTAAATGGCTTAGGGTTAGAAATATAATTAATAAGACTAACGAAACTTCTCAACACGTCTAATATCCCATTGATCACCATTTGTCCCCTCATTCACCTCTGCCCTTCATTGCTTTGATACTACAAGAGTGATTTAAGAGCTGGAAACTCAGGAGTGTAAAGAACCTATTTGGTTGCAGTTCTTATTTTTTGCCAGTTTAAAACATTGCAGCTTCCTAGAAACTGAAATGATTGTGACATTTCAAGTGCTGAGGTGTAGAGGGCATTCATTGTAACTATGTATTTTCCTAGAGAAAAGCTGCAAATGTGTTCTAAAACATGATGTGCAGATAATCTGCTCACACCTATGAAACTGAATTAGCAACATCAAAATACCTCTGCTTTATGTTGCTACTGGACATTTTTATTAGTAAGTCTTTTGTGTTAACATCAGAAAATCTTCTACTTAACTCTGAGTTATCTTCAAGGACAGCAAAGCCACCAAAAACTCTAGCCACCCTTTAAAAGTAAAACCTCAATGAACATGAACTTCATGTCTCCTCAATATAACTTAGATTTTCAAAATTCTGTTGCATTTTTCAATGGTGCATCACTGTTGTAAAATGATGACCCTTTATTACTGTTTTAATCACAATTTTTGATGACAAATATGCTGACTCACACAGCAGTCTGACACATACAAACTCAAAACGCTCTGAAAAAGTTTTTCTCCTATCTGTGCCAACAATAAATTACTATTTCAACTTGCATTCCAAGCTCTGACAAATCTTTGACTAAATTCAACAGAAGCAGCCCTGGAGAAATAATTGAAACTGGACCCAGTAACTGCATTAAATCAACAGGTCATATGAATAACTCTGCATCCTGAGCAACCAGAAACCTGAAGAACATTGCCCAGTTCCAGCTGTGACATTCAGCCAGTGGATCTGCTCAGCCAAAGAGGAGAGCAGTCAGAAACAGTAACACACTGCAAGAGTGGTGTGGGTTTGAAGGCTGATGTGTCTGCCAGAAGTTAATAAAACATCTCACTTCTAATGTAGCTCTAAAAATCTCTGCAAGCTTCTTTCTCTTATTTGAAACCTTTCTTGCTTAAAAAGGCAGAGGGAAAATGTGTACCAATGACTCTGACCTAGCGGAGAAGTATTTTTAGAGAGAAATGCAAAAATATGCTGCAATATTCATCTGCAATAATGCTGAGCATTAGCTGAGCTGGGGACCATTCAGCCATCAAGAGTGACAGTGCCAGTTCATGACATAATGATGCCCTGCACACCACACTGATTTGCAGATGTCACTTCTTAGCCTAAGAACAAATTGCACGTCTGACAACTCACTTTCCACTTTAAGGTATTTTTAACTTTATTCTTGTTGTGACAGGCAACAAAAAATGATTAAATTTAGTCATGGGATTTGACACTACAGCAGGCTGACTTCTATTTGTTGATTACTATTGATTTTCTTTGATACTTCATTTAAAAATCAATAGCTAGAAAGAAAAATAGGCATGGTTTACACAAATTTAAACATGCTATTGTATGCTAGAAGAGGCTACAGTTTTGGCAGGGCACTGGCATCCAATTATGAGAAAAGCTCTTAACAGGTGAAACCAAGGGCTCCAGATCGATATTCAGTTTTCTTTCTCAATCAGAGAAAGTGGCCATAAATTAGGCTCATCAGTGTTATTTTCAAGACACTCCCAAAGCAAATAATTTCACTTTTTTTTCCCAGCCTTCCACTGCACTCACACTAGAGGACAGAAGGTAAAGTTTAGAAAAAAACTTAGAGAAAAAAAAATAAAAAGAAATTTTTACTACCTGGAGTTCATCCGTGCCTTTAGCTTTTTGGCTTTCTTTTTGATTTTCTGTTTCTCCTCTCCATCTTTTAATGGTTCCACAGGAACAGAACTCTCAATCACAATGTCCACAATGTACTTTTTTAATGACAAGTGCTCCTGCAGAAAATATTGAAATCATGTTTAATGCTACAGTACACGATGGAGATCATAGATTATCTTCCCAGGAAAAAACCAGTGATAAATATTTAACTGAAGGTTATGAAAATGAAGCCAAATTTGAAAACACATCTTGGGAAAGAGATTATTCCACGCTGGAGAGAACAAGCTGTGTGTTTTTTAAAAAGGGAGAGAAATCACTAACAGCAGAACAATAAATACTGTGCCTTCTTTTCAAGCAATTGTTACCTAACAAGTATGGACTCGGAGCTGACATCCTCCCTCTCCTCTGAGCTGCCTTCTACAGCTACAGGAAACCTGCCCTACCAACAGAACTCATTACATCAAATAAGCTAATTTTGGTTTTTATATTAATTCTTCATCCAAATCTAAATGTGTCTTAATCTTCATTAAAATATATGGAAATGCATTTTATTATTTTACTATTCACTACTTACAACATTACTGTTTATTAACAGGGCTATTACTTTTCCTCTCATGTTAAAAAAATCTGAATTTCGGCAAAATATTGGTAAAATTTCAGTTTCCCAGAGAAGAAATGCTAAACAACCAGTTCAATGCCAGTCATTAGAATGTATTTACACAATTTTTAATATACTGAGGCTTGTATCTGTTTTCTTATAAAATACCAAACTTATGTGAAGTACAGATCACCCCCACAGCTTATCAGGATCATTTATCTTTGAATATCATGATGGCCAAAACCAGATGTGATTATTCCTTCCCTTTTGGTAAGTACCCTTAAAATTCAAAGTAAAAGGTGAAGAGCTAAAAACATTTACAGACAGTATTTTCCAGAAAACAACCTATATTTTCTTTCATTGATTCAGGAAAACGCTGTGCCTGTTGAAAACAAAATAAATCTCTGTGAAATTTCCTGGAAAAAGAGCATTTCGTTTTTGGAAAGCAGTGCTGCATGGTATAACCTAGGGATATATATCTGGTGGGAACAGTAAATGAAATATCTCTTTTAAATCATAGGAATGTAAAATGAATACTGAATTAGGAGGTCTAATTCTACTGAACATAGGAAATGCAGCATTATTCTCTGAGCAGATTCTAAAGGTAATGTTGACTTTCCCTTTGCTCCCCTGCCTACCTTGGGTAAGCCCCAGCAGAGCTGACCAGTTTCCCTCAATGAGCTGTCCAAGCTGTTCAAACCATGCACATTGCTACAGATTGCTGTAGTCTCTTGTAAGGTAATTTTAACAGCATTTGCAGGCATTTTCCCTGCCCTTCATATTCTCCTTTAGCAAGAAATGCTTCAAAGAAAACCTTCTCAGGGTATCTCCAGGGGCTGTGCCCTTGGAGCAGGAGAGCAGTGCAATGAGTTAGTTCTCCACCAAGCTGCTGCAGTGCAGAATCAACCATCCCCATCCTGGTATGAACCCCCAGCTCAATTTTGTCTCCTCAGAGAGAGGTATCCCTCAACACCCACTGAAAAATACCTTTCCTGCTAGTTTTCTTTTTAAAGCCAGAAATCCAGCCCTCAGGTTCAAACTGCACAGGAAACAGGTGGGCTGGAGTTTGACAATGCTGAGGAAGGACCTTCTCAGAGCAAAGCACTGCTGCTTTGCTACCAAGCACTTCAGGGTGCTGATCCTGTGACATCTTCTGAGCAAGATCTCTAGGAATGATGTCCATGGGGTTTGGTATGAACTGCCCAGCTCTCCAGAGGATGCAGCACCTCCAGGAGCCCAGCTCAGGTCTCTGCAGTGAGATGCAGCCCTGCTAACACACCAAACTGACCAGGGCTATCACTGTACCTCTCCACCTTTGTTCAGCAGGGCACCTGGGGTTCTGTTCATCACATCTTCCCACTGTTACTGCTCCAAAGCCAGAGCAGACTGGAATGGAGTCCCCACTGTGCTCTGGGATGGCCCCCATGCCACACCAGGGGCAGCCAGGCTGCTGTACAGCCACAGCAGGGCAGCTGTGACCGTGGGGTCACACTTGGGCTGGGCTCAAAGCAAGGAGACAAAGCTTTGCACCCCCTGCACAGACACTCATCTCTTTTTTCATCATCTCATCTGTGATTAGCTGCTGACTTGAAGGGAATTGTAGGGTTCAACAAGCACATTCATGCCCCAGGCTGTGGGGCCAGGAGAGCACCCACGATGGTCGCACACATTTGTTCACAGGAACCCGAGCACCTCTGCGCACGATGGTTCTCAGCATTCTCAGCTTTCACACGGGGCACTGTGGATTAATATCAGACTTCATACAGCTCATTAAAGTCAGACCAGAGTAACAATGCCTTGTGTCACAAAAACAGTCACTTTCTGAAGGTACAGATCAAAGCCTGGGATTAGCACCATGGGCAGGTCGACACCACTCAGGTGTGAAACAAGAATAACAAATAGCTTGGTGTTGGGTGACAGCTGGCACCTGAGGAGAGCTGCTGCTGCATCACCCTCCAGAGCAGGGGAAAAATATTTATCCCTGTGTTTTATTATGCTGCCACCAGTTACCTGAAAAAACGAAGGTTTTAGAATCTACTAAGTCACACAGAAGTACAGGAAGTCCAATCCTTTAAATAATTAAACTCATGAGTAATTTTACCTGTACAGCCATAGCTGGGCAGGTGAACACACCACAAAAATAACCATCAGAGCATAAAAGGGAGTGAGGCCAGTGCAGTGTTTTTAAAGCAAACTTTTATCATCCTTTCATTTAAATAAGAATGAAACTCATCAGTTTGGTGAGGGTATATTTCTAATAAATGTAATGCAGGATAACTGGGTAATCTGCACATTTCTTCCTGAAAGCCTTTCACTTTTAAAATAATTATTTTTATATAAGTGACTGCTAAATACACTCAGAATTTCTGAGACTAAATTAATTTCTCCTCTCCCTAAAAGCCTTCCAAGTTTCTTCTCACAGCAACGTGAAGGGTCATCTCTGGTCTGGTCCTGTGCTATGCTGAGCACATTCTGGCCCCAAATCCCCAGATATTGGTAAACCAGAAGATCTTTGGAGAACTTAGGCCATTATAAATGCAAAGCACCATTAAAACAGAGGATCTTTTTTTATGGAAGCTTCTGTCATTAAGATCTATATTCAGCCCTACCAGTAATGTTCAGTGCAGTTTCAGTTATATCAATTTTAGCTGTGATTTCCCTGAAGCTCTGTTTTAAAGGCTTATGTACTAATTTTGCTGGTTCTGTCCTTCTGGGATACCTTTTATCTCAGGATTAAACCAGAGCCATCTATGATGGTCACTCTGTATCAGGTTTCTGCCATCATTTTTCATCCTCTGAGCTGCACAGCTGAGATCAGGAGCATCACAAAGTCAGGTCTCAGCTTTCACGAAGGTGGCAGAATGTGTGCACAAAGAGCAGGCACTGCTCTGTGCTGGGATGTGCAGCTGCAAAATAAAGAAACAAGAACTGAATGCTGACCTGGATTTCTTCATGATCCCCTGTGTATGTTCCTCTCTGCTCCTGTGCTGATGGCTTAGTGACCTGTTGGAGTAGAAATACTCCTGCTCTGTCTCTCCAGTGCTATTCCCATGCATTCTCCAAAGCTAAAAGGACTACTGTTAAAAATCCCAAGGCATCCTGTCCCTGTCCCAGGGGGAGACCCTCAGTCTCCAGCTGGAAAAGCCATAAAGGAAGGTAGTAAACATCCACCAGGTGATATTCAATGGCATTTTGTACAGACATGTGTTGTGTCAATTGGACAATTCCATAGGACCTCCAAATTTTTATAGAACACTGAAGTGATTTTTAGAACTGACATAAATTTCTGTAAAAGTTTCAATATTTTATTTACAAACAAGGTGATAAAGACTAATATTAAATGGCCATGTAAAATGCAGTCACCACAAAGCAGACAGAAGTTATTTACAAAAAAGTCTTTGTCATTCCTTCCTCCTCCCTCCATTCTCAACTGTTCTGATTTTTAGTCAAGTCATTGAAAACCCCGAAACTTTCCAAATGCAACAGATGGGCCTCATCTACAAACTCCATGAAGAAATCGAGTTGCCAAAACCATTAAAGCTGAAGCTAACAGGTGACTCCTAAAGTCACATTCTTGCTGGTTACTGCCCAGTCCCCTTCGACTGCCTGAACCAGAAAATCTACCCTGTTAATCTCATATCTTGAAGTTGATAATTTTAGTTGACTAGGCACTTCTTATAACCAATGTTTTCTCTGTTTCTTATATGACATGTTTACACTACAAGGATAACAGTGTTATAATCAATATCCCCTGAAATGAAAAGTAATTTTTTTCAGACTCCAGAACAAACATAATTGCAAAGTTTTCCATGGACAGTGCAGCAAATGCTACAAAATGCTGAAATGCTATATAGCTACGCAGGGTCCACTTCTGCTTGGATGAGGAAAACCACACCTTAAACCAGATTCTGAACCTCAGTAATCTCTATAAAATACAACAGCTGGACAAGAAATTTCCCAGTTGACATCTCTTCATACAATAGCCATTCACAAGACCAATACTCTTCAGCAGCTCCCCCCATTTAATGTCCTAATTACAGCAAGAGCATCCATGGATCTGTCCTTGGCAGGTGAAACCTTGGATATGTATTTATCAAACCAGAACACAACTGTAAAATTATGTTCCTACCCCATCTTTTCGACTGTGACACTTCTTGGCTTTCTGTATTACATATAAGCTACCATTCATTTCTACTCAGAAAATATTAATAGGAACTTTATTAAACTGTGAAGTGTGCCAAACAGAATTCCTCCTAACCAAAGTCCTTCCTTCTAAAACTGGAGGTAACCATAACGCAAATACTTATTTCCAGTTCCTTTCTTTTTAAGTAAGTGCTGCCTTTTTCTGAATTCTGCCTGGGGCATGCCTGCACAGGCACAACACCACAGCAGCAAAGCCCAGCAGGGAGGGGGAGCCTGGCTGTGGTGGTGCAGCCCCAGCTGCAGATCCTCTGTGCTACCCCAGAGCACCCAGGCAGGGCCAGGAGGCTCTGGGACCCTTGGAGCAGGCAGGAGAAGCCAGGAGCAGGGGGCTCCTCCAATAAAATATTGAAACTTTTACAGAAATTGGCTCCTGGCACCTGCTCCAAGCTCGGGCAGGCAGCAGGGCAGGGGCATCCTCTGCCCAGCAGGGAGCAGGGCAAGGCCTGGCAGTGCCAGGGCCACCCAGAGCTCCTGACCTCTGCTCCAGCATTTGGGAACTAATCAAGTGCAGATGTGCAAAACCTGCCTGGCTATTGGACTTTCACCCAAAAAAACCAAGCCAAAATGACCTTGCTGAATCTCAAGAGTTTATAGGGCTTTTTTCCCCCCTCTGTTATTTTTTCATTTTCATTCCCTTCCGTATTTCTGGATTCTGGCCAGAACTGAAGAAGAAATGCCAGAATACTGTAAGGCTGGTTATTCTGTTATTTTTGTATTCTTTCCAACCTTGAATCCCCAAGTTCTGAAAGAAAAGGTATTTTCATAAGTGTTCTAACCCAATTCTGCAGACCAAGGCAACTTGAAAAACAGCTGTCTCCAGCTATTTATCTAAATTCAGTCTTCAGAACTTCCAAACACTTGTTGTTACTTGCCCTCTCACATCAGCATTAAAATATAAACATGAGGAAGACTATAAAGAAATACTTGTTGTAGCTTATATCACACAACAATAGCTGTCATTCATTCATCATTTTAATATTAAATATATATATCAAACTGAGTATTTTCCATAAAGGTAAGGTACCTAAGGAATATATTCTAGCAAATCAATAGCTAATTATTCTGAAGCCTACATATATCTTTTGGATTTACATCTCTACCTGTTTCAAAATAAACAATATCCTGTAACTGTAGAAAATCATTAAAAAGTGTTTTCACTATTTATTACCAAAGTCAGGAATAATGGTTTCTCACTTGTGTACATAATCACTTAAGAGATATATTTGCCAAATTTTGAAGGGTTTTTTAAGGTTAAATTCTAAATCACATTACCACAGGAATATTTGTTCATGATTTTACTACATGTTTCAACAGAACTCCTCACTATTTTATTTTTTCCTCATAACCTAGGATAATATTAAATATGAAAAACAGATGCTGAAGTAGACCATGAGTTATATCAAAAGCACACTTCAATTTTAATCATTGACAGCCTGAAACACAAATGATCAGTAATTCTCAATCATAAAGAAATCAAACACTATTATAGGACCACAAGCGATCCACTCCAAAATATGAAGACTCATAAAAAGGAAGGTATTCCTTATGAATATTAATTAGTAAGTGTTACTAGAGGTGCTACATGTCTAAGAAACAGGTCATAAAGTAATGAATATTCTAATATTATTTTCTCAAAATCAAGATTTTAATTATTCCCATTTCTATGCTAGACTGTACTTTAGAAGAGGAGTTGAGAGCATTAAAAAACTTCATTCAAAACTGAAGAGTGATCTTTCATTGTACAAAAGGTTTTCCTTGACATCTGGGGTTTAGGTTTATTTTTTTTCTATGAGGTACTAATCCTGCTTTTTAGCATGTCCAAACTAAAAACTGGTTTTACTGCTAGTAGTGACTGCTCCTTCAGTCACCTTGCTTGTCCATAGATTCAGTGACACGACACTCTGCCACTCAGATAAATAACAAATAATATTCTTATTAGGAGCTTTAAGTATTTCTTCAGATTTTTGATGTAATTCCCACTTGTTACTCCAAGATGTGGGAACAGAAGGCAAAGTGAAGGTGTCTCCTCTGTGAGGATGAGAATTCTGCATCCTGGCCATGGGAAGCATCCCTGCAGATGAGGGAGGAAATCTGGAAGGCACTGACATTATCATCTGGCTGCAAGGACACCTGAGAGAAAGGGGGGATCAGGGTGCACTTGGGCCTGCCAGCAGTAGATTTTTTTTTACTGGCTGTGAATATTCAAGATATCCAAGCCAAAAACAGGAAGGGTGCAGCTGCTGGCAGTGATCTATCAAAATTAAAGGCACGGCCAATAAACAATTAATCACGGACATTTTTGCCCAGAAAAACAACACTTTATAATAAATTAAAGGTAAGAAGCTATTGCTATGCAAAGTACAAAAAACTAGAATTGATGTATGGGGTACTGAGAGACCTTCTTGAAGCTGCAGCATGGATCAGGCTCTACAATCAATGGCTCATGACAAGGTCCTTTAGGACAGAAGGACTCACAGCAGAATGACACGGCCACAGCCCCGGGCTGGAAGGACCACAGGTATCCATGAGGAATGAAATACCCAGAAACAAAAATGGACCACACATGCCTGGCATAATTCCACTCCTCTAGCAACACACAACTCTGCTCTAAAAAAAAAAAAAAATCCTTCCTTCCTCAGGAAAAAAAAAAAAAAAAAAAAAAGAGTAAAGCCAACTCAACCAGAACCTGAGGCTTTACTGGGATGGGGAGTTCTTGTTTGCAAGTGATTTACAGATTGTTTCCCCTGAGCAACAGAAAAGAAAAATGGGCCACTGTTGGAGAACCATAATCAGATGCCAAGAAAAAAAAATTAATTTACTACAAAGTCTGTGGATAAAGCAAAGAGGAATATTATTCTACATATGAGCAAAACACACATCACCATACTGCCCACAACTGGCTGCAGTTCCACCAGAACTGGGTCAGGGTCACGTCCCTGTGCTGTAATGGTCACAATGGAACAGCCAAATGTCAGAAGAGATGAAGGGCAAAGAGCAGGGCAAGAGCAAGGCTGGGCACACTGGGCACTGCCCAGAGCTGCCCCTGCATCCCTGGCAGTGTCCAGGCCAGGCTGGACAGGGCTGGGAGCAGCCTGGGACAGTGGAAGGTGTCCCTGCCCACGGCAGGGGTGGCACTGGAGGAGCTCTAAGATCCCTTCCACCCCAAACCAGTCTGATTCTATGAATGCAGCTAGACATGTAACATACATATGAATGTTCCAGAATAAAAAAAAACAACAAACTATTAGTTGTGTATAATGATTTTTAAAAACCACATACCCACAGTTATAAACACCTCAGACTCTTCTATTAAAGGAAACTAAAAATGTGACCATGTTTAGTATTATTATTTTCCATTTTGCTTAATCATATCTTTTAGACAGGCTACCAAAGGACTTCATAAAACTCTACTATTCATTTAAATACAAGAACTCAAAAACACTGATTCAGAAAGGAAAACAAAAGCATTTTTTCAATACTGCAAAGGCTAAAGCACTAAAACAATAGTTACATATCATTTAATTGTAATGGAAACAGTGTGTTCAAAAAAAATAGTAATTAGCAAAATCTTGGCACCACCATGTGTCTAGACAAGAAAGCTCCTTGTTAATACAGATGAAGAGCAGCAAGGGTCAGACATTAAACTATCCCCACATCTTTTTCCCTCAGTAATTTCCTCTGCAAGAAATAATGGAAGCAGCACACACCTCTAGGAAAAAAGCTCCTTTTCTTTCAGAAAAAGAACTCCTCCTTCCTAAAATCTACAAACCTTTTAGAATGGAGTACATAAAATTGTAGCACGCACCTTATATACATTAACTGACCCAAGTGCTGTGAGCACGAGCTCTGCCTGTGTGTGGTGCTGGCTGCAGAGCTCACCTGGCTGGCACAGCACAGGTACCAGCACCCCCTGCCAGGGCCCAGGGCAGCTGCCAGCACAGGAGGCACCCTGTAAATCACAGCTGGGCCAGGACAGGCTCCCCCTGCAGCCCCAGCCACAGGGAGCTTTGGTCACTGCCCAGCAGCTTTTGCTAAAGGAACGTGGGTGGGCTCAACCAACCAGGTCTGTACATAAATCCTCACATTTTTGTGCTGTCGGTCTTCAGACAACAATCACCTCTCTGCTCCATCATGGGATTAGGTTTTCATTTGATCTAAATACACCTCTTAGAAGTTTTCTGTTGCTTTTGTATAATGACAATAGGATCAGTTTTCTCTCCTTATAAAAATGCACATTTTCACATATGCAAACAACAGTTCATTAATATTCCTCCATCCTTCTTTGGAATACATAAAATTGTAGCAAGCACCTTATATAAATTAACCAAACCCTGCCAAGTTATCTATTGCATCTGGTTTTTAGAAGAGCTTTTCACTTATTAGAAACATTCATAGCCCACATGGAATTACATGATTTATACTCTGAAAGTCCCTTAAAACCATGGCATTTAAACACCAGAGCGAGCTGGGACAGTGGTTCAAAGGGAGCTCTTGGGTGTGCTGCTCCAAACAAACCAGGAGAGACAAAGAAGGCAAAGACAAAAGGGAAGGCAGAAGGGCATAAAAGTGAATCTCTAGGAGCTACAAGTGGGAGAAAACGTCCACAAGGTCCTTGCAGGGACTCCTCAGCCTAATGAAATCACCAGGTGTTGTCCTGTGGCTTTTGCAGGCACCTTTTCAGCGAGGCCTTTGTGTCACCCAGGCTTTAATTCAGCAAAGCAATTAGTCAGGACTACCAACATACTAATTGATTCCAGTGAAGTCAATGAAAGCAAATTGCTTACAGTGTTTACATCTTCTGCTGAACTAAAAGCACGGTGGATGTTGAGAGAGGGGACGGGCAATCAATAGCCCAGGAAAAGGCAGTGCAAAAGCAGGCCAGGCTGAGGGTTTGATGGAAGCAGCCAGGCACTTAAGCAGAGAGATAATGCAGGCAGGATGCTCTTACTGCACTGCAGATAATGCTGAAGGATGTGGGGCAGTGGGAGCATTGAGAGCTTCAGAAATATACTGAAGATGACTTTCAGCCTGCTGCAAGTTTTACCTCCTAGTGAATTAATGTATCTATAAAGAGGCCAGACAAAAGCAAAGTTACAAAGAAAGTAACCAACGTGACCAGAACTTAATTTGCTTTTTACAGGATAACCACTGTTAGAAAACCAAGAGTTGTTTGATGTAAGACTAATAAATCCCCAAATGAAGAAAACCCAAAAGGCTGATGTGCAATGAAGCTGCCACACAATCTGAGAAAGAACTTCATGCTTTTTCATTTTTGTATCTTCATTCACAGCAAAACTATTTTCTTTGTGTGTTTCACATCCACGAAGAATTCACTTTCCTGATGGTCTAACCCCAGCTGTCAGCTCCTGCACAAGACATGCTGGAATTAAGCACAATAAGCACTTAATGCCAAACCAGTGGGACATTGCTCCAACACCAAGTCTGCTTTACCTCTGAAAATGTCTCTAAAGTTACTGAATTTATAGACACTACAGCAAAGAGAAAAGCCCTAGAATACATCAGCTTTTTTTTAATTTCTGGCAAGATCAACTCCTACCACCCATCTGGCCCAGAGGAATCAGTGTCCATGACCATTAACAAGTTTTTAACTTTTTGTTTACAGTCAAATCAACCAAGAAAAATCCTTACTGTGTGAAGAGAAATTATATAATCATTTGCTTAAATCAGTTTCCAAAATCTTGAGGAGATACCTAAATCTGAGGTACCAATATGGACAAAACTAAAGTATTTCAAATCCTGTGATTCCTCAAGTAATAGTAAAGAAACTCTATGGTCAGATTAGAATTTTATAAAAGCTTTCTTTCCAGGCAGCTACCTAATATACTGAACAGGCTGAACACAAAATGAGTCAAAGATCAAGAGTAAGTTATCTGAGGTGTCAAGTGCATAAGGTTAAAGGTGAAATTTTATTAGGTCAAAGGTGATATAAATAAAATCTTTTATGTCAAAGAAGAAGGGTCACAGACAAGACATATATAATCTAAAAACATCACAGATGACAAGTAATAACTTTAAGTAGCACAAGTGTGTTCTCACTAGAGCTACCTTCACTGACAGAAAAATTGAAAACAGTGATAAATAAGTAACTATGACTATTACAAAGCTTCTCTGCAATATGGGTTCACTTCTGTACAATATTTTGCCATTTTTTTCCCAAATATTTCAAAACTGGAGAAGTTACTGATTGCTTTAGTTGTGAGGTTGGCATTAACTATGCATGCTGAATAAAGGGATACACAAAGTAGATTGCTCTGATTAGTAAAACTGCTTTCCTACCTTACACTGCCCAGATCTGTAACAAGTGTCAGTACTGCTCTTTGAAAAAAAATAATAAGTAATAAAAAGCAGAGAAGGCCTCAGGCCAAGGAAATTTCAAGTTATGATAATATAGAGAAGGATTTTATACTTGGACTAACTGAAATATAGCCATAAATAATATATAAAATACCTAACAACAGAAGCATCCATCCATTGCCAGTATGCCAAATACCATGCAGCATCTTGGTAAAGGATATTGGAATCTGCTATAGTAACTCTCAAGCTGTTCATTCTGTTAAAATTGTTCTGTCCTTTCTCTCCTGCACTAAGCATTATTCAAGAAATGCATACATTGAACCTTCATCTAGGTCTTATGTTCTCATCAAAACGTTTTGCTGAGAAACCCTGGGTTTAGGCACAAAAATCAGGACCTTTGTGCCCTCTAGTGGAGCTTCTCTGGTTGCAAAGGCAGCTGTCAGCACCTGAGCCCATTCCCCAGAAACTGGAACAGTTCAGCTATCAAATTCCATGTGGAGGGTGTGAAATGCCCAGTCACAGGGAAATCCAGTTCACTGTTTTCCTGCAGATCCCTCGGAGCCAGCTGCCCAGCAAGAACCACACTTCAGTCACCAGTGGCCAGACAGGTACCAGGAAAGGCCAGAGAGATCCAAGAAAATGTCAACCAATACCTGGGACTGCCCACAAGAGGACAGGTTCTGGGACATCTCACAGCTGTATTTCCAGGCAAACAGGTGCACTATGGAGATTTCTCACATCTATACACCAGGTAAGCCTGGCACCTAAAATCCAAATCCAAAACCACACAGCTCCCAATAACCACTGTCCAAGAGGAAAAAAGAAACTGAGAAAGTAGTTTATGTACTTTCATTACAGCTGGGAAGGGGCAGGAAAGTACAACTCCAAGAATATTTATTCCTCCAGACCACTGTGCCTCTCCAGTTATCTTTTTCTGCTTTTTCAGTGATAACCACCTCTGTGGATTTCACAGACCTAACTCTCTGAAGCTTGTTATAAAGGAAAACATGTTACTACCAGATGTAAGAAGCTAAAAACAAAGAGAAGATTTCAGTAAAAACTGTGAAGGAAAGTGAAGAAATCAGGACTACTGGACAGTGTCATCTGAATCAGCTTGGCTGGAAACATGTTTCCAAACACAATTAAGTTCAGTCTGAACCAGTGCTGAAGAGCTGGCTTGCACACTATTTCCTCCAAACACCTGACAGATACAATACAGGGGCATTCACAAATGGATGTGGCAGAACCCAAATTCTCATAGAAAAGAATTGACTTAATACTGCAGTTGAATTCTGGCAGCAGCAACAAAGAATTAAATGAGACAACTATGCAGATGTCTTTTCTACAAACCTCTTGGTAGAGTATACAATGTCCTCAGTGCTACCTCAAAATCACCCTAAATGCCAACTCTTCTAAAGAAGCTATTTTTCTTCTTAGCAATATCAATACTTCCAAAACATTTCAAATCTTACATTTTGAAGTATTTAGCACTACAGTTTTCAGCATTATGCACAAGACAGCACATCTGCTCACCTGAAAGAGGACTAAGGGATTTTAGGCAACAAGAAGAATAAAAGAAAACAGCAGGATGGTGACAACAGTAATGTGTAAGACTTTTAGGATGAAAAGATAAATGTAGTGACATGAAAAATGCCTTTGATTAACAGAAAAGCAATTAGTCACATCTTATAAAGAATCAATTTCAAATGGCAATTGTCTGCAGAATGTGAATGCAGTTTCTTTCACTGCTTTTCACTGGTAGTCTGCTATGACTCCCATGCTGACAGGAACAGTCTTGTTCAACTCCTTCTTCAAGACTTTCAGAGGCTACTCAGCTGAATGGCATCTAAAACCAGCTGTAATGCAGAAAAACAGTACAAAACTTACCACTTCTTCATCTGAAAGCTCTCGGCCTTGTATACTACTGTTTTCTCTCACAGCTTGTTGGTGTTTTTTCCCTTTAATGTGGCTGAAAAGATACACTTCTGATGAAATCTGTAATGACAATAACTAATAGTTATTCTTCCTTTGCAAATTCCATAATGTATAAATAACAGTACTTTAAACATAATATGAAATATGCCAATTTGTCAGGGGTATGTTCAGAAATTCAAGCACAGTACCTGAGGAGTCCTCAATGTAATTTACATAAACATCTTTTATGCAGGACTTAACAATAAATTACAGAATGATTTGCTAGCCAGCAGTGTAACAACAGATTAAAAAACACATTAGGCTCTCCTCTCATTTTCACTTTAATCTAATTTCATATATTGGAGTTTCATTCTGAAATGCATGATCAGTGAGTGCACAAGACTCCAGCCTGCTGAGCCTGAGTTTCTGTTCCAGCACTGCCTGAGGTGATCCCATGCAATCTTGCTTAATGCAGCAATTAAAGAGAAATAATGCTCAGTGGCATATAAGGCTCCAATAATGCAGAGTCTCTGCAAAGCAGGGAAAGCAGTTATCAGGAAGGGATCTCTCAGCTCTGGCCCAGGGGCTGTGTGGCTTCTCTCCCCCACCATTCCTGGGACAGGGAGGGCAGGCACAGGCAGGGAGCCCCCGCTGAGGCTGGGCCACTGCCAAGCAATGTCTTTGGCCTCCAACAGCAACCAAAAAACCAGACACCAAAGGAAGAGAGGAGACAAAGAGAACGCTCCTTTTCCTGTCCAACACTTCTGAGTGTCCAACCAAACTCAATCTGAGAACTTGATGTGGTTTCTCTGTGAATTTCAGTCTGACACTTAGCCAATCAGCCCCTGGACTCACTAAATTCAAATATCCACAGAATCTTACAGCAAGGTGTTCCCAGCTCAGCTGCCTGCTATGTAAAGGACCACATTCTTTACTTTGCTTTAAATCTATCTTTTAACTACCTTCTTCCATCTGATGCTCCTGAGTTCTTGCTTCTCTCAGGAGAGGCAGCCAATAACTGAGCACTGCCCATCTCCATTCTATCCACAACTCTACAGCTCTTTCAAGTCTTCCCTAAGTCACTTGATTTATGGGCAGAAGACTAGGATGCACTTCTTACAAAAGCAGAGCAGGGGTACAGTAAATGTGCAAGTGAGGGAAGCAGAATTTGCAGCTTCATGGCTTGGGTTGGTCTTGCAATTGCAGCAGTATCCCCCCTGGCCAACTCACCATGACATTGCACAACGAGCACTGCTTCTTCCTCTCATAGGGTGTGAGCTTTGGTGCATAGTCAGTGTTAGCATGCCTTCCACTACTGAGCTCAGCTGCTTTCTCCTTCCTCTGCTCAATTTGCTCCATGTGCCTTCTAATACTTTCATCATGCTGAATGGGAAATAAACAAAGCAACCAAGAGAAACCACATTGAATGACAGCAAATGGAATTGAGCTGTGCAAAGAAATATTGAGGTATTTTTCAGCTAATGTATCCTTTTATACCTTCAGTTGAATCTTCTTCTGCAGTTCTTCCATGGCTTCTTGCTGAGCTGCAGTAAGAGCTGCCAACCTCTCTTCTCGATCTCTGATCAAAAGATAATCAGTATGGGGAGAATTTGTATCAATGTAAAGCATGGACAACACTGGCACATTTATGTTTGGAATGCTGAACAAGAAAACCCAAAAATGAAGTTGAAGATGGTTCAGTAGAAAAGAAAAACAACAAGAAGCGACTTAGGTACCAGAGAAGGCTGTTGTTTTCATGTGAATGACTTGACAGACACTTGAACCTTTGTAGCAGAACCTGGCTCACACCTCAGTCCCAATCAGAGCAAGGAGAGTCAAGAAGATGCCAGGGAAGAGTGATGAATGTGAAACCCTGTCACCACTTGCATTCCTCAGCCAAGGGCTGCAGTCAGTGAACCAAAGGGGAGGAGCAGATGACAAATAAAAATAAAAACCCCTTGCAGCACTGAGGGCAGTGCCTTATAAAATGTTAATGACCACAAATTTAAGTAATGAAACTTCCAGATAAAACTCTGACCAACAGCTTTACTGTGTTGGAGAGATTTAGATTTTTTTCTGAGAAAAGAACAAGAGGTGTAACTTGACTCGTAAGCATGACCATTAAGCAGAAACCCACAGGTCAGAGTTTCATCAAGAACAACTTCCTAGTGATCAGTAAGCCCAGGGAGCAATTAAATGCTAAAGGGGAAGCAAGTCAGCTACTCATGCTGTTTATACAAACAAAACTTGTAGAGTGTGATGGGAGAAGCGTGGCAGCTCTGAAGTGCCAAAGACATCATGAAGGCTCTGGGTAAAACTGAGCTATGAAGGAGTCAGTCAGAGCCATCAGTCATCTTTTCAAAAAGCATTCTGAAATTAAAGGAGCCTGAGTGACAAAACTAGAGAGCCTGACATAAGGACTATTACCCAAATTGCAATGGATTTTGTCATGTGTGGATTTCTGTTTGTCTGGGTTTTTAAACAGAAATCTGATAGAAAAACCAAAATCAGCTCCATAAACACTGAAGGCTCAGATAAAGTAACATTTTTAAAACAAAAAGCCACAGAAAATACAAAAAGAAGACAGCAGAGGGAGTAAATCAAATGATAAACACTAAAAATTGTTCTTTCAGAAAGAAAAGGTGAACTCTTCCAATGACTGTGGGCACAGGAGGGGTGAGGAGGAGATCATGGATGAGAAGCATTGGGTAGTTCATTGTGTTATTGTCCATGAGGTACAGAAAGGAAAACTTAACTACAAGCTCATTTTAGCTGTTTCTTTCAGTCTGCATTTTTACATACTTGCTTAATGCTACAAACTACAGCAGATTATTATCATTTCATACTTTGGGTTAATAATGCTTTGTCTTTGAAAAATTTCCCAAGTTTCCTTTTATAGAGCATCAACACAACTCCTGCACAAGCCCTTCTGAAAAGCATTATTTTTCCATAGTCAGGGCACTTTATACAATTTCATGATTTCCATTGACAAGAACAGCATCTTCTATATAGTGGATTTCAACTCTCTGGAATATAAAATACTTTGAAATTACAACTAAAACTTAACTGGAAACAAGTAAAGGGCAGAGGGGCTTTTAAAGTCAGTTTTAAGTACACTATTCCATTCATACAGATGTTCTAATAACCAACAGATGCACACAGTAAAGCTTATACTGAATAAACTTTGAGCAGATACTGCAAAAATTGCTCATTCCAGCCCAGTATTTAATCTTCAGGATACAAGCCAAATCCTAGCAGCAGGAAAAAACCCCAACAAAGCACCAAATGATATCCCCAAGGTTCCACCAAAAGACACTGCAATCCAGGGTGGAAGGGACAGGACAGCCAGATTCCTGGCAAGCTCATCCCCCCCTGAGCTTCAAACCCAGGGCACTGAGACCTCCCTGCACTCTGCTATGTGAGGGAAACCTCAGAACAGTTACTAGGGAGATGGAATGACTCTGACATAACAGAATCATCACTTTGTAAGGCACCACAGACATTCTTTCCTGCTCTTTCCCAAAATTATCAAAAAGAAAGAAAGAAAAAAATTCTTATGTAATCAACATCTGGCAAAGAAAAGAAAAGAAAAACAAGTGCAAGCACGGTACTGCAATATCAAGTACAAAAAGAGTTTGAAAACTGAGAGTTAGAGCAGCAAACACAGAGATTTGCTGACACACGACAGGAACAGAAGGCAAATGGAAACTGCCTTCTCCTCACAAGTCATAAGGAAATGAATGAGGTGCAACAAAAGGATGGAGCCAATTTAACACTGATTAAACTCAAAGAGCAAGGAATCAGATGCTTGGAGATTTTCCACAGGATCTAGCTGCAGAAGGCCTTCGAAGACAAAGATGTCAGTAGGGCAATTATTGGCCATTGGTTACTTTGAGGGTCTCCTCAGATTTCAGAGAGATGTAGAAGCCTTACACATGCAGGGTCTACCTTCCCAGAACAGCATAACCAAATTCTCCATTAGTCCTAATCTTCCTCGAGTACTTGCAAATGAGAATGAGATACTGAAGGATCCCTTCCAACTCACTTTATCTCATTGTGATTTTGGCTCAATACACTGAGGAAAGGTCCATGAAGCCCCAGCAAAGGCTACAGATCCTGCCCAGAATTCATTACCCATCTAATGGAAAGCTGAATCTCTTTATGATATCACTCAGGACCTCAGAGTATGAAAGGTGATCAATAATTTCTGAATATTTTACTTGGGGAAAAAAAATCCTCTTCATGACAATTTTGAAGAAAACGAGCCATGACAACAAAAATGTATCAAGAACCATTACTAAACACCCACCACAGAAAAAACCCAAACTTTTACCAAGGTTTTGAGGACTGCTTATGGCATGGGAACTGCAGGAATAGAGGGAGAAATAAGAGGTGAATACAAAGAGAATTTGGTAAATTAAACAAGCAGAATGTATCAGACTGCACCAGACTGGAAAGCTAACCTGTCTCATACACAACATTCACTCTCTGCACCTCATGTTTGGCTCAAAAGGAAGAGAGATGAGAGTCCACGTGAAGCCCCCTTTATGAACTTTTAATTATGGACAAAACTATAAACCAAGTAGTTCACAGGCTGCAGAATTAATGAAGCCTGATTTCCTGGCTGTGTGCTTCACAAATATAATCTCTGGTATCTCCAACAATGTGAAATCAAATTGATGCCAGTAGCCCAAAAGTTTCTGGAGAGTGGAGGAAATGGAGAACATGGGTACATTATTCTTGTTCCCTTTGAAAACTAAGGTGAAATATGAAAAAGGCAAATTATTACAAGGTCTTGTCAGCAATAAAACTAAGAATATAACAAAATACAGCCTTACAACTTACATTGTGCATATATGTAAGGAGAGTACTACAAAAACGTACTATATTTATATAGAAAGTACTATAGTACTTCAGAATTTATGATAACTCACCTGATTTCTCCTTTCAAGTCACTCATAAGGAATCCTGATTAATGCTACTTTTTAAAATCCTAAGCCTGACAAGCCAGGAAGGTACTGCTGTTGTAGAGAAGGTGCAGTTTGCTGGGGAAGGTAACGGTGATGGGAACCAAAGGAACGACTGCCAAGTTACCTGGCCCTCTCCCGTGCTGCATCCTCTCGTGCCTTTTCCTTCTCCTGCCTCTGCTGCTCAATCCGGGCCTCCTGCTCCTTCCTCTTCATCAGCAGCTCCTCCACCCGCGCCTGCCGCTCCGCTTCCAGGGCTCTCTTGCGCTCCTACCCAGGGAAAGGCAAACTCTCACTGCTCTTTTAGGCAGGAATTGAGAGGAGCTGCATTTCAACAACTGCAGAAGCCCCAAGCTGTATGTCCCAGGGCCCTGCAGCTCCAGAGGCACGGTACCTGGACTGCCTCGTCCCGCGCTTGCTTCTCCTCCTGCCTGCGCTGCCGCTCCTCCTGCAGCTCGTTCAGGCGCTGCTCGTACTCCTTCAGCTTGTTCAGCACGTCGTGCCGCTTGTTCTGAGCTTCCAACGTGTTTATGAAAGCAATTTCATTCACCTGAGAGCAACCAGGAAGAGTAAGAAAAGAGCCAAGAAGTTGAAACAGGTTTCATCTTAGGGGATTTCATCCGTTTGTTAATTATCCGCTTGGTAATTAAACTGGTGGGACATTTCTCCAGATGGGCTGGAAAATCGTCAACTTGAGAATAGGTCTTTAGGTTTTGTAATGATTTTTTATTGTTTTGTTTTACTTGTTTTGAACAAAACAGCCTATGGAATATCAAAAGAAAATCTTAATTGTATCAGAGAAACAAGAAACTTTGGGTAAAATACAGAAAAATCCTCTCAATTCTATCAGCACTTCACTGGTCCATTCTCTCAGTCACAACATGTGTAATGTTAAAACCCAGATAGATGAATCAGTAAAATACACAAGTGCTAGCGGAATCCAACAGGGCTTTTGAGCTAACTTTAAAGACATATGTACTTATTGATCAAAAAAGTTGAAGTATACATAGCATGAATAAGAAAAAAGCCAAACAAGCTTGTGGTCTAGTATTTCTTATCCTGTTTCATGAACATGTGCTATCTTTTTCAACCAGTGTAATACATAAGAACAAAAAAAAAAAAAAAAAGAAAAGGTTAGCTTAAAAGAACTTCAATGGGTACACTAAATAAAACAGGTAAAGAGAACACACAGGGAAAGACAAAAGCAGATCATGAAAAAGGTTGGTAGGATCATGTTTGTAACTTTGTTTACTGACCAGAATCCATTTACAGAATGGATTTTACAGGTCAGTAAACAAGCAAGCACTGGGAATTTAGATAACCAACTGGGCAGCAACAGTTACCATGGTCAGCAGCTATCCTACCCATCAGCTATTTCTCTAAAGCCTTCTGGCCCAATTAACCTTGATTTCCAGAACATAAGAACCTCATGAGGCAGCAGATCCCACACATCAAGCACACACAATATTTGGAACATCTGCTTATCTGGGGAACTATGGCAAGTGTGATTTAGCTAATATAATTACAGAAGTCACACTGGTGTAATGGAATAGTAATCAATGTACAGCAGACTGAATTAGTCTAGAAAGCCTTTTAATCCAAGAGAGAAACAGCAACTCAGTAAAAAAGTGCTTATCTTGAAACACAAATGAACAGCTGCATCAATCACAGCTGGGATACATGCTCATCATATAATGAAACAGTTTTGAGGAGACACATGTATCTTCATTTGGGGAAAACAGCCTTTAAAATAAAATACTTCATTTATTTTATGCTGGTTTTGGCTGGGAGAGAGTTAACTCCCATTGTAGTAGCTAGTATGGGACTATGTTTAGGATTTGTGCTGGAAACTATGCTGACAACACAGGGATATTTTAGTTCCTGTTGAGCAGGGCTTGCACAGCAATAAGGCCAAGGGACCAAAGGGATGTCTAAAACCACAGGACATCATGTGCAGCAACAAAACTGGGGGCAGGTGGGTGTGGGACCACTGGCAATTGTTTCCTTTTGCATCATTTATCTCTCTTTGTTATTTTCCTTTTTCTTAGAACTGATTTTTCCCCACCCAGTTGTTAAACTGTCTCTGTATCAACCCAGCAGATATCTTACCTTTACACTTCTCATACTCTCCCTCCATCCCATGGGACGGGAGGCAGAATAATTGTGTGGTTGTGTGGTGCTTAGTTGCTGGCTGGGGTTAAACCATTAAAAATTTTATCAAAGTAGTATGAATGAAGCAAACCAAAAAACATCCATCTAGTGACTGCCTTATGGAATTATGAATTAAGTCAGAAGAGCACTAAACATACTTAAGTTAGAATAACTGCCACATGCTAACTGCAGGTCTCTGTCTATTCCCAGCTGCTCAACAACATCAGTGGTACAAAACACAGCAGCACAACCACAGTGTAAGGACACAGTATGCTGTATCTGGAATGGCTTTTTAACAAAGGAGAAGAAAAATGTGCTCCCCCATGGAGTTGGAAAAGCTGAGCTGACCATCAGACCTTCTAGTCCTTCCAAGAGGACTAGGCATCACCAAAAATGCTGCCACACTGTGAGGAACAAAAGCAGCAAGGCAACGATCAGCTCTTTATTTCAACCCATCTTTTCTTCCACACCAACCCACCATGATGTCTAATAACTGCTAATTAATTTTAAGTCACATTAGAAAAAATGCACCATTTAGACATCAGCATTTATCTGCTTCATGGCTCACATGTGCTGGTTATCTAACCTGCCCTGTCCTTCACAAACTACTCAGGAGCACTCTGAGGTACAAGATATATAAAAGCATAGCTATTAAACAGTTCCTTTGAAAGCAAAGTCACTTACCTTGGCTTCTTCCTCTTGTGCTTTTTTCACAATTGCTTGTAGCTGCACTTCACGTTTGAATTCTGCGTGGAGTAACTTCTCCTCCATCATCCTGCGCCTTTGATCTAACAACTCCTCTTTCCATTTCCTCACATCTTTCTCCTACACAAGGAGTCAATTCATTACTAACACAGCATCTGACAACAGGGCCTGAATTTTCCTCAGCATTTTCTAATACTTGAAGCGTTCCTCATGGTAACAAAATATTTGCATGCCCTACACAAAGCCTGCCTAAAGTTTAACTCCAGTACATTGCCTCAGTTTGGTGAGTTTCACCATTTCTGTTGGATACATGCAACACATTTCTACACACATTGTCATGCCTTCCCTGAATCTGAGATTGCCTCCTTAGAACAGTCAAGAAGTTCATGATTTGAAATAACACTTTCTTTAATTGCTGAGATGCACAAGTCAGCTGTGAAAACTACTCAGATGACAACTTCATCTTAGCATTGGTTTGAATCTCTAATATGTCTACGATGTGGAAAAAAACCCCTTTTCTGAAAGGCAGCAGAGCAGCCCTTTATATCACAGAAAGCTTACCCTCTCCATTAATTTCTGAAGCTTCAGTGTCTTTTCCTCACGTAACTTTTCCCTCAGCTGTTGAGCTTTCATTTGTTTCTCCTCATGCTTCTTTTTGGATTCTGCTATTGTTCTTTAATTAAAAACCAAAGCAGAACAAAAACAAGTTAGACAATATTAACTGACAGCGCAGCAAACATTTCTATGCCATTTCACTACGAGAAAACAAATAGGCCACTGGAGGGCTATTATTTCCTGTAAATGTGAATACTGTTCTTCTGGACTACTGCATTTGGTGGACAATGCAGCACACGAGCCTACTGACGGAAAAAATATAGAGAGATCTCTGTAGCCCTTTCCACCCAGAGACTTCAAGAGAGTAGGTTTCTGAAGGGTTTCCAGCAGCCATGGGTTTGGCTGGCCAGGCAGGTCAGAGCTGCAGCACCTTTTGCGAGAGGGGGACGAGAGCTTCTCGTGCATGTGGATGCCGTGCCCGGGGGGCCGCGCCGGCTCCTCCTCCACTCGGTCTCCCCACGAGTTGCTCTGGCGCCACGACTCACGAGCTGCACAGATAAAAACAAAGGGGGGGGATCATTTAAACACACTTCTCCACAAGGAAGGCCATGAATAAGGATTGGGTTCTCTAGTTCTCTCTCAGATGGGTTTCTTTGAGCCTAGGTGAAAATACAGACTGAAGCATCTTTAATAGCTGTCCTTTCTTAATGTGATTTTATTACGTTTTTATCCAGATGTTTTTATTACAGTTTTATCCAGATGTTAATATAAAACTGGATTAAAACCTGTGAAATTCTAATAGAAACATGCAGAAAGAGAACTGAAGAACAAAGACACAGAGACAGTTTGAACACAGTCTAACTTTCTTCAGGAAACAACAGAGAAAATAACATAACTTACAATGCGTTGGGCAAACTTCTGAGACCATAACTAACCAAGAATAAAATGGGAATTGTTCTAAATTTTTGCTGTCATTTCCACATGTGTCATAAGCACAGTAACATATCAGAATTTACCTTCATAATCTGCCAGAACATCATTCCAGTCCATAGACAAACCACAGAAGGATATGCTTCCATTGCCCATATTAGCCTGAAATTGAATATGAACCAGACAGTAAAAACATAAACCTTAACTCGCAGGTGCACACACACATTAAACAGTGCCAGCCCAGCAATATTCAGCAATGCTTCCAAACAGAACTGGCCACCCCAGAGGCAGACACTGTTCCTGCTCTGACAGTAAAAGTGAAGACTTGCCTCACCTACTCTTCCACAGTAGCAATGAATGTAACAAATCCCAGCTCCCCCCGTTTTGCACCCAGAAATCAGCAGCAGGACACTGACTGCAAGCTCTGAGGGCTCTGTACCACCCAGCAGCACTGTGCTGCTGAGTTCAGTCAGACTAAATACCCCTGATGGGATAATTATTACATGGCACTATTGCACGTATCACACAGGTTACGTCAACGCCAAAACAAACGCCAACAAATTCTGTATTTATTCTCCACTGCCAACAGAGCTTGAATCTGGGCACAGTGAAATGAACTGAACACTCACAGAGAAGTCACTGTCATTGTCAGTCTCGATGTTAATGTCATTGTTTTCCTCAGCCTCAATCTCTCTGGTTAGCTGCTCTTCCTCTGCAATAGCACTGGCAATGGCTTCCTCGTTTGCCTTCTCCAGCCGATCTGCTAACTCCTCCTTCTTAGCAAGGACTTCTGCCATGGACTGGAGGAAACATGACACAAGAAAAAAACCTAAATAAGTAGCAGGCACAAAAAGGAGTATTCCACATAGTTAACATGAACTATGTGATATTTTGTTCCACTTCTCTTTACTTACAGTTTTTTTACTGATATATTTTGTGAAGGTAGCTGAAAATATAAACCCCACTAAAAGTGTTAGCAACTATTAACTCATTTAGTAACTACATGAAACACTTAGGAAATAATTTATTCACATAATTCAAAAACTTATTCTACAAACACTGTCATTAAAAGCACAAAGACAGTCTCCCAGTAATTACTGTTTTAAATACTTACTCTTAGGGACTAAGCAAGGCATACTCTGAGACACGAGCACGTGCCATACTGTTACCTCTGCAAAAGGAACCATGCTCCAAAGTATTATTTAAAGGTGGCAATTATGTGCATGAACTGTATCTGGAAACTTTATCACAGTTAATACAATGGAATCTCAGGCTGTACTTCTTTTTCAACACGAATGACAAAAGAGTGGAGCAAAAATGTAAGCCTGGATGTGCTGATTGTCTATTCCTTCCCCAGTGTCCAGCATTAACCAGAGCACTTCCACTCCAGTACCAAACCCTGTGCCATAAAACACAAAGTGGTTTTTAAAGCAGACAGATCTGGAGCAGTGAAATGCTTCCAAGAGACACAGATCCCACCAACCTGGCAGCATCCTGAACTGTTAATAACTGAGCATCTGAAACAATGTTAGCGGGTGAGATGCTTGAAATCTGCTCTAAAAGCAAACAGGTACTTGGCTTGGAAATTACCTAGCAGGACTCCAGTCTGCAAAAGTTAAAGTAATTTACAGGAAAACTTCTGCAAATCAGAATTTTTATCTAGTTTCTGGCAAAACAAACACAACCCCCTAAAAACCCAAAACAAAGCAAAGTCTGAAAGTATAACCTGGATTTTATGCAACGTCACTGCAACTCTCCACTCAGAGAATCCCAGTGAAGCACACACCCTGAGAGCTGCAGAATTCTCCAGACAGGAAAGGACATTTTTTTGGGAAGCCAGATAAAAACAGAAAACTGACTTCATGTTTTTTGCTGTAGGAATGGCATTCCTCCAAATTGCTTGTTGCAAAGGGGGACCCAGCAGAGCAGCTCAGCAAGTCTTAAAAGGCCTGACTTTGCTTCTCTCAGAATTTTGATACCCCAAGTGCTTCCAGTTTGAATGATGAGCAAAACTGAGTAAGACTTTAATGAGAGTCTGACTTAAAGTGACTGCTAGTGGAAGGAAATGAAAAATTAGCACAAACATCATTAAAAGAAGTAATGAGAGCTCAGATCTCTTTATTACAAATAACACATTTGTATCTCTCTAGTTTAAGTTCCGAAACTTTACCGGAATTAAATTCTATAATGAAAAGTATCTCTGCAACAATTTATTTTTCCTACAGTGAGTGCCTCATAGATCTTTCTACAGCTTTTACATAAGGCTAGCAGTAAACACTGTGCAACACATACCGAGAAAATTAAGGCTTAGATTTATTATTCACTCACTAATCTTAGGAGATTTCTTACCAATCTGGCAGCACTCACATTTGAAATATCTGAGGGATCCATTTCAGTTTCAGATTTAGCTTTTTCTGTTTGGTACCAGTCTGTAGCATCAGTGCTCTGGGGAGAGGCTTCATTCACCTGCAGAGGTTTTGAACTGCAGTCAGTGCTGGTGAGAACTGCAGGCATCTCAGGAGCTGGCTCTAAGGAATCCCCTTGCAATGCTGTGCCAGTGCTCCCATTGGCTTCCAAGGCTGTGAACTAACAAGAGGCATTTGCAAAATTAACAAAACAGAATATACTGATTTTTAAAGTCAGAGTCAAATTTTAAGGAAATACCTGGCAACAACAGCTAGTGACGCAAATAACTTCACTTATTTCAGATGCTCATTGCCTTGCAAAAATTGGATCTTTCTACCTGAAATCTATGCATGAGATGTGCTAAATGCTGACTTTTTGGAAAACATAGAAAAGCTGTCCATAGCATCATAATTTTAATTAGCCTATTTGTACTGGCATCTCACTGCATTTCCATAAATGTAACTGAAATAACCATTATTTTAAAAGCCTTTTCCAATCTGGCTAGTTGATAAAAGCTCTAGCCAACGCCACCTTTAGAAAATGCTCTAATCTAAAAAGATTTAGATTAGAAAATGGTTCATAATGATGTACTGACCTGAGCCCTTTCAGTCAGGGGGCCCTCACAGTGATGTGAAGTATCCTTCTGTACCAGCTCCGTGCTTTTGGCTGCAGCACTGCCAATGGCTGCACTCCCATGCTTGCTTTCTGCTGGTGGTGAAATCACATTTTCTTTGTCACTGTCACCCCTGGACTTCAGAGATTCTGCAGCTGCAGGAGCTTTGGTTGCCAAAGCTGTGGATCGAGATCGCACGGGCCTTCCACGCTGAACGGTCTCCCAGCCCTCCGCGTCCTTCCGATCTACGTGAGGGAAAAACCATTCTCAGACAGGGACACTGACAAACAGAAGCATTAGAAACAACTGTTTTATTACAGTATTACACACGTTGTGGGAGAAAAGTTTTGTCTTTAAAAATCAATACCAAGAAAAAAAAAATCAATGAAATATTCTTCAGCAAAGCTTTTTACTCCAAGGACTGCTATTGGTATAACAGACACTGGATAGCTCCATTCATGGGACACGTTCTCTTAGTGCAGAGGGAAAGTACTCAGACACAAAACGGTGTGGGAAATGGCAACATGCACTTCAGCTTGCCATGCTTTTTCCTTGCTACTTCAAGAGATGCTAAAGTGCAACAAAGCAACAACATCTGCTCTTTGCAGCAACAGTAACATCAGAGGCCTTTTGTGCAAGTGCAAGAACAGACATAATTGCGTGACTTAGCACGGAAAGCAGAAACGTGGCTTACTATCCCTACTATTCTGCCAGTACTTTCTTTACTTCATTTTCTATTTGTTTCACTCTGATAACAAAAATACACAAATTGGTGTCAGCTTTTAGAAAACTGCTTTTCCTAGATTCCAGGAAATAGCAAAATAATGCTACAATGGGACTGCAAACTGAAGGAGAAAATAGAAAAGCAGTTTTCTTCAATTTCCTTGGATTTCTATACAGCTGTTACGTATAACTTTCTGATCAATGTGTCTGATATCTGATATTGGTACATACTTGAAAACCATTTAAAGTTACATTTGTCTGCCTGAAGCATCAGGTCGTAGGTGTGATCAGATTTCTAAATTTCAAGGTGAACCCCTTCTTCATGTGTAACATTTTGGTGGCCAGCAATTACTAGCATATGTATTCTCACAACTGTAAGTGATTCTTTGAAGCCTGGCACCACAACTCACAAGTGTGAAAGTTGAGTTCAGGCCTGTCTATTTGCTGAACAAAAATTCTTGCAAAAAACTCAAGAACTATGTATATATTGCTCAACATATTTTGGCAAAAGCTGCTTTTAAGATCATTCCCATGAAAGGAAGAGAAGGGTGTAGGAGATGACTTCTACCTGGAGAAGTAGAGATGCAAAAGAACCCAACAGTAAATTGTCTGTTTTACAGGGGGTAATAATCTAGAATACAGCTTGTATAAAATACGGATTCTCTGTGTATTTCTAAAGTCTTTACTAAAAAAGATGGGCATGTAGCTCAGGCACAAAGACCAGAGCTGGAGCTCAAACATTAAGGTTTAGCATATGAACTGGACTAAAGAGCCTTTAGGTGGACTTGAACTGATGTCCAAGAGCAGCAGTAATCAGTGAACTGGAAATGAGCCAAAACCAGAACTAATGGCACTTTAATCCTTTGCTGCCCTTGGCATTTTACAAACACTGCTCATTTAACTTTTGGGTTCTTTTAACATCTCAGGGGGAAACAGCAGCCTGGCCCAAAAGCTGGTGTAACTCCTGAGCTACCAGGGAATTTGACAGGACTGAACTGGAATTTATCTTTGCTGAGCAGCTCAATCAACAGCTGCTTTTATATAACTGTTCACAAATGATAATGGTAATGACAGATAAAAAAAAAAAAAAAAAAAAAAAAAAAAAAAAAAAAAAAATCTGGTATTTTACTATTGAGACTGTTTCACTCTGGAAAAATTGCTGTGCCTTTCAAAGTAAACAAAACTCCCAGACTGAGTGAATGAATATAGCTGATCTCTTCAGACCACTGCTGGTACCAGAGTCTGCAAAAAGCCTTTCTGTGTTCCTTCCCCTCATGTGCATTTGCACACATTTCAGGGTGGCCCACTGACCAGACATGGGAATGGCAGGAAAAACCACACCAATTACATTTTCCTTTGCCACAGACCTCCCATTTGACCCCTGTAGACAACTTTGGCCTTCTTTTCATTTCTTCATCTTCATATAGAAAAAATATCATTACCTACAGGACCTAGTGATGGGAATAGATTGCCCTCTCAGGGCAATTCTCCAGGGAATAGGGTTTAATTCCCCAGGAATCACAATCAGATTTAATGCAGAAAGCTCACAGCCTGTGCAGCATCTGGCTCTGCACCCTGTGGGACAAGGACTGCTCAGGCCCCTTAAGGACCCCACTGGCTTTAGAAACTGATGGGACCACAAAGACTCTGCTGTGTCTGGCTTAGGACAAAATCTGGCCAAGAAATTTCCCTGGCAAGTAACAGACAACAGAGATTGTTCAGGAGAACTGCTAAAATCAACCAAAAAATCACCACTGCTTTACTGCAGCAACTTTTGGGTTTCCTTTTGCTTGTCATTTGCACAACAAGATTGTTGAAACACTTCACTTCTATTTGTTCTGAAAATTGAAGTCACCTTTTACATAAAAGCATCTTTTCTACATTAAAAGAATCAGAAGATACCCTTCTGTAGTATCTACTACCTAAACATAATTTTACTAACATCTAGATAAGATATATTAATCATATACATGTATCTTAATTGTACTAATATCTACTAAAGTTTACTCTACCAAAAAAGAATATTCTTGCCTGTCTTGCCTAGTTGTTCTTTGTCTCGTGGCATATTTCTTAGTAGTCTAAAATGACAGAATTAATCAGAATAAAATTATTCAGAGCATAGAAAAACCATAATCACACTTACTAAAGTAAGAATGAATCTTTCCATAAAAGCCATACATGTTCAATTTTTAACTTGCATTTGTTCACTGTCAGATTCATATTTATTACCCAAGACTCAACCAAGCATTTTAATAGCTCAGAAATACTTGCATTTGAAAGAATATTGTTTGGTGACTTCTTCAAGCACAAAGCAGTTTTTAATGCATGTATGTATTCACTCCTGACCTACCTGGAGCCAGTTTAACAGTGTGATGCCACCTGACAATTACAGTGCACCAGGAGATTCTGTTCATTTTAATTCACCAAGCAGGTCAGCATTCAGCCCCTTCCAGGCAGGGTTTTTAACTAAGAGTTTGCAAAGCTAATACATTTATTGACATTAGATCACATCTAATGAGAGACAAAGTTAATACTCGGTAAGGCATCAATCTTCCTCCATAATTTTTCCCTGCATCTGGAATTCTTATAGCCCAGTAGCCATCTCCACAGGCTCTGTCTCACACGCTGGGTTTGATTACTGCCAGAGCTTTGTGAATGAATAATTCATTTGCCTACCCTGATGGCTCTCTAGTTTCATGTGAACCTGGCTGTCCCTGCCTGCTCTTGTGTTACAGGGACGTGACAAGCCAGCTGTTAGCTCCAGCCCTCCCAGCCACCAGGCTCTTGGGCAGTTGCTCCAGCTGGAAGAACTGGCCAAGGAGCCCGCTGGAAACATCATGAACAGAAATCCAGGCACCTGTGGGCAAACTCCTGGGGGGTTCTACCTTCAAAAAAATTTACTTGCCAGTAACATCCTGCCCAAAGCAGGACAGCTGCCTGAGAGGGCTCGACATCCTGCATGGTCTCCAGTCTAAGCTACATTTCAGAGAACATCTATTCACAGTATGGACATGAGCAATTCATACAAGATCTTAATGGTAATAATAGTAATAACAATAAAAAACAACCAGATTTCAAGTATGGCAACTGAAAAAAAAATTAGTATTTCGGAGAAATTTACATGTTCTAGATTGCTCTTTCTCCTAAATTCTGTAACAGTTATTTTAATTTTAAGCAACTACTTCCATTTCTAATAAACACTCTAAACTTGTAACTCATCTCAGTTCTTAGCACAGGCACCAGGGAATTCATGACCAGAAACTGCTCAGACAGTAAGAACAGACTACGTTTCATATTGTAAATAACACTCAAGCATGAAAGACAATTTTTTAAAACTCATTAAAATATTGAGGGTAACAGTAAGTTTAATGAGGGAAATGAGATAAGATGATTTAAACTCATTTAATTATGCATTCAGAAAAGGAAAGATTAAAGAACTATATGGAAAAATAATGCATTTTCTTTCTCCCTAAGGGCTTACTTAGTTAAATTTGGAAATTGCATCAACCATGAAACAGATACAGTATCATACCACTCAGCCACATTACAAAAACCATTGTGAGACCTAATGATAACGCTGTTGGGAATTGCTGGGGAAGAGTGTCAGGGGAAATCCTGTGCTGTAAGCCCCAGCTGGGCTTTGGGTGGGCAAGGGAGCATTACAGGAGGCAGGGGGAATCCAAACAGCTGGGAGTGCATTAGATGGGCAAGGGGCAGAGCAGGTGACACACGAGCCTCAGAGCTGCTTCAATAATGCATGTGAAGAGACTCTGTGGCTCCCTTCACAGAAACTTCACAGATTTTCATGCACTTGCATAAGTGAGAATAACTGGATCTCACCAAAGTGATTCCACCTCCCACACAAAGGACAACATGCTCCTACAGAGAACTTGATTTGTTAAAAACGCAACAATTCAGCCACGAGAAAACTACTGAAATTCTCCAATGCTCAATGTCAAAAATTAGAGACTACTAAAAATAAACAAAGTCTAGAGGCATGACTGTTATTTTTTTTAAATTAAATGTTTCAAGTCTGGATTGCATTGTACATTTGATTTGAAGATTACTGAACACTTGCAGGCAGGCACTACAGGATCTAAGGGGCTTCTCTCTTTTTGGAGCTCATCAGCTGCAAGTAACATTCAACAAAAGACAGCACAACACTAATTCTTCAGACCTCTAAAAGCCTCTGAAGGTAACATAACGATCAAGCCTTTTATTTTCCCTCTTAGCCTCTTAAAATACAGTTAACCATACTGAAATACAGATCACTTTTACTCCCTGTGTAGCTAAAAACACTCTCCACATGCACAAGAGCACCTAAGAAAGGTATTTTATTAACAGCTTGGAGCCTGTCACTAATACAAGCAATAATCACTAGAAGAAACTTTTTTTACAAGTAACTTCAACTACTGGCATGTACCTAAAAGGGAATTACACACCAATGACAGTGCTGAGAACTCAAACAGTGCCTCTCTCTAAGCAGCTCACTGCAACTGTACACTGCAAGCTGTTCCCTCATGCAAGCAGCAGCCAGGCATCCCCCTTCCAACCCCCATCCTTGGAGGGTGGCTTTGATGGCTCTGCTGTGAGCAGGGGAATCCACTCCTGAACTCGTTCACGTTACAGTGCAAGACCCCTGGACAAGATGTTTTACCTCCATAATATGCCACAAATCCTCAAGTCACCATACACGGCTTCTACTACTCCTAGGTTGAACACATAACTATCTTGAACTGATTGATGCACTTCCTGGAACTTTTATTTTTACTAAAAAAAAAATTCAAACCACTTTTATTTTCTTTCAGAATATCCATTTCTACATTCTGCCTGATGGTTTTGCAGAAAGCCATCTCAGACCACACATGAAGAAAATTAAGGGGGAAAAAAAAGCATTTCTGAAGACAATCTCAGGGATCCAGTGCAAATAAACTAATTTTATAAACCAAATGGTAGTTTTTTTATGTCTGCAATCAATCAGATTAATCAATCTCTTCTAGAACAAAGGATCCTGAATCAAGCATTCTCCAAGGAGCATCTTTAGAGAAACAAATCATAACTAAATGTGGTAACTCTTGTCTTCCAAGGAAAAAACATCAATTGTTACTTCAGCACAGTCCTAATAGCATGTTCTCCCAGGACATATAAAACTACCTTGAGCTCTTCCCAGATTCTTGTACATGCATTATTCTTTATGTTGTTAAGCCATCCCAACTTGCAGTCAGTTAGATTGGCAGTTTGGGATGTTATAAACTGGTATTTTAACAGATCAAATTCTAGTGAAAATACAGCAGAACGTTACCTACACATGAAAACACACTTTCGTCTCAAACTTAACTACTGCAATGTAAGGCTGCATGTATCTTTTACCTCTATATTGAACTTAAACATTGTATTTTGCAAAACTAGGTTTCATTTTGCTTAGAACATAGGTGATCACATTCTGAATTCACTTTATACCCCAGAATTTGTGAAGGTAACTGAAGCCACTGAAGGGCACTTGCCATTTTTCCGCAGTGACTTCTGTGCCGGAGGTACCAGACAGGCTTGTGCTGTTGCCAGCTCAGGATTGGCAGCTTTAGTTCCATGGTTGGCTTTTACCTTATCAGCCCAACTTACACCAGAAGGAGCCAGGCGGGTTGCAGAAATTGTCACTGCAGGGTTCCTAAATGAAAGTCACAGCTCTTTTTAGTGTCTGATCAGGTAACAGGATGGTTTGTTAGAAAGCGTTATCAGGCTGTCAGAGACTATCAGAACAGTGCTGTACAGAACTACTTCTCCTTTGGCAAACTCTCCAGGTTGCAGCAGTTTACACTGAAAAGCTGCTGTAATTTGCTCAACAAATCTTCGTTTTTAATAAACAAGGTGAAATTTAATCTTTGTGATACTAATTTCTGAAGGCATTAATGTTTTTGGCAACAAAGCAATGCATAGTAACAAATTCTACACACTAAGTCTTGAGAAATACTCCTGTTGTTTTAAGCCTGGTGTTTGACCATTTAGTACTCCCAATTCCTTTCTATTAAAAATAACAAACAGAATTTTCCTCCTCATCAGCCACATAACTTATTTATCACACCCTTCTCGCTATCTCTTCTCCAAATTCTTTTCTTTTTGCATCAATGCTCTTGGATATCTCTGAATATCCCTGTTTCTAGCTTCTGTACTTTTCCTACATTTTCTACACTGCTTTGGGGAAGATATGAAGATGCCTACAGATATGAATCATTAATTTCTACAGAGGCAGAAAGCAATACTGCCTCTCCTTTATCCCCTATTCCTTTCCTACAACTCCTAGCATTCTGCCAAAAATTTCTATAATACCAAGTACGTCTCAGCCCTTATTTTCCATCCTATTTTCTCTCTCACACACAAAATACTGTAGCTCTCTGGGGTTACCTTGCTTTGAGATGCACAAGTGGACTAAAACAGAAGAAAAAAGTGTGAAGGATAGAAAACTCATTTTGCTGCTCTAACACACAGAGTTGTTCATCATGTCCCTGTGACTGTGAATAAAACAGGTCCAGCAGCAATAGCAACATGTAATTACAGCCAAATAACCCAATTGTGCTGAGCTGTTACATTCTAGTAAAAATAAAAGAGCATTGATTTCTACCAGATTCAAGTGTTTCATTTGAAAGCTTGTGCATATTTTCTCCCCACCACCAGGCATTTCAGCAGATAGCTCTCAGGTGTTGTCAGGTAGGTATCAACAGATTGACCTACACAGGGCCTACACCACACACACTCTGCTTTTTCCACCAAACACACTTTGTAGTATTTTGGTAGAAATATTAGATATGCACAATTTCAGAGAGCTGACCAAAGAGCCCAGCAGCACACCTCTGCTGAGGGCACTGTAACCACTCAGGAAACTGGGCAGTGTGTTCCCTAGATCCCAACAAACCTGACAGGACTACAGCACACACATGGAGAAAAACTTCAGCTGGACACATCCAGCTCTCCAGAGTGAGACAGCACCAGACAGTGCTGCTCTAAATCTATGCACATGGCTTTCAGACATTTTCATTCCAACAAGTAAAAAATGCTTTACTGTAGTATATAACATTTGAACCAGGATTGGTTTCACCACGCATCAGAATCATCATGATCTCACTTTACACTCACACTTTCTGAACTATGTACTTCTGCTCACTCAGCTGCCCACTCACATTGCATACAACACTGGCAATTTTAAAATGCCCATTACAGACATTCTGACCTTTGTTTTGTGGAGAGAAGAGAGTACTAAACAGATCACATAAAATACACTAATAGCATTTTATCTTCAGGTCTTTGTAATGACCAGTAATTAAATATATTACCAAGTTAGAAAAGTCCTTGATAGCATTTTCTTTTACAGATCACGGGCTTTTTTTTAGGAATGCAAATAACTGCTTATATGATTTAATTAACAACAAAACAATACATTGGCTACTAGAGAAATATAGTGCATTCATGAACTTTGCTTCAAATGAATCTTTATTTTAGCTTCAATAAACTTCTTAGCTGGTTTCATACCCAAAATTTAAACTCCTTCGAGCATTTGATGTCACGCTGATCCTGTCTGTGGATGGACTTGGGATCACGTGGCGTCCTGGAGACATCTTCTTTACCTCCCAAGCCAGGGAAGTAGGTCTGCAAACCCAGGAAAGAAAAGTTTAAAAACACAATTCACAGTGACTCTTCCTCTATCACCTTAAAGCAAAACTAGAACCAACACTCAGTGAATTAACAAATCCTACTGAGTTCAATCATTCATCTTAGCAATTGCTTCTACACCAACTCCAGACCCTATATATCAAAAATAATAATGCCTCTTTGCAAGACTACAATGTTTATGTCAAATTCCAGTATAGAGCAAAGCATCAAAGCAACCATTTAAAAGGAAAAGTTGGGGGAAGGACTGGAAATATCCTCTACTTCTAAGTGAGAGTGACAACACACATTAAATGTCCTCACACCCATTTTGTCCAAAAGGAAAATTGGTTCTATTTGCTGAATCTCTCCTAGAAAATGAAGTTTACTGTGAACTTTACTCTTTCTGTAGATTAAAAAAAATATAAATCTAATTACCTGCTTTGAGCATCAGCTTTTTCTAGCTTCTCCTGTAGCTGTATCCAATCAATCAATGCTTTGAAGTCCCTTACATAGTTATCAAGCATCATCAGGACTTCCTGAAAAGCAAACATCACATCAATCTTTCTATTTAAAAAACAATCCCCCACCCCAAAAAAGGAACTGAAAAGAAAAAAGGACATTTACTATTTAGCTTTCTCATTAAACCCAAGAAAACTCCTGAAAACAAGAAGGCTCAGATAATTAAGACTTTTATGTGAACAATCATTAAAACACTTACCCTAAAAAAAAAAATAAGGTGCACATTCCTCAAGATCTGTGTCAGGATCAATGTGTAAGGACAAAATTTGCAAGAAAATAATCCTCAACACACATAAGGATACCTGCTTCATTATTTATGCCCCTTTTTTGGTCAGAGTTACCTTTTAAAATATGCTGGACATAAATCACCAAGAAGGCAAAACTATACAAAACCTAAAAGGTGTGTGGAAGACTAAAAATGTCACCATTAATGTTTGTGAAGTAAAAGCAGACAAAATTCCACAAAGCAACAGCATCAGAACCTGGGTGGGATTGAAGATACACTGTCAGAAATGATGCAGGCACGCTGGAGATTTACTCAGAACATGCAAAATCTTAATGAAGCAGTTTGAATCTGGAACCACATGTTGGTCTCTAACAAATAAAATTAACTGTTACAAAAGGATATATAAATTAACTTCACACTACACTAGGAAGAAAGTCACAGACAAAATGGTAGTGGCTGGAGACTTGTTTCTGATTAAAAAATCCTTAACTTTGAGAAATTATTGACTGTGTCTACTGATGCCCAGCTGGCACAAATGTATGAGTGTGGTACCCACAGCATGGTCAGATTACATCCAGAAAGAATGAAAAATTCAAGGCAAGCTGCCTCTACTCAGTTAATGGCACCAGTTTTTCATTGCAAAGCAGAGCAAAACACACAATATAATGGAACTCTCAGTCGTGTTCCCTGAACAAACTACAGTTATCTACTGCCCCTGGCAGGGAAAAGAGCAATTCCTTGTATTCCACACACAAAAATCACTGACTGAACGTGACAAAACACACACAGACTCAAGGCACCTCCTCAGCAAAACTGATTATCACCAACAAAGCACATGAATGACTTTCTAAGGGAGAGAGTTTGAGCTCGTGTCAGTCAGAAGGAGCAGCTTTCAGAACTACTCTATCTGAGACAAGAAAAATGAGTCCTGTACTCTGTCATGACAACGTGCTGAAAATAATCAAAATCCATGAATGAAGCTTGAATTCTATGAAACTTAAATGAGCTTCACATGTAGAATGTAAAGTACAGACATAATTTTATGGTATAAGGACAAAATGCTACTGTTTTACAAGTTCTTTACTATGCCAAAGTCATTCCTGCTGGTAAGAAGATAAATTTTCTACTCAAAGCAAATAACTATCAGAAATTTTGGGAACAATTTCCAATGAGGAGATATCGGTTTTTAAGTGTATAACTGCAAATTTTAACAATCAAACCTTTGACACCAAAACCAGTAAAAACACTCTCCCACAGTCCAGGTACTACCACACATTTCTGTAACATCATATCCCATACATTTTTACTTTTAAATGTCTCTTTAACAGAAAAAGCACCTCTAACACATGCAAAATGCTTTTCATGTAAAATCATATGGATTAATATTTATTTTGTTTAACTCTATCTTTGAAATCCAGCTTCAGTTTTGATGCAAGTATCCTTTTAACTACTCTCTATGACACAAACAGAGCATATGCTGGTTGCTGTAAGGCAAAGGCACCACAAAGTCAGACACCAGGGAAATCAAACAGAATCCCACTGCTGACACAAAAGTTGCTCTTTGTTTTGAAATATTCCCCAAAAATGCTAACAGAAATCTTTCTTACAATGCAGTTGGTTTACAGCACCAATATAATTCTTAAGTAAAGTCTGCTACAAGAAATGAACAAGTCAAGTGTTTCAGCCAGTTCTTTTTTCAATTCCACTAATAAAATTTCAGCTTTCTAATCCAATTCATGTCCATTTAGGTTAGCCCATACTAAGTTGTGCTGACTGTTACTAACAATGAGAGCATAGAAAGCAAAATTTAATTCTGAATCATTTACTTCTCAAGGCAGCCACTGACATATTCCTCACAGAAAAAAAAAAAAAAGAAAGAATTAATGTGAATGTGAGTTATATTTCTGAAGTTAGCTGGCACGGGAAAAAAAGGCAATAAATGGTTTAACCTATTTTAAGGAATGTTTAGCTCCACATTATCAGAAATGATCAGAGCAGACCCATGCAGCTGTAACCCGAGCCATGTCGTATGAACAAGGGAACACAAACAAGACAAGCAGCTGGAGCGGCCCCATCCCCACTGATGCACATCTCTCCCCCTAAAGCTATGAGGGCCATTTTGTCAAGCAGGATGGAGCAGAACAAAAGTGGCTCTGAAAGCGCCGTTTGCAGGCATGCAGATAACTCCATATAGATGTCCAGCTAAAATTACCAATTAGCTCCCCAATCGGCTGCAGCGGCTTCGATTGGTTTGTAATGGAGCCCGGGGCCGGCGCAGCGCAGGCCGGGCGGCGCCGTCCCTTTGTCCTCTGACACCGGATCCCGGCGGGGCTGCCGGAGCCGTCCCGCCCCACCTGCGGCACCTCCCGCGGCCCGTGCTGAGCCAGGCCGAAGCTGCACCGCTCGAGAAGCTGCTGACAAAAAGGAACCTTGATGGGCCACGCTGCGGCTGCACCCGAGTCACAACAATTTTATTTCTCAAGGTCACATCCACTCTGCGCGGTTTTTAAAGAGACGGTTTGAACTAAGTAAGAAAGCAATAGTGCTGAGAAACAACCCTTGGAGGAACAGCAGTGACAGGAAACTCACACCAGCCACAATGTAACTCCTGTTACCTTTCCCTCTCTGCTCTTGTCAACTCTCTGATCAACAGCTCTGCATGTCTCTTTGTTCTCCCTTCCTTTCTCCAGCTTTCATTGATTATTCTGGTTGCCATGTATTTATCTCAAAGTCGGACTTCTAGTCTCCTCATCTGGGTGATCCTATTAATTACTTTGTAATCGACAAAGATCTTCAAGAGCAGCTACATGGGAACAATCCTCAGTCAGGACTCGGGTCCTAGACAGGCCCTTGTAATCCTTCAGAACTGGAAGTGCTCTTCAGAAATCCCCCAACCACTTTGAAATGTCATTTCATGCATTTACTCTCCCATTCTCAAACAAGGAAGAGGCGAACAGGGAAGTATGGAAGACTGTAGGATTTTAAGATTACTTCAACCCAAAATAGTAGCACACACATCAGGGAAATTAACTCTGTCACCACATCTGTACTTTAGCTTATTAGGCAAGCTAGAAGCATGGGTTCTATTTTACAAACCATACCTATTTTAAGCTGTTTCATTATCTATAGTGAATATTTTAGTTTATGTATTTACCAAAATAAGCTTTTTTTTTTTTTTTTTTTAAACAGGAGCATGCTTTTAGCACACAGACTAAGTTCCTTCTTTCTTTTAATGTATGTCTTCAAGGGTAACTGGGTATTTCAGTAATTTGACACAAAAGTGGCTTCAAAAAATTCCTTGTAGCCTTTTCATGCAGTTGAATTACAGATAATTAAAGCCAGCTCTGGCATCGGTTTGGTGATTGTCAAAGCGATTCTTACAGCTTTGAGAAAGGATGAAAGGAAACAGCTCCTCTAGACAAAGGATCCTCCTTGTATCAACTTAGCAACTTCAGTATGTGGCAAATAATATTTTTAGCAAGCACATGGTCTCCTAGATCCAAGTGTTAAATGCACCACATCTGGCCTCCGCTGCTCCTCACTGATGCACCTTCGACGTGGCAGCCAGAATCCCCTGCCTGAGTCCTTGTGCTCCAAAGGACCACAACTACTTCCAAAGGAAATTTTCTCCAGAAGAATTAATGCAGTGGCACATGCAGGGACTCAATCACACAAAATTTCAATACACACACACATATGTACACATATACATCTGATGCAAAGGATGGAGAGGCAGGAACAGGGAGACCCAGACTGCCAACTAAAAGACATGCTGGCTTTTCAGAATAGATCACCATTTTGGAAGACCTCATCCCTTTTTATCTTTAAGGCTGGATGTTTGTCCATGAATCCATTTTCCTGTACTTACTTCTCGGAAGATGACAACCATGAAAAAGTAAATGTCCAAAAAGAGGCAGCAGGAATGCTCACAGAGATTTTCACTGCCACAATACAGCCAGAAGTTATTTACTTAGGAAGATATATACCCATGGTAAATATCCCCAAATTCAGAACTAGAAAGAGTATTTTGTGAGTGCTATGTGGCAGCCTTGCACTCCTCTGCATACTCCAGCTGCAGACCTGGCTGTCCCAAACACCAGCAAGAGTTCAGCTACATGAGCAGGAGCCTCAGTCTGCAGAGTGAAATCAGCAGAATTTGCAGACCCAGGCCCAAAAGCAGCCCTCAGAGAGGCTCCTCGCTGCTTCTGGGAGGCCTCAATCAACCCAGACTCTCCCACAGACATCCCCTGACCCAAAGGCCTTCACTGAAGTTGATTCAGTTGGTTCTTTTGCAGAGGAATATCATGCAGCGTGTCTAAACTCTTAATGGAAGTCTTTGCCCACCTCTTCACCTTGTGCTGTTTGTGAGAAGCAAAACAACAGAATTCCATTGCTGAATTTTCCAATTCATAAGAGGGAATAACAAACTTAAGCAAAATCAAACTGTTTTCACTGAATCAGACTGATTTAAGAATGCATCTGTAAAATTCAGAAACAAGAGAAGGCCAAAACCTTCCAGAAATACACCAGAAACCAATGTTAGGTGAAAAGACATTTAAGACAAAGATTGTACAAGCTTTAAGTAATGCTAAACAGCAATGTAAAAAGAATATGGAACTGATTTTTTACACTATAAAATTTTTTGAAAGGAAGAGATGAAGCTGTTAAACCATTCTACGATGAAAAAAGACCCCCAAAATTAAATCAAAAGTAGTTTGATATTCTTCTATACTTGCTGTATCATTAGTTGTTGGATCCTGTTGCCCAAACTCTACCAGTAAAGGATTTACATAAGTGTGTACACGTACACACTCACATATAAACACAAACTCAGTTGCTGAGACACCTGGAAACACCACAGCAGAATAGCAGCTGAAGACATCTGTTCCATTAACCAAAACTGACTACAGAATCTGCCTTCACCCATCTAAAAATCTTCTGGTCTTAATACCTTTTATCATACAGCAGGAGATTTAAAGGCATTACCATTTCTGCTCTGCCTACACTTGCCACCCAAACCTAGAAAAGAATAGGTAAAATATTCATATAAACATCAGACACACAGAAACCCAGCTAATATAGAGAATATCCACACAATTTGCATTTCAAATGTTGAAGTTTACAGCCATATCTACTAGGATATATCTCATCTTTTATCACTATTGCACAAGCTAATTTATGTACAGTGAGATGATGCCTGAAGTTGAACTCTTCATTTATTTCAGAAATAATTCCACCACGTTCATTACACCTTTCCACACAAAGCATCCAAGCCATATCTATATATCTACATACATGATTTGAGAGTTCTCAATTCCAAATCAATAGCAGAATACCAACTTCAGCAGAGCCCAAAGCTGAGAAAATACACACAAGCACTGATCCTCTTACACACATTGCCACTGTTTGGATCCTCACCACAACCCTTCTGTCTGCAGTTTCAACCACAAAGAGCCACCAGAGCCCTTTCCCACTGGGGAGCATCAAACATCTTCAGTGACAACACAATCAATAAAACTGCAACTCCTAAGGACACAGGAGAGCCAAAGGCACACAATACCAAAAAAAAACCCACCCAACTAACACTTTTATACCAGGTTAAGCAGAAGGTTTAAAATGCCAGAAGTTGTAAATTTCATTTTTACACAGGTCTTCTTATAAGACAACCTTTATACAACTACAATGTTTAAATAGAATAGTACCTACCCATTTGACCATGACAGAAGTTTAAAAAGTCAAAATTAAGGAAGATTTTGATAATGTGAACTTATCTTAATTGAAAGGATTTTTCAAAATACCACTTCAAAAAAAAAAAAAAAAAAAAAAGAAGGAAAGGTTAGCAGTGGGACCATTTTGGTTTCTTATTTAATAATTATTTCCCACCTATGTCCAGTAGTCAAAATGGGAGAAACTGGAATGCCTGTCAAAACCACGATAAAATAATGACAAATAATAGAATTTATAGAAGAGAAACATTATTAGTAAAAATAATTTTCAAGACTAAGTAGTTTCACACTTCCTAACTTAATTAACAGAAATGATGGCAATTTATCAAAAGAATAATCATCCTTTAACAGTAACCTGTAAAAGAAAATCCCACAGACAAAAGATCACAGCACAAACACACATTCCAGCTGCTCAGGTAAGGCATACTTTTGTGCTGAGAAAAAAGATCTTTTGAAAGGTAAGAGTAACATGAACATTATAGAAATTTCACATTTGACACTGCCCTGCCCTGTTTGCTCATTTCTGGGGTTTTTTCACCACTGTTTTGCAAACAAGTAACCCGATGCACACAGATGCATACATCATTGTCAAGAGTCTGCTAAAAGGAAGACTTTCCACTCGGGCTGCATCGTATCCCCATCCAAAAGCAGATCAACAAGCCTGATTAAAATGTTGAACGATATCTAACCCCCAAAATATGTGATAATGATACAAAATATGCTTCTGTTCCTTCAGTCACAAAAGTTTAAAATGCTAATTTAATTACCATCCAAGGCTGGCTGACTTTCTTAAACCAAAAAATTCTACAGAGAAGTTTCCTGAGCAGGAAGACAGTCCAGTAACAAAATGTTAAATTGTGTTAGACCAACCAGAGATTTGGAAGCCTCTGAGCTACTGTTCAGTTCTCAAAGCTGCTTTCAATGAAATGTATTTGTATGCTAATCTCCAAAGCAATTTGGCCGTGTCTGATTACAGCAGAGAATGAGATGCACAGGATAAGAAAAAAGTTTACTTAAATTGATATATGAATTTTTTTACAGTGATTAGATAATCATTTCCAGAATGTGTTGAGTTTCCAGCCATGTTTAATATGAAAACAAAGTCATATCTTTAACATTTCTTTTATAATGTATTCTGACTTCTCCTAATGCTTGCGATAAATTCCATTTCCAAAGCATGAGTGATTTTTATTAAATGACAAGGGTATTTCTACAGATCTACTAGAAAATCACAATAAAATGTGAACCAGATGCACAAGCCATTACAAATCCAGGTTATTTGAAACTGGGAAGTGTCTTACAGTGACATCCCAACTAGACATTGCTTACACTCGACCACCAATTACTTTCTTAACAAAGGGAGAATGAGAAGATTGATAACTATCACTGCAGAAAGGGAGCAGTGTGTAATTAAGCCCCTTAACATGCAGCAAATGAACGTGAAAAAAGCTGAACTGCAACAGTGCCACCTACAGTAAAGGACATTAGTGGGAAAAAGGAATCAATCAGTGTTTAGTCACTAAAGTAAAAAAATCAGAACTCAATAAACAAAATCTGATTTCAGCAAAAAACTGAGCTCTAACAATATCACGTACAACATAACAAGTTTTATACACTTCAAAAATCACTCCCTGCTCAAGATGAAAGCATTTTCTTAAACACAGATACATACATCCTCAACTTTCCTATTTAAAAGCACACACAAAATACAAATGAAAACGTAACGTGTTTCTGAAGCTCTAATTCCTCATTTACCATTCCTCTAAAATATAAAAAAAGCCAGAGAGGCCAAGGCCAGCTGGAGCATTACCTTGCACTCCACCACACTCTGGTCTGACTCACAGGTGACGTAGATCTCATCCACTGCCCGCCGGAGGTTGTCAAAGAGGAACGCCCAGTACCGAGCCCGCAGGTCCACCTTGCGAGGCTGCCTGGTCTTGGTGGGGCTCTTGTCAAAGTTTTTGTCTCCAGCTCCTGCTGCTGTTAATTTACAGTCCAAGGTAGTGTTCTGAAACCAAGCAGGTACAAGGGGAAAGGAGGACAACAAACAGAAGTATGGTGAGGAGCTGGGTTTCTGTGCAACACACCTTTTACCAACATATTGGAACACCTGTGCACAAGAACTTCTTCACTGAAGATGACTCCATCATTGCACTGACTTGAGGTTTTTAACACACACTTTCTCAAATACAGGCAGCACTTATGTTTAACTAGAGTCTGTTTCTTTGACAGTTATAATATTTGCATTCCTCTCAGCACACTGGAAAGATTAATTTTCTACTTACGTATCCTGTATTACTTATTCTGACAGGTGTGTATATCCAGAGGTGAAAACAGCACTTTACCAATAAACATACCAGCAATATTCCACCACAGGGAAGTTCTATTACCAAGACATTACATATGACACAATTGTTTTTAAACCATCATGCTAATATGTGTTAATGACAGTGAAATGCTGATGTCTGTAAAACACAGACTTAACTGACCCAGTACTGCTTTGCTGCACTGGTGCAGGGCACAGCCAACATGCTAAATGGGATGGGTGTGGAGGATATTCCAAAGGGTTCTGAAGCACACCTATGGCTAAAAATACCAAATCACCACTTGGTCCCATGGCACTGCCCTTATTAAATCTGAAATTCTCTCCCACAGTAGAAAACAAAGTGTAAAATGCTGCTACCATAAGCTTGTGCATGCCATAGCCAGTGGGCAAGCACCCCCAGTAAACACCAAGTGACCCCCCAACTGTGTGCTGCTTCATGATGGAGGAATTAGCTACCTGTTAAGGTAGTCTGGTTTGGGTTGGCTTTTTTCATTCATGGATTTAATAGCACCTTTAATGTAGTTTTGATGCACTGGTCCACTGAGGCATGTATCTCCAGCACATCAATTCCTACTGGAGTATTCCTGCAGGGATTAATGCAAAATCTCATTCTAAATGCTCTGCTTTGGTGACTGACTAAGAACAACCAAATGACACCACACATGACAGCACACAGCTTTTATAATTAGGGTATCTAACCACTAACCAGAAACAGTGTAATTTTCAAAACAACTGGTTGGGATTCAAGCCTTCTTGTCCTGTACCACACATCATTAAACAAATTCCACTTTGCAATTAGGGAGGGAGACACAGTGCTGTTAGAATGGCTATGCTCTCACCTGCGTTTGTGGTGAGATGCTAATTTTTCTGTAAGAAGCAGAAGAATGGGCACCTGATTTACTACAATCACACCAACATCTGTCACCCTTACATATATCTCCAAGTGCTCCAAGTGTACTCCAGATGAACTCCAGTTAATGTATGCACGAGAGTCATGCTCAGAAAGATGCAGGGCACAAACAACCAATGAACAGCAATTTCAGAAGGGTTTCATAATTTTTCTTCCATTACATAACTCACCTCTTAACAAACTGCTGGGAGAAAAGATGCTCCTAGGCTGAGGCCTTGTGTAAAAACATTTAAAGCAAAGCTTATATACTGCCTAATTTATAGCTCCTTGAAACTACAGTTTATAATGATGCAAATGCAACTACAGAATTATAAATAGCTACATTAAAATAACAGTGCTACCTGTTGCTGCCTGTATTTATAGAATGTGGAAACTGATTAGGTTTACAGTCATTCAGATAATACTGTTGATACCAAGGATCAGTTGTTTTGGAATGGGAAATGTGCATAATTCCCACTATTGAAAGATACATTTTCAAACCTATCTTCAAAAGACAGTATCATGGAATATGCTTTGACATTTAGCAACAAATCTGCTGTATTTGCCATCCATTTATCTTCTCTCTTGTATGTGAGCCATACTACAATGAGGAAAACATCAGGTGTAGGCTCTGTAAGTCACAGCAGTTATCCTGTAAGCAGACTTTCAGGGTCTCAGTAAAACCTAAGCAACATTTACAGCTACCAATGTTCCACCAGAAGACCTTTGAAAGGATAAAACCCTCTAACCTACCTGATTTATTGTCACACAATCACACACACTATCACACAACCAGGTAAGCATTAAGTTGGTGGTTTGCTTTTAGAAAAAATACTTTAGCTTGCAGCAATAGTTCAAACCTTCAACTGCAGAAGATGCAAAGCTTATGTACCTTTGAAGTTAACAGACATGGGAATATCACTTCTTACATCCCAAGTAACCCAGCATGGATGATGAAAGTAACATTAAAACTGAATTTCTCTTGGTGTTTTTTAATTTGGGGTTTTTTTCCCCCTCCAATAGTTTCAGTAACTTGCCTTGGACTTGTGGAAAGTATGCAATGTATATTTATACTCTTGGGATGCCAAAATTTATTCAACGTATATTTGCCAGCACCCTACTGAAAGGAAGATGAGGTTGGTAAGATTATATGAAACAGCTCTTGTAAGTTTATTTTCTTGAGATTAGTGGCCCATTTATATGTAAAGGAAAATTGAAAGTGAAAGCTCAACAAAACTAAGCCAAAAAAGCCACCAATTACAGCAGTATCCAGTGTCTGAAAAGCAGCAGAAATAAAGGTGCAGAATGCCAAACTGAGATGCCAAGATGCACAGACACTCAGCAGCCTTCAAACCTTAACTGCAGCCACCAGGAATGCACTGTGTCAACAAGAGCTTGAGCACAGCAATCCCACACTGAGCAGCAAGCAGGCACTCTCCTGAAAACTCAGTGTCCACACAATCCCCAGGTCAGAACCCCAACTGCACATTGCTCTGCACCCCCAGGCACTGAGGGCAAACCCTGCCAGGGAGCCCCAGCTCCAGCCCTGGCACTGCACCTGCCACAGCAGGAGAAGCAGCACACCCCTGTTTGTAATGCAGCAGGGTCAGGAGATAACACAGCTGTGAAACCAAACTGGGAAAGGAGCAGGCCTGCGCCTTAAAGATGCAAATACATCGCTATGGAAGCAGAACATTTTTCCTTTTTTCAAAAAAAATAACATCTTCCATATGCTTTATTATCAAATTCTGACAGGCTGCCTCAAAATATTAAATGGCTAAAGCTGTACTAATGACCACATCCATAAATCAAAGAAAAACAGTGGTTAAAAATATTAAACATGGGAAAGATTGAGATATTACTTTATTAATGTAATAAAGGCTGTCATTCACAGAGAAAAAAAAAACTGAATAAAAATAGGAGCAGTTTCCTCTTTACAATTCTCATTCAAACTTGTTTTCCAGTCCTAACTCTTCAAAATTTTACTCACCTGGACTTTTTTCCAAATTAAGATATACTGACTTGAGCCACTAATACATGAGGTCAAGAACTTTCCTTTAATTAGAAATTGGGAAGAAAGGCAGCCCTTGTTTAAGCAGCATAATTATAGGAAGAATATCCTATATCATTTTATTGAACAGCACTTCCCTTAAAATAACTTTCATGCCAATAAGTCATGTGTGCAGAGGCTGGGAAGTGCCAAAAGGAAAAGCTGAGGAAGACAGCCTAAATTCTGGCAATTTAAACCTCTGAATACTTGACTTTGAAACTCATATGCTTTAAAAATACAATGTATGCACAGTTTTAGAGAAGTATTAATCAGCCAACAATATATCAGTGATCTCACAGAAAAACAGTGTTCTGTCATCAATTTTATGTCACAATAAAAAATGAGCAGATACCTGTTTTGCAGTCTTGTGTGTTCCTTGAGTCACCCTTTTTGTTTTTCCACCAGATTGCCATTTCGATTTTCCTGTGGGAGAAGCAACTGTTTTAATCAACAATAATGATTTTAATTAAATAGAGCACTCTAAAATGCACATATCTCATCTTGCAATGTACTGAGAGGGGCACAATTTCTGAGTTAAGAGCTTTGGCAAATTTTATATTCGAAATATATATTCCACTGTTTAGAATGTGGATAATGCCAGAAAACATTGGAAAATGAAAAAAATACAAGAAAGGCCTTCATTGAACAAAGGTAAGCTTTGAGTTCTCAGTGTCTCTAAAAATAGTATCATCACAATCTACATGTCAAATGTGATACTAGTTTTCTATACAAATTTTAAGAAGTCTGCTTTTGAATGATTGCTCAATCAGCTATTACAGAATTAAAACAAGAAATATATTTGTTAGGAAAACCAAATGTAATGATTTTGTTCTTCTGGAGCTGTTCTGCCAAGAAAGATGGGAAAAAAACCCCAGAACTTAGGTCAGGATTTAGTTCATCAACATTTAGGTAGCCAAAGGAAGAGAGAAAAGCATTGACAGAACAAAAGTCAGTCTCCTTAAGACCTGAAATCCCTTCTCAAACATACCTGTCTTCCTCCACTGCTTATACAAAGTGAATTTAGCAACTATGCTTCCAAAATCAGTTTAAATTCCCCCAGTCAGAAGGGGTGATTCCAGGTCTCAGTGCTGCAGTGCTGGCAATTGAGTTAGAGTTATCTTTGCATAGAAAAAATCTGTTAGCCTAGACCAACCTGATCTGTTTGCACTTAATCTTTGAGATTTGCTATGGGGTAACGTAAAAAAAAAATAAAATTATTCCTCCAAGCATCTCAACTTGCCGAACATGAAAATCACAGGATCCAATTACCAAAAATGTAAGCCAGCTAAGAAAAAACAGTAACTATGGCCAGAGTTTTCTCTAGCACAGATTACATCCAAAGAGAAGTTTCAAGATTATTTAGCTGGATGAAGCCAAGCAAATCAATGCATTAGTTGAATACAGTCCTCTCCAGACCATGGAGATCATTCCTGAGTTTCAGAATTGTCTGGTTGAGTTTTCAGCAGCTCTGAGGCTAAATTCCCAAATGCAGCCCAGCTGTTTTACACTGTGCTGGTTATGTAAAGCAGCTGCCAACCTGTCTTAATCAAGCAGTTGTACATCTGGTTTGCACAGCTGGTTTGGATCACTGGCTACTCCAGGCAGCAAGGCTTTTAATTTAAAACAAATTAAAAATTATTTGCTTGATAATTCATTTTTTAAATGCTACATTAGTCAAAGAACAGGTATAAACCAATATATTGAACTCAATTTAGCAGCATTCAGGAAAAAAAAAGTTCATTCAGCTACTGCATGTATAAAACCTTCCTAGTCACTAAAAAGCTTGAACTGGGGGATAGTGCCATGGCAGACTTCTGATAACAGAATTATTTCAATCACCCAAGTCTCTCTTCTGATGTGATTTACATTCTCCAAGGACAAGGTTTTGAAGGCAATGGCTTACAGGACTTGCACACAGAAAAGGTTTGCCACAAATACAGGTACACTAAAATTAAAAAGGGGCAGAGGAACACATCAAGTTGCAGACTCTTTAGATTGTATAAAATCCAGAACAGCAATCCATCACCTAAGATCTGTGAAATGTGTGAACAAGTCCCTTCTAAAGACAAAAGCAAGTTTCCAGGTACTTCCTGTATGGGGCAGACATTCAGATGCAAATAGCCAGTTTTCCAAACTGAATACAGTGGAGGGCAAGGACTAGTTTTTTCTTAAGGAGTATAGGCCAGAAAACTTTGCATTTCAGCAGTAGCCACATTTTCAAGCTTTCTTACTCCTTTTCTTACAATAATGGCTGGGGTAATTAGAAGATTATTTCTGCTTTTGTGCCTCTACACTCCCAAGCAGTGGCAGCACTGCTCAATTGCTGTTTGTATGTTCAGGGCAACTGGTGTGTAACTGGTGTGTAACTACACCATACTGGCATTGCTAAGAGATGCACAGACTTCAGTGACACCTGAATAGCACCCCCTGCTAGCAATTTACTGAGTTGTAAGGAGAGAACAATTGTGACCCAAGAAGATCATCTCCTTTAGCTATTAAGGCTGCCCAGAGCTATGTCCAGGGAGGTTTTGAGCATCTCCAAGGAAGATGATGCCCACAGTTTTTCAAGGCAACTGGTTCCCATGTTCTACCACCTTCATGGCATAAAAAAAATCTACTTTTAGACACTCAAAAGCTGCAGCACCTGGACAAGGACATGCAGCTACAAAAAATATTTGAGATGAAGTTCTCGAAAGCAGCATTCTGACATCTGGAACAGCTTGAATAGAATAATAAAAAAAGTCAATTCCTGGCTCCTTATGTCATCATGCCACAATAAAGTATTACAACAGTAACAAAACTGTTCTGAGGACTTGAACTACGGAAAGCTGTCCCCACATATCCCCTTCTTTAGAGATTCTTCATTGGTATTTACTAAAGCTGAAGTGATCCTAAAACCAACTTCCAAATTTCTTTGTTTGAGAACACAGAGAGCAATTTGTTAGATTGTTTTAAGTCATCCCTACAATTCTGAATTCTCCAATTACAAGAGATCACTTTAGGACAACATCATTGTATTACACAACTATCTCAATAACAGCAGAAGAAAACAGTGTTAGATGTCACTTGCAGACAAAATAGTTTTTAAATCTATCACTGGAAGGTTTTATAAACTGATCTGCCAACTGCAAGGCACATTTTGGAAAAAAAACTTCTAAATTATATTGATGCCTTAAGTTTTAACTTTCATGTTTTTCAGATTCTGTGCTGCCCAGGGGTGCAGTTCTGAGCCTCATATTAAGTACCAGTCAGCTCTCTTCACAGAGTAGGTTGACAAAACAAATCCTTTTCCCACTGAAGACCAAGGACAACTTTCAGGCCCGAAAGCACAAACAACAGTGACTGAAGAGAGGAACAAGAAGGATGGGATCTCACAACCTGCAGCTGTAATTGGACAATTAAACTCAAATATGCAAATGGACTAAAACTTATAAAAATGTAAGAGCTTGTCACCAGTCAGCCATTCTGTGACCATTTTGGGTCCACCTTGAGTGTAGCCCTGGCCAGGCTCCTGTCCAGCCCAAGGTGCATCCTGGAAGCTTTTCAATAAATATCTACTTTATTCTCCAGCTCTGTCCAGTCTCTGTTTCAGGTCAGCCTTCCTAAGGCATCAATACTATGTATGCTAAACAGAACATTTGTAAATAGAGAAATTTTACGGCAGGAAAGTATTTCCAGGTGAGCAACTCCAGTTGCCAGAGGACTGGAAGTGCAAAGACCTGCTGGAAGATTGTTAAACACATACCATCATCTTCCTTGTTTTCCAGGGGAACGCTCCATGCAATCAGGTTCCTTGCTGTCCGTCCCTCTTCTGCCACTATTTTCCTCACTTTGTCATGGCTGTTGGAGCGTTGGAAAGAAGCCTGGAAACGAGAAATACATGGATGGGCACAAAAGAAAGAGAAATCTTTGGCTAGACATGTTAATTTAATTCAGTATGTGGTTACACCATCCCAAGTGGAGTGCACAGCTGCTGAATTCTCCTCAAATATCTGAAAGAGGTGTATGCACCCATTTTTCTGCATAGCAGTAGATTTATTCATCAGCGTGTCACAGGAGTTACTACCTAGCCCTCAGGATAGGCACATTTAGACCATATCACTTTCATTTAATTGCTTGTCAATGCTGCTGGAGGATCACAGCAGACTTCACAAATGTTTTAATTACCCTGTGTCAATTAGAACTAATTATGCAAGCTAAAGAATGCAGGAGACCAAAATACATGTGTTGGCTGACTGGAGAGTCTGGAGAAAGGCACGAGCTGTATGGGAACCACCTGAAACATGTATAAAAGCCCAGCTCTCTCACTGAGAAGACAAGAACCTAGAAAGTATTTCCTGGCAACTTTGATGGGCTGTTACTACAAAGCTGCAACCACCCAAAAACAGAACACTGGGGATCCACTGGGGATGCACTTCACTTACCCAATAAACACAGTTCTTTGCACTTGTAACATGCACCATCACAAGATATTCGAAACTGAATACAGTAAGAAGTATTTGTATCAACTGACAGATGTCAATCAGATAAAATCTTGCCTTTTCTACAGTGTAGGAAAGTTAATCCTCAGAAAATAATTTGCAACAAAGCCAAACTATGTACAGTGATGATAAACATTTGTATTGTGATAGCATGAAACTGCTGACCATGTCAGCTTTAGACATTGGCAAACTTAACCACACAGAACTTAAATAAACCTAAGTATTATCTTAGGCATGAACAGACTGGTTTTCTATAGGAGTAATCAGGAGATACATTTTTCCTCTTTTCATTTTTACCATCATATGGCTTAAGCCTGCAACCACTTCTACATCTTTAGAAAGAAAATACAGAAAAATTACACTAAAAACAAACATAACAGATGAGTGGCTAGAATTTATTAAGGCAGTAGGAATCATAATACAAATGAGAAACTCCTTCTACTTTAATGCTAACCTAATAGTTTTTAACTTGGGTTTCTCACATCCAGATGTTTTCAGTTGCCTGCTTGGAAGTCGCACTGTGCCATCTAGTGCTTCACAGCCCTGCCCAGAGACACAACCGGGCAACACAACAGCAGAAAAAACAGCACTGTCCCAAAGCAACTCAAATAAAGCACAAAAAAACCCCAGAATCTGTACAGAACTGGTTCTACTCTACCCTTATTCTATACAGTTGCATTTTCTTGCTAGGAACTTTTAGTAAGTGACCATTTCTGCTGTAGCAAGTATGGTTTGGGTTTTTTAATCTCTTGTTGCTTAATGACGTGAGTGTAAAACTTCGCATTAGTCCATAGCAAACTAACTTTCTAAATTATCTATTTTTATACAAGCCAGAAAAGCTCGAAAGAAAACAATAAGTATCTCATCATGACATTTCAAGGTATTTTGTATAATGAAACTAGAGCCTAACCTAAAATTCTCATCTCCATAACTTGGACATCAGTCAAAAAAGCCAACAAACCCTTGAGGGAGGCCCAAACACCAGTCAGCAGTGAGGAACTGCACAGCCACCAAGAAGGGAAAATGGTTGTGCCAAAGGCCAGAGTGGGAATGAACAGCCTTCTCATTTGACCTCACTGCAGTCTCCTCCCTCATACAAGTGACACCTGGCTTTTGATTGCTCCCTCAACCTGAATCCCTGCTATTTGCTTCTCAACTACCCAAAGTTACCTTCTGCCACCTGCTCTGGATACAATCAGCCCTCAGGCAAAAGGAGGGACCAGAAAGCACTCAGCCTTAAATAGCAAATGTTTTTATTTAGTCTGCACTGCTTCTTTTCATGGCTTTTTATGAAGATTCTTTTTTTAATGGTGTTCATGGATATAAATATATTAATGTAAACAAACAGACCAGTTTCATCCACTGCATTCCCAAAGAAAATTAATTCAGCTCTAATCTCAGCTCCTCCTAAGAACACCACACTGCTAGGTGTAACCAAACATTAAGGTCTTACACTACTGCAGAGGTTGGATGAAAGCAGCTTAAAATGGGAGTCAGCTGAAAGAGAAGGAAAGCAAAAAAGCCCATATACTAACACAACTGGAAATTATGCAAAGAGAAGAAATGCTCAAATTTGTTCTACTGCAAAATTCCTTTTTGAAGGTTCCTCTCTACAGTGTTAACAACAGTTAACAAGCTCCTAGAATCTGAATCCCAACATGAAAAATTAGTTTTTCTTGTTGTTGAAAAAATACTCTACCATATAGTGTTATAGTTACTGAATGCCTTACCATCATGTTACAGCCTTCCTCTGCATCAACAGGCTCACTTATTACATTTTTGGACGACCCCATTGAGTTTTCATACCTATGTAAAAAAAAATGCAATTAATTATTTTACCTTAAATCACTTCTAAAACTACTTTTAGCTGGCTGGCAGCATTTAGGTCACGGACATCAGAAGAACACAATATGGTTGTCAGAAGATGACTTTATTTGTAAAATGTTTGGATTGCTCCATACTAAAAACAGCCAAAAGTCCAAGAAGAAAACAAAATGAGACTGACACTATAGAAAAATGTAATTTTATATGTCAGACAGTAAACAGTACAAAGACCATCCAAACTTTCAAACAAATCATTGCACGGACTGCTCTAGAACAGTGATGCAAGTAGAATAATCTCTCCTGTGACAGAAAACTGGGCAAGTTGGTTATCAGTTCAAAAAGAAAAATGAATCAGAGATGCACTGACAATCAGCATCAGCCAATTACTGATGAAGCAAAACAAAACTGAAACATCTCATTTAACTGTAAGGTGTGAAGGCTCCTGTGCAAGTCAGCTCTGACAAAGTGAATATTTCATGCAGCTGTAACACAGAACCATTGCCATAAATGAAGAAAGTACACAGGAGTAAACATTTATAGGTTTACCAAGAATTTCCAGAACAGCGTTAACAATTCTGAAATAATGTTAAATTCTTGGCTTCAAGGCTGATGAAGTCTAAACAGCTGCAGAGTCAAGTGCAAACAGTCTAATCTCACTTGTCTGAAGAATCGGATGCTAAAGGGAAATTAAAGATGCTTCTAAATTATCCAAAATTAGGTAAAAAACCAAGATTAACCTTTAATCAGACCCAAAGTCAGATTTTGTCGGCCTTTACCCTGAATGACACTGCTTTAAGCAGTCTGTTCACCTGTTCTCACATTACATAAATAGCTGAGTTTTCCAAAAGGATATAGCCCAGCCTGTGTCAACAAGCCCACAGATGTCTCTATGCCTTAAGACAACCTACTAAACCCATACAAACCAAAATGTTCTGCAGTTGGACGAAGGAAGCTGAGTTTTGAAAGCAAAGATTGTACTTTTGCATCATTTCAGCCATCGGAACAGATCCACCACTGAGTCTTCAAACACTGAAGCATCTCAGAAAACATCTTTTGTACCCCAAACTAACTTAATTGTAACCGAGGGATAATAAAAGCTCATTAAACTGGCATATATATTTGAGGAGAAAACATGAGGATCCACGTGGTTTTCAGTAGTGCAGTTCATTTGGAATTAATGCAGAAATAAAAATCTGTATTTAGAGAACTGCATAGATAAGCCAGACCCTGAGTACACTGCGAGACCTACTGTGCTGTCAGCCGTGATTTTGTCTCTGACAGCAAAGGAAGACCACGGGTTTATCCTAGGAACGACATTAGCACTTTCTAAGATGCAAACAGTCATACATCATGTGCCATTTTATACGAGTTCACAGTGAATTTCCTCAGCGCGGGTGCCTCTCCCCCCACACACAACTCCTACTCTGGACGGGTGGGCCTGTACAGCCTAAAGGAGCGACAGGATCGTAAGCACCGGGATCCCCCTCAGGCTGAGTCCGAGTCTCCCCACAAGCACTGCGGGAACGACGGGAGGGGCTGGCTCCGACGAACAGCCCGTTTCCCCCTCACGGCACGGCCTGACCCACACCCACCGCTCCCGGTCGCCTGTAGCAACCAGGCTGTCCCTGCCCCGTCTCGCCGGGCCGTGTGGCGGAGCCGCCCGCCGGGGCAGCGCCCGGGGCTGTGGGGCTGAGGGGGGACAAGGCCGGCCCGCCGCCATCTTGCCCGCGCCTCTCCGCGCGCTGCCCGCTCGCGCCGGGCCCGCGCGCCGGCCACTCACGCTCTCCGCCGCGCCGCGCCGTCCCGCCCGCGCGCGTCCCGCCGCGCTGACGTCATCGCACCCCGCCGGCCCCGCCCGCCCGCCGCCGCCCCGGCCCCGCCCGCCCGTCCCGCGCATGCGCGGCCCCCTCCGGTGAGGCGCTGCCCTCACCTTGCCCTCACCTGCCCTCACACCTTCCAGCGCCCCCTCTCGGCTCATGCCCGGCCCGCGCCGGTGCAGGCGCTGCCCTCACCTCGCCCCATCCTGAGGGCGCCGCGGAGGCGAACGGTTCCCGTGGCCCCTCGGGTAGGGCCAGCTCGGGGCGGCCCACAGGCCCTGAGAAAACGCTGGGGTGTGGTCACAGAATCAAGTCGGTCGGAAAAGGCCTCAGCGATCATCGAATCCCAGCTATGACCAAACACCACCTTGTCATCTAGACCATGGTACCAAGTGCCATGTCTAGTCTTTCCTTAAACACCTTGAGGGACAGTGACTCCACCACCTCCCTGGGCAGCCTGTTCCAATGTCTAATCACTGTTTCTGTGAAGAAATTCCTCCAGATGTCCAACCTAAATCACCCCTGGTGCAGTTTGAGGCCATTCCTTCTTGTCACCATTGCCTGGGAGAAGAGACCAACCCTTACCTCTTGTCGGTAAGTTGTGAAGACCGAGAGCGTCCCCCCTGAGCCTCCCTTCCTCCAGGCTGAGCCCCTGCAGCTCCCTTGGCCGCTCCTGGTGCTCCAGACCCTTCCACAGCTCCGTTCTCTCCTCTGGACACGCTCCAGCCCCTCCATATCTTCCTTGTTGTGAGGGGCCCAAATGTGACCCCAGGATCTGAGGTGTGGCATCTGCAGTGCCCAGCACAGACAGATGATCACTGCCCTGGTCCTGCTGCCACACCGTTGCTGGTACAGCCCAGGTGCCATCAGCCTGGGCACACCTGGGCTCTGTTCAGCTGCTGTCAGATGTCTTCCTGTGCTAGTGTGCTCACTGAGGGCATGGCAGTCAGCCCCTCAGCATCCAGCCCTTCCCCACTGCTGGGAGCTGGGAAAAAGGGAACAGTAAATAATTGTGTGTGATACATGGGGTGTAGGTATAATACAGGCACCTAACCCTGGGGTGTAACACTGAGGTGTGATTTGGGCTCCTACATCCAGTTTGATCACCGTACCTGTGGGACGTACCCACACCCTGGGTGGGGCTTGTGAAGAGGCCAGCCTTCCTCATGGGGTCTGAGGCCTGGGAAATGTGATTTGTGAGGCAACACAGGACAAGTGGAATCTATTAAGCCAAAAGAAGACAAAGGGGGTGTGGTAGGAGTGTTCAAGCATGTAAAAACATGATGTGAAGAGAATAATTCATTTCCCTCAGTGTGACAGGAATAGGGAGAAGAAAGAGGCCTAAAGGATAACCTGGACAGCTCAGGTTGTCATCTCTAAAACATTAAAAGTCCTGCAAGGTTGGGAATAGATGGCTTGGGAGATCATACATGTTTCAGTTGGATCTGCAGCAGCGACAACATCTCCCAGAAACGATACATCACTCGCCTGTGGTTCAGAGCAGAGAGCTGAGCCATGAAGGTCCCATCCAAATCCCTCACACTGCCACCCTTTGATAATGCACTTGTTTATTATTTATCAGTCAGAGTTCCCACAGCTGCATCCTCAGTGTGTGGCTGAGCTGAGTGCCCTGATACTGTGTCACATCAAACCCTGCTGTTCTGGTTTGATGCCAAATCAGACACAGCATCAGAAGAGTCTCCTTTTATAACCTATTTCCTCAGATATTAATAACTGCACTAAATGCAAAGAACTAGAAAAACAGGTCAGTAATGTCTGCAGAGTATAAAATACTTTCTGCAAAGTCTTATGAAACAATTAGAACATTCAAGAAGCCATATTTGGGTACTACTAAAGCAAATGACTGTCACTTTGAAATCCAAACACAGAATATTTAAATGTAATGATCTTTAAAAATAAATTGCTGCTCAGTTTTTTCCCTTACTTAAATCTATGTGCCAAAGTCAATAACTTCTATAATGGAAAAAAGAAGGATGATCTTTGCATGCAGGTCTTCAATAAACCATCTCTCATGCAGCTTAAAATGTTGATACATGGGTGGTAACAATAAAATTAGGGAAATATGTCAAAATGGAAGCCTATCTAAATAAAGCTACTGTCAGACAATTTATTCTGACAGTGTATAAATGACATGCATTCAAATAAAACAAATTACGGCTTATTCAAGTCGGGCAGTGATTTATAAAAGTGAAATGTAGAAATGTCTAAAACTTACAGTGAACACCAGATGGATAACTTGACTTGTTAGAAATAACTTTTCAGGAACTGGTGTTTGTGCTGCTGGACAACTGCTCTCATGCTGCCAGTCCAACAGCCCCGATTTACACTTGCAGATCCCTCAGAGAACTTGTGTTGAACAGGACCTTCTAACATTCATTTTTTGTGACCAAAAGAATGGCTCCAAGCAGATTTGTGATAGAATGCATGTGATTTGGCTTGAGGGAAGGGCACATTTTCCAGAAAAGTCAGGAAATTCACCACAGAGAAAAGTTTTATATCGCATCACTTGTATTCTGATTTAAAAATAACTTCACTGATACTCCCTTTTCACTTACAGTAGTGATGCATTTGCTATGCACATGGTTAAAATAATGGAGGAAACAGAAAAGCTTCTCTCTTTTTTCCCCCTGCATTCATACCAGAATGATCTTGAATTTTATTATACAGCTGGTTTAACTGTGTGATGGGAAAGGTCTGGATTGTATTTTGACATGGAGAGGAAAATTATTTCCTCCACTTTCCCTCTTGCTGAGATCCAGATTTTTCCCCAATGTATAGGATATAATGAATTTCATAATAATAAATGTGGTCTTGCAAGTTGTGCAGCACTGAAATGTCTAATCTGATACACTTGTCAACCCTTGAGATCTGCAGCGAAGAGGTTTTTTGTGGTCTTAGTAGTGCATCAGACAGAGAAAACAAAGCATCCTGAGTGCTTTTTCAGAAGTGAATCAAATCTTATTTCTGTTTTGATTGCTCATAGGATTTGCTTTGTCTACACATGCCAGAAGTAGTAGGACTTAATTCACATTTTGTATATGTGATTTATTAAATACTGATGGGCAATCTGACATTTAAACCAATAAAAGGTATTAGACTTAACTCACTATTAGATTTTTTAATGGAAAGACATTTCTTATATGGGCAGGAAATTGCAATAACATGTTTACTGATTTATTACAATATTTTACTCTTGGATCTTCAAAATGAACTGTCGTAGCTCTTCACAATTAATAGAATTGGAGCTGAACCAGGAGCAGTCCATCCCTGTCACCACGGAAGGGACTGGACAGTGCAGCAACTTCCATTACCCAGGGGCTCTGTATAAACAATTGTGTTTGTGGAAACACAGGTAGGCTAATCTCACTTCTGTCTGCTTAAAGGAGGAATGTTGAAAATACCCTTGTATTGAAAGGAGAAATAACAAATCTAATGATGGTCCTACATAAATCTCAACCCAGTAACAATGATTAATTTGACCACAGTGGGGTCGGGATCAGAGCAATCCCAATTTCATGTGACAGCTGTTAGGAATGATATTCCTGGGGAGGCCCCCGCTCATTTACTCGATGTATTTTCAGTTTGTCTGGGTGGTCAATGAGGTTAAATTTATTTTACAGCTTTCTATTATCTGTGTTGAACAGTTATTAAAACTTGTATTGATCGACCTTATTAATAACTCTTACAAAGCCTCGTTTCCTTTTCTCTTTGCCTCAGAAGTGTTACATGTGAGTTGAGCCCTCAAGCAAGACTAATGCTTGTTCCCTTTTGGTATAAACATTTTTTGCACACCTTGTTTCCTGATCATCTTCCCCTTGCAGGGTTTGCTGATGCTTGCCTGAAATTCTGATCATCATAGAATCACAGAATATGCCGAGTAAGAGGGGACCCATCAGGATCATCCACCCCAATTCTCTGTCCTCTGCAGGGCATATCGAAGAGTCACTTCTACCATATCCAAACGCTCCTCGAACTCAGTCATGCTGTGGTAAGTCACTTCCATCTGCCAGGCCTCACTGATGTTTAAAAGTTGGACAATCGTCAGTATATCCTGACGGTATTTGCTGCCTTCCGCTGGTAAACCAGCAAGGCCTGGGCGAGAGAGGCCCGTTCCAGTTCCCGAATCGCGAGTGCTTGCACTCAAGCGACACCGACAGCAGACTCCGCCGCGGGGCCCGACCCTCCGCCGCGGGGCCCGACCCTCCGCCGCGGGGCCCGACCCTCCGCCGCGGGGCCCGACCCTCCGCCGCGGGGCCCGACCCTCCGCCGCGGGGCCCGACCCTCCGCCGCGGGGCCCGACCCTCCGCCGCGGGGCCCGACCCTCCGCCGCGGGGCCCGACCCTCCGCCGCGGGGCCCGACCCTCCGCCGCGCCCCCCGCCCGCCCCCGGCCCTCTCCCCGCCCCTCGCCGCGGGTCGCTCTGGGCGGGCGGCGCGATGCGGCCGCTGCTGCTGGCGCTGGGCCTGGCGCTGGCGCTGGGAGCGGCGAGCGGGCAGCACCGCGCCGAGTACGATCGGGAGGCGCTGCTCGGCGGGCAGGTGGGCACGGGCCGGGCGGGGCCGGCCGCCGCTCCGGCGGGGCCGCGGGGCGGGCGCGCTCGCCGGGCCGGGCCGGGCCGGGCCGGGCCGCTGACCGGGCGCGTTGCTGTTCCGCAGGAGGAGGCGGAGGAGTACGCGCGGCTCAGCCCGGACGAGCAGCAGCGGCGGCTGAGGAATATCGTGAAGAAGATCGACGCGGACGCGGACGGGCTGCTCAGCGAGGGTAACGGCGGGGGCCGGGCGGGCCGGGCTGCTCCGGGAGGAAAACGCGCTCTACCCGTGACACAGCCCGTGGCTCTTGTGCTGGGGAGAATCCCCGTGGAAAACATCACGATCCCTTGCACAGTGAGTTAGAAACACTGACAGGCTCATATAGAAGCTATCTCAGTGCCCAAGGTTTCTGTTTGATTCGAGAAGAGACCACTGAGAGGGGACCTCATTGATTTGTATAAATACCTAAAGAAGGAAGGGTGCTAAAGAGGATGGAGCCAGGCTCTGCTCGGTGGTGCCAACTACTTGGACAGGACGCAAAGAACAGAAACTCATGCCCAGAAAATTCCACCTGAGTATGAGGAAGAACTTTCCTGTGCAGAGATTGTGCATTGGCACAGATTGCCCAGAGAGTTTGTGGGGCCTCCCTCACTGGAGGTGCCCAAGAACCTTCTGGACACAGTCTTGTGCCATGTGCTCTGAGATGACCCTGCTTCAGCAGTGAGATTAGACCAAATGACCCACTCTGGTCGCTTCCAACCTAATCCATTCTGTGATGGAAGGAGTGTGGCCAGCAAGGGTTAGCGTGGGTCAGAGCAGTATCAAGTTGAAGGTACCTTCTTTGCACTTGTACCTGCTCCTTGCATGTCTGAAGCTACTTGGAATCAAGTAGGTTTTTGTCTTTGTAATCCTGTTATGTGCAAATCAGAGAGCAGGTTTAAGATGGAAAGAAAGTCCTGCAGTCATAGTACTACATAGGTGTGCTTCAGTACCTGGTGACACCAAGTGACATTGAGGGATCGTATTTCATCATAATACAGTGTCAAATGGCTCTTCCCAGACAGGTTTTTGTCAGTCAGACTTAGGAACTCCATGGTAAGCTCAGGCCCTTTCTTTCAGTACATCATTATGATAATGTTAATTTAATTTTCACCTTGTTATGAACATTTTTTTCATTCTGCTGTGATTTTGACAAAAAAGTCTCTCATGTGTGCACACACAAAGCAAGCAGAATCCTTGGTCGAATGCCAGAGCAGTAATATTTCATTAAAATTAAACTAAACATGCAGGAAGCTTTCTAGGTGAGAGAGCAAAAGGCTGTTTTAAAGACAAGATCGACTATCTTTTGAATGCCCTTCACTTTATGCCTTTCACTCTGAATTTAATCAACTACACCCTGATTTCTGTGTTCCTGCATGGACTGTGTGGAGGTGAGATAGTCTGTAGCTTCAGTGGGACAGCTAATTCCTGTGATACACCACAGGCACCTCACAACATGAAGGCTTTAAGGGAAAAAGTCTATATAAAGTATAGGAATTCCACCAATACTCCATCCTCATGGTATATATCTATTGCATCTGATCTCAGTCTAATGAAAACTTGCCTTCCTTTTGCTTCCCAAAGGTAAACCTCACAGTGGAATGTGTTTTTACACTAAGAAACTTACAGTACTGAAGCTTTTTGAGCTCAGTTATTCCTCAGTGTGTTGCAAAACTCTTGAGAACATTTTCCTTATTAGTGGTGCCTCCATTTGGAGGCTGACAGTGAGAGAAGATGAAATATATTAATGCTGCTTCCCTAGTGTTGGAGTATGAAGTATTTCTGATTCATGGCACTGGACATCATGTGGTCACATGGCTGTGCCTCACACCTTAAATGCTGGGAAATAAACCATTAATTAATGGTGCCCATCTTTAAGAAATCATGTCGCAGCTTCTTATAAGGCAGTGCTGGTTTGTGCACAAGCTGGCACTCACCTCTGCATGTTCAAGCAATTCACAGAATCTGGTCCCTTTGCTAATATAAATTCAGTGCTCAAAATGTATTTTAAAAAATTTATTGCTGTTTTTCAAGGATATTTAAATAAACCTAATAAAGTTGTATTGATGCCTCTGCCAAGAAAGACAGGATAAGATACTTTAGTATTTAAAAAATGCTGTAACGTTTTTCTACGTCAAAGTAGTGATTTCTCTAGGACTTTTTTTATTAGTCATCATGGCTCTTCAGAGCAGGATTTCAGTTGAGTTGATTAAGATGTATAATTTTTGCAATGCAGAGGAAGATATTTTTCCCTTCCAGGCACCTGAAAATAGCTGAGAGATACTGGGAGAATATGTTATCCCAATCTTCTCTAAATGAAGTAACTTTAATGTATCTCTGTCAGTTCATTGGTATATTAAGTTTTATTTTTTTTAGCTACATTTCTATGAGAACAAGCAACTAAAAAACCTTTCCAAATGATGAGGCTTGATTTCAGCCTCAAGTAAAGGGAAAATAGTTCTACATAAATAGTTAATATTTTATTTTGGGTAATTAAGGCAATGGTACTAAATTAAGTTTTATTTCAGTTTGTCGATTTTTCAAAAGAAACCCCAGAGTGATGGGAACAATGTTTTTTGAGGTACCAAATTACATTCAGAGTTGTCTGTCTAAACCATACTCAGCATCATTTTCATAAAGCTCTGGAGAAAAAGCAAATGATGCTATAGTGTTGATTTCCTTCAGATTTGAAAAGACAAGGCCACATCACCATTAACAAACCCCCTGGAGTCTGTAGCTGTGATCTGTTCCCTCATTCAGTTACCTTGGAAAAAGCCACAGCGTGGAGCAGACAGACCGGTTTGCTTTAAGTAACCTCTTGCCTGTATGCTTTCATCTGAATTACGAAGTATTTTCCAGACAAAACAGATCTGTGGGATCTTCACAATTTTTATGGTGCAGATGATTCTGATTTTCTTTCTTTTATTATATTTTTAATGTTTTTCACAGATGAGCTGAGCTCCTGGATACAGCAGTCTTTTAAGCATTACGTTACTCAAGAAGCTAAGCAACACTTCAGTGACTATGACAAAGATGGTGATGGATTGGTGTCTTGGAAGGAGTATAACTTGCAAATGTATGATCGTGTAATTGATTTTGATGAGGACACTGTCCTGGAGGATCAAGAAGAAGAATCATTTCGCCAGGTAAAATGTTTCAGCAGCAGCTCCTGTGAGCTGTTGGCCAAAGGCAGCAATACTTGTTTATTGTGACAGAACAAGATGGGTAGAGAAGAAAGAGCAGCTGGCATATGTTTAACACTTTGTGCTAGCTGAGATAGGGGAATAATTAAAGGAAAGTAGTGGATATTAAAGCTGCTACTGACAAAATAAAGACACAATGAAATGGTATCTCCTGAGTGTATTTTGCTGGCTGAGTGGAGCATAAGTCTATTGACAGTCTTACAGCAGAACATTGTCTCCAGCCACCATCTTAAACCCAGGCTGCAATCCATTGGGAGAGGTCTGCAGCCCCACAGGGTCCTGCCCTCAGCAGGGGCCAGCACAGCTGGGGCTGGAGCAGAAGGAAGCTCTTTAACCCCTTGGTTGCACTGTTCCAGCTGTTCTTTCAGTTACTGCTCAAGCACTCAGTGTGGGATGTCAGGATTGCCTGCTGTAACATTCCCTGTCCATTAGAGACCCACAGAGAAGGCAATAGCAATTCAAACAGTTTTAAGCAATGAAAGTGGAACTCCCACAGCTAAAAATGGATGTTTAAACACAGAAGTTGTGTGTGAGTCACATCTATGAAAGCAGATGCTTAAGCCAGGAGAGAGGCAAGAGAGGCAGGGAGAAAAGGTTCACCAAGAACCATCACATAGCAAAACCTGTTTCCTTTCAAGTTCCACATTTATAAGTATATGTAAATGTTTCTCAGAAAGAGAATAAGTGGGTTTTTAGACTATCCTGGTCAGAGGTTTATTTTTTCTGTGAGGATTGCTTTGTCTGGTTTTAGTAAAGTAATAGTAGCTAATACACGATATTAGCAGAAGTGAAACTAATATAGTGAACAGTGGATTTTACACACTGAAGAAACAAACTGTAAATGGAATGTCACGTAACTGAATAATTACATAGCTTTTAAATACCACAAGAATTCCAGAGGAACTTCAAGTCAAAATATTGATACCAAGTTTGAGACATTGCCATCACAGATACATGAAGAGCTATAGCTATGTAAGCTGGGATAGAACTGCTTGCTTACATCATGACTTGACTGCCTGCTGGGTTCTCCTGCCTCCTGACTTCTCCACTGTAGATTGTAAACAAGCAGTGTTGTACAAGCACCACAGGTCAGCCACCTTCAGCATTTTCCTTATGTTTGTAAATCAGTGGTCCTGCTCTGATCAAGGTGGAAGAGTAAGACAGTTTAGAATTGCCATCAGATAACCACAGGAATTTACCAGAAGGTGGCGGCCTTGTTCATCACTTCCCAAAAAACACTAGAAAACTTATTTTCTCCCTCAGTGCTTCAAGTTTACATTGCAGTATAGTACTTTCTGTAATCCTTCTGGATTGCCTTCCTAGTTAAACTCCCAGCTAAGGTCAGCTTTCCTCTAAGAGGACATTTAACTATTTTGCAGAATAGTTAAGATCTTGCACTTCATTTGTTACATGTTGTGCTCTGTGTTCATCAGGTTAGCCTGATGCTGAGAGAGGTGTCAATAGGAAGGATATAAACCACAAGTATAATTTCAAGTGGTTATTTGTAAAGTGTTTATGATCTCTGATTTGCTGGCTGCTCCTGTACACTCACACTGATAGCATAGCACACCTAAGGATGGGATTCCAGGATTTTCATAGTTCACATCATGTGCGGTTTGAGCAGAGGTTGGTTGTCAATGGTGTGGGCCTGTATTTTGTCCAAAGAGATTGTACAGAATGAAACAAGAAAAAAATAGGAAGTCTTTGCACATCTGGAAGGCAAAAATAGGAAGTGCAAGACATTCGGAAATAAGAACTTGCCTGCTTATATCAGATATTATTTTTTTAATGGCATGCTAATACATGTACTTAAAACAGGTCAGAGAAGTGACTTCTGTTTAAAATGATCACATATCATGGACAGCAGTCATGTAGTAAAGGAATCTGGCCTTAAAATGGCTTCAGAAAAGACATTTTACATACATGATCTTTCAAGACCTTCTCTGAACTACAGGCAGCCCTTGACATAAATTAGATGTAGATCCAGAAGGTTAAGTGTCCTTAAAATGTAAATTCTGGAATTTGCAATGGCTGCCATTGATTATAATAATTGTACTCCAGTTTGTTATTTTGGGAATTGGTGACTTTTAGAAGAGGATGCAGATATCAAATTGAGAATTCTTGGTCTTTTCATTATCTCTCTTTAGTGTGTTTTAAATTGTTCCTGAAATTGAAAAAAGCAGGGTTTTGCAATTCTTAGAATAAAACCATCTCAATTAAAATGTTGTTCTTATTGCTCTCAATGAGCTGTCTTTAGTGAAAATTCAACATCAGTATAATATGAGTAGGTAATGTGAAACAATTAATATCCTAATGAGCTTACAGCCAGCTACTATTACATTGTTTTTCCTTTCCAGTAAGGGCTCTAACTAAATCTATTTTCTAAGCTTCATTTAAAGGAGAAAAAACGTTTTGAGAAAGCTAATAGAGATGATGTTCCTGCTCTAAATGTGGATGAATATATTGCATTTGAACATCCTGAAGAAGTGGAGTACATGACGGTAAGATTGAGGGGAGCACCTTTATCAGCCTGTGTAGGTCTTCTCAATGTGTGTCCTTAGCCCCAGTACCACAGGAGGTGGAGCAGTTTTGGATAAGGCTTGGACAGCCCAAATTAAAACTCAGTGTCTTGTGCATCCAGTGCTGGAGGTCAGGAGCTGGAACAGGAGTTCAGTGCTTTTCTTTTGAAATCTGTTTCAAGAACTAGGATTGCACAAGTATTCCCAACTTTGGGGACTGGGCTGACATAGCCACCTCTCAGCTCTGTTAGGCTGCAAATCATCAGTGAGATTTTAGCTTTTGGTTTTGGCTCTCTGATGGACAAAAGACTAACCAGTTGTAACAATTCAATTAAGTTGTAAAAATGCAAATTAGTGAATCCACCAGATGAAAAGTGAAATGAGATTATAGAGCTTTGTACATATTCATGTTTCTCAGCTGCTTTTGCAGTTTTGAGTTGTGTTGAAGGATTCCAGCTCCATGGACACCTTTCAGATTTGGTTTTCATGAAATCTGACATTCTGAACTCTTCAGGACAGGACAGGATCTGTTTTATTGCACAGGAAGCAATTACTGCATAGTCTGCATAAAACACAGAAAGAGATTTGAAATGAGGAAGTCTTTCATTTAAGGAGTAGGTCACTGCTCTAAATGATTCAGTGCTGTTTCTCTTGATCATGAGTTGCTAATTTTGCTCTTTGTATGTATACAAAAGGACTTTGTCATTCAGGAGGCTTTAGAAGAACATGATAAAGATGGTGATGGATTTGTTAGCCTGGAAGAATTCCTTGGTGATTACAGAAGAGACCCAAGTAAGGAAAAAAGGGAAGGGGCATGAAAGAGGGAACTAACAAAAGCTTTTGGAATGGGGAGAGTTGGATGCACCTTTATTTTCAGCTTTTCACACTTACACCTGCAGATTCTGAGTAAGATTTTCTGTCTTGGAATAATTCTGTTTTCTGGAACTGGGCACAGTAGATTCCTTATTTCAGTCTGGCCCATGTGTATTTGTGTGTAGCCCATTCCACAGTTTCCTTGCAAGTTGCTTCTTGTTTTCTGAAAGACTGAAGTGAATTCCTGACCACAAAGGGTGCAGCTGAAACAGGGTGCAGCTGTATTTGCCAGCTGATCACATCTGCAGATCCAGCTAGCAGGAGTGTGAGGGTAAACTGCCCTGGCCTTGACCAGCCTGAGCAGGAGCTGCCAGCCTTGCTTTGGAAGGACTGAGCTGAGTGTGATGGGAGAGGGATGGAGGGGAAGTGTGAGGAGTCACTTCACTGTTCCAGGTATCAGCAGCCTGATTGCTGCCTTCGCTTTTTGATTTGTTTGGGTTTGTTTTTTTCCAGTCTTGCCCTTCCTTAAACTTGATCTGTCCCTTCTTTAGCAAGAAGGACACTTACCTGATGCTTATCAATCTTTCTCAATGAATATTTTACACACTGTATTTGATTTGCTAAAAGCTAGGGCAAATAATTATTCCCATTCCAAACTTCAGTTTTGTGGAAAGTCTGCTTGGCCCAAAGAAGTGCTAATTCTGAATGTCATCCTGGCTGGGGAGAATTGTGTAAGCCACATGAGGATATGGAGAACCTGGGGAATAATCCATTTTTCTTTACTCTAATCAGCCACCTGGAATTTCATGTTTTATAACCATCTTTGTTTGTCAGAACCAGTGAAAACAACAGCTCTCTGATGCAACTACAGGGTTCTTTATCTTTTTCCTGTTCTAACATGAAAGAAAGTTTTTCCAAGCCAGTCTATAAAAAGTTGTTGGAAAGGAGTGAAATTGTTGCAGTAATAGAGAAGATAACAGCTTTGTCATCACAACTTGTTAGCAAGACTTGAGAATCAGCTGTGATTGTACAAACTGCTTCAGCTTTTCTCTTCTGCAGACAGTGTTCCTGCAGCACTCCTTAAAATGACTAATAGGCTGCATAGGGACTCTGATTTCATAATGAGCTTGTGGTTTGGGGCAGCAGTGTGTGGTGAATTGTGACATAAAAGGAAAATCTCCTTGCAAAACCAAATGCTAGGAAGGAGGGACTTCATTTTTTCTTCCTTAATAATGGAATTGTTACTATTCTTAAACTGTTACTTACCTGCTTGTGATACCTGCTGCTTTTGATTTTCATAAGGCTTAGAAAGCCAGATCGTGCTTGTCTGCAGTGTTTATAATTTTGATGAGTTACTTCTCAATTTCTTGAAGAGTTAAGGACAAGTGTAAGATTGCTGTAGGCTGCAGGATGCAATACCTGTACATCGGGTAAGTATAAAACAAGTGTGTAAATAAGTACTGACAGTAAATGAAATTGCTTTCCCTGCTTTTCTCTGCCCATTAAGGTTTGTTGTTGTTCAGTGACATCACTTTTAGGTTATGTTTTATGAGAATAAGTGAATTTGCTTAGGAGAAAAGATGAAAACCTCTGCTTTAAAGTGAAGAGTGGCTTTAAACGTGACAATTGTGTCTTACTAGCTGCAAGGGAAGATCCAGAATGGATACTGGTTGAGAAGGACCGGTTTGTGAATGACTATGACAAGGATCATGATGGAAAACTCAGCCCTCAAGAGCTGCTGTCCTGGATAGTACCCAACAATCAGGGTATTGCACAAGAGGAGGTTCGTGGTTTGACTGCTGGTTAGGTTTTAATTACTGCAGGAGAATGAATTTTGAAGGATCACAGCAAAATGAGAGAAACGTTCAGATTTATCATGTCTTAGTTATTGAAAAAGAGTATCAGTAGATCTTTGCATGTATTTTTAACTTCATTTCACTTTGACAAGGAATGCAGGTCCTTTAACTGCATTAGGCAGATGTGAAGTCCCTATTAATTGTGTAAATGTTTGTAAATTAACAAAGTGCTTTTGTACATGTTTAAATAGCTTATCTGCTTTGACTCAAGGGTACAGAATTTTAATAAGTAATTTTTTAGTTGTAGGTAAATCTAATGAGATGCACTACCAAAAGAAACTGCATAATTTTGAAATAAGAAATTGATTGTAATTCTTCTAACTGGATAAATCATCATAATTTATAGAACTAAAAACTTGTTTTAAATACAAGAAGGTGGAAGTACTCTGTGATTCAAGATGGTGTGAAGCAAACTTTGATGACGCTAATTAAAATGGTTTAATCAGAGGTAGAACAGCATAATAGCTTTTGAGTGGATTCTCATTTTAGCTTATTTTTTGTGGTAGTTTCCAGTCCCTGACTGCACAGAGAGGATTTCTGCCTTTTTTCTAGTAACTTCTCAGCTAAATTTTCCATGTCTTTTCTTTACGTGGAGGATTTTGGTGTTCAGAATGGCAGGAACACCAGATCTTCCCATGGCTTTGTGTTCCTGGGGAGGAGAGGCAGCTCCCTGTGTCAGACACAGCCCTTGTGCTCCTCCCTGAGCTGCCCCTGTGCCCTGCTGGGCTCTGGGGACAGGAGCAGCCCCGTGGCAGCAGCAGCAGCAGCCCTGGGTGCTGCCATGTGGGACCTGGATGGATGCTGAGCTGTTCTGGGAGTGTTTCTGTAAATGGGGATCTGTGGCCTTTTCTGGCTGTGGTCAGTTCTTAGTTCACAGAAACAGCTGTTCTGACAGGAACTCCCTGTGCTGCTGAGTGTGTTCATACCTGTATTGGCTTCCTTGGTGTGGGTTTTTTTTTTTTTAGCTCTTCTTAGCTAGCTTTCAAATTTTGGCTTACAGCAAGGCAAATGCTGTAGTAATAGCTCAATTCTGCAATTTGTTTTATTTGTTTCTCTAGTGTGCTAGTTTTTCCTTTGGGTCATGTAAAGGCTTAGCAAAGTCACCTGTCCTAAGGAGAAGGTAGCATTGATCTCAGTTACAAACTGCTGATTGAAGTCAGAGTATCACAATTCCATTTCAGCATTTCAAAATGACTTGAGCTAAATAACATAAAAATAGAAAAAATTACTATCTATTCGATTTTCAGGAATTGACATGTGTTGGCCAAGATGTTTGTCATTAATCTTTCAGCTTTTGCCATGCAGAGTGCTTTTAAAATCCCCTTGGCTGACGTTAGTTCCCGTTATTTTTGGCTCAGTTACATTGAGCCAAACCAATCAGGAAAAGTAGGAACAGAAGGATTCTCTAAACCACTGTATTTGTAGATGTTCAGCAAATGAAAACAAAGCCCATGTAATACCAGGACTCCCATTTCTCAGAAATAAGAGGTGCAGTAGAGCTGCTGCACAGCCTGTTAGTTTGGAACTATCAAATACTGGTGAATGAGCTACAACTAAAATATTCTGCAATTGCTTCTTCATTTTACTGCTAGACTTCCCTCTTCTTAGAATATCTAAATAAGCAAAAATCAGAATTGTTTTAACCTGGTGCATGTGGTGGTCTGTTTCTTTTGCAGGCTCTGCACCTCATTGAAGAGATGGATTTGAATGATGATAAAAAACTTTCTGAAGCAGAAATTCTTAAGAACCAGGATTTGTTTCTTAACAGTGAAGCAACAGATTATGGTAGGCAGCTTCATGATGAACGTTTCTACCATGAAGAACTTTAGATTATTTATTTTGTAATCTCTTTTTTTCTTCCCTTTCTTTCATTTGGAGCTTTTGTTAAAAGCACTCATCAGCTGCATTGCAAGTTTTATGCTGTAATTACAGTACACTAATGTTTGTGTAAATAATTTGCATTCAAAATTTAATTGCCCTCCTGCAAACTTCCTGGGCCTCTTCCAGCCTTCAAAATTAATCTGAAATACTGTAGTGTTGGGAAATAAATCACTTCAGGGTAGTTCTGTATTGTGAAGAGTTGTTCTACTGTACTTGAAGAAAATGGAGAATCTAGATGGTTCTGAAAGAATGCAAAATATAGTAACTGAGACTACTATTTTTCTAATCAATTAAATTTGGGCAGAGTGTGGGGAAGGTGGGGGATGTTTAGAGTCAGTATGAACTGTGTTTTGTTTAATACCTTTGGAGAAATACTTACATAAATGCCTCAGTTGTTTAAGAGGTTTTACTTGATTTTGAATGGTTTCTATACTGTGTTTTACTCTATCATAAAACTTGCTATTTTTACATCTATAGACAATAATTATTTTTAATGTACAGTTGTAGAGCATTAGCAATACAGTGGTATTTTACTGTGTCAAGACCCTCTTCATTTGTTGGATTAAAATTGAAAGTGTTCCATCTTTCTGTGTTTTGTACATTTATTTGTACATTTATTTCTCACCTTGGGTGACCCACAGCAGCTCCTAGAGATGTGAAAAACGTGCATTATGTCCAGTGGCAGCATTCTTGGCTTTATCAACCAGAGATGTGTCATCTTATCTGGCTGCTGAAGAAGATTCACAACAAGCAACGTGTGCATTTAGCATTTTCTGGACAAGTTTGCAGAAGCAATTGTGTTTAGCTTTTGAGTTGTGGTATATGGAAGGCTAAAGCATCGTGGCATTACATAAATGATATTTGCAGTAATAACCTCTAAAAGTGAACCTCAGCTGAAAGCTCCACAAGTAAGTGCTGTCCCATTTTGTGATTATTTGAAATAGTCTGAAGGGTTAATGGCATTACAGGTTTGGTGTAGGAAAGTCCAAATACTCACTTCTGTCTCCTGGAAAGAAATGAGCTGAGTATTCCAGGCAAAGACAAAGGCTCACAGAACAGCTTGTGTGGAGTGTGTTAGGTTTTTTTAATTCCTACATAAATAACTCTTGTAATGCTCTCACAGTGTTCTCCTTGACTAATGTTTTCCTTCCTCCCAGCTCTATGGGATAAAAGCAGCTAGTTCAGCCTTGGTTTTTTCCCAGGACAGCAGCTCTTAATTATGCTCAGAACAAATGGAATTCCTTTTGGGGTAAGTGCTGATGTGTCACCAGTAGAAAGTTAGAAATTTTGATTCAGAGAAAATCCACATGCACTGTATTTTTAGATATCATAGTAATAGAAATTCAAAACACTTCCTCACTTCTAGTGGTTGAATTTTTTTTTTTACCCATATTTTTTTATGTCAGTTCCTTGGGAATATGGGTACAGCTCTTGCCATAGTGGTGGTGAGATCTGATTAAAAAAATAAATAAAAAATAAATCCAGTGTGCCCAGGAATATTAAAACAAACAAAATTATAAACTGACTGGTGATGTTTCTAAATGAGCACATATGCAGAGTCTTGGCTAAAATGTGCAGAAGGAAGCTGAAGTGTTGCCTGCCATGCTGCTAAAGCATTGCTGAAGAAGGGACATTTGGCCCAGAGGCAGAACCTGCTGCAGGTGATGTGGCTGGGACACAGATCCAAGGGTTCTTTTGAGACATAGAAACCTCAGCAGCACCAGCATTGCCTGCTTGGTTAATGAATGTGCAGTACTTCCAAAGGAGTAGTGATTTGCTTTGAATTAAGGCATGGAGAAAGCCAGTGTATTGGTAAAGCATTCAAAAGGTGTCAGAAAAATTTAATACATCTTTCAGCAGGTGTTTATGACAAGAGTGGGATAAAAACCCAAATAATTTCATTTTCTCTTTCACAAAGTACTTCTACTTTTCTCCCAAGAGCAACCTGATCCTGTTAGTGCTATTCCAGGCCCCAGTGACATTACACTTCTCCACAGTTCCCTTTTTCCTTTTTTTTTTTTGCCCTTTAAACATTTTCAGGGGTAAGGATTATTTAAACACACATACCAAGCACAAAAAGACCCCACATTTCTATGATAAAAACAATTTTATTATATACAAAGTATCACAATGTTAATTCTAGAGGAAATCCATTCCTATTTGTGAGTATGGCAAAGGCTGATGATGTTTCTCTTGGGTGACACAGCAGAACAGGGTCCACCTTTCAGTGATGGCCTCTATTAGAAACTGCTGTGAAATGTTAGATGAGAGGTAAGAACAGAGCCTGTGGAATTAATCTTTGTATTAATTATGGATTTTACTGAAGCAGAACGCCAGCAGGACTGTCTTGCACTGTGAGACTGCTTTTGGAAGGCTGTTCCAGCATTTCCCTCTGACAGGAGCAGAGAGAGCTCAGTTTCAGAGCTGAGCAGAGCCCTGGTGTGGGGTCAGGGCTGTGCTGAGGCAGCTCCAGCCTCAGCCACTGTGGCCCAGAGCATCTGGAACAAACCCAGCCAGATGTTCAGAGGCTGCAGCTTCTGTTTCCATGGGAACAGGGACTGGCTCCTCACAGAAGGCAAGGTGATGGCAACCTTTTTAATGGATACGACTGGGGATAATTTGCAAGCCCCTGACATTTCCTGCCTGGAAGTTTGGAGATCCGTTGGGGTGGAATTAGAACAGTGGGCACAGCTGAGCAGCTGAAGTGTGTCTCTTTAGCCAGGCTTTTCTCTGGCAGGGCTTTCCTTGCTGCTGCCATCCCCAGGCTGTGGCTGGTGGAGTTTGGACATGGCTGCACTGCAGCAGTTGTTTGGAAGCTGTATCTCAGATGTAAAGGTTCTGGAGGCTGGGAAGGACAGCACCAGTGCCTTCCAGTCTCCACTGCCATTTCCCAAACCTGCATTCCAAGGGAACACGATGTACCCGAGGACTTCTCAACATTACAACCAGCTCAACACCAGGATTATCTGAGTATTCAGCATTTCTTTGTCTTCTGCCTGAATATTTTCATAGACACTTTTCATAGACTCCCTCATCCTCTTGCTATGTAGAATAAAAGGTTTACTGTCTACTTGATCAGACTCCCCAAAATCAGAAACTTTTCCTCTGAAGAGTGCCTTGCTTGGCATCCTGGATAAGCACAAAAATGTTTGTAGATGCTATTTTCATTTTTGTCTACTGTCAAATCCAAACCTGCCACCCAAATCCCTGATAAAAAGCTTTTCTCAAAGTAGTATGTAGTTAAAAATTAAATGAAACTTCCATTCTAAAGAATGAGAAAATTTGAGGGCTCTTAAAAGCATTTATTTTCATCAGACTTATCCTCACTTTTTGCTACAGAAAGGGTTCAAATGGTACATTCTGCTGCCAAACAATTTAATTACTGGGGAAAAAACCCTCAGGAGGTGTGTTTTTGGCCTTATCAAACAGAACACCTGATTTTTAACCTCTTAGAGCCGTGGTGGAAGGAGATGCAGTGGCTGTCAGGGAAGAGTTCCAATTAAGGCTCCTTGTTGATGCTGAATTTCTGAGCAAGCCTGTCAGGTTAGGCTAAAATCCCCTTTAAAGGAGTGAGAGAGGGCAGCTGAAAGGCCCTGCAGGTGTCCAAAGCATCCTGACGAGTCTCAACCCCCTCCTTGCCCACTAAAGTGCTGCTGGTTGGCTCAAAGGTCCTGACATCACTTTTGCAGGGGATTTCAGTAGAGGGCATCACAGCCTTCACAGCCCAGCGAGGTTCAGTGGTTTGCTCCCTCCCAGGCTCAGCCTTTCCACACTTCAGAGAACTCTGGCCACACACACCGAGACATTAACCCAATCCTGAGACACAGCATTTCAGAACTGGAGGCCTTGATGTCCTGTTCCTATTCAGAACAGAGGGAAAATTGTGTCCCTCTTCTAAAGCCCTGCCAAGCCTGGCTACCCCTGCACAGCACAGCACAGCACCCTATGGACATAACCCAGCACCACCAGCACCTGGGAGCAGGGACCCAAATCCACCCAAATCTGCTTCATCAGAGCCAGGGCTGGGACTCACACCAGCTGCTCTCTGACAGCTCATCCCAGCACCAAACTGGAGACCTGGTCTGGGCTATCCTGAGAAACTCATCCCCAGCACATCCCCTACACAAGGGTGGCATGGATGCAGGCACAGAGCCCAGCCTGAGGTTCAGTCAAATAATTGGCTTTGTGGCTGGAGGCCAAACTAAAAATAACAGGAAAGTAGCATGTAATTTTAGAGGGCTAAAATGCACTCAGTGCATTTTTATGAACCCCAACAGCAGCAAAGCTGGTTTCAAAAACACAGCTGTAACTTGGAAATAGTAACAGGAAACATTTAGATTTGGAAGGACTGAGATAAAACACTCTAAAAAAAATCCTTTTTTTTTTTTTTTTTTTAATACAGATTAAGTATGACTAGTGCCCATGCCCTCAAAATACATTTTTTCAAGGAATTTTCCCTTTTGGGAGAAAACTTCACTCCTTTCTCCTCAACACTGTCTGCAAGTGAATCCTCACATTTCTCCTTCTCCCACTCATGCAATGATGCTTTCTTCCTGCTACACCTCTGACCCTGCAGACTCTGGTTTGCCCTCCTCTTGCTTGCACTTCAATTTCCCTCCCAAATTCCCTCCTGCTCGTTCCATCCTCTTCAGACCATCAGGAAGGAACCTTGCAAACTTTAAAACACCAGCTACAAATTGCCCATGGAGTGAGGAGGGATAACTGCAGCCCCCAGCTGCTGCAGAGCTCTTTGAGCAGAGCCCTGAGTCCTGCTGGAGCCCAGGGAAGTTGCAAGAATTCCCCACTGCAGGATGATCTGCCCTGGGGGGCTGCTGCTGTGGGACCCAGAGCAGCATCACTTGGTTGGAGATCAGCAAGTCCTGATGTGTTCCTGGTGTGGACAGACAGCTTTGTATAGGCAGCCACCACAGGACTATTTTTTTTCTTTTTTTTTTTTCCCTACACCCCAAAATGTCAGTGAGTATTTACAAACAGGTGTTTAAGAATGCTTAAAATATCCTATGGAGGTAAACAGAGGCCATCTCACCTGGAGGACAGATACTTTGGAGAGGGTTTCAGGGAAACTCTCTGTTTCACAGTGTTACCCTGTGCTCAGGTATTTGCAGCTGTGCTATAACAACTGGAGGAGCTGATTTGGGGAGCTGCCTGAAATACCTGGTGTCAGCAGGGTGCTGGGTGTGGCCTGGGTGCTGCTGCTTCACTGCTCTGTGAGGCTTTGCTCAGGTCCTGGTGCTAACAAACTCTTAGCTCTCTTCTTTTTCAAGACTTTGGATTTTACTTCTAAATTTCCCATATCTTGCATATTCATATGAATATTTATGTGAGAGCATGCAAATCAGAAGTGTTCTCTACATCAACATCCAGGTATCTAAATGTGTGCAAATACCTGCAACCTTCTCAGGGTTCCTAATTTAACCCTGAAAAGCCTTTTTGGCTGCAAACTGCAGCTTTGAGCTAAGCTTCCCTGTGCGAAGGCACGGGCCTCTGCCAGCCCCAGAAGGTGCTGCAGAAATGGGGCACCTCTGTCTCTTTTGCTTCTTTTTCTTTGCAAGACCACAGCATTAGAGGATAGCTTATCTCTCTGTATTGGGCTGGTTTCCTTTGCACTGTAAGTGTTCTCTCTCCTCCTGCAGCTGATCAAATCATACCACTGAATTTAGCTGGTTTTTTTTCCCCTCTAGTTTTTTTTCCTGTCCGCTCACACGCACCCATGGCAAGGAGCAGCCTGACACCATTTGACATCTCCTTGCTTCCTCATTTCAATATTAACTGTTCACCAGAAGAGAAACAGGTTTGGGGTGCGGGTGCTGAGCACTGTGTGAGCAACAGCTCTTTTGCCCTCTGTCCCTCACAGCCACAGGTCATTTCTCTGAGCTGCCTGCAACAGCCCCATGCTACTGGCACCAGCCTGACTGCAGGAGGGACAGGTCTGTGGATGTGCTGCACTCTCTGCTCGGGCTGGGGAGCAGTGACAAGGCTCAGAGCTCTGCCAGCTGCCACTCTCACCCCACAACGGACCTGCTGAAGGATTCCTACCCCTCCCCAGAGCAGTAAAAATGACCCAGCTGCAGTTCAAAGATGCTTTTTGGGTAAGTGAGCATTTACTATGTGTTTCCTGTATTCAATGTATCTGTAATTTAAAATCTTTTAAAATACAGCTTGGTTCTATATATAGTTTGAAATGAATTTAATGCTGTTCTGTATTCTAAATTTAGTTTAGTAAAAAACCAAATTTGTCTCCAAGTGAAAACATAGTGTTTGGTAGTGTAAGTGTTTGATCCTGGGCAGAAGGATGCAGTGTAAAGAATATATCCAGTCCCCATAAAACCACTGACATTCCCAGTTCCTGTGCAAGGGCCAGAAACTGCTTTTGAAGGGGATGTGGATTTGTTTGTCTCACAACAGTGAGTGTCCTCAGCTCTACAAGAGGCTCCCAGAGCAGGTGAGTTGTTGCTAATGATAGGCTGAATTCCCAATTCCTGTTGGATGAGGAGCAGAGCCAGCAGCTGCAAGCAGAGTGCTCCTGCTCAGCTCCCTCCAGGCTCCCACCTGCTGCCAGGAGCATTCCCAGGCATGCAGGGCCCAGGAGCTCTGAGGCAGCACAGGTTAGAAAGGACCAGCAGTGATACTCCACAGCCAAGCCCAAACACTCACAGCTGACCTAAAACCAGCAAATACTGCAACGAGGAGATCTGCTCCATGCTTGTTATTTGACTTTGGTTTGAAAATCCTTTTGGTCTCCTGTTTTCAAGCTCTCTCGCTGCAGTTACAAGGTGAAAGGACCTTAGTAATTTCTCTCACTATGATAATCTGAGGTTCTCTTGCAACTGGAAAATGAAAGTTCAAAATCAAAATGCCACGTTGCAAAGCTGAGTAAACAGGTTGTTATGTGGTTGCCTCTTTTCTGGGTGATCATTTATTCAGCATCTAGGAGTGACTTAAAGAAAGACACAAAGCTATATAAATTCTTCCTGCCATTGCCTGGATGTTCTTTCTGCTTGAGCTCTCTTTCTCTCCACCCACGCTTCAGGGTAAACCTTCTCTTGGTAGAAAACAGAAGGGCAGAGGCAAAAACACATTTCAGTGAACCACCATCCTCTGGGCACTTCCAGGAAGCCCTCCCCACCCCCACTGCAGTACTAGATTTGAACAGTTTAAAAGAATACAAATACAATGAGGAAATACAGAAGTCAGTGCTGATGTTAGGACTAACTGTGCATGACCACACCTACACGAGCTTCTCCTCCTTTGCCCTGCTCAGTGCAGTGCACAGGGTGGGGCACAGCTCTGGGCCAGTGCCACCCTGGGAGCTTCAGCCCTTGCATTGCTGAACTTCCTTGGAAAACAAACCACCAGGTTTTAGAGCTGGTACCTTTGGTATAGTTACTTCTCACTGCCTTGGTCTTTAGGGAGAGTAACCGAGCAATGGGAGTAGTGTGAGGGTGATTAATGCCAGCTGATGATCTGGCCAGGCTGGTTCTTTGTGGCTCCTCTTCCCCAAACTTCTCTCTTGTGCTTAGTCACGTTACCATGACTCAAATCCTTGCTTAGCTCTGAAGCTAACACCTTATGTAAAGGAAAGCATCTTTGGATTTCATATTTTTTTGGCTGGCAATGTATTGCCCAGCTTGATTAAGAGGGCAGGAATAGATCTGGTTGCAGGATGGAAGCTTTAGCTGTGCAATAAGTCTTTTAAAGTGAAAACTTACAGGATATTGCACAACACAGCACTAGTGTGCAGCTTGCCCCCCAGATCACAAGATCAGCAATTATTTTTGCATTCATAAGGTTCTGTTGTGACAGGGAAATGTATTCATGTGTTTGCTTCAGCGAGCAGTTATCTCCTGTATTTGGTCTGTACATTGAACAGAAACTGCCTTTCTGACTGACACCCCAAAGGTGTGCAGCCTCAACACAGAGCCCTGAGCTCTGATTGCTGCAGCCCCTCCCTGTGCTTCACCCTGACCAGGTGTCCCTGAGCAACAGCTCCCTGCTCCACCATCAGGAAACTTTTGGGTTAGCAGGGGTTTCCTCAGGACCTACCTACCTCAATGTAAAATATGTAAAGAAATCCTAAAAGCAGGAAATCTCCCCCAGCTAGCAGAGAAAGAGCACCATTCATCCCTCCCCAAAGTTCTCCAGACTTCATAATAACAGGGTGTGCTGTCTTCCAGGAAAATGCAAGTTGTTCCTCATACCAGGTTTAAGTTTTGTCCTCTCTTTTCCAAATAAATGTAGCAGTACTATAGTACTATAACAGAACTTCCACACTTAGTTCATTTTCTTTGTAGTATGGCCTGAGCAAAAATCTGTGTATTTTTAATTACAATTTTTATTTCTATATGCTCCACACACTCTGTAGTGGTTTAAGGGACATTTGCTCAAAGTCTGCACTACAATGAGCTTCTTAACAGAAGTTTTCTATCCTCTGATAATATTTTTTGGAAAATGTTACTGAGTTGAAAATTCAAATTGGGTTGATAGCCAGTGCAGGGCAATTGCTGATGGATTAATATTCTGCTGGGTTGCTGTACAAGCCTGGCAGATGTTACCTGTCTTCTCTAACATCATCTGAGACAGGGAGGGAAATTCCCACATTAATGGGAAGTGCATGTGTGGCACCAGCAGAGTTCCATGTTAAAGGGGTTATGTTAACAGGCAGAGTAACAGTAATTTTTTTTTTGTTACAAAACCCACTATCCAAGAAAATCTTTCCCCCTCAGTCACAGAGTGTCTTTCTTAGTCTCATTCTGGATTCTTGCACTCATTGTTGCTTTTCCTTTGCAATTCCTGTCATTGTCTTTTCCTTCTATTTAGTCTCCCTCCAACCTGCTGCTCAAAACTGCAGCTGCAGCCCCTGAAATGCAGCAATTTCTGGCCAAGAGGTAGGAAGGTACTGGCACCACTTCCTGGCTTTGCCATACCCACCTGGGAAGAGGGAATGAGGAAAAAGGAGATGGTTGGTTTGGGGGCAGGCTCCAAAGTGCCCAGAGTTGAGTGGCAGCAAATCTATTCCCTTGGACAGCTTTGAATCAAACTCAAGCAGCCAAGTCAATTCTGAAAATGTGTCATGGGCTCCTAAGGTACTTAGGATTTAAAAATAAACGCTTGAAGTGTGAAATGCCTGTTCCTTCTCAGCTGTGGGATGAGCTGAGGGCCTGTGGATTCTCACAGCTCACATTTAAAAGTGTGGGGGAGATGCAGGCCTTGAACATGAGCTGGCAGGATTTGCTCCCCTGCCCTGCTGTGGGCTGCTGCCTCCCACAGCCCTGCTGTGGAGCTGGGCTTGTGGTCACACCGCAGCACGGGAGCCACAGGAGTGCTCCAGGAGCAGGGACTCTTACAAAGTTCCTTCATGGCTCCTGCTTTGGCTCCAGGCTGTGTTCAGCCTCAGGTTCAGTGCAAAGCTGACTTTGTAGGTGAGCCTCTCAACTCCTGCTGTAGCTTTCTCACACAATAGTCTGTTATATGTACCAAAATAAGATATAAGTAGCTTCACAAATAATTGAGCTTCTAATGAGACTCCTAACTGTGGAACAAGAGCTCTGTGGTGATAAAAGTCACAGTAAAGCTATTTCCTAAACTTATTAGGCAACGTGCTGAAGAAATACAACATCAAATGTTTTACTCAAAATAGGAAGTTTTGGGTTTTTTTATACCAGGAGCTACCTGCTTTCCTCTAGAGGCTGAACTTTGCAGGGCCCATTGTTCTGCAGCAGGTCTGTGAGGAGGAAATGAGACTGGGCAGGTTTGTTGGGAGGAACTGGAGCTGGGGAGGCTCCTGCCAGCCCAGCAGCCCAAGGCTGAGCTTGGGCAGGCAGGGATGAGGCTGGCAAACCTTCCAGCCTGGCATCCCAGCTTTGCAAGTGGGTCCCACCAAGTGTGGCATGGCATCAGTTGCATCTGACCCTACTGACACAAGGCAGATTGAGATAAATCTTCTCCCTGCACAGCAGCACACAGGTGGGCTCTGCTGCCAGCACGTCCTGCCTAACCCTGAGCTCCAGAGGCAAGGCCATGGTCTGCATCTCCCTGAGCTCCGGAGGCATGGCCATGGCCATGGTCTGCATCTCCCTGAGCTCCAGAGGCATGGCCATGGTCTGCATCTCCCTGAGCTCCAGAGGCATGGCCATGGTCATGGTCTGCATCTCCCTGAGCTCCAGAGGCAAGGCCATGGTCATGGTCTGCATCTCCCTGAGCTCCAGAGGCATGGCCATGGTCATGGTCTGCATCTCCCTGAGCTCCAGAGGCAAGGCCATGGTCATGGTCTGCATCTCCCTGAGCTCCGGAGGCATGGCCATGGTCTGCATCTCCCTGAGCTCCAGAGGCATGGCCATGGTCTGCATCTCCCTGAGCTCCAGAGGCATGGCCACAGCACTGATCACATCCAGGCCAAGTCCTCCCTGCAGGACGTTTGTGGAAATGGGGAATAAAGGGGGAACCAGCTTGGAAAAGTTTAAGTGGTTGCCCAGCTGATGTCTGGGTTTGTTGTGAGGTCAAGTTCCTCCCCACAGAGGAGGCTGCTCTGCTCTTACACATGTCATTCCTTCCTCTGTTCCCCCAGCTGCTCTGGGAAGTACACTTGGCCCCCTGAGGCAATGAGAAGCACCCCTGGAGGGTGCAGGGGGGGCAGTCTCAACAGTCACTGAAAGCAGAGGAAATCACAAGTACAAAACCTGATCAGTCCTTGGGGCTGTGGAAACACTGGTGCTTCACAAGTCACTTCTGAGCAGAGCACAGCAGCTAAAATGAAGCCCAAATGAACTAACTCTAGATGAATGGATTTACAGAGAGTTCATTTTGGGTCAGTGACTGAAATAATTAGACAGTTAAATACACTGTATTACAATTTTCTGATGACCATGTTTCAACTGAGGGGTTTGACTATTAAAATTGGTTGATTGATGAAGTCAGTCACTGTGGCAACTTTGTTAATATTTTTACACAACTGTGTCTGGTTTGTTTTGATCCATCCTGCTCTGCTAAAGTTGGTTGGTTTTGCTTGGGCTCAGAGAAGGGGAGGATTCTTATTTCTGCCAATTTTAAGTGTGCCATGAGTCTGTATTTTAAATATGGGATAGATGAGTCACGGACTCTTCGCCTGCATGTGCATGGCCACATCTAACAAACACACCTAAGGAGTGTGTGTCACACAGAGCTTGAAATGGAGCCTCGCACAGAGATCAGAGGGTGGCCTCTGGCTTGCTGGAGCAGCCCCCTGAGGTGCATTTTCGGAGGCAGAGTCACAGAGTAGCCAAGGTTGGAAAGGGTCTCTCCAGCCAGCCTTGCCCAGCACACAGCCAGTCACAGCACTGAGCTCAGAGTGTCTGCACAGCCTCTCTGGGCAAACTCAGGGTGTCTCAGCACCCTCACAGCAAAACCCTCCCTGGGCTTAAACAGGACTCCTCCAATTTCTGCCTCTTGCCCTGTCACTGGGTGCCCCTGCAAAGCCCTGGCTCCATCTCCCCTGCTCCCTCCCAGGGAATTTAAACACACTGAGCACCTCTTGTGCAGGCTGAGCAGCCCCTCAGCCTCTCCTCCCACCACAGCCTCTCCAAGGTGGATCTCAGAGTGTCCCCTATGAATCTCATTTCAACTGAATTTTCCTGGCAGGACTGGGTGTTTCAGGGCCTGTCCCTCTCCTCTCTCAAGGCTGGCACTCCTGCAATGCAGCAGAGCTTCCTCTCTTTCCTCAGTCCCTGGCTGGGGACACTGGCCTTGTGCTGCTTCACAGACATTTCAATCCAGTAACACTCATTGCCTGCTTGTGTGGAAGGCAAGGTAGGCTGCTTGGTTCTATTTCAGCTCCTTTAGCTCAAGAAGACCTTTTTCTGATTTCATTTTCCTGCTTGCCACAGCAAGGTAGATTCCAGCTGGCAAGGGGCACAGAAAACACTGGTTTAATCTCCAGTTTAATCTAGGTTTTGTAATAAAACTTTTCTCAGCAGCCACAGTTCAATAATGTACAAAGTTCACTGTGTTGTTCAGTAAGAGTTTGGAGATTTGAGGCTGGGATGAGGTGAGGGCTGGGGGAGCAGCTCTGCATGGAGATCACTCAGCCTTGCTCAGGGTGTCAAGGTGAAGGAAAAAACCCACATTGAAAATATGCATCTGGATCCCACCAGCTTTTCAGTTCCTCAGAGTTATTCCTTTATTGTACATGGAGTTTAGTACTTCTTTAAAGTGGTGGGAAAATGTCACTGAACAAGACTGAGGAATTGAGAAGTTCCATAGCTCCTCATGCAACTTTATCTTTGCTTGAATTGGAAGGCAATAGTCTTGGGAATTAAGTGAAAATGTACCAGCTTGGACTAGCTTAGAGATACCAACTCCTGTGGTTCCATTCAGAGCAAATAAATAAATAAACACAAGATTTTTTCTTCTAATGTAAGAGCTTTTCAAATCAAGAACCTATTTCGTGCTGCTCTCAATTTGTCCAGGCCTAATGTATTCTTAATATGAAAGAAAAAATAAAAAATAAAGGGTGGGGACAAAGTCAAAAAGGAAAGTAGGTGGTCAGGAGCCATGAGGTCTGAGTCTCATCACTTCATGCTCCTTGCAGTAGGTGCTGTAATTACTGCAGGGTTATTAATGAGTCAGGACTGACAAACAGCCCTGGGGCTGCTGCTCAGTGGGATGGAAATCCCCAGGAGCACCAGGAGAAGGAAAGGAGGGCCCTGCCATTGAAACACCCTGGATGCACATTTGGTTAGGACTTGGGCTTCTGAGAGACTCTTTTATGTGGAAAAACACAGTTTTACTGGAAGTAGGATTGCTGTTTTGGAAGATAAAGCTGGGTTTTGTTGAAAAAGCTCACCCCTGGTAAAAGCTTTCTCTGGAGATGGAGAGTTGAGCGTTTGCTGACCAAAGAGTAGGAGACCAGGCTGACAAAACCCCTGGGTGGTTCTGGGAGCTCTGCAGGGGGAAGGCACCCTCTGGAACAGGATCTGGAGCTTTCCCTGTCCACAGCCACTGCCTGCAGCCTGGAGCCCAGCCATGCCCCCTTCGTGCCACAAGGCTCACCCCCACATAAACCAGCTGGAGAAAGAGGTTGCAATGAAATTCCCCTTCCCTGCACAGGCAGCAGATGGAGGGTGCTGTGGCAGCTGTGGCAGGGGGTGTCTCAATCAGATACTAATGGAGTGTAAGGATGTTGCATCATATTGAGTAATGGGATATGTTGAAAATTATTATTTAGGTGGCAAAGATCTGTTGTGAAATGGAATTGGTAACATGTGGCTATTGAAGTAATCTTTACTAGGATGTGAAGTAAATCTTTAATTCATTCCCCTTGTACAACAAGGCTCTGGGAATATTTCCTGAAGTTTTACCCTTCCCCATGTGCCAGGAGACACCAATAACACAGAGAGCATGAGTTCAGCAGGGGCTTTGATGAAGTGCCTTCTTCAGGGCTGACAGGAAACAATTCTAAGCATTTTCAGACAAGGAGGAGAAAGACACAGTTTTTAAATAAATTAATGTTCTAACTAAGCAGGTCTGGTTGCAGTGGCTCTGTAAGACCTGCTGGGCAGTTGTCTCTGTGCTCAAGCAAGTCAGGGCTGTTTCAGGTTGTTTCACTCACCGTGGTCTGGGACTGAGCCCACAGTGCTTATAGAAGGAGAGGAGCCCTCCTATAACAGAGAAGGAAACTGGAAGTGTGTGAACTAAAGAGGAATAGAAACAGGAGTAATCTCTGACCATTATTTTGTGTAAAACAGAAGTATCCTCTACTTGTAAGATTCTGTTTCTCCTTATTTTTCTTCCGGTTTCTCTTGTGTAGCTAATGTTACTCAGTAGGAGACCGAAGGAACATCTGATTTCACCATTGACACGTTTATCTGTCATGTTTCAGGACCATGGCAACAATGCTGTGCCTTCTGAAAAACAGGTGCAAATCCCCACTTCTGGCCTCTCTGTTGGCTCCCAAGGAGAAGCCACTTTAATTTATGGATTTAGCTGTTGTCTGAAGTCATATGGAGAAAATACAAAGGGATGCTGCCACCTCAAACCTGTGTCATGTAGCCACATCAAGCTCCCATTTAAAACTGGTGAGGGATTCTTCTGCTTCCTGTCCCATTTCTTACTATACCCATCACAGAGGTGTTCCAGAAGTTTGTTCTGTATGGATTTCCTAAATGGATTCCTAGTTTTTTGTCACAATTTTGTTGTGATACCTATCTCTCTGCTGGCTCCTTTCTCCTTCTGCTAGCACAGGAGCACTGGGGCTCTGAACTGCACTCAGAGTAGTGCTTAATCAAATTATTAAGAAGCCAACCTAAAACAGAGATAATAAGCACAAGCAGAGTCCTTTTAGACTGGAATTGAGACTTTCCAAGGCTGTTCCCTGTGTGCCATGAGCCTGCCAGCCAGCAAACCACCTGCAAAAGTGAGGCAGGCTTTTGTGCAGCCACCACTTCGGGTCTGTGCAAATCAGGGGGTGATTAAAACACAAAGAGAGCCCAACAATATGCTGTGAGTGTGAGAATGCCTGATTCATAGCACATGAGCAGTCCAGGGTGCCAGTGAGGAGGACGAGGGCTCAGGAAGCTGAGGAGCAAACTCCTCTGTCAGCAGAACTCTAAATCAACCATTTCCTTCTCAGAGCAAACCGCAGGGTCAAGAGCAAAGGACCACTGGGGAGCTGACATTCTGCTCAGTGTCAGCTGCACTGCTCTTGTACAGTTTGTGAATCTCAATTTCAGTTTTACCTCTGACTGTCCCAGCTGCTGCACGTTTGAACTCTGATGAGAATCTCACTACAGGGGCAGTGGGAGAGGCAGTCTAGCAGCCCAGCAATTGGAATGCTGCAGAGGCAGTGTTTTTTCCTTTCTGATTTTTGAAGGTCCCATTCAAGGTTCACCTCTATGCTGTTGCCTGGCAATCAATACCATTTGCTCCTCATGAAAGGTACTGCATGTCAGGTTTAGGTAACAGGCTGCAGCAAAACTGCAAACTAAGCCTCCTGTGGAAAATGCCCGAGTCAGCTCCTGGAATTATCACCAAAATGTCCCTACCTACATCCTGAGCAAACGTTTCTGTTTCTGATACATGAGGAGTGAATTTACAAGAAGTGACAAAAATCTTATATAGCCAGCTTCAACCCACCTACTCTTCCTGGCTTTTTCTGCTTATGTGGGGGAAAAATCAATACTTAAAGAAATAGATCTTTAAGCTCATATAAATTCTGCAGTCAATCTTGGAAAGCACAAGCAACCATCACATTCCCATCCATTCCAACCAACTGCTTTCAGCCAGTAGGAAAAAGGAGCTCTTACACAATACAGCACGAGGAAATGCCTTTAAACCCACTAAGCAGTTGATTGGGACATGAACATGTATGGAAAAGGACTCATATCACACCCAGCACTGGTCAGGGGAGAACATTTTGGTCAGAGGTTTCTGATGCGACACCGCTCTGTTCAGGGCATGGTGACCTTCCCCCTCATGTGTGCTCAGCTCAGAATGGTGGCTGAGCTGCCTTTTCAGCTGCTGGCCCATTCCCAGGGCCAGGCAGTGGAAGGTCAGGCTGAAAAGCTGGGGTTGGTTTATGAAGAAGGCTCCTCCATGTGCCCCTGCGGTGCAGCAGAGCTGGGGCAGCAGCTGCAGAGCAGGAAGCAGCAGCAAACCAGCTCTTAGCACAGCAGGGCCACACCAGGCACCCCTGAGCCCCCAGGGCTGCACGGGGGGTCAGCACACACAAAGCCCTGCTGCTCACTGCTGCCCTGCTCATTCCAGGAGAGCATGTGCAGAAAGACAGCAATAAACTTTCATTTCAGCACACACAAAGCCCTGCTGCTCACTGCTGCCCTGCTCATTCCAGGAGAGTGTGAGTGGTGCAGAAAGACAGCAGTAAACTTCCCCAAACACTCTGTATCAGGAATATATTTCTAGAAACACTTGGAAATTTTAAAGTGTACCAGGGGAAAATCCACGAAACATAAAGCAAGTGATTGAATTCCAGTGAAAGGCCGTGGCATGACAGGAAATACCCAGCCCAAGGTACTTGGAGATTCCAAGTCATGTTTGGCTGTTAGGTCTGTTTGCTGCTCATCTACACGTACAAAGCCCTTGGCAGAGCACTTGACAAGGAGACTGGCAGATCAAGGGAACAAGATTTGAAAGACTCAGGGCCAGTACCCAGTGGTATGATGCAAGAATACAATTAATTGATTTAACTCAGTCAGAACAACTTACTTTCAGTCCAGGACTATCATATGTGATACCACTGTGGATAGAAAGGATTTCTTTCTGACAGTTGAAAAAGATGCTTGACAGTCAAAATGATGCTTGTTCAAAACTTCACTGTGCCCTGTTCTCTCTAAACTTCTCCCTCACACCAGTAGTCATGTTCTTTTTAATTCCGGAAAATTGGATCTTTTTATTTTACTAAAGCTGTTATAAGCATACCTAAGCTAAACAAGATATGAATGCAAAAAAAGTTTGCCTCAGAGAAAAATTCCAAAGATACCCACAACAAATTCAGTTTCAATTATTTTTCTCTTTGAAAATCCGTATCAATAGTTTATTTGGATCAGGTAGCAGCATTAGCATTTTCAGTCCAAAACCATGTGAAAAGACTTCTGATACAAGCTTTGGAAAAATATTATTAGGAACCAAGATGAGGAATGAACTTTTATAACTAAATGCTTTCAAACTGAGGAGAAACTGTGGGGGGTTTAAAAGATTTTTTTTTAATATTAGCAGATAATACATTTCAAGTAATTCCTAAATGAGGGCAGATTAGGCTGAAGGAAGCTCTGAGAGCTCTGCCCTGGCTGTCAGTGCTCGTGCCAGGCCCCCTGAGAGGTGCAGGGCAGGAACCACCTGTGGACTTTGATGCTGTGTTTTTCACAACAGCTCAGCACTGTCCTGCTGGCTACTGAGCAGCACACCCAGTGTCTGCTGTGGTTTTTCCTTTTCCAGCCCTTCCTCCCCGCCAGGGTGGTGCTGCTGCCCTGCTGTGCCTGGGGTTACTGTCCCTGTTACCACCTGCACCTGGTTCCTTACAGAAAGCAGGTGAGCAGGTGCTGCAGCTGGAGATGCTGGGATGGGACCTTTCCTGCTGAGAGGCAGAGCTGCAGCTCCCAGAGCCCTGCAGCTCCCAGGGCCCTGCAGCTCCCAGAACCCTGCAGCTCCCAGGGCCCTGCAGCTCCCAGGGCCCTGCAGCTCCCAGGGCCCTGCAGCTCCCAGAACCCTGCAGCTCCCAGGGCCCTGCAGCTCCCAGAGCCCTGCAGCTCCCAGAACCCTGCAGCTCCCAGGGCCCTGCAGCTCCCAGGGCCCTGCAGCTCCCAGAACCCTGCAGCTCCCAGAGCCCTGCAGCACCCAGAGCCCTGCAGCATCCAGAGCCCTGCAGCTCCCAGAACCCTGCAGCTCCCAGGGCCCTGCAGCTCCCAGAGCCCTGCAGCACCCAGAGCCCTGCAGCATCCAGAGCCCTGCAGCTCCCAGAGCCCTGCAGCTCCCAGAACCCTGCAGCTCCCAGGGCCCTGCAGCTCCCAGAGCCCTGCAGCTCCCAGGGCCCTGCAGCTCCCAGGGCCCTGCAGCTCCCAGAGCCCTGCAGCTCCCAGAACCCTGCAGCTCCCAGGGCCCTGCAGCTCCCAGGGCCCTGCAGCTCCCAGAACCCTGCAGCTCCCAGAGCCCTGCAGCACCCAGAGCCCTGCAGCATCCAGAGCCCTGCAGCTCCCAGAACCCTGCAGCTCCCAGGGCCCTGCAGCTCCCAGAGCCCTGCAGCACCCAGAGCCCTGCAGCATCCAGAGCCCTGCAGCTCCCAGAGCCCTGCAGCTCCCAGAACCCTGCAGCTCCCAGGGCCCTGCAGCTCCCAGAGCCCTGCAGCTCCCAGGGCCCTGCAGCTCCCAGGGCCCTGCAGCTCCCAGAGCCCTGCAGCTCCCAGGGCCCTGCAGCTCCCAGAGCCCTGCAGCTCCCAGGGCCCTGCAGCTCCCAGAGCCCTGCAGCTCCCAGGGCCCTGCAGCTCCCAGAGCCCTGCAGCTCCCAGGGCCCTGCAGCTCCCAGAGCCCTGCAGCTCCCAGGGCCCTGCAGCAAGCCCAGGAGGAGCTCTGGCACTCCCCAAACAGGACACACAGCTTCAGCAGCAGAGGCTGCCCTGAGGGAGATGCTGAGGTGCTGCCAAACCAGCTAATCCTGCAGGAGCAGGGAGAGGTGTGAGTTGTACCTCCAAACAAAGTCCTGGATGGGCAAGCCAGGAACCAGCATGGTTAGAAATGCTCCAAGGAAAGAGCCACAGCAGAAAAGCCCAGTTGCCACGGCACAGCCACAATGACCTGATGAGCCCATGTCACTGTGACCATCAGCAGCTGGACGTGCAGGGTGTACCATGAGTGATTTGTACATGAGTTTGGGTGTTTTGGCTTCAGTCCAGTCCATTGGAAAAGCTATTTACTGAAAGCTGCTTCAGTAATGAGCACAGCGTTTTAGTCTTTCCTCCTTGGTATTATTGCAATAGTAGCCTTGTCACTTCAAAATGTAAACTCTTGCACTTCAAAAAGCCTCACAGTTCCCTCTGGGCACCCAGCAGCACAAGGCTCAGAGCAATACGTTCTGGAATAAGGCTGAATGCCAGTGAGTTAAAGACACAAGGTTACTCAGCTTGGTGCCACCAGAAGGTAAGAAGAAATGATGTCACCCCACGGCAATTCTGGTATCCTACCCTCTGGGCAGGGAGCTGACACTCCCAGTCTTCCCCTGCAGCTTCATTACCAAAGCAAAACCCTCTGAGCCTCTCCCTGGTGGCTGCAAGGACCAGCTCAGAGTCAGCCCTGGAAGATCTCTCCCACAATGAACTCCTGACATTTGCCTGGGTGGTTCCCCATGGAGAAACCCCTACCAGGCACAGTCCCAAGGCACAGATCTCACAGGAAGGTGCTGATGGGAGGGAGCAGCATTGTTAATCCTCAGAGGGAAAAAGAAATGGAAAGAAGAGCAGGTATCCCATGTGCTCACTGTCATCACCTCTGCTTGCAGGCTGCCATGCCTCCTTTCATGTTCTAGGAAAAGCTGTTCTGCTTAAACTAGAGCACAGAAGTTGTGGGTTTCACTCATATGTTCTCCTCTACGTTTCTTTTGGTTCTGAAGGATCAGTGCTGCTCATTGCACTGGAGGGAAGCAACTTTTGTCACTGGGCAGAGGAGAGGAAAGTCCCTCCTTTACCTGTGATTTTCAAGAGTAAAACAAGAAGAAAACCCCCAGGCAAAGAGTAGAGCACACCTGCAGAGTGAGGGGGTGAATTTCAGGACAACACAACTCTGCTCACAACACTGAAATCCCTGTCAAGCACTTCCTTGTTGGTGATTATAGACCTGTTGGACAACAAGGAATAACTAATCTGTTTTAGTATCAGGGATTAAATCCTCTTTCACAGCCACACAGGCTTTGACTGAGCAGAATCCCTTTCTTGGCAATGAGAGAAATTACTGGTGGTGAGTCAAATCACCCTCTTCCAAGCAACCAGATTTTGTATAAGCAAATGGTGTTTTACACATTTAATGACTATATTTATTATCTAATTAAAGCATTTTGTCTAATTTCTAAAAAAAAAAACAAAAAACCCAAAAAAACCCAAAACAAAGAACCAGTTCTTTGACTATTCATTAGTTCTTTGAATCATCACAAAATCCTTTCTGAGAAGTACCAAGCATTGTCTGAGTAGTGCAGCTTAACAGCTTTTGCAAACGCGGGTGCTAATTATAACACAAAATGGTAAATGGGAAATAGAATAGAGGCAGCTTAGCAAGGCTAGACGGTTGTTTAATGAGATCCAATCTTGCTGTCTGATGGTCTTGACAAAGAAAATGTAGGGTCAGTTATGGTGCTACACAGGAAATCCTTAAGACACTAGATAAAAACAAAAGGGGACTGAACAGATAAAGCAGGGCAAGAACTCTAAAGTGGGCAAAGACACTGATCTGGGAGGAGGTGCTGGATCCTGCCACAAGACATGAGGAATGGGCTGCAAATAGCTGTGCTTGAAATAAACAGGTAGAATGAAATATTGTACAGGAGGCATCTGATAACTCTGGAGCCTGGGGTAACAGAAAACAGATAAAAATCAAAGTTTCAAAGTACAAAATGGGAATAAGAGATCAGTTGTGAAAAAATCCAATATAGTCTGAGACCTTGCTGAATAAAATAGCAGGAGAGAAGGGAATGACAGGTATATCTGCAGATCATAGCTCATTTAAGTGCCACTGCTATGATTTGAAAGTGGAAGAAGGCAAATGCAATCCTCTGATGGACCACAAGTGTTTCTTAGAGAGCTGACATTAATGCCACGGTACAAAGCATCACTTAGTCTTTACTGGAGTGGTAAAGCATCATCCTTGTCCAACAGGGATTTATTCAGCCTTGAACAGGTGCTATAACAACACCTGGGAATCACTGGGACAAAAATGCAGAATGTCAGGAAAGGGCAAAGGAGGTTTGTTTGGATGCAGGGAGGGGTTGAGAGGGGATGCAGTTGTACAACAGGTGAAAGAAGAAATAGAGCTGTTGGAATGAAAGGGAAACATTTGTGCAAGTCAGCTGAGGCCTGAGTGCTTCAGTGCTCTGTTGTGATTGGAAATGAGCAGTGCTGCAGGGTGAGTGACCAGAGCAGCTCACACGTGTCTCACCCTGGCTGTGGCATTTCCTCTCCCTCCCTCTGCAGCCTGGGTGGGTGGCACGAGCTCTTCAGGGCACAGTCAGAGCTGCTGGATTGCTGACCCTGGAGTTTCTGAAACAGGGCCTCCACATTCTTCAGAAGCACAGAGGACAAGAAGGCAAATTTTGAGATGAATGCCTTCCCGAATGAAGATAGATTTAATGAGTGTCTGTGGTAGGGATCCTTCTGAGGGGGCAAATCTCTCTACAAGGGCCAGGCAGAGGAACAAACCCAGAGGAACCTGGCAGGCAGCGATGCTTGCAGGGCCTGAGCAAACAGCTCAATGGGCTCAGCCCATCAGGCTGCCCCCAGCACACTGCTGGGTTTGTGTCTCTGCTTTGGGGTGATAACAACTCGGGGTTGCATTCTCTGTTTAGGGAATTTGGTAAGTGTTCTCTCAGACATGAAGAATTTGTCATCCTTTCAGTGTAACATCTCGGCCAGTTTGAAAGAGTGGGGGAAGACACCAAGTGAGTTTTGGCATTTACTGAACAAAGAGAGAGATGGAACAGAAAGGCAGACTCACTTCACAGTGAGCTTATCACTCTGCCTTTGTTGCCTGTGGCAGTGGCTGACTGCTGGGGTGATACCAACCCACAGAAGATTTTCATTTACCTCATGGGCAGCATTTCTGGGCCGAGAAAGCTGTGCAACAGCTATGGGATATAGCTGATTGCATCTGAAAACACACAATTAAAATGCTGGGGGTGTGAGTTGGTTGTGGAGCATCTGACCAGAGTTTCTGCCAGGCAGAGGGAGCCATTTATAGTAATTTTTTTACAGCAGTGATGTGCCTTCTGTCATTGGAATGTCCTCAAAAAAAAAAAAAAAAAAAAAGACAGGAGGGAAGTGCTAAGTCCATTGCCAGGGTATTATCAAGAACCTTTCTTACTTTTCTCTCTGAATGGCAAAAACTTGCTGCTTCTCATTTATTCCACAGCAGGATCCCTCCCTGTGATGTGTGTGTAAATTGCCCTCGGAAACACAAGGAAAACTAATGTTTGGGGCTCGAGATCCTGTTTCTCCAGGGGTGATGGCTTTTACAATGAACTGTAGTGCTGGAAATGTTACTGCAACCTGTAGGTTTACAGGGATTGCCTGCAGAAATTTATCCTAGCTCTTGAAGAGCCAAAAAGCCTGTTCCTAGATCTGCAAATCTCCCCAGGAGCCCCAAGGCCTGTGTGACCAGCACCAAGGCTGCCATCAGCCACCACCACTCATCCCCAGAGCTCCCCTGCTCCTCTCCAGTCCCAGCAACAAGGAAGCAAAGGCACAAGCTCAAGTGCCCAGCAGTTGCTTGCCAGAGGATCTTTTCCAAGGACCAAAACTTAAACAGCTGTCTTCTTCCCAGTGGTGGTGGAAAGCAATAAAGTAACCCATTTATTAAATGGTAACTGCTTAGGGGACAGGGGATGGATGTATAAAGTGCATTCACTTCATACATAAGGGCTTGTATTGTAGATAAACTGCTTGAGGGAAGGAACACGCTCGTTCTCTTTATGGTTTCACAGCCCGTGATTTTACCATAATGCTGTAACATAAAGCTCAGAAAACATTCACCCCTGCATTTTCAGTAATGTTGTCACTGTGTTCTGATGAACTCAGGCTCCCATGGAAAACTGGCTTGTCCTGATCCTGTTGTGAGGCAGTGGGAGCACCAGGAGCAGGGCACAGAGACCCTGGCTCCCTGTGCTACAAACCCTCCCTTTGAACACCACCGCTGACCAGGTGGCACAGTCACTGCCCCACAGGCTGGTATTTGGACTGACTCTGACCTTTCTTTTTAGAAATATGGGAAGAGGAATTAAGAAATAAGAATTAGAATTAAGGTAAGAGGAACTGATGTGCTTAACAGCTATTACTTTTTCTTTTTGTCTTCAGTGCAAGGAGTTCACCTTGCACACCGGCTACGAGGTGCTCGTACAGCGGCTGCTGGAGGGGAAGAAGATGTGCAAGGATGTGGAGGATCTGCTCAAGCAGAGGTATGAAAATCAGTGTGAAAAAAGTGTGAACAGCCTCCTTTTTTGTCTCATTTGGCACCTGGATTAGCAGGCTGTTTCTCAGTTTGGTAATGTTATGAGCTTACATAGAAAAGCCTGAGTAATTTGAATCCCAGCCTTGTGGTGTGAAGGTAGATAAATAGAAATCTCAAAGACTGGAGAAGGGAAGAGAAGGTTGAAAGAGCCAGAAACCCAGAGCTCCTCTAAACCCCCTCCTTATGTGCCCAGAAATACACAGTAGCACCTACCTCCACAAGTAGCACTCCTAAGTTTCCCCTTTTGCAGGGTAAAAATGACTTGCACATTTTTGTTTCTCTTTGAACATGCTGTTGCCACAGGCACTGTTTCAGTTTCCTGCCAGTACCAAAAATGAGACGTTTTTCAAATACAAAGCTACATAAAATGCTACCTGAAGCCTTACCCAGACCCCCAAATCAGCCCCTGTTGTTCACCAACCTTAGCAAGCTTTGAGTAATGATGTTGTAGCTTATGTTCCTGGTTATGTGCTTCTTGGTGCTTCTCAACAGCAACTATGGACACCTGACAATTTTGTGGGTGAGAAAATGTGTATCACTCTGCTGCTCTGGCTCCTTTGCCATTTATTTTTGTAGTTGGGACTGCGAAAAACAGCTCTGAAATTTGGTTCTGTTTTTAAGTGGCTTCAGCAGTTCCAGCATGAAGCACACACATGCTCAGGATGACATGCAGGAAAGACCACACACACATGGATTATACATCCAGCAGGCAACCCCAGAGCAGCTCATCTGTCACCTGATGAACACTGCTCTGCCTTCCTGCTTTTTCTTCTCATGCTGTCCTCATCTAGTTTTGGGGGTTTAGGATGGTTTTCTGAAGGCTGATTTGAAAGCCCTGGGCCTTTCAAGGGGGTGTGAGCTGTCAGACTCAGAGGTGGCTGTGTCACAGCGTGTGAAGTCTCCCATCAAAGCTGTTTAAGTTGCTTTTCTCGACCAGCAGTGGAAGCCTTGGCACACATCACACAGTCCTGAAGGCACATCTGCCTGAAGCCAGCTCAGCTGCAACTGCTTAAAGCAGCTCCTTTGTGCCTCCTGACTTACAGAGACCAGAGCTGCACTGCAGGCCTCGGGCAGTGCAGTTCTGCACCTCATGCTGCACATGCCTGTGCTCCTTCCAAAACATTGCAGAGGCTTCTGAAAGGGTGAGGTTTTTCCTGCTTTGTGGTGCAGTCACACAGTTCTTTCCATAGAGAAGAAAAAATACATGTACAGTCATTTTGTGTCTGTTTCCATGAGGTTTTTACACCCCCAGGACATTGCAGAGAGCCTGTGGACGTGTGTGTGCCTGTTGGGGGAGGACAAGGAGACAGAAGTGGGCACTGGGTCAAGGATGTGATTTCCAGTTTCTTGCTGGCAGATGTTTGTTTCAGCTCATCCTCACATCATTCACAGGAAGGACCCAGCAGAAGATGAAAGGGTGGAATGAATTTCTCTTTCTAGCTGCCCATACCACATGGTTCACGTTGGAATTTCAACAAGGACTCCTGCAGTCCTGAAACCAGCTGCCCTGGCCCTGGCCACACTTACACTCCATCAATTTTCCAACCACAAATACCCCCAACTGGCCCAGAGAAGGGCCTGAGAGGTTTGGGAGTGAGAAAGCAATTGTATTCCAGAACAAAGCCCAGGGTTAAAACACGAAGTGTGTTCCATCTCTGGATGGCTGCAGGGAAACATGGCAGCTGTGTGCAAGGAGGACTGGAAAGTGGGAAAAGCAGCACACAGATGTGGAGAGATGGTATCAGCCTCCTGCCAAATTCCTCTGACCCTGGGCTAGTCCAGTCCCATCCATGCTGAGGTCTCAGGAACTGGGACTGACTTAGAAGCTAGCCATGCTTTTTTGCCATGATATACTTGTGTACTGAGCAAGCAAAGCGGGACTGCAGCACTGGAGTAATTCTCATTGCTGCACAGGCACTGGCACTAAGCAAAGCCTCTGACATAAAAGTGTTTCTTGGTACTAAAATCAGGGAAAAAATTAGTATATTCTTCTTCCGCAGCATTATGTGTCTGGAGTGTATTTCCATTTTGATGAAATGTCATTTATCTAACATGAAAAAGAAGTGTCTCTGTGTGGTCTGTCACCACATTTTGCCCCCTGTTCCTCTAGCAGAAACGCCAAGCAGTGCTGTGGGAGCACCCCCTAAAACACAGCAGTTCCCAGGGCAGCATTCCACACAGGGGAGCCATGGAGAGAGGCCAGGAGCACTCCCTGCTGCTGCCCTGATCTCCTGGGGCTGGGGACAGTCCTGGGACGAGCCTGCCTCAGGTGCACCCTGGCTGCAGGGCCAGGTGCTGCCCAGCCCGGGGGCAGCAGGGAGGGTGCTGGGACCCTGCCAGGGCCCCACCCCACCGGCTGCCAGAGCAGCCCCCACACTGCTGGAGCTCAGCAAAGACAGACACAGCACCCCCTGCCCGAGTGGGAACACTGATGGGATTAAAACCCAGCAGGGCTGAAGGGCCTTGCACCCACATCAGATTGGTTTTTTGAACAAAGAGTATGTTTCTCTAGGGTGCCAAGTTTCAGGCCCAAACGGTTTGAAATGCTTTGAAGCTGCTTTTGAGAACTGGACTTACCCTGAACAAAATCATCCCTCCCCTCCAGGTTAGCACCAGGCTATCTGTTCAGTATTTATTTTTGACCATTCCATCGTTTTTAGCAGCTACTCAAAGACTGACAGCTTGATTCTACCTTGGACTTGCACCAGGGAGAAAGGAAGTAACACATTTAGCACAAAGACTTTTTAAAAAGATAATAGAAGTTTCCTGCAGTGCTGGGGGAAGGGAAAACAGCAAAGGAATATTTGTATTTCTTTATTAACCATAGAAACAGAACCAATTTCCTGAGTCACCAGTTACAGTTCCCCATTAGGGGATACACTGCAAAGTGTCCCTTCCACAAAGCTGCCCCAGCCTCACCACACAACCACCAGGGCTCCTTCCCCCTCGGCCTCTTCCAGCAATGCCTCATCTTTCTAATGGATAAAAGCACTCCTGCTACCCTGGCTCCCATTTATTCTCAACAGCTCTTGAATGGATCCTTTGGAACCTCCTCTTCCCTCTCCCCACAGCTGGTGTTTTCATGGATTGAGTCATTTTTGGGTTCCTTTTGCTCTGAACTCCTTCATCTCACCTCTGCTCACCTCCTCCTTCCCACGGATCCATGTTTTGGGGCAGAGCTGTACGTAGCCTTCCACAGTAACCAAAGCCATGGAGATGGGCTCCATTTTTATCTCATTTCTTCCAGAAATACCTTATGCATCACTTATTTCAGAGGTTAGCTAACAGCACTAGGATTGAGGAGATAGAGAAATTAAATAAGTTCCATTTCTAACGTTTTGCACCTCAGATACAATTACAAGATTTGTGTAGATGCAATCCTGGTACCACTAAGGGAAACTGAGTAAGTTTTTCTTTTAACAGAGCACAAGCAGAAGAGAGGTATGGGAAAGAGTTGGTTCAAATCGCCCGAAAAGCAGGAGGACAAACAGAAATCAAGTAAGGAATTCTTTCATTATTACTGCTAACAAAATGATTTTGGAAGAAATATCAGACTCCTGTGTTTTGCCTGTGGATGGGGTCACAACCACTCACTTCTGTGCATTACACAGCTCTTCACAATGGACAGGGGAAGAGGGGAAACACCAGAGTCCTTCACAATGGGATTCACTAAGTCTCTATTTGGAAACTGCCAGTAGGTCCTTTCCTGAGAATATTTTTAATTTCCTGAGAAGATTTTTAATCTTTAGTATTTGATTCCAAAAGCAGACTAAGTGATGGGGAACAAAGAGAAAGGAAAAGGTTGTGAAATGTTTAGGATGGTGGCTTGAAAATTCTGGAAAGCTGGTGAACGTGACAGAACAAATACCCCAAAAATCAGCTTCTGCAGCAGGAAAAAAAGGCTTAGCTTAGGAATACAAAATGTAAATCTCTTTGAAGGGACCTAATTTGAAATAATTCAGTGGAACTGCTGAAATACACTAAGATGACATATATTTTTCTCTGTCTCCCCCATTACTATCTTAAATTATGTATAAATTGTGTTGGGAGGGGAAGATAGATGTTGGAATGGAATTGTATGGAATGGACTGGTATGGAATTTAACTTAATAAACACTGCTGATAAACTGCTACTGTTATTGATGGCAGCAGCAATAATGAGACATTTTGTCATTATGGTAACAAGTAATAATACAGTAATAAGGTGGCAGAGGATGAAGATGTGGGGTCACAGCAGACAATCCTGAAAGAGAAGACCTCAATCTAAACACAAACCAGCTCTATTGATCCCTGGGGCCTGCTGCCTCCCTCCATCCCATATCTCATCTCTTAATTGCAGCCTCCTTTTCACGTGGATTTATCACCCCCAGTGCAAGTGGTTTCCTGTCCATGTTTTATGGTCAAGCCTGACCCCAGAGCCTTGCCCTGCCACGGCAGGCAGGTGCCAGAGACCCAGAGCACTGCAATGCCTGGGTGCTGGCAGGGCCAGGCTGGCACAGACACTGCTCTGCTAAACCAAGGGCTGGCCAAGGCCAGGGCAAGGTGCAAGTGCTGCTTTCCCTGCCAGTGCTCCAGCTCTGCCTGGCCCCTGAGCAGCACCCAGGCACCCCAGAGCCCAGGGGATGGTGCTGCCTTCCTGGGGGCTCCGTTCACTGACCTAATCGTGAAAAGAAAGGAAGGAGAAGAGGAAATATTCTGAAATTAAAACAACAGGTTCAGGATGGATGGGTTCTTCTCAACCCAAAGGCTAAGATCAGCATTCCAGGATTAAAGGAAGGCTTCACCCCAACTCCTTTGCTGGCAATACAGGGCAGGCAGAGCAAATGTGTTCAGCAACAAGCACCTTTGGCTGTCCCTCACTAATGCAGTGATCAGCTCATGGGTCTGCCTTTCCCCAAGAGATTATGAGAGCTTGATTAGAAGCAGAGCCAAGTGCCAGTGTTGGGGTATGGATCCAAGTTCCCCTCAAGCTGGGGAAAGTTTGGACTTGGGCCCAGCTCTACTTTGATCCAGCAATTTTACAGCTTGGCGTGGAGGGAGGGCTGAATACCTGAACAAAGCCGTGCTGCAGAGCTGAGTTACTGTGCTTCCATAACCCACACCTGGTCAGGGAGAGACCAGCCCTGCACTGATGCTTTATCAGAGCAAGTGGCTCACTCTGCCTGTTCTGAAGCACAGAGGACACTTACCTCTCTCTCATCCAGCGTCCTCTGATTGTGTAAGGAACTACACAGACAGTGAAGGGCATTTGTCCAGGGCAAACAAAAAATCAGAGAAAACTAAAGTCTGTCCAGGGCTGGAACAACACAAGAAATGCAGTGTTTGGTTTTGATGCCTTAAAATTGTTGAATTTTTGGTGTCTGTGTGTTCTCCATGGTGTGAAGTTTCTGTTTGTTTATATGACATTGATTGCTGGCAGCAGTTCTGCCTCAAGGTCAGCCCTGCAGGGAGACTTGAGGGAGGGAATCCATGTACTCCCTGTAATAGAAAAGCTTGAAAGGTGCAAGTGTCCCAGTGCATTTTTCCAAGTGTTTCCTCTTTATAGGACTCCTTATTATCATCTAGCATGCTAGGTCCCAATAGAATTACAAGTATTTGACAGGCTGAACAGGGCTGCTCACATCTTCAAATGCAGCTTTGGGTAGCAGTACTTCTGAAAGTCTAATGTATTTGTACCTAAAACTTCCACCTGGCAATCACCAGAAAAAAAAAAAAAAAAAGTACTGTCCAGGTTTTTTTGCATAACATTTTTTAGACCTTCCTGTGCCATGCTATGTATGGCAGAGGAGCAGGAATTACTAATTTTAAATCACTCAGTCATTTTCTTGCTAATGCAAAATCATTATCCTCTAGTCTTAAGTTTAGCCATCTTTTTAAGATCTCAGATACTAAGGCTTCCTGTCACTTCTGGGAAATTATTTCACACCCCAGTAGTTTCCAATATCAGGAGGGTACCTGATACCCTTTCAAAAAATCGATAAAAGGAACATGAAAAATGCATCCACAACAAACACCCCAAACCTTCCAGTATGAGAGAACTCCCAGAAGACCTTAAGAGAAACAACTGCAAGGCCAAGGCTGATATTTCATCAGTCAGGACAGGCACAGAACAAGGTGCAGGGAATAAGCACAATGAGAAAATGCCAAGCACCAGAGCAGCCTGGGGCAGGTGGTGGCACACTGCACAGGCAGTGGCTGTTGCTGCAGAAAACAGTTCTCTCCCAAGCCTCCCCTATATTTTAAAGGCTTTTATTTTTGAATAAAAGAAAAGAACAATTTCAACTTTTTTTCAGCCTTGCTCCTTCTCCCCCCAAATTCTTCTTCAGCTGGAGCAACTTGCTGAACTCAGCTAAATGTATAAATGGATTCTACTGCCCTTTTTGTTCACCAAAGGCACAGCTGAAGGAATGTGCTGCTGACTCCAAAGAAAGATTGTAGGGAAGGCTTACTGGGATGTAACAGCAACTCTGGGACCGCTGTCTCCTGATTTGAGAGAACTCCAGGTGACAGCAGCACAGCCTCGTGTGTCCCTGGGCTGTTCCCTCTGCATGGCTGCAGCTCCTCGGCTGGAGAGCTTTGTCCAAGGCTGGCAGGGACAGCTCCAGGCCAGGCACACTCACCGTGAGCCCCAGCAGTGACAGCAGTGACCTGCTGGAAGACACACGTGGTGTGTCCACTGCAGAACGTGAGCAGCACTGACCCCAGAGCCAGCAAGGGGACAAGGGCTGAGTGCTGCTGCTGGAGGTGTCACTGCCAGCCAGGGCCAGAACTGGCCAGGGGAGCCCACAGCTCAGAATGTGTCTGGCAGCACCAGCACCAGCAGGGCAGACACACTGCACCTTCTCTTCTTTCTAAACAAAGCAAGGTGGGGTTTCTAAAAGAAGCTGCTGCTGGATACCACTGACACAGCAAACAAAGATGCCAGCTTCCAGCTCCAGAGATGAGAGTTCCCTCTAAGTGCTACCAGCCAAAGGACACTGTCACTCCATAGCCTGGCTGCTTGTCCTTTGTCCTTGCCAAAAGCACTGCAGCTGCTGCAAACTCCTTCCCGTGGGGAGGGGGAGGTTCCCCTTCCCAAGCCAGGCACAGCTCTCACTCAGCAGCTGCTGCAGGCCTGGGCAAGCTCATTCCAATGCACAGAAGGATGCACACACTTCAATCCCAGACTGCAAGAAGGATCACACAGGCTCAGCTAACCCTTCATCTTAATATTCTGTCCCCAGCACTAGATCCCAAGGGAAGGGTAGAACAGGAAGGCAAGCATATGAAGATATTTCTTCTAAATGATCCTCTCACCGTAGCAATCAGTGAGTTCACAGGATGCCACACCAGCAGCAGCTTTCAATGGAATACCCTCCAGTCTTTTCTTCTTTTTCTTATTTAAAACCCTGAAGCATTTTAGCATCCAGTGAGTCAATAGGTAAAGCAATGTATGCCTGTTATCCCACTTTTTAAACTACAAAAAATTATATCTGCATCACCATTTCCTGGTCTCTACTCATAAAAGAAATTCCAAAAAGGTGATGACAAACCTACAGCCATGTTTTCTTGGCAAATGGCAGCTTATACCCATACCCAGCAGGGGAGAAAGAAGTACAGGTTTTGAAGTTTAAACTGCAGGATTTGTACTCTCTGTGGTGCACACATGGGAGAGGATGTACAGCAACTGGGATTTTCAGCCAAGTTACAGACTGAGGTCACAGCTGCAGCAGTTGCTGGGAGTGTACACAGCAGTGATGCCCCTCACACTGGAGGTGATTCTCAGCAGAGCTTGTGCCTTTAAGAGGAAACACCTTTCTGGCTGCAAGGTGCCTGGGAATTTCCATGCAGTGGCTTTGGGCAGCTCCTCAGCACAGCAACAGGAAAGCAGAATATGCTACAGAGCCCAGTTCTCAGCTGCATGCTCAGCTTCAGCCAAACCAGGGCCTCTGGGAGCTCTGCTCTTCTGTAAAATAACTGATGGAAACACACACTAGCTGGTTAAATTCTGCCTAGGCTGACAGAAGCTATTTTTGTCATTTGCTCTGCTTGTCTCTTCTCATGTATATGATTTCCTACATTTTTCATCCCTTTTTTTCCACTACCATCTCCTTAGGACCTCGAGAAAGGGTGGTTCCTCCAAGCCCATGTGTGCTCTGCTCTTCTCTGCAATGCCTGAAATAGAACATTTCAGTGAGTGTGAGGTGAGGGCATCTGTAATGAAATGCCAATTGCTGCTTCCTGTGGATAAAAATAGTGCATCTGTCACTTAATATACAGAATCCTCTGTATTATTCCACACAAAGCAGGCATTTTTGAACTGAAGCTAAAAGTCAGTTTGGAAGGTCACATCCTTCCGTGGTTGCTTATTCTCCACCCAAATGCTCTGAACCCACACAGAATTTATACCCTAGTACTTTGAACTTTCAGGACTCTGAAAATGGACCTAAGCCTCTGCTCAGTCCCTGTTAAATTCAATCTAGATAAGCTCTCTGGTGATGGGGACAGGCATTTTTGAGCAGAGCTGCTCTTTCTGAGAGATGTGAGCAAATGTAGTTTTATGTTAAAGTTACAAAATTCGTTTTGACTGTTTTAACCTTTGATTCGGATGGCACAGCTCATTCTGGAGCCACAAGGGATCTAATTTATTGTCTGTGGGCACAGATTCACAGGGAGGAGAAGGAACACGGAGATGTCTTCCTGTTTGCCCCCCTGCCCCAGTAAAGTCTGGGGTGACATGTGTGTGCTCCCAGTGACCAGCCCTGGAGCGATGACACAGCCCCCTTCCCCTCAGCTGCTGCCACTCCTGACACACACCTGGGAATATCCAAGCAGCAGAACATGGATGGGAGCACCCCACAGCATGAGGGGAACTTTCCTCACAGGTTGCTGCTTCCATGAAAGCCCCAAATCCCCAAGCTGTCACTGAGCCCAGCCCGGTGCACAGTGCAGCCTCTGCAGAGCTGATGTGACAGCTCCTGTGGCTCCACATCACAGCCCAGCTGGGACCTGGACACAAATCCTTCCAGCTGCACTGAGGGGCCTTGCCTTTCTGTTTATAGCTCCTCTGAGAACAAGAAAACATCCTGGCAAAAGTCATTCTTCCATGCTTTTGCCACATGCCCCCTAAGGAATGTCAGAGAGCGCGGGGTGCCCGGGCCGGGAGCGGGCGGTGCCTCAGTTCCCTCCCACAGCTGCTCCCGCTCAGCTCCCTGGGCAAGGCAGGCACAGCCCCGGGTGGGAGCTGTTTGGGACCAGATGATCTCGGACACCTCTCCCCACACTTTGGCACCAGAAGGGATTGTTGGTGACACAGCTCCCTGTGTGCCAGGAGCAAGGAGATGTTCAGGGTGGCCCCAGAGAGGGCTGGCACTGCGGGGATGTCACGACTCTGCTGTCAGGATCCAGAGGCTGAGGGTGGGCAGCACTGCTGGGAACTGGCTGCGGGCTTCACCTGGCACACGCTCCTCTCAGTTTCACAAAAGGTATTTTTAAAAATTACAAGAACAACTGAACATTGTAGGTCAAACAATGTCAAAATAGAAACCGACCGGAAAGGAGGGTGGGTTATTTCAGACTTCTATTCACCAAGCAAAGGTAGGAAAGAAAGAAAATTAAAAACAATCTGTGGTTTTCCTGTTAGAAGCACCTGGTTTTGCCTTCCTGTGTGCAAGATATAAAGGAGCTCTCTAAATTACTCAGTTAACCCAGTGTCTAAAGGCAAAGTACTGGGGAAAAGTGCCGAAAATATCAAAGTTGAAAAAAAATTAACAGACAAAATAGTGTGGTGCACCAGTGTGCGTGGTGAGAATATCTGTCACCAAAGCACTGCCACTGCCAGGGCTCTGCTGGTTACAGCTCTGCTGCCACCAAATTCAGCTTTTGATGGCTGTGAAGCAGGCTGCCAGAGCAATTCCTGATGGTCCCCGTGGCACAGAGGACTGCCCAGCACAGCTCAGTGTTTCAGCAAAAACAAGGTCCAAAAACAAAGGGAGAGAAAGCATAAAAAAAGCATTAAAAAGCATTAAAAAAAAGCATAAAAAAGCGGTAAGAATATTGCAGCCACTAGATGGCAAACCCCCCTCGAAGTTGCTGCAGCGGCTGTTGCACTGGCTCTGGCTGTTCCCCCTTGTTCCAGAGTCAGGCACTCCTGTTTCCCCCCAGAATTAATTTTGACAAATGGAATCTTTAAATGTACAACAGGGAGTCGTTTAACAAACACACAGAGTAAATCTGTGTGCAGCCTTATTTTCAGGGAGACACCTGTGGGATTCTCCATGTGGGGGTGCCCAGAGGGAAGGCTGGAGCTCTGTCTTCAGCCAGAGTGGTTTAACAGACTTCCAGAATATATGTGGAAATCTCAGAAATGAACAATTAAAAAAAAAAATCGCAAAAGGTGTCAAATTTTCAGTGTTGCTTGAATTGTTTTGAACCCTAGGCTTTCTAATTTAGTCACAGGACAAACACAAAAAAATCTATTACTACCAGAATGCTAAGCAGCAGCATCTAGTGAGGGTAAAACACTTTTTCAGAGTGTCCAGGAGAGCTGATGCCTCAGAGTAAAGCCCACATCGATCCCAGCAGAAAGCCTAACCCACCCAGAAACAACAGGTAATAGGTACACACACATCCTGTGCATCCACACCAGCACAGACAAAATTAAAACTCATTGGTATATCAGCTACAGGAGTCACTTCCATTAAACTCTGTGAAGCACTGAAATATTTCACTGATAGAATCAGGACATCCAGGAGCAAATCTATGGCACTGCTGCAGCAGCTGAGGAGTCAGAAAGGGAGTCCTGATGGATCCATGGGTCCAAATTTGATTGATTTATTCTCTCCCACATGTATAACTTGGCATGATGACAGATTTGCTGCCCCCTTAAGCCCTGTAAGCATGTAAGGATCCAACTCACTGATTTTAGAAAATTATTATAAAAATAAGGAAGGAAATGGCTTAAGTCTATTTCAATCTACTTGCACCAGTCAGCTGCTCTGGAATTGGCTGGACAAATCTTTCATACAAGGAGGAAAAGGCCAGAGGTTTCTGAAAAGGCCATTAGAGACCATGCAGGGGACAAATTGATGATTCTTTGGGTCATAGCCAGATGCATTATTACACCAGAGACCCCCTGGCTTGCAGAGAGCCAGCAAGAAGGAGGACAGCTCCATGGGTGGCTCGTGGTGGGAACTCAGGTGCCTGGAAACCAAAAAAGCATCAAACTGCTTTTGTCCTTGATATATACTGAGAAAGTGCTATTTCTCATTGTCCACCATTGCAATTTTGCCAGTTTGTGCATAATTTGAATCACCAACAACAAAGGGAAAAAAAAATCTCTGAGAAAGACAAATCAGCACAGAATGCAGCCAGTATGCCCAGTTTGCAAGAGCCCTCTCTATTTTTAAATTCCAGTATTTACCTGTTTCAGGCATGAAGTTGTTAGCACATTCCCCATCTCCTATTGGAAATTACCAACTGGAAAAGAAAATTTTATTCCTTGTATGTATTTGTTTTTTCACAATAATCCATTAGATATTTTAGAGAAAAAGCTGTCTCTGCTGCTGATATTCAACTTGTCTTTTAATGTCAAGCTTTTAATTAGCTGAAACTAATACTGCTTGTTCCCTTTGTGGTGTGAAAATACAGTTTCCATCAAAATTTCACTAACTTTTTACAAAATAAACCTTCAAATGTGTAAGTATTGTTAGGAAAACACTCAGAAATACTCAATCTAGACTGTTCTCCCTGGCTTATCTCAGGAGATTCACCGCAATCTAATTGAAATATGAAAAAAAAAAAAGTCAAGCAGCTCTTCCTTCCTGTCTGAAAGTCTTTTCCTTATATTTCTACAAACTCAGACCTGGGATGGGTTTCCAGGCAGTTTTTGGTCAGAGATCCAGCGAGGCTGAGGCAGAGCATGCACAGGAGAGGTGCAATTCCCTGCTTCATGGAGCATCTCATTGTGTCTCCTGATGGTAACAGACTGATGCTATTGTGCTTGTTAGCATGGTCAGCTTTTGTTCTCAGGCCATTAAGGGGTTTATCTCTATGTGGATCTTTGAGATTCTGAGGGGAGGTTTCTCCCCTGGGTTCATTACCCACCCTTAGAAGGCAATACTAATGAAGTGTCTTGTTTCTGCCCCGCAGCACACTGAGGGCAGCGTTTGAGATGCTCAAGCAACGTAAGTATTTCCCTGTTCCCTCCTGACCCGGGAAACACAGGCACCCAGTGTGCTCCTCCTGTTCCCCACACCATTCCCAGCTTTTCTTTCACAGCCTGTAATGTAAAGAGCAGAGGAAAAGGATGCCTGCTCAGTCTGGTGGCAAAGAAAATGGTTCGTTCTTCAAGTCAATTTTATCTGGGTCAAGGGACAAGATATGAACTCTGTTCCCTCTTTTGCCAGCCACTGACACCAAAGCAGCTTCCTAAATGTGCCCAAGGCTGCATGAAACCTTTCCACACACAGCATGCAGCACCAGGAGAGCCAGCAGGACACTGTACCTGGGTGCTGGCACCTGCTGTTTACACCAGAACCCCCCCTGAAAAGCAGCTGCTGGACTGAGGTATTTTTAGGGCCTGGGTAGAGGAGCTCAGCATTTCTGGGAAGTGCAGGGTTCCATTTCAGAGGCCCTGAAGCTGACAAATGCAGAGCAGATCCCAGCCATTTCAAACAGCAGCAGCCAGGTGCTCTGAAATTCAATCCATCTTGGCTGAGCCTTGGAAATTCTCAGTGTGCAACCTCATCTAAGGACTGGCCACCACTGGCAGCAGCTCCCAGGAGCAGGGACAGCCCAGCAGCACAGCCAGGGCAAAGCTCACACAGGGATGATGGAGGCCAGAGCTCCTTCCCTCCCTCTGCACCACAGCTCCTGACCCTCAGTCCCAAAGGAAGCTGGGGGAAATAGGGCCATGAAGAAACACACTCACTCTGTCCTTGAACCTTCAGCAATGTCAGTGCATGCAGAAACACAAGGGAGACCTTTTCTAAGGCTGCCCTGCTTGTGACAACTCATAGGGCAGCCACATCACAGAAACATCTCCTAAAAAATGTGACTTCATCTTGATCTAGGATCTATGAATTTTTATATTCCCTTATTCCCTTATGCCTTATATTCCCATATTCCCACTGACTGAATATGAATTCTGGTTTGCTTTAGAAATTGAAAGTGTTGGAAACTCTCATATCCAGCTGGCAGTAATGCTGAAGGAAGAACTGAAAGGAATAGAGGAGTTCCGAGAAAGGCAGAAGGAGCAAAGAAAAAAGGTGAGGAACTGGAGAAATGTTGAAACAGACTGGGCCCATGCTGAATTCCAAATATATGGAATATGCAGCATCTAGTTGATGTTGTATAATAAAAAAAAATGAGTATATTTAAGGCCATTTCATCCCCTATGACCTTATCAAGCCCTAAGTCTCTTAAAAAATAGCTCTCAATAGAGACAGCAGTGACCACTCTCACACCTTCTCTGGGTCCATGGGGTTGAAGACAAAGACAGGACCATCCCTTGGCTCTGACAGCAATGAGTGATAGAGGAGTAAAATAAACATTCCTTCCTTTGCTAATTTTAAGTGGGTGAAAATGCACATAACTAGTATCTGGTGCCACAAAAACCTTGTGTCTACAGGCTCCTGACACACAGGAACTTGGAATAGAAAGAATTCTGAATATGAAAGTGGATGAAACCAGTGCTGCTACTGAGCTTTGAGGTTGGCAGTGCTCTGATGAAGCAAATAAGGCAATAAAAATAAAATAAAATAGAGACAGAGGGCACCACGTTCATCAGTGTTTGCCCCCCATTCCCTTTGCCACTGGGATGTGCAGAGAGGCTCTCTCCTGCTGGGAACTGTAAGCCTGTAACTCGACTGGGAACAGTTAGAGGGGCCTGGGGAAAAGGAAAAGGAAAAGGAAAAGGAAAAGGAAAAGGAAAAGGAAAAGGAAAAGGAAAAGGAAAAGGAAAAGGAAAAGGAAAAGGAAAAGCAGCTTTGGAGTCTTAGATAAGCTTTTTTCTCTGTCCAGCATGTGGCTGTGAGGAAGCCAACCTTAGCCATGCTGGATGGTGTCAGCAGTTTTGGTAACCTCCCTCTTGATTTGTGTTGCAATGCAGCTGTCTCAGGACTGTGCCCAATGTGAAAGGAGCATCTGGGTAGCCCTGGAGAGAGTTTTGCTTGAGCAGAATGTAAATCTTAAAGGAGCAAGAGTCCCCCTGAAGAAAGCCAGCCCTTGCCAGTAGGAGCATGCCTCACTGTCACATACAGCTGGGCACATCACAACTAAAGCCATGGCAGAGAATCCAGCTCTGTCCTTCCCACACTGCCCAGGTGACTCCAGCATGGAAATCAAACCACACTGAGCATAAAGTTGCCAGAAGCAGTGGAATAGAAAAGAGACAGGAATTGTTTGGATTGAAAATGGACAGCTACCTGTGCTCATGTGGGTGAGACAGTGGTCTGGTCTGCAGAGATGTGGGATCAAGCTCTGGCACCAGCAAGGGAACCCTGCTGGCAGAGCCCACTGTGTCTGAGCATTGCAGTATTTCATCTCCTTAAGAAAAAAAAAAAAAAAAAAGAGAGGAAGAAAATGAACACCAGTGTCCTCTCTGCTGTTCATGGAAACCACCAATCTGGGATTATTTTTTTACCTGGCACTTTGATGCTCTCTGTATCACTTAGAAACCTGTCATTTATAAAAGCAGAGTGAAGTAATTTCCCCCCAGAGAGGTGGGTAATAGAAAGGCCCTGACTCTGGTTCTCCTAATTCTGCTGCTGGAAAGGGGAGGAAGAAGTGCAAAGGAAGAAATGCTGACCTGTGTGTGTCTCTTACAGTACGAGTCTGCACTGGAGCGGATGCAGAAGAGCAAACTGTCCCATTATAAGAAAACAATGGAGGTAAGCAGGGAGGGCTTGGGCAGCTCTCCTGGTGCAATCTGTGTCACCTGTACCTCTGTTTAAGGGAAGGTCAAAGCTGTGTGAGTGTGCAAGAGTGTGTGAGGGAGGAAAGGTGTCATTCCTGCTGTGAGGAGGAAGCTGATCTTCCCTGCTGCACCCACTGAAAGGTCTCCAGAAGGTTAATGCAGGATGAGCAGTGCCCCAGCTCAAACAGGGTTTCATTCCTTCTAGGCAAGGGTACTTAGAAGAGTAAAGACCATTTTTCAGTGTGTGGAAGTACAATTTTAAGGACAGTGAGGAAATCTTGTAGGCAAGAGGAATCCTCTCCAGCTGGAAAGCTTGCAGGTACAGTGATGCCTAGAGAGGCTGCCCTGGAAGAGAGGCTAGACAGAGTTAAAGAATAAAGTTGGTATTTATTGAAAGGCCTTCCAAGGATACACCTCGGGCAGTACAAGAGCCTGGCCAGGGCTCTGCCTGTGAGGGACCCATGATGGATGCAAGATGCACAACTGGTCACGAGTTTTCACACTTTTATGTTTTGGTCCATTTACATATCGGGGTTAGTTGCCCAATTACAGCTCCAGGTTATAAAGTCCCATCCTTGTTTGCTCTCTTCAATTCACCCTTGTTTATGCTTTTTGGGCCTGAGGCTCTCATGGCTGTCCTTGGTTCTCAAGCTGGAAAAGGATTTTTTTGTGGGACTACCCTGTGAAAAAAACTTACTAACACTTAAAATGAAGTTCAGAGTTACACATTAAGGCAGTACAGAGTCTAAAAAATATGAAAGCTGAAACTTAAGGCATCACCAGAAACTACAGGCAGCTGGGTTTGCTTTCCAATGGGCAACTGCCTCTAAAAGAAAGTAGTTGCAGTGCTACAGCTGGAAGTGTATAAGCATTTTTTTTTTTTTGAAATGTAGTTGTTATAAGTGCATCTCTAACATACAGAGATGTTTTGGTGCAAATAAAGATTTCTCTTGCTTCTGAGAGCTACACCAAGACTGTTGCCCATGGGGTGCTGGCTCTTCCTCCCAGCTTGGAGCAATGGCCAAGGCAAGACATGACAACCCAGCCCTGGCCACCCTGGGAACGTGGGCTCCCAGTTCCACCTCTCTGGTTGCTCAGGCAGATGCCCAATGGTAGAGTGGTGGCAGAGCAGCCTGTGCATTCCTGAGCCCTGCAGGGAGGTGCAGTTGTACAAAGCAAACAATTTCAGGGCTGCAGGAAAAGGATACAATTCATCTGTCAGCCCCCACTCCAATGGTTCACTTCTATTTTTCTACCTCCTTACGATGTCATTGGGATTTTTTTCACTTGCCCAAACTGGGTTTGCTCCTCCAAACTGCAAACAAGAAAGTGTCTGGAACATGGCTGTGGGGGGAAGCCAGCCTTGTTCCCCCAGCCAGACCCTGACATTTATTTCATTTCCACCCAGTCCAAGAAGAGCTACGAGCAGAGGTGCAGGGAGGCTGACGAGGCCGAGCAGTCCTTTGAACGCTGCAGCGCTTCGGGCAACCAGAAGCAAACAGAAAAGGTACCAGAGGTGCCAGTGCTGCCCACAGGGAACACTGGGGCTTTGCCTTCTCGAGGTACACGGGAACACAATGAACCAACCCATTCTGCACGATGCCAGGGGCTGCTTTGTCTTCAAATGACCCCCAGAGAATCCTCTGGGAGGGGACTAAGTTATCTCATTAATTTATCCCAGGCTGTGATCCAATTGCTCTATGAATCCTGAAAGGAAACTGAAAAAGATTTTTCTCTGAAATGATTCATTAAGAAAAAGAAACAAATATATGTCAGGCAGTTAGTTTTGCCTTTTGGTCTCTTACACTTAGCAGGCAAAGCATCTTACAATAAAATGCGTATTTTTCCTCAACGTTTTTCTCCTTATGGTGAGTTTAATTTCAGCTAAATTTACACACTCAAAAATAAATTGTTGGAAATTAAGGCACTGCAGTCCTTCAGTGCATCGTCTTGATACTTGTAGCTGACAATTCACTAACTTTTAATGGGAACATTTTACAGTGAAACAGATGGAGAAAACAAAATAAATGAACTCCTTTTGGCTCGATAAAAAGCAGCGCAGTGTAAGCAAAAAGAATCAAAAATCATCTCAAGGAGTGTGGGGGGTGGTGGTGTGGAGACTCTAAAAACAGCATCAGAACTTTACATTTTATTTCCAGCATTCCCTGATCTTTGATGAGCAAACCCCTGCAGCTTAGCTGCAAAGAGGGGATGGAATCCCAGCCCTGCCAAAGCGACAGCAGAACATTTCCTGATTTCAATGGCAGCTAAACCTGACCCAGCTCCTCTCATGCAGCAGGGTCCCAGGGTGCTCCATTGCCATTTCTTCCCTGCACATGCCAGCACGCTGGGAATGCACAGAGGCAGCTCACAAGCTGTTTAATTCTGCTCAGCATTTGCAAACAGTTTGGGCCAGGAAGCAAATAAGAATGAAGCTTCTGTTCCCAGCTTACTCCCAGCCAGCTGTGATGAGGAATATGATCATAAGAACCCCTACCTGAGCCTTGTCTTCAAGGGCAGGATGGAAGAATGTATTACACTGATGTCTAGAGCTGTGCATTACTGTGCTGTCATCACCATCTGTGCAGACAGACCTGCGAGTACAGACCTCTCAGTGATGCCTGCTTTCTCATTTGCTAAAAGCTGCAGGTTTTTAAAACAGAGAACTTCTACTTAGAGTGAATTTCGCTTTTAGGCTTCTGAGCTGTTATGGGAAATAATCTGGCATTTGCAAAGCATTTTAAAAGCCGTGTGCTTTTCATCTGAGTATTACATGAGGAGCTTGAAAGATGAAGAATTTTAACTGCCATTTATTTCTGCTTATAAATATCTATTAGAAAAGCACATCAAACAATTGAGAAAAAACAACTCAGCCAGCGGGCACAGCTTCAGGCTGGCTCATGCTGGCTCTGAGCTCCTCTGGCAGGGATGTCTGAACGGAGAGCTTTCCCTTGAAGTCATTGGATCTATGGCTGCACCTGGGAAATCCTGGTCTCTTCTCCCCTGCATAAAGGGGGGACAGCCAGGAAGTGCTTGCAAATTGGAGCCTTTCCCCTACAGGGAAAAAGAGAGGAGGCAGCACAAAAAAACTGGGGCAGAGGCAAGAATATGTCAGAAATTAATTTGGAGTGTTTCTTTTCCTGTTTCAGAGCCAGAACAAAGCCAAGCAATGCAGAGACGCAGCAAATGAAGCAGGTGATGCTGTTTGCAGCTGAACTGTGATTCTTCTCAGCAAAGATCCACCAGCACAGGATTTTGGTAGAACACATCCAAATCCCCCAGGCTGTCAGGGTTCCCAAGGTCACCTACCCAAAGGTTAATGAAGAAGCCTCCAAAGAGCAGCAACCTGACAGTCATTGGCATTCACTCCCCTTTGTGGAAATGCCAGTGTCCTGCTTGCATGAAAGAATTTACAGAAGACTTCCTTTGGGGACTTCAGCCAGGGAAGAAAAGCTCTCCTTGAAGCAAGTTTGAAAGCACAGCAGACACTCAAATTGCCCCAAGACAGCCCAAATCAGATCCCCCATCCCCGTGTGCCTGAGCACAGCAGTGATCTCCAGCCCCAAACGTGTGAATGCCCAGAAGGACAGGCCAGCACACACCTGAGCTGGCTCAGGAGCTCAGGCTTATCCCTCCCTACTCATGGAATAGCTTACCCCAAATCCCACAGCTCACCTGGAATGGCTGGCTCAGAATGGAAAGAGCCTAAGGATGCTCAGTGCCCAAGCACGGTCCAGGCTCTTCATCTCTGAGTTGTATTACCCCTACTGTAAAGTTCATAAATGATCTGCAAACCATACAGAGAGAATCCTTACTCTAGTACATAGCTACAAAAGAAAAAACCCAGTAATTATTGTGCCCCACCAGTTCCAAGCTCACATATTCTTGTGATTCCCACAGGCCTGAAGTGTAGGGATCACAGGAAAGGCCTAATAGAAGGAAAGAGAGAAAGGCTGTGTCACTTTTCCCCTGACTGTTGCATTTCTGTTCTGTGTCTGTGTTTACAGAGAATGTGTACAAACAGAACATCGAGCAGCTGGATAAGGTCAGGACAGAGTGGGAACAGGAACACATCAAAACCTGTGAGGTAAACATTGACTTCTACAGTGATGTTTGCACACTCTTTATTTTATCCCATTGAAGATTTCAGTCTAAGGCCTGAAATATCATCCCAAGGGTTTGGCTGTTTGCTTTATGTGGAGTCTCAGCAGATGTCTTTGCAAATTGCTGCAAAAGCTAGAGCTTATTTAGACATAGCTGCTCCTGTCTCACTAACACTCTCCTTGCGTGGTCAGCATAGCTATGTGAAAATAAAGGAGGGGAGTAAGTGCAGAGGTGGGACAGGTGGAGCAATACATGAACTGGTACATACCCCAGTCACTCTTCATGCTTCAGAGCACTTTAAATTCACCTGCAAGAATATTTGTCCTCTGTCACGAAATAATCCTTCAGTTGAAAGGTGGTGAAAGTCTCTATCTCCATTTTACTGAGGATGGACAAATAAAGATTTGCACTTGGCTATTAAGTTTTGCACAACAATTTACAGGAGCTGGTTGGCATCCAAATCAGCCACACATTTGATCACAGTAATCCTTCAGGTACATTTGCCCATCTGCTGAAGTCTGATTTTACGACATTTACTTGTTGCAGGCTTTATTTCCACATAAAATAAAATGTCAGGAGGGTACCCTTCCAGTTCTCTACTTCCTCTTAAGTATTCCCTGTCTGAGAGGACTTAAAAGCCCCACAAGTGGCACAGACATTTCCACAGATATTCTGCCAAGCCTTAGCCTTCCAGAGATGCACATTTCCTCCCTTCTTAAAAAGCCAACAAGCCTCAAGCATTCCACAACCTCACACTCTTTTTTGTCCCATATGGCTAAACCCTGACTAGCCCACAGAGCCTGTGACCTGCCCACTGCTTAATCCAAACAGCCATTCTTAAAAGTGCTTGTAGAGAGAAGAACTGATACTCTTTGGTTTTTTTGTTTTTTTAACTAGCAATTAGTACAAAAAGCAGCTTAAAATCCTACACTTGTGGCTGCATAGTGGGGAATCTGGAAGTGATGGGGTTGCTTGGATCTCTAATGGAGTGCTGGATAACCACAGCCTGAAAATGTTGGCTGGCATGTGACAGCACTGGGGTGGCCTTTGTCACAGGGGCTGTGCCACACTGCCATGGAATGTGCCAAACACAACACCCAGCTGTGCTTTTCTGGGTGCTGACAAGGGCTTAAAAGCCCAGCCACTACATTTCCCTCTTGGATTAACTGCATTTCCTGACAGGACACCATTCACCTGAAAAATTCCCCGTTGGCTCTGGTGCTGTGGCCTTGAGTGCCACAGGCTTTCTGTTCAGAACAAGTATTGAAATGCTCATTCTGCACCTTGCAGGTTCTCTTTAAAAGCTTTTACTCTCAGAAACCAGCCCCCACAGCAGCTTACTCCCCTGACAGATTCCCTTTTCTGGGTTTTTTTAGGTGGTAAGTTATTAAATGGCAGGCAGCATACCCAGCTGAGTGTTCTGCTGAATGTTGTACACATTTGTGGTGTTCTGGACATAATTACTAGCAAATAGAGATGGAGACAGATGGCTGGAAGCATCTGAGATTTTCACACCTCATAGAAAACCAAAACTTTGTTCTACTTTTTATTCTACTTTTAACAGCATAACGTAGAGATCAGGGTGATTTGGTTTTTTAAAGTTTTTAAAGAAAGAGCTTATCTGCTTCTTCCCCCAAATCCGTTCACACTTCTCTCTCTGCCCCCTTCGTTCTTCCTAAGCAGTGCAGCAACATGAGCCAGAGAGATGAAGGAAGGGAGTAACTCTGAAGGCAGAAAAATGCCTTCTCCTTACCACAAAAATAACCTTCAATATGCAGAGTCAACTCCAGAGAGCCTCAAGTACTTTCAAGAGAGAGAAGTTTAGAGAGACATTTTGGATGGCAGAGGGGGATAGTTTTGGCTCTACCTCTAACATAAATGCAATCCTTTCATGCCAGTACTCGACTGATCTGTTAAACATCAAGATTTCAGTGTGATGGGCAGACAGGAACCTGACTCTGAAATCCTCAACAGCAGAGGCAGCAGTCAAGTGCCCATCTGGATTCCTCTCCCCTGCTTAATTTTTGTCTTTAAAATATAACTTTAATTTGGTGCAAGCAATAAGAACAAATTTTTGAGCACGAACAGTAGATGTAGTTTCTCCACCAAGTGAAAAAACATCCTTTACCATGGTGCCCTCAGCATAGGTTTGCATCCCCAGCCCTGCCCCACCTGCAAAGCAAATAACTCAGTCCCACCAGGCTACATCACGTTTCCTGTTTGGCTTTAGGTCTTCCAGCTCCAGGAGTGCGACCGCATCACCATCCTGCGGAACTCGCTGTGGGTGCACTGCAATCAGCTGTCCCTGCAGTGCGTGAAGGATGACGAGGTACAGCCTGCCCTGCCCTGCCTTGCAGCGCTGCCTCCGCGGGATCTCACTCCTGCTCTCTCCAGAGGGAACCCAGATGCAGACAGCCTGTGCCACGCTTGGGGGCACTCACCTCTGTGCTCCTTGCTTTGCTGGGGAATGCTCTACTCAGCTGAGTAGATTTGGGCTCGGACACAGCTTCAAAAAAGGCATCCAGTCACGGCCTCCAAAGTGGAAGATGTAAAGAATCCACTAGATTTGACTTTGAATGGTTGTTTCCTGCTATTAATTTCTTTACTGCATTGAAAAGTCCTGGTGTGCCTTTGTCCTGCTCTCTTTAAAGACTATCCAGAGCACAAACAGACAGGTGTGTTTACAAGAACATTGGTACAGGGGCCAGGCTAAAGATCAGCCAGGCCAGACATGCACCAAGTATAAGGTGTTTTTTAAGGGGACAATTACTATGAGAGCATTATTTGTTAATTCAATGTGAAATGTTAAAAGTTAAATTAAACTCTTGGATTCTGTTTTGTAGATGTATGAAGAGGTTCGGGTCAGCTTGGAGAACTGTGTCGTGGAGTCAGACATAGACTACTTCATTAAGACAAAAATGACAGGAACACAACCTCCAGGTAATTATTGCTGCTGATCTTGTCAGCATGTCCTTTGGAGGTGAAACCAGCTGGAGGAGTTTCTGCTCCAGCTTCTCATTCCCACCTGCCACGGCTCACTTCCCCCACACGGTGCTGCCGTCGCTGCCTGTGTGGTGCTCTAAGTGGGATAGCAGAATGATCCAGCTTAAAAATAACCCTCCAAAGAAGAAAAAACTTGTTTTGGCTTTGCAGCCAGGCTCATTTCACAGTACAGCTGAACTGACACTGCTAAGGAGGTGCCAAATTGCCTTGCAGAAATGGCAACTTCAGCTTCCTGCAGTGGTGAGAAGACAGAGCCAACCTACCATGTAGCTGCACCCTTGACAGAGGTGCTGCCTCTTCATTTGCAGCACAGAGAAGACCCAGTTTGCTATTCTGTTCCACATGCCCAATGGGGAATAACAAATCTTCTGCTCTCAAAAAGTTGTTTGCATAAACCAAGACTTTGGCTGGGGGGAAATTCTGAATGAAATTGGCTTTGTCCCAGCACACAGAACTGCTGTCAGGTTCACAGGCTCTGCACAGTGAAGCCAAAGCTGCCTTTTCCTTGACTTCAATGCTCAAAACCTCTGGGCTGAAATGGAGATCAACCCAGCATGAGGCAAGAGCAGTTGTAAAATGCAAACCTGCTGCTCCAGGGTAAGAGTTCTCCAAACACCCTGCAGGAAAGGAGCTGTCTCATGTGCCACATGGCCAGGCACAAACCACTCCTGAGTACTTCAGCAGGAAACACAAGACAGTTACATGAAGCCCTTCCAGGGCTAGGAGCTGTACAGGTACAAAATCAGCAGTGTGAAGGCCTGAGCCCTGGGGTAATTATCTTGTACAAGAACAAGTTCCACCCCTGTGATTTCACTGCAGAGCTCAAAGCTGGCAGGAATCACACCCCAAGACCTTCTTCAGCAGAGCTGGGTGCTGCCACTAACTCAGCACTGAATTACCTGAGTCCTGCCTTCCACTCAGCCTTTTTGCCATTACTCTTATGATGGTTAAAATTGGGATTTGGGGAATTTTTTAAAACTAATGTATTGATATTGGTGCACTGGATGCCATTTTGCTGCTATAGTTTATTCTTCTTCACTTAGGAGATTTAAATTCACTGATACAGGAGAATTTACCCAGGAGAAATTACATTTTCAGTGGCAGAAGGGAGAACTGTGCCTTGCAACAGTGTGAAACAACTTCTGTATACTAAGAAATGTGTAATTCTCAGCTAGGTTTTTTGTTGTCGTTTTCAGGTTTTGGGTTTTTGTTTTTTTCCTATTTGAGATTTGTCATTTGCAGTCACCTAGGAAATTTCTACAAAAAGCTCTTGGCTATGTCAGAGTGATTTCTAATAAGAACTAGGTGGAAAAAACCCTTGAGAGCTTTATGAAAGGCAAAGAAAAACCTGTCTTGCTTTTTTGTTGTTTTTATTTTTGCCACCTTCTAGAAGATGACATGTTCTGGAAGCAATATCCTAATATCTCCACAGCTCTGGCTAATGAGTTTGCACTGTAGCACATGGTGAGCTGTTGATCTGTGCTATTATTTACAAAATGCAGGAAGAAACCCTCATGCAATTTTGCATTGTGTGGCAGAAGACCTTCATCCTGAGCAAATGTTCTTGATGGTCTTGCTCACTTCCTTTTCTACCCAATCTTACAATGCCCTCTAGACTGGGAACTGCACCAAAGTCAGACTGCAGAAGGGCAACAGGAGGCCCTTCAACTGGTCAGAAAACTCCCTAATTACCGTGAGTCTCATTTGTAGGGATTCTTCACAGCCTCTAGCTCTGTGTGCCTGCTCTGTTTATGGTCTTGGCTGACGCAGTGTGAGAATGTCAACATAACCTTTGGCCCAAGTCCAATGTCTTTCTCAAGATACTTGCTGGTATCAGGGCTGAGATAAAACACTATCACAGGCTTCACTCGTGTTTGTTTGGCTCTCACACGGAGCAGGCAGAAAGGGTGTGTGGCCACCAGCTGTAAGGAGCTGCCCTGGGAGCTCGGAGATGACAAATAAATCCATCTGTAACTATCTCATCTGTAAAGTTACTCTTGGAAATGGTCTCAATTTCACCCTTAATGACACCGTAGGGGAGAGCGAAGGAACTGCAACCTAAATGTGTTTGAGAGAACAAAACCCAAATATCTCTGGGTAAACAGCAAATAAACTCCCAGGAGATGGATGGGGGAGATATGAAAGGTGGGGAAACACGCAAGTACACACCAGGAAATTGCTCATTATTGCTGCAGGCAATAACACTCAGAAATCTCCCCAGATCCGACAAAAATTCCTGACTGGATACATTGAGGAAAAAAGGGACAAAATGTGCTGCAGCAAATTCTATCATGAGCACAGTTTAGGGCTCACAATGACCACACTCTGCCCCCTTAAATCCTGAGCTTTGAGGCAATGGAAGAAACAACCATGGAGGAACCTGCCTTCCTCATTAGGGCAGTCACAGCTCTGCCAGTGGGGCCCTCAGCTCAGGCTGAGGGTGCCTTGCCACTGTTCACAGCCACTGGAATGGCTTTTGTCAGGCCCCAGGTCCCCCTGAGCTGCTCCAGCCACATTCCAGGCAAGGGCAGAGAGAGGTGCTGCCCTGCAGTTGTGCTCCAGCCCCAGGTCCCGTTCTGGCAGAGAGAAAACTGTTTCCTGTTTGAACATCTCATTTCTCTGGCCCCGTTGCAGATGCCATAGGCTACGAGAATTACTACAGCAGAGAGCCCGGCAGGCGCGGCAGCAGCCCCACCCAGTCCTGCGGGATGATGAAGAGGTGAGTGGCACGGGCCCTTCCCACAACGGGGATTTCCCCACATCCACAGCCATGCACGAGGGCAAAACACCACATGGAAAGTTATTACTTCCTTCCCTGGATCAGTAAATGTGACTTGAGGAAGAAGGAAAGGTATTAAAATGGGAGTCGGGGTTGTTTTGCCCTGCCCCAGTGGGAAGAGGGGCAGGGGATGAGTTCATCACACAATTACTCAGCCAGCAATGGGCAGCAGTCACTCTTTCCCCTTTCCTACTGAGTCAGGGCACGTAGCAACAAAAGCAGTTTGTTCCAGGGAGGGTGAAGGTGAATCTGGCTGGGAGCAAAGGCTGGGAGAGCCATTCTTTGGGGCAATTCCTCCATGCATACAGCAGCACTCAGCTGCTCTCTTTATCTGGATCAAAGGGGGACAACACAGGGCGGAAAACCCGTGATGATCAGGGAGGCAATTTTCCCTATTCTGATCCATTTCTGCTGGTTAATGTTAGAACATGGATGCAGTTATAGCAGCAGAAGAGCATGGTGGCTCTATTGGTCTAAATATTTTATACTGAAATGGCAAATTCACAATGGGGCATCACGATTAAAGCAGGAGAGATTTATATTTTAACAAACCCTATGACATGGCAAAGACAGGAAGCAAGCAGTGAGCTCCCATTTGAAATGTGGTCCAGCCTTGCCAGTGAGCTGGTCAGGGTTTTATACACAATACTTTGTTTTTCAGCTGCAAACTGGATCTTCCCTAATAATGAATTCAATGCTGCATCCTGTGCAGTTACATAAGACAATTGTACTGCCATTCAGAACTAACTGTGAGCAGCATGGGCAAGGAGCCTAGAGAGGCTCAGCCTGAGTCTTTCAGGAACTCTTGAGCTAGGATATCCATTTTCCAGAAAAACTGAATGTTTGCTAGCTGAAAAATCAGATCCATTAAATATGCCTTAAGCATGCAATGCTATTTCTATCTCTGCTTGAGAATCCTAACCCATTTTCTCACTTTACTTAGTCTTCAGTACCCAGCTGTGATACAGGAAATAACTAGGGATAGATTAAAATAAAAATTCACTTATACCCACAGCTTTTAGAAAGGCTTGTTACACAAGGTCTGTATTTTAAATCGTATCAGGGTTTTCCTTAAACACAAAGAGATTTTAATCTCTTATAAGCAACTGACAATTTTCATCATTTTAACATTGTGAAGTAATTGGAGTTTCACACCATGAGCCTTTGGCTCTACAAAAAAATATTATCTGCTGCATTTCATGCACAATTTAGTGAAGTTAATGGTTCAATAGTCTGCTGCATTTTTAAAAATACATTTTTAAAGGAAGATAAATATATCTTCAGCATAAAAGAAAATAGAAAGCCATGGAAAGAGGTGACATCTACTCTGTGAATCAGATGGAGGGAAGGCTGAGTCAGAGAGCTGAGATGAAGGAATGCTCATACCCAGGCCTGTTCACTCATTTTGGTTTTGGCTTCTCTTGATTCTGCAGATTTACTGAACTACTCCATGGGAGCAGCAAAAACAACACGGAAACTGCCACTCCTTCAGCCCCTCCTCTGGGTATGCTCTGCAGGAAATCAGTTTACCAGATGTGTTTGTTTTAGATCATGTTGCTGAACCAGGCTTTGACATGGAGCAGAAATGTACAGCAGATATTCACATGTTGGCAGGCAAGAGTAGTCTGGAAATTAATTTTGCTTGGAAGTGTGTTAAAGAAAATTCCCAGTTTAAAGTGCCAAATAATCCACAGATTCTTCAAAATCTCCATCTGGGCAGGTGGGGCTGTACATTTAAAACAGCATCTGACACAGGAGTTTTCTCCCTGTGAAGCCCCACTAAAAAGCCCCAGAGAATACAAAAAAGTTTTAACACACCAGGCACATGGCTTATGAATACAAATATTCATCTCACCTCACAGGTACAGTATTGTCTTGTAACCCTTGTAATTAGGAATTTATCAGATGATATTTAAAACACAGTATTTTTGACTATGTAGAAGGTAACAGTTTATTTATGACATTTTTATTGGTTTGATAAGTAAACAAAAGAGTTTTAACTCTAGTTCTTACCAAAAGAAAAGTTGTTTTCAAACACCTTTAAACTCAACTGCCTCTGTCTGACCTGCCTGCCTGGGCACCCAGAAACACAGCCCAGACTCTCTCCTGCAGCATTGGGTGCTCAGCAGGGGAAGCTCCCAGACAGATGCTGGGAAGAAATGAGAAGTTTCCCTAATTACAACAAGCTGTATCAAAACAAAACATCTGCAAAAAAAAGTTATGTCCATGACAAATAGCTATGTGAGAACTATATAAACCACTTGAAAATGTCTGGTGACCCATTGGCAGAGTATTTTCCGTTTTTTCTCAAGGGGAAAAGTCCTCTGTGAGCCATGGAACTGCTAGAATTTTATACCCCCAGCAGCAACACTTCTAAACCATTTTAATCAGTGTTTCCCTCCTTGGATGACTTGGATTGTGTTTTACCAGGGGAAACCTTTTTCCCAAAGTGAGGCTGAAGCCACTTTCTGACCTCCCATGCAGCTCAATGGGTGTATTGTCATCCCATCAATGGGGGCCAGTTTTTGTGCAGGCCTTTACCTACAGTTCACAGCAGCTTTTCTATACATGTACATCTCCAGGCAGGGAGAGAACAGAAACCTTTGTATTTGTGAACTCTTGCATATGATCCCATGCATTTATAAGCAACTGAACTCTTTCTTTCTGTGGTGGGTATTTCTTCCTTATTTCCCCCCCTTGCAGAGAGAACAGACGGAGTCTATGCATCCATCATTGTAAATGAAAAAGCTGGGACCACGTCATCACAGGACTACAGAGTACTCTATGACTACACAGCCCAGGTAAAAAAAGGCTTCCAAATGAATACCTCATAGTGTCACATTTAAAATAAATTATACTGATTGAAACATCTGTGTAAATTCTGTGTAGGAGATGTTACCATAATTTTACAGCCAGGGATGTGATCCAGATGTCCTGCTCCAGTTTAGCATGCTGGTTCTTCATGCTGGAGAGGTCAGAATCCCATAAAGGACATTCTTCCCCTGTACTTCCATGTTGCAAGCTGCAGAATCACAATGGAGTTGGTTCATCTGCCAACAAAAACCTGCATCCTTAACTGGGATACTGAACTCTCCCTGACTCCAGTCCTACCTAGGCAGAACACAATTAGTAAAAGGTTGTGAATGGACTGGTTATAAATATTTGCTAATTCAGATGGATTCCAGAACCTGGACTCAGTGCAGAGAGGGCCTCACACCAAGGGACCTGCCACAAACAACCAATATTGAAAAATGTGACAGTGACAAAACAGCCAGATAAATGATGAAAACAAAGAAAAACTTTAAAAGGAACACTTTCCCTTAGGTACAGCAGTATCCCAAGACTTTTTATTTGACGTTGGAGGTTTTTTTTGCTTCATTTTAAACTTTCTTTTATTATTTACATGAAATTTCATGCAAGCACAGCTGAAAGCACCTCACTGTTAATGGCAGCTCCCCTAAGGAGATTACTGGATCACCTCGTTACTCCAGGAGCCCCTTAAAACTGTGCCACACAGGGATATTCCCTGCTGAGAAAAGAGCCTGCTGCTACCTTTAGTACACTGTACATTGAGGCCACTCATTTTCTGAGTCCATTCTTGCCTACTCAGGTGTATTAAATTTAGTTTCAGCTGACACCTCAAACATCTCTGGAAGCCTGTTTTCTATTTACTACACTGTGGGCAGCAAAGTGGTTTCCTATGGAAAACAGGACAGCACCACTGAACACTGATGGCAGCCTGGGAGCTCAGTGAGAGCTTATTTGCAACTAGTGCATTTGTCTGGGGATGAAAGTCACAGCTGTCCAAGAGTCACTGTCCCCCACTGGTCACTGCTGGTCCCTGCTAAAGGAACTGAGACCTATTTCAGGCATGGATTAGCAGAGGCACTGTTATCCCCCTTAGGAATTAAGCTGTGCTCTGTTTTATTTAGCAACACCTGCAGACTATGCAGGTCAGGGTGAGCTGGTTTAGGAGAGTGGTGTTTAACCCTTTCTGGACTTCCCCAGTGATAAAACCATCAGGTTGTGCAGGAGGAGATACCATGGAGGCTGGGGAAATCTGAGGATCTTAAGGAAATAGCCAAAATGCTTAGTCCCTCATTGTCTGGAATTTCAAAACCAGAAGGATATTGGCAGCATGTTGTTGAAGAGTAGGATTAAAAAAAACCCCACCAGACACATGCTTGGGCCCTCCTGTGCTCTCAGGCTAATTACATTTCTTTTCCCTGTCTCCTTCCAGAACGTGGATGAACTGGACATCAGTGAAGGAGACATTGTAGTTGTCATTGCAGAAAATGAGGACGGCTGGTGGACAGCAGAAAGGAATGGGCAGCGAGGCTTCGTGCCAGGCTCTTATCTTGAAAAGCTTTGATGAAAAGAAGCCCCAGTCCTCAGACTTTACAAGTATTCTATTACTGAAAACAATCAGCACACAAGGTCTGCTTCAGCTGACCAAGGGCATCCCAAAAATAATGTTTTCTACAACTACCAGTCAGGAAATAACCAACTGACCATGCTTTTCTCTCCCTTGCTCCTGCCTCATCCCATTATTCTCCTGGCCTACACTATCTGAAAACACCATCTTCACTCCTGAGGGATTAGGACTTTTTTGGCACAGTCCTCCCTCAGCACACTGTGCTGCCAGCAGTGTTTCAAACCTCGGTGATCCTGGGAGGAAAACCCTGCCCAGATCTCAACTGTGCAAAGGGAAAAGATCACAGAAGCAAGTGCAGTTTCTCCAGGATGGAGACCCATCTCCAACCAGCCTGGGAGCCACCCTTATGGTCACAGCACCCACCTTCTCTGCCATGGATCCCTTTCTCTGCGTGCACAGGCCATGCTGGCATCTTTGACAGAGGATGGTCTATCAGTCATGGATGAAAATACAAAAAAGAGTGAAAGCAGCCAGAGGGGAGCACCTGAAGGACTGGGACACATCCCTAGCAGGAGACTCAAAGCACTCCACATCACAACCATCTCCTAACACAATGAAATCCATGCTAGCCACGGCTCTGCTTTGCATTGGCTTCTGGGACAGATGATGGGCCCACAGCTTGCTTTTGCCTTGGCTGGAAGGTTTCCCTAACGCCTCTCTGGGATGATGAAATTTAAAAACCCAGCAACACCAAGAGCAGCTGAGCCAAGCCTCCAGCAGTGCTGCACTGCCCTGACTGCTCTCCTCTGAGCACCAGAGAATTGCCGATTTCCTCCCCCTGCAATGTCAGCAGGGCAGCCTCCCTTGCACCCAACTCAGCCCACAGGCTGCTCTGGCTCCATCTCCTGCCTGCAGCCTCTGCACCTCTGTGACTGCTGCCACAGCAACATCCTGGGTTCTTTCCAGGCATGTCTAATGTGCTCATTCTTCAACAAAACCTCCTCAGAGATGCTTGCACTCTGCAGGTTCACTGTATTTCGCAGATTTCAGCTCTTTCAGTCTTTCTAGTTTAATATTTAAGATTGTTTCCAGCTGTTACTGTACTGTACAAGGGATTGATGGATAGCTTCTGCCATTCCTCCCTTTTCAGTATTTTAAGGTAGTTTAAAAAATTAAAAACTGATTAGTTTGATTTGAATTTATTTTGGATCAGAGCAAACTATTTCTGGGGGCAGAATTACCGTTTGCCAAAGTTTCAGGTCTTAAAACTGAATCAAGACGATGAAAATTAGTCTTATTGCTACCTGAAAGGCATGGAGGAGAGAGGAACTGTTAGCTCAGATACACAAGAAAGACAAGAGAAATTCAGACAAAAGAAAAAGCTGTAATGGTCAACGCAATCTTTTCTTAAATGAAACACAGTGAAGGTCAGAGGCATTTGCAGTATCTTATTCAAATTCTTCCTTCAAGAAACGGAACAGAAGTTGCTGCAGGCCCTTCTCCTTTGGCTGCCTGCAGGCCTTTGCCCTGGCCCTTGTCCCTCCCACACTCCTGCAGTCCCAGCACATCCACACCTGGGCTGAAGGGCTCCCAGCCCCTGGCATGGGCACAGGGCTGGGAGGGCACTGAAGGCAGCAGAGTAACAACAGCAGTGCTCGCCCTGGCTGGGAAGGGAAGGGAAGGTTTCTGTGACCACACCTGAAGTGACACCAAGATGCACAATGGCTTTAGCTTGGCCAGGACATTATGAGTGGAGGTTGCCTGACAACCACAGCAGCCCTTGTTAGCTACAGCAGGAGAGGAAACCAAAAGCACAAGAGATTTAATGTATTTACTTCTTGAACACTCCGTCTTCCACAAAGAAGGCTGTAATAAACCAATAAATAAATAAATTTAAGTAGATATTTCACAATTTTATCTTAATTAAACAGAAAAAAACCCCACCCAAACAAAACCAGTGAGATACACCTTCTCTAATGATGTGGGACACAGATTTTTGCAGGACTCCTCACTTCTGTGGGGGCCCCATCTCACACAAGGCACTGCTGGGCCCGGCCTTGATTGCCCTGAAATGCTGTTGCAGATCATCTTTCCTTCCATGGACCACATGGTCTGCATCCCTAACAGACAGCTGGTGGAATGGTGGCTGCTGTTTCTCTCCCATCAAATCATTCCATGTTTTTGCTGTTAAAGTCAGGAAACCAATATCCTTTCTACCAATCTCTTCTTCTGTTAAGTAAGCACTGTTGAATGGCAAGAGGCTATAGGTATTTCAAAATCTCCCCGGTATCACAGCACTGGGGTCCAACATGCTAACTCCAGATTGTTCAGGAAATGAAAGAGCAGCAAGCAATGTTTTCTCATGAATCCTCTGCTTCACATTGTCGAGATATGGCTTGGAACTACTTATCAGCCAAATTCTTCAGTTTGCCCTATCTGCGTGGCAGCACTTGTCACAAATAGAACAGAGATTATCAAGAAATACCCACACCCTCTGAGAACACCCACATTTTAGGTGTCATCCATCTACCCACCCCCACCAGTAAGAAAAGCAGGAAGGTCAGTTGTAGGTTACTGTCTTAATAACACTGCCCTTATTAACATTTCTTCTTCAGTTTGGTAACATTTGGGCAATAAAACCGACACAGACAAGTTATCATTCAATTTTCAGCTAAGACAGGAAACTGAAATGGGCCCTTTCCAGTGGCACTCTTATACTAAAATCAAAACATGTGTATTGTTCTCTTTTACCATTTTCTACCAATTAAGGAGAAGAACAGGAAAACCTGTATGAAATAATATTTAATCAATGACAACCACACGTAATCAGGAAATGTCTGCAAGTGTAGGGAGAGGTCCATCTCTGCACAGAGCAGAATTTTGCATATTAAGAGGCAACGAGCCAGTAGGAACAACAAAGTAGCATCAGACTAGAAACAGAGAGAGACAACAGAGCTCTAGGACAGCCAACACAGCCAGGCCTCCTGCCAAGCTCAGTGATCTGTAGAGCCAACCAGCTTCCAGCATTTCCAACAAACGGGCAGCTAAAAGGAAGAAATCAACCTCTTCCCAGCTGAGCATGTAGCAACAGTGGGAGCACAGTGACTGTTCAAGGTTTGAAGTGTGTGCCACCTCCCCGAGCACCCCTGGCTCCAGCTCTGTAGCATGAACAACCTCACATCATCAGCCAAAGTGGTGACAGAACATGTACATAAAGGCAAAACCAGCAGAAACTCCTACTTGGCTTCCTTCCTGTTTCAAGAGGTGAACTCATGGTCTGAGTCTCCTCTCCATTAATTTTCTCCCAGATGCAGCTCATACCTCACTGATGACTGAATGCAGCTGAAGTGGGAGCACATGGATGCCAAGAGGAGGTGCTTTACAAGCCAAGCACCAGGTGTGGGTGTCTAACAGGAGCCTGGGTGGGCATTAAGGAACACCTAACCTCAACACTGGTGGGTAACTTACACATCTTGTGGTACCACACAACCTCCTGGCAGTATCACTGTGCCATGGCTTAGCTGGGCAGGCTTGGAGAGCAGAGGGGACTTTACATCAGTGCTATTCACACTCAGTATGAAAAGTCACTGTTAACCTTCAGTGTGGGGTGGCAACAACTCTGTATGGGACACGACAAACAGTACAGGCAGGAACAGCAGCCTGGACTACTCAGCACCATCTCTTTTCTCTGGCTTTCTTCTTCTCCAGCTTGCAGGACTGGGGCATTGAACACAAGAAAGTCACCAGCCACACAAATACCAGTGCCTCCCATGTCCTTAAACAGGAACTACACTCAAAGGTAGTGAGCAAGGAAACAAAGTTGTGATGCTGAGTCTTATTTGCCTTCTGGAAAATAAATGGCTGCTAAGGGACTACAAGGGCTGATGTGCTGGGTTTTGTAGAGGAAGAATACTTGTGTGGAGAATTAGATTCTGCCAGAGGAATTAGTGTCCTGCCTGTGATTATGTTATTAACAAAATGCCAATGCAGCATTCACTTGAGAGGGGAAAGAACTAGTCAAACTGTTAGCCATCATCTATTCTTTGCTAGCAATTACCTAAATTCAGCAGCCAGCTCACATTTTGCTCAGAGCCACAGTTCTCTCCAGATTTGTGCACTCCTGGATCCTGCACACTGCAAATCTGATCTGTTTCTAGAATAGCTGGATAATCACATTTCCATCAAATTAGCCAGTTACACATGGTGCAGGGCTCATCTTGTCCTTCTACCAGCTGCTAAAGGACGGCTGACACCTGATCTGGCCCAAAGCTGCTGGGGCACCACTAAGAGCACATTTACAGCCACTGTGGCTGCAGCCATTCTGTCCCACACACTGGCCCAACAGGCAGATTTACTGTGTTGTTCTATTCTGACTGAAAGCACAGACTAAATCTTGCTTTTACATACAAAACTCTAATAGAAATCACTGTGACCTCCCAGCAAAATCGGCAAAAACCAAAGTTGACATCCCTGAAATTTCTAAGGGGAAAGACAGTATCACCCAAAACCACCAGGCAAACAGAACTCGGAGCACAGCTTCGAGTTTATAACCAGGGATTCCACATATCATCCTTAGGATTGGGGGTACAACAACAGCTGGGGAGTAGAAGTGAAGCAGGAACAGATACCCTAAAAGGATGTTTGAAAGCAGGAGGAATTTTACTTACCAGATCTAAAAAAGCCAGTATTAACCAGATTTGGAAACATAAACCAGCACATGTATCCCACCTTTGCTGCCCTTCCCAGAATTCAACCAAACCACCAAATCAAGGCAGACATAAAGAGAAGTAGCCAGTGTGTTACTAGGTGTAATGCTGAACGAGCTACAGCTGCATAAGTAGTGCTTGGAGTGAAATTCTCTTTGAGTAAAATTCAGGCATTTGCCGGAGCCTCTGCCTCAGGGTGAATGGACACACAGCACAGCTGAAGACATTCCAGCCTAAACTTGAATGAGATTTCCTGCGTGTTGGATTACACACTTGGATTGTTCGAGCAGCCCAGGCTAAATCCCTGAATAAGTCAATGGCTTTGTGAAGCAAAGGTATGACTGGAGAAATCGCACCTCACCCCTCGGTTTTCCCATTCATCGTGGGGAGCTTGTAATCCACTCTGACACCGAGCTGAAAATCCTCCTGGTGCGCTCAGCATTTTGGTGGTTGTTCAATCCCAGACCCAGTCTAAACAAGCTAGCATTGGGTGGTGGTCAGATCAATACTTGTGATGGAAAATCTCGTACTAGAAGACAAATTACATTGTGTACACAGTGCTTGTTTTGTAATAGGAGCGGCTGGCTCTGAGGAAGGGGGGTGCAGACATGAGATAACTCACGCTCAAGGCAGGGAGCGTGTGGGGGAGTTCAGGGCATTCCCTTCCACTCTGCAAGGGCACAAATGCTCAACAGCTGCATCCAAAGGAGAATTGTTCGGAATTTTTAAGCCGAAAACAGTCCATGGAGGAACTTCTTGGGAAACTGGTGAACTTTAACCTTCCAGGGATAGGAATGCCAACCTAAGTGTGAATGGGAAAGCTTTCAATGCACTGATAGACGTGAGAAGTGCTTTGTCTTCAGAGAAGGGCTGCAGAGCCCTTCTTGTGTCTGAGCCCCGGCTGAGGAAGGGAGACTTAAGCGATAGTGACTTTGTTCTGCTAAGTGGCAGCTAAAGGTTTTACTAGGTCACTGCTCAATTCAGCAGTCATGGGAGGATTCAAAACCAAAGAGGGAGAGAAGGCATCTGGAGAACTGCATCGTCCCTGCCCTGTAGGGTCCTGTGCCAGCTTTTATACCCACAGTACTTAGTAGCACAAGCTCTAAATTTATCTTATGTTTTCTCAGTGTCTGTCGTGTCTCCTCAATGCACCATTTTTCAATACTGAAGGTGTTACCGTACAGGGGGAAACAAAGCTATCAGGATAAATGCTGGATTTAAGCTTTCAAAATGGACATTGCACTCAAAGGGGAAAAACACAGAGTACAAGGCTACTAGCACCAAGCATGCTTCCCAAGGGTGGGGCATTCTCCAAGTCCTGGAAGTAAAAGGAGTGCTTAGTTCTGCAGCATGTACTGGGAATTAAGTCCTGCCTACTGCCTGTGAGGTGCTTGGTAAAGGCTGGCACAGGACTCAATGCCACCTTTGCCACAGATGATTTCTCTCTCTCCTAGTCTCAGCTGAGAATGTATGAACACTCCTCCTGCACACATCTCATGTGCTAGCAGACTTCAATACATTTCAATGGCAGACTCATTCAGGCAAGAGCAGATACTGCTACGTCCTCTGTCCAGCTGGGAGAAACCAGGCTGCTTTCACACACAAGGCATCCTAGATACTGGCAAGCCCCACAACTGCCAGTGGGGCTTAAGTGTTTTATTTGCATGAGGGAAATGCATTCCAGTTCTTTAGTCACAGCCAGAGCTAGCAAAGGGCTGACAGGACAGTGATCCTGGAAAATGCTTTTTTAGTCTCTCAAATGGGGGAGGAGCCCATTTGGTGAAAAGAGCAGGTACCTGAAGCACCACACATGCAAATGAAAGCAAAGCTGTCTATTCTCTGGAGTGGCTCCCATGGTCCCAACACTGCTGTGGCTCATGTTGCCCAAAGCAAGCCAGTTTGCAGGCTTCCCTCTGGCAAAGAAAGAAGTTTCAACTCAAAAGCTCTGACGCAGCTTTGGCAGTTGGGGTCAAGAGAAAACAGGTGAGAGAAAATGTGGTTCAGTGCATAGCTCTAGAAAGAAGTGCTTCTTTGCTTGCTCCAGAAGGATCACCAAGTCTCAGGTCCTCAGACAGAGCTCTGATAGTCTCTCACCTTTGCAGGTTTAAGTTCATGTCCACACTTAATCTACAAACGCAGCCCTGCTTTTCAATGATGAATAAACTCTCCTTTGTGCTCATCTACAGTGTAAATACCCCTCACAAAACAACTGAACTCCTGTCCTGGAGTCCAGACACTGAAGGAAGCAACATCTGTTGCCAGGCACAGATCCAGCAGGGATTACTGCAGTCGCAGCAAGGACTAAATCAAAGGCATATGCCTGGACTAAATACGTATTGTGAGCACAAAACCTGTATTGTGAAGGCAACTGCCAGACTGAAGAAACAGAGAAGCAGGCCAACAAGTCTAATATTTACCCCTGCCACCCCAGGCAGCTGCCAGGACATTGAACACGTCCAGGGTGCAGCACATGGCCATGGAGCAGCTGTACAGCTGTGCTTCCCCAGCACCTCCTCCTCCACCCAGTAACAAGTGGCCTGCAATTTATTTTAAGCACCAAACCTTGTGCTATGGTATACAGAAGGAAACATGACTTGCTCCCAGGACTACCTTGTAGGTTTTTTGCAGATAATCCTTTCATGGGGAAGTAAAAGGGCAAGGTTTACATGTACTGTGTGTAGGGCACAGGCAAACTATGACTGCCCCATCAAAATCAGATTATACCCAGACTTTCAATAAGTCAGCAGCAACACCATTCTGTTACCTGCCAGTGAGTTTGCCCTCTCCTAATAAGTCCCAGTAGTGAAGAGTAGCCCCAAAAGTGAGACAGACAAACAGCAAACCCAGTTATCACAAGAGACATGAGAGATTGGTGCTGAAGCAGTCCAGGAATACAACACTGATATGCAGGATAGTGGGAAACAGGCTAAGAGTGCCAGCACCTTACCCTCCCACAGCCAGGCAGAGCCTACAGCAACCAGTTATGCTGCCACTTTATAGGGCACTGCATCACATCAGTAGCTTGGCAGAGGAAGCTTTGTGCTCACATCAGTTCAGATGTAGCACAGATGGAAGTTTGCTCTGTGCCTTTTAGCAATAGCCCAAGCATATATCATGGTTTAAAAGATGCTGCCCCCAGAGAGCTTTCCAACAGCTCTATGCAGCTCCAGGGGAAACAGATCAGCAGTGAGAGGCTGCAGAGATCAGCTAGGAAAGATTACCAACATGTGTTTGGAAAAAGGCCGTGGAAGCAAAATTAAGCTTATTATGTGTGGCAAGGACAGCTGCCCCAGTCAGTAGGGGTGGCACCCAAGAACAAAGACTGCAGGAGGGAGGGCAGAGGCTCAGGTGGCATTCTCCCAAGTACTGCAGTCACCCGAGCGTGCTGCTGCTGCAGGACACAGCACATGGAGCACCAAAGAGCCACTGCACTTGCTGACTTGTCTTGCATGCCAGAGGGATTTGTCTTAGACCCAAGATTAAGTCACAGTTACAAGATCCACTAACTGGCATGATAAAGGCCATCACTGATACTATTACCACAAGTACTTATCTCAAAGCTCATCTGAAACTGCAAGAACTGAAGAATCTCATGAGCTGTCCTCTTCTGGCTATCAAGGCAGAAATTTCTTTTTTCACTAGCTTTGTTAAATTGAGCTTGTTAGAGCACTTCTCCTCTGTTCTAATAAGGCAATATGCCTTACTGGACCACAATCTGAATGAGACTCAGGAGAACTGGAGGGCCTCTGATTAGGATCCTGAAAAGCAGTAAAGCACAGGACTTGCACTGCAATGTACTTAAGCCACTTTAATAGCAGTGAGAACAACAAAATCCAATTAAAAAAACAACCCTGAAGGCAATTCTAATTTCCTGTGCTAAACCCCTCTGATCAGGCAAGGTTTACTGCTGCAGGCGAGCTCCATGCCTGTGTGCTCCATGTAGCACACACAGATTCACTCAATAATTTCAACAATGTGTACACATCAGAATTTTCTTCTTCTGAGTGGTGTTTCTTTAGTTATTTGAGATTATCTTGATGTCAGTTTAACTGAGCATGTCTGTTTTGTACATAAGCAACTGGTAAAAATTCTCAACACTCCTGGCTTCAGCAAAGGAGGCAGAACCTGAAGACACTGAAAGTAGGGCAGTGACTAAGGATGTGAATAATGCAAGACACATGAAAACACAATTAACATACAGCAGTTACAGTAAAGCTATTCATTACGCACTGTTGAGAGGCAATCGATTCTTCCTTAATCACATGCACAAGATGTTAAGTTTCCATCAAGTTCAGCCAAGTTTGTTGTTCTGTGTTTCACTGCTATTGTTTCAAATAAAAAGAGCAAATACAATACAATCAGGTTTCCAGCAAACCATAAATACACATCTGTTTAGGTGAAGTCACCCAAAACTGTTGTTTTCACACAGTTTGTCCAGCACACCCAGACTCCACTGGACTAAATCCACTGTAATCTTAAAGAGAAAACAAGACATGTTTATAGGGAGGATATAGAGATTTATTTAATCAGGTTTACTATTTACAGTTGAGATCACTTTCACATACTACTTTGCTACTCTACATGGCTACATTGTTTCCAAACCAATTGAAAGTCTACAGTCTAACAGAAGTTCACTCAACACATAAAATGCTCTTCATAGAAAAATGAAATATTTCATTATAGAACAGTAGTGCATACATTATACGCCTGAAAAGCCAGCTTATATTTTAAACCACTAATGTTTGAAAGACTGGATCTCTGAAGGTCAAAACTGCAGTCACATAATCCTAAAATTGGTTAGGTTTTTTTTTCCCCACAATTTCTTTATTATATAAAGTGTACTGGACTTAGGTGTTGTTGTTTTTTTTTTTTTTTTTCTTTTTTAAAAGTGACACTGGTGAGGGGCAAGATTAAAACATTTTTTCTTCCCAAATTAAATACAGCTGGCTTCCTTTGTACAACTTTGGCCAGAAAAGTTCCACATAGTGAAGGTTTAAGACATCCTCTCTCTATATGCAAGAACCAGCCAGTTAATGCTTAGAGGTAATCTACCAAAGTAGGCACACATCCTTTGACTTTCATATCAACCAAATTACACTTAACTCGCAAATGGTTCTGAACTTAGAAAGTTTACTAGCATACTAAAACATTTAGGTACAAGAATAGCTGGCTAAGACAGTGAAAGTCACAGGTAATTGTATGGGTTTGTGTAAAGCTGTTGTTTTGCCCATCACCAGTGCACAGTGCGGCTGCCCTCATGTCTGAAAGGTGTGCTTGGGGCAAGAAAGCTATGGAAGTAAACCTGGCCCATTCACCTCCCCCCGAAGTGGGGGAAGATTGAACTGCATGTTGGAATTCTCCTCTAGGCATAGGTTCCGCCAGCAATGAGAAGCTCGTAGGCAGGATCTCGACTCCTCCTACATAGAACTATACAGGCACACAACATGCCCAGAAGCTAGGGAGAAAAAACAGAGAACAAGCTTGAGTACAAGGAAGATACTTCAAGAGACTCAACCTCAGCACAGACTGTCAGCATGCTTCAAGACTGTAATTAACAGAAATGGCAACAAACAACAGCTCCTGAGAGAGCCTCGGTTCCTGCAGCAAACTGCAAGGGCCACAAACTTCAGCCTCATTTTCTTTATATTATCCTGGACATCTAAAACAAAACTTTTTTTTTTTTTGGTCAGCCGTTTGTATTTTGCCTCAATAATCAAGATTCAGATGGAAGAAACTCCTATTGATTTTTAATGAAAGGTACAGATTTTTAGATACCGTATCCAGTATGGAAAATCCAAGTGCAATTCAAATGCGTGAGCTTAACTGCTATGGTGAGAATGGGCTTTTGAAAGAGATTTCATAAAACTCTCTCTGTGAACATGTCACATTCGAAAGCTTAAATCCAAGGCAAATAATTCACTTTTAGACATGTTAAAATTCACAGCACTACAACTGTGCTGGCATGCTTGCCAGGATTTAGGGTATGATCACCCTGTGTCCACTTACAAGACTTCAACTACATGAATCATCGGGGATACAGAGCATGATATTTTAAAGAATTGCATGTGTACTGAAGGTAGAAAAAGAGTGTACCTACTAAAAAATAGCAGGTATAGTGTTGTGTTCTGTGGTCTACAGTAACTGGCAATAGCTTCTAGTAAAGTATGAGATTGTATTGATTTGGCTGTATGCACAGAAGTTTATTCACAGATGCAAATACTTCAGGAGGCTCCTGTCCTATCTCTTGATTATAAAGCACCACTCTGAAGGTAACTTGGTCTCTTAAAAAAGAACCCATTCCAAAAATATACCACAAAAAACCCCTCTTGAACAGAAAGCAAATAAGAATGAAATGGGTGATCAATCAAGTGTAGATCTTCCTCTGTGATACAGCAAAAGCCCAGTGAAAATAGTACTGGGACAGAAGGAGAGTTACTGACTTTTTTAAAATACAGGCTGATGCAAGCATCAGATGTGGTCACATGTTTTAAAACTAAATGATGGTACTCACAATACAGTACTCCAGTCTGCTGAAAGACTGAAAAGAGAACATTTAAAAACCCTAAATCTAAATAAGCAGTGATTGGGAAGAGGCATGATGAAATTCTAGTATGAGCTTTTCATTTCCTGGAAAGGAACAAGCTGTAAAGATCAATACTCTTTGTCTGCAGTGCATTATCTTCTTTGAATCTATAGCAGAAACCAGCACAGGTTAAAAAGGCATATGGAGAGTAACACAGTATGGGCACTTCAGCTGTCATTAAAAACAGCACCTTTCTTCACTCAGATTGTTCCAGCTCACAGACTGACTCCTAAATGTCATCACATGGAATGCTTTGGGACAGACCTCTGAAGGCCATCCAGCCAAGCCCTCCTGCAATAAGCAGGGACATCAGGGTGCTCAGGTTGGTAAGTCCATGTCAGAGCAAGAGGAAACAATGAGAATGACTGGTCGTGGACACAGCCCTTCTAAGTGAGGAGGGAGTATCTACAATTAAAGCCACTTCAGTCAGACTTGTGAAGTGGAGAGTTTATGGTAGTTGCCAGTGGCTACAGAACTCTCAAGAAGGCTCACAACCTGCAAGTACAGAAACTTCTCTGCTGTTCAAAGCCAGGATAAAATGAGAAGTGTGATGCAGAGCAACATCTCCTTTAGTCTTTTGCTGGAATTCATTCTAGCCATGTACATCAAATTAATAAAAGTAGATCTGGCACAAAGACAACCCTGTTCAGTTACTCCCTTGAGACATTTAATTTATACAGAGTTGTGTGACATCTCAAACATTCAGGTACTATAGCAAAACCTCATGCAATTAACTTCTGAGTTACTATTTAAACCATTTTTGTCCTTTAGGAGGTCTCTGAGCATATTCCTAAAATACACTATAAACACAGAAGTGACTCACATACCTTAGTGTTCTCTACAGACATTATTTATTATGTCATTAAAAAAAGTGCTAGCACCTCTAAACATTTAAGACATTTGAGTCTGTTTCTCTTGGGTTGCTATTTAATATTGTGAACAGCTATTTTAGACATCAGTGTTGAGGAAGGATCCATGCATCCTCCTCTTTAACAGCTTTCAGAAAAATTTAGACATCTCCTACTTTCAAGAAGGCCTGCTAATTTTTTTATTAATTTTGGTTTTGTCTGCTAGCAATAACTACACTCAATCTTTGCCCAAACCAGTTTTGTACAAAAATTCATTGGCTGCATATACATGTGTCCTTTTTAAATGATCACCAACCACAAAAGCTGTGTCTTTGCTCCCTTCAGTTTGCTTCCTATCTATTAATAGTTCTGTCACTGTGGCTGGGACCAGGGAATTATTGCACACTGGAAGATCCCCATGGTAACTGAAGCATGAACATACCAAAAATCACTTCTACACAGAAAAGACTAAGTTGTTCATAAATTTCAAGCCTTGCAAAAATACTTTTCTCAGACTTTTAATTTTAAAGCAATTACTGAAGGTTAAATTTGTTGGCTATAGGCTGTTAGAGGTAATGAACTTTGAACAGCCTCATTGCATAACAAAATAATCTGGTCAGAGGGAACTGTGCAGCAAGCATAGGGAAGGTAGCAAAATTCACCAAATGGTGATAAAAACAATGATTCCTCTAAGTTTACAGGGTATGACCCAAGTTACAGCCATGTGCTGAAGTTTACATTCCATCTCCCTTTCAGTTAGCCCACAGACCATTCTGCTGAGAACTGGGCCAAGTACATACCTGAATTCTGTATGGCAAAGACAAAGATGTCAGAACTTATGTCTCAAATTTCAGCAGGTGAATAATAGAACAGTTTGAACAGAAAGGTACAAGCAGCCACATTGCCATTGCAAGCATGTGTCAGAAACTCTGGGCCAGGTCCAGAAAGGATTATAATTGTGCTGCACTTTGGGACAGACCTGTAAACTCCAAAACTAAGAATAATGCCTCCTCTTGGGATTCACCTCAGTCAGTTTCATAACATACACTTTTTTCCTGACATAAAAAAAAATTGTCACAGTAACCATGGCTGTGATAAAGATATTAATTTTCAGTACACAAATACATTTCATTGTTCAAACAGACCAAGTACTGCTTCTACAACTGAAGGTTTCAGAAAGACAATTAAAACTATACCCTCTCTTCAGGAGACTGAACACAAATCTCACCAAATCTGAAGTTCCATAGCTAAAGCAGTCTGGGTCTGAATAGTTCAACATGACTGTACAGAGTACTATGAGTACTTCCCTGTAGCATTGAAATATAAAGGGAACCCTCTTTTCACAAGACTTTGCAAAAGATTATTTATCTTCAAACTTACAATCTGGCTCAAAAGCTGCTTTTGAAAACAAAAGTGTCTAAATTGTCAGACTTGACAGGTATGCTTTTTGAATTCAAATGCTCTTAAGAACACTAAAGTAACTTTGAAATTAGTTTTTAAGTTTCCTGGGATTCAGCATATGTACTACATTACTCAGAGACCATAGCGTAGGCAGAGTCTGAAAATAATGTCATTAATGTACTAAGTCTGCCAGTTGATGAGCACTCAAAATTTCAATCTTACAAATGTGTTTGGGAGACAGTGCTAGTCTTTTATTTCTTTCTTAAAATTTAATACTAATATACACATTAGTTTATTTCCTCAGTTACCTTTTTATGACCAGGGTAACTCAGCTGTACATGAACAGAGCACACTATCAAAACCCTTGGTGTATCTCCTGCATGGTCCTGACATTTGTACACCATGAAGCATAGTTACACTGCTGTACCTCTAAAACAGCATGAAGAATGAGCTGTTTGGAAGTTGGAAATTAAACACTATACAAACTCTTCAAGTGTTAAATGCCATCAGAGGACATTTGTGATACTTAATGCCTAGATAATTAAGTTTCCATGAAATTATTTACCATTTACATCAGAATGGATTAGTGCATATAACACTGACTGTTCAGCTCTAATAGAATATACATCCACATAGCAGTGGGAAGTTCAGTGTTAAAGTGTAGTATCTGTATGTGCACACCTGTAATTATCTGTACTGCAGTTTAGATTTAATTTGAAAGACAGCAACAAACAAAGAACATTCTCTTACCTGAATAGCAGCAAATGCTAGTGCTGCCCAGATGACATACATCATGATCTCCTGAAGCTTCTTTACAACCAGAGCCTCACACCCCTGAAACAAGTAGGCTTCTTATGTATCAATCTGGCAACCATATTTAGACACACCAAAAAACCCCAAAAGCATCACACAGGGCAGAAAGATAACGCTAACACTAAAACAACTGAATTAAAATTACTCACAGATGAAAAGAGGAGAGAGAGAGGATTCCCTCACCCCACAAGAAACCACATCTACTTTCTGTTAAAGCAAATACACCCAAGATTTGATTGAAAGAAAATGACTTGCCAGCAAAAGCAAGTGGCTGTGCCAGTTCATGCTGTGGCTCTGCCTTACCTCCGAGTAAAGATCCATGGGGCGGGTCAAACTGCCAGTGCAATTGCTGAGGGCTGCTTTGCAACAGCTGAGGGGCACACTGTTGTTTTTAGTTTGTTTGAACCAGACAGTATTCTCCCAGTCTGAATAGTTATGGATCCCACAGCAGCGCAGCTGGAAAATCAGACAGGTAAAGAATTCAGTTCTAACTGCAATACCAAGAAGACAAGTATATTGTGTTCCACTGCAGAAAAATACTTAAGTACTACGTATTTGAATACAAGCACAGACTGATGGATAGCTAATGGTACAAAAATGTATCTCCCCATCAGCAATATCACAGTATTAATTTTAACCAAGCTATTTATTGTCCATTCAGCAATTTCCTACATTTGTCAGAATGGAGGAAAGTCATCTACACAAGCAGCAGAGCACTAGCATCTGTGTTTTAAGGACAGAAAGGAGTGGAATATTAGCACATTTTGCCATCTCACCTGCCTCTGTACATAGTCAATAGCACGACTGGCTGCATCGGGATTTGTCCCATTGTATCCATTGTACACTTTCCGAATGCTGTGATCGACTTCATCCTCCACCTAGGAAGGGCAGGAAAGCATCTGCATTAGGTCACCAGCAGAAGCAGCACAGGTTAAGTAAGATTATTTTGCTTCCAGCTACAGCGTTTTAGGAAACCCAGGTAACTCCCCATCATCTGAAATCACGTAATTCAGTGGTCCAGCTTCCCAAAGTTCCAACCTGACTTTTGCAAAGATGTTGCCAGCTTGCAGCTAAGGGAGGAGGAAAATCCAGGCAGCTACCTTCCAGATTTTAGGCAAAGTAGCCTTGCACTGTCCCTCAGAAAAGGAACATGCTCTCCCTGTGACACTGGCAGACATTTCATGAAGTTAAGGCCTCTCAGTAAGAGCATGCACCCACCTTGCCACAGCAAGGGTCCAAACCAAAACCATTATAACCACCTGGGCTAACTCATTCCCCTTGGGACTATGTGGATATTGGGATCTAAAGGTACTAAGCCATACCACCTACTCTTCTGCTTGAAGCACAGGTAAATCACTTCTAACAGATGTCTTTTGGCTGACCCTACAGTGACCAAGCTCTCCGTTCAGCCTGTCTCCCAGGGCTTCCCTGAGGAACACTGAGGGCAGTACATTGTGTATGGCAACATTTACTGCAAGAGGTCTCAACTACTGCAAATCAGTCAAGATGCTATCAAGTACATGTGTTAGAAATGGATGCTACTCAAGAACCACCACTTGTCCCCTCAAAAGTATTCTGTGATGCATAGTTTGGAGGAAATCTTACTAGAACTTTTTAAGTACTATATTTTACTGTAAAATATTACTTAAATAATACACAGCTTAGTGTAGATAAACATGTGTGCAATTTTAAGATTAGCTCTGATTTTTTTTTCTATCACATTGAACAGGAACTATGTGCAAGGAATGTAATTTTAGGACTGAGCACTAAGCATGCATATTCTTCAGATTTGCAAGCTACAGTAGGAAGATCTTGTCAACACATCATCCCTTTAAATACTTTAATGGAAGAATTTTCTCAGCAATAGCACAAGCTGAATTCCACCACCACCTCCTCCTCAAGAATGCTGCCTATTTCAAGATAGGTATGCATAAAAGTCAATTTAGCATGCACAGGCAACTGTTTCAGACCAGTTTAAAATCAATTGTTTGACGATTTAACTAATTTGATTTACAACTCCAACTCATAAAAAAACAGGTGTTCAATTTGTCATACACATTTTAAAAGAATTTATTTCAGTGCTTGTCTATGCATCATTTGGCTTGTGGTTCAATCAGGGCAACATTATGCCTGAAAACCACACAAATTCCATAAGATCCAAAGAGAAATCACTAGCTCTAGTTAACTGGCAGGTTTAATGAAAACTGAAGAGAGTGAGCCCCTCCACCCAGAGGAAAAAAGCCAGCAGGTCCTCAATCAACCAAGCCTGTTTAATCCATACTGGCACATCAAAAAGCCTGACTTTTACTGCTAAGGACCAATACTGGAAGGCCCTGCAGCAGCTCAGTCCATCTCAGCATGGCCTGGGCATGTTCCACGTGACTCTGAAACAGTCCTAACTGGATCAACACAGAGGTTTACAGAGGCATGCTGGAAAATTAAGTGATTCTAAGATCAGTAATGGCATCTCAAGAGAGCACAGTGCCACTTTCTTGAGGCAGTATGCTCAATGTTACTTGGTACCAGCAACTGCCATGGCTTCAATCTCTCCTTCTGTTTGGAAGTTTGTACGGTGAACACAAAGTACTTCTAAAGTGATTCAGGTGCCCTTAAAAACACCAAACCAAGGCTCCCACAAATGTATACACACCACGTCAAAAACAACAGGCCAAAATTACCAAAGCACAAAGCTGACATATTTATCCAAAATAATCAGAAGGCTAAGCAGACTACCCCTCTCAACTCACTGGTAATAATTTTCTGTTGCACTTGGAACAATAGTTTAAGATGCTGGGTACTGCAGGGTACTAGAAAATTGCCATTTTTACTAACAAAACGTTTACTGAAACTGAGAAGTTCTTACCTTTGCTCTGTAAATGTATCCAAGAACCACGACCACAACTTCGGTGATAAAAACCAAGAGCAGGATAATCACAAACTGTAAAATACAATCAAGGGTGTTTGTGCAAATAGTTTTATTTGTTTGCCTAATATAAGTCTTCATGTAGATTCTTCTACTTAAAGTTATTTTTAGGCAAGATTTTGATTTAACAGGTAATTTAAGGCAGGCACTTTAATTGACCAAATGAGGCCAGAATTCATTCAGGAAACTTCAGTGTTCACAGCTTCTCCAAGTAATAAGAAGCTGTCCAGTCAGGCAAGCCTAGCTATCATTAGTACTGGAAATGCTATCCTGCAGGTCTTTAATCAAGTGTTTCTTTCAGTCTTCTTTGTAAGGTAACTGTCTCATCAAACAGGCTACCCAGGCAGTTACTTAGAGTGTTAGATGGACTAAGGGAATGTTTCTTCAGGTTAAGCTCTGTAACAGCCAGAAAAGACAGCAAGCTACACATCTGTCTTGCTGTATGTAAGAGCACTTTTAAAGAAGTCTACACAGCATTCAACAAAAGAAGCCCCAAACCTCCCTGTGGGGACAGTTTAGATACCAGCCTCTCTTCCTCCCTACCTAGTTTAAGTCAAAATTACAGTTCAAATACTTGGAAACACAGGGCATAAAATATTGCAAACTAAGTGTCCCAAGTAAGCCATGAAGAAAATAATCAGGCATTATGACAACCCTCAGTTAACCTTGATGCAAGACACTTTAAGCAAGAAGTCTCCTGAATTACTTTTCTCTCCCTTCAATTCAGCTTTTCAACCACAACAGATTAAAGTGAGATTTAAAAAACTGTTATGACTTAATCATATGGTTTTACATTTTTTAATGAGATTATCACAGTTCTAAAAAAGGTAAAACTGAGACGCCTTCTGCTGCTAGAACCGTTTAATTTAACACCTTTATTCAGAACAGAAAACTGAAACAAGATGTTCCTAACAAAATTAAGCAGAAAACTTTCAAGGCCATAACGCAAAAACTTGAAGTAGTATTTCAGGAGTTCATTAAGAGAGAAAGAAGGCGGCCAAACCTGCACCAGGCCAGGACTCTGCAGGGGCTCTGCACTTACCGTGGCCAGCCCACAGCGGCTCTCTCGGATGGTAGCGCAGCACCCAATCAGGCCAATGATAAAAAGCAGCGTTCCCACGGCTATGATGATAACAGCTGGAATTAATGTATAGACATCTTCAAAGAAGTGATCATAGTCATCATATGTGATGAACACATAGGCTCCCACGTAGCACAGGATGCCTGCTGCTGCCTACAACAGGGACAAAAACAAGGGTAAGTTCCTTGGAACACCAAGCCCTTCCTTCGGCAAGGTAACAATTATTTTATCAAACACCATAAAGCAGTGTTCCTCAGAAATGTTGCTGATTACTATCACCCACTGTTAGAATAAAGTAGATGTACACATTGTAAACTTTAACATCTGCTAGGGAGAGATGAACTACTAGAAACACACTTCAGAGCAGCACCTCAGAGCACTGGAAAAATCTGATTCCAACCAGACAGCAGGCAGAAGCAAATACAAACCACCAACTACTGAAAGGCAGAACCAACTACCTACAGAAATGCACCATAAACTTGCAAAACTGATAATCTCAGGATTGTTGAATGAAATGGTCCTTTTTAAATGAACAAAAAGTCAACTTGAAGTTATTGCAAAATAAGTGCTGAAGGACAAATCTGCAACTAGACAGATTTAAACAGTAAAACATCCATCTGCCATGACCTTGCCTCCCTTACAATTACAACGATCCCAACACATCAATACCTTCATTATCTTCAAGCTGAGCAGAGCTAGTGAAAGACAGACAACCATTGCTTGAGGAACCAACTAAGACACATCTATTTTTGAATACAAGGGCGTTATCAGTTTGTATGTTACAAATGTCTTTCCTAGCTGTCCTCACACTTGCTGCAGAAGGAAACATCAATTTGCAATGTGGACAATATAATCTGAATGTATCATCACAGGCTTTCCCAATGCCCCAATACAAGGCCAAGCTAAAACAACGCACTCAGAAGATGCAATGGCTAAGCTATGACCTGGGGAATTTCAGTAAAGGGTAGTGTCCCTACAACAAACCAATCCATAACCTGGACACAAGACTCACTCAACTGGAATGTGACACACTGCAGCTCCAGTCTGAGGGAGAGCACTGCAGGCTGCCTCCAGCCAACGCTCCCACTCACTGGCATTACAACGAGCCCCTCCCCGAACTGTGAAGAGGAGGGCAGACTCACACACAACTGCTTCCAGTAGCTGTAATACTGCAAGGCTGGATCGTGCTAGTGTAAAATCAGAGACTCAATCATTCAGTCTAGAACATCATTTAGCCCAGTTGCTTGTGCAAAGCAGGGTCAACAATGAATTCAGCCCAGGTTGTTCAAGGCTTTGTCTCAAGTCTTGGAAGTCCTCCCTGTTCAGTGTGTGGCACAGAACAAGACAAGCCACAAGACAAAAGGTATCCAGGATTTCAGTCCTGTTTGCCACTATATACTAGATGTACTGCAACATTACTGCAAACTCCTTTCTATAAAACAACAGAGCACAACCTCTACCAGAATATTACTTTATGTATGGAATATTCCCTGCAGCAATTTGTACAGAGGCACTATGTCAAAGAAAAAGATATTAAGAGCCAGCTCAAAAGTATCATCATCTGCATGGATTTGAGCAATACATTTGACCTTTCTACCTCTCTTTCTGCAGCAAAGGTAATTGTGTACTCTGCAGGAATCTTAAAGGCTTTCAGGAGGCTCACATTCATCCAATAAAAGGTGCTATGTACATATAAGGGGAGGGAAAACTGAAAATTCAGTAACAAAGACCAAGACATCTTTTCCAGACAAGAATGAACAAGCTGTTGCAAAATCATCCCCTTGCACAAAAAATGCTGAAATGCTAATCCATCTGTACAACCCTGCCATATTAGGTACAACATGGCAAAATGCAGACAACAGACTTTCTGTACACAGAGCAAAGATTCAAAGTAGTGTCACTGAACAATGGAATTACATTAACTGTTGCCTAGCAATGAAGCCTGTGAATGGCAGGCCAGTGATGTAATCTCCTATTTCTAAGAACTAAAATGCTTGTTAGAAATATGGTATGTTATAACACGGCAGATGAAAAACCACAGCTGTGGTTGCCATCAGGCACAGAATATATACCACAAAGCTGCAATCAGAACCATTTGTGAACTCCTTTGTCCTTCTTTTGTTGTAATTTAATTGGCTTCCTCCTTGTTTAAGAAAAATCTGGATCATAAACTGCATAAGCACATACATTTGAAGAATGAATTTGAAGTAAAAGGAGTTTAGCCTTAAAAAAAAATCAGATCTGTCTACAGGTGTTATCTTTCCTTCCCTACTTCAAGAAGCACATGCATTTTAAGAAACATTGCTTTTGCAGCCTTCAGACAGATTAAAAGCTGCCTGGTTTGAAGACTTCATTAAATCCCTTCCACACATGGTACAAGAATGACTAATCATCCATGACAGCACTGGGCCTTCGGTTTTGCTTCTGAACAATGCTGAGGAACTGGTGTTTCTGAAACAGACACTGCCTCTGTGATGAAGTGACCATACTTTTCAGAATTACTGCTGCTACCTCCTCAACAAGTAATCTGCGGGGGGGGTGGGATCCTGAAAGCAGAGGTATCTGCTGGAGTCTGCACAAGGTTTAAAAGCCATGAAGATTAAAACTCCTTCCCAATGTACCACAGCTGAACACTGTTTTTGAACAGGCACAGGACTTAGTCTATCACAGAACAATGAAAACAGCAACACTACCCAGTTAGTGCTTACACTTCAAGAAGTTTGAGATGCCCTCCCTTTTCCTTTTACATCACAACCACAGGACACTGAGTGTTTATTTCAGCCTGCTCTCAACCAGGAAGGGGGAGGTCTCTGAAGGGTTTTAGCTGAGATGAAAAAAAGGCTTCTGAAGCAATCCTTTTTGCTCATCTTTTGATGCTTTTCTCTTGCTGCGTTCTGGCTTGCATCACTGAATAATCTTAGGAGTGAGTGTGTAAGAGGAGCCACTCTGGGTGAAACTAAGCCAGGAGACGAGTACAGTTCCTGTGCTGAGAGGTGTTCAGTCAATGGGACTGCACTGGCCCGAGCTCCCTCCCTCTCTGGAGCTCAGCAGTTCCAACATGAGGTGGCAGCAGACAGTACAGCAACAACATATAAACACTGCAACAGACAAGACAGTTTCAACCATACAAAGCGTGCAGTCTATCTTGACATGGGCTGCACCAGTTAAATGCACATTTATCACCTGCTGCAAACCAAGTACAAAGTTGAATACATGTGTTTTTTGAAGAAAAAAAACCCAGACCCAAAAAACCCCAACCAACTGACTCTCCCCTGCCTGAAACCAAACAACCCACCCCAAACAGTACCATGCACTTAAACCACCTATCTCAAAATAGGAATCACCTAGGAACCCAAAGTCTGTATAGATACAAGGATAACTTAAAAAAAAAAATCATAATCCAGATCTCACTGTTTACCATCCTGCAGAGTAAACAGAAAACCTGCAAAGTCCAAACCTGCTCAAGTCAAAGACAACTGAATATAAAGCTACTGTGTTTACAATCATGTATTTCCTATCATTAAATGGAAACCAAATATATGAACTGCACACAGTTCAAACAAGTCTGATAAACAGGGCTTGAAGGAAGAATTCTCCAACTTAATCTGCTCAATGCTCTGAACAGAGGTGGCAGCATTTCCTGAATCTGTGCCAGGTCACATGCATGTTCTAGGGACATGACTGGTTATTCAGCATTCACACATCCTTTTACAGTTGTCTGCATCTAACTCATAGTTCTGAACCTGAAGCAGCACACTCTTATTTTAGGATGAATTAACCTTTACAAACTCTGATATCAAAGTACAGTCAATGAAAACAGCTCATTGCAAAAGGCTTGAGCAATTCAACATCCTCTTCATCAGAAGCAAGTTTCTAAGACATGAAGACCTCTCACAGTTCAGAAAAAGATTGATTTTATTGCTTTGGCTGGAACCGCTATGGAGTTATTAAAAGCTCAACAATTATGCAGAGAATTGGAGGGAAAACTGGAAGATCCAATGACACAATGCTAACTATCACTCAACACATCCCGGAAAGCTCAGGTAAAAATCAAGGTTCTTTGAATAGTCTTTGGGTTGCTGTAACAAAGCCTGTTAAGCTCACAGCTATTTCACAAAGTCAGCTTTCACCTTTCACAAGCCCTGAGGTGTACCAGGCTGGGCACTGACTACCTGCACCTTGAAACAGTTTCAGGGATTCAGTTTGCTTGTTTTGTTTCCCAAGGAGGCTGCAAACACACACCAAGAACTGCTTTCATGTTTTCGGTAATGCTCACACCCTGCAGCAGTTTGAAAGCCAACACCGTGCCTACCTAAGATGATGAGTGCAAGATATTCAAACTTGTTCTGCTGATCATTTATTTATCAACCATGGACACTGCAGCTTCATTTACAAGCAAATGCTTCCTTACACTCCCCTAATAATGTTACTGCCAAAGAGATCTGATCAACACTTGTATGTTCATACTCTTCACCATGCTAATTTTCTTCACTTTGGGACCCTAACAGAACACACAGCAGAAGTTCTGAATTTCTTTTGTGGTACTGTTCCAATTAACTCAGCCAAAGAACCATATCTGTCCCTTTAGAATCTATGTTTTATTCATTGTTTTAAGAAAAACACATACTCTCTGAACAGGAAAACTAAGGTAGCAGCAAAGCACTGTATCTTAGGAGAAAACACCTGATACTCAATTAGGCAAGAGGAGTATTTCACATTTTTGGTAAGGACACCCACTTATAAATTCCTACTGCTGCCAACTTTGCCATTGCTGATTGGTAAATTTTGATAGCAACACAGACACCACTCTAAACCAATTATTCACTTTACTATGAAAATATCTTTCAAGCATGGGATTGTTAACGACAGCCATGATATATTCTGACAGACCATCTACATCATCTTTGATAAAAAGAACCTAAGGAAAAAGTAAGAAAAAAGCCTTTTACACTAACAGACCCTCAGCTTTTCTGTCTGGATCCCGTCCTAGGACCATTTTCCCAACATGTCCATTACTTTACTCATGTTAAATGTAAGTGTATCTTTGTTCCCACTGCCTTTCTAACACATTAAAAAAAAACAAACAAAAAACAACAGAACACATGTCTACTCCATGACAGATTTATGAGAGTCTACAGTTACTTCTGTCCATGCATACCAACTCCTGAACATTTCCAACCCACAAGCAGGAACACTGGTATTGTAGCCTGCCTCTAAATTTTTGGGCTTCTTAGAATGGTACCTGAACAAGTGGGGTATTTTTTTTCCCCCACGCTTCTTCATTATTTGACTTCTAGGGTACTTCTTACATTTTTTGGTCCTTTCCAACACTAGAGTACATAGCCTGATTACTGTCATAAAAAGGAGATGACAAAAACTTTTAAGTCCTCCTTTTAGCTTTCTGTCCCTCAAAATTTTATTTCCTTTACCTCAAAGCCTCAACAGGATCTCTCTGGGGTTTATTTCTCTTAGAGTCTTTTCAGCATTCCCTGATGTGTCTCTCTCTCCACTCCCCTCCCAAACAAACCCACACCCATACGAGGTATTTTCTTTGCTTTCTGAAATTGATGCAGAACCAGCTTAGAACCCAATGACACTGGTTTTCTGACACTCTTCTTTGTTCTCATCAGTGATAATTTCACTTGAACACTGAGCTATAACTGCCTTACAAAGTCTTTTGGGAGAAGAAAGACAGCAATTCCATTCAGCTCCACAACACCGTTAAAACTATTTTACAGGCTTATAAAACAAGCAAGCCCTGTAAAATTCAAGCAAGCCAGACTGCTCAGTCTGTACTAGACCCATTCAATTCTGTGCCCGAACATCACATATTCAAAGGCTTTTTAGGCTAAAGCAAAAGGCTGAGCTAGGCTGCTTTTGCATTTGGGTTTACATATTTGAAGTGCCACTAATTGCAAGATGTAGCACATCTGCAATTTTCAACCTCTTTAGAAGCCAAGTTAACAATACAGTCATTCTTTTACACCTATTTTAGTCACCAGGGCTGTAACTTGAGCTAGTGCTCTACTGTTCCCAGACTCCTTGCTCTGCAGGAGAACAATGATGATCACTCTGCTTCAAAGTTCACCAGGTAAAGTGATACTACAAATTTCTTGTACTATTCAAAGGTATCACGTTTAGCTTTGCAACTTGGTTTTGTTAGGTATTAGGTCTTTTAAGCTCAGGACCAGATGCCAAAAATCCTGAAAAATCCCAGGCAAAGACCTGAAACTCATTCCTTAAAGAAACATGAATGACATTATCATGTTGCTTAAAAGCAACAACAAAGTATTACTAAAATTCAGGACCTGGGCCATGTTTGCTATCTGAAAATTCATATTCAAATATTGTAAGACAAACCACTCAGAGAGCACAACACTTGAGAGCTTTAAATCCTCATTTTTTAATTAAAAGAACTATTTTATTTTAATGCACAGGATTCCAAACCATTACCAATCCTGAAGGATACAAGCGCTTCACACTACCATAGTAGCAGAAGCAGAAAACATTGCATTTTTACATCCAGAAGCAACTGTCTTTCAAGACAAAAGGGCTTAGGTCAAGTAATCCCTGCAAAGTTATGTTTGGGATCATCCATCAGTCAGAGTCTTTAATCACCAAAGAACTCTAAAGAAGTTTGTTTTAAAGTCCAGAGCAGTAACACTCCCAAGCTCACAATAAACTAGAGAAATTACTGGGCTTTTTGCTATGTGTAAGAGAAAGCGAGCTCTCATCTTCCCTTCTATACTAAATTTGAATGAATTTTCACATTGTTTCATTTTCTTTGGTTTTTTTTCTGCTAGAAACCCCCAAAGACATTACATGCATATTGACTGCTGCAGCTCCTCTCAGGAAATCCTCCATTTCCCATACTCTGGTCACTGCACCGTGGTGAGCACTCAAGCTGGGCAGGGAGCACAGATTTGAACAAAGTATTTGTGCTCTACAGAAGTAGAGACTTGAGATTTCTCTAAACAATCATACCAAGAATGTTTTATGACAGCTTAGTCAAAGTAATGATTTCAAGCCAACTAAATACTACAAGAACAAATAATAGTTTGCAACTACTGAGTTGAAAGTATCGTAGAAGCAGAGTTCATTCTTTTTCTCAAGAAGGACAGAAGTGAAACATAAAAACCTTTGCAAGCACAGGATATCTGGCACTATTTTAGCAGAGCAGGCTGTCAAAGCACATTAGACAGATTCCCTTTTCTGAAGTAAGACCACATGGAACTCTGAATATTTTATCATTCTATCCTAGGGACTAAACTAAGACTGAAAACATTTCCTTAGTATTTTTGTCTTCATGTCACCTTCAAACCTGTTTCCTTAGTATTTTTGTCTTCATCATATCTTCAAACCAGTTTCAACTGAATTATGCAACTCACACCATGAAGCCTTAAATTAAGGGCACACAAACACATTTGACAGCAGTCTTCAGGTATTTGCTCCAGGTAAATATATGTCTTCCTCTTTCAAAATTATGCAGACTGTAAATTTAGGAGCTTTTCCGACGAACATGCTATTCTCAAATACTTTTTTTTTTTTTTTTTTGCAATTAGTCATTATCAACATTTCATCAAGGTAACAAAAAAATCTTGCAGATTATGAAGATATATGTACCAGAAGTTACATTATTTCTAAGCTGTATTGTCTTTCACATCACAATTATTTCCTATCCAAAACCCTTCCCTAAAGGACTCAGCATCCCCTAAAAGAAGACACCAGCTGACCAAATAAATCTTGTGCAAACTTAAGGTAAAGGTCAACTGAAGGACTGACTTTCCTTTGTCACTTATCATATCTACTCGAAAATTAACTCACAGCAACAAGACACTAGGAAACATATTCATTAGATCAGTATTCCCTGGTCTAAGGAGGGCAAATTTTAACTGATACTTCCTATCAATCCATTTCTTGGTATTTTTGACCTTCAGCACTCTTTGACAAATTATCCAAAACTCAAGTTCGTGTTCCACACGGAATTTACATTCTGCTACTCTTTTGACTACCAGTCATGATACTGTTTTCTTACAGAACTGTATTTTAAAGGCAATAAAGGCACCTACAGAAAATGCACTCAATGTTCAACACCCCTTGCAAATACAACTCAGCTGAACAGTCAAAATATCTCACCAAAAGTCTGGAAAGGTGAGTAAACTAGTACCTGCCCTGCTTTTATAACACGATAAACTAGTACCTGCCCTGCTTTTAGGCAGCTTCCACAGCTTATTTTCTTTAAAAAATAAAAATCCTGTAGTATTACCAACACATAGGAAAGTACAGTTAATGTAAGAATTTTACACAGCAGAAGGAAGTTTTCACAAGACAATAAATGACATTTTACGGTGTCAACTAAAATTTAACAAGTAGCACAAGACTCTTCAAAATGAGATGAACTTGTAGAATTGAAATCAGTAGCTGTAGATTTTAAGTGGCTGTCACCTGTCAGCAAGGTCTGATCTGCCTCTTTCAGACTTGAAAGAAATTTGTAAAAGTTAGAAGCAAGACTCCAAAGTAAAACAAGCACATCTCTGCTGTTTCTTCACAGCACTGATAATTTTCTGAACAGCTCAGTCATAAGACAGATATAAAAGCTCTCTGAACATTCACATCCTCCCACAAGTAAGAGACTCATGGGACAAGGGGGAAGTTATAATCCACTGTGTAGTCACAACTTGCTATTCCCACAGGTGACCATGAAGACAGTGATAACACAGAATACTGGTATATGAAACCTTAAAGAGGGAGAGTGAATTACAAAAGCAATTAAAGGAGATTTCATAGTTATTTGACCAATTATAGGCATTTGTCTATTGTCAAGTCTCGGGAAATCCAAATGATCTAATTATCAATATTGGAACTACATAAGGATGACAAGCAAAAGATTTCTGTAACAGCACAGAAGCACTTACATTGCCAACCAGATGAACACCAAATGTTAACATACACAGCTCAGTCAACAAATGAGCTGTTGACTCTAGCTTGTGAAAGAAAGGAAAACCACTGATTTCTGTAACTCTCACTTTCAGAAAGCCTGCATCATTCTACATGTAGCTGATGAGCTGCAAGGTTGTTCAACACAAACAATCCAGTCACTTATCTGACAAAAAGCCATCAGCACAAGCTGACTTCTTAGGCTGGAGGTGGTTTACAGAATACAAGACTGATGACATTCTTATGTGACCGTGAAGTACATCTTATCTAAATACAACCCGTCCATTTTAAATTAAGCCAAGTTTGTCTCAAAAGTAATCCAAAATTGTAAAGCACAAAGTTCAGCATTACGCAAAATAACTTTGACCCCACCACTGTACGAGATGCATAACTGCCAATTCCAACATGCAATTAAATTACTAAATGCAGCAGACAACAAACAATACCTATCACACTAAGCTTCTGGAGCAGGGGAGAAACCACACACAGAACCTGAGCTCATCTGCTTCGAATGGAGCCTCATTTATATCAGCAACTACAGAAAAACCTACTTCAAGATGCCATGGAGAAGGCAACTCACAAAAACTGTGTCCAGTCAAAAACTTTTCAGCGTGACGTAGGAGCCCGTTACAGAGCCTTTAAAATGCCACTTGCAACTATGCGTGTAACAAAAAGCCACACCCAACAAAGCAGATTCCAACCTTACTGCTGCACTAAGAGATTGATGTCACTGCTTTTTACTTTAAAGATAAAGAATGGAGCCTGCCCACCTCAGCCAGAATTACAGACTTCTAATCTGCACCACTTAAGGCCAAATATGCCTCATCTTCACTGCTCCTCTCCCAGAATAGCTATATAGGCAAATACCGGTAGGAATGCACAGATATGCATTTTCCCTGACCACGATTCATTTCCAAGCACCCTTAAGGAGCATTCCTTTGTAAAAATTCAGACAAGAACAGTCATCCTGTAACGCTAGTAAGATTTTATATGACTTTCAATAGTAAACGAAGCAACTATAAATAGCTACACTTTTATGTTCCAACAGCTTGTTACCCACTATTACTTTTCCAAAGACGAAATCTCTGAACAGTTGGGACAACAGACACTGTTCCTGGAGCTGGGATTAGAGCAGGAAAAATGCAGTACCTAAATGTACAATGGGAAGTCTTTAAAATCTACAGACTCTTCTTGAATTTGATTTAATTTATTTAAGAGCTACGCTCTTCTGACAGGCCAACTATTACAGTGAACACAATGCCAAGCTAGAGCCTGTATGTCCCTCCTGAAAAAGGGAATTTACAGCAACCTTACTGTACCCCTTTTGTAAGCTTTTGTCTTACTGTCACTGTAGCTGTGGGAGGTTTCAGCGATGCATAAATACTACAGCGCTACCCTGGCTAGTGGAATACGTGAAGCATAAAAGTATAAAGAGGTATGTGCTGATTTTGTGTTACCAGCCCAGGAAGAAAACAGTGCCCCATATTCACCGCTAAGCCTTTGGGATGTCCCGCAGCGGACGGCCAAACCCGAGATGGCCGGAGGAGCGCTACAAAACTTAAACCGGCTACAGAAATTAAACCGCCAGAGACCTGAGAAGCCCAATCACGCAAAAGAAGGAAGCTGTATTCGCTTACACAAGAGTCTCTACCCCAAGATCCTTAATGCTCCTTAAGTCTTCAATGCCCGGTTCAGCTCCCCCCACCCTGGAACTCAGGGGAAGGACTGCGAAGGAAGGGACTGAGCCCAGCACTGAACCCCCACACCCCGCGAAGGGGCTCAGAACGCCCGTTAAACATAAAGAGTTTAAATACGAACTGAACCCCCGTGAGGAGGTGGGAGGGGCTCCCGGCTCCTGAGCGAGGCCCGCAGCGCTCTCGGGGCCAGGCTCCGACCTGGAAGCCCGAAGCCGCCATCCCGGGCGAGGCGCGGCCCGACTCACCCAGAAGATGAGGTTGAGGAAGACGAGGACGGTCTTGGAGGAGGTGATGCCGCACTGCCCCATGGCGCCGCAGAGCCCCGGCCCCGCGTCCCCTCAGCGCCGCCGCACGTGACCGCCCGGCCGCGCGGGCAGCCTAAGATGGCGGCCGCCCGCGTCACGTGGCGCGAGGGGGCGGAGGCACCTAAGATGGCGAACCGCTCCCCCTCAAAGCGGTCCCGCCCTCAGGAGGCGTCGCGCCTGGGCCGCGCCGGCGGCGCGTTTTTGTGAGGGGGAGGTCACTGCTGCCCGCCAGCCTCAGAACCTAGGCAGCAGAGAACCCAGGAGTATAACAAACACGGTCTCTGCTTCTTCTTCAGCACCTGAAGCGATAATTTTCCGACGACCTTACAGTCTTAAAACCGGTACCAAAGAACTCTGAACATTCGCATCCTCCCATAAAAAGCTGCACCATAAAGCCGGTGACATCCTCAGGAGACCTTCGGCTCCTGAGGGAAGTAGAACCGCACCCGATTGCCGCCTGAGGGGCGGTTCGGTGGCGGGACCGTGCCCTCAGGGCGCTGAGGGGCCGTGAGGGCAGGAGAGCTGAGCGGCAGGCAGGGAGAGCAGGCGTTCCCTGAGGAGAACATCCAGCATTTTACAACCTGGACATTTATCTAGGGTGGAGAGGTAATGCTCCCAGTGAAGTAAAAGACTTTGGCTCATGTTGCAGAATCTCACAAACTCTGAGGAAAATGCAGGCGGTGGTAATTCTTGGGTGTTTTGGACACACCCAAAAAGGGCGGCATTTTCCGGCGAGGAGCAAAGGAAAAGTAAGTTAAGAAATTAAAGACATGCCTGATTTCTAGAAGAGCTAACACCAGTGCAGGATTTGCTGTCCAATTTATACATGAAGTTTATTTTATCACAGCCAGGATCTATCCCTTCATTGCAAGGGCCTTCTTTTTTCTGTCTCACTAATCAAACCAAACCCTTCCCTCTTTCCTCCTGCACCAGGATATCTTCCTTCTCGATCTTCCTTTTACTCTCTTTCTCCTCTCTAATTCTTGCTTTTCCTAGAAATGCCTGTTATTCCTGGGCTGCTCTCCCTTGTTTGGTGAGCTTGTTCTTGGCCCTTTCCCAGCAGATTCACTTCTCAGGTGGAAACAAAACTACCCACGTTATTGAAGGCCTTAACGTTTTAGCAATTGGTCTTGCAAAGGCAGACAAGTAACAATCAGTAGTATTCCACTGTTCTGTTTCCATGGTAGCAAAGTTAGTTCTTTTTCTTCCTACAGTTTGGGAAATTATATCCAGACCCAGTTCTGGATACCATGGAGACACTAGGTCTTTTTTCAGCTTTCATTTCAAGTCCTTATATGCTCATGGATGAAACTTCCCAACGTTGCAAGTGTTATCAGACCATTTTCTAACACTAAAAATTTATTTATATACCCAGAAGACATGCTTAAACTTGGTTGCACAATTAATGATGTTTTGCACTGAATTTATGGCTTTTAGGGTGTGACTGTGTCTTGTAATATCTGCTTTTTAATGTGCTGTTTATATGTGCTTTATATTGCAATTCTGTGACATATGGTATTTTTAAAAGCCTGTATAGGCAATGCTATCAAAAAAGCCATTAAAAGTTGATAGAGAGAAAGCTTGTTAAAGAGGAATTTGATAGGGAAAGGATCAATGATACTTAAAAACTCACAGAAAGATTTTAGTACAATGCTGTTACTCAATTTCAACGTTGAAATTAACAGACTTATCTGACTTTCTGTATTAATTTCCTCTGCCTTCACAGGTAGAGATAGGTAGATTGGATGGATGGATGGATGGATGGATGGATCTCACATAAATTTTTATAGATTCATAGGAACTGCTGTTCAATAGAGACTCCTTGGGTTGTTTTTTGCATTTAACATTGACAACAGGCAAGGAAGGGGCAGGACCTCATGCTTGGAGGGGAGCCAAGGGCCTGTGGTGGGGTTGCAGGTTTCTGCATTCAGGAAACACGAGGGACTCACGGGGAGAGAGGAGGAATGGGGAGACTGCAGTGCCTTGAATTGGCACAGAGTTTGTGTGGGCTGGACTCACACTGCCTGGAAGATAAATGCCAAGTGTTCCTCTAAGCATGGCTCCTGAAAAACAAATAAACACAACAGTGCCTGGCATTCTTCTTTGCAGTGCTGCCTTGCTGCTGTCATGCATAGAGAGCTGGCTGATGGTGGGTGCCAGGGCAGGGTCTTTGCAGGCCCTTGTGCAGGGAAGTGCTCTTGGTTCTTTGGAGAACACGTGCAAAGCTTTTGGGTATCATCATCTGTGACTTCAAATCCGCAGACTCTGTCTGGGATAAGGTGTGGGATTGTGCTGGCATCTCATGCCAAGCGTGGCATACCAGCCAAGTGACATTTAGGGGAAAAATGGGATGAATTTCAGATGCCATCTGAAATTGCCCCTCCTCCTTACATGGGAATGCAGGCAGGGAATTCTAGCTCTCTGCCTATGCAGAAAGGAAGAAGGATGGATGGCTTGCTGAAGTGAGGTGAGGCAAGGCAATTCCCAGGAAAGCAGGCAGCAAGGCTTGCTGGAAAGCAAGTTGTAACAAGCAGTGGCTGCAATTTCAGTATCTGGCTTGATTGAGTTGGATTGAACTGTCTCCAGCACAGCTTTGTTGCTTAGATCTCCACCTTTCTTGATGTGGACAGGTAGCTTGACTGCCAAGATGTGCTTTGGTTTTTAATACCGTTCAAACCTCTTTGAAATTCCTCAGAGCATGTTTGTTCAGCATTTCACCGCTTGTGACTGCCATCATAGCAATACTTTCAGAAAGATGTACCAGAAATTAATTCAAGGATATCCTGCACTTCCATGGCCTCTGAGGGGGGGAGAGGATCAAAGGCTGGGGTGGGTGCAGGGCAAGAGTGGCCCAAAGGTCTCAAGTGCAGAATGTGTGCTAGCAAGATGCACACTTGTGACCTCACCCCGGCTCAGCCTCTGGCTCTCAGTGCAGCGTGGCACACACTGGGCACGTTGGCTGGGTGCCTGCTTAAGGTACGTGGCTGCAGAAGCTGTTTTGCAGACGCAGAAGAGCAGAGACAAATGTGCAAGCAAATACAACAATGGTGTAGTTTGACCTTCAGTTTAATTATGCCCGATTCAACTCTCAGATTTTTTAAACACCAGGAGTTAAACTCTGTGGACACAGTGTGGTTTGCATTGGTGCAATTGAGTCTGGGCTGTCATAAATCACTCATCTAGCCAGGCTTGTAGACAATTCCACAGCAGAAGTAATTTTCATTTGCAGGCATGCATTGCAAAAGTAAAAGTGCATTCTTGCTTTTGGGACATACAATTTAGCGAATGTTATAAAAATGAGTTAAGTACATTTGAATGAATTAGGTAGTAAAGAATAATCTCATGCTTTTTCTCCAGCTCATGAGGAGGTAATCATAAGCTTCTTTGAAGTGTGTAATAGCCTGGAGAGGTCCATGAACACTGAAGGATGCATAGTAAAAATGACTGATTACCTGACAAACATTTTCCCAGTCAATTTTTTCAACATTTGGAAGTACAGTTAGAAAATGAGAGCACCCATATCAGAGTATTGTAAACCAGTGAATAGAGGGGGAAAGTGGGACTGTCAGTGTAAAGAGGGAGGGCAGCAGTGGTGAAATCCAGTCTTCCGTGTCTTCTGGAGCAGGAGAGATCTCTTAGTGCTTTGATCCCACCCACCTGATTTTGTGGTTCCCAGGAATGCCAGTCATGACTTGCAGTCCATTAATTGCTCTTCACTGAGAGTAAATGATCTCATAGGAGTCACTCTGTGCATTTCTTCACTTTTTGATGGGCTTGAGCACTGTGAGCTTCTCGGTAATGATCAAATATTGGCAGCAAGGTCCATTTTATTGCCACTGAAGGGATGTAAAAGGAATGAGGAGCACTCTTCATGACTAAGGAAGGGGAAAAATAGGCTGAGATTGGTTCATGATCTTTTCTTTATATCTTTATAATCTGATTTAACCTACATTAAATACAATTTTTAATAATAAAGACTTATATACGCTGCATTTAAATACAATTTTCATGAACTGATATGATAATATATCCTTCCTCAAATACATAAAGGATGTTTGTGTGCTCTAATCTATTCTATATTTATTTCTAGATATATATTTGATAGCAGTCAAATGATAAGGGTTGCCATGCTGGAGGGAGACCTTTCAGATTTGAGAAGCACCACAGAAAAAGAGTTTGGAGCTAAAAGTCTGATGTTAGACAAACTCTGAAACAATTCTGCATATAGATCCAAAGGACTGATGTAATAGTTCAATAAACAATATATGAGAAGTTCTGTTTAGAAACATATTACTGGCATTGGCAGTCTCCCCAGAGGTACATTTGAATTGTTTTTGTTAAGAAATAGGTGTAGATTGTCCTCCAGGTCCACTCTGATGCTGGAAAGGAGATGACTCTGTGTAGTTCATCCATTTTCTGCTGTAAGAAAAAGTGAGACATCATGGCACTGCCCATTGTGTTCTCTGGAGTCTTTTACACCAGACTACAAATAGCACCTTCTCCCTCCTCACTCCCTCATCATAACATTCTCTGCATGAGTTCTCTGCCAGCTCCAGTCAGCTCAGTTTTCAGGATCTGTATCCTGGAGAATGGCCTCTGTGTTCCATGGCTTTTGCCATGGCAGCAGAGCTGCTTCTAAATCCCTCCTGCCTGCACTGCCTGACATCCTCTCCACTGCACCAAGGAGGAGAGGGTGACACTCTTTTATTCACAAACAGCTGGCCACTGCTGAAGAGGGGACTGGGGTGGGGACTTCTTAAATCAGACCTGCTGGAAAGGAAAGTGAAATCTCAGAGCATCCCATGATGAGATTTCCCTTTCTGCAGCAGTGTCAGCTTTCTGCTGGCTTCTCCATTCTCCCTAACCCGTCTTTGCATGACAGTAGCAAAGGTACCACTAGAATATTTGTGTAACCATGGAGACCAAGTGGCAGCAGCAGATTAGGGGAAAAAATAACTCAGGCAAAAGAAGGTTGTATTTTTAACCTGGATTTTTATCCAGTCTGTTCACTGGATGGTTCTCAGGAGAATGTGCAGCAGCCTACCTGTCAGGGCCAGGCAGAAATGAACGGCGGGCAGGTGTGGACTTCTATTTGCTGTCAGCAGAAAGGCTCTTGGGTTGTCACCCTCCAAGAACCCTAAAGTATTTCACCTTACCTGATCATCACTTGCTGTTGTTTGCTGTTTTTTTGTTCAAAGTTCGGCTGTTAAGGTCATTTTCTATAAGCTTTTGTGCACTTTGGGCAGTACCGTCCCTGTTCTTGCACATGCTCTGTATTCCTGTATTGCCTTTTCCCTTTTGCAGCACCCACTTCAAGCCAATTCACAATTCTCTCACTGTAGCTATTTATGTTTGTGTTTTACCTACTAAGAAAGTGTTTCACAAAGAAAACTGATGAATAAGAAAATTTTAAAGCTGATGTAAATATAGTAAGTCAGTGACAGGCAGAAAGACAAATTTAAAAACTAGATTTCCTGTGTAAGCACTGCATGATGGGCTTATCCTCCAACATACATGTCCATGTGTCCCTGTTACATGTTGGGTAAGACTTCATTTTGGTGGTGTGCTGGCACACCCTGGGGACATGGCTTGGGGGGACAGGGATGTGGGGTGTCTCCCTAAGGTATTGTGGGGCCTTATGCTAAGCACTACAGTCTGAGTTCATGATACAATCTGCAGCTGAAAATATAATTAGTTCATTCTTATAACTAGCATTTTTCTGTCTAGAAATTGGATCAATATTTTCTTTAAAAACTCCAATTTCCAGTTGGGAATTTTTTAAAAGCCCAAGTTATAGTCACAAACCAGCAGGGCTGCCTTTCCTTCTGCAAAACAGCACAACCAAAGTGTTCTCTCGGTGCCGTCTGTAGCTGCTGTGAGCTGCTCCAGGTTGAGTGTCTGTGTTTGTACACACCTTGTAACCACAACCCCTGCAGTGCACCCGTGGTTAAACCTGTTCTGCTGAAAGGAAAGGGCTGTTGCTGTTACAGCACACACTCCATTGATGGAGAACCTTTCCACTGAACCTGGATCCACTTCATGGTGCTAGGAAATCAGTATAACCTCTTTTTCTGCTTTCCTCACAGCTTGCTGAGGCTGCTGATGTACCTCACAGGTGTATGATGAGTCTTTAGTTGATACCATGGAGGTCTGAAGCCCCTGGAAAGCAGGGCTCTTGTAACTGCTGAGCTCCCTCCCACGGATAATCTGTGGTGCTTTTCTGGGTACTGTTGACTGGCGTGGAGCAGATGCTCAGCATGATCCTGCCAGGTGTTCAGTGCTGTGATAGAGCTCCAGAGAAGCATTTAAACACATCCATACCTTCCCCTGTGGTTCCAGTAGAATGAAAGGCCTAGAAAAACCAATTGGTACTTGCCAAATGGGTAAAGATAATTAAAGGAAAAGTAACTCCTTCTCTTGTGTTTGTAAAGGCAATGTTTACTTCTGGACTCTCTCTGTTTTTAATTTTTTTCCTTTTAAATTTTGGTATTTCCTGGATGGCAGCTTACTCAGCTGTTACAAGGAAATTAAACATGTTTCTTACTGGTTGTAGTCTGCAGTGTGACAGTCTGAAACCAGCTCTCTGTGTAATTCTAGCGACCCAACAGTGGCTTAGTATCCAGAAGCAGCAGCAACCAAATTGATATTAAGTAGGTGAATCCAGCTAGAAAAGACAGAAAATGTTAAGCTTTGTATTGTACCCTCATCACTGATTTACCACTTCTGTGTGTGGCAGTTTTTCAGGGGAATAATTTATGTCATCCAATATTATGTGTATTTTAGTGCTCAGTTAACGACGACCTAATATTTCAAACAAAATACAACTTCTGTAATGAGATACCTCGTTTCTGCCAGGATATTATTAGGATCCCTGCTACAGTGATCTAATGAGATTGACCTTCATTTCATAACAAATTGCGCTGCCCCTGAAACTATTTTTAATAGCCTTCATGTAGGGAAATAAACGATTCGAGTAATTATAAATTTTATGAAAATGACAAGTTACTTTAAAGTGCTACTATATTTTTACGATGTTACACACCGTTTGAGTGCAACATTGTGAAAGTCTCAGGAGGGTTTGTTTTCTCTCTGCCGCTCCGCAACGAACAAAATTAATGAGTTGAGTTCGTGCTGGGTAGAAGACAAAGCCGGTGTAATTGGGAACTCGGCGCTGGTTCGAGCATCTCGCAGGCTCACCCGGAGGCTCCTACCCCCGGAGTGCCATTTGCTGCCATCTCCTGGGCGGTTCCCAAAATTTCAACGGGACGATCAAATGCGTGCTCTATAATAAATTGCTGTTGCCCTGACCTTCAGAGTCGTAGTGCACGTGACTTCTAATATCTCCTTTAATGAGATGAATCCTCTTTTAAGAGGTGATGGAAGAGAAAAAGAGGCATCCATATTCTCAGTATTTTTGTTAGTTGTCTTAAAACTGTTAGTTGAAACAGGATGGGTATAGGATTTCAGAGGGAAGATGAGTAGGATTTGGATACATTGGCATTATATTTCTATAAGATAAGAATGCTCTACTATGCTGTAGCTATTTTAATCTGAAAAGCCTTCTACCTACTATTACATCCTCACCACATCCTCAGATTTCTTTTCTAACATGGTACCACTTCTATGATGTCATATCCACTGTGAAGCAGAAGATCTGTATATTTATTTCCCACTGCAGGCAAAATAAGTGATATAAAAATTATATGACTAATTTTATTATTGCAGTTTATATTTTACTCACATATTTTTGGCAGATCTGGATGGAAGTCTCATGCCTGTAAATTCTGTCTCAAAAATCCCAGCACCAAAGCTATTCTGAATAAACAGCTTAACAACAACAACAACAACAACAACCTATTTGAGATGAAAAGACTCAGATGCAAATTAAACTTTAAAGGAAAGGCTTCACAAAAATAACATCGTTATTTCCTCAAAGGCCATAGAAGTTCCCACATTAAGATAAAGAACTTTCAAGTCTGTATGTAGAGCACCATCTGGTGACTCGTGCACAGCAGGAGCCCAAGGCAGGGATTTACATACCTTGCCACATCGCAGACAGCAGAGCTGCTCCTTGTGTCCTCCCTGCCAGATACAATTTCCTCACAAGCGTGCTCTCATCCCTGTGCCCAGGCTGTGCCTGTTGTCCCTGTTATCTGAGCACAGGAGCAGGAGGGTTTGTGTGCTGGTGCTGTGGCCTCCTCCTCCCGCCTTTCCAGAGGCAGGCTTTCCTTCTGCCCGGGGAGGGCTCCCGGGACAAGGCTCACTCTTACAGTCCCAGCCTCGGGGGCAGGCAGCAAGCACAGAGGTGACTGCCTGCCACCCAGCCCCTCTTGGCTGCCCCTCTTCCTGCCTGGCTGAGACATCCACTCGGTCTGTGCCTTTCGCTGCTGCTGCCACAGTTCCAGTCTGTCCTGTCTGTCACAGCTGTCCTGGGAATGCCACGGTCACTGCTACAGAACAAACCCAGGAGAAACGTGTCTGCCTGGCCATTTGGTTGTGGGCTGTGGGTGGTGGAGGGTGCTGGTTGTTGGTGTGTATTTCCACAAAACCAACCAACTGGATGATCCAGTTGTAAGCATCGTTCTTGGGTGCCTTAACTATTTGTGGATACATGGATTTTGAGCAGTCTTGTTACAGAAACAGCTAGACTTCAAGAGGTTTCATTTTCCTGTAAGCATAGGGCAAGTAAAAAGATTTGAAGCCTTATTCTCTCCACTGCATTATACCATAGATTTCATTACAGTTCTATTTCATCTTAAACTCAAGGTAATTGACTTGAATATCATGTTTTCAACCCATAATCCTCTATATCCCACATATCTCAGGCAATCACCTCAGCACCTGTGGATTTCTGAATCACCTTACCACTGAAAAAAAATATATCTCCTTTTCTCAGTAAAATAGCCCATGGACTTAGCAAAAAGATCTTGTGTCTGACTCTAGATACAGCATGTGAAGGCCTTCCTCCAGCAGTAATCACACAAATACGTCAGGAATGAAATCTGCTACTAAGGCTCTTTTTTTTTTTTTTTTTCCATGTGGCAACTTCCTTAATTCTTCAGAGAACAGTTTCTTATAATTTAGCACAGTGGACTGGTTTCAAAATCAGTCAGTGTTGTGTGTGAGAAAGAGAGGAGTGCTGGCAGTTTAGCTGATGCCCTGTTCTGCTGAAGCAGACAGGTGTCTGTGCTTGGGCAGGACGGGAAGGTAGAGACTCAGAGATCACACATTTGACAGTGATACTGCATTGCTTCAAATCTCTTCCCCACAGCGTCCAAAGACCTTTGCTTTCTGATGAGCTTGCATGACTATGAAACCTGCAAGGAGGCTGCAAGGATATTTTGGAAGGGTACAGGACTTGCTGAATGTTAAAATACGGCTTTATACTGAGATTTAATTTGATAAGGGTGAGCCCTATTGTAAATACAGAAGCCAGTTGCTCTGTAAACTATTGATGATATACATATTTCATCATTTGAAAGCTCATATTTTGATCTTAATTTTTTGTTGTTTAGTCTCTTGGGAACTTTTCTGTAGTGAAAGACATGGCATACATTAGTTTAGGCCTTTAAATTATATTTATATATAAGCAATAGGGAGAACATGCTATACTACTGTTATTGATTCAGTTTGGCTAAAAAAAAAACCCCTCACCAATAAAACAGAGTGAAAAGAGAAGCAAAAGATTGTTGGAAATTTCCAGCTATAGTAACAGTCCCTCTGAAAGAGACTAATAAGGCCAGTCCTGACCATGCTGGATTTGTGTGGATTTATGAGGCAAATGTCTGCAGGGCGTCCAGCCACTGAACCTCAGTACCTCCAACCCTGGGTCCCACCATGTGGGAGCTTTGCCAGGGATCTGCTGCCTTTTTATGATGCAATTCTAACTTCTGAATTTTTATAGTTGTCACCAAACAGTTCAGAGGTTCTGAGGCTCGTGGTCATGCTGTTTCACCATTTGATAAACAACACCCACGTAAGAACATGTTACAGCTGCTCCTTTCCTATCCTTCCTTTGCATGCCACAAACAGGGCTCAGCTGTCCTGAACCAGCCTAGCTCTGTGGCCTGCAGTGGAGCTTTCTCAAGTTACACTCAGACCTTCACAGACCAAAAATGCACCTTTGCAAAATGCACATCTCCATCCCAAATGGAGCCTCCCTGTGCAGGGATCTGCCACATGCAGGGGGATTCTCTGACTCTGGAATCCAGGGAGTTGCACGCTGAACTTGGGCATTTGTTCTGACTGTAATTGCAATTGATTTTTAAAATCAGCAGGGAAAAGTCATTCTGTCTTGGATGTAAAACACAGCTGCTTTTCCCACAAGGAAGGCCTTTTCCAGAGATGTGAAGCATCCCAGGGCCTAGCCATGCATGGCTTGGGGAAGCACTCTGGTTTGTGAGAGGGTTATGTGCAGTTATGGCCTTCATTCTGTAAGTGACCTATTTGAGCAGAGAGAAGAACTGCTCTGTATAAGGGCAGCTGTTTTGAACTTTGGATGTTTTGGAGAGAAGAGGAAATGCAGTGAAGGATAGAATTAGGTCATAACTTCATACTGCCAAGATTTTTCTCTTGATTGGCTTACTGCTTCTGTGAAGCAGTCTCTCACACTGGGAGGAATAATCTGTCCTCTGCACTCACTGGATCAAAGTATAAAGGGAATTCATTGAAATCATAAAAAATTAATTTTCCATATTTTTATGTGGAAGTATGGCAGTAAAGACGAACCAATCTTCTCAGCTCTGTAATTAGCATTTATGATTGGGAGATAAACAATCAATCAAGTCAGTTAAAGCATTTCTCACAAGCAGTTTAGAGTCTCACTAAAGTGACTGAAATGCAGGGCAACACAAGTACTGCTGTGATGAAGTCAGACTCAGGGCAGGAATAGCAATGGGATTGTTGATGATTAGTAGGATAAGAAGTAGGATTAGAAAGAACACTTATAAAACGGAGGCGCTCAGTTCAGTTCAGACAACGTCCTGAGCCCACTGATTGTTCCCTGCAGAGAGCAAGCTTGAAATCTTCATTCCCTGTGCTATTTAGAACTAATAAATGTATCCAAATTAGAAGCTAGGGAAGTGCTTTCACATCATATCCCTCATTAAGACACTTTGGGGAGGGTGGAAAAAATAAAATTATTCAAAAGCAATCTTAATAACTGGAGGAATGTATTAAATTTACCTGCATCCAAAAGGTGTCCCAGAGCTTTGCTTTCAGGGGCTGTGTCTGCAGTTCCCTGCTGTAGTGGTTGTGCACACGTGTGGGGGAGGCAGTGGGTGACCAGAGCACCTGGCAATCTGGCCTACCTTGTGTGAAACAAGAAATTAGCAGAGATTTTGTGGCTCATGTTCTGATTAAATCTTTTGTTATTACATTATATCCTCTTTCAAAATTGCTGTGGATTTTGAGCACTTACACAGCTATATCCATGGTAAGGCACACTTCTCAGATGCAGTTAAAACGAGCTGTTGAACCTTTTCATGAAATAACATAAATTCACAGCCATACCACTGTCTTCTTCTGGCAGTTTGGAGATGTAGGAAATATTGCAATCAGATGTTTCCAATTTAATTCAATCCCTCATTAATTTGATCTCTCCTTTAATTCCATCTCGGCCTCAGGATAATGATTTGTATTAAAAATACAAATAATTTGTATTAAAAATAACATAATGACCACTCTTTCTTTAATCAATGGTGACTGCTTTAGGCAGGTATTAGCAGATAATCTGACTACTAAATACACAGTGAGTTGACATTTAGTTAATAACTAACAGGGAAAATTTGGAAAACAATCAAAGGAGAAAAAAATAAAAAGAGGAAGAGGGATAAGAGAAGAGAGCCTTACAAAGGCATGCAACATTAAAGAAAGTATTATGGAAAAGTTATTTTTGCTGGTGATTGTTATTGGTACAAGCCTCTAGGATGCAGAGCCAGTGGTGTCAGCCATGGGTGACAGGCTCAGCCCAGCAGGGAGAGTACTCCAGAGTCAGGTCTCTGGTAAATCTGACATCTTTTCCCCTTAGACTTATTTAAACTTACTAATGGGATTTGGAGGTTAGATGCTTAGAGGTGTTAGGCAGGCACAGCTCCACGGAGCTCTGGCTACATGATTTGCAACCCTCTCAGTGTAGGCAGCCACCGTTGCCTGCCCGGTAGGCTTCTTATGGGGAGGATGTTGGTAAAGCCCTTGTTGTCTGGCAGGAAAAGTTGTGAAGCACAGCTAAATCTGGGTTGTACACAGAGCAGTGTGGAGCAGCTCTGCAGTTGCTTCAGAGCAGCTGCTGGGGAAGTCACCAGTCAGGCCCCCTGGCCAGTTCTCTGATTGTCACAAGGTCCCCAGCTTGCTGGAGACTGGGAGCTGCCAGCTGCAGGACTGCCAGGTCTGACAGTGATGACAGGGACATACTTGGAGGGGACAGTGACATCTCTCATTTTCTTACAAACACCATCTTGGGTCTGCATCTGAAGCAGGTGATTGTTGTCCACTACCATTTATTGTCAAATGGGCAATGCTGCTGTGATGACAGCCCTTTCAGTAAGCCAGGAGTTCTAAGGGAGACTTGACTGTTACTTCCCACCTGCCTCCCCCTCTCCCTGCTCCTGATGCCTTGAGTGGTGCCCACGGCTGCTCAGCAGATGGCATTTTTTCAGGGCAGCAGTACTGGAAGGATACCCAGCACAGCACGAGGAAACCAAGCTGTTCCAGAGACACCTTTTGGCTACAGCAGAAGAAAGGGCCTTGACAATTTGCTGTTTGCAAGTTACCCAATAGAAAAGGGAGATTCACACTGTGAACTGACATTTTCCAATGTGCTGTAACTCTCTGCCCAAGTGCCTGAGTTCACTGGGGCTCTGTTCAGTGTATTTTACACTAGTGTGATGATGAAAGGTGTCATGTCATCTCAGAAGGGACCTCTGGGGGTGGCATGAACTGGACGTGCTCATCACACAAGGGACTTTGAGGCTTCCAGTAGAGACTGCTTGAAGTCATCAGCATAATAACACAGCAGATTTGGGAGTTAAGAAATGCAGGGACTGTTACTCCCATTTCTGACAGGCTGCCAAGGCAGCTGACCACTGGACTCCTATTCATGTTAATGAGGCTAATTCCCAATGCCCTCTTTGGAAGAAAGGCTGCTCAGCAATAATTGGGAATTAGGCTGGTCCAAGTGGGAAAGATGCTCCAAAGCAACATTTGTCTTCTGCAAACCGGAGGTATTGACACCTCCCTGGGAGGCAGAAGAGGATGGTGAAGTGACAGAGGACACTAGTCTCAGTCAAGATGTAATTGGGGCTGAAATGGGTGACAGAGCAGCTTCACCTGGTACTCCAGTGCTATAGCTTTGAATCCCTTTCTTTTGGGACTGTACTCTTGTTACTTTTGTGTTTGAGGAACTGTTATTAAAATTGACAAAATAAATTGATAATTCTATAAAAATCATTCTGCAATAGATTTAATTGATGGAGTCTGTCAAGTCATGATGGATAGTTGTGAGTCAGTGGTGAACAGAATGCAAACAGAAATACTGTGGGAGATGGTTTAGTTGAATAGGCCCTGGATTCCTGCATACTATTGCCACCAAATGGCTTGCTGTGTTGTTTTTTATACACTCCCTTGCCATGCTGTCCATCAGTTCCTGGATCTGTAGCATAGCAATTAATCTGTTCTTGTAAAGTGCTTTAGGATCAGCATAAAACTCTCACAGTATTTTTATTGCACTTCTGGTGAGTGAAGAAAAAGCAAACCCTTTTAATTGTGACAGAACAAAACCAATGAAACAAGTACAAATTCTTTAGGGAAGACAGACAACGGTGCCTAAGAACTAGTCTTAGCTCAGTGTTTCCAATTGCTGATTTGCAGGAAGAAGTAATTAATCACAAAGTGAAATCTGTTCAAGATTAGCTTAAATTGCAGAAAGTTGTAAAAGACTCCAGACGGATTTGAATTATTTAAAAAAAAAAAACAACAGACAAAACCACCAAAGGGAATGTTGAGTTGGATGAATGCAGATTAATTCCTAGTAAAAAATAAACTAAATATTCTTATGTGAATGTCCAGAATTTTCAAGTCAAGACTCTAGGCATGGACATGTCTGCCCAGGACAAGCAAATAGGGTGCTGATGGGCTGTAGATGAAATATATTCTGCCATTTCTATGCTGACACCCTTATGCCTAGCCCCTCAATCTGAGCCCAATCACCTCAAAAACCAACCACAAAAAAGGTCTCACACACAGCAAGGAAGAGATCAGGACTGTGTGCTGCAGTTCCTATGGAAGGAGATGTTGAGACTCCAGAGTACAGGGAGCAATGCTTCTGCCACAGGGAAATGATTTGAACAGTTCACTGCTGCAAAAGGGCCAGGGATGGTGAAGCTCTGGGTCTGGATGGTATTTAAATATTTGTAACTAATGCCATTAAAACATCTGTCATCTGTATCCGACAACCTCTTCTGACTTCCTCTTGCACCTTCTTGTTTGAAGCTGAAGCACACCCTGGTGTCCTGTGATTGCAGCTTTAGCAATAACTCCTGTACAAACACAAATACATAAGATGAAGGATTAATATGGCAGAGCATAAAACCTTTATTCCCAGCAATGTGAATGGAAAAAAGTTTCAAAGGAGACTTTCTTCCCTGGCCAAGAGAAGCTGCATGACTGGCTCACTGGTTATGGGAAGTTCCTTTTCTTTTGATGGTTGCAGTGGTGGTTGTACATGGGCAGACTACTGGCCCATTTCCAACAGTAACTTGATTCAAATTTAGTGCCCATGTAGGAACCAGGAGAATTTTATTACCTTGATTTAATTCTTCATTTTCTTTAGAAGAACATTTATGTCCTTCTGCACTTTGGAGAGGTGCAAAGTTAATAGCTTGCTTCTTGTAGATACACTGCAGGGATTTCATATTTTTTAAAGCTTAATCTGGTATTCACTGCAGTTTATCTGGACCATTAAGACTCCAGTGAAATCAGGCAAAACCTGGCATCTGACATGAGATCTGTAACTACCCCCAGCCCCACTTCACACAAGTTCTGTCCCTGGGGCTGTCCTGTCTCTCACTGTGCTGTGCAGGGGAGTATGGGCTGCTCCCAGCAGTGTAAAACACCAGGCAACAGCTGGAGAAAGGAGCTTTCTGTGGATCTGCTCAACTAGGGCTGGTACCAGAAAGAGCAGATGTAGGTAAATACCTGAGCAATAAACCTCCCTGTTCCTGATCCTTCTCTTTTTGGAGGATAAGAAAAAAATGGAGTTTTGTGATTTTACCTTCAATTATTGTCTGTTACTTCCAGTGCTTCCTTCTATACATGTCCTGAGTCTCCCAGCTGCAATGTAACAAAAACAACACCCTAATGACAGCAAAACAAAGGGTGAGAACACGAGATGTAGTAGAAAATGCACCTTCAGCAGCTACTACTTTGAGTTCTCTGATTTTACAGAAGCAATTCTACTTCAGAGCCTCCAAGCTGCTTTCCCAGTGACTCCCCTGGTGTCTGTTTGCCAGACAGTGACTTTTTGAAGCACTGAACTGATGGTAAGAAGCCTGCCCCCATCTTCCATGGGGGTGGGCTAAGCACCAGGCTCTAGTGCTGCCTCCTGAGACAGCAGCAGCAGCACAAAGTGCAGTAGATTTGAAGGCCCAACACTGTGTTTTAATGTACATCTTTCTCCAACAGAGCATCAAGGCTTAGCTCAGAATTGAAGCTACAGCCTCTCTGCAGAGTAGGTAGGTTGTGGCAAATATTTCACTTGAGCAGTTTGCCTTGGGAACTGTTTCCATCCGAGCCTGGTTAAAAGCACCTCTGGGTAAGGAGGATGGTGTGATTCCTGTGGGGCACCACAGAAGCTCATTAACTGGGGCAAAACCAGCAGCCTGCAGAGCTCAAGTGATGCAGGGAGGCTTTCTAAAAAAGAAAGGTTTATCATGTAGAACATAGCTAGAACATAGCCCTACTATTGGCTGAATTTCTGAGCTGGTGAAAAATCTGATACAGACATTTTTGCATCAACTGCAACCAGGCGTCTGTTCCACTTGAGTTCATGTCTGGCACAAGCTGAAATGAGAACGCCAGACTGTGACTGCTTAAGGACACCCACAAGAGAGTTTGCACTAACAGAACTAAATTAATTTCCAACAGATTTTAGTTAAACTAGTATAATTATCATGTCTTGACAAGGGTTCAGTTTACTTTTGCATATCTTTTCCCTGCAGAGTGATGATTGCCACTGACAAATGGCATAATCGAACTCTGTTTAGCTTAAGTCCGTGGCACTTTGTTGAAGTGAACAGGGATTACTCTGGCAAAGCCAAAGTATCTGTCAGGCTGTTAAACGTGTTGTGTATTTACTGACACCTTTGGAGTCTGCTAGCTTTGTACTTTTCAAAAGGATGAGGACAATAGCTGAAACTGTTTTTGAAAGGCTTTCATACAGTGTCTAAGGAATAAATGTGAACGGCAGGTAGCAGTTACACTTCACCTAATTCTGATAATAAGCTGATGACATACCTGTGCAAAGCCACTGTGACCGTGGGGAGAATAGAGCCCGAAGGCTGGTTTTTTTGTGTTGTTTTTATTTTTCCTTTCAAGAGTATTTGTGAGCAGCGTGACTGAAGCACGGCGCTGCTCCGACGTGTATGGTGTCATCTGCTCTATGCTAATAAATTAGCATCTGCAGCTACCATTGCTGCCTGTCAAATCTGGGTACAAAATTGAGCTGTTTGATCTCAGTGCCACTGAAGTGTGTCTGCACGACTGCAGAAGATGCACATTATCCCATCTGTTTCCCACAGACCCTCCATCAGGTCGGATGCTTCAAGGTAACAGATCAGATGCAATGAATTCCTGCCTTGGAGGCATGCTCCTGCTTTGTCACTGCATGTAAAATTTTGACTTAAGAGTAATTTTATTCCTTCACAGCAGGTCATTTAAACCCTGTCCACTCCAGGGAAATTTCCAACTTTGGCTCAGCTCCGTACATGCCAAGGGTTGTCCCCAGTGTGGCCATTGTCATTAGCGTGCCAAGTCACTTCTCTCCAAGCAGGCCTTACAAGACACTGGTTCAATCAGCAGCAGCCACTGGTGGCCAGTTTATTTTTGGCCTGTTGCTGCCACTTGTCCAGATGGAGCTGAAATAGTGCCAGCCACGGTGAGGCTTCTGGGGCAAATGCCAGAGGTGGGAGGTGGGGCAGTGTCCGGAGCACTGGCCGTTCCTGCAGCTGGGATGCAGGGCCATTGGCAGCCTCAGGTGTGCGCCCGCCACAGCTGCACTGCTGCTGCAAACCCAGCTGTGCCTGGAATAAATAAAACCCTCTGCTGCACTGGCCACGTGCATTCGCCTTGGAAATACACGCTTTGGTCTAATTACCTAGGGAGGGAGAGAAAAATCAGGCAACTGCGAGTTTGAGTGTAATAAAACTAGTTTATTTACACAGTAACATGAATGCCACAGAGTACACAGCAAAGTACCACAGCAAACCAGAGTGTAACTGCCCCTGATCACAAAGGAAGGCTTGAAGTTTATATACTTATTTATATAAAAATGTGTAAATATCAATATGAAGCACCAGATAAAGCAATGCAACCAGGAATTCCAAATACAAATTACCCACAAGAATGGAACTGAGAAAAGAAATTAAAAAAATTCCCTTATTCAAGGCATTTAAAGAAATCCCATTTATAAAAGTCCACTCATTTTGGAGTCCTTAATTTAAAAATAAATTTCCCCCTTTTATTAAAAACAAGAACATATTCTTAAATGCTCAGCATAATTAAGTTTTAAAAGAAAAAAACCCAAGGATTTCAACTGCAAAACCTTCTAATACCAACAATCCAAAGAACAAGGAAACAGAAGTTTTGAGTCGTTTTTGAAGAGGTGTTATTTATGAAATGACTATATTAAAATTTACACACTCTTAAAATATATATTATATATACAATATATAATATATATATTTTCAAGCAAAAAGGGGCAAAGAATACTTTTGGGATATAAAATTAATATACATACATATATATTAAAACATGCCCACATGCATTCATATATATATATGTATGTATATATATATTTATGAACAGATATTTCTTCCATATTAAAAAAAAAAGCTCCAACCTCTTCTAAATCCCTGAAATCTTCCCCTTAAATTTATGGAAAAAAAAAAACCTTTATAGTCTGAAGTACAAACCAAATTTTCAAATTCTGTAGAGTGGTAAAATGCTTATGTACAGGTAAGTTGAGTATTTTGTTTCTCACTGGCAACTCTGCTTGATCTGAAAGCATTCTGTGGTTTCCAGGTAAATGCTGAGTGGAGCACCAATGCAAGGAGACTTACAGGAAATTATTTAAATTACATTCTAATCTACTGAAAATCACCATCCTTCTAATACTGCATCCAGGTGAATAAGAAAATCCATACAAATGTCTACCAGAAATTCTCTGCAACACAGCAGGGAAAAAGACTTGCTCCTTCTTTTGGAGTTGAGGGTGCCCTTAAGAAATTTCTCCCCAGTGTTTTGAAAAGTATTTTTTGTGTATTCTTCTCTTGAAGTCTTTGTAATCCACATGACTGTTTACAGAATATTTCCACAGGTGTATTTTTATGGAGGTATTTAAAATTCTATTCTGTACTTCTTTGATGTTATCTTACTGCATAAACTAAATCACAATCACATCTCCCTGCGCTGGCTGAAGGGCTTTGATTGTGCTCTCGGTCTTACAGGAGTTTTAACAGAACCAACACCACCTCTGCAAAATCAGAGTAAATCTGATGGTCTAGTCATGCAGTTAAGTACTGTTTGTACTGAGAAACAGGCAATTTGGAGAAAGGGGGAAAAGAAAGTGCATTAAAAGGTTTGACTCAGTTTCTCTTGTATCCCTCAGAAAACTTAAAATTGATTTAAATAAAAACAGGATCATTTAATTTATATTTACATATGGATTTGTTATTATAAACAAAAAAAATTAATTTAGATGGGAATCTCAGCACAATAATTCAGAAACAGATCCATTTTATTTCAGCAGCAAATACATGTTAAAATTAAGGACCTACAGTGTGAAGCTGCTGAATAAATTCTGCAAGTAGCTGAACCCTAACACACATATTTTATTTAAATAATATATTTTTCTCTATAACACGTAGGAAATCTCTTGTGTTAACATGTCAAGATGATCCATTCATACCTTGTGGGTGGGATGTGTGGAGCATAAAAGATTTAAGGTGGAACATTTTTGAAAATGCTACCTGCACTCTTCTCTATGGGGCAGCAAGATGGTATCCTGGCTGGAGTTACTGATTTCATCAGTCTGAATACTGAAGTGACACCAGGCTTCTATATTTGGACATTCCAGGGGCTCCAGAAGAAAATTCTGGATTCCCTCATTCCTAAAAATTTGTAGGCAAGCTTTTACTAGTAGAGTCTCTTTATATTCACCCGGTTCTGCATATTGACTGGATCAGATCTGAGGTTTGACAGATAATGAGTAATTTCCATTCAAGAAATACAAAACGAACCCACTTTCCACACCATCTCAGGAGCAGTTCTTTTAGCACTCCTGTTTGAACAGAGGTTTGCATTTGCATTTCTCACCACAGTGTGCAGCACCCACCACCTACAGCAGGAGCAGCACATTTCCCCCTCCCAGACCAAGGCGCTCCCTCCCTCCCCTCGCCAGCGCCCAGTGTCTGCAGCAGATTGTCAGAGCAAGAGGCTTCTCCTGATGCCTGGTCAGGCTGGAACAACTGACTAAATATCCACTGTTAATCTCCCTGTGCAGATCCCAAATCTGAAAGCCCACAGTTTTGTTACTTTGTTACTACTTTTGTTATGCTGCACTACAAACAACATAAAGGAACCCATTCACACAAATCTTATGGAACGGATCAACCCAGTATCATACCAAGTACAGCATTTAATGTTGTAAAGTCTTCTGCATCTTTACATGGGCAGTATTATTTCTAGGACTGTTATGAAAAGAATAAGATTTCCACCAACTGACCAGCTACATTTCAGGTTTTTGACAAGGCACTAAACATTGTGAATCCAATCACTGTGCTCTCTCTGTAATATTAGAGAGGGTTTTAATGGCTCTAAAAGGATCAGAAACCACTCATCATAATTCTTCAAACAAGCATTTGATTTTTCCTGAAATTAGTTTCCACTGGAAAAATCTTTAGAGCTCATGTTAAAAATATTTGAATGACAGCTTTTATTAATAGAAAAATATATATTTACAGTCAATACTGTTATCTTAGATTTGCAGCTCTTCCTATTTCTTGAGCTCAACTGAAAGTGCGACATTGCTAAAAAAAAAATTCAAGATCTGTGCACGTATTCAAGTACGTTCTACCATGCACAGCCAGGGGTTTTGTTCCTGCCATACACAGGATCCTGTTACAAACAGAGCGGGTTTTTTTCCTTTTGCTTAGCAATTATGCTGTAGCATTCTTAGGATCTGTTTACAATCAGTTTAATGCATACATTCTTGTGTATTTACGTGGCACAATCTGGTGCCAGGATGGAGAACCACCACAAACACAGTTGCATCAGTTATGGGCAGATCTGCAAAGTCAGCCTTAAGCTCCTCAAGGAAGAGCTCAGGCCAGATCAGGTTCGACCACATTGACCATTCTTTCTTTTTTAAAGGAAAAAACCACACAACATTACAAATTGCTAAAGTTTACCCAGTGCTGCACAAGAAAGAGGTTGGTAGTGAACACCTATCCATGCTTGATTATACTGCAGAGCTAAAATGAGTATTGTTCATCACAACAGATACAAACTGAAATTAGATAGCTAGAGATACAAAGGCGTTGGACCAGCTGCATTAACACGTACGGTTGTACAACATTCCAAGTCCAACTCTGCATGTGCGTGTTGACATCAAAGTGACAGTGGCAACGTGTCCCTAAACATGGGAACAGCCAGAAGCTTCAAGGGATCGCCCCACTGCAATGCCAGGTGGTCCAAGAGTTACTCCTATGCCTATCTGAGCTAGCTGAGAAGTCAGGTGCACACACACACACTACGGAACAAACACAAAACCAGACCACAGAGAAGAATAAGCCCCACTGGCAGCTCAGCACACTGTCACTAATAGCTAATAGGTAGTACACGAGTGACTTGCCATGCTCGGTGTATGTGAACTATGGGAGCATTGCCCTCCTGTGTCCAGGTAAAGCAGGGCTGCGCTGAACAGGAGATTCTTTGCAAAGGTTCTTCTACGAGCTGCTCAGCAGTAGTGTAGAAACTTTCTTTCCTGATGCAGAAGAAGTACTTCAACTACATACATTGCACTTGGGCTTTTAATGCACTGTCCTGTTTTTCTGCATCAATGCCGCCATCCTAACCTTTTTGCCAAAAAGAGAAAGAAAAACACACGTATCACATTAAAATATATTATCCTTATCCTTGCCTGATCCTTCACTGATACAGGTGAATCAAACAAAAGAATAATCATCAGAAGTTTGAAAAAAAAAAATCTCTAGAAAGGTCACAAAGACAGTCTATACTATGGCACAATCGATGTAGGCTTCCACACGCTATTCAGCTGAGCTCTGAGAGATGCCAGAGAAGAATAATACAGACACGTCAACCCCTCGATGTATGGCGTGGATCCAGAGCTACTTTCGCTGACTTTAAGCCTGCAGGACTGTTTGTTCAGTTTCCATGCATCTGGTCCAAGAATGCATATGCTGTATAAAGTGGCTATTTGTTTCAAGGCTGAAGTGAATTGATTCCTCACAGTTTTAACAATTAAAATGGAACACCAATCCATAAAAAGAACACATAGATATCTGTGCATTTATGTGCCAGGAAAGTAAAGGAAGGGGCTGCAGATCTAGCATTGGGTAAAGGCTGGTGTGTAAAGTGAACACTGTAATGTACAGCTTTAAAAAATAATACAAGAATTGCACATAGATCCATAGGAGAGAAGCACAGGCTCGTAACTAGGGCTGTCTGCTTTCCATCACCCAGGTCAGAATATTCGGGATTGCTTTTCCCCCTGCATCCAGATTCATTCTTCAGAGCAACTCAGGAAACAACTCCTAGCCTAGCAATACTGAGCAAAGACATTGTCTCTACAGAGGTTCCATGAGAAATGTCTGTTAGGGCACAAAAGGAAGTCAGCAGTGGCCTCTAAAAGTGAAAAAGCTCCTTCAAGTTGAGGTTTTAAAAATTCTGACTCCTCAACCCTCACTAATTCCTGCTCTAGTCCCAAACTTTGTCTGTGATGCTCTTTGAGCTCTTCTGACAACATTCCATTTTTAGGGTGTTGTCTATAGCAACATTAGAAAACACTGGTTACAACAGACAAGAGAAGGGCAGCCAAGCACTGCTGCAGGAAACGTGGGTCATGATGCTGCTGGTCATGGCTGCCAAACTCAACAGCTCCCTCAACAATTAAACAACAGTGTTTTTGCCCCCTTGTTTTTACCCTTCAGAGAACTGTGTCTGCAGTAAAAGTGTCTCCGTGTTGCTTGTTAGCTACACACAGACAAGCTCTAAACATTTCTATCTGCTGCCAACAAAGCCGCAGAGCCAATTTCAGTCTCACTTTGCAGTATGGCATAAGTGACAAGAGCAGACCAAAACAAAACAGAAGAGGTGGCTTTTATTTTCATCCCTGATTCATAGCAGTGATTGTCAGAGAAGGTTATGTACGTCCTATCCATTTCAAGTCAGGCTTTAGTGCTTTTTGCGATGGAAGGGGAATTTCAATGGCCCACCATGTGTTGTGTTGTTCTTGTATAAATGTGGTTATGGCTACAGTACATCAGCAGTGGAAAGATGAAAGTTGCCTAGGAAATAGCATAGACAAAGTGTGCATATTCTGCTTTTTAATGCAGATGCTGTCTCAAGCTAAGGGTCTGATTAAGGCAGCATTGATGAAATAGCAGATCCATGGTTAGAAAGGATATGGGTAGGCAGTGAGGCACAGGAGGAGGGAAGAGGACTGCACACAGGTGCCTGCTGCTCACTGACACTTGCCGTGGTCAGCGGGAATACCACATCTCGGGAGGAAAAGTACAGATGGTGTAAAGTGTAAGAAAAAGATGAGAGCAAAGCAAAGAGGAGCACAGCCTGCTTGTGGGGGACTGACTAAACTGAGAGGAAATGTGTGGTATGTGGAGTGAAAGCAAATGAGTGTTTTGTGGCACGGTGGATAATTCATCTCACATTCACCACTAATCCATCTCTGCTTATGGTCACTGCTATTCACTAATCAATGCTAGGTAGGAAATGACAGAAACTACCCAGAAGAAGAGGGTTACTGCAGTGGTAGAAATAGTGGTATCAAAGCTTGCTCTCGTTTTCAGCCAGATATGAATCAAGTTACATACTGTCTGATCCAAATGCAGTCGTGTATGTGATCAATCCCTAGCAGGCCTGGCAAAAAAGTAAAGTTTCTGTCATACTTGGTACAGGATGCAATTTCTCCAATTAGAACCTATTTGCTCAGAGTTGCTGGCTTTGATGTCTAGGCTGTTTTGTAACAATTGTACAAAGTGTGAGCCCTAGTGCAGCAGGCTGGAGTGAGGGCTGGGGCAGAGGTGGGGATGCTTCATGAAAAGCAACAGGCTCTACAACTAGTGCTGCTTCATGAGTCTCACAATGCGCTGAAGTGAGTCTGTAGTGGCAAAAGCCAGATATTGACAACAAAGCCAGTCTTCCAGAATAATTCCACAGTCCCTCTCCAAGGACTTCTCTGCAAACTTGATCATCAGCAGCGTCCTTTTTATGTCGAGCCAGTTCTGAAGTATAGCGTCTCTCCGTGAGGGGTTGGAAGACGTACTGAGAGCATGGAACAAGTCCTCACGTGGACCCCAAAGCAAACACTGAAGGATTCCTTTGGCTTCTGATATCAGGATCCTCTCCGAAGGGTTGGGATTCAGCAGGCAGCTGGCAAGTTGTTGAAGCCCTTGAGAGTAGAGGGAACGGCAAGGAATCTTGGGGAGATCAGCACAAGTGTACTCCTTCTCTTTCAGCTCTGGATTCTCATCAAAGGGGTTGGGTAAGTGCAGCATTTCATAGATGAGGATGCCAGTCTGGAACTCATCACACTTCTTGTACTGTGTTGCAGTGATGATTTCTGGCGCCAGGCGGGACTGATCCCGCAGGACCTCAGGATCCACCATATGACTCTTCTGCTTGGCCTGGGAGAAGTTGCTCACAATTAGTCTGGCTGGGCAGGCAGTGTTGGGACTGGGTTCCGTGGCCTCGGAGCTCAGGGGGCTGCCTCCCGGTCTGGAGTGAACCAGCAGCAGGTTCTCCAAGCGCAGGTCACAGTGTGTGATGTGATAGGGCTTCAGGTGCTCGAGGCCCAGGCACAGCTGCAGGAGGAGCAGGCACACCTGCCTCTCGTACAGGTCGGGGCTCTTGGTGTGGCGGGGCGCCGAGTCCCGCACGAAGTCGGCCACCGTCAGGTGCGGGACCTCCCGTGTGATCACCACCACGCGGCTGCGGGGCTTGCTGATGGTGCCCTGGCTGCTGGGGCTGTCTTTGTGGGAGGCCTCTGGAGTGGAAGCAGTGTCTCTGTTGTTCTGCTCAGGTTTTTTCTCCTCTTCTTCCCGCTCTTCTTCTTCCGCATCGGCTGCGTCATCATCCTCCCACGGCAGGAGACGAACTGGCACTTCAGCAAGGAAATGGCCACAGTCCTGCTGGATGTTGAAGTTGATAGCCAGGCTCTGCCGGATAGACAGGCTGTGATAATACTGCTGGGATTCCTTAGCCTTGCTCTTACAAATCTGGGGGGAAAAATAAACAGAACAGACAGCGTTCTTTAATTTCTAAATTCTGTATTTTTTTTTTTTTTTTAATATGTACTTTGTTGATGGGACCTCCAGTCTAGGCCTCAACATGCACAATGAACATTTTTTTAATGAACTGACCTTGGCAGACAGTCTTAAGGCACCCAAACAGTTTTCATTGGCTAGTAAGCAACTGCAGAGCAATACATGCAGGCATCTCTCCCTCTGCACAGATGATCCAATGGAAAATACAATTCTGGTTTTTAATCAGAACAGCAGCTGATACATGGTAATGCAGAGCAAAGCTTTTTTACAGTTACTTGTTTATGCGTATCATTTTATTGCAAGTTCTCTCCGCTTTGTGTGAAGCTTGAACAAGATAAAAATAATCAATAGCAGTGTGGGATACAAAGAAATATGCATGAAGTATTTGACCAAATGCTTGCACATGGCTGAGTTAACATGGCATAACAAGTCAGCCCTGTCAGTTGGATGACTGATGTTTGCTCCTTGCCCACTAGAACTGAAATCCAGGAGCTGCAGCAGTGTCTGCAATGAGGGGTGTATGTGTGCCTAGCACAGCCTGCTGCCAGGCAGACTTGGCTCAGGTGATGAATGGACAATCATTAGAACGTGGTGCCTTAATTGCTTTCAATCAATTATCAAGATCCAAAGCATATGGTTTGGTTTTTTGCCATATATAGCTGTACTTATGTCCAGAAGTATCTTATTGATATATACATTATCAACATAGTAATTATACTTATTAATTGCTTGCACTGCCATAACAACTGGCAGCTCCAACCCCTGACAAAAGTCACTGGAAAATGCCCTATTAGGGCCTCTGTTTCTAAGGCATTTACTGATTAAAATTACTAAGACTCAGCTGTGTTGACCTTTGCATATTAACCTTAGTTCTACTAAGTTCAGAGAGACCATTCAAAGCATGTAAGGTTAAGTGTATGTTTTAATCTCCTACATGGTTCGAGTCTAAATATTCACTTGCTATAATGCACCAACAGGTTTTAAAGCAAAGCTCAGAAAAGAAAGAAGAGGAAGTCATCTATCTCTCTCCAAATGAAGTTATAGCTTCCTTTAGCTCATCTCTGAAACCAAGGAAAGACAGACTACTAAGGTTAGTACAAGTCAGCATTTGTTACACACAGTCACCACCACCAAGAAACCCAGATCTCATCCTAGCCCCAAATATAAGCATTAGGTGCCTTTTCTTCCTGTTTCTCATTTTTCCCTTCTCAGAACTTCTGCAGGTAAGTTATAAATGTACTTTACAGTAATGCACACATGAATTTTTCATATTTTCCATGCTTCTGTGGTTAAGAAATATAAATGGGAGATTTAATCTTTTATGGTACTTGATCAGAAAACTGCATTGTCACATCACCACAGGAACTCAGGCAAAAGTTGTACCAACATTCTGATTGTCCTCTTGTCTTTGAGACTGTGCATATTTCCATACTTCACAAGCACTTACATTTCCCTAGTCATTATCTACTCTAAAACTGCCTGTTTGTAACTGCCACAAACACACAAAACTGATTTGAAAAATGCATTTCCTAGTCCATTTTATTTACAAGAGGAGATGTTGATCCTTGTCCTGTTTATACAGTGGCTGTTGCTCATTTAAATTTTCAAATGTTATTTTAGATGAAGTGAGTTCTCATTGGCATGTGTGTCCCCTGTTCCCTTCTCTCAAAGGGTTATAGAGGCAAAAACATAGCAATAACCTTTGAATTATATAGGAAAAGAAAAGGCCAGCTGATTGTCTTTGAGACTGAAGTCCCCAGACTGATTAAATACTGCACAGAAGATGGAACTAGAAAAGCTACACAGACAGACCCATATATATTTGTTGAATGTACACACGTGGTGTGTATCAAATCTGACTGGGAAAAGAACTATTAAGGAAAACAAAATTGTTCCATCTTCTATGCCCTCCAATCAAATCCATGGCCTTTTTCTTGCACAGCCAGCCATGGGAATACTCAATTCCAACTGCAGAAAAGGTTCAGCATGTTGTAATTCAGCCTTTAGTTTTTAAAAATACTTAAGTGACCTAACTGAAAAACAAACAAACAAACCCACAACAAGATAAACCTCATTCTGAAAGAGTTTAATTTTAAAGTCAAGTTTACTTGCTGACAAAAAAATGTTGAGAACCACACCTGGCCTTAGCTACTGCACTGTATTTCTTCATCCATGGAGGATTTCTAGTGCCATCAGTCAGCTAAAACTGATATTCTGCTAGGAATATATAATCCACAAACTATGTGCTCTGAAAACAATATACATTTCTCCGTTTGGTAAATATAAGGCTTTTTAGAAAGTTTATGAAAAGGATTTCTCCTTGCCAACAGAAAAAGAAAAGCAAAGGAATCAAGACTTTTCCCTAGTTTCTAATTTTAGCCCCAGGCAGCCTCTTTTTCCTACTTACTTCAGAGAACATTGTCCAATTTACTACTATTTCAGTTAAGATTGGAGATAGGATCTGTACCTCTCAAAATCAGCTTTGGTTCCCTCGTTTTAGAAAGCATGGCCAATCCCAGAACTGTGAGAGTAGAGAAGCACACTTTCATCCATGCTCTATAGGTGTGGTAATGCTTTCTTCTAATTTAGAGATGACTGGCCACACACATCTGCATCCAAAGGCATCCTGAGGATGTTTTTCCTGAGCCAGTGGTGTGCAAGGCCAGTCTCATCTGTTTGGCCATCCTTGGGAAATGCCTCTCCAGCCTACTAAACCCACCCCAAAACAGTTCTGCTTCTCTAGCTTCTCTACGTTTCTTCACACTATTCAGTCCGAAGTCAATTTTACTTCAAATTAAAATGACAGCCCTTCTCCTTACTGATTGGCTAAAAAATGCTTTTGGATTCCAATCCTTGACCATGATACCTTTACAACTGAGGAAAATGTAACTTTTCCCATCTTCTTTATTTTACTTCTGAAAATACCCAGCCCTTACTTCTCCTATCTTTATTCCTGATCCTCTGAATCGTGTTGCTCTTTTCTGGATTCTCCCCATGTATGACACCTTTCTGAAGAGTGTACCCTATAATGAATTCAGTATTCCAGCTGAGACCTCTCTAGCATTCAGCAGAACAGAGCTTTGTGCACAGTGATGCTTGGAACACTTTGCAGGAAGAATAAGTTACATTACTAACTCCCTGTGTTCTAGAAAACATTCAGAGCAGTGTCCATTCTCAAGTGTAAAGCCACAGCAGGGCCAAACTTTCCCCCAAATCAGTTCTTAAATATGAGGTCTTGTTTCAGACTCCTCTCTGTATCAATAAAACAATTTAAATTATCAACAAACCAGACATTAAATACTAAATAATATCATGACTAAAACCAATACTAAAATGACTGTGTTTTAAAAGAGATTCATTGAAAAAGATTTTCCCTCCTTTTTGTGCTGTTAAGGAATCTAACCAATATAAGGAAAAAATCTCTAATCCCATAACAAATGGCCAATAGTGATTGGCCACAAATGGCTTTTGGACACTTGCAGTTCTTTTGTTTAATACAGAGAAGTAGATGGGTACATGAACCTGCATTCAATGTCTACAAAGACAAGAGAGCTGAGATCTGCTTCGAGATGTATTTTCTGCTTCTTGCTTTTTGTTTACAAACACCATAAAGTGAGAAGTGGAAGAGGCAGCTGGGTTATTACAGGCTGCTTGAATTGCTGACTACACAAACACTAAAATTTGTACACTGGGCCCTCTGCAGTTGTCGGGAGGAAGGGAAAGCTGAGCTGCCTGGAGGCAGCACCCAAACTCAGAGTGTGGTAACAAATCAGACACTTGTCTGAATTCATAAAGCAGTTTCCAGAAGACACACCTGCAGTAAGCTGAGGTTTCTGGAAGTGTCTGGCTACTGTTCAGGTAAGTCTTGGAGTTTTACATTGCACTGTTCAGATTCTTTTACATTCCAGGTTCTGCTCAGAAGTCTATTTTGTATTACCCTTTGCAATAGAGAAGTGAATACTGGTGTTTGGTACCATCAATGGGTAATTATTCTTGCCCAAGCATTTTGTACTGGAATAACTCCACTATCACCTAAAACTACAATCTGAATGGCCATCAAATGGAGATTCAAAACTTTCAAAATGGTTTGAGTTGGAGTCTAAGTTATGTGACTAAAATCAGTATTTACATTTGAAAAAATACAGGGAACAAATTGTGAAATGTATTGGCCTCCCTAGCAAGCATTTTCAACTGCTGGTGATGAATTGCTAAAGGAGGGCACACAGAGCTGCTTTTCTGCTTGTGATGGTTAATTTTGTGTCAAAGCTGGGAAAAAAATATACAGTCTAGTTTCCTTTGCATTTTTAAAGCTTTTGTCTGTTCCAGTCATCTACTCAAAAAGATGGAAATCCTGTTGCCTTTTACATATAGAGTATCCTGAATATCTATTTTTTGGCACAGGAAGAAAGGCTGAAAATACTTTGACTAAAACACTAACACAGAAAGTAGGATCAATCAGTCGTTTACCATTTGCTTTAATGAAATACATCCAGCTGAGCTATGAAGATATGGTATGTGATAACAGCTGAAAGGAAGGTGTTGATAAGGGCTTGGCCAGCCTTATTTCATGAGCTGATAAAGAGCTGGTTGTTCAAAAGATGAAGCAATGTTGGTGAAAACCCCTTCCACATGATGCAGGAGAGCAATGAGAAAAAAGGAGAGTACAAGTAGGAAGGAATGCAAGGTGTCCATCTTCCTTTTCACTGGAATGCACTGTCACCATGTTATCTTTTCTTTAATGCACCCACATGAACTGAAAGTCACGTTTATAGGGACAGGACAGGGTTCTTCATATTCTGCCACTTTGATTTTCCTCAGTGCTACCAGCCCAAAAAGCAGGATTTGAATGTTCCAGAGTTTCTACAGAATGTTGTGCATTAGCTTTTCTTTTTCCTTTATGAGTCCTGTAGCCTACTGTGCCATCAGCTTTCCCAGCAGGGAATCTCATTTCCACTCTGTCCTATGCATTTTACACGGCGACAGTGAACTTAAAGCACGATGAATATTGTGGGAAATGAATTTACAAGCGCTGAAAATGAGAAACACAGAAGATCACAAAGACTGTACCATCTGTGCCACTTTGTTGTATTGCACAGAGGGACAACTGCAAATGAAATTCTGTGTAGAATGAAAGCTTGCTAATCCCAAATTGATAGCTTGTTCTTGGCACAACCTTATTTTCCAAGCAGGCCAGTTTGATCTCTGATTGACCTCATTTTCTTGATCTGGCCTTGGAATAGAGCTTTGACTTTTTAACGATGTGCCAAAAGACAGAATTCTATTCTGCTGTGACTGAACTGGGAATGGGCTGCAAGTTGAATGTACATTACTTTGTTTTGATCTGAAGCACCAAGTTCTGGGACAACAGGAAGCTCCACCAGGAAACTGAATTACCAAATAAAACCACCTTAGCACACTGTGACAAACTAAACATGCCTAGAAAATGTCAGCTGCAATACGAAACTGTCAGCCAAGTTCAGCCCATTGCTGCTTACTTCTGCATTCCTGTTTTATATCTGGGACACAAACTTTACCAGGAATCCCAAGGTTTTACTGCTAGGAGAACTTCCTGCAGCAATCCAAGCAGTAAATTCAAACTGCTCCTTCTGAGCTGTTTGCACCTTTGCAATTCCTGTTACCCCACCTGACCAGCACTGCCACACGTGCCTGTGGCCAGAGCCAGCTGGGTTTTATGGCTGTTTTCCTGTGACTCTGAATCATGGCTTCTGTGAGTCAACCTCTGGTACTAGACAGTGTCTGCTTTGAGAGTTTAATACTGAAAGTGGAAGTAGTTTATGTCACTGACACAGTAGTTATATTGTCTGTTATTCCTTCTGAGTAATCCAATTTATTAATCTGTTTTTTAATAAAAGACATCTCTGCCACATCAGTGCCTTATTCAATTTATGTCAGGACACTAAGAACAGAACTCATCCAATCTGCTGTGTCCAAAGAGCTGGTGCTCTGAGCTGCTTTTACTTTGGTGTAACCTTTCCACCACATATTTGGAATTACTGATAAGGCTGTGGTTGCAGGGGAATGTTTATCCATATTGCCCCAGAGCTACCAACTGCTTAGAAGGTGGTACTGCACTTTGGTGAAAGAAAAACAACTCAGGGTCTGGAATTTTATGGAAACCTTTCTTGAAAGGGAACTTCTATTTTTCCATTTGGAAAAGTACTTCTCTGATCACGACTTATGTACTGGTTTTATTTCTAATGTTTCAGTCAAAATAATTTCCACATGGTTTCCTGCAGCTATTTTTGCACTGGGTGTTTACTAGCAGATTAGGTGAGAGTTGAAGTAAAAAGCATAATAAAGTGCTGTGAAACAACACACTCCTATGAATGTTTCCTCTTATATCCACCCCAACAGAACAGGTTGTGCTCCTTCTCCAACAAATTTATCAGAGCGTCTTTTACTGGTGAAACCACCAGAACGTAGAGGTGCAATGGTACATTCACCTCTACAAATCATTCATTGTTCTACAGTTAATTCAGCAGTAGTTAAATGGTCAAAGCTGAATTTTTAACAATGCTTTTGTAATTCTAGTTTTGGAGATAGAATATGGAAATGCCAATTTTATGTATCAAGACTTGGCACTGATTGAGGGTGAATCTCTGATTTTCTACAAAGAGAATATAATTAAAAAAAATCTCATTATGACATTGTTTCTCGGATCTAATATTGAAATCATAAAACTTAAGAACTGTCTGAATTGTTAGCCAGTGTTGCTTGGGTAGTTCTGCAAAACTCAAAAGAGCTATATTAATTTACACTGTCCAGAGATGCAGCTCCAGATACACTTTCAAAGTGTGTTTCTAACACTTGATCCAAAATAACAGGAAGACTGTTTTGGATTCAATTGGCACACCAGTAATTTTCATCTCACTGCTTTTTCCACCCTGTTTTGGGGATGAGGGATTTAAAGTGGCAGGAAGACATAGGTTATTGGTTGAAGGTAGATTACTATGTAATTTGGCTCACACAAAAAACACCCCTGGTAATAAAAACTAGGATATTTGTTAAAGCTAAATTCCCCAAATCTCTGTGTAATGAAACAGCAATCTGTGGTTATGAGCTTTTGGACAAATCTGATCCTAGACCTATGGCTTTTAAGTCAAAGATCAAATTGGGGCTAACACCTTCCTCTATCACATTAAGTGCCATGGGGGATACTTTCAAGAGAAACTTCTCCTCTCATGCTAAGCAGCACAACAGCTCCTGGTGACCTCCAGCTCAAGGATATTCTGTGGCTACTTCACTCACATCTATTACAATGCAATAAACCTTGTTAGTCAGAGAACTATTTTTAAGACACCTGAATTATGAAAAAGAAAATTTAGCACCTATTTGACCATGTTGCACTGCTGTTCTTTCTTCTCTCTGGCTTTCTACAAGGGAAATGTATTTCAAAGGACAGGAGATAACAGAGCAATGACACAGGTCTTGCCTGTCAGGGAATGCTTTAAAGGCACATCCGTGATGTGCAAAGAGGTACCACACCAGTGATAACTCAGACCTGCCTATATAGAAAAATACCACTTTGGGCCCTAGAAGCAATCCTTTTGCATCACTGTATTAAAGCAAAACCCTCCAAGCCAGCAATGAGCAATGGCAGATGCTGATTCTGAGCCAAGCTGATTGCCAGACTCGCTCACAGTCTGGTTCTTCCCTGGCTGCTCAGTACCACTGGACATGGCAGCTCCAGGACATCCATATTTCATTTCACATCTTTTCCAATAAGAAGTCCTTAATGCAACAGAAATGGTCAGACCCAGATATCTGCATTAAAAAGATACCTTTTCAGGTTTCAGAAAAACATATTAGCTGCACCAATCTTACCTTTCAGTTTTTTTATCTCTTACTTGTAAACAGTCATGCAGGAGTGGTAACAACATTTTCCTGTAAAGCACCACCCTTGTGAGAATGTCAAACATAAGGAATAACAGCTCAGGCCTCACACATCTGTGTCAGGCAATAAACGTTTTATCTCAGTTTCAACAAGGAGGAGTCAGAAGTTAGTGATTTACTCAAGGTCACACAGGAAGCCTGACAGTGCTAGGACTCTCAGCTGTCCTTCTCACTATCTTCCTACCAGATAAGCATTGAGAAATGCAGAGATACAGCACTCAGAAAGAACTACCTATATAAAAATCCATGAAATAACAATATCTGGTGAGATAACTGCCAGCTAGGCACTCATATATTAGCAGTAAATCTAGTATATCTTATTTCTTTAAATGAGTTAGGTGAAGAACTTACAAGGCAAACACTGATGGCTAGGCAGAGCTTTTGAAAGGCTGGTAATGAGCACTGGTGAAAATCTAAGACCTTGTATGGGAACAGAAAGGTCTATTACCCTAGAATTTACATTTAAAATAATTCTGAAAATGGAGAACTTTGCCATTTTTTAGGAAAACTTTCCTAACTAGGAGTAGTGATTTAATTTCCTCTGCATGCAGGAGAATCAAAAGATTTTGTGAGTTTCCAAGAAACTGCCGACACACGTTAAAATAATACAGCTTTTCCTTCAAAATGTCATTAAGCTATGACCATAGTAAAAACTAAGATGTGTTGATTTCTCTTGCACTCATTTTGGAGCTGCAATAAAAACATATGCAATTAAACAGCAGATACCAATGCCACAGATGGGTGTGGGCAGAAGGAAGAGCCTGCATCTTGGGCATCTTACTTCTCAGCAGCAGGCCCTATCCCTGCTGGACGTGGTGCAGAGTCTGCCTGTTGTCACATCTTGCCTCTGACTCCTTGGCTTCCCATTTCTGAAGCCCTGTTGCCATGCTCTCGTGCCTGCTTGTTTTAGTTTTGAGAATTCTGTTCCCAAGCACTGTCTTGAAGCACAAAGTCATGTTCTGTCAACTACCGAAGCTCCCACATCTGTTCCCAGAGGAGGGGCTTCAGTGATAGTCTCTAAAAAATGACCAGTAGTTCCCAAGAGTCCCACCTCTGGGGTGGGCACATCTGTAAAATGTACAAAAGGAGTCAAGAAAATAAAGGAGGGGTCTCTTGCTTGCAAGAGCTCCACGCAACCTCATTGATGCACTCCCTGCCTCGTTCCTGTGAGACCCTCTCCAGTTATAAAGCCCCCCTTACCTTGACTGCGTAATTGTTGAGGGGATCCTTGGCGTAAGAGGCGGGGTAGTAAACGGCATCGCCCGCCTCGCAGCAGGGCTTGTCGCTGGTGAGCCGGAAATCCGACCAGCTGTCCACCCCGAAGCGCAGCTGGTCCTTCTGCCCCGCCATGAACAGGTCCTCACATTTCAGTGCCAGCTTCTTCAGCGAGTCGGCGTGCAGGCTCCGGATCTTGCCCACCACCTCCTCCCTGTTCTCGATGCCTCGATAAAGTGCTTGTCTCTGCGGCTTCTGCACGCCCCGCGCCTGCTTGGCCTGGGAGAGGCGCCTCCCTGTCAGGGACTCCATGCTGTTGGAACACCGCTCCTTAATACTGATAGTGGTTAGGCTGGAAACACTGTTAGTGGCTGAGGTGGTTGCCCTCAGTTTCTCTGTCGGCCTGTCCAAGGAATCTCCCGACTCGTTGTCCAGGACCTTGAGCTCCAGGCTGACCGAGGAGCAGGCGCTGCTTGCTTCCCAGTTGGTGTCAATGTCATAGGTGGGATTGGCCATGATGCACAGGTTGTTCTCCAGAGCCTGCTTCTGGAGATCTCGGGGAGTTGGCTCCGTGTTAGCTCTCAGGATTGTTTTCTTTGGCAGTGGAGGTGGTGTTGGCTGCAAGTTGTTCACTGTCTCCTGGTCTGCCAGTCCTCCAAAGGCAATGGCATCATCCAAAGCTCCCTTGGGCTGCCTCGGCTGTTTTGGAGGGATCATGGCTGCTCTGGACTGCCCTGTGGAATAAGATAATAGTAAGAGAAGATTAAAGTACTTCAAATGTGCTGCTCCTGTTTGCACTCTGCAAAGAAGTTTAAGGCAAAAAGACCCCAAAACTGTGACTAGGACCCATCTCCCCATTTCAAAACCCCTAGATACATATATGAAAAGATGAACTAATTAGAAAGTAAATGACCAAATCATCATCACATATACCTAATTACATCAAGCCAGTCTTGATTTGACCTTAGAATATACATTGAAGCTTCAGTGCTAGCAATGCTGCCATTTTACATCCAGCAGATCAATGACAAGAACTGCAAACAAAAACCAAACCTCAATTTGACACTTTGGCCAAGCCCAGTTTCAGCAATTACACCCAGTGTCCTATAATTTCTTCTGCAGTCAGCTGACTGTAATATTATTCCTTACTTTCTTTTCACATGTGCTAAAACTAAGGGTGGGTAACAGTCCATAAAACAATTGAGAAATGCACTAGACAGGCTGAAAATCCTATTTTGGAATGGAACCCAGAAACTGCCAGACACAAATAACACAGTTTAGATACTTTGGTGGTAACATCAGGCAGTCAGGATTGCCCCACAGATTTACACAGCAAAATCAAGAAGTTAAACCAACTTTCACTCAAGTTGACAAGTGTGTTGCCATCAAGAGTAGGATCACATTTTGAAATAGTTTCTACCCTGCAATTAAAACTCTCATGCCCTTCCCCTGACTGTAACTTTTCTAATGCATTTCCATTCCTTACTTGCCATGGGTACCTTTTTTGGCAATGTTTCATTCATAGATAACCAGACCTGGCTTCGCCCAAGAGATTCCAAATGGTAAGTTACAAACACACAAGCTTGGAATTTCTAATTTCAGACATTTGTGTGAATCCAGGGAAGAAAAACTGCCTGTCACGTGTTTTGGATGGCTTTTATCAAGGGCAATTATGTTTCATAAGTGCCAGAGTCATTGGAAATGCAGAATAAATAAATGACAATAATATAATGGAAAATAAAAACTAATAAACACACAATACAAATGACCAACCCACTGCTCTGGGACAATTAAACTGTTGTTACTCATATCAAAATGAGATCTTTCCAATCAACTGCTATTTCCAGAGAAATTATTTTATAAGCTTTCTACTTCTCCTGGGAGCTTCCCTGACTATCATGGTAAGGTAGGAAGCCAACTCTGACAGCTGAAAACAGCAGACCTGAAATGGATGCTCTGAATAATTGCAGCTGAGCATCTTTTCTAGTAAGGGAACAGACACTATAACTATTTAACTATTTATAGTGTGCTGAATCATAAAATCATTTAGGCTGAAAAGACCTTTAAGATCAGAGTCCAACTCTTAACCTAACACTGCCAGGCCCACCAAATCCTTGTTAAGAGAGGACTAAACTGGAATGCTGAACCAGACTGGGGGATTGAAGATTCAGATCTGAATTACATCACTTCAATCCATAATTAATAAATAATGACTTTACAGTTTGTGAAAAGAAAGAAATATTAGCTTCCTTTGCACGTTAAGATATGTTGTCACAGTTTTTATGAACACGACAGAACCCGAAATCCACACAGCCTCAGGATGTACCAAACCCTGCAATGCTGGGTTAGAGTGCTGAAATACACCTCCTAATTTCAGAAGATCAGAGAGGATTGTATTTTTATGTGTATCCACAAACAGAACAGCCTTGCACCCTGCTTTCCTAACAATCATTCTCTTTTCAGACATTCTAAGGAGACAACAGCTGAAATGAAAGTTCTATCCCTATCTTTTGTTTAAGCTCTAGAAACCCTCAGAAGAGCCTTATGGATTTAATGATAAGCCTGGCTATTCCAGTGTTTAAAACCCCCAAGTTTTGAGCAGGAAATTCTATCAGTTTTGTACATACCTGATATTCAGGGAAGACTGCAAATCATAGTAAAGGTTGATGAAAAAAAAGAAGCTCTTGGGGGGCTTGGGGGACCCTACTGCTCCTTTGTATTGCAGCGAGTGTTTGCTGTGCTGCAGCATCGAATTCTGGTGCAAGCTGGGCACTACAGGAACTCTGTCGTGAAGTTCTGTTTGCAGAGGTGAAGTGTGGCATGATTCCAAGTCAAAACCAGAACTGCTGTCTGCATGCCAGACACACATCCAGGTGCCTTTGTGCTTAATCCTGAGAGAAGTTCATTTCCATTTCGTATTCAATTCCCTTACCATGCAAACGTGTCCTCTTCCACAACTGCTCGCTCTTACAAAATCTGTGACCTATGTACTTCTCCCCAGCAACACTGTGCTAAAGATCACTTGCCTATATTCTCCTCTTCAGCCTCTTCCCCACTCTGCTGAGACAGCCTGACTGCTGGAGTTTGACAGAGACTATTCAGGAGGCAGTCTGCTAATGTGCCTTGCTTGTGGGATTTGCTAACCCAGGGATGCACAGGTGCTAGAGGGAAACAAGGGAACAGATCAGAGCAAGATGCACATCCCCAGCAGCAGCAGCAGCAGGCCTCTCCAGGAAAGGTAAGATTTATAACAGTGTTACTGCTCGAGTCTCTTATTTTCTATCTGCTTTAATGGCTCTGTCCTCTAAAAGCCATTCACACAGAGGAGAGTGTTGAGAGTGCAACCAGTGCTGCTTTTGCATAGCTGCTGGCACTGTGACATCCAAACAGAATTGGAGAAGGTTTTCATAACCAGAAGTTGTTTTTTCAGATGTCTGGAGGGGGTGGCAGGTTCCAGAGAACTGAATGTACAAGTCATTCTGCAGTTACTGTTTCAAGTACTCTCAGATGAGAAAAATAAGTTTGTATAACATGCTATGCTACAGTGTAGTTTCTTCCCACAAGAACAAGTTTTCCATATTGAAATCTAACCCACTGTATCATCCAGTTGAAAAGTTTCATGTCTGCACTGTTTCTCTGCTGAATTCTACCACTGTACATTTCTTTCATGGCCATTGGGCCAGTCTTTCCAGCTCAGCTTTCCCCAAGCGTGGCAGGAAACTACACAGCCCAATTTTTATAAATTCTTTGGCTAGAAAGTAAAAGGTTGTCTTAAATGTTGTCCCTATCAAAGGCACAAGAATGTCCTTTTGCACAGAAATACTAGCAGAGCACTAATTTCTTTTTCTTGGCTATCCTTTCCTTCTCCCCTTGCATGCTTAAACTTATCATTTCCTTACCTACTACACAGACTCTCCAACATTGCAAGTTCACCCTGAGCCACACTCATGGGAGGCAAAATGAAAAGGAAGAACAGGGACAATATTAGGCTACCACTTTGAGAGATCTTTGAAGTGGATTCCAGACTGCTCAGTGATACAAAAAAAAAAATTAACTCTTTACAGACAGCAGATTTCTAGAGAGCTTCAAATAATTCTACAGTTCAGTAAGATCTTCCATTATAGAATCTCAATACACTATTTAAATATTAATGCTTAAGTCTTCAGACACCATGCAGAGTTCTGAAACCCTGAAAGACCCTGAAAGACCTCTGAGAAAGGCATTTAAATTTAATTTTTCTAGGTAACTGATTTATCATCAGACTTTGCATTGCAGCCTATTTATGTTAGCTGCTGAAACTATCAAATCCTGACATCACTCCCTAATAAACACTTATCCTGACTGACAAAAATAACCAAACCACGAAGAAAACCCACAAATACATCAAGTACCTTCCCAACCACTGCAAAAGCTACCAGCATGCTTCACAGCCCAATTCCAAGAAATGCTCTCCATGTATACCACTGTTCCAACAAGCTGTCCTGTACAGAGATTTGCATTAAATCCTGCATTGTTTACACATTTATCGTTAATTTAATAGACAAAAATCTTACCAGAATGATGATGCATGTTAGAGAAAGGAAAGCTAACATTTGTTAAGTAGCATTGGTGATGCACCTGCAGTGCCTCAGCAATAATTTGAGACTGGGCACAGGTCTCCTGTGAGATGCAGGCAAGAGAAGCCTGACTTGGTTTGCTTGGTGACTTGTCAGGTCTTGCTGCCCACCCTCCATTACACCATGTTAGACATTACCTGTGCTAATTATGTATTATACAAAATGCACCAGACTGATGCTATAATCACTGTCTGTCACTGAACTGTCAGTTTTCATCAACGATGATCTCACTACCTTATTTACAGCCTGACTAAAGCACTGTTTTCTGCCCTGGTCTAACTGACTGACTGAGGCAATGCCCCATGGCAGATGCTGTGATTGGGATTTTTTTCCCCAATTTCAGCAATCACAAAGCCTAGAAACTCAGCCTCCTTTTTTCCCATTTCTCTTCCCATGTGAAGAGAGAAACAGCTGATAATGGAATAACCTATTCTTTTTTCAATGGCAGAAATACTATCCTGAGTATATTGAGAATACCTTAATCTACTTACAGCCAAGCAAATTCTATCAAGTCAATTTCCCCAACAAATTCAGACAAAGACAGAACAATTTAAAGATTTTTAAAGGAAAGGTTTTGTCTTCCTTATCATCAGTTACAGGGCTTACCTGAATTAGCTTCTGTAACAATAAAAGAACCCCTTACAAAAGAAACATGCAGGCCCTCCCTTACACATTTGAACATTTGTTTCTTCCTTGTGATTCAAGTGGCAGCCTCTGGATTTTGTTAAACAGTTGATACCAGAGGTCTCCCTGATCACAGTTCTGGTCACCACATGAGCATCCACACCATGATCAAGCAAGACTCTTACTTTGATAAGCTGAATGGATTCAGAGTCTGAATTAGTCCCTATGAAGTGCTTGCCACAATACCAGGCATTTGCAAAGCTTTTCTTTAGAGCCTGTGCAATGTTTTAAATGTTCTTCTTAAACTGTGGTCACCAGGGCCTGACTGTGACCATGGCAGTTGAGAAACTCTCTCCTCCTACTCAAGTTTCCTCCTATTTCTACACCCAGGAACACACTTTATCCTGTCATCATAGTGGGATCTCATAAAAGCCCCAACACTTTGATGTTGTACCTGATTCCTGGAGGAGAATCCTCTGTTTTGTAAGGTTTGTTTCTTGGAAGGCCAAACCCAACATATCTGAGGGCAGTACCTGACAGAAACTATTACCTGACTACAGATGAGAATTTACCACGACTTGCAATTATTTCTGTTCATAGCATTTCATGTGACATGTCAGAACTGAAGATTAGACATTTATCAAAGTAGAGACATGTTATCTGCTTTTTAATAAAAAACACAGGATATGTTTCAGATTAGTTTAAAAAGTGAACATTGTGCATTATGCAGCAAATTGAGATGTTCAGGTGACGTATTTTACAAACTACAAACTGTAGCACGTAGCTCTAATTGCAGCTGAGGCAAGAGTCAAATGTGATGTAACTTCTCATATTATCCTTTCTCCCAGTTTCACATACCAGTATTTGTTAATTCTACAAAAGATAAGGTTTTGCTGCCTAGGTGAAGCAAGATGTGAAAAGAAGTAGGAATTATTCTCTGTCCCTACCTAGAAATCTCTCTGTTGCCATCTGAATTAGAAAGTGAGCTTGCCTGAATAAAGCAGAAAGCCTTTGAAGGGCAGCCAGGGAGCTCAGTGCCATTTAGGGAAGCACTGCTCCTACCAACAGGCAGCTCTCCCAGCCAGAGCCAGGCAGGCCCCAGAGCTAACTTAACTCTTTCACACCAAAAGGTTACTTTGGAGACAGCAAAGCTCCAAGTGAACTGACGAGGAGAAGGTTTTGAATAAATTGCTAAGGGCTTGACTTTTTTATGGTTTTAAAAAGGAACATTCAAACTTAGGACCAGCACAAATACAGGCCAGGACTGATGGAAGGGATCTCTTGAGACAGTCAGGCATGGTCAGCTGGAGCAGGTTGTCCAGATCATCTCCAGCTGGGCTGTGAATATCTCCACAGACAGAGATTCCAGAACTCCTCTGGGCAAGCTGTTTGATGGTATTTTGCTGCATGGGATAAACATGGTACAAGTAGTTCTGATGTAGCTAGACCTTAACTGCCTGGATACTGTCTGCAATGTCCCTGTCCTCTAAATACAGCAAATACAGATACAGGTATATATCTCACTCAATTGAAAATAATTCATTAGATCTATTCACCATAAAGATACAGATTTTAGTTTTCTTCCTTAGAGGAAGAGTTTCTTGGTAGATGTTAGCATCACACTTGGACTGAATATTTTTCCTCCTTATGCATTATTATAAACAACACCTAATAAATGTTTTAATAGCAGAATGCACTAATAAGCTTGCCACTAATCTGTGTTTAAGAAAAAAAATGCAACACTTTCACTGAATGTCTGAGGAATGTATGCACCTGAGGGTTTAAAGTTTAGTCCTTGATCCCTGAAACCTGTGTGGACATGCCAAACCCTGTACTCGTGAGCCATCTCAACACAATCAGTTTACTCTTGGCCAAAGGCAGTAAGTTGCTGTGTTTACAGGATTGGGATGTGCAAAACCCATGTATTCAGATAGCCTGGCAAGTAAATAAATGAGAGGTTCTGTTGCTCTAGAAAAGCTGGCTGGAGGTATCCCTGAATTCACAGTACTGCAAATCAAAACGCTTTAGAAAATTAGGTTGATAATACTGATACTGTGCATCAGGAGATGCTGCTTTATCTCCCTCCCTTATCTCCCAGAGAAGCCCTGCATCCATGGATCTCTTTAATGAGTCAGGAATTCAGTAATCTTTGAGTAGTACCTTCAGGACATTCATATCTCATCGGGAAGGAGTCAAGTCTCTGACTAGGGCAAGAACAGTTTCAGCCAGTCGAAGATGGGTACAAATATTTTAGCAGTTATTGATGCTCTGAAATAAAAAGCTCTATCTTTTCCTGAAGGTTAGAAAAATATCAAATTTTACATATTTTTTCTAAAGAAATTAGGCAGCTTGCTCTGTACTTTAAACCTCTTTGACAAAAATTCCTCCAAAGAGATAAAACGATGTTTCTTTGAAAAATGATTTGAGACGTTTATCACTAAAGGCAATTAAAAGACTGTTTTAAATTACAGGAAAACAAACCTTTGAGTTTGTTGAATCTTCACTTTCTTGGTTATGGTCTCTGAATGAGACTGTATGTCTTTATTTTCTGTAAATCAATATTAAACAGGCATTAAAGCTGCCATTATGAAGATGTATTGAGCTGTTCAGAAGAAAAGGCTCTTCACACCCTGGAAAGGTATCCAAAATCTGATCCAATTCCCGTGTTTTTCTGTGAGAGTCCACTCACCTAAATTGCTGTAGGTAGCACTGCAGGTACTCAGGTCAGGAGAATTTGGGGTTTCTTCTTTCTCCTCCTCCCCTGGTGGCCCACGGGCGGATGAGACCGGGATGACCGAGGCGCTGCCCCCATTGTCCTGCTTCACAAACACGGCCCTGGGGACACGAGGGGACAACTCCTCCAGGGTGGGGTCATCGGGCACTTGACTGAAACAAAGACAACAACATCACCTGGAGAGCCACCCGGGCACAGCACCAGCTCAGGCACTCACTATCCTCAGGAAGGGGAAGGAACTGGCACAGAAGGTAAGTTCCTGCACCCTCCTTTTCCAGGAACAATTATCTACAGTTTTGTATTGTAATGAGAAGAAACAACTTGTGACTGAAATAGTAACATGTTCGTTACTATTATCATGGTTTTAACTCTCTCTCTCTCTATATACATATATAATAGTTCATGCCTTTGATATAAAAGGTAGAATAAAATGTTTTCCAGTTTGACTTCCATCAACATCTGTACTGATAAATATGCAGGCGTGATTCTGGGTAAAGTGTGTGGGACTCAGGACAGCAGCAGAGTTTAAGGTGCTTTTTACCACTGCAAACAATTGTGCCTCAAACAAATACAACAAGCTGTAGCAAGGGGGATTAAGTCCCAATAAATGCATGAAACTTCAATGATTACATTTTAATATACTGGTAGGATTTTGGGAACTGACGCTCTGGGAAAGAGATCTCATTTAGGCCAATAATCTCTTTCCCATATAAAATTCTCCACCATTAAAATCCATCTGCATTAGGCCAACTGCAAAAGACACTGAAGACATTCCTCTGTGCCTGCTCTTAGCTATGAAGTTTTAATTAAACTGTGATGACTTAAAGCACAGAACTCTGAAAGTCGTGCATTCATTTGGTTTCAATGGATATATTTATTGCAGTATAATTTAAAAATGATGCACTATATGTATGAAAAAATGTCGAGATTTAATAAAACTTCACAATCATACTGAAAATATAGCAGCAATTATCAATAATATGCCACAAAAACATGTCAGAGCAAAAATATTTCCATACCTTTATGTTCTCTCACTTGCAGAAATAAATACTCATTACAGGCCAAATCTCAAGAGCATACGTGCTGTTTGCTAGTTCTCATTACTGCAGCCTGATCAAATACAGCACCAAGAATTTGAACTACCTGTGACCTCCATTAGGGACAGGAGTAACACACTTCCATCAAAAAAAAAAGTGATCAGCACATCATGTATCCGTAGAGATACTTATTTTTTGTGATAAGGATTTCCAACTTCTACAGAGAGTTAACATAAATGATAGGTATATGTCTATGGCAAAGCCAAAGTCCTGAAAATCCTGGGACACAATCTTGTAGCAATCCCCAAGTACAAAGATTCAAACATGCCAATGCTCTGCATGACAAGACCCAGGACGGTGCAGTGTGCACATGCTGTTTCTGCTCAGACTCATGAATTTTAACTGCAGGCTGACACAAACCAAACTCATTAGAACTTGTTAGTAAAAGAGAAAAAAATGGCTTAAGTTCAAAAAGATGTAATCTTTAATCAGCGTAACATTTTTTGTTCCATTTTAGTACCATGCATAGGAATGGTGTGAAGAACATTCCATGTGCCATAAATATATCCACATTAAAGAGTTAACCTCGGTAATTTCAGAGTAAAGCAGACATAAAATTAAAGCAGTAACAAGGCTCTCGGGATAATTTAACTATAGACTTGTAGTTGCTGTAAATAATATACATACCTGCATTCCTCAACAGGAATGTTTTCTTTAAGAAGAAATAGGTTCTAATAGTTCTGTCATTGCCACAAACCAGGAATTATCACATCTCAAAGTAACTTTTTAGTATCACTTGGTGAGGTAAGAACATACTCATTCTCCAAACCAGACACATGCAAGCACATACACTAAACCTAAGCTCAGAAGCGTTTTGCCAAAGTAAACCAACAGCTAGAGAGGAAGAAAGAAAAAAAAAAAAAATACCAACTCACCCACTGTACTCACTCACACAATTCCCCATTAAAGGAAATTCTTTCAGGGCCTTCTTGAGTCTTTTAATCATGTCTTGAAACTCTGGCGAGCCATTGATTCCACAGTGTTCTGGTGTGCTACAAGTTGTGCAAGCTGTGAGCAAGAGGGCTGAACTCTGCACAGAGTGATACACCTACTGCACCTTAGTGTTTACCTTCGGGGGCTGGGCCCTGCCAAGGCCCCGGCAAGGCAGGCAGCTCCAGCCCTGCCTTCTTAACTCCTGCCCTGCCTCCCTGCCTCCCTGCAGGACACGGGCCACGGCTGCTGCATCACTGCTCTGGAATGACGCCTATGGCCTTACTCATGGCTACTGCTCCAGGAAAAAGCACATTCAGCTCTCAAGAGGAGTTTTAGGAAGTGACACTAACCTATTGTTAAAAGAGTAAGAGAGTATCTCAAATCTGTATTCAGTGCCTCGAAAGAATACATTTAAAACCACAGCAATTAGAGGTCAGGCCATGAAAGCCGTGGGGAAATGCTTCGCAGTATCTTAACGCTGAGGACAGGGAGATCAAGCTTATGTACACAGTGCAAATGTCAACCCCTTCAGTGGTGCTGGCAGGACACAGGAGGAATAAAAGGGGGAACCATCCTCAGTCAGGGAGCTACAAGAACCAAATCCCCAGCTGCTTCACGAACCAAACAGTTAAAATGTTTTAAGTTTTTTTTGAGGAAAGAGGAGCAGCTGATAAACAGGCAGTTCTCTCAGATTAGAACCAATAAAACCTGGTTTTGTATCATTTTCTATCTGCTTGTTGGTAGCAAGTCATACTTAAAGCCATCTCCTTATTTGGGATATTTACAGATATTTTGCCAGGATGGATTCTTTGATGCCTTGCATAAGAGCACACATTTAGCATCTACCATAGTGGGCGCAGCCTTCTCTGTCCAAGTCTTTTTCTCCTCCCTTTTTTATTTCAAAAACAAACTTCACAGAAATTAATTATCTTAGAGAACTCTGCTGCTCGGGCACAAGTGGCTGAAGCTAAACAGCTATTCAGCTAGCAGAGGAAGCAGCCCTCTGCATGCAGAGAACGTGTCTGTTTTCCTAAGGAGCTCAGATTATGAGAAGCAAAAAAACTTGCCATAAGAATGACTGTCCTTCAGACAACACCCCACTGAATTCAAATACTTGTTATTCACGTGTGCACAGGCTCAAAACTGTTTTAAAAGTGTTATTTTTCTGCAGGGACAAATGCCTGTAACTCTTCCCTTCAGGCTCTCCTCCTCCATGGTTTTTGGAGGATAGCCAGAGGATGATGCGGTCTAAGTCACCTCGGTCTTTTGGGAACAGTAGGATCCAGAAAGCTGCCTGTGTAGAGTGTTAATTTTGGTGAGGACGTTGGAATCACAGCTCTTGTGTGACCTGTGCTCTCCTCTATTCAGAGCACGCCTGCTCAATTAGAGTGATTAATAAACAGCAATGAATATGAGGGAGATAAAGTGGAACGCTTATACGAAGTGATTGTGAGAGTGTATTCCTGAATTAGGGTCAGATCCAGAGGTCAAGGTGAGGGAACACAGTTCTGTAGAAGACAGCACATAAATCCCAGTGGCAGGAATTAGTGACAGAACCAGAGAAAAGCTGATGTGGCCTTGGAGCCAGCTCAGACTCTGATCTCCTCCCCGAGTGGACGTCAACACAGCAGCGATCAATGGCAGCTGTACAGTTGGAGATGACAAGGAAGAGGACTTCATTTCACACACACAAAAAACCAACTGTGTCATTTGTAGCTATATTAGTTTCAAAGAGAGCGCTCTGAGATGCCCTCAGGCCCTGCACTTTGAAGCTAATAAAGCCAATATAAAGCCTAAACTGACTGAATAATGCTTGAGGAAAAATACAGAGGTTAATGGCTGGAGGGAGGTCAGAGGCCACCTTGCCCAGGAACTTCTCCTCAGAACACAGAGCACTTTATTCCTGCAAAACACTGAGCAGAGACAACCAGTGCCCAGGTTTCAGCCACTGTGGATACAGGAAACATTCCAGTGGCTCCTGCAGTTCAGTCCTTCCTCACCACCACTAACAGTCACTGAAGAGGAAAGTGAAACAAACTTCTCAAGTGACAACCTGAAACAACTAAGCCATGAAGTTCATTCCTAATTCTGATTTTTGAGAAGCTGGCTTAGTCCTGAAGCTTGAGAATTTATTTTTTTTTAGATCTTGTATAATGCGATGTTTGCACGGATAAAGGGAATACACTTGATAATCCAGTAAAGACATCCTGCTAAGCTCTTTAGTGTCACTGAAACTTAATGGCAATGAGTTTCACAGATTAACTCTGCATTATAAAGAAGATATTTTTCTTTATCCATTTTAGGTTCTCAGTCTTTCCATTTTACAGATTGTATTAGCGGAGTTAAGAACAATAATACATGATTTACCATTTCTTATTCTAAATTTATAAAATAATAAATGGTAAAGTCCCTTCTACTTAGATCTTTAACAGTCCTTGGTGTTTACAAGTTCTTACATAAAATGTTACCCAACTTACTGCTTTATACCAAATAGCAAACAATTCTGTTAGAATTGGAAAATGTTCTAGAGAAAAATCTCACAAGTTTTTAATTGATGAAATGGTAGAAGATAGCTACTTAATACTTTTAAAAGGACTGCTAAGCACTGCTGAGTAAGGTAGATAAAGCTTGCTGATACCTAGATAAGAAAAGTCCTAACATGGATTTGACAGGAAGGAAGAGCTGATCCACCTTAATTTTTCAGGGAGAATTTCTCCCATTTCAGTAGACTTGCTCAAGCAAGGAATTTATTTTCACCTATAATTCACCTTGAATTCTCATCAATTCGATCGGGCTGTACCTTAAAGGTTCTGGGTTCATGTGAGAACCTCATCCTAAGAGTTACACCAGAAGGCCTCCAAACTGGGATGGACTTTGTTTCAAACAGAGCCCTACTGTGATATCACAGATTCTGTTATCTTCCCAAGCAGTTTCTGAAGCAGCTGTGGAATCTGCAGGACTGGATCAGTGACAATGCCAAAGTGGAATGTGGCAGTGGTGGTTATTCCTGACTGTCTCTGGATGAAATCCTGGTCTTAATGTATGACTACATTTTTGAAGAACAGTGATTCCCATTGTTTCTACTGAATGATCTGTCACAACGCTCATATTCCTCTATGCAGAGCTCAGATCTACCAGTTGTGAGCTCAAATCCTTTTGCAAAAATTAACACAAGCTTAGGAATTAGATTGGTGATCACAAATTAACTATGAAGAAACGCTTCCTTATCTGAACCAGAACAATAAATACACAGACTTGACTAACTGAAGGAAGTATTTCAGGAAAAAAAGGAGTTTTATCTTCACTTCATTCAAGACTGGCCCAAAGATCCCATAAAGGAAAGTTATGACTGACTTGCAGCTGTGAAAGGAAACTCTTGAGTTTCAGCTGTAACTGAAATGGAGATGGCTGTGCCCAGATCAGATTAGTTCAGCTCTGATGTGCTTTATGAAGACAGCCAAGGAAGCAGCAGCACTCTGTGCTGCACTTTGCTTTTAGGAAATGTCTCAATCGAACAAGTTGCTGCTGGGTATGAGCAGCAGGAACACTCTGATCCATAAGATAACAAAGCCTTTGAAGGATCTTTTTATTCAACTTGTGATGAATGGATAGCACGCTGTGGTGTACCACCTTCATCAATTACAGTGACTCAGGCCAGAAATATCATGTTATCTTTTGGTCAATTTTAGGTTTTGTGCCTGAGAACAACTGCTGCTTCATGAACTAAAGGTGTTTTCAGTCCAATTAATGATAAAACTGACATGACTGCTGATTTTTAGCAAAAATTAGTCTGTCTACAAATTTTTGGTAAATTTAATATATTATTATTTGAACAACTATATGAACCAACATACGTGCATCCTGCCATCAGAAACAATCCCAGTGAGAAAAAAAACCAACAAGTTCCTTTGTAAAACAGAGAGATAATTTTCAGCTTTCTGAAAACGGATTATTTTGCAAATGCTGTTCAAAGTGAAAACTGACCTTTCTAGTGATAACCTGAAATCCCTTCAGCTGTTTTGTAGTTGTGTTGTCAATCTTTAGCAGCTTTTTAATCCATTGCAAAGTAAGGAAATACTGTATCTTCATTTACTTTGCCTTTGAGACCCCCCAGTAATCGGACATTTTTAAAGCTTATCTGGTTTTCCAGGTCATCAGTTTGTTTTTTTTAGAGAGCTTGCTGTTCTTGGCATTCTGAGTTAGGGAAGTGTCCCGTTCACTGATTGCTATCTTCAGGTCATCCATTCTCCTCTAAGCCTCTGCAGGCTTAACTGAACATTCTAAACATCTTTTTCATGCACACATTTTAGCCTGAATTACAGCTAACCTGGTACTAATGCCTGGGGGGTTAACATAAAACAAGCAGAGCTTCTCATGGGTTATGCCTCCTGCTTGTGCAAAAATGGCATTTAGAAATCCTGATTCTCACCCACCAGGATACTGGAAACAAAAACCTTAGACAACAATAAAAATCTCCAATTTTGTGGCATTATAAGGTTTCACTTGGTCTCATTAATAACATTAAAAAGCATTAAAAAACCCTAAATAACTCAGGGCATCAAGAATATAATAACTGAAGCATAAAGCTACCCACTGCCCAGTGTTCCCACAGCTCAGCACCTCAGTGTATTTTCTTTGAAATTTGTAGAAATCAGGGAACAACACTGTCAGAAAGAAGAATTTCCAATTCTAACATTTGGAAAATTCCAGTTTTCACTGGGGAAAATTCTGAGATATGGTTTTAACCAACATCATTGTGACTTGAAGAAAACTAAACATGCTTTTTGGAGTAAGTGAATGAGAGAGCAGCAACCCATTGCCTTCAAAAGGAAGGGCAGAAGGAATCCCAGCAGTAGGACACATTCCAACAGCACCATCTCCAGGGCAGTGCAAGAATCCCTGCCTGAGCAGGCTGCTCCTGCCCTCTCACCACCCACAGCAGCAGCTGCTCCTTCCTGCCCCGTCCCAGTTGATGTGGCTGCAAAGTTCCTTCTCACTGGGATCTCTGCCCTGGTCTGGTTCACCAGAGCACAGGAACTGTCCTGCCAGCACAGGAGCAGGGCACTCAGAGGTGGGAGCTGGGGAATCTCCTGATGGCACTGTAACCAAAATCAAGCTCACTTTCTCCAGCTTCCTCCAGAGACAGGAGATAAAACCAGGTTCCTGTGCTTGAGAGCACAAACTCCTGCAATCCTTTAACTTGCCCTCTGAAGGTAGCTACTTCTTACCAATTCATTTAGGGTAATTCTCTAGAGACTGCACTCCTATCAAGGGTTATTCTAGCACTTGTCCTGTGTAGACAATGGAGAAAGAAAACCAAATTATTTTACTTTAGTGCTAGTCAGTTTATGGTAAGCTCTAACTATGCTCACACAGAGAATTCTATTAGGTTAAAACTGTTTTTGGCTAAAAAAACACTGCACTTTTCTTGTACAGAATATTGAGAAAGAAAACCAAAAAACACTGTCATGATACGTTTTCTGGGGCTCACACTTCACAAGATTTTTGATTTCCTCCCATTAGGTTTTTGTTATAATGGAATAAATAATTCAAGTTTGAAGCTACTTTGGAACTGGTTTCTGTAATAACATTGGAAGACAAATTCTAACATATCCACAGCTGTGGTCCAGCACTCAGGGAATTTTACTCTCCCCACATGACTGACTGCAACTGATGTGACCAGCTCTTACTGGATCCAATACTGTCAGGGGACAAAGCACAGTCACTGCTAAAGGCCTTGCAAGACAGAGATAACACTATTTTGTAGGTACCCTAATTCTGTTATTACTGTTATTCTGTTATTATTTTTTACAAGGTTTATTTTGAGAGTGCTGCAGTGATGTTGCAGTGTGGTTAATTAGCATCTGTTCAATTCTTGGGTATGTGAGGTAAAGTTAGCACAGCATCTTCTGTGAGTCACAGATCTTTCCAATTCTATTGTACTTCTCAGTAGTTGCCTTCTATTTCTGCTGAGAAATTCTGAAGTTTCCCGTAATACAGAAATACTTTTTAGAGTAGAAATTCAAGACAATGGATCTTATTCAATGGAACATGGCTATTGTGACATATTAGTGAGCCTGCAAGATAAACTCTAAATAATATCAGGTACTGCTCCTAGTAAATGTTTCACATCTTTTCTGGTATCTAACATAACAGAAAGATTTTAAAATACACTCTAAGTTACCTAAAATAAATATACTTAAAAAAAATTACATTAATGTAATAAAACTCTCCCTTTTCAGCAGCATATACAGGACGGTTCACAACTGAGTAAGTGACTAAAACAGCTGAGTGGTACCTGGGGGTTTTCTTGGCAGCCTGAGGTGGTGAGGAACGGCTCGCTAGGTTCTGTTCCGAGCTCTCCGGAGGCGTTTCCTGCGTTTCTCCCTTGTCCTTGGCCAGTGCCTCTGCGATAGCAGACTCCAGGCCAGCCCTGGGCGGGAGCTCGGCCCTGGGCTCCGGCTCACACCTGTACATGAACACGATCGACGGCTTCTCGCTGGACTCCGACTTGGCCTCGCTGAACCAGTGGTGCCGCTGCACTGGAGGAGGGGGCAGCATGTGGATAACAGTTCCATCCAGACCCACCAACTTCCCTTTCTCCCTGTCTTTCTCTCTCTCCTCCTCATCGTCAGCTTTCCGGCGGCGGAAGAAGCTCTTGAAGGATATCCAGCGTTTGGGTTTGGCATCGGGACGCCGCCCCTCCGAGTGCAGGATGGACTCCGCCTCTGTCGACCTGGTGGGGCTGGTGGGTTTGGCCCAATTGCTGAAATGCCTTTGCAGCAAGTTACTGGCATGGTAGGGAGAGGAGGTGGAGCGTGGAGGGGGGAATGGCGGTGCCTGCTCTGCCTGGGGACTCGTGGCACTCGGGGTGGCTCGCGCTGGCTTTGGAGAGGGAGTGGCAGCTGGCTGGGAGAGTGGATCTTTCTGCATTTTAACGGCAGCGTTTTCCGCCTTGGAGGACTCCACTTCGGGCTGTGATGTAAACAGAGATTTGGGTCGTACCAGGGTGTTTTTAGTAGCATCTCCCTCAGGGGGTAAGGAATACAATTCTTCTACACTACAGGACTTGGGAGCAGACTGAGGCGTTTCTGGAGGAGACTGTGGAGGCTGGATCGAAGCCACAATCTGTGAGAGCACTGTGCTTGCGTTCTCTCTGCCACCGCTGCTGCCAACAGAACCATCCGGGGTTATGTCAGTTTTTGCTGCAGGCTCTTGCATTGCCTTCTGAACTCTACATGGGGAGCTGTGGTCAGCACTGTGACTTCTCTGTGGGGATATCTGACTTTTACTGAGGCAGCTGTTGAACTCTTGGACCTTTTGAGCCACAGAGCCCAGCCTGCACTCAGAGCTATTGGCCACCCCCTTTGCCTGGGGCAACTCAGTGGGCTTGCTGCCTATGGCTTCGGTAGCTTTGCTTTCGGTTTCTATTTCTTCATAGGTATGGCTTATCACACTTGTAGTTTTATCTTTGATGGACAGCTCCCCACTGGTCCCTAGAAAACTTTTATAGATTGCCAGGTTATCATACGCATTTGGATTGATCACAATAGGAACTTTAATGGCATTTTTGGAACTCTTAGCGTAAGTGGGCTCATCATGAATGATAATAGGAAAAGGTGGCATGCCAGCATTGTTGTAACTGTTGAATTTTATCTCAGACAAATTAGGAGACTTAACCGGGATAGTTTTCGAAGCAATGTTCGTAGCTGTAGGTGAAGTAGGAGCTGACTTGTGGCTTGTTTTCCTGGGAGGAATGGAAGGTCCTGAGCTGTTTCCAATCAGCTCCACCTTAGGTATCTTCTGTCTTGGACTAGTGCTAGACGTCCACACTTCTTGGTATCTGATTGCGCTGGATTTTTTCTGATTAGCTTGTACATGTACAGGTGATGCTGCAGAGGATGCAAGAGGTGTGCCTGGGGTTACTGGTGAGCTTGGGCTAGATGATGCCTTTTTGGCTTCTGAGGTTTGAGTCGGATTCTCTTTACATTCACTGGTCATGGCAGCTGATACATCCACTACGGTGTATGGCTTGCACACTGGTTGTTCCATATTCACCACCCTGTAAGGTTTAGCTTGCTCCTCCACGGGCACCAAATTAATAGTTACGGCTTGACCAGCAACATCTGAAGAACTTTTATTCTCCTGCGTATCAGTCTGCACAGCAATTTTGCCATCCTTCTCCTCCAGGCGAAGTGCAAGGACTGCCTTGTGAGTTTCCAGACTTTTCAGAGCATTTCTGGGTGCTTTTGGCACGTCCTTCACTTGTTGATTGTCACAAAGACTTTCATATTCTTGTTCAATCACTTTGAGGTCCTGAGGAGTGCTAGGAGATAACCCTCCATTACAGAGCTTCTGGGAAGAACTGCTGGTTGTCCCAGAACGAGACTCCTCTGTCAAAGAAGAATCAGGAGATGTAGAATCAGAAGATACCATGCTCTGCATGCTCTCTTGCCCATAAAGAATCACAGTCTCTTCCCCGTAACCGTTTAAAATTTCATCATAGCTGTCGTCGTAATCCACCGCACAGATCCGCTGGAGAGACTTGTTCCGAAGGGGCACGGTATTCCACTTCTTGTCGACACAGAAGGGAACAGGAGACAGGGTGTTAGCTCTGAAATTAGCAAAGCGAGGTTGGCCCCTCATGCGGATTTCCATGGCTAACAACTCTTCATCACTTTCATCCCAGCTCTCGTGCTCTTCCTGCATGCTGCCAAAAAACGTGTCATCCTCACTCTCATCTCCACTAGAGAACTCTGGATAACAGAAACGTCCACCTTCATTACTTATGACTTCAGTGCTTCCACTCAGAATAACGTGCTTACTCTGTGAATCCTTCATTCCACCCACCATGCAGCTCGGAGGGATCTTCCTCTCTAACGACCTTTTGTAACAATTATTTATCCTTCCCAAGAAGGTTTCTCTCGAGTTCGTTTCATTTCCGGTGAGCTGAGGTGTGGCATCCAAACCCGCAATCTCCTTCAGAACTTCTGTCAGTCCATTATTATTATTATTTGGTACCTTACCCACGCCCTCGCTGTTGCCGTAAGGCCTAGGAACATGGCTGTAACCTTCGATCTCCTCCTCATTATTATTGTTCAGTGGTTTTTTGTTCAGGACCGCCTTGTTGCGGTTCCAGCCCGCAGGCAGGGCTTTGTTCTCACACTGCTCCAGCGTGGTGAGCTCCCCACACAGCCCCTGCCCGTCTGCCACCATCATGGTGGGCTTCACAGCTATGGTGGGCTTCTTGGCCACGGGCGGGCGGAAGCTGCCGGTGTTCCTCCCCCGCTGGCTGTTGCTTTGGTTTGCATTGGCTTTCAGGTTTCCATGCGAGAGGGGCTTTTTTTCTGACGCCGAGGGTAACTGGTGCAAGCTCTTGGGCTTGAAGCAGTTCTTACATTCTCCGGGTTTCCAGACGTGCTCAGTGAAAGTGTTGCAAGCGGACATTTTCCCAGAGCTCCGCGCCTGACGCCGCCGTGCTGCTCAGTGCATGGTAGGAGCCTCATCCATGTGGTTCCGCTCCGCTCACGTAGTACGGACACTTCCTTGAGCAGGGATCATGCTGGAAGGACACGAAACAGAAAGAGGATGAGATGAGAATGGGGAAAAAGCTGCTTGATCGTTATATTTTCCACACTAGGGGCAATGTGGAAGGAGCAAGTAGCCTTTTGCTGACGTTGTCATTTCCAAAACTATATAACTGCAAAACCAAATTGCAACTATCATTCTTGTCGTACATAAAGAACTAAAACTTTGGCAGCTAAGCCCTATGTTACTTAAAGCAGAGAGGGGGGAAATGGCAATGACTGAGAATTTAGAGTAATTCTCTTGACTAGTTCAGGACCATTGACCTTTAATTTTGTCCAATAAAACAAATGCAGGAAGAGGATATAAACCCGAAGATTACCACACATTATGCTTTCACCATAACCACTCAAACATGAGATAGAAAAGCAAGAGTATGTTTACTCTCCTAAATGCAATTGAGATAATTTGTTTTAGCTTTGAATGGGAACAAGCTCAGCTTAAGTGAGAAAATATGTTCAAGCAATCCCAAACTCTGCCATTTTAGCACTTTTTTAATCAGAGTCAAATGATAACTGGAGAGGTATTTTGGCTGAACAGATAGGCTATTCTGATGTCCTGGAAAAGTCAGATAAATATACAGTGGAAATCTTTCTAGAAAGTCACTGTTTTTTCTCCTTTTGCTTACCACAATGGCAATAAACCATTCTGATATCCTCAAAACAAAGCTAAGGATTTTTAGTCCCTGATTTGTTTCACATGTAGCTTTTCTACCTAACCCCTCCAGAAATAACAACTGAAGAAGAACTGAAAATATCTTTCAAAGTGAATCTTTTTATTTCCTGAAACGATCAGCCTTAAGTAAAAATCAAACACAAATCTGCTGTGCTTTACAGTCACCAGAGTATCCAGGATTTGTGAGTTTCATGAATTAATGCCTGAAGATTTTAAGCCTTCTGAGCCAAATCCGCAGGTCTGTTCTCTTTGTCACTGTTGCATAACTCAAATTATCGGAGACATTTCACTGAAGTGAAAGGATCCCTATGTCCACTGCTACTTCTGTAAACACGGGCACTGCAAACGAATAATGTTCTATTCTTACAGGCCTTGGGGTGCAAATATCCTTGCTGCTCACCCAGACACACCGAGAGGGCACTGCTGATCCCCTGCAGGTCCAGCTGCAGCTCCCCACAGAGCCCATGGTGGGAGCTCAGCAGCAGGGAGGCTGTGCTGGAATTCTCCATGGGCACCACTGCCTTTCAGCAGCGTGGCAAACAAGAGGATCATTAGGAGAGCTGACACCAGGAGGGGTTTGTCAGTCTCCTCACATCCCGCTCTGTGTTTTGGCAAGGGCTGTCCTGTGCTGGCAAAGCAACAGAGCAATCCTGATCCAACAGCAGATGGGGCTGAAGCCTAACTCTATTAGTGCCTGCAGACACAGCCGTGCTACCAGGGCTATCACATTTCATATGCTGACTAAATATGTTTCCAGACAAAGCTTTTTGCCAAAAAGCCACTGCCAAAAGCTTTCTCTGTATGACCTAAGAGATAGAATGTCTGCCAGACTGAGATCTGCCCAAACTTTTAGACTTTATTTTACATATACAGAGTAAAACGCCTTTGTATCTTCCTTGATCTCTCTCAAGATTTGTTGCTTCAACACTTTGCAAGGCCATATATTGCAAGCAGAAAAATTACATTAAGAAATAGTTCTCCTAAAACCAGAGAGAGAGCATGTACAAGAATTTTATGCTCTGGTCAGCTCTCTCTTTTCATGTGTTCAACAAACAAAAGGAGTACAGTTACACTAATGAGAATCTAAACTAAACGCTTTCTTGGAAAATATATTTCTCCATCACATAAAAGCTTTGAGCAACCGATTTAAACAAAGGGTTAGTGCTTGTGTGTGGGTTTTAAGATTTACCCGTGTGCTCTTATTTCTCTGAAATTGCAGAAGCTGCACTTGCTCTAGAATCCCCTCCCAAGGCAAGCAGCTTTATGGTATCCCAGGCTAGGCATTTCCTGCTAGGAACGGGGGAGCACTGAGGAAGCTCTGCAGTGCCCACCTGCCTGTGGCTGCATCCTGACGTGCCACCACTGCCTGTGTCCCAACACACTGGTCACTCTGCTCTGCTCTGACACTGATGCTGACACTTCCCCTGAGCCAGAGGAGGTTACACTCAACCTGAGAATGGGAGCTACAGGAAACTCAGCACAACCACCGTTCTCCAGAGGGAGTAACAACTACAGCTCTGTGCTTTATCCCGGAACATCCCCCTCCATGTGCCAGCAGTGCTGCCTGCAGCACTTTACCTTAACAATCGCACACCTGGTGACTGTGGAAATGCAGAACTGGAACCTGGACACAGAATATATACAGGCCATGTGTAGATATTCCAGCTCTTTCAATAGAACTGGTTTTGATCAGCAGCCTTGACCCCCAGGATGACTTGTGATGGTCTGGAACAGAAGAGCCACTGACTCCCCGGGTCTGTGAACTCCAGCTGGGCTTGCAACTGGCTCGGGCACAGCAGGACAAGCAGTTCCTGTCACAGGCCCTGACACTGCCTGCAGCTGCACCACAGAGGAAACAGCCACCTTCCAACTAGAGGAAATGGATCTTAAGAAAACAACCAAAACAATTCCAACACTGTGCTACTTTTGTACTTTGAAATCAGAAGCACTCCTACGCTATTTCAAATTAAATCCACAGTGACCTTTATATGTTGAAGCAAGCATTTGCATTCCAAAAAAAAAAAAAAAAGTCAGTTTTTTTCCTTGCTGAACAACTAAAAGCAATCTTTCTGCTGCTTTCCTCTCCTTTAAAAAGAATTACCTTTTCAACTACAGATTCCCTATTATGTGTGGTAATTACGGTGAGAGTGATTAGGAGTGATAAGAGAAATGAAATCTTTCAGTAGGCTGTTGCTCCCATGGCTGTCACCAGCAGCTGCAGCTTGGCAGGGGGCAGCAGAGGCCATCGAAGGGCCTGAAAATGCACACAAATACGGGAACAAAAATCACCCTGACATTGTTCATTGCTGGATTCCTACACTATCTCCAAAACGAGAGAGGTCCAGGCAGTCACAGCTCAGATCTCCCCAGCTGTAAGTGACCAAGTGTCTTTTCTTTCTTCCCTAACCTCCCTGCTTGCACTGGCACTCCATGCACCTGCTAAGGCACAGGAATGTGCACCCTGCAGAGCTCCTGGCCCTTCTGAAATGAAGGTTCAGATGACAAAACTTACTTGAAGACGCTCAATCTACGCAAAATCAAGGAAATGACAAGATGTTACTTACAAAACAGCATCAGACTTGTAAAGTATTAATAGCAAGTATGTAACATCAACAGTCTGCATTTATCCCTGTTATCTCAAAGCCTTTTATGTAAGTTGATAAACAGAACTATTCACCATTTATACAGGGAACCACTGCAGTGCAGTGACGTTCAGGAACTAAAATTCACCCAGTGAGTCAGTGTCAGGAGCAAGTACAGACAGACAACTTCTGCTCCCAACAGCAGATCGTGATACTTCATTCACTAAATGGTTGAGTCAGCACAGATAATTTATCAGCCTTAAAGGCCAAATCATTCTTTGTGTATATGAGACTAATGCTCCTCATTCCAGCAGGTACACAGCTGTGCAGCCTGGCCCTGTTGAGTTGGTATCAAGCAGTCAGGAAGGCAAAAGCATATTTCAGTTTTTGGGTCAGAGGAAGAAGATGAGAGATTTGGAGTTGCAGTGCAAAGGTGAAGCAGGGATCAGCTGAGATCCCCTCGTGTCAGGAAGCTTGCACAGCAATGCAGAAATCTCTGTGGCTTTTTTATTTGTTGACATCATCTTTGCTGAGTGCATGAAGATAGCAATAAAACATGCATTTCAGGCATTTTGCCTTTCTTCTAGGTAATTTCAGGCTGGCAGGTCTCCTTTGGATGCATGCTGGCTGAATCACAATGAAGGCCTTCTCCAGTAATACTTTATACTAAAATAATCCAATTAAAAAGAACTTAATTGGTGTGCAACATTCCCTACAATTTCAACATTTTAAAAATGAATAGTCTCGGTAAGTACCAGATGGTGACACGCACTAATTAATCAGGCCTGCTCAATGAAGGAGCATATGAAAATGAATGCACCTATTAGACATGTGTTTGCAATGCTGTGTGCTGCAAAAATCTCCCCCCCACTGAAAGGCTGGGATTTTCCTGAGCTGGTAACCAGCACCCTCTGGTCTCCTCTGGGATCACCACATCCTGGCACAGGTTTCCTTTGGTTCCTCCAGGGAAAATCCCTTTCCCTTTAGTGCTGCTGTCCCTGACAATGGGGCTGCAGTTTCTGTGCTGCAGAATAAACTGCATTGATCAGCCTTCTTCGGCACCAGGCCAGGCAGGGCTGCTGCACAACCACAAACCTCCCACCACTGCCAGGCCTGTCCTCAGACTGAAAAAAATCAGCAGTGGGAATTCAATCTGGGCTTCCTATACGGGAGTGCCCCAAGGCCACAAAACCACCACGGCTTTGTGGTTTGTCTGAACCACTCACAGGCACCTGGACACTCACTGATCATCATAAACCATAGAGCAAGCCTCACACAGCAGGGAAAATGGGATGGTTATTCTTTGCCAGGATTTGCTTTCTGTTTCTTTTAAATTTTAATGTCATCATAAACATTTTAAGAGACTGTTTGAAAAACCAAAACTCCTGCAGATCCTGCCTGGGTGGCAGTGGGCTGTGGAAATGCTCCCAGAGAGTGTCAAGCACTCACTTCACTCAGGGTATGCCAGGAAAACACATGGAACTAAAGAATGGCAAGAAGCACTATGGACTGGCACAACTTTGTTCCCAAATTTGCTAAAATCAGCTCACTGCAGTACTAAGCCAGGGCTCTGACTCTGACAGAGAGCACAGATGGACATTTCCATAAATGCTGGGCATGACCACTTTTGTTAAAAAGAAGTTTTATCTTGCTGCAGATACATGGGGTTTTTTTTCCCCCAGTTTTAATGTCTCACACTGTATTTTCTCTCCTTCAAAAAGAGTTCAAATTACATAAATATTTCATAATACTAAGTAAGTGATGGAAAACCTAAACATGGGTTTTTTTTTTTCCTCCCTAAAACTTGTAAAGATAAAACATAATAGAACTAGCCAAAGAACTGGAGCAAAAACCTGCCCAGGGCTAGACAATCTGTGATGTTTCAGAAGAAAACAGGCATTTCTTTGCAATTTACCTAACCCAAAGAGATAATGCCACAGAGCAAGGAAAAGGCAAGGACTATCCTCGGGATCTGCCCAGGTAATCTGAACAGATTCTGCATCACCACGCTGGGAACACACTGAGCTGTAATAAGGCCAAGCTCTGCCCTTTGCTGCTGAGGCCAGCCAAGGCAGGTATTTCAACAGGAACTCTTAGGAGTCCCAATAATAAGAATTCTTGACATTCTTAGCTGGAGATTTTTTTTTCCCTTTTGGAAAAATAAATCATCATTTAGCATGAATAAAATTTTAAATTTATTTGGTCCGTTTAGACATACATAAATTTTTATAATGATGGTCACTCAGACAAGGCTGCACAGTATATTCTTCAGGAATACTTTTTTTATTTACACGGAAAATTGATTTTTATTTTCTACTTTTAAAAAAGTGAGGTAAGCCAAACTATAAATTGTTTGCTTTCTGAAAATGGCTGTACAGCTTTCTAGGATCTAGCTGCAAATTATGGATAAGCACATCAGCTGACAGGAAAAAAAGCACAGTAATTCTAATTTCAAAAAGGTATCCTCAATTCCAGTGCATTTCAGTTTCTCCCAACTCTATTTAAGGAAAACTGTTCACAGCATATTAAGAGTGCACCTGTATGACTGTATCTTGACCAATCTAATTATCTTTGATTTCCTCTTCCTGGGCTCACTTGAAATTCTGCCCTTTGATCTTTTTTCCTTTTGTTTAAGCACATGTAAACACCCATGGAGAAGAATGAACTTTACCAAACCTCTCCAGAATGTGCTCACAACAAACAGAAAAGCAATACCTGAGAAACATGACAGTGCTTTTGTAGTCAGAAACCTGGGACCAGCTGTGGTTCTCTTTCTGCTGAGCACAGCTTGAGAAGGAAAACAGGGTGGATCAGCACTGGATTGTGGAGTCCAGAAATTCTGCAACTTCTGGTTGCTGAAAGCTCTCTCCCTTGCACTCCTGCAGGTCTTGGCTCCAAAGATCTGAGTGCTGATGCAGCAAAACCCACAAGTGCCGACCCCCCAAGCCCCCCCAAAACCCCATTTCAGTTCAGAGAATACCTTGTGGATAGCAAAATACAAAACAGCATTGGAGAGGATGGGGAAGGATTGACTAAAAAGTAAGCAGACACCCTGAGGTGTCAGGGCAGGTAACCCAGGAGGGAGGGGCTGGCTCACAGCCAGGGTAAGATCAGCTACAAGAGTGAGGCTGCAGCGCAGTGGACACCCTCCAGTGGTCTCAGCCCCCCCTGGGAGCCTTAGGAGTCATTAAATAAAGACTTGGCAGGATTAAGTTTAAAAATAAACCACTATGTGCCATTATAAAAAAAATGAGGTATTAAAAATAACCGATAAATTGCAGGCAACAGCACAGCAGGGCTGGACTGTGCAGAGCCAAGACTTGTGGAGAAATTCAGGAACCAGGTGGCTGAACTGTGCAAAATTACAGTCCCTTCCTTATCAGAGCCAGGCATCAGTGCAGCACAGGGTGAAGGGACGTGCTCTTTATCACAACTTCTGGGAAGGAAACCTCCTCTTCCTACCAAACAATGAACCAATGGGCAAAAGAGAAATGGCACAATTTTATTTTAAGCTTTTAAGAAGTTCTCTCCAGTTCCTAATGGCAGGGCATGCAAATGGTGTCACAGCACACGCCAGGCAGCCAGCAGATTACATGCTTTCTGTGTGAGAAAATCAGCGACATGATTTACTGAGTATTGTGCTCAGTTCTATTTATGACATCTCAGGAAGAAATGCTGCATAAAACAGCCACAAAAATATTTTAATATGGAAAGCTTTTCATCCCTTCAGTGAAACAAAAAGATTAGGATAGTTTAGTTCAGAATTGAGACAAATAAAATAATATAATAGTACATTAAATGATCCGTCACATAAAGAAGACAGACTGGGTGCGCCCATTTAGTGTCTATCTCAAAAAAAAAAAAAAAAGTAATAAACCCAATGCAGCATATTTACATCTCCAAAAAGAAAATGATTCCACATAAAACGCTTCCTGAAACAAGCTGGCACTGAGATCAAGGGGTCAATGCATTCAGAGGAACAAGCAGACATTTACACATGGGATGAGCCACTGATTGTATGAGGTGGGGTCAACTCCAAGCTCCCAATTTCAGTGCTTAAAACCAACATTAACCATTGCAGTGGGGAAGAGGATTATTACCAGATTGCTCCTGTGCTGTCCATTGGAGAAGCCTGGGCAGGGTGAGGCTGGGCCTGACTGCTCCTTCTCTTGCCACATCCTGCTCTTGACTCCCAGCAGTTTTAATCTGATACAGCCAAATCACCCCATGGTGCAAGAACACGGGATGGATATCCCATCATCTCCCACTGGCAAGGTCAGGCCTTCCTCTCCTCCTCCCACCCTTTGTCCCAGCCTTGTAAGTCAGTCCTGGACCATCCCTTGTCTTCATCTCTCCCTTTGTGAGTTCGTGTTTGCTGCTGGGCACAGCTGGGGCCAAGGGACTGTGTCACACCCACAGGTGCTGCAGGGACCTGGACAAACCCACAGCAATGCCCAGGTCAGGCAGTGGTAATCAGCAAGGTAAGGAAGCCAGGTGGAAAGAGATTACTAAAGATTAGCACTGTTTGAAGCCTGTCACACTACAGGATAGAAAAATCAGGGTAAGGTTACAGAGGAATGATAGAAGAGGGATTTTGCTCTAAAAATAACCAGATCAATTTAACTTTTGAAGACGCACACATTACTAGTTTATGGTGGAAAATATAAATAAATATAAGCCCTATACTGCTGTCTCATTCACTATGTGGTAGAGCAATGCCTGGAAAGGGCCTGAATCTTTGTAAAAACTCCTCCAGTTTCCCATTCCACAGCAACCATCTCCTCCCACTGCCATCTGCTTGGTGCACTCATTTTGCCTCATTCCTCACATCTATGATCAAAGACAGACATTCTAATTTGAGGGCCTCTTTGATAATCTTGAGAAACCAGCTACAGGTGATTTTTTGACCATCAAAGCTGGTTCCAGCAGCTTACTCTCACTCAGGCTACTCTTCTAATTAGGGTGTCATTTATTCATCCCAATGAGCTACTTCACCAGGCAAGATGAATGTAAGAAATTTTAATCTGCAGTCGTAAGCCAGAGCAATGAAATGAGTGATGAGCTCCAAGTCAAAAGGTTAAAGATATTAATGTTTACTAGTGTTGAAGTTTACAACAGATAATTTCTTTGCTTATTCTACTTATGCTTTGCCTAAAATCCATCCTCATAAAATAGCAAGCCACCACTGATAAGAATGTTATTAGGGATAAAAAGGACCAGCACAGATGAAATTCAGAAAAGGAATTAGGAGGTGCTGGCACTGTATGCTTTTAGCATACATAGTAAGAATTGATTTTTTCCTTATTCTGATGATTAAGTGTTGTGCCTGCCAGTCCACAACACCCCAGTGCTCCAGGCACTTCATGGGGGCTCTGTGTGCAGCCCTTTCCCTTCCTGGGCCCAGGAAAGGACCAACAGCCAAACCCAGGGCACCTCACAGTCAGCATCAGCTTTTTAAGCTACCAAAAGAGACAAGATGTAGGGCAGGAAAAACACCCCAACAAAACCCCAGTAATTCATTTTAGTTCCCAAAATCTGATTCCATACTTTAAAATAATCCACATATGGAAAACTATGCAGTCATTAAATATAATCAAGGACAGAATCAGAAAGGAAATGCAACAGAAACCCTGCGTTAGTTTTTATCTTTCCAGTCAATGACTGTTTTTTTTGCAGCTGGGGAATTTGTTCAATTTACTCCACGAGAGAAGAAACACCCTGCATTTTCACAGACAGATGTTTAAACCACTACTAAATTTTTAGCCAGCGCCGTAAGGGGAGCCAAGGGGAAGCAGGAATGACTTGCTGCTCCCGAGCAGGCTGATCCAGGCAGGAAAGCCCTGCCCTCATTGCCCAACTGCTGTGGGGCAGCAGGAGCAGGCAGCTGCATCCTGCCCCCTAAAAACACCAGGAGCCAAACCTAAAAACTTGGCTTTTGTTTCCTATGTCCTTGTTCGCTATACTATCATATACTACTGTATCTTTCTTCGTTCCAAACTTTTCTCAGTTGCTGCAAATTTTGAGATCTCAGCCTTTTCTGTTTGAAGCCTGTTTCTTCAGCTCCTAAAAGTCTTCTTTTGCTTTTAGTGTTTCCCACAGCTGATCCCAGAGCCCTGCCCAGCCGGGCTGGCCCAAGCCCCACCTTGCTGATCATACCTGGGCACGGCAGCCAGCAGCCCAGCCAGCACTCCTGGATCAGGACACAGCAGGAAACAACAAAGATGAAGCACAGCAAACGAGCCCTAGCAAAGGGAAGAGAAAGAAAATCACCACCAACGTTCAATTCTCTTTCTTTAGTTCTTCTTTACCGACAGAAATGTTTTCCTAAAGGAGCTGATTGCCAAACGTAAATTTTGCTACTTGTGCTTGACAGAAGCCTGAGAATGCAAAGCTTTTTGTAGCCAGAAAAAAAACACAATGTGAATTTTCTATTCTTGCACTGCTGAGATGACTCAATACCGGTCCACAGGGGTCTGAAGGTAAAAGAACCACACTCATCTGAATTCCTTGGCTTTCAAAGGAGGTTTTTATCACAGAATACTTTATTAGCAAACAGGAACCACACCAGGAACCACACCAAGCCCAGGGCAATTACCTTTTGTCCCTGCCGTTCCCAGTGAAAGGGGCAAGGCTGCTATCACCTGCTCTCTTGGAGGGTCCTGAGGGAGCCTTATTCCTGCCATGTGCAACACTGTGGTATTTGGAAGTAATTTGTTTATAACAAAAACCAGCCCAAGACAGCAGCCACAGCAGCAGCACCAAGCTGCACAGCACCAGCAAAGCTGCCCACTGCTCCCTGCTGAGCTCCTGGGCTCTGTCCCTCTGGACTGCTCAGGAGACATCAGGGTGTTCCCCTGCAGGAGGAAACTGCCCAGGCTTCCTTGCTGCTGCTCACCCCTGCTTTGCACGTGGAGGGGAAGTTCATGCCAGGCCTCCCCAGGATGGCCACAGAGGAGACTCTGCAGTGCTTAACCTTTGCCATTGATACAGAGAAAAAGGAGCTCTGGCAGATTTCAAGGTTCTGGGCTCAACCTTGGCTTAATTAGTGGTGGTGGCATATGTTCTGTGATGGTTACATAAACAGGGATGGGATCCCAATCGGTGGCCAAGGGGTTGCCATGGTAACTGTGACAGCCATCAAGCTGCCTTACTCATCGCTTTTGCCCCCATACTTCAGAAGCACTTCTGGTTCTACTTTGCTATTTTCAAATAAAAATATGAATAAACAGAGCTCTCTAGCCTTCTCTGGAAACGAAGCTGCCCAAGGCTTTAACCACCAGTGACATTTGTGAGTTGTCAGCAGCACCCTTGGGCTGCTGCTCTCCAAAGACAATGCCATGTTTCTGGAGCTTCACACCGGGGACAAACAACAGAACAAAGCCTTCCACTCCTGGAACAGATCCCTCCACACCTGCAGTGCAGGCACTGCCCTTTGCAGTCCAGACTGTTAGCCAGAACTCATGAGAATCATGTGCTCATGCCTTCCACAAGCTTTTGAGCAGCTTCGCTTCTCTCAGTGCCACCAGGCAAGCCTGGCCTAAAATCTTTTATTCCCAGTTTACAGCTGTACAAAATAAATAAAATGCATTTCCTCCACCTTTTTTTTTTTCTCCAGTATAGCCAGTGCTATATCTCTGCATATCTCACATATTTCAAATCTCCTGCTCTCCTTATTTACATTTTCTTTCAGATTGTTCATTAAAAACCCTGACTAATTTTAGGACAAAGATTAATACAGAGCATCCTGCTCAGTAACGGCCTCCTACCTACAACCAGTTTCAGACCTGGCACCTATAGCCAGGCCTAACCCACAGAACATCCACTGCATTTTCACCATTTTGGTTTCTCGGTAACAACATAGAAAAATGAAATAAAAACACACTAGATTTTAAAGTTAATTTAGCCTTTTGTATACTTGTTAACCAAGTTATCTATTTATACCTCACTGAAATCCAGCACCTGCAAAGACCATATACAGAGGCACAAGGAAGACAGGAAACATGGTTTTTCAAATACAATGCATTTGTGTTTCATTTTAAAGCTGTTTTAAAAAGGAAGCCTTTTGTTTGCAATAGTATCCAGCAGTTATTCAACAGAAAAACCAGTCTCAGTAATCTGAATAAAGATTAAATGCTAAATTTTTTGGATTTCAGTGCAGAAATATTTTTGGCATAACCAGAAAATGAGTCACTACTAACTTCACCTTCTATGACTGTTTCAAATACAAATCATTTCTCATCTGACAATCACTTGGCTTTTAACGTCAGCTGTTTTATAAAGCCTTTTGTTGAAACCTAGTATGTGAACAGGGATCCCAAAGCCTTAATTTTGAGAGAAATTGCAGTATGACAAACTCAATAAAGGCAGGAGAGTTGTTTGGATGCCTGAATGCCGTATGTAAAAAAACCCAATCAAAAATGATGAAGTTCAATAATAGGAGATTTATCAGCTCCCTGGATACAGGTGTAGGATTGGCCTCTTGGTTGCTTCCTAGAGCAGAGCTGAGAAACTGAAGCAGATCTGCTCTGTGCTGTGCAGGCCTTCAAAATTCATGTTAATACAAAAATATTAGCTACATAAAAATACTTGTTTCTCCTTTTTCTCTTTCTTTAGAGAGCAAAGTGGTTTCCTTACTTCCATATGGTACTGCAGGAACAGGAAAAGTGGCGAGACAGTGGTTGTAAGGAGCAGCTCTGCACAACTCCTGTTCACCTGTGGCTGTGCCAAAGTCAGGTCTGGGTGGCTTCCAAGAGCAGCCCCTTCCCTTCCCTTCCCTTCCCTTCCCTTCCCTTCCCTTCCCTTCCCTTCCCTTCCCTTCCCTTCCCTTCCCTTCCCTTCCCTTCCCTTCCCTTCCCTTCCCTTCCCTTCCCTTCCCTTCCCTTCCCTTCCCTTCCCTTCCCTTCCCTTCCCTTCCCTTCCCTTCCCTTCCCTTCCCTTCCCTGACACAGGTGCCCCAGCCACAAGCCAGGCAGCCCCAACTCCCTGCACTGCTGCTCCAGCCCAGAGCTCCTCCAAGGCTGAGCTAATCCTTAACAAAAGGACGGGCTGATAATGCTAATTAGCTTTGTGTAGTCAGGAGATAGACTGGAGCCACTATCTCTAATGTCCTATGTTAAATCTCTTCTCTCCCCATAAAGCCCGGTACATTAACCATGTCTTATTTTCCCATTTTTCAGGGAGCCTGGATGGATTGTAATGCACATGGATAGACTGAAATGCTCAGCAGATGATTTTGCTTAAATCTCAAGTAAGACAAATGTGACGAGATCTTCAATCACTGCCCTGGGATGTGTGGGCGATGTCTTACATTGCACGAGGAACAGCATTTGGAAAAACTCCGTTTGCACTCCTCAGCCACTGTACTCTTTTAATTACTTGCTAAACTTGGGAGAAAGAACTGGAAAGGAAAAGGGCAGAGGAGACTTCCCAGAGATAATGAGATGGCTGCCTGCTGAAGTAAGGCAAGCAGCATCATTAATGGCTGAGCTAAAGGAGGAACAGGCAGATCCCTCCCTCAGCCCTGCCTCCTTGGCAGCAATGGGGTGTCTGCAGTCCCTGCTTTGCAGAAAGACACCAAGCTCCAGCAGCCAGTGCCCTACTTGAGTCAAGGTGTTTGTCTCACAGGGTATGATGGAAGATTTCAGTCTGAGGTTCTGCAGAAGTAATAAAATAAATTCTGCTTCAAATCTCCACAAACCTTTAATATGCCAGGAAACAGAGACAAATGAAAGTCTTGAAAGGTCCCTGGAATTTTACTACTTGCTATGCCATTGCATTCCCTGGTGCACACTTCATCTGTACTAAAAATTCAGTGCAAAGAAATAAATTAGGAAGAGCTGTCACGCTAATTTTTTTTTGAAGTCCAATTTCAATCTTCCCTATGAAAAATGTGATTTGAAAACTCTTGTAGATATTATTATCCAAGGACTACAGGGTTTTTTAATCTGTTTGGGTGGATTTGATGAGCTGCTCCACACCAATGTTGACAATACCTTTGTTACCTTCTAGATGCAAACGTGGGAGCATTTTCTCCAAGATCCTGCATTATGCCTGCTCCTAAACACACTTCCAAGAGTCCTCAGGTGAGTACATACTTTTCTTACAGAGGCAGCCAAGCTCTGATTCTGACATGCTCAGAGGTCATGCATCAGGTTCAAAAGCTTTGCACAAGTAAAGCACAGCAGAGCATTATTGCCTCTCAACATTATTATGGTAATAGCTAGTGATAGATGTAATGCCACAAGTGTAATTGAAATGTAAACTAAACTGTTGATAGTCTCCTTCGATTGTCCTTTGCTAATTATGAAAATAATTCTAATAATTACTGTGCCCAGAACATCTGGGAAGGAGATCAAAATCAGTATCTGAAAATGAAGTACAGTAGTAGTCCAGGGGTTAAAGTCACATAAATGGTGCCTTCTTTAAAAATATACCTCTATAGCCTGCATACTGCTGTAGCACAGAAGTATAAATTAGACATATTTATAAACACACAGACACAAAAGGGAAGAAATCACAAGTATTAGATCTGTTGGGATATTCTGAGATCTTCAGATTGAGATCTACAGAAGACATACACATCACAGGCAGCAAGCCTAAAGTAAGTGTGACCAGATAAAAGGGGACTTGAATCTGAGAAAATATGATTACAAAAGAGAAATACTACACTATTAATGAATTCCAGGAAGAATTAACTTAGCCAGCTTATGCAGGGAAAGATGTTAAACTCGGGCTGGTTCAGAGCCCATGCCATGGAAAGCAGCCTGTCAGAACCTGCTGGGCAGGATGTGCCTCACCCAGCCAGAGCCTGCTGGACACCAGGGACCACAGGGGATGGATCACAGCCCTGCCTTTGGCCAGGATCCCCACTCTGCCCTCCAGAAGGTCTGCTGGACCAGCCCCAGCACTGGGGGCATCTCACAGAATCACTGGGTTGGAAGAGACCTCCAGGATCATCGAGTCCAACCCAGCCCCAACACCTCAACCACAGCACCAGTGCCACATCCAGGCTTTTGTTGAACACATCCAGGGGTGGTGACTCCACCACCTCCCTGGGCAGAGCTGTGTCCTCTCCTTCTGTCAGCTGCTGCCTGGAGAAAGAGACCAACCCCACCTGCCCCAGCCACCTTTCAGGGAGCTTAGAGAGTGATAAAGTCACCCCTGAGTCTCCTTTTCTCCAGGCTGAACACCCCCAGCTCCCTCACAGCAACCCCAGCAGCACCACATCACACAGACCCCCACATGGTGTGCCAAGTTCCAACGGGTAACTTCCAATCCCCATAATGCACTCCAGCTTTTAAAAACAAATAATAATAACAATAACTTTTAAATGCAAGTCTTCCATTCATATAGTAACCTTGTGGACATGAGAACATGAAATTTATGGCAATAATTTTATAAGGGAGAAGGGGAGAGGTTGTAATAGGATTATGAGCAAGGAACTTCCAAACCCAGTTCTAAAATTATCTTCAGCTTTAACAAATCACAACTCTACCCCCCCTCTCCCTTTTGCTTATTCCTAAAGCCTTTCTTCTTTCTCCTCTTGTGCTTAATCTGATCTAAATTCTTTCAGGATGTCAAGGGGATAAATCTGCTATTAAGAGCTACTAGTTTCCATTTGCTTTTTAGAAGTGGGTGTGTGACAACACTCTGAGGCATTACACAGGCAATTAGGTATGCACAGGATGCCCTGCTCCAGAGAGACAATATGCAGAGAAGTGGAGGCTAAAACACTCCTGCATTAACAGGAGGACCCTCCAAGTGCTGTGCAGAGTGTGCTCCAGAGCCACTCAATTGTCCCACAGTGTCACTATTCCAAGCAGAAGACATTTAACTCTGTTTTTTCCGAGACCAAAGCATCAGCACAGGAATCGGGGATTTATCCAGTGCCAGTAACAAGATTTCTGCAACTTAAATGTAAACGATGCATGAAAAATGTGTTCTTATGAGACATTAAACACCAGCCAAGTGCTTTAACAGAAAAGTAGGGAACACCCCAATGATCTCTGTGTTTTGTCATCACCAATGACTGCAGCCCTGAGGAGCCTCCAGCTCCTGCCAAGCCAGTAGCAAATCAGGGCTCAGTGCAGCTTCGAAGAAATGATGGGACTTTCTTCTGTGCATTCAGAAAGAGACAGCCATGAAGCATTGCCTCGCTAAATGTTATAAAAGTTCTTATAAATATTCATGTGCAGCATTTGTACTCTGAGTATTTAATCATTTCTTTACAAGAAAGGAACAGGGAGAAGGGGAGAGAAGAAACTACTGTTTCTTCAATTCCAAAGAGACCAAGGTAACATCAGAGGCAAACTTGTGCACAGGTGATTTATAAATTAGTCAGCACCAAACCCAGAAACCTACAAAAAAAGAGGTTTTTTTTTTCAGGTAGATTTTTTTTTTCATTACATCTGAAGTTACACAATAGTTTGCAGGTATTAACCTAATGATTTCTCTGATCATTTGAATGACTTGCATTTTGATCCTTTGAAATTTTTACATCACTGGCTTTTGAAAAACAAGCCTGATCTGTTGCTTCTGACGTTTGTGTGAAGACAGATTCAGCTGGCTGCACTGTGCACTCCAAAGCCCCCTGTTGTCCCAGGTGAACCCAGCAGCAGAGCAGCAGCACGCAGGGCTGGAGAGGCTCCGTGCCCCTGGATCCATCCCCTCCCAGCTGCTGGCTAACACAGCACTGCTGAGCCCTGCCAGCATCCCGTGCAAGCTCCAGCCATGGCACACAGCCCTTGATCGAGCCCCTCAGACCTAAAGTTTATCAATACTGCTGAGAATTAGTATAGATTCCTGTAATACATGCTGATAATACAAAAGCCTGCCTTCACAAGCGGCTTGTGCACAAAGGAGAAAAGATGTTGCAAAACAGCTTTGACATCAAATTATAAACCTAATAGAAAAGCTAAGAGATGTGGAGCAATAACACCTGAACTGCTCAGAAATCACCCAGCAGAGACAGCAGTGAGGGCTCCTGCCTTGCTGTGATGTGGCCTCCAAGCCAGAGCAGGAAAGCCTGGGACACTTTTCCCTGTCCTCCCAGCCCAGAACAGCCTTTCCTGCCAGAGACACGTGTTGCACTGAGGCTGGGCTACCAGTGCCTTTGCAGGCACCACACTCTGCATGCACCTCCCCAGGCAGGATGCTGGAGCTCCAGGAGAAAATAACAACCTAAGATGTTTATTGCTGCAGGCCCAGCTCCTTCACACATGCCTTGGCTGGCAAGCAGACCCAGTGCTGGCTGAACAGGCTGGGCAGCAGCAGTAACAGTGGAAGAAGATTATTGCTGTGGTGCTTCTGGTTCCCTGTTGGATCAGCCAAGGCAGATTCCTGCCAGCTGTACCTGTCTGTGCTCTCAGGTGGATTGGACAACTCTCCACAGAGTCACTCCAGGCCCATGCCATGTTTAGAATTACAAAGCAAAATGAAAAGTGGTGCTGCCTTTTGCTTCCCTCAGGAAAACTGCCTCTTGCAAATGGTTTTATCATTTTCATTATATCCTGTTTGATTTGCTTTACCATCTTGACTGGAACAATAGCTAAGACATAATAGAAAAAGATTTTTCCACAGGCTGGTTCTAATTACATTAAATCTCAAGTGAGATAGGACATTTAAATAAGAAACAACAACTGCAGAGTCTGAGATAATGACATACCAAGATACCAGGCTTTTTGAGAGAGCCATTAAAATGATGCATGAAGCATTACAGCTACTCCAATCTGGTTTCAACACGAAAGCCATTCCTTCTGTGGCACTGGGCTGCAGAGAGAGGTCAGCACTTACTGCACTCAATGTGCTACTCAACAATTAGGAACCATTATCCCTTATGCTGAAGCTGCAACACAGACACAGGCTGGAACTTCTGGAGGAGGTGAGGCAGCTGGGAATGCTGGGTCCCCGGGGTCAATCACCCCATGGGCCACAAAACAGAGTGGAGGAGCTTCTGAAGAGCTCTGGGGTTTTGTTGCAAGTCGTACCTTTAACATTTTGTCATCATAACTGAATTGTCTTCATTTCCTGGAAAGCACATCTTTGGATTTTCTGGAAAGCCCTGAAGTACAGACACACAAAATGGAGACAGTGGCTGTGTGTCCTGCCAACACAGTGGAACCTGTCACAGTCCCACTGCTCATCTGTTTAACCTCAGAGCCCTGCACAGCTGTGCTGCCAACACTGCTGCTTATGGGGCCCTGCAGTCAAGGCCCCTGCTGGAAATCAAAACCAACTGTGGGGAGCCTCCCCTGTGCCTCCCTTTCCTTTGGCTGCTGAGGGCTAACCCAGGCCAAAGGGAAGAGAAGGGCTGGCCTGAGGGGATCCAGGGCACAGACAGCACTAAGGGGGGTGGCAGTGCTCATCTGCTGGAGGGCAGGAAGGCTCTGCAGAGGGACCAGGACAGGCCAGATCCATGTGCCAAGGCCAACTGAGGTTCAGCAGGGTGAAGAGCTGGGTCCCATCCCTGGCTGACAACTCCCTGCAGTGCTACAGGCTGGGCCAGAGGGACTGGCAAGTTCCCAGCAGAAAAGGACCTGGGCAGCAGCTGAACAGAGCCACATGTTTTGTTAACTTCCCTGAAGCCCTTAGAAGACATTTGTAAGCTAAAATTAGATGGTCATGCTCACCTTCATGTACCCTCACCACTTCTCCTGACACCTCTGAAGAGCCCCAGCTTTCACACTGCAGCAAATGCACCTGTGGTGGAGAGGAAGGGTTGGTTCCTGTCAGCTCAGGGAGCTGAAGAAGATCAGCAGTGAGCACCAACACTCAGCCAGAGGAACAAGGCTGGGAGGCCAGGAGCAGCAGGGAGGCTGCTCCTCCCTCTGCTCACCAGGAAGGGTCAGGGGAGGCTCCAGCAGGTGAAGAGCAGCAGGTTTTGTGCAGCACCATGGCCTGAACAGATCCTGCTCTGAAGTTCTGGGGCTCACACTGACTGCCCTTTTCCACCCCCCTGTTACTGGCACAGAGCTTCCACCCTGGATCCCACTGAAACACCAACATGCACTCTGACATGCAAACTACAAAAAAAGGCTGTTTCAGCCCCAAATAGAGGAATAAGTTGCAAACTTGCCAGTGTTGCTCATGAGTTGAAATAGAGGCTGGTAACAAGAGGCTGCCCAGGTCATGATGACCTGAGAGCTGCAGGGAGCTGAGGAGTGTCTCCCCAGGCCAGGCCATCCCTGGGAGCCAGTGGCAGCACTGCAGGGCTGGTAACTCAGCAGCACAAGGGCAAAACCCAGAGCCTGAATCCCACAAACAGGCTGTGATCTGTGGCACTTGCAGTGCTGGATCCCACAACTCCTCACTGACTGCTCTGTCACACAATCCTGATTTGCCATCCAACTTCCTTCCTGCACAGGCTGGTGGTCTCTCATTACCACAAAATTTACAGAGAAGATTTCAGCTTTTATAGAACCCACTGTGCTTTCTAAAGATCCACCTTTTCTTGCAGTCAACTGAAATAACACTTTCTGTCTATGGCTCCTGGGGGTTGTTTTCTCTTTTTATTTTTTAAAAATTTATTTAGAACTTGCAATGCCTATGTCTCAGCCAGACTGTCAGGGATGTTAATGAGATTTATCTGCACAGTCTCTCTCACTCTCTGCCCCCTTTCATTCTTTGACACACAAGTGCTTTTATGTTGCAGGAAATGAGGACAACAGAAAGCTGCAGATCCCATGAATGTAAAAATTGTCTTGAAGGCATGGAACAATCCAGCCCTAATTACAGCCAGCTGGAGCCTGCTCTCTTTGCACTGATACTTAGATAATTAACTGAATACTGACTGATGCAAGGCTCAAGTATGTCACTACCACTCAGATATTCAAGGCTAATTTTTGTATCCATCACCATCATCAAGCTTAATAGATATGATCAGCTAAACTCTTGAAAATCAGTAACACAGAGTCATAGTAAGGCAAGGACTATTCTTCCTTCAATGAGCTTGGTGCCATCTTTCTTTAGCTGCAGAAGAAATGCCTTTTACATTAACATGGCAAACTCATACATTTTGATCCATTTAATACCTGTAAATTCACTTACTTAAAGCCCTAAACTTAAATACACTGAAACCACAACACTGATGTAATAAAATACACCCCAGACTGTTCCAGTGGGCATTACTGGAGTAATACCTGTTTATTTCTCATACTCTGGCATCTTTAAATCAGTGGGTGTGTGCATCCTCCTCAGTAAGCCTTATATGGATGTTGAAAGCAAAGAGTTCTATGCTGAAAAGCAAATATCCTGATTTGACTGCCAGTGCACATATCTGAAACTACCACAGGAGGGGACAGCAGAGACAGTGCTCAGGAAATCTGAAATGTCTGTAAGTCAGAACTGCTGCTGCACTTCTCCTCCTGCATGGAACAATACATGTTTAGATTGTGAGGTACCTGAAACTGTGCTTTTGGCAAAAAAACTGAAAGAGGAAGTCAGTACCAACAAGAGAAAGTTGTCTTAGCTCCATTCCCAGCAGTGCTTTCCCTGAAAACGGGGATTTTTGGATAGATTCAATCCCTCTGACTGGTTTACAGCTGCACTGATAACAGAAAACAAGATGTCACTACTTGTTATCAAGTGGTGCTTTTATTCCTAGTTAGTAATTCAAGAAATGACTGTGAAAAATTTGAAGTATTTTAACCTGGTAAAGATGTTCATGAGGACAGCAATGCAGCACAGTAAAGGCACAGTAAAAGAGAAACAGAACTAATCAGTAACTGTTAGGTCTTGGGTAGGGCTATGCAGCAGATAAGCCACATGCATCTCAGCAGCCTGCAGGGCTCTCAAAAAATCTGGGTGGGGAGGCAGGAATCTAAAGAATCCGGAATAGGGATTCTTCTCATTTTGTATTTTATTTGTCCTCGCACCTTCTTATCTAGTAATGGAAAAATAAACAATCCCAGTTATGTTTGCACATGGCCTACCATACTCCTTCAGTAGGAAAAGTCTGAATTTTGTGAAATACCTTTGGAATGCCCCTGTAATGTAAATCACAAAGCACTGCCACCACGGTGCAAGTTAAAGTGTAACCTGCAGTTTTCCCCAAGAGAATACACAGAATTTATATCACCAGAAATGGAAAGCAACAGAACAAAAATAAAAGCTTAGCAAAAGAAGTAGGTTAACTCATAGAGAGAATGATATATAAGACAAGGCTGAAAAAGAAAGCAAGGCAGGTATTTTTGGAAATATTTTGAAGTCTCTTTCAAGCCCTGCCTATTTGCCTGTGAAGTATTTCTGCTTAAAATATAGATATGCTAATGCCCATATTTAAGATAGTGATGATTGGGCTGAAAGAGCTCCTCTTTGGAAGAACAAAGGAAGAAAGACTGTGCACCATCAGCAGCTGGTTCTGAGTGCATTTGCAGACTTATCCTGGGGAGAGTTAGGGAATCACAGAATCATTAAGTGTTGAAGGGGCCTCTGGAGGTCATCTAGTCCATCTCCAGGGAAATGGATGTTTGAGAGGAAAAGCTGCATTCTGGATAAATTGAAGAAACTTTTTGATTCTGAGAAGCCTCCAAAACTCCAATTATTTTGTGTTGAAGGGGGCATAAGAAGTGTTGCTGCAGGTGCTGGAGTACCCAAGGGCACCCAACACTGCCCAGAGCCTGGGGACAGTGGCACTACCTGCATTCCATGGAGATGATTATTGCTTGCAGCAGGTTCAAATGTGTTAATTATCTTTTTCACCTAGAAGTTCATAGTCTTCTTAATTAGCAGGATCTGAACTGTATGCAGGTTTTTGTTGGGTATTTTTTTTTTTTGGTTTGGGATTTGTTTTTCTGTTTGGAAGAATGGGAATGTGTTTCTTGCCAAGGCCACATCACGTAATAACAGACTAGAGAAAAATGAAAGGACCCAGCGTGAAAAACACAATGTAATAATCACCAACTGAGCAGCTGATAAAAGAAATGACAGAGCAAAACACAAGTTTCACAAGATGGAAATTCAGGGAAAGTCAATTTGTTTCAAACACTGAGCAAATGAAAAGAGGAGACCTCACCACAAGCAAGGCCTCTCACCTCCCAAGCACTGAAAATCCCCTCCTCCTGCAATGAGCAATCTGCCATCCCACCACAAAAGGAGCTGCACGACCCCCAGCAGCAGAGCCAAAGGGAAGAGCAGGAGCCCCACACACTTACAAGATGATTTTTTCCATTTTGTCCTGGTTATTTGAAATTTCCAGCCACCACATGGGCATGAATTCAGCAAACACAGCATCAGCTGCCTTCCATCAGCTGAACTGAACAAGGACAGGGCTTTTAACACACCTGTGATGGGCACATTTCAGAGAGAAGTCCAAGTGAAAACAGAGACGACTGCAAGCATGAAAAATCTGCACTGCCCTCTGGAAAGAAGGGCATATAGGGACATGGAATAAATATTATTAAGTTATTGTTCCTCAGTCTGTCAATGTTTCCATTTTGAATCAGCCTTCAGCCATTAAAACCTCAGCTGGAAAAGCCTGGCTGAACCTGACAAATGAACAACTCATGTCTCGGGAAGAAAAAAGTTTTTCCTTAACCCCTACCTCAAACACATCCTGACTTCAGTATCTTCAGCTTCTTTTGAGATAAATACCCTCAATTTTGCATCTTTCCTTTGTACATGTGTACTAGCAGTTAAGATGTTCCCCTGTGTGCTCCCTGTTTCACCCTGAGGGAAGCAGCTGGCCTGCTCTGCACAGGGAGCACACCCAGCACAGCCCTCTGTGCCCAGTGCTTCTCCAAACTGCAAGCACACAGAAACTGATACAGCACCTGGAGCCTGGAAAACTGGCCAGGAGTGCACGAAGGAAATGCACTCTAGAAATGTCAGATCATTAAAGGAACGTTATTCTGGGTCATTATCCTAACCTAAAAATCCATCTAAGCCAGTAGCCCCTGCAGATAGCTCACTTGATCTGCAGCTCACATGGATCACAACAGGCTCCTCCACAGTGCCAGCATCTTCTGCTCCTTCCCTGCTCTATGTGCCAAGGCAAAGAGCAGCACAGAGGCTGCTGCTGCTCCTGGGCAAACAGGGGCTCTGCAGGAGTCAGTGGGCAGTCTCCTCATGCACACAGGGCTCGTGCTCTGTGTGGTGAGGGAGCCTCTGCAAACACCTTCCTGGTGCAGTTTTTCAATGGAAAGCATCCCAGGGAATGTGCCAGGGTCCTGTGTGTGGGACAGGAGCCTGAGAGGGTTTTCAGAAGAACCCTCTGGGATGGCAGCTTGCTGTGTGGCTGCAGAGCCAGGCAGGGTGAGGTGTGGGAGCTGCCCAGAGCCTCCCATTGTTACTGGGAAGGTGGTGACTTCCTCTTCATTGAATCTTTCCTCTTATTTTGCTCTTCCTTCCTGATGATAAATGCATTTTTTATTATTCCAACCAATTCAACATTACTTTTAGAAATTTTATCACTCATTCAGCTTTCAGTCAGTGAGTCAAGCGGAAAAAATGTGTTCTGAAGCTGAGAGAAAACCCTCCCATTTAAAATCCCTCAGCCAAGAGCACCTCCCAGGCAACATCCTCCAGCTGTTCTCAGACACAGAGAGAATATGTGCACTCCATCAGTTCCCACCTAGGCCACTCCAGAGCATCTCCAGCAGGAAGGGGATCTATCTGCCCAGAGCTGCAACCCCTGCCTCTTCCCAGGCCTCATCCCACCCAGCTCTTCCCTCAGCTACAAAACCCTCTTTGTGCTCAGCTGATTGCCACTTTCCTGTGCCAGCAGAGGATCTATCCCCCAGCATTGTTCACCCTGTTCTGGGCCTCTGAATGTCACTTTTATCAGCTAAATAACAGTAATTTGAATGCAGAAACAACGATGGGAACCTATTTCCTCAGCTGAAGTCCTTGTCCCAGGCAGATTTACAGTTGGTGCTGTTTTGGTAAAGGCTGGATGCATGAAGAAGTTGCTCTGCCAGGCAGGGAAGTACAAGGGAATAGACAAAACACCTTCCAGTTTCCTCTAAAACAATGATGGTTACAACCTGTTTGTCTCCTCTCCTGACCTGCACACAGACAAGCCAAGGAGGTGCATTTTCTGCAGTGAGAATGGGCAAGAGTTTGTGTCTAGGACTGCTTTGAAGCTTGTGCTGCTCATATTTCTGCCTCTAAAGTGCCCTACAGAAACCAAACATCTCACTGGAGTGCTACAGCTCCAAAACTTCTGCAAAACAGACATGAGAGCTGGAACTGTCTTTTTCTTGTTCTCATTAGCCACGTGAGGGAATCAGATCTAAGCATCTGTGCACACCTTCAAAGAGAAGGGACTGCAGGGCTACAGGGAACAACAGAGAAAAGGCATTAACCAGAGCACAGTAAATCTGAAAGCTTGAAAGAAGAAAAACATTTTTCTTTTAAGTTCTTTTTGAGCTCCATTTGTCACCACTGCAGACAGATGGAATCTGCCAGCTCTCCCTTCCTGCCAATGCAGCAGCAGACACTGACATGGTACAGAAACAGCTCCTGAAGATGGGAACTCAGTGAGGGAAGAACCTGGCAGCCTCCTGAGCACCTGATGCACTGGCTGAGCTCTCAGCCCTTGCTTGGGAGGCTCCTTAGTGCTGCTCTGACTGGGCTCTAACAGAGACACAGACAAGGGCCTCAGTGTGGCTTTCAGACAGAACTCCATCAGTGCTGACCATTTCCTGCAATCCCACCCTTGACCTCACAGACATTCAGACACAATCTTTCTGGGGCACTGACTGCTCTCCCACTGAAGTTCTAACACAGCCTGTGATACAGGGGTGGAATGAATACCTCACCTGGACTGGGAAATAAGAACAGGGATATTTGTCAAGTTCAGAAATGCAGGTCTAATTTCTCTACCATCAGTCACTTACAACTACTGTCAGCTGTGTTCACTCTCCCTCTAAAAAACAGAGGGTAGAATAAGAAAGAAGCATTTCAAATAAAACCACAGCACATAACAGATTTCCTTTGTTTTACTCCCAACAAATGAAAGAAACGTGGTGAGATGTCATTTTTGATACATGCAGTTACATTACAGCTCTCAAACTAAGGCAGATTCTGTTGTGCTGGGGTTTAGTGAGGCTTTGAGGAGAGCACAAACACCTCCTTTCACTCTCTTGCCTCAAAAGACATGGAAACATCATCTTGGTGTGGTATTAAAGGTGTGGTTATTCCCCTTTTGGTTATACCCCTCTACCTCTCTTAAAGCTTCTGGTTTTAGTGGTCAGTTCTACACCAAAATGGGACAGCAAGACAGAGCTGGGGGTCTTTCTGCTCCCAATTGAACTTCAGAAAGTAGCACAGTCTTGTATTCCTGACTGGTTAACTGACCTTAGAAGACAGGCATAGAAAGTATTTCAGATGCTTAACACTCAGCTATGAATGGCAGAGAAAAAGATAAGCAAATAAGAAGAGCAAAGAAAAGAAGAAAATGGAAAAAAGATTTTTGAGGAAATATTGAGTGTCAGCAGAACAGAACAAACTTCCTAGTGTGCCACAGAAGTGTGTCTTCCCACAGATTTCAGGAGCCAGACAAAGTACTTAAAATATAACAAAAAACAGGGACAGAGCTGCTTCTACAACCTGTTCCAAACTGCAGTTTGCTGGGCAGTGGGTAGGAAGACACTTAGCAATGGAGAAACAACAAAATCTTTCTGCTTTTCAATGATGAAGAAATGGGATGAACCCACAGGAAGAAAATTCAACTACTGAATAAAGCACCAGATACTAAAATTCCAACTTTCTGCTAATGAATGAAGCTCACAAAATCACACGTTTGGCTCTTGTAAGATTTTGCTATTTCAACTCTGCTGGTAGTAAAACAACATAATCTATAATCCAAATTATCCTACAGTACTGTATTGGAAATAAGAGGATGACAGAAAAAATGAGTTACCACTTAAGTCTGAGGCACTGAATCCATTCTCATGTCAATGGCTGGCTTGGCAAAACCTCCTGCAGCCACTGGTAATAAATCCTGCTGAAAATTTCAGAACTTCTCCAGATAAATTTGCTTCACCCCCTTCTCTTCATGACTGCTGGTCAGGGCAGCAACATTTTCTGTGAAAAGACAGACAAGAAGATTATTTCAAACAGATTTCAAATCTGATTTATTGTATATTTTCCTTGAGTGACCTCCTGCTACCTTAAATGTTACAAGAGTTGTGCAAAAAGACACTTGAATTCTCTTCAGAATTCTGGCTGCACAGCTGGCTCCCCAGACTTTTGTCCTTAACATTCCCAGTCCTTTCCCATTCCCCAGGAATTCCCTGCTGCTTTCATTTGAGCTGCCCAAGAGCCACCCTGCAGCTCTGCAATGGAGACAGGCTGAGGAACAGCCTGTGGAACCTACTGGAACAATTAAGGACCTTTCCTGGGAAAAGGAGCAGAGCTCTTTGGAGTTATTCAAGGAGACAGCACTGAGCAGTTCTTTTGGGGGTTTGTTTGTGGGGTTGGTTTTTCCCCTCCTCTGGTATTCTGCTTCTTGTGACTTCAAGTGTGAACACGTTTGTGGGTGACAAAGTTGGCAGAAAGAAAGCAAACACAAATTATTTGTACAGCGGGAGCCACAAATAACAAGGGGCAAAGCACTTAAACTTCTGTGCAAAGCAAAAACAGCCTGGTGAGGGCACAGGCTGAGCAGCACAACCAGAACACCTGGACAATGATTATCACCACCAAAGGACTTCTTAGGACATTTGAAAGGAAGTTTCTGGAATAGCTCTGCAAGTGAGATGAGTAAGAATCATCTTGAGAGAAAACACACATGATGTGCTTGAAAATGCACTTCATGAAAGGGTGAACACCCAACCACTGAAGGCAGGGAAGGGAGCAGCCACCAAGACTTCACCTTGTGGCTCATTGTCTGAACAGAGATACTAGAGATGGGTCAAAAGCTTACCCTGGATGGAGAAGATTGAATCTTCTCCTAACCGATTTGCAGATGGGATTAGCCAGAAATAAGATGCAGGAGAAGACAAGGAATGAGAACTGAGCCCTGCAAAGCCTCCAGCAGGAATGTTGAAGGAGCACCACAATCCTCCATAGTTTTGAGAACCTCACACAACAGCAAAGTTTTTCTTTGTGTTTTATCAAGTTCCTTGAAATAGAGAAAATAGCCCTGAAGAAAAATCAGCCAACACTTCATGGCATGGGAGGGCTGCACTGAAAGATTATTTTAAGTCTCTGCGTAAGAAGATGTGTAAAATTTTAATCCCTTCCAAAATGTCTTTTTTTTCTGGCTAGAAGAACCAGAGCCTGGGAACTCTGTGGATTCAGGCAGGATGCTGCAGCTCAAGCAGCTGGCCAGGGGAGGAGGGGAGATGGATTTCTTCTCCTTTAATGCCCACCAGCCTGCAGGACCTGTTCCCAAATTGTGGGCATGCCTCTGTAGGGAACACCAAACCAGGAAACATTGCCAGAGCTGTATCCATGAGTAAAACACCAACAGTTACACATGTTTTGAAATTTTACCTGCATGCAGTGTTTGTACTTCTGTCCTAAAATTCTGCAGCCTTTGCCCAGCAGTACAAAGGGCTCTCCCTGCCCTCTGCCTTCGCTTGTGGAGCTGCACTCCAACAGCTCTGGCAGAGATCCATTGCCAGAGCTGGGTATAAATCTGGTGTTCCTGTGCCTTGTGAGGATCACTGAGGTGTTCCAGAGGTGCCACGGAATACATTTCATCTCCAACATCAGCATATTGCACATGGAATGGTAGCTAAGGCAACAGGTGGCACAGAGATCACAGATACAGTTGGCACTGTACTCACAAGCAGCACGGGGACTTAAAAACCACAACCTACCACTCCAAAAGAAAAGACTCCAGCCACTCCATACTCACTTCTCTCCCAGTGCCCGGCACTACAGATTAATTTGAACCCTTCTCAGTTCATTGATAAAGATGCTGTGCAATCCTTTCCAGCTGCTGCTCCAAAGGAGCCATTCACAAAGGGGATGCAGTCAATGAGGAGGCAGAGGAGCCCCTCTCCAGCTTCCCTTGTGGAGGCTCGGGCAGCAGAAGCTCCCTGTGGAAGGAGCTGCAGTGTGACCGGGCCCTCCCCGCGCAGCACAAAGGGCAGGAATCAGGAATGCTCAACACATGAATCACAAACCATTCCTGCACACACCCCGCTGCAGCAGCTCCCGGGCCTGGCAGGCTGAGTGACAGCCAGGGGAGAAGGGGCACCTCCTGCCAAGGTCAGGACAGGGAGGCTCTTTCAAACCCCCCCATCTGAATTATGATTGCTGACTGTGTAAGGAGGCAAAACCGGGAGCAAATCCACAAGGAAACAGCATCATTTGGGAAAGGTTTTCCTGGTCATGTTGATTGCAAGTGAACTCTTCCCCAGCTTTAGCCTTCAGTACGTGGCCTGATTTTATCAGAAAAACTCGGCGCTGCCTTCAGCTGCCTGTCACGTTTGCCAAGCTGGTAGGATTCTGGCAACACTCGTGCTGTTTAATGTCTCAGCATGTTGTATCTTGGACACAAACCCCTGCAAAAATACCTAATTATAAATATTTATGCTCATTATCCTTTTTGCATGATACAGTAAAGAGAGGGGAAACAGATGGACTGAATCAGCAAAGCACAAAAACATCACAGGGTCAATATCCAGGACCAAAGCATTCTGTGGGATGCCCTGCAGTAGAATTGCAGAGCTCCCCAAGCATTCCATGGGATGCTGGCAGTGGAATTGCAGAGCCCCCAAAGCATTCCATGGGATACTGGCAGTGGAACTGCACAGCCCCCAAAGCATTCCATGGGATACTGGCAGTGGAACTGCACAGCCCCCAAAGCATTCCATGGGATACTGGCAGTGGAACTGCACAGCCCCCAAAGCATTCCATGGGATACTGGCAGTGGAACTGCACAGCCCCCCAAGCATTCCATGGGATACTGGCAGTGGAACTGCACAGCCCCCAAAGCATTCCATGGGATGCTGGCAGTGGAATTGCACAGCCCCCCCAAGCATTCCATGGGATGCTGGCAGTGGAATTGCACAGCCCCCCCAAGCATTCCATGGGATGCTGGCAGTGGAATTGCAGAGCCCCACCCTGTGCTTGCCCAGGAAAGCCCCCGCAGCCCCAGGGACATCACCAGGGTGCTGGGAGCTCCTGAGAGGCCACTCAGGGCTGGCACTGCCCAGCCATGCTCAGGGACACTGCCAGGATGGCTGGGAGCTCCTGAGAAGCCACTCAGGGCTGGCACTGCCCAGCCATCGGCCAGGCAATGGAGAGATGTGCTCTGCTTGCAGAACAAAAACTTCTTCACTTCCCAGTTGTCTCCTCGGGCAAAGAAACGCTGCACACAGAATAGATCCACTCTTGAAGGAGACAGGGAAAGGAAATGCATCAGTACAGGGAAGGTGCAGCCCCTGACAGATATGTTTTTAATACAAATTCATAGAGGTACACAAGAGATTCCAAAAAAGTTTCAAAGTCAAAACTTCTGATACTTTCAAAAAATATTAAATACACGATGACTGTTTAAAATAGAACTGATTCATGGGGAGAAAGGAAATACTTAATGACTTGCTCATGCTTAAGGACTCTTAAATAAAACAAGTATCTGTTACTCATGCATTTGAAGGATTTGCTGCTCCCGAACTACTGATTTGAAAAGCTTTTGACACAGCAAGATGAAGACACATCCCCAAGGGCTGCTGTGTGAGCTGAAAGCCTGTGTGCTCTCAAACACTCTTCCTTTCATTGAAGAAGGGAAAGATTAGCAAGAGGAAGAAAAAAAAAGAAAGACTTACATGTCTTGGCTTTGAAAATGAGGTATCCATAAGATTTTCTGGCCCGAAGAACCACCGAGGAAACCCAAATTATCATGTCAAGAAGTAGTGATGAAATTTGAGACCATCAAAGGCAATCCAGACCCTCAGCTGCATCCCTCCTACTGCAACTTTTATTCATTAATTGTTGGCCTAATATTACAGACCCAATACCATTTAATAAGAGGAGACAATCAGCAGAAAAGACAGAAATTACTACTAATCACTCTCCATCCTTATGAACGAGCCACGTAGCACAAACTTCAAACACAGGCTTTATCAAGGCTTGGCCAAAATGCACTTTTGGCTATGGGAGAGCAGGCAGAACAATGCAGCAACACGAGCCTCTGCTCCATCTTCACTGCTCTGGGCTCCAACAAACACAATTCCTTCTCTCAACAGCTCCTGCAAAGCTGGCCTGTTATTGGTATTTCACAGTCACAGAAACCCTTGGAGCAGCTGAATGTGGCTTCCCAGGAGGGCTCCTGGCCCAGCCACACCAGCTCAGGTAGCACATGGACACAGGGACAGGGGAGAGCTGGCAGTGCTGTGACAACAGGAAAAACACAGCAGCAATAAACTGCCCCCAACCCCAAACCCTCCAACCAACTTCCTTTCACAAACTAACCCCAAACCCTGCAACTGGGATTGCAATTTGCATTTCAACCCACTCTGCCCCCACCCCCGTTTGCTGCTTGCCCAGTTTTATTAGAACCATCTGCAAGATCCTCCCCTTCCAGTTCCTTGTGTCGGTTCATCTGGCAGCTGCACTTCCTCATCTATTCAAAAAAAAATCTTTGTTTCGAAGTTGTTGAGACAGACAGTCTTTGACAGGCTAAAAATTATCTTGAAAATCAACACAGAAACCACATCATATGCTGCTCCTTACAGATTGAAGGGGAAGAATGGAAGCTGGGAAAAAAAAAATATATATATATATTTAATGGGAAAATAAATGAGGGTTTTGGGGATCAAGAAAAATTTTACCAACTTGATTTGTCTGACAAGAAATGCTGGAAGTTGCCACTGCAGAAGCGTTTCAGGCTCACCATTATTACTGACAGAAACAAGAGAAATGCAGAGCAGTATTTCCTTACAGCAGCTCTTGGCAAGAGATAAGTGAGGGGAGTGCTAAGGGAGGGAGCAATGCTGGTGAAGTGAAGTAGCAGAGTTTGAATGATTCTCTTTAAAGATGATACAAGTATTACAAGCTTTTGGATAGAAGGTGCTTTGCAATCCCCTTCGTTAGCCTGTCCATGGTGCTGCTGACGTTTCCATCTTTCTCTGGAGCCCTTCTAAAAGATCTTGGTGCCCCTCTGTGTGCTGATATCCCTGCTGTCACCTGCTGCCCATCCTGGTGGGACAGCTCCTGCTGCAGCACAGGGCAGGGCAGCACTGCTCAAACACGGCACAAGGCATTGGTTTGGAGATTTTCTTCTCCAGAAGCATTCACCTCATTGCAGAAGAACGTCACAACCTTCACTTCTGGGGATTAACAGAGAATTCTCTTCCAGATTTCTCCAATTCTGCTCACAAAATATTTTTAATAAAGAAAATTCGCTTCAGGTACAAACTCAGAATGCTCGAGGAACACCACTGCTGCTTTCCCATTTGGATCAATACAAACATTTCCTTTCTTCCATTGCTGCTATTTAAAAGGTAACAAATAACTACAGACAATATTCAATTGCCACCAAACAATGTCTGGACATGTGTAAATCTGAAGAATCTGTGCCATGAAGTGAACTATTTCAAATCTCCCCCGAGTTTAACAATGCTGGAAATAACTCTCTCCACACGAGCACATGAACTGCCTTTAACATCAATCACATCCCAGCCCTGCTGTCCTCTCCCCTGACCTTTCTGATTCTGTTTTATACAACCTCCAGCCCACGTCTTCCCTAAGCAAATTCCTAATTCCTTCTTTGACTAAACAAGACCAGTTAAAGTTTCTCAAGCACTCTGACAAGACTTCTACAGCTCTAACACTGGGATTTGCCATTCTCTTCCCACACTTTCCTTTCAATCCTAATTTTGGGTTTTCAACAAAAATATTAAGCAGGATTTCAAAATTGCCATGAACAAACTGGCTTCTCTTCTCCCTTGAACTTTACCATAAAACACAAACAACTTAAGTGGTTTTAATTGCACAGGCTCTAGAAAAAAAAATATGTAAATGTAATAATTTGAGTTGACAAATCATGCAAGGCAGACTTTAAAAGTATTTTCAGAAACACGGGAAACAACATTATCATAATCTAACTTTATAAATTTTACATGCAAATAAGAAATTAAAACCTGAAAACACTTAAAGAAATCCATATATTTCAATGAATAGCATAAAAAAAAAGTAGATCTGCTCTTCAAAAAGTGTCCTGGAAACTCTCAGGAGAATTAATGGAATAACCACAGAGTTTGTGCTTCTGTGATCAACTAGCAGGAGAGATTTTTATTGAAACACTTAACATTACTTTTGTTAGCATATACTTCACTCCAGTGGCTTATTAGAAATTTTGGCAAAAATAAGACATCTTGTGAAAGCAGGAAAGCTGAACAACCCAAAGTCTGAGAGAACAAGCTTGAAATTTCTCTTCCCCTCCCCTCCAATGTATTGCAAAAAAAAAACAAAAAAACCCAAAACCACCCATTTTGATGAATAATCTCTTCCAAACCCTCTTTCCCAGTCACTTTTAATCTTTACAGAATATATATATTTCTATAAGCCAGAAACAACCACAAAAGCAATTTCAAACCCCCATCTCAATGCATACCCCTGTTTCGGGGTATCATGAATATATTAAGCTAAAACTGCAAACAAAAGAAGGCTTGGGACAATAAAAAAAAATTACACTCTGCTGTTGATGCCATTTTTCTTCTCTTGAATACATGATGTCGATTCCCTGGTTTCCATTCAGCAAATAAAGCTGTGAGATGGCAGTGGGCTTCATGCTCCAAGCCAGGCCCACATCCAAACAATTCTAACATTAAAACTGTGGCTGCCAGCCTCAAATACTCCCCCCCAGAGGAACAAAGGCTCCTGGATGTACGACAGAGGTTTATCAGAAAATGTTACTGAACTGGGCTTGGAGGAGAGAGCAGCAGGCTGAAGGTGTGCATGGCATTCTCCTCTGCAATCTGCTCCTGCAGGATGGATGGAGCTCCTGAGAGCAGAGGCTGCTGCCAGCCTGCAGAACTGCTCCATGCCAGGGACAGAGGCAAATCCAGTGCCCAGCACCAGCGGGGCTGCAGAATTCTGCACAGCTGCCAGAGCAGCCCCAGGATAAACTCACCAGGAATGCCAGCCCTCCCTCCCTGCTGGGCACAGCAGCTGCCAAAGGGCAGGGCCCTGCTTAATGCAGCCCCTGCAGCCTTGGGGGGAGCCACAGGCTGCACCTCTGTCCTGGGGAGGCACCCACAGCTCCCTCCCTCCTGGGCTAAGCACAGGATCCAGGTCTTGATCCTTGATACTCTCAGTTAGGAGCAGTGACCTCGATGGCTCTGTCAGAATGATGCTGCCCCATTTCCCTGCCTTTCACACACCAGCCCTCCCAGAACACAAGGATTGAGCCCAGGAAGCCAAGCCAGCTTGTGCACAAGCCAGAGGCAGGAACAGCATCCCAGAGAGAGCTGGAACATTCCAGGGATGTGTGGCACTCAGCTCTTCCCACAGCCACAGCCTGACAAGGAAAACTCACTTCAGCAGGAAGCTGGAGAGAAATGCTTTAGCTGAATTCTTCTCATTGCTCAAGTCAGAAATGCAATCTTTACTTAAATGTTAAGCCATATACATGGGCCATTAGTCAAACTCCTGATCTTTTTTTAATAGTTTTACCAGGTTTGACATTTTGTAACGCTATTATTTTAAGTCTGGTCTGGACTAGAATTCACATATTAGGAAAGTGATTTTCAAAAGACTATGCTAAAATACCTTCCCCATATTGCTCTCATTTGTCAAAGTTTTGCTTAAAAGCAGGTATTAAGATAAATGAAATGGATCAAAAATGGAATACTTCCAGGAACATAAATGATGGTTAAATTAAGCTTGTGACAAGAGCCAATCTACACATTTTGACTTCTCAGTGAAGTACCATTTGACCTTGCAATGAGAAAGGCACTCATATACTACGTAAATCTAAAGGAAGAAACTCCATCAGAAAGTGAACTGAATTGGCTGAAATAGCCAGAAGGCAAAAAAAGGCAAGAAGTGGTGAAGGTGAGAGAGAACGTCAGAAATCGAACAGCAGCTCAGTGGAAGGGCCAGAACTGTAGGGTCAGCCAGCAGAATGAGCAGCGTTTGAGGCCAGGTCAGAATGTACAGTGCACTGCATACAAAACCTGAGTGAACGCTGACAAATTGAACAAAAGCAGGACTATTTGCTGAAAAGCCTCCTTAAGGCAAACAGCAGTGGCTGACAGCAGTGCTCCCTGCAAAGCCTGAGGGCATGGGAAAGGCTCCGTGAGTCCTTCCTGGGCTATTTCTCCCCCACAAGTACTTAAGGCATTTTCCCTTGTTCTGACTGCAGTTTAAAAATACCCATGGAAAACAACTGGAGTTGTAATAGGGAGCTTCAAGTAGCACTTAATATTTCTGAAGTATTAAGATACAGAGTATGCATTTAAATAGCACAAAATTCAGCAAGTGCTCAGGGGTTCCAGATTTTTTCCCCAGTTATCTGCAATTCTCTTGCCTGAGCTGCATACAGAGCACTGACTGCTCACCAGCACCCATTCACCCACTGCACTCAATGCAGTGGCAAACTACATCATAACCCAAAGCACTGCCATCTTCCAAAACACTGAAGAAAAAGAAGATTATTTCTTGAAACTCTCTCTTACTAGAGACAGGTTGGGCATTAGTGGTTTTGGCAGCTGGATAAAACAGCTGCAACTGGAAACAATTGGTGCTGAGCAATAGGAAACAGGCAAGGACAGAGGACAATGCACTGCAAGTATTGCTCCAGCTCTGGCTTGTTATTAGACACATAAGAGAGCTTGCTGCAGCCTCACTCCTACAGGGGCAGAGCATTTGCTTAAAAAAAAAAAGAAGATGATACTGAAATTTAGGATCAAGATCAGTGTAAGAGTGATGCACTTGCATTGACGAGTATTGTTATGCAAAGGGAGACTCTGAGAAGCTTTAATTCTAAACTCGCTTGCCAGAGAAAAGTGGTTGTTTGAAACCTGTAGTTAAAGAAAAATGAGGCGAAATCAAGAGGGTAGTGAAAGACTATCAGGAGAGTAATGCAAATGGTGACACCTGAGAGCATCCACAGCTGACAAACAGCTCACTGGGAATACACGGAAAGGAGAAACAGGCATCAGCAGTAAGGGGGAGAATCCTGGATCACAAGTAAGAACTGCTGGTGAACAGGAACAATTTGCCAGGTTGGTGCAGGCCACAGGGCCAAAGGAACATGGTCCAGTGTGCTAAAGCCACTGCCCAGGGTGAAGCGATCTCAGATGAGAGTTACACTTCAACAACACAGTTACTGAAGCTACTGAGGAATCACTTACACGCTCCTCTGGAAAATGATTTTCTATGTTAGCTCAGAATAAAATTCCAAGTTGGAAAGGCTGAAGCAGCAAGTTACTTTTTCACACATTTCACTTCTAAACACAAATTTAAGGACAGAGGAATCGACTGCCATGGCAAAGCAGGAGTGCTCCATCTGTGCAGGATAAATTATGGACTCAAAAGGGAGGAGGCGACTCAGCTGCTGACATTTGAAACAACAGAGATAACAAAGTGCAGATTTAGCAAAGCTGCCAAAGAGCAAAGATGTCGAGAAGATCAGAAAGATCAGAAATACCCCAAGGAGAGCCCCAAAGAGGACAAGAGTGGTTACAGGCTGCCAGCAGCCTGGCAGCTCAGGCCCAAAGGCAGCGTGTCCATTCGGCTGCTCCTGGCGCCAGCCCAGAGCACGGAGGCACGAGCAGCACCACCTTCCCCAGACTCACTCCCATCTCCATTTGCAGCTTAGAGACTTCCTGTGACAGAACTGGGGTCTCTGTACTTCATATTCTTGCATGGAATTTTCCTTCATAAATTTATCCAATTACCTTTTGAACCCATTCGCAATCCCATATCCACAACATCCTGTGGAAGGACATTCCACAGCTTCTCAGCTTTGTGCGTTCGTTTTGAGCTGCCAGGTTCTTGTCAGAAAGAAAAAAAAAAAAAAAAGAAAACAGATAAGAAACTTGGTTCCTTTATCACCTCTATTTACTTTTTCCTATGCCATAATGATTTGTGATTTTTTTTCCAAGCCCCCTCAGCCTGTCTTGCAGTGGAAGTGTCCTGTTTTCTGCATTCGTGCTGAGTGGATGGGGCTCCATACCTCCAACTCCCCAGCCTGCATTCCTCTTCTGCATTCTTTTCAAGTGAGACTGTGTGTCATATTCAGAAGCTTTTGAGAAGAGGATGAAAGAATTCTAGAGCAGTGAGAACAAAGAGGCATGTTTGAAGGTAGAGAAAATTTATTTAGGGAAAAAAGCATTGGAAATAAAAGAAGGTTCGCTGTGATTCTAAATGTTTGCAAGCAGAATCGTTCAAGCATTATTAAAAGATATGAAACAGGGAACAAACAATAAGATTTGTAGTAGAAATCAGCTTATTTTTCTGTGCCTTCATGCTTTACAGAACTGAAATAATTTCAGTGTGCTCTGTTTCCCTTACAAATGAGCATTTCACTGCAGTTTGTGACTTCACAGCTCATCTAGAAAGGGGCACCCGTGCTAGAGGCAGACACTAATGAGCCTCTGTACTCTAATTGTGGGAGCATATTGGAAGAAGAGAAATGAAGGCAGTGAAACAGATTGCAAAGAAATGGACAGTGGGTGGTGGTAAAGGAGGCTGAAACTGGTCATTGTACACTTTTAATATTGTAGGAGTAATACCTGGAACTCAACTTTTCCAACTTCAAAAGCCACCTGGGATCTTTATCACTCACTTCCAAAAGTACAAAATATTCCTGAAACACTGGGGCAGCGCTGTGATCCAGCAGGCAGCTCAGGCTCCCCTCAGGCCCCACTGAAGCACTTTGGAGCTGCTGGTTGTTCCAGGAAAAGTTGCTTTTCTCACCTGATCACCGCAACCTGGCTGTCCATGGAAGCTGGCCCAGGACACTGGACACAGGAGGAGACAGCTCCTGGAAATATTTCTGTACTCAAAGAGGGCTCAGTGAAGCCCAGCTGAGGTCAGGCAAGGTCACTGCAAGTACAGCCCCCCTTGGGGAAAACATTTTGGATTCCAAGGTGCTGCAAAGCCCCTCAAGCCCCACAGCTTGGCTCACTCCTGCCATGGCCATCGCTCACCTGCTGCCAGAAAAGTCTTCTGGTCACAGTTCTGAGGAACACCCCACTTCTGATCCGTGGTAAGCATCTCAAATACACAAAACTATATTATTATAAAAAAAAAAATAAAAGGCAAAAAGAAAAATCCCACAGGAGACACACATGAAATTGCATCCCTGGGCTGCAGAAGCCCACACAGGAATTTTCCAGTGTGTTTTTTCAGATCACAAACGTGTTCATAAATGCTCTGAATTGCATTAAAAAATGTTGGCTTCCATTATTTAACAAAGAAAATCCCAGCAGGTGTCATTCATGAGAATATTTAAATTTTTGTAGTCTCCCACAGCAATCTCAATTTTTTTGTTGTTAAGTTACACCAAGTGCATTTTAGATTTTCCCAAGAGCAAGACAGAGGAAAGGAAGAAAAGATATTCCAGTGCTATTCTGTGTATGTACATAAGAACTTTACCACTTAGAAATTCACTTTAGAACTGAATTTTGGCAGGTGTAAAATTTTTGCCTTCCTCATAAAATCCTCCTGATCTGGCAGAGTTATGATGGTTCAAAGAACACAAACCAGCTATGTTTATATTTTCAGTATTATCTTCAGTGTTGATAAAATGTAATATTTACTAAATACATTTCAGGACCCTGGAACCAGGGAAGGGATATTTGCCCTCGATCACAGCAGGTCAAGACTGGAAGAAACATGAGGTGTTCCACATGTGACTGTACTTGGAAATGGGCACAGCAAGAGGAGAAAACCCACTGGTATTTGCATATCACATAACCCTCCTGATGTTTTCAAACTTTTCAGCATATATGACTTCATAAACTTAATGCTGCTATGAAGAGCTACAGGCAGTGGAAATAAACTGAGAGCTGTGCTGGCTTGCAGTGGGAATTCTTCCCTTCTCCCCACTGCCCACTCTGCATAAACCCATCAAAGCCTGATGCTCTGCTCTGATTTCCCCACTGTAATCTGCTGCCTATTATTCTCTCAAACCCCATCTGCAGGTCATTTTTCTATCAAATGAGCTGGTTAAAATTCCTTCTCCCTTTTTATTTAAACGTAGGGGAATTTCAAATAGTCCAGCACTAACCGACAGGAATTTATTTTAACCATTATTTAAAATACCAGCAGCTTTGCATTGCTACATCTTAACAGCTCTGATGGGTTTCATGCAGTCTCCCTTCACTTTATCTCCTCTGACACAGGCATTAGCATCCTGGGAGCCCAAGTAGGGCTCAGAGAGTCATTGCCTTTATTCCCTTTTAGGCTCAGACTTCTTTCCACACAGAATTTGGAGCATTACACAAACTTTCTACGGACAGAAAAGCATGCACTAGCATGAAAATAGCTATAAAACAAGTAAAAATATTTAGAAATGTATACTGAGGTAAATCCTCTTCGCCTTTATATTTAAGAAATTTTGAGGTATATAAGGAAAATAAAGGAAGCAAACTGATTACTCCCTGATCTTTGAGGAAGGCAATACTTAAGAGCTAAAATTCCGCGTATGCATTTTGAACTGAAGTTTTTCCCTCTACCAGATACACTGTGAATGAAAGAATCACACTTGTCAGCACTTTCCTCCATGCCAGAGGGCTGAGAGGGAGCATGACCTGGACAGGATTGCTTCCTGAAGCCTGTGCTTAAAGTGATCTAACAAGGTCCTGTGCAGGCTGCCTGCTTCCACACAGGCTGCAGCCAGAAAGGAGCTGCTTAGTAAGAAGCTGTAGAGAATTGTGTTTTTGCTGACTGCAGTCTGAGAGCCTCTTGTAGGAAACCAACAGAACAGAAGACAATGGAGAACTGTTGGCTGTGATGGGGCTTGAAAATAACAAAGTTTCACACAGCTTAGTTTTTCTTGTATGTGCAATGGAAGAGAGGCAGATGAGAGCAGCGTGGTGGCCAATGCCATCACAACATGCTTCCCTAAAAAACCACCTCTGGAGCTCTGTGACAAAGCCACCTAACCAGAGCATCAGGTGTCTGTCCTTCCCTGCTCATTGCAAGTGCTTGTTTGGGAGTTTCAGAAGTTACACTTCGACTACAGGTTCACGATTCACCACAAAAATCAATCACCAAAACCACCCAGGACATGCAACAGGGTCCTCCTCCTTTTAGCAAAATGCCCTTAAGCTGTGGCTTTGTAAGCTCAAGGGAAAGTCATTTTTCTTTTTTGAATTCTGAGCTCTGCACAAACTCCCAGGAGTGCTGCAGCCTGGCTGTGCAGCTTGTGCTTCTCAGGGAAAAGCTGGGAGCTGACACACACAGAGCAGTGAAGGTGTGCCCTCCTTATCTGCACCACCTGTGGCACTGAGTGAAGTCACACAAGGCTGTCCTGATGGGTGGAAGAAAGGATTCACTCCTTTCCCTGCCCTCCTGCTTCCTCTTCCATGCTCCTCACACAGCAGGGAGCTCTGTGCCTTGCCAGGTCCTGCATGAAATCTGCTGCAAAGGGCTGAGGTGGCAGCACCACTGCAGCTGGGCAGGGAGGGGAAGGGCAGAGTGCTCAGAGCTGCCCCAGCAGCAGCAGGATCCAGGCTGGATTGTGTCCTTACAGAGGCTCTGAGGATGCTCTCCCCCCTGCTCTGCTCTAACTGCATCGCTGCAGGAGCCCCACAGCGGTGCACACCCCCCAACTGCACAGCTGCAATAGAAAAAGAAAGGGAAAAGCAAGGGGAACACCTGATCCATGAGGAATCCTTCTCTTCCCTGACAGACCAAAGCTGAGTCAGTGGAGCAATGTGGACACAGCAGCTGCTGCTGTGGGGCAGGGAGCTGGTCCTGCTCCACAGGGGCTGCACAAAGGGCACCAGGGACCAACACCTGCAGTTCAAGTACCACCTTCTACAGTGCTCCTCAAAGAGGCTGCAGCCTGCACACCTGGCTCCCAAAAACTGCACCAGGAAAACCTCATTGCATGGAACTTCAGCAATCAAGGCATTTGCCTGAGCCCCATCAGCATCACTGGTATGCTTTGATTTAATTTATCTTAGTAAGGACCTGACCTGGGCTAAATCAACACAGAGATCTGGAAAAAGAGACCCTGATGGTGTTTGTCTCATTTGCTGTGTGTGTGCCATTTACATATCACTTACTTTTAGGCAAAATCTTAATTTTTAGGCTGTGGCTTCATCGTAACGTTTTCAGCAGGAGAACAAACTTTAACAACTCCTACCTTTTCTCCCCTAGCTGTTTGTTCCCATGCCAGTCCAACCACCCAAGACCACATGGGTTTATGTTGGCAGTTGGACTTTTTGGCAGGATTTTCCTTCTCCAGCTGAATCACTTCCTTGGTTGGGTTCACCAACATGTGCTGGCACGGCACAGGAGACAGCACAGAGGGGAAAGGAATGACCAGGAAAAAACAGAAGTCAAGCTTTACTGGGCTGCAGTGCCACCACAGATGCAATCCCAGCTTTAATTTGCTTTCTGTTCTACACCTCAGATCAGCTACAGAACATTAGGAGACGGGAAAGAGTGACTTTAAACTAAAGATGAGGGAGAGATGGCAATGACGAGTAGGGAGCAGATTCAGAGTAGCAGCATTTGAATGGTTAAATCTTGAGATGGTATCTTTTCATCATCCCACAAGCCACACAAATTCTAAGTTCCATAGAAAATTTAAACACACTTCACTCTGCCAATGCAAATATCCTATTTGATATCAGCCTTCAGAACAATGCCATACAAAGTTGCCCAAACTCACAATTTACTACTCAGTGCCCAAAAGCATTTCTGGGCTTTGTAATTCCAAGTCTGGCAACATTATCCTCCCAAAAATACAGAAAGAAATATCTCTTTTGTCAATAATGCTATTACTGAATGGTAGCATTCCAAAAATCCATGCAAAGAAATATCAACCTGGTTAAACACCAGAGCTCAAGAAAATGCCTTAATTTACAATAAAAAGTGGCTCTGGAAGAAGGCAGGGATGGGTGTGGAATTTAGTATTTTTTATTTTTGGAGACAATCCCCTTTGGTGTTTGAAGCAATGTTCTGAGGGATGCCAAAGTGCTGGCTGAGCTGTGGCAGAGCTGAGCAAGGTCCTGGCAGCTGCTCCAGGAGCAGCGAGCTGCCCACCGAGGCCGTTCCACAGCAGCAGCCAGCCAAGGGAAGCTTCCCAATTCCCAGGGACTGCTGCAGCCCCCAGGAGGGTGATGGGGACAGCCAGCTGCCTGCAGGCCAGGCTGTAAGGAGCCCTTCTGAGTCCTCAAATGCCCATTAGCTCAGCGGCCAAACATTTCCATAATTCTCTGCTTCTCAAGAGGGCTGTGGTCCACAGCCCACAGGTACGAGTTACTTGGGCTTAGGAAATGATCTGGCAATAATCTGGACTGAAATCCTTCACAGTCTCACCTAAAGGTCGGCAGTAAAGGGAGTCCAGTGAGACATTTGGGCATCATGACAACCTGGCAGCTTTGCAGAACACGTTTGACTGCTGAGCTGCACAGTGATAAATACAGAGACCAACCCAAATGCCCCACATCCATTAGACACTTACAGCCACTTTGCCAATGCACCAAACCAACAAACATCGAATTAATATCAGCATTTAGCACCATCTAAGATGTGTTGTTCAAAAAGGTGGTTATAAACTACCGAGTTTTATGCTAACCCTAAATTCTGATGACTAATCTGGTTCTTTTATTCCAGCAAACTGAAAGTACAATGGACACGGTGGCTGATGCATGCTGGAAACTACAGCTCCTCTGTGAGCTAATCCTGGGGATCTCAGCACTTCTAAGCAGACAGGGGGGAAGGTCCCATGCTTATGACTCACGATACCATTTTTCTCTCTCCTATTGTTTTGTAAATTCTCTGCTTAATCTAAAATCCATTTCAACTAGAAACTTCCAGGCTCAGTGGAAACTTGAAGATAATATATTCCAAACAAGTGATGCTTCAAAAGGGTGTGGATCTACAACCCTTTAAATCAATCTAAATCTGGGCTGGCACTGCCCTGCCCTTGTCGCTGGCCTCTGCCCCTTCCTGTGCTTGCATGATCCCACAGAGAGCAGAGCCAGGGTGTGACTGAGCTGGAAACCAGGCCAGTGCCACCACGAGGAGCCAGAGGGAGTGGGAGTGATGGAGGACATGTCACAAGATGAAGTTGTGGCAATCCAGATTTAGACAGGCCTAAGTGGAGGTGTACCACTAAGAGTTATTAATCACCCTGAACGAGCCACGTCTTAAAGGAAATGGCCATTCTGAGCTTTGGGTTTCAGTTTAAGGTATTGATTTATGTCCCTAAAACATTTTAAACCCGTACATTAGCAGAAAAGTTATCTTACATGTACTGGTAATATATTCTCTTAATGGGATACATAGCAATGAAATTTTGTCTCACTAGATCTTTAAGAGCAGATTCAAACTTCAAGGATTATGAGCTCAGGCAGGGTAATGCCTGCTCTCCCTGCCTGATGGCTGCAGTAACACTTGGAAGCTGGTTTTGATGATAGGTAGGATACCACAGTAGCCACACTCAACTCTAGGAATCTTTTCTGCTCCATTGCTTTAGTTTTGTTTAACAGCCCATTTTTGAGTGGTGAAACAGTAGTAGAAATGGCAATGTATTTATGAAGACACGCTAAATAAAACTGTATTGCTTTTACAAGAACACACTGCAGATTATATCAAAGTTAGAACAGAAATCCCGTGGGTCTGTAAGAACAGCAAGAGAACTGCAGGACAGGATTCCATCTGCTTCCCAGGCCAACTTTCCATGCTGGGTACCCATGGCATGAGACCAAACACACCTTCAGAAATAAATGTGTCAAATATTTTAACATCACCTTTCTATGCAAAGCTTTTCCATCAGCCTACCAGCCTTTTCCAGACAGGGAAATTCCCATTAAATCATCAATAATACATCCAGGCAGCCATCAGTCCACCTAATAATGAGCTGCACACAGCACCTATCCAGAGCAATCAGGCCTGGCAGATGAGAGGATAGCCCTTAATAATTTACAAGACTCATTAACCTTATCCCAAAAGACAAACAAAAAGAACGTGATATCTACTCAGATTTCCAGACCAAACCAAGATACAGCATTTCAGAAGCCATTAGGATGGATCAGTCAATAAATGCTCTCCAAATGTTCTTCTGTGGAATAACCTGGCAGCCAACCAGCCATCCATCTCTAAAAGCCTGTGTTATTAGAGACAACACCAGGAACCTTAAGAAACTTGCACTGCTGAAAATGAGATGGAAAAGGTTTGAAAATTATTCAATATGGCAAATGCTAAAAATCTTTTGAATTTGCTATTTTAAGTAGACAAAACCAGTCTAGTCTGGTTCTGCATAGAATAAATACCAGCCCTCTACAAATGTCAAGTGTGCCCAGGGACAGAACTCACATCCAACATCAAATACTCACTTTGGCAGCACAACACAGACTCAGGAGTGGGGGAAAAGACAGCTCAGGGTCTCGTCCTGGGACTAAAAACCCTCAGTTCTGTACCTGGCCAAGCAGGTGATCCATGTTCCTAGCAGGCACTCGTTACACAGGGACTGGCAGGAGGATCTGGGAAGAATTATGATAATGCAGTTTGACATTAGTGATAGCTAGAGCTGCAGTGTGTGCCTGAAAACCAACAAAACCAACCCTAACACAACCTGCTCGGTTTTGGTGGCATCTCCTGCTACAAATACACACCTAACTGGTATCAAAGTGCTCTTCTCTCTGCACAAACACCCAGCAGCCACCAGGGTTTGCCTCCAGAGGGGAACTCTCCAGTTCCATCTGCTCTTGTATCAGATCCCATATTCCTGTGCCTGCTTTGAAGTCTTCCTAAAGGAGATAATGTCAATGCTGGAGGAGCTGGCTGGAGCACCCAGCCGTGCTCTGTGGGAAAGGAGGAGGTCCTGTGTCCCTCCCTGGCTCTGCTAAGCAGGTGGAGGAACAGCAGCTCGGAAGCTTCAGGTGCTCCACCTTGTTTCTCACTCCATTTACACCATCAGGTGGGTTTTTTCCAGGGATTTTTTCCAGATGTTGTATGTGAACTGCTCTATCTTCCCTTCCCTCTCCACATGCCCAGAACTCTCCCTTCTCCTACAAAAATCAACATGCAGAATTGCTACACGATACGGGCTAAAAACACTTAAAAACCAGATGTGCTTCTTCAAGGCCACGCCTCTCCCACTCCTTCCAACCCCAGGACACAAACCCCCATTTCAGTGTCCATCAGCCCGAAATGGCAGCAATTAAGGAGCACGCTATTTCCCTAATTACAATTTCCTTTTTATAAAATGTCCCTTTACTCACAGCAGCTTCTATTAGAAGCAGGCAAGCACAGCCCTGCCTTGTCAAAGCCAAGCGTGTCTGACACTTGTTCTCCCCTAAAACTTCCCCTTTCCACACCAACCCCTTCTCCCCTGGAGGCTTTCCCACCGTGGGCCATGGCAAACACAGACTGTGCAACTGTTTGATGACATTCTGGGATTACAAGGAAAAAAAAAAAACAGCACTTAAAATAAAACAGAAGAGCCATGAATTAATAAAAACAAGGAATGGATAACTATGCATTCCATAAATAGTGCTGATAGAAATTATCAAAAGAATAATGGTTTTCTTCCTCTAAAGAGAGTTTTTACTGAGGTTTCATGTTGCATATTCCTTTGAAACAGGACACAAAGAGGAAAGAAAAGGTGATATCTTTTCAAACTTTCTTTTGCAAGTAGAGTGTATCCTTAATGCTTAAACCTAATTAAACTCAGAAGAACTAATTCCAGGCAGTAAAAAAATCCCCATCTTAGAAGAAAGGTGATCTGATAGGGCAAAATTATTATTTCAGTGCATGATCTGGGACATGCTGAAGATTAAATATTAGCAGCACATGCTCAGGGAAGGAAAATAAAAAGATGGCATGTTAACAAATACAGTTTTTCCTTCTGGCTTTCATGAGGTTACATCAAGTTCATTACATATAAAAACTGAAATACTTCAAAATAAAAATTTGTATGCAACAACTTGTCAGACCAACACAACAGTGTCTCAGCCTATGAGCAGCACTCCCTGACCCACACAGGTCTGGCTAAATAAACACTATCCCTGCTTGAAAAGGAAAAGCTCCAGCTCTGGATGATCTGCAGGGTGACTGGGGCAGTCTCCTGACAGAATTCCTGACTGCTCAGCTGGGGCAGCACTCACCCTGGGATGAGATGAGCACACAGACTGAGGGTGGGCAGGGGATGAAGTATAAACACTGTTAGAAAAGCCAGCAGTGCCAGAGTAACACTGCTATTGTGAACAGGGAGACACCTCCAAGGTTACTCTTAATCAAAATTAAAACCAGTAACTGGAGTAATTTGTCTGGACACATGTTCACTGGTGCCATACTTCAGCCCCAACATGCCTTTCTTCCACAAAAAAAAGTGCTTTTCCAATATCCAGAAGCAAAAGAATTTTTGAAAGACCATTCTGTCTCCAAAGAGACCATTAGGATCAGTTTTCCATTCTAAACAGAAATTCCTATCTTCTCAAACAGCTCCAGCTCCTCCAAAATAACCAAACCATCCTGAGCTTTCTCGCGTCCTCACCTGCCAAAAGCAACAAACACTTCTAAAGGAGGAGCAGCAGAAAACCCAGAACTATTCTTTAATGGCACTCAGCTTTGAACAAGGTTTGCTGCCTTTCCTGGAATGACCATTACCAAAGGTTTAGCCCAGAATTTTTTTATTTTTTTTAGTTAGGCTATTAAGATGTGCTGCCTTTCTCCATTTGTTTTTTTGTCAGAGATCTTTAAAGATCTGCTACCTGCAAGTGAGAGATTATCTAAGTTAACACTTTAAAGATTCATATTTGTCCATGTGAATGTTATCCAGAATTTTAAAATCAGTATTTCCCAAAGTTCTGAGGTTTCCTCCTCAAAGTCTCAGCCCTGAGTAAATTTTATTTGCACATCCCATTATAAAGTTTTTAATTTAAAATCTTAAGGCAACATGGTCCTGTGAGGCATTTCCTGACACAGTGATGGGCCATAAACACCAGGTATTTTGTGACATATGCAGTCAAGAAATGCACACACCATATCTACTCATTGAGAATGGGGTTTAATTATGGAGCAGAGCATCTCACCTGGCCCCTGCCCAGCCTGCACACTGCTCAGCAGGGATTGCTGCAGTTGGGAACCTTCTTTTTTTCACACACACTCCTCTCCTCAGGCACTACAAGTTTTAGAACAACTTTCTCATTCATAACAGGTCAGAACATTTTGCCTGCAGACCACACACAAAATGCTCAGCTTGACAGCTCGGGTGTTTTGGAGGCTGCTGAGATGCTGCTGGATAAATTACAAAGGCCATGGTACTTTAGCCCCCTGCAGGACCTGCCCAGCTGAGGATGCCAGAATTCCCTTTCAGTCCAGCTGCAGTGGGAAATAAATTCCCAGTGCACATTTATTGTCCTGAAAGTTACAGCACAGACACATTCTCTTACACAGAAGACAGGACAGAAGTTATTCCTGAGGAGCCCCAGGCTCTGCTACAGACAGGTGAGAAAGATTACAAGGACAAATTACTCTCTCAACTGGCCCTCAGGTCAGAAGCTTTCAATACTAACTTTTTATTAGATACTTCATTAAGTTATTGACAATCTTTATTTTCCTTTCTGAAACTGCAGAGATTTTTATTTTTTTTTAACAGGACAAGGTAGGCATTCCCTGAGGATCTTAAATTACTTCATTGCTATAGATTAATTTTCTCTAGTCTTACTCCTTTATAACTCGTTCCTCTGTTCAAAGAGATTTTCTCTCCCCATGAAAAACTAACAGAACATCAAAGCTGCAATGCTGTGCTTTTCACAGTGGTAAGAGAAAGTGATATGTGAGATACCAAATTTTGTATTTTGGGATTTTGAACGGTATCTTGTGACATAATTTATGGCATGAGACCTCACAGAACTTGGAAGTTTTCTATTTTTTATGATTTGCAGTTACTGTACACGGCAACAAAATGAAATATATAAAACATACACCAACTTCATAAAAAAAATCCGATGTTAAATTCTCCATTTTAAACATCCACAATGTAAACTCCTCTGCAAATGCCAGCCTGTGGATCTGCAGACACACAAGCTCATCTCTGTACTGCTGCCTCTCTCTCCTGTTGAAGTCAGCACTGAATTCAAATAGGAAACATTCTGAAGCACAATTGTTGAGCTGTTCCCGAGGGACAGTTACAGTTTCACGGCTTAATTACTCCAACTTTCCATTTTGTTAATAACATAGTTGAATAAAAATGATCTGATGCTACTTGTGCACTCATTTTAATGAGTCCCTGGAAAGAAATGCCTACAGTGAAGCATGCCCACATCTCCTGAATGAGTGGGAAAAGTTCTGCACAAAGAGAAGAAACATCTTCAGCTTCTATGCATCAGTAACATATTTCTGATCCTGAATCCCAATTCAGCTCTGAAGAAGAGTAAGTTTTGGAGAAAGTTTCATAGTTAAATATGAAAACCAGCACCTAAGCTAACATAATCCTCCAACCCCAGCTTCCCCTTCCAAATCTTAGCATATTAATCTCCTTTCCTTTTAGCTGCTCCAGTTCTTGCATAACAATGCCATTTCCTGAATTCAAATCTCCACAAATAAACCTTAAAGCTGAATAATACATTATTAAGCCCTGTGAATATTCCCTTAAGCAGGGCATCCTTAAAAAACTGGGCTACACTGTCACAACTCAGCATCATTTTCTCTGGACTTTCAGGGGTAAGAACAAGAAACACTGCAGCAGCCAACAACCTAAAAACCTCCCTGAAACATAAAACTTCTACCCTCTGCAGAGGTTTTTAATAAGCTACTAATGCTTTGTCGAAATCCCCATCCCTTCACACAGCAGTCACTTATTTCTCTGTGCATATGTAACTTGCACAGGCTCCCAGGGAAATCCTGGACTGGTATTTTTTGGGGGAAGGAAAAGCACATTGCATCCCCTCCTTCCTGCACAGCCCTGAGCCACACACCTCACCCAAGCTGTCAATGCTCAAACATTCACCTAAACGATCACTCCTGCAATGGGAAAATTTTAAAAGTGTTTTCCCAAAGAAGGATGCTCAAGTTGTGATTTGCTTGCTCTCTCAGTTTTTGATCTGCTCCTTTCCCAGTGCAAATGCTCACTGAGAAGCTAAAATTGTGTGTAATTACTGTGCTCAAGCTCCAAGCTGAGCACAGGCTGGAGAGTCTCTGCATTAGATAAAATCTCAAATGAGCTCCCTCAAGTGTGACTCGCTGGATGAGGAGGATGGCAGCTGATGGCAATGCAGCTTGTACGTGGACATGGTCCACAGGACACTTGTCACCAAAAGTCTATCTCAAGCAAGGCAAAAATAAATCATCTTGAAGAGCAACTACCAGAGGGTAAAATGTACTGCATGTCAGAGGGCAAAATTTATTTCTCTATTAGGTCCATAAAAGCAAACTATTCATTATCACTGCTTTATCATCCACTCAAGACCCATGAGATGCCTTTTCTCAAAGGGCTTGGAGAAGACAAACAGTATTACTAAGAAAGGATTAATTACCTGTCCTAAGCTAAACATTTTAAAAATGCCTTTGCAGTAATCCCCAGTGAAAAACAGACTGACATTCAACAGGACAAGACAGCGTTTCACACATGGAAATTAGACAAGTTCATTACACAGGAACGAGAAGAAAGGAATTGAGAAACAAAGGGACATAATCTCTCAGTTTGAACGTATTTTTTTTTTTTTTTAATCGGGCCCTCAGCAATCAGCACACAGCCCTGGCCCTGCCTGATGGGGCAAGCTCAGTACCTTTATCAGCTCAGTTCTTCAGCACAGCGAGCCAATGCTGAGCCTGGAGCATGCCTTGGCACCACCAAATGCCAAGCAGGGAAAAGAGCTGAGCCAAAAGCACTCTGTGCCAACCCAAGCCTAAGCAGTTGCTTTCCTAAGGGAAGAGGAACAGAAACCAATGCAGTTTTTAAAAACCGATCCTGAAAATTTATAAACCAGGAAACAGACTCACAGCTCTTGGAGTGGTGCCACTAGCACCAGCATCTTGTCACCTCCCTCCCCATGCCCTCGAAAATACATCCTCCAAAAAGAACCTGAAAAACCAGCTGGAATGGAAGTGAAGAATCTGGAATGACTGACTAGATCTTAAATTATAATTCTTTTAGGTTTTTTTTAAAAAAAGGAAGCTTGAAAACAAAATTACAGTTTAATCCAGCACATTTCGGATTGCTGTGTCACACACCTCTAATTCCAGGATCTTCCATGTCTCAGACTTTTCATCTGAAGCCGAAAACTGGGCAAAACTGATGCAGTATGAATCCAGCAGCGTACCAGACTTTATGAAGAAGAACCCTTTTCACTTTGGGAAGGTACAAGACGTGTTTACAGGGTATTCTGCTCCAAAACATCCAAATTTATTCAGTAGTAAGCTCGCTCACAAAATGATCGATTACTCCCTACTCAACTACACTTAAAGCAAAGCTTCTGGAGCTTTGTTTTTCTCTTTAAAATGTGAGGAAGCAGCTGAGCCGTCCTGAGCCCATCTGCACGTTAACAAAACATTTCTTAAGGTGCGGATTTACAATCTGTGTAAGGAGATAAAAATCTGCACTTTTGGTGGAAGGGACTATCCCTGCACTCCTCTGGCAGCCGGAGCTGATGGAAGTGCTTGTGGGTTGTGTAATCAGCCTGATAGATGTGCTCCCTGGAAACTAATCCCCCACACCAGAGAACTCCAGCCAGATTGGGAACTTCAGCTTCATGCTTTTCATATTACTTCAGTTCAAGATTATATACAAGAGGCAACTCTGATTTCCTGCCATGTCACTGCCCTTTGGTTTGCTTTTTTTTCTTAAGTTATTTCCCATCGTGGAAACACATTTAGAGAAATGCTCTTCCAGAATTGTGGTAATTCTTAGGTTAAAACTTGAGTTGGGCACGATATAATAACATTCTCAATAAAATCTAACACTTATTCCACTGGACTATTTTCCTACAAATTGCATGTCCATATCGATATGCTAAGAAAATGAAGTTTATTGCTACGTGCCCTCCTTTAACAACTGCCAGCCAAATAAAAGCCACAAATAACATCTGTGTCTTAATATCTGCAAATTCTGGGGGGGGAAGTACCAACTAGTGAACAAAGACTGCTGAGGAAGGCTTGACAGTTCAAATTCTGTCCTTGGCAGAGGTGACAAAAAGGTCACTGAGAGATGCACTGGGTGTGACAAGGGGATGGTGGTGATGGAGCAGAGGAGGACAGGAAAATGAGGAACCACAGGGAAAGTGTATTGGAAACTCAGCTCTCTCCTCTGCTCAGAGATGGTTAAAAAACCCCATAAACCCCAGTTTTCCAGGAACTTGTTTTCTGCCCCAAGCTAAAGGAGTAAAAACATTTTGTCAAGAAAATTAGATATTCCATAGGTTGTTTTTTTTTTTTTTCAGTGTTGTGCTTACACAAAGTGATACCACCACACAAAACAATCCAAAGTTAACAGGTTCAACAAAATGTATTTCAACTCCTTTGGAGAAAAAAGGGAAAAACAGTGTAAAGCAGCTCAGGACAATTAATGCACTTCTGTGAATTGCTCTGGTCATAAAATTGACACTTTTCACTTAAAAAAAAACATTTATCCATCTCTCTGAAACATGAACAGACTTGTATTTCCACCACCAATCTAGTCTTTCCACCCTGACAGTGAAAATTTTCCACTGACCTCAAGTGCTTCCATTTTCCTCTAAGTCCCAAAAGGATAATCAGCAGCATAAAAGCTCCAGCTGAGCAGAGAGCAGAGCCATTTCTGCAGAATGGATTGGATAACTGATCCATAACTATAAAATATTTATCTACATTTGGCATGTGGCTATCAAACACCATCAAGTTCATTAGGCAGTTTGGTCCAAGGACAGACTTCTTGCAAGAATTATTCCAAGATTTCACAAGAAGCTGGGGTATGTTTTCAATCACCACAGCTGATTGAGAATATCATCAATCTGTAGAAGAATAATTGGTTAATTGGCAGACCACATAATCAAAAAGTTCTGACAGAATCATCCCATTAATTCCTCCCTCCTACCCACACAGAGTAAAAGTCACGGGGAAAAAAATGCTGACACTGTTTTAAACTGGTCACTTCAGCTTTGTTTTGGGCTGTTCCTCACCCTGAATAGAAAAATGGAAATTATTCTCTTAGACTAGCAACAGCTTGTCTCTTGAATTCACATCAATAGTTGGCTTTCAGTTTTGAGGAACCGATTTGATTAGTTCTCTGAACAGAATCCAAAAATCAGCAGCCAGCCCCTAAAGAAACTTCCTTCTTTTGGGGAGAGATCTTGTCCCTCTTTCCCCAAGCCTCTCACAAAAAGGATGCAGCCACTACCAGACACAGGATTCCAGGTTGGTATTTTTTATGTGGCTCTGAGTTTGGCCTGAGTTATTAGAGATTCACTAAGCCCATCTCCCATATTAGCCAAGCTGAACTTGTTGGAGAAGGACAATTTAGCACCTGGAGGCAGGTGGAAACTGAATTTCTCAATATATGGATAAAGGACAACCCATTTCTATTTCTGTCTAAGAACCAAGGAAGGGAAGAAAAAGAATAGCAAGTTACTAAAATACACAACTGCTGCAATACATTATATAAACAAATATTTGCAATCCTAGCCAAATTTATTTGTTAATATGTGAATGTATCTGACACATCAGAATGAAATCACTAAATAATCCTGCCAAAATGTTCTGGAGACAAAGCTCCTTCTATGAGAATCTGATGGTAAAGCAGACAGGCTTTTTATTCTGCTTTTCATTAATAATGCAAGCACAACAAGATCAACCAGAAACTACACCAAGTTACAGCCTCACTTGGTAACAATCAACCACTACCACGACTACAAAGTAATCAAAATCATCTGATGGACAATGCAACCTGGGAGAAATAGTGGTTTTCAAGACAGGGATTACAGTTTGAGACGTTTCACTTTTTTTTTTTTTTGTAGACAGCAGAGGAGAACAAGCCAAAGGTACCCCAAGAAGCAGTTTTTTTCAGATTCCAAAAATAAACAAGTATTTTCTGTTGTACTCCTAATTCCACAAAGACAAAACTCCTAAAATTTTGAATTATTTTAAACTCCCAAAACCTGAACAAAAATGATTTTCCAGAACTGCAGCATCACTTGCAATATGCTCAGAAGACAAATTCTGCTCATTTTCCAGCATTAAAAAGCAGATGTTCTTCCGTGCATTAACAACACTTGATTATAAAATAAATTTATCCTCTGTGCAAAGAGGAGTGAGCATAATGGCTCCCTGAAGGCACAGCTTTGAGGTATGAGGGTTATTAGTTCAATTTCTTTTTCAAATGCTGCAGAGAAGGATGACAGAAAGAAAGCTTCCAGTTGTGATTCTCCTAATCCGTCTGGTCCGTGGATGCCTTCGCTCCAGATTTCCCTAATAAACGATTACAACACAACCCTGCCCTGTCCTCACAACACACAAACTGCAATCTGTGTGGTCTAGTTAGAGAATACTTCAGGGAAAGCATTCTGGGTTTCCAACGATTATTTTTTTAAAACCTGGGATAGCAAGAGAAGGTCATTACATTTAAAGAACCCACAGGAATCTCATAACATTTCAAATATTTTTATTTGTGTGTGAAGATAGACATTTGTGTGGGATGTGGAGGGGAAACTTTGGGTTTATATATTAGTTTATTTGGGCAGAGGAGGATTTCTGGTTTCCTACCAGTGTTTTTGCTAAATTGCTTTGCTAAACTCTCTATAGTATTGATTACCTGTTAAAATATTTTAACTTGTGCAAGGTAATCGGTCAACAGCAAAGCTTATTAAAAGGGGAAGGAAATCTGTGTTGTTTGGAAGTGGGAGAACAAGTACCACTGGTACATGGAAATAGCAGAGATGCACTGAGGGAAATAATGCAATCAAGCATGTAAGAGGGAGGAAAAAAACTCAGCAGAAGCATAAAGGGCAGAGGAATGGAGAGAATGAAGGGTGATTGAGTAACAGCCCATGCAAAGAGGACCCATCTGAGATCTGATCTAGCTGCTACAGATTCTTCTGCACAGCACAGACAGCCTCCACAACAGTCCTCAGCACTTCAAATTCAAAGCATGCTGTGTCACAAAGCCCAAGTCCTACAAATAACTTTATTTTAACCACATCCTATAGGTTACGTTTAGCCCATAAATGTTTCATTGCATTTTTCAACAACCACTTACTGGCTGTACCTCCAACTGTTTAAATAAAAGCATCAGAAATGTACACAATGTGAGAGTATGGGTAATGAATATTTTCTTTTGTGACAAACTCGACTCTGAACATTGTCACCTGCCCACCCAGCTCTCCCAAATCTTGCTGCTGCTCCACCCTATTCCAGGTGCTAAGCCCACAAGGTTTCCACGGCCTGCTTTCCAGCAGAGCCCTCTGAACCTGTTCTTCTGCACAAATGAGAGAGCAACAGATTTGTGATAAGCAGATGGAATACAACATGGCCAAGGGGCTGTAAAAAAAAAAAAAAAAGGTCTGAGACAACCCACTCCTGGTGCTGCTGCTGACATCCTTCTGCATGGCCACAGGCTGAACTCCTCTGGGTAAACAGAAACTCAGCCAAATCAGCACTTGCCCCATGCCCATTTTTTTCTGGGGTCCATTCCTGGGCACAGGTACACAAGTAAGGTGCCAACCAAGAGACAGGACAGGAGGTGCAAGCAGCTCTTTGAAATGGCCTGTGCAAGATACCTGCCCAAACACTGCTCTGATGTGAGGGCTTGGGTAACAGCTAAGGATGACATTGGGAGGGATCCCAGAGCCAGTCCTTCTCTTCTGGCCCCAGAGCATGCTCTGTTTCCTTCTCACATGCCTCAGGAGAAACCCTTCCTGGGACAAAAAGCAACACCAATCTTGAACAAAAGTTACAGTTAAGCAGAATTAGGAATTCAATTAATTCCATTGTGTTAAATACAGAGATATTGCACAGTCCCTCTCCCTTACCGTGTTCCTGGTGCCAGTGTGGCTCCCTCCTGTGCACAGGTCCTGATGTTTATCAGCCTCATCACTGAGGCTATTTGAATTGCAAACCTAGTGCTAAAGCTCTCTTTTCCCCACTGCAGTAACTCTCTGTTGCTTTCTCAAGTTGACTCAAGCTCAGTGGAGGGCCCACAGGTGCTGGTGGAAGGGAAAGAAGCAGAAGCAGCTGGTGAGAGGAGGGAAGACAGGAGGAAGAACTAAGCCATTATTTTTGGATTAATTTAGGTGCTGCTTCATGCTACAGTTGAGAGAGGGACAGGAAATAAGACCTCTACAGAGAAAAGTACTGCTGCAGGGTAATTAAGATCTAGGAGTAAACATGCCAAATGGTGTTTGCCACAGGACAACAAACAAATGTGAATCAGAATGAATCAGAGTGAGAGTCAGTACCGGAGCAGAGGAGGGGATGTTTTCTCTGCTCCTCAGGAAGCACTTCAATTGTTTGGGAAAGGTGTGAGTCATTAACTCTCCCATGCACAACTGAGACATCCAAAGCTACAAATACCTGACATACTTCAAAGGCTCCTTGGAATGGAAGAACAGAAATCTATATGTGCTTTCTCCAAATTACAGAAGCGTGAAGCCATGCATCATTTCACAGATTTGGATTTGTTGTGTTTAGGCTCTTGGGAGTTGCACTATCCAAGCATGACCAGCTCTAACCTCCAGAGAGGGCCCTGCTGTCCTGCTTCTGAGCTCTTTGGGATAAAAGATGAGAGGTGCACAGGAACTCATGGAATGCCACTTTAATGCAGCACTTTTCTATGTCTCAACTGGTTGCTGATCACAGCCATTTAGCAAAATTACCTTTCTGGTGGCAACCAAGAATCTCATGGCAACAGTCACATGCCATAAAAACAATCCTCCTCCTCCTCCTCTTTGCTCTCTCATCTGCTTGCAGGAGCTCAGCACGAAGGCAGTAAGGAAGTTTTACTGCCATCTTGCAACATTGACTTTTATGGATTCCTCAGACTATAATGCACTGAAGCTCTTCTTAATCTATTTCAAACTCCTAACATAATTTATGACTTCTAGACACTTCTAAAAAGGCTAGCTGGACTTCAGCAAAGTTTTCATTCCCAGGTGCAGCCCACCACAGCAGGATTATCAAGCCGTGGTGAAGGGCTTGGCTCCTGAGCTAGATTTAGCCCGTCTGGCAGCCTAATGGCAAATATTAGTGTAATAATCCAAATATAGATCCCATTCCTTCAGATATGTGCTTTAACATTTTTCCCTATGAACATCATCAAGTTGAGATGGTATTAAACTCCTACACAATCCGTCTAGAGAAATACATGTTCCTTTCCCCCATGATGTGTTCTTCAAAATGGTTCTTGCACTGCCTTTTACCTTGGTATCAGGGGATTCCAAGGAATACTGATGTGATTACTCTACAGGCACCTTCCAGAAGGGAGCAATGAAATAGCCCAAGAGTCCTGGCTAACCCAAGCTCAGAGAATAAATGCATCATTCCACTGTGACTGACAAACTCCTGGGAAAAGAGATTGCACAACAGGAAGAGGGTAAAACAGAGTTTAAGAGTTTGGACACACATGAGAGTCATTCATTTACCCCGACCCCAAATCTCACAACAGACACAAGAGGAACACAAAAAGAATGTTTGGCTCTATGTAGGCACATGGAAAGTATGATTTTGCAGTATCATAAATGTTTAACTACACTTTCATGCAACTAGTGATAGCCTTTCTTCATTCAAATTCCTTTAAAAATTCCCATTTAGAAAACCTCTTTAGAACTATCTCTATTTTCCTTAATTTAATAAAAGGTTATGAAAAAATATTTTTCCGAAGAACTTATTTTCTCCCAAACACGCCTAAGTTATTTTGTCCCCAAGTGAGATTAATCAGGTATATTTACAAGCCAATTGATCTGTCAAACCTTTGATGAAAAGCCTTCAGAATGTTGAAATGCTGCAGAGTCTGCATTTAACTGGTGCTACATCATATTCAACTTCCTTAAGGTTGGGAAACCAGTGCAGAATGAGGTGATAGCCCTTCCTTTGCTAGCAAGTTCCAAGTTTTATTAAATTCTCTCACTCACTGCAGGCTTTCAGTTGTTGAACACCTGATACTATAGTCTTTTCACAAAGTGTGCAAACCTCCCATATTTTAAAACCCTACAAGCCTGAAGCAAATATTCCCACTTACTACTTCACAGCAAGTAAATCAAGAAACAGGAGCTCATCATGAGAGGTTCTGCATGCCAGAGCTGCCCAGACTGCAGTGTGATAACACAGACCTTCACAAGTACAGCTGCATTACCCTGTTGATGTATTTGTACAGTCACCAGGGCAATGCTGACAACTTATGCAATAAAAGACACCTGAAGAAAAATTAATTACCTTGCAGTGTGGCACTGGTGCATCTTCCCTCCTCTGTCATGTCAGGAATCAGAAGCAGTGCTCCTGCCCCAGCTGCCTGTGTCTGAAGGACACTGAGGCTGAGGGAGCTGCTGCTGGGAAGCCACGAGCTGCGTTTGCAGCACAGTCCCACTCTGGTTCTCTAACGTGGCAGCAATAACATTAGTTTGTCTCACTTTCAAGAAGCCCAAAGTAGCAGTAGGGCTGTTCAGCCTGGAATCACAAATCACTTAGCACTGTGCAATTTGAGAAGGATCTGGGGGACGCAGGTTTTCCACAGCAAGGCCCCGTCAGGCTGTGGAGCCAGCCCTGATCTCCCTGATCTCCCTGAACACGCATCCTTGGACCGAAATGCACGGAATGGAAAAAGCTGAATAGGCAAAGGAACAGACACACGTGTACAAGCACATCCAAAAAGGTTTCAGAGCTATCTCTCCTGGAAGTGTCATTCAAATGAAGGCATCAGACTGAAGTGATTCTTCCCAAAGGGCTGCAGGGAGGTGGCCCAGAGATCCCTCTGGGCTCACTCAGCAGAGGTTCTGTCCCCCAGGGGGGCACAGCCAGCTGCTGCTCCCTCAGCCCAACAACTTCTGTCTTGAGATGACAGATTTTACCACTGCATCCACATCTTTTCTCACATAACCACACATCTGAAGAATGGGAAAAAAACCCCCACCTCATCTGTGAGTGGGCTGAAGGTACCAGTCAAGAAGTAAAAACTTGCTCTTGTGTCAGATGGAGAGATAGATCAAGCTGCTGTCTCTCAGCAAGGATATGGAGAATGCCTGTGCAAGCCCACTGCAGTGCACAGGAAAACAATTTAAGATGTTTAAATCCCTAAGTAAAGGAATCCCCTGGCTCTGTACTGAAATCAGGGAAGAGGCTGTGGAGGCAGGGGCAGTAACCTGTAGCTGAGGGATGACTGACAGGCGAGGGACAACATCCCCTTCACGGATTCCAACTTGACCTAGAAAGAATTTATCACTCTGAGTGCTGAACAGAACTGCAGGAACACAGCTGGCAGGTCTAAGGACTTCATAAATCTCTGAATCAAAACTAAAATTATCAATGTACGAAATAATCTGAAAAAAATCTTTGTTAAACAGATTTTATTTTTTTTGGTAAGTACATAGCCTCATTTTCAGAAATAGTGGTGGCAATGAGACACGCACAGTGGTCAGCAGAACCCATCCACAAGAAGCATTTTGGGAACAAATCAGTGTTCCAGGCTCTCAGCTCTGCCCCATTCCGTTCTCTCTTTGATGTCAGTAAGTTATTCATCTTATTATTTCAAGCTTTATCTTTTGATCAAACTTTTGTAATATGTAATTTGGAAATTAGTTTCTTAGAGGGACAAGAGCTGTCAAATCAGATGGACCCCAACAAAGCAGTAACAGCTTAGGACAAGTCAGAGCCAAAGTTGGAATTTCAGAGCATATGTGCAAGTTATTATTTTCTAAAAACCACAGTGTTGACATTACAAGGGAAGAAAAGAGAGGAAAGATCCTATCTCCTGAGCCCTTGATCAAATTACTTCATAATTCACCCACTAAGGCTATCCCCTGGTTCCCATAACAGACAGCAATCTGAGACAGAACAAGCCTGTGGATTTTAGAGCATTAAGGGAGAAAAGGGAACAAACTACAGTGCTGCAGCTAAATCTCTAGAGGATGAAGAAGCACTCAGAATATTTTACATAGCGGAATAATTTTATGGAACCTTGCAGATACAAAATATGGGGACAACTTGGAATTAGCCACAGTCCATGTGCAAGATATAAAAACTTGGAGCCCAGAACTATACAGTGTCTGCAGTTTCCTATGGTTTCTTTCAGCAAACTTTTTTCAAAGTAATTGTCAAAGATATTAGATTCCAGTATTTCGAAGATGTTATCTACTAGTTCTTAATTTATCCTAGCCTCTTATCTTTGAAGCAATTCTGTTTCTGTCTCAGTGCCTAATTTCCATTTTACACATCCTATAATTGTGTTTGTCCTTTTGTCCTCTAAATTTGACTTCTAAAGAGTCCCATCATTAACACATCTACAAGGAACAAACAACTTGCTCTCTGTGTTCTTTGGTTGAGATCTAATTATTAAAGTTATAATTATTTCTCCTTACAGATTTTAATAAGTTGGAACTTGCTTTAAATTGCTCTTTTACTGAAAGCTGTGGGCTTGGACATTTCTTTCTTTAGGAAGGGTTGTGTGCTCTGCAGAGGTTTCAGATCCTTAACCTGTAAAGAAACTTGTTGCTTGAGCTACTGCTCACTTTGCCTTCTATCAAGTCCTGGTTATTTTCAATCACATTTCGTTGCCCTTTGCTTATTTAGGAACTATTCCTCTCAACCCAGAAATTTTATGCAGTGTTTCCATAATTCCTTACTAAGTTTTTTAAACATTTTACCTTCTCTCTCCCCTTTCTTCAATATCTATTTTCTTAATGGGCAAAGCATGAACTTTATCTTCTTAGGATATGGACGTGCTAACACTTTTAAACCCAGGAGCTGGCAAGCCCTCTCCGAGATTAAAAAAACATGAAAAATAACTCACAACATTGAGCTGTGCTTATTTCATGATACAGACTCTTTTCTATACAGCAAAGTATAAATAGTGTCCACAGCTGTGCAATTTATCCTCAGCCATTAAATGTCTCCACAGTCTTACAATTCCTAAAAGTGTCTGCACTGCCTACAAATGAGCTGCATTAATATAAACAGCATGAGAATGTCCAGAGAGCCTATAAAACAAAAGCCCCTGGAACAGACCTGAACTAAAAAGTGCCACTCTCTGATTCAAAAAAATAAGAGCTTGTTACTTTTTCACAGTCGATCAATTTGCCAAGAAACCTTTCCAATGTTTTGATCCCACAATCTTGAATCCCTGGTTTAGATACCTGGGGGGAAAACAGGAGCTTGTTTGAAAAGTCTGGAGCCAGCCTGCACTGTGCCCAGGCATCCTGCTCCAAGTCCCAGAACTGCCTGGCTTCACCAAAACCCAGCACCCTCCAGACAGAGAGGGTAAAATAACCTGCAGAGACTGACAGATTCAAACAAGGGATCACCAACAGGTATGCACAGGAAACACAACTAAACCTGGGTTCACTGGCTCAGGTCCTAAATAAACACATTCATGCTACAGATATGTTCTGCTATAAATCCAACACTGCTCACTTACAGCACTTTGCAGAGGAATAAGTGAGACTAAAATAAGCTGTACACTGCATCTTATCTCCATTTTAAGAATGAGCAAGTTTCTTAACCTCTTTGTCTCAGTTTCCAAGGCTACAAGTGAGGCATGACAAAGGCAGGAAGAAAACCCAGATATTTTTTGGCTCTCAGATTTTTCTTTCCTTTTTTTTTTTTTTTATTGTTGTTCAGTCATCTTACCTTCCTAAACTCTGTGATTTAGTTATTTAAGCATAGATATTATCCTATGTTCAGCCTGTTTTCTTGGTGATCCTGATCAGTTTTTCCTCTATGAAAATCTGGCCAATTGTTTGGTGATTAAATTTGATCACTTCTTGCTTATAGGCACATAGAAATAATCAGGCAAACAATACCTCGACCAGCACCAGCAGAGGAAAGGACACACTCCTATAAAATAAAGTCAAACCAAGCTATTTTTAAAGGTATGCAAATAACGTGAGAGAAGACAGGAAACCACATCTAAAGCGTAAATCAAACCCATTGTTTTGTAAAATTTCTGGAAAAGCTTTGAAAAATGGCTTTTTCTACTTTTCTCTCGCAGAATTCGCAGAATTTCTTTGTTCGCTACAAAAGGAAAAACAAAGCAACAGGGCAATGAAGTGATGTTCCTCCTCTGGCAGAGAAGTAATGAAGTCTCCTCCCCCTTCCAAAGGGGATCACAGTTTGCCAGCTTTGGCAGCCACTGCGGTATTTAAAATAGAAACGAATCCCAAAATGTGATTTGGCAAGGACCAGCTTTGAAATATTCAGTAAGCGTGTTTTTTTTTTTTCCCCCCCTCCTCTCCACTTCCTTTCTGCCATTTAATAACGCCGAGGGATGCTCGCAGAACGCCTCGGGGATGAAAGGCACCCGTGGCACACACCCAGACAAAGAGCCCCGTGAACTTTAACACACATGGAAAACACGGAGCAGACAGAGCAGCTTTGTACCGAGAGGGCTCCTTGTATGGCCACGGCCCCGAGCGCTGGGACACTTCCAGCAGCTGCTCTGGGTCTCTGCACAGCCCCTGCGCCTCTCCCCAGACCTGAGAGCATCGCTTCCTCTGCCACTGCCAAAGCCAACGAGACCCAATTTTGCTGCAGGTCCCAGCAATTTTTCAGCACACGCAGACAGAATTATGGTTTTTCTAACGCTTTTGTTTGCGCCTACACGGGGGTGAATCCTGCAAACCAGAAGGCACAGTGTTTTCTAGATATGCTGCGTTGAAAGAAGGAATAAAGAAAATGTAAGTGCGAAAGATGAGAGATGAATGGAAGGTGTGAACCCTTCAGAGCAGTATCTGAACCCACTGCCAGAGTGAAGCTGGAGTCAGTATGCAAGGACCTGCACTGAGAACAACTGCTTTGGGAAAAAATGAATTTTTCCTGGGCACTGGGTGGGACAGTAAGCCAGTGGCCACAGATGCTTGAAGCAACAACAGAAAGCATGTTTGATTAAGGGAGGTACTGAGCTCCAGGTGAAGGAACCATGAAGGTTCAGCTTTAAAGAACAGTTTTCAACCAGAGGAGCAGATTGTGTGGCATCTACAACCACTGCTTCACTGGGCTTTAAAACTACCGACTTCCCTCTGACTAGGAAGTGTTGAATAGAAATTAATCCATCTTTTTCATTCACAGAATAAAAGCTATTAAGTATCTGAACCCACAAAATGTTAGCTTTAACATGCAAGCAGTCTGCCAGCTGACTCATTCATGCCACAGTTTCAATTTGAAAGGTGGGCAAAATGTCTCAAATATATTTATGCAATAGCAACACATCACCAAAGTAATTCAGTCCAGGATCTTGTGATGTACCTCCAAAAAATGTCAGGACCAAAATTCTCTCATTCCAAGCATCAACGTTTTGTCTCCTGTATGTTTTAAGCTTTAGAATTTTTATAATCACATCCCCTAGCCTGAGTCATTTCTACTTTGCCATCAATGAAACTGTTCAAAGGCAGCAGCAGGAAGACTCAAAGATTGATTTCACAGATCATTGGTGCAGGCAGTGTTTGTAAACTGCTGACCCCAACCATGGAGAATTGCTAGGGCCTTGCAGATCGCAGGGAGACTTCCAGTTTAAAAACTGATTTGAAACCTGAGGTTAGCCTGACAGTTTTTCCTAAAGAAAACAACTTTTAAAGGAGCTCATTCGAAATGAGTCATATTAGCCCACACAAGCAAATCAGCACATTGTTCTGCTTTCCCCTCCCTAAAATGCATCGTGTCCTCAGCACAATGCTACTGCACAAATAACTCGGGACTTGCCAATAGCTACCGTCAAGCTTTAATTACAGCACTCTTATTTTGTATACTCTCCAATCAACAAGAACTAAATCAGCCTGCTAAAAACCAGCCAGTACTTCAAAATCTCCAGTGAAGATTAAGAAATAAATCTCTGCAATGAAGCATTAGCCAGCTCAGAAAGAGCCTCGTTTTCTTGCTTCAAGATAAAGACTGAGGTACACACATGAAAACTGCTGTGCATAAGGAATTACAGAAAGCACCAATTAATTGTAACAAATTATTTTAATGCAGATCATTGCTACTAAATGTTTCAGACTACTTAATAGTAGTTTTACTTGGCTTTTTTGGCTGCTCTTTCCAATCAATTCAGCTCCACAAGTGAGGATGTTTGCATTTTCGAAGTTTTTGTCACTGTCAGCATTTTGTTGAGAACACTGTCCACCCCCCACCCCCATTTCAGATTTCAGCATCTTTTACAGCAGAGTTAAAAAAATTGAGGGTGTACATCATTCTGCTAATCATTCCCATCTTATTAAGCTTTTGTCATGGCCTGACAATGCCAAAAGACTTGAATGCATTTTACTGTTTTACAAGCAGGACTGCTTTCTCTTGCCATAAATGATGGAAAATGTAATCCTGAGGTCAACGAGGAAAATTGTAAAAACTAGGCTTCCTTACTTACAAGTACTTATTCAGTCTCTGACTTGGAGTTTAAAGGCAGGATCTTCCCATGCTCTAAAAATAGCAAAAACCTGTTTTAATCCCAAATTTCAATTTTTAGATGGGAGAAGAGCACCTAGATTAAATAATCAGAAATCTGAGCAACAAACCAAGCATCATCCCAGTTCCCAAGTTTTTTCCCATTGCTGAACAACACAGAAATTAATTCCAAAGACGACTCCCAAATCACATTTTAAGTATTCAGCCATAAGCAAAACAAATACTCATCAGCAGGTTGGACTGCAAGCTTCTGATATGCAAGGCAGCTCTTGCAGCTCCCAGAGAGAAATATTTAACTGGCAAAAGGCGTGCTTGCTCTGAACTGACTGTAACACATGACCTGGCATGTGCTTTGACAGCAAGTTATTCAAGAAAGATGACAATACAACAGAGTTACAAAAACAAAATACAGCAGCGCCAGGATAAGCCTTTGGAAAATACAATTTGTGATGTAAAGCCATAAATCTTTAACATTCAAACTAAAGACCTGAAGCTTTTAGAAGCGGCAGCCTCGCTGCCGAGGTTGGAAGACATTCCCATACTCTATTATGGCAACTAAATAAATATTTACCATGGTTCTTTTCAAAAGGCTGGGTTAGCAAAGTGAGTAAGACCATGAGAGTGTTCTGGGTCCTCTTTTAAACACCAGAATAATTGACTTCAGGCAAGCCAAGCTTTTAGTTCTCTTATTTGTAAAATCAGTAAACGATGGAGTTCTGGGTTTAGATAGGAGCTGACTCAAAAAGGCATTTCCCTCTGCTGCCTCTCTGCTTCCAACACACAGGCAGCTGGGATGCTCATTAAAAGTCTCTTCAACCAGCACTTTAAAGGAAAAAATACTTTAGCAAACCAAAGTCCCAGCAAATTTCTGCAAAGATGAGCACTTCAGTCACACTCTCCAGAGAGTGAAATGTTTTTATATCACCCCTACCTTCTACTGTACTACTCTGAAGATAAAAATGGACTCTTCCCAAAACCTGAATGTAGCAGAAGAGTCAACACTACTTCCTAAGCCAGCATTAATAGTCACTTCAAACAAATATATATGTAAGATATACATATCCACATCCAGATAGATCTGAGCAAACCTGTTGAATCATTGACAGAAAATTTAAAGCTTAACTTCCACAAATACTAAAATGGATCAGTCAGTAACTGTTCCCTATGAAACTACAAACTTATTTATGCACATAAGATATGAAATCACGGAAGCTGGTGCTTGGAAATGCCAGAACTGATTGGTCTGCAGAGCCAAACAACAAAATAAGTCACAGCACCTAAAACTGTTTCTTCAATTCAGGCACTTCTTTTTTCTCCACCCAAAAGACACACACTCTTTTCTAAGTGACTGCCTTTTTGTCAGATTCCAAAGCAGGCCCTTCAGCCCCGAGTTTGTTTTGTCCACCAGCCTTTAATTATGAGGTGAAAGAAAGAAAGCAGAGAAAATGAGTAATTTGAATACAAGTTCCAAAATCTAGCAGCTTCCACAGTTTGTGCCAGTATTTCTTCAGAAAGTCATAATTTTATACAGAGCAAATTCTAATGATTTTGAATTCTCTAAGAAAATATTTCCTACTCAAAGCACTGCAGAGTTAAGGCTCCCAAACAAACTGTGGGGGATTAGAGGTGTTACAGAGCTAGAATAAAGGGAAATGTATCTATATTTACATGGCTACAAGCAGCAAATAATTTATGAATGCAAAATAAAAACTTGTGGTCATGCTCAGAACTTAAAAAAACTTAAATGTTATGTAATAAAAAGCACAAAGCTCAAGAGAGTTGCTCATCTGAAAAATATGAAAAAACCCCTTTCAAAACAACATATTTATTCCAACCCATCTTAGAGAGGCAGAAGAGACCATGTTCCCTCTCTCTGCACATTGTGTACAGCTTTTCCAAAAGGAAATGTTTATCCCAGGTCCCAGCACATGCTGTGAAGCAGTGCAGACACAGTAGGGTCACACCAATTAGCAAAGCAGCACTCAGAGAGAGAGTTGTCTTCCTCATGAGATGCCTTCACTTTGCTCTCTCACAGTAATAATAAAGCAGGCAGACCTCTGTTTCAGTATTTTTTTTTCCTACCCAAAGGCCAGACCACTAATTTTTTAGGTGCAGCACAATTAACTTCAAGATTGACAGATTTGTTCTCTGTATATTCTGTTCCTAAGCACTGCTGTCGTGTGCACCCAAAGACCATGGAAGTGAGGAGTTCATGTGGTTTATAGAGTGTGTTCCTTATCAGCCTGAGGAAGGCATGGCTGTCCATTCTCCTATTTTTTAAGCTCTCAGAACCTCTAGACCTGAGTCTAGTTCATCTCTCAAATTAATGAGCACAGTGTCTTTTGTGTGGTGTGACATCTCTCCTTTCTAAGCTCCATCACAAACCCACTGCCAAGAAAACAAGAAGAATGCTCAAGAAAAACTTATGGGTGCAGGCTGATGACTGCAAGAGCACCTCTGAGACAGCAAATCCCCTCCCATAGGTCCCAGGAAGGATCCAGGAGCTGCCCAGGCTTTGAGCTGTCCTCTGGCTGTCATTTTTCAGAACTTTGTAGCAGATTATGCAGCTGGAGCAGATATTTTACCATGCATCATCCAATGAACATTTGTATGTCTCATACACATTTACCTTGCTTGCAGAACAATCACTCCAAGAAGTCATGGAAAAGTAGTGATGGATAAGAAACCCTGACCCATGTGGCAAAGACAATTTAATATAAGTAGCTGAAATCTATGGATTTTAAAATACCCTAAGTCACAGACATTTGTAAACTGGCAAGTGAAAGCCAAAAAAAAATCACAAAAAACACCCCCCAGTTCTTGCCTCACATTCACAGTAGGAAAGAAACAGCATTTTTATATTACAACTGTTCCCATTTCATTTGAAACAGCAGCTTGAATGGACAAGCACCTCACTCATTATCAGCAAGAGAAACCCAAGAAGCCACATCCATCTGCTGTAGAGAGACTGAGGATGGGACTGTGCTCCTCTACAGTGTCTACACTGATGACAATGCTATCAGTTTTGGAAAAGCACAGCTTACATTGGTTTAGAAACTGATACTGATTTTCAGTTATTTCACTTGTTCAGTAATTTTTATCCACAGTTCAGGTATTTGCATCCAGCACAAACACTGCAGCTATAAACTGAGCACTGGCTGCTTATTTTTCCAACATATTTTCAAACTTCTGTTGTGATTACTTGATTGAAAATGTACACCAACTCTTTTAGTCAGCAGAAGACAAAAAAAATTTCAATGTGTTATCTGTGCAATACAATTTAGTGACTATTGACTGAACTTATAACCCCTCAGTTAGCTGTGCTTGCTGCTGAAGACAAGAAGATTCATTATATGGATTCACATTTCCTCCTGTGTTCTACAGATCTCATTCCATTTGGGTGTTTAAATACTTTCTAATGAAAGCACCCCCAGTTAGCTTTCTATGTAGACAGAACAATATTCAATATACAAAGAACTGCAGAAACTGAACTCCAGGGGGGAAACCCAATTATGTAACATTTGATGTATTAAATCTAATTCCCACTTACTCAAATGCTGTTGCTTTGGTATATCACCTGTTTACTGTTATTTTTCCTAAGAATTATTAGTGTATGCATGAACCCAGCAGTAGTGCAGGAATATTTTAGAGAATACCATTATTCCACAGCATTTCCATTATCCCCTCTGGGGGGACTGAGCAGAACTCCCTGATAACCTGTGCTGGTTATCTTTTCCACCATGTTTCTGTACAACACTGTTTCTCACTCTGGAAATTTGGCTTCAAAAGGTCTGTCTGTTGTTATCTCCATCGTTCAGGAATAGCACTGTTGATTTACACTGATAAACAAAGATAATGTACAACCATAAGCAATGGAAGTCAATTTACAAAGGACACAGCAGGAAAAAAGCCTGCAATGTTATCACTATTATGTACTACAGAGAAAAAATACAGCCTTGTGGAAAAAAAAAAAAGGTGAGGGGTGAGAACTGGGCACCTTTTTTTTATGCATCACTTCTTGTTGCTTACAACATTATGCAATCCAGTATGATTTGCAATTGTGTACGTAAAGAATGTATTTACTGAAGCCCTTGTGATGCTGATGGCAATACCCCTCAGAAAGGAACCTGACTCAGCTCTCTCTTTGAAAGCAACAAACAATCAAACGCTTCCCACACTCCAACAAGCAGAACAACAGAGAATTATGCAGAACAAGGGAGAACTCACCACGACTAAAGCTCCAGTGAGGTTGAGGAATCTCCATCTGAACCAATCTGCAATCTCACCTTAACGCTGTCGCAGGAGGTTTTTCATGGCAACTGTTACTAACAGTGTCTCTCTCTCTCAGCTGCTAAAAACAGGTGCTTTATGTACCAGAGTGCAACACTCCTCCTGATGCACCAGCTACTGAACAACTCGACTAGAAGAACCAACCACCTTTGGAAGAGATTTGCTGCTGCTCTGAGAAGATAAGTGGGTTAACTTGTAAGGAACCACGGGCCAGCAGGCTGCTGCCAACAGCTGATGGAGCAAGATACCAATTGGGATATGGCAGCTGGAACTGCCACAGCTCACAGGGTAAATAAAATACAGGGCAGCTCTGAGCTCTGCTTCTGCTGACATTTTCCCTCACAAGGATGCTGCCTTTGCTGCACAAGAAATACTTACCAGGCAAAATTCAGAGCCTCAGCGAGCTTTGCCCTAACACGCCTTCGTTTTCTGCGCTTCCCAAGCGCGGATATTCCCATCTTCTCTAGCCAAAAATACTGTCCTTTAAATCTGAACCTGTCTCACTTCAAGGCCTGCTGTAACACACACAAGTTTTTGTTGTTGCAATTGAAAGGTATGCTATTGACAGCTTCGTTAGCAGCAGAGCAGGTTTGAGACTTCTTGGTAATAATCTGATATTCCAAATTTAAAAAAGAAAAAAAAAATCACACATGAAAACATAACTTTACATATCTAAAGCTCTAAAATAGTCAGCATTTTTGCGTTGGATGTGTGTTTAACACCAAGTTCAGGGAATTCTTCCACTGACTACAACATACCACAAGCTGTTGCACAATCACAGCATGTGTAAATGATCACACTGGCAGCTTTCATGTGCCCCCCACTCTCTACATCTTTACTGGGAGCTGTCTCCCTGCTTCTAAAAACTGAGAATGTCTACAGTTTACAGAACAAAAGTCATTAAATAAACTGTCTCCTCCAAAGATCATTCCAAATGGCAGGAGTCACAGTCCTTAACCATATAGTTACAGACTTAAAAGTCTCAGACTAAGGAATATTGTGCAACCTGTTTTTAAGGGAAACTACCCAATCTAGATGAGGAAGGCCCAGAAGGACAATTAGCAAGGTTTAAAGCAAATGGAAAAACAATTACACAACATGACTTACTCCCCCGTGGAAAACTCCTGGACTAATATTTATTCTCTCTGAGCTTGTATATATTTGCATTAGGCTTCAAACTTTATTAAAGCAACATTGATGTAATTCTGAACCTTTAGAGAGGGAATCAGGGATTTTAACAGGACGCCAAAGAGGCTAAAAGGGTACTCTGCAGAAGACTATTCAGAGCTAAGACAAAGTAGAGAGAAAGGCATTACTGAGAGGGAAAAAAAAAAAAAAAAAAAAAAAGGTGCTAAAAGACTTGACAGTTACCCAAGGACAGCTTCAGCTCCAGAGGCACTGAAATTTGAAGTGTCTCTATTACCTTCAGACACACATGCTTCTCAATTTCCTGGCCAGTTTGGGGGAAGATTACATAATTTTAAAACTATTCTTCATTCTTCTTGCTGCATCACAAAAGCCACCAGAAAGGACACCAACAAGTACAAAAGCAGAACAACGATACTCACTAAGAGGAAATTTGGCAGCTGAGACAACAATAAGAGCATCTGGGATATGTACAGAGACTTATGCAAGGAGGGAATATACATGAAGTCAGTGTGGAAGGATGTCTATATTTGTTCATGTTTGTAGTGTAAGATTTAAATGTCTTTTAAATGTGTTTGAAGGCTTTTCTGACAGTAAGACCCTCGGAGCTGGAAGACTGGATATAAATATATACATGCAGAATTTATATCTCCTGTATTACAGACTGTCTTCCTCCTCTGGGGAGCTTTGTAGAGAGAGCCCTGTGTAAATAGAGGCATGCATCCAAGAGGGAACACTTTAGGATTGAGATCAGTTTTACAAAAACATGGAAGGTCAAACTGTGAACACTAAACAGCTTCCTACAGATCCTCTAGCCAACAATACAATAACCCAAATCTGCTTGAACACCAATAACGTTGCTTTGGCAAATTCTGTGCTAGTAGCAGTATTTTCTGAAATAGCACTAACTTTATCAAGTCAGTGATCTTACTTTTTAGCACCACACTGAACTGGCATCTCAGACAAGATGTTACTAAAACAAGTATTGCTAGAAGCCTACAATGTTTAGCCTGGCATGATTTTTATCCATTTGTTTACTGCGATTTCAAAAACTTTGCTAAAAATGCCTCCTGCAGTCAACAGTGACTGCATGAAGACAGTTGAGCATTTTTCAGCATTTATGTTTAAGCACATATAAGGCTTTTTAACTGAAATATTACTCTTAAGGAAAATGTGGGCTAAAGTCTACAAATAGAAATATTTTTAAATGCCTTTCCCAGCTAATATTTATCTTTTTTTTGCACTTTATGAGGATAAAGTACTTTCCACCCTGCATTTCCCCAGAATCAAAAAGGAAATCCATTACAGATTGATTACAAAACACTTCTCTAAGTGGCGTGGTTTAAAACTGAGTTTGTCCTCATCCTGCACAGCAATATGTGATTACTAGGAGGAGATAAATGATGAACGAGGATCCCAGGGGTTCTGAAATCCTGTTGTTCTTGTTGTCATCTGAACAGACAAGCCCAAAAACATTTGTGGTAAAACCATTTTGTAACTTGGTGAGTTAACATGGTAACATTTGTAATAGCTGATGGGGTCCCAAAAGAAATTCAATTCAAAGAAGGTGACCTCAGAGTTACACCCAGTGTGTAGTTTTCCTCTGTCCACATTTTGCACTATCAGGCAATCTCAAATCAACTCAGTCCACTTAAAGAGATACGGGGAAAGAAATTGCTTGAGTCATTCAGCTACTTATCTATCTCAGGCAAAAGGAAAACTGAAAATGTCTTACACAGTTGATAATTTCTGCTTATGATTTGGAAAACACAGAGCCCATAGCGCTAAACCACAATTTATGGAAATTGCAGCTCAAATATTGGACAACTAGTTAGAATTGTTACCAAGTAAAAACAAGTCATTTATCCTTGTCACTGATGTCGCAGAAATTCTAAAGCTGTCACGTTCTCCTCAGTGTACACTGTTGACTTGCTCCACTTTACCCTGCTCTAAAAGAGTGAAAGTCAACCAGCAACTCTCACTCCAGTTCGCAGCCTGTATTTTTCCACTCTAGATTTAAAACCGTACAGTAATGGAAATTCTGCATTATTGTGCTGATCCATATGAAACAATGGAAGTATTTCAGCCTCAGGCCAATGTAAATCCCAGTGCAACTCCTGGTCCTTACACAGCGGCTCTGTGTGGGAGCACAGGAAGGTGGGAAGACTGGAAATGCCAAGAAGGGCTCTGCAGACAAGGTCCCTGCACCAGCCTGTCACAAGTAATCCACTCACAGAATGTGCTCCATCCATGCCTCCAGGTCTCAGCAGGGAGAATCCAAAGCCTCTTCCTGTGGGTTTGGGGCTTACACATCTCCTCCTCCAAAATCCATACACAGAGAGTGGAATTTCCCTCACTGGCGACTTTTGGCTTCCACTAGCAGCCAGTAAATTCTACACATGGCTGCAAATAACTTGACATTCCCTCTCTGAACTTTGCTTCAACTACAAAACCAAAACACGCTCCACAGATTTTAACCTACTCAGTGTAGGTTAAAAACATCTGGAGGTATTAATAGCAGAAAGATAAGAAAGTTACATTTTCAGTTTCCCTGTCAGGTGTTTCCTTTACAATCTCCTTTGCCCACCACAGGTATTCCACAACCTTCTCTCAGTGCTTTCCACCAGCTCAGCTCCGGCTCCTCATCACAGCCCAGGCATTTGCATTTCAATGCCCTGCCCGTACCCAAATGTCAGCTCTGACACGGGAGGGAGCAGCTCGGCAGGATTCCCCGGCAGGATTCCCCGGCAGGATTCCCCGGCAGGATTCCCCGGCAGGATTCCCCGGGAGCTGCAGCAGTGTGGAGCTGCCAGGAGAAAGCCTCACCTCGCAGCCCTGCCTGGCAGTCCCAGGAGGGACCTTTGGGGCTTTCTGATCAGGGCTGGGCAAGAGAGGCTCCAACAACCTCACATCCAAAAATAAAAAAAAAAGAAAAGAAAGGACTATTAACACCGCCTGAAACCCAATCTCACCAGCGAGCAATCAGGACAAGAGAGGCAGTGACAGGGAAGAAAGCTGCAGATCCCTTCAGAGAAAAAGGCAAAGAAAACAGGGATGGGAGAGTGTGATCCTAAAACGGGATGAGGGGTGGCTGGAGGGAAAAGGGAGCCTAAGAGCAAAGACTAAACAGGAAAAGGGAAAAGGGAAGGAGAAACACAGGAGTGTAAATTCAGAAACAGGGTAGAGAAAACATGTTACAACTTGTGAACTTAGAGTAAGCTTTTCACATATATGTTTTTCCTAGCACACAGAAGGCTAACAGTAATTGTCAGTGTCTGTGATCCTAATCAACAGATTAAACAATACTTATCCTAATATTTTATTATCCCATTTAGGGAAAAAAACCCCTCCAACTTTTAGGAGTCATTTAGCCAAACAGCATCCCCCCTTTATTTTTCTTTAAATTACTGATTCCAACCAATTCCCTTACTTGGAAAGTAAACAGGAAAGAATACAAATGTTAGTAAACACGCCTGGAAATGGATTTTCTAAAGAGCTGAAAAGTCAGAGACACAAATTACCCAAGAAGTTGAAAAGGTATTTATTTTGTCTCTTTGCTTTCTCTTTCAATGAAACAACCATAAGACTTGGAGATACATAGGAACTGCGGCTCCTTCAAATTAACTGTATGCTCTACAGCAGGAGGAAATGCAAAGATTGCATCCATTATGAACTGCAGCTGGGTGAAAGTGCCTACCTGCAGCCAGGCCAGGCAGCAAAGTCTGCTGGCTCCTTCTTCTGCAGCTTGGTACCTCCTGCCCAGGCTCAGGATTCACACCCTACCTGCCAGTGCTCACCTTCAGGTGAGGAAGGAGTAATTGAGCCAGAGACATCTGTCCAGAAAAGGTAGTTTAGGAAGTCTGTGAATTAAGTTATCTACATGGGATATCCTAGCAATAAGGTAAAGTCATCAAGAAATGAATACATAAGATTAATCATGGAAAATTACTCATGGAAAAATTGGTAATTCCTTCTTGCACAGTTTCTGTATTTTAGAGAACAAAACAAAGTTTTCCTGAAAACACACTAAGCAGTAACTCCTCCAGGAAGATGCTTCATCTGGATAAAACATCTTAGCAACTTCATAGACACAACCCTTTAAAGCCCCTGTGGAACTAGATTAAGTCTAACAAGTCCAAGCAACCAAATAAAATCTCCACAAGTATTTACTGCTCTTGCTACACCCCTCAATTCAGACTGTCTGGAGGAGGTTGCAAGTCAAACAAAAGTCACACAGGAGGAAGTACATCCAGTTCGTCACAAAGGTAGTTGTTCAGCTGGCAATTAAGTTCTATAAGTTCTCAAGTAAGCTTTCTAACTATAGAACCTAATTATTGGAATTCCATAAAGCCTGCGTTCCTAAAACAATCACGTGTTCTTTCCTTCCTGCCCATATATCTCCGTATATTATTTTTTTTCCTGTAAATATCCGGGAATAAAGTGTTTTAACAGACATTAGACAGCTTTTAAGCCACAGCTAGTAAGGGGGGAAACTTTGCAGGGCACTTACAAAGTGATTAAAGAAGAATGAGCTCTACAAAAGTAAACGGCAAAGACCTAAACAGAAATTATGTTCTCTGAGAAGGAACCCCTATTAAATTCGAGGTCAGAGACCCACCAGACTACGTTCCCCCTTGCCCCTGTGCTCACCCCGGAGCAGCCTGGCCATTCCGCATCAGGCACCAGCTACTCCACAAGTACGAGACCACTGCAAAGTACTCACATCGTTTCACTTGCTGTCCCAGCGCAAATCCAGCTTTCCCAGCCCAGCCCCAACTTCACCCGCAATAAAAACTGGCAAACAGACCGACCCACCTAAAAGTCCAAAACAACCTCCGAGAGAAAGGACCGAGAGGATGCAATGCAGCTACACACGTACACACCAACACGGAAAAGCCTTTCAAGCCAGTAATTCGTAATAATAACAGAGCAGGGGCAGAGCCCCGGCAGGAACAGCATCCACCTGGCACCCACAGCGGCTTTATCCCGGGAAATTCCTCGAAGGTGTCAGCGCGGCGGCAGGCGCTCCCCAGCAGGGCGCGGGATCGCGCCGCACGCTCCCAGCCGCGCCGCGGGCTCGGGCAGCGCCCGGGGCTGCCGGCGAGCACCCGGGGGCCCCGCGCCGCCACCGGGGGCGAGGGCGCCGCACGGCCCCGTGGGGGCCCCGGCGCGGCTGCCGGCGCCAGACGGGCTCTGCGGGCGCCGCTGCGACCGGGACCGCGGCGGGGCGAGGGGAGCCGGGGGGACTCGAGGGGAGGGAGTGACGGGCAGGCGGCGGCTGCGCCCCGCCGGAGCCCTGCTCGCTGCCCCCGCCCGCGGCCCCGCTGAGGAAAGCTGACCGCCGCCGCCCCCCGGCCTCTCCTCACGGCGTGAGGGGCCGTCACCCCCTCCCACCCCTCACCTGGCAGGGGCTGCCCAGCCCCGCGGCGCCTCCCGTGAGGAGGCGGCGGCTGCGCCCGGGAGGTTCCGTGCGGGCTCGGGCTCCCGTTCCCGCCGGGCCCCGGTGAGGACGCGGCTCCCGGGACGGGGCTGCGACCGCCGCGCCCGCGCGCAACAACCAACTCCGGGCGCCGCCCCCCGCGCGCGCACCGCGGCGGGAAGCCCCGCCCCTCGCTCGCCCATTGGCTACCGCCAGCGAGGAGGCGTGGAGGCACCGCAGGGCGGTGCGAGGCCCTTGGGCGGCCCGGGGAACCGCCTTAAGAAGACCACAACTCCCGGCGTGCATCGCGCGTGGACCTTTAAAAGCAGTTGGGCCGCTCGCGCTCGCGTGTGGAGAAAGCGTGTGCTTCCGCCTGCGGTAGTGAAGTAGTCCCGCTGGGTGTTTAGAGCTCCAGCCCCACGCTGGGCCGCTGAGGGGAGCGGGACGGCGGGAGCTGAGCCGGGAGTGCTCCCGGCTTCGGCTTAGCCTTCTCCCGAGGGGTTCCTCTGGGGGAGGCGAGAGGGCCGCGCTGAGGCGAGAGCGGAGAGATCCGAGCAGGCGGGGTTGTAACGGGCACTGCGCGTGCGGGCGGCGCGGCGGCTGCGCGGGCTGAGGGGACCCGGCTGAGGGGACGCGGCCACCCCCGGCGACCCCGGCCCTGCGCGGGAGCCGCCGGCGGCAGGTCAGTAGGGACGGCCGTGGGCCCTCCGCCCCTCCTCGGCCGCGGCGGGCAAGGAGTCGGCGGGCGGCTGTGGGGGCTGTGGCCCGCCCGTGAGGGGGGCTTGGGGAGCCGCCGGAGCCAATGGGGGGTGAGGGGGAAGAACCGGATGAGGGTCTAAGTGCTTGGCTTTCGGTGTTCTCCGTTATATATCTTTCCACGGTTCCCCCAAAGCGATGTTTCATGGCTCCTTAGTTCTGTTTATTTGTCCTTTCTGTAGGTCCACTTAATGTTCCCTTGTCAAGCAGGTAATTTATCCTGGCGTGGTTTTCTGGTACTTCTGTCCGGGTTTCCACATTCAGTTCCCCATTCCTGGGGAGCTAAAGTCTCTTATTTCGCGGTGGCAAAAAGAAACCCCGGCCCTGAGGTTGAAGACACCGGGGCCACGTGCGTTGCGAGGCGCCATTCATTCCAATCCTCTGGAAAACCAGCGCCAGAGTGAAAAGGAGGAAGGGCAGGGCAAATATAAATAAAAGAGCTCCTGCTCGCTGGAGTAGTGGCCTCCAGCTTCTTCGGCTGCCCATTCCTGTCGATAAAGAACACTTTTATCACACATGTCTCATGTATGTAACTATTAATTTATCAGTTGTATACAGGTAGCACTGTAGAGGTATATCCACTATAAAACATAGACATAGGAATTGAGAAAGGATAAGAAGAAAATTAAATAGACAGTAGTTTAAAACATTTCTTAAAGCTGCAGAAACAATAGCTTTTTGATTTAACTTGCGTGTAACCCCCTTGACCACTTTTGTAGCACATGTATGTTATTTTGAAGTGATCATTCTTAACCTCTTAAGAATGCAGACATAAACTGGTGATAGGAACAGAGAATTTATTTTTCCTTGGTTTTCTTTTTTAATCCTGGCCACATGTGTAGAGGCATAACCTATTTGAAGATAGTGAGATGTTAGTGGAATGGTGTTTTACCTTCCCTTGGCTTTTCTCACACCTGTATCATGTGCCTGTAATGATACAGGTGTGAGAAAGGATGTAGAAGGGATGAGATATTCAGTATTTCTAGAACTATATCACTTGGTGGCAAATACTGTAACTTCAGAGTTCTGGAAATTGAGGGAAAGTGGTAATTTTTTTTCCCTGTCCTTGGAAATTTGGCATGTCTTGAAATAGAAGTTGAGAAGTTTGGCTTAGAAGTGGTGTCTAAAACAGAGTATTTGGGTTAGTCTTTAAAATCCCAACTTAACTTTAATATGGGATCCCAACAGTTTTCAAAACAGAAAAATGAGAGATTGTGTGATCTGGCCACATTGTCTTGGTTATAAATGGCAATTTTGTTCCTTTGGTTGCCATGGTGGGGCACACAGAGGGTACGTGGTGATAACCTTTCCTGGCTCAGAAAAGAGAGAAGACAATCATGTTCCTTTAGTCCCTGAGGCTTGGCTCCAGCTCCTCTGTGTACCTGGCTGTTAGAAGGTGACTATAACAATTTCTGGTGCTTTGCAATAAAGCAACCACAAGGAGAGAGATTCTCAGTTTTCCACCTTCTGCTCTTGCAGGGCGTCTTGCCTGGCCGAGCTCAGGCTTCCTGTGCATTGATGGGCAGGACTGCCCTGAGCACTGAGGGGAGAGAGGTGCTGATTTCCCTGTGCTGCTGGAGTGCTGAATGCCAGCACCCACTGGGAGCTGTGCTTTTGCTTGAATGGCATCAGGATGTTACTCCTTAAGTGTCAGAGCACAGGAATGGAGAATATTGTGTATTGATGCGTTGGGGTTAACTCTGTAACCTTTGTTAGGGTGCCTGTTGGCAGTGTAGTTACACAAAGGGTCACTCAGTATCCAGGGGTGCCCCATTAGCAAGGTGTATCTCCTCATCTGCCTCAGCGGCTCAGCCTTCCATGCTAATTGCTTCTCCTTGATTAAATAGGAGGTGTTCTAGGACCAGTTCTTCAATGAGATTTTTCTCAAGCTTACGGGCTCATATAAATTTCTGAATTCTTGCTGTGCTTCCTGCTCTCTCCAGGCTGTGGGTGAAAAATTTAAGTATTCCTGCTCACCACTGCTGCAGTGCATAGAGAGCTGTGCTTGTTTTTTTGGAGTGTTGTGGCATATGCTGTGAGGAATTGTTAGAGCACAGGTGAAGAAGCTGCACTTAAAATAGTGGAGACAGTCTTGATAGTCCTCTGTGTGATAGATGGGTGACTCAAGGGTGCACACCTTTACAGTTCTGAGGGCACTAGGTTCATACAGAAAGGTTGTCTTTTTTTTTTTTTTTTTCCAGTTGTTCATGTACCTTTAATAAAATGCTGTTTTGATCTGTATGTGATTGGTTTGGGAGTCCCAAAATGAAGTTGCTTTCTACATTCCTTCTAGCTTTTTTTGTGTTGTTGTGTTTGTTTTCTTTACTTCCATAATTTCCCTTAGAAGGAGAGGGGGAATGTTTCTCATGTTCATGGGAGCTGTTAAACTTCTGTTATTTTTAAGACAAGAAGAGTGATCAATAAAATCACTTCAACACTAACTGTTCACAAGGTATGAATTACTAAGTGTAGCTTGTTTTCAGGAACCACTGTTTTTTTCAGGGATTAGTTTATGAAAGCAGCTAAGGCTAGTTGATGGTTATTTGAAATACACAGTCAAGTGGTAGTGAAAACTTTTATTAGTAATATATATTTGAAATACACAGTCAAGTGGTAGTTAAAGCTTTATTGATGTAGGTCAGGCTCCATTAACAGGATCTGCAATGTTGGCCACATTGTGTTGTTGTCTGACTCCAGGAGTGGCTCCTTCCTGTCCAGTGGCATCAGAAGCACAGCTGTTGGCTCTGATGGAAGCTGTTCATTTTTACTGGGAGTTGAACTCGATGGTCCTTGTGGGTCCCTTCCAAATATTCTGTGGTGCAAAGCTGTAGTCTGATACTGGACGTTGAGTTCTGAGGGCAGAAGAGCCAGACCTGTGTTTGTGCATGCACTGCCAGTGTTACTGCCAGTGGGACAGTCTGGTGATAAGCATTTTATTACAGACTAGTCTGTTTTAATCTCTTGCATGATGGGGTTATTGGGATGTATATGATAAAGCTATTTGCATGCCCATTAATCCCATAGAGGATTAATTCTTATTAAAGGAATAACTTGCATTGTTTGTAGCTGTTAGGGGCAAAGCTGAGACTGACATTTGATTTCTGAAGGTCTGCTTGATACCAGTTTGACAAGGACAGCTTGTGATGAATTGCAGCTACAGCTACTTTTGAGTGACTGTGTTTATTTGGGAGAAATCTTCATTCTGTGTTACAGGGAAACAAAACCACTTAACTGTGGAATATCTGAATTTCTTCCAAGTTCTAAATTTATTAGGAAATCTTCCTTGTTCCTTGACCTTACTTTTGCAAGTTCTGATGTACTTGGAGAAACCCCTGTCTTTCAGAAACATTAGGAACATTATTGGCTAGAGTGATTTAGTAGTAAATATGTTAAAAAGAGGCTGTGCTGTGTTGTCTTCCAAGAAGGCTTATTAATGATTTTAATCCTAGAAACAAATAATCCTGCACTGTTTTGCAGGAGACTGTGGCAAGAGCTGGCTTTGACTTAACTGATTTCAGCCTTTTGGACCATTCATCTTACCTGGCGTACAGTGAATTGCAAAATAAATCTTGTATTTCACTGTTTCCGAAATTCTTATGACTTGGATTGTTTATACTGTTTCTTCATGTAAAAGGGAATGTAAATCAAAGACATTTTTGCCTTTTGTGCCTCATAGCTGGGGTAAGTAATGAGGTGAGCAGTGGACAACCTTAGCCTGCAGTTCAGGATGCTGTGATACATGAAAATGGTGAAGGGTGGTTTAGTCACAAGATTGAGTGACAGAAGGCTTCCTTGCTGACAATAGAAATGTGTGAAGTGCGTAAGAGAACGAGGGTAGTCAAAGTGTTTGTTATTAGTTGACTTCAAGAGGCTTAAGACTGACAGGATTTATTTCTGGATCCTTTTTTCCATTTTTTTCTTCCCCTAACAAGTGCAAAACACAGAGGATTTCTTGGCAATTTAGTGAATTAACAAGGGAAAAGTCTACTTTTGTTTTATTATTGTGTTCAAAGACAAAAAGATGATAAATTCCTAGCTTTAATTATACGGTGGTGTCTGAGGGATTGTTTGCAGCCAAAAGAAATTCAACAGTTTTCAACTGCCCTTCAAAATGTCATCTGTAGAACTTGCCAGGCTTTGTTTGGAGGGGTTCTCAGACAGTCTTAACCCAATGGTGGTTAAAGCAGGTCTGATTTAGCTGTGTCTCTCCTGTAGTTCCTTTTATTTCAGGTAAGTGGTATGGCATGAATTAGTGGGGTTTTTGTGAATTTTTGTGTTTGTTGCTTAAGAAATAAACTATTCGTTCCTGTTGGGATTCCCTTGGCTGTTGTTTTGAAGCCTTGGACATAAGGTGATGTTTTTCTTCTTAACTTCAGAGTATTGTTTGCTGAAATCTAGTAAACATTTAGTAATGGAATGAAAGAGGTTTTGGGAGAATGGACTTTGTGTAAGAATAGGCTAAGTAATCTCAGGCTGATGTTTGGGCCAAAAAAATCAACGTGTGTTGATGTGTTCATCAAAGGCTGAATTTCTGATGTAACAAAATTAGTGTCCCATACCAGTGCTGAGGATGAGCCGTGCCTAACAATACCTGGGAAGTGTCAGTCTCCATGTTGGAAAAGAGAGAGCTGTGGCAAAACAAGTTCTGGTAATTGTAGGAGACTACACAGGAGAGAAAACAGATCAACACCGAGCGAGTACTGGAAACAGTAAACCGTGAATCTCCTCTCACACTTTGAAATCTGGAGTTTGCTAACATTGCATTTCTGACAGGAACACTGGGGAGCGAGGAGGGTGTTCCCAGTGCAGGAGGTAAGAGAAGAAAGCTCGGAGTACAGTGTAGTTGTAGAGGTGTTGTTGCCTTCCTTGTATCCTAAACATTTTCCCTGGCTACAGTGCTGCTCTTATGCCCCAGTTTTCCCTGTCTTACTTTAAGAACAGTCTGCCTTGTTTGAATTTTCACTTATTCAGGACATTGACAAAGCTTCTGATGCCTAAAGGATAAAAAAGTAAGACTTACTGAAGTAGGATATTCCATTTAAAGCTACTGTCTCTTCAAATATACAAGCATCTTGTTGGAATAGCTCAATAATTGCAAATTCTCTGGAATTTCTAGAGCAGAGGAGCAAATCTCCAAAAGTCCTGAAATACAGGCGTATTGGGATGCATTTTTTCCAGCCCTGACATCTAGTCAGTAACTATCATAGATAACCTAGTAAAATCTTTTGGAGCAGAGTGCTGGCTCAGGGTGCATTTACTGCAGCATGTTTTAGCTGCTATTGCAGCTAAATGACTCATGCTGCTGCTGAAATGAAATTGAGATAACCAATATTTGACTAAATATTTCACTGTTTCAGTATGTGGGAAACATGACAGAATGGACTCCAGCTACTCTTTGCTGAGCTTAAGATAAGAAATTGCTGAAAATCGTGTAAGATATGACAAGCCAGTATAATAAATAATAAGAAGAAATTAATCAGAATTGTAGAATTGAAGTTCTTTTTCCAAACTTATGGGGAAGACTCTCATCTTTCATCAGGGGAACAAATGTTTTGCTTTAGATTGAAAAGGGGGAAAAAAAGTCAGGTCTGCTTATGATATAATCCTAATTTTTTCTGGTAATCATATTTTTTTCCCACTTAAGACTATTTTGGGGCCCTCTGTTACTGGAATAGCTTCAAATGTTCTTCATTTCTGGCAGCAGTAGAATTTTGGGGGAAGTGAATCGCAGCCTGTGGAGTTACAGCCATGTACATCACTAACTCCTGGCTGTGTTACTCTCATCTTTTTCTTCTGCCAGCTGCTTGTTGGATCCTTTGCTGAGCCATTTCACCCTTTCATTTGGCATAAACTAATTTGGTAAATGAACTAAATGGTTTTCTGTTTCTTCAGCATGCTGAACCAACATGTGATTTGTCCAGGGAACAGGTGCCAGGCTGAAAGATGATGCTCTAGGAGTAGTTGGTAGCTCAACAGGCTTAGGCTGCAGAGAAACCGTAGCCTTAGGCAGTGGACAGCTGGTGTCTGCACCTTCCAGCACCTGCCTTGTCCTCGTGCAGGCAGAGGACCTTTCTGGATGCTTCTCTTGATATCTGATGAAAACTACAGCCCACTGCTGGCAGAATGAATCCAAAAAGTTATCTTGGGTGATTAGAGGTGGCTCTTAAAGCCTAATACGACTTCACCACGCATGGCAGTGGGAGTTCCCATACACATTCTTTTTTTAATAAGCTCTGGTATTTCTATGAGCCCTTCCTTTCAGCTGTGTCCAGTTGAAGATACTGAGCCTCCTCGCTTTCCTGGGATTCTCCCAAAGGGAAGAGTTGGAGAGTTAAGTAGCTCTATAAAATCTCCAATAAGCTGTGCAGATTGCTGTAACCAGCTGAAAAAAAGGGGGAGAGGGCAAGACCTTCCTCTCTTTGCAGCAGCAAGTTACTGCTTTGAAAGCTGTCCTTAAATCTAGGTTGTATCAAAATATGCAAAGCTTGAGCATTAGAGAAATACGATTTTCAGGCCTCTTCCAGCTTAGGCCACCAGTTTGCCAGTTTCCCATCCTGTGTCAGTTGATAGCGGTGTATAAATCTTGTGACATCATCAGGATTCTGCAAATGGTTCGCTAACACCAAACATTTACTTGAAATGTAGAAGCACAAGTATTTTTTTCTTTAAGCTCCGAATATAGGAAAAAGAAAGTGAGAGAAAAGCTTCTGAATCATATTAGTTTGATCCCTGCTTTTTAAATGTCAATTTGAAGTAACAAATAGTGCATGATTCACGCTGCTTGCCTGAAATTTGATGGTTCTGAACAAAATGCCATCAGTTTCAAACTTCTTGGTTATTTGTGGAGAGGTAATGTGACAAGTGCTTTTTCAGTGGTTGTGGTTGACTAACCTGGTTCAGCTTTCTGTTTTTAAAGAATGTACTCAAGCAAACCAGACTTGATATTTGGTCACATTAAAGCGAGTATAGCTCTAGATGGGTGTAGGCTGGGAAAGCCTCCTTGGAAGCATTGACATGGAGAGGTGTTGGAGGTGACTGGATAATCCAGCTTGGGAACATTAGCATTTAGTGAAGCTTGAGCAGCTAAGCCTTAGGTGTAAATAAGAGTACAGAAGAATCTTAACAGGCAAGGTATAACATGTGTCTCCTGCAGCTGGCACAGGCACTGCTGCAGCTGCTTTGGAATTCAGAAAGGGTTGCTAGCACACTCAACAAAGATCAGTTTGAACATGAGTTTAAGGCATATTTTAACCCCTAAAAATACATGCAGGTGCAGCTTTGTTCAACTTCTTGAAATGATACATTTATCAAATAACAATCAGAGTTTATTGATACAGGCTCTAGTTTATAGGGTCTAATCTGTGAAATCATAACAAAATCTGCGTGACTGCAGTAAGAGGTTGTACAAATTTACTGTGTCTGTGAGTGCCACGTGGGACAGCTGCTGTAGGGATGCTTATTACTTTACAACAAGACTGGGCAATCATGATGAAGGTATGACTTCCTCTGTGTTTCTGTTTTTTAGCAGAGGGTAGTGCCTGGTGTTAAATGGGCCATAGTGATGACAGTCATGCCCTCTGGCCTGTGCCTGTGGCTGTACTCCAGCTTTTTTAAATAAGGAAATAAGCTTTTTTAGTTCTAGCCCAGGAAATTTTTGGAAAGTACAAAAATTTTGCAGGTATTTCTATTAAACTAACTAAAGTTGTCTTTGTCTTGACATGAGATTTGATTTCTCTTCTGTTTACATTTGGATATAAAAAGCTATAGACTTACTAACTGCGTATTAAACTTGGACTGTGAGACTTTATGTGAATTGTTTTGAGTGGGTAGCGATGGAAAATTTTCCAAATATCGAAGATACTTTTCTTACTTGAGAAATCTTTTCTGTTAATATTATTTTAACCTTAAAAAAACTTAAAGTTCATTGCAAGTATGAAAAACTGAACTCTGTTACAGATGGCTTACTTGCATTTTCTCTATTGAAATACGCTTTACATGTTTGGATTTTTTAGGCAAGTTATTTATATAATTTTATTGCCACTTGTAAAAACATACATCTGTCCCAAAGTCATTTCAACAGAGTACTTCTCAAGGGAATTACAGAACAGACATTTATCAGGAGAGGTTTGCAAGGCATGCAGAAAATAACTGATCACAAGGAGCTTCTCAGCACGTTCCTCGAGTTTTTGTTCTCACATTGCTGCTACATGGAAAAGTACTGATATTCAAATAACCACATACAAAGGGTTTACATTTTTATAGTGAGGAAGAGTGGGAAGACAAAAAGTATGCATACTAAAGGCTGCATACTTTAAAACAAAGATAACCCTCAGCTTTTATCTTAATGTCTTTATATGATAGATTTCTGGGAATTGCATTAGAGATGTGGTTTTTTTTTTATTGATACACAATTCCTTATTCTCAAGTCTGAGATCAGTAATGTTTGTCAGCTTGGTGTCTGTAATTGACTTTATGGAGACATTTGAGTGATGCTATATAAATGTAGGTACCTTCTGGTCTCTAACTCTGATGCATGGGTGTTTCCTTCCAGCATGGGCGAATGTAGATCAGTGACTGATCAGCAGAAGACTCTGGGCAAGTGATGAGTCAGGATTGTGGTAATGCAGCAATATATTCCCTGAAAGTTAACCTAGAAAAGGTCTGTCTTGTAGATAAATTTTACTCAAATCAGTTGTCTGTAATAGGAAATGTATTTGTCATATTTGTAGTTTTGAGACTTGAATGTCTCTGCTTCTGAACTGCTTGCTGGCATCTTAGTTCTGTGGATGTATTTGTATACCATTGTAATTAAAAATACAGAAGTTTGAGCAACTGGAGGTTTTGCAGATCAGAGTTTTCCTGGCATTTGCTGTGACTTGCAACTGCCAAATAATGTCACATGTAAAAGGTAAAGGAAGTGCAAAGAAGCACAACAGCATCGAGAAAACCAGACAAGAATGAGAATGGCAATTTATTGAAAAAATAGAGATGTGTCAAATCAGTGAAACAGTTGACAAATCAGTTGCTTTGTGGGTGTTGAACATAGAGGGATATTTCAAGTGTGTTCACCACTGGTAGGGCTTGAGTATCACTGCAAAGATGGTTTCATGCTGCTGGTGGCAGGAATGTTAGATGGTGATTCATAATCCAGCTTTGGCACAGAATGTCTCTTCAATTTTTCATATAGTGCTGACTATTTCTTTTAAGATTTAAAGCCCTTTTGTCATGCAGATAACAATATATCCTCTGTCAGGCTAGAAATGAGAATTTCCTTTGCTTATATGTGATGAAGGGCTTGATGTTAAAGTATCTTCTTGGTCTCTCAGTCATCTGTCCCTATAATCTTGTGAAGTGTGTGCAGTTCATTTTGCTGTGCCCTCCACTTGAAGGACAGATTGAACACGTGGACTGGTTAGTGGAGGGGCAAAGACAGCAGCCCTGAGCTAAGTTCTCCATTTGAAAACAAGAAAAAGAACCTGCTTAAAGCTGCTACTGAATTAAACCTACTTGAAATCTCTGGAAGTTGAGTTCTGTGAAGTGAGCCTAACACAGGACTCCTCTTGGAAATGGCAGCTCATTGGTTTTTTTACAGTTTGCTGAAGTGGTTTGAGTTGGGGTACATACTGCTTATTGTACTCAGAATTGAGAGTAAATCTGAGCTTTTTTTTTAATTCAAAGGGTGAGGGAGTCTTTGATTAGGGGCAGTACTGGAAGTCCAGCTCTAGTTTCACTAATAGGAGAGAAGATCCTGGATTCCTTGCTAAGGTTGTTCTTGATGGATTTTCTGATTAATGGATGAATAAAGTGAAAACTTTCTCTTTGTTCCAGTGTCCTTTTATTCTCCTGTCCCTCCAGCTTTGTCAGGACTGGGGGAGGAGATGTCTGATATACCTCTGTTCCTATGGCCACTGTAAGGGCTTCTTCAGCTGCTTTTGTCCTGTCTTCCATCCATCCCTGTCTGTGTCCTGAGAATAAGCAATGCTTATTTCTTCAGCTCTTGGTCTTTGGTTCTTTCCTAGCAAAGAACCAAAGCAGTTGAGAGCATTTGATGATTTAAATCAGTGCTGATCAGGATTTGAGCCAGACAGTGTAACGTGGTGTCTGCCTTAAAGGTGACCTTCACCTTGGTTTTGAGTAGGTGTTGGAATCAAACAACCTCTAGAAGCCACTTTCCAAGTCTAAACTTGGAATCATTAAATGTGAATGATGCAAGCCATGTATTTTTTGATTTCTGGGAGTAGATTTAATTCAGTGAAGCAGAAAAAGGGGACCTTTCTCACATTGTTTCCTTTTTTCCTTGTACAGCCAGGCAGGGGCAGCCAACAAAGAAACTGTGGTGACTGGACATATGCTTGGCTGGGTGGATCTTAACCAGCAAAACTAGTTGGAATTATCAGATTTTTCTTGTATGCTTGGGAGATATTAATGTGTAAAATGTGTAACTATTGGGTGATGTCAGCAAGCGTTATTGAGAAAGGCATTTTAAATAGGAATACAAATGAGTTCATGCTGATTAAGACATGGATACTTGAGTAGAAGAACATTGCATTGTGAAGTGAATGAATGTTTTTACTTCTTGTTAATTGAACTGTTAGCTGTAAATGAAATACACTTCAATTGTCAAAAGCCACAATTTTTACCAACTGAAATTTCAAACAGCTTGGTTGCTTGGCACAGTTTCAAATAATAAGCTGCTTGTTTCTTACATGCTAAACTCCAAGACCTGGGCTTGCTGTGCTGTGGATGGGAGGTGCTAAGTAAAGGTTGGTATTTTCTCCCAGGATTCTTTATTTACACCATGCAACCTGCTCGGAGGTTTACTCATTGCTGTTCCTGATCAGGCAGCAGTGGGACTGGTGGCTTGTGTTTTGGGGATGCCCTCATTGCTGAAGGATCAGTGTGTGCTGCTTGCAGCAGCCGGGTAAGGCTTCACTCAAGGCTTAACACTTCCTTCTGAGTGTCTGTTCTATCATGAAAAACAAAGCTCAGTTGAGATGTGAACTGAACCTCCGGAATTCTTTTTGGTGATCTTACCAGGGAGCTTTGGAATGCTATGGCCATATTTTGTCTGGAGTTATACATAGATGACCCTTTCTAGAGGTCAGGAAACTGTTCCAGGGTGGGAATTAGCTGTTTTGGGAGACTGTTAAAGACCAGGAAAAACAAGCTGCCATTACTGTAATAAATGTTTTATCTTGGGACATCTGTAAGCTCCATTATGACTGAAGTTTTCATAAAATCTGAAGACTTTTTACTTTTAAAAATGTAATGTTTAAAAGGCGATATTATGGGTTTTTGCCTTTGTTTTGGGAGATGTAGGGAGGAGCAAAATATAAATGAGTGCTTTTTCAGAGGAGCCTTTTTAAATGAAAATGGAGTGTGGGTGACTGAGAAGGCAGTTGTCTAACTCAGAAAGCTCTTGAGCTAATTTGGGGAATTAAATGTGGTATTTGATCCTCAGCTAATCTGTGTGCTTACTTGTAACAGAGTGCAAAAGGTAATCAAAGAAAGTAACTTTTCTGTGCTTGCGCTTCTGTTGTAAAATATTTAGGCACCACAAATCAAAAAAGACAGAGGTGCCTGAACTCTTGTTTTCCACCAGTTGGCTTTGTCTGTTTCTGCTCAAGGCAATGAACTTCAGGTTATGAGACTATACTGAGGTGAAATCTGTGTTGTAGCCCTTTTGAAAATAGAAATGTTTTTCAGCTTTCCCACTATTTAATGCTGTGTAAACCACAATGTTGCTGACCTTTTGCAAGGATCACAAAGACTTTAGTTCTTATTTCTCTTTGCAGTAAGAGTTGCATGATGCGTATTCAGGTCAGAGTCTCAGAGCAACTTGAGATCTCAGAAACCAAGCAAAGACTAACAATTAGTTGAGATGTCCAAAGTAAAGGTTAAGATTGGTAGTGCTTCAAAGTTTGTTTCTGAAATTTCTTGGCTTTTCCTTTATGGCCTTTAAACCAGCTGTGCATCTCTACCCATATATAGGGGTATTGGGATAATATTTCTGCTTTAGGTCAGAGGAACCGTATTTACTTAAATATATATAGAAATGAAATCATGCAAAAGAAATGTAAAAGCAGTATAAACCTGCTGTTCACTAAATATGGTAAATACTCAAACCTGAATGCCAGATATCTTTCAGAACACTTGTAACTAAACATAAAGTAGGAACCTTTCCAAGTGCAAGTGCTTGAAGACATTGTGTTGTGTGAGACCTCCATCCTCATGTCTGTTCAATCATCAACCTGTTTGAAAAGATTTAAATTCTCTTTTAGGGCTAATGTTATTGAGCACATAGATCAACTCTATTTTTCAAAGCTTGTCCATGTTTCCTACCTGCAATTTGTTGTTTCCAGCAGGTGAAGAGCAGCTGTGGAAGAGGGAAGTTGGACCAGCAGATTAATTCTCAGATGTGCTTCTCCCAGGTTCTTCTTTGCTCTTTGGCTCTAAGTGCTCTTGTGGTTTTTCCCTTACCACTTTTGCCTTCTTGCAAAGGATCTTGCAAGGACGTGCCTCCTATGATACGACAGGAGATGCACAAGGAAGAGGTTGCAGGAGGAAGTTCACCACTGCCCTCAGAGCAGGGCTACTGGAAACGGTTTGGGGATCAGATGCCATATTGCAAATGTTCAGCTGTTGTTCCAAGCACTCAGCCTAGGATATTCAGGCACACTGCTGGCATGGATGCTTTTTTCTCAATCCTACTTCAGCTACACAATGAGCTGTTTTCTTTACATATGCTGCAGGTGTTCCAAAAATGTGCCCTCTGCCTGCATATTCCCATCCCTCACACGCATCTCTGGATCTCTTATGTACTGCTTAACACTAGAGAGCAGTCAGACCACCCCAGTGGATTTATGCTTTTGTTGTTTTTTTCCCCTCTTTTTCCATTCATGATGCTAAGTATTGTAATTTTCTGTTGCTTTTGGATGAAGGTGGATATAGGGAAAGCTTTATTCTAACTTGTCTACGTTCCACTGTTGATTTAAGTTAATTCTGTTATGGAGCCATGGAAGTACCTGGGTTTTGTATGATTTTAAAATCATACAAAGCCCCTTTGGTTCTGAGAGGGATAGATATCCTGGTGTGTGCCTAGTTTACAGCATAAAGTTTGTCTTTTTAAATTTTCCTGATTTTTTTTTAATTGGTGTAGTCTTTCCCTCTCATATCCATTTTAACACATTTTGTCTGTGAACTCAGACAGCTTTCAAATCTTGTTAACAGTGGTCAAAGGAGCTGTCTGCTGTTCCTGGAGAGGATGCTTTGGCAGGACTGGGTTGTCTTTTCTGTTTCTTTTCTTTTCAGGAATCCAGACAAGGTTTTGTAAGCAGTGTCCCCTGATGTATTGATACTTACATGAACCTCTTGTCTGTGCTTTTGTGCTTACTTTCCTTATTAGTTTTTCCATCACTGTGTTTCCAAGGCCTTTACAATTTTTATCCTGTAATGCCAGTGGTACCATGTGGCACTGCAAGAACCACCTTGGCTGAAAAGGGATTTTGGTATACTTCATGCAATGTACCTCCAAACTTTAATTTCTGATAAATGTGAAACTATTGCCAGAAGGTTTTAAGGCCAGATAGAAACAAACAGCCCCACCCAGTTCTTCACTATTCTTGCAATTAGAAAGGATTTGCTAATAGCAGTTCTGTTGTTCAGGTTTACATGTCTGTTATTTTGCACAATTATCTAAAAATTGTGATTTCTTCTACATGATGGGTTGGAGTGTTCAAATTCACTTGTTTTATGTTGGAATAATGCATGGCAACAGCAAGAAAATAAGAATAAAAATGTATGGAAGCTGACATGTTGTATGTTTTCCCAAGATGGATCTTCTCTGAAAACAGGCAGAATGAGTTGCTTGTTTTGTGTGAGAATCACTGACTCTTCCCACACTTCCTTTCCTCTAACCTTTGTCCCCATACCCATATCAGTGCATTTAAAATATCCAGTTCCATGCTGTCTTTGTGGCTTTTGAGGTCAGAGGAGATGCTTTTGTGTTGGGTCATGATGCCTGTGGTGAGTCATTCTTTTAAGCATATGCTCAATCTCTTTCTCAGTATATTCTCACATCCAAAGTATTCGAGCCCATATTCTGTGAAATGGCCGTAATGACTTGTTTTGGTGGGTATGTGCATGAAAAATTCCAATCTGTATTCCTCTCTGGCAGCAGCCAGAGCTTCCCCTCACAGAATATATGTGAGCTTGGAGTATATGCTCTACTCCTTTACAACTTCTGTGATGAATAAAGATTTGAGGAAGAGCAAAAGTGCTCAAATAGCTCTAAAACAACTTTCCAATCTCATCAGGTGTATGCAGTCTTCAATTATTTTATTTTCAAATATGTGACTTTGCATTTCACTGGCCAGTCACAATCAGGATTCCTTGACATTCAGTTATCTCTAGTTCAAAATACTTGTTTGGCATTTTAAATCAAAGTACTCCTCCAGCATTAATTAATACTGTTTCTTGTTTCACTTGTATGATGCTGGTAAATGTTTGAACTGGGTAAACAGCATGAAAAACTTCAGTCTGTTCATTTACATTTTTTAATAAACTGCTTTGCTCATGGCACTTTATGTTTGCATTGCACGGTGAGTGATTGAGTCTTACAGACATAAATGATCAGAGGAATGGAGCTGCAGTTTTGAAGGGAGGTAACCATCTGCTCACTGCTGGGGAGCTTTCTGGGGTCTGCTGAGCTCTTGGTGATTGATGGGTGCTGTGGTTTAAGAAGTGTCTGTGCTCCAGGCATTGTTTGTGACACTGTAGCTGCTGCTTGTGAGATCTGATGGGGTACCCCTTTTACCTCATTCATGGGAAAGGAGCTGTTGGAAAACTTTGTCCTGTGAAATACAAGGCCCTCAGGTCCCAGAGTAATTTTCGAATAGCAGAGCAGGTGAAGAAGCAGACTAAATTGCCTAAAGTGACTGGAAATTCAGAAGACATGTTTAGGGGCAGATTACAAAACCCAGTTCATCCCTGGCAGTCATCTATTGGGCTTACTTGAGGTAAAATGATTAATGAAAAATAAAAAATTCTCAAGATTTATTTTGAGACTTATTTTTTGTGATCTGAATGGTTTTTTATTTTCTCATGAGAGATCTGTAATACGAGAATTAAATGATTTTGCTGAATTGTATTTGTTAATGGTATTAGTTTAAATGGCAATTGCTACTATCATGAACAAAGTTAATTCAGAATAAAGTGAACTATCCTAATCCATAGGTAGGTAATACCTGCAGTGAAGGGCTAGATAGCAAAGCCTCCCCTCTGCATACCAGATGTAACCACAGTTACTGGTTTTAGCTATCCAGGGATCTATAGCACAATTAGTTTTCATCTCATTTTGGGCTTGTTTTCCCTGAAGTGATCTAAAAAGCTGGTTTATTGGTAATGCAAAATTTCACTCGTGTTTGAAGGGAGAGAATGCATGTGGGGCTGTTCTTGCCTTTGTCTGGAGAACTGAGTCTATACCTTTCCTGTGGCTGTCATTCCAGAGAACAGCAAGGTTTTACATATATATATATGTATATGAGAGATGTGTTGTATGTGCCTCATCCTGAAACTTTTATCTAAATAAGAGTAGAATGCGGAATTGAACACTTGTGTTTTTAAAATACATGTTTACAGATGTTTGACAGCTGTTTCTAAGGGCTGAGTAATGAACAGCTTTGTTAATGTTTGCTGCAAAGACCCAATTAAACTAAGTATAAACCTAAGCTTTACGTCTTTCCCTTCTTTCCTTAAGCTGCTTGGAAATGCAGTGGAACTCTGGAATTTTTTCCTACAAATCTCTCTTTTGGTCTGTAGTGTTTCTTTGTTTTTACTGGCAAGAAGTAAAAATAAAAGCAGTTGGCTATTCTCTGGTATATAATTTCTGGTTTGACAGAAAAACCTTTGTTCCATTAGGTTGAGCTTGCAATTTTCCTACTCACAAAATCCTTTGTCTAATGAGTTGCCTGTTGGGAAAAAGTCAAATTTGATTTTTTTTGCAGTGAAGTATGTTGGATAACATGCTTCTGCTCCAGCCTGATGAAGAAAAGGCTCTGTCAGAGGGAATCTGAACTTCCTCTGACAGCTCCAAAAGTATTGTGGTTTTAATAGGAGATGGACTTACTTCAGTTTTATTTCTGATGTTCTGGCTACATGTGGGAAGGCAGAGGAAGTGATGGTCCTGTGGGTTTTTCTCAGTAAGTCATCTCAGTTTAGATTGTTTGCATTCTGAAGTGCTTGGATTCTGATGTTGAGATAAGGAATACTGTGACTCTTCTGTGATGTAGCAGATGATTGTATTTTTGAAATCTGTTAGCCTCTGAATGGTAAAATTTGGACTTATTTACTCTGGCAAAGGGGGATGAGAGACTTGAGGAGAAAAATTCTCCACTCAGCAGTAACGTTTCTAAAACTAGATCTGGTGATGAGGTAATTGGAACTCCTGCAGTGTTTTATAATCAGCCTGTAAGTTGGATTTCTGCTGCTGACTTCATATTTAAATATGCTTAACCATAATAAATAATATGTATTTATAATCTTTCCTTGTAATTGGATGGCAAAAGAGTTCAGTAATTTATTTTTTTACTATTCATAAGATTATCTATTGTAATGTAGCCATTGAAAAGGCAGCCTTGTTAAGGGCTGTTAACCCTTTTCCCAGTGTTCAGGGGCATCTTAACACCCCCGTGGGATGAGGAAGAAGTCAGTCTGCATGTGGCAGTAACTTGTGAGTGACCAGAGCTGTGCAGACCCTGCCGATTGGGATGTTCACAGCAGTGATTGCTGTGCTTAGGTGCTGATGGAGACTTCACCGGGGGTGAGCCCCGGGCCAGGGGAGCCCACGGGGGGCAGTGGGGACAGTGTGGCCCTGCTGCTCTGACTGCAGCTGCCTCCTGGCAAATAAAAATGCAGGGGTGCTGTGCTGAGGTGATCTGCTAGACAGAATTGTTTGAGCATTTTAATGGCATTTTTGCCCTTTCTGCTGTTTTGATGAAAAAGTTGGATGTGGCAAGTTTTACCCTTCGTTTATAGCATGTATAAAGGGCCCTTGAACTTTGTCATGTCCTTACATGTGCTGCCCTGTAGTAGTGCTGTGAACAGAGCAGCCACAGTAATGTTGTGGAAAAGTGAGTCATTCTGTCTAGCTCCAGCCGTGGGTTTGTTCTCACCCTGGTTTTAAAGCTACCTGCTTTTGAGTTTTCCTCTCTGCTGTACAAATGTGATTAGAAATTTGATCATATGGTAGCTTTCAGTCTATGTAAAATGTAAGTCAGCTATTTTATCTTTACTACTAGAATAATAATTTCATATCGTGGCCTACAAAAGGTAATGTGAGAAGAAATTCAGAAAGTTTATTTAAACCATATTCTGGTTTTGAATGGTGTTTAATTACCTACTGTTTGATCCTTGATGTGTGTAGTAGCGCTTAGATCATTATGCTGTAAATGTTTTGCTTTCATTTCCTGAGTAATTCTGTCAGACCATGTTGGTACACTCTGTACAATTTCATTCAAGTATGTTCTCTGTGGCATGCAACCAAAGTGTCCACCTGAAAAACTTGAGCTGAAAGTTACAAAATACTATTGTCCACTTTCTGTGTCATGAAGTCATGACTGATTAAAGAGAGGGAAAGGAAAAGATAAATTAAGCCGCATTTTTGATAATGTAGGATTTTTTTCTACGCTCATATAGAGGTTTAACTCATGCTAGTGTATGTGTTAGTTGAACCTTTGAAATCCTGTCAAATACTGCTGTTTTGAATAAATCAGTCTCTCTATTCCTGCTTAGCTGGATGCATTCTTGAGCCAACACAGCCAGGAGTATAGCAGTACAGTGAACTCAGAGCTGTCCCAGTTTGAATTAGTTTTATTTGGAGGAGATGCTTCCCTGCATTAAACTCTAGGGCTGGTAGGGTTTAGAGTTTAATGGCAGTTTCAGTTTTGTTTTTGAATTTGGGTAGACGTGGTTAAAAAATGAAAATAGAGTGTATGTACCAGCCATTAGAAAACTAAGTGTACATTGTTTCTGTTGCCTTGGATTTAGTTAAATGTGTTTGGATAAACACGGAGCTCTGCAGTAGGGTTGAAGCTAAGTGGACAGTGATTTTGGAGCAGGGGTATGGAGGGCTGTCCCTGAGAAATGGGACTGAAAGACTTGGGTAGGTTCCCATCTGCTCTCAGTGAGTTTCAGGGGAATTGTTTTGTTTTCTTGCTCTCTGGAACTGATTAGAAGCCATTGTAAATTCACTGATGTTACTTTTTCTTTAGGATGCAGGGCAGCATCATCTGAAAGAGTTACTATCTGAAACATATGGGTTAAATAAGAAAAGTGTATGTTCTCCTGGCTTCCTCTGTTTGTGTTATATGTTGTTAAGGTTGGTGTCCAGCTGCTGCCCTGCAGTTTGAAAGTGAGCTTGGGCCAGATGTGAGCAGACAGATCAGGACCTGGTGAGAATGTCACAATGGGCATAATTGCTTAGGCTTCCTTTTTTGACAATCATAATTTAGGATTTTTGACTGATGAATTTTGTGTAACATATAGCAAAACTTAATTTCCCTCTTAGAGGATAACTGCATGAGGCATTTTATGTTGTGTGTTTAGAAGCTGTGCTTAAACAGCTTCCAGGGCAGTGAAGAGCATAATTTTCAAATCAGTTGGAATTTCAGATTCTTGTGATACGTGAAGTCCCAGCCTTTATGTAGTTTCTTTTCTATGTGTGTAGATTCCTACTGTGTGTGAGGACATATTGTTCGTGCTGCCTTGTTTAAGGATTACAATCCTGTTTGTTTCACCAGAGTACCTCACTACTTTTCCTTTGAGTTGTGTCTTTCTTTTCCTGTCAGAGATGCTGGTATTTAAAAAAAAAACCCATGATGTGGAGTTGTGATTCATAGAACTGCAGATGTTGCTTGGAGAGGACATCTGGAGGGAGGTCATCTTAGTCCAGCCTCCCACTCAGAACAGGACTATTGCCAACACTAGTTTAGGTCAGTTATAGCTTTTAGCATTTCAAATCTGCCAGGGTAGGCTCCACCTCTCTGGGAACACTTCCTGGTGTCCAGCCTGAACCTGCAAAGCCAGTATAACTGAGGAGAATTTGGTTCTGTCAACTCTGCTACTTCCATCCAGTAGCTTTAGGCTCTGTGAGGTTGGCCCTTGGCCCTCTCTGCCAGGCTGAGCAGGCTCATTGCCTTCACCATCCTGTGTCAGGCCAGGTGCTTTAGATCCCTGAGCATCTTGGAAGCCCTTTGCTGGTCAGTCTTCAGCTACGCCACGCTCTAAGGCTGAGCCCCCAAAACTGTCCTCAGTCCCTGGTTTGTAATGGCAGAGCAAGAATTCACTTTCTTCTTCACTCCAGGATGAACCTCTCCTATACACAAGTCAAGGTGTTCCTCTGCTGGAGATCAGTGTCTGTACTACCTAGCAGTAATGGGCTTAGCTTTAATTGTTTTCTAGGTAACGAGGCAGGATGATGGGATCCTTAAGGGTGGTCTAAGATCTCAGCATTTGGAAAAGCAGAAGAGGAAAGGGTGAATGTCATCCATGTCATACTTGCGATAGAGATCTGCAAAATGTTTGAGATGCAAGAAGCAGTGACCTTTGTTCACAGAAAACATCTACCTTTGGAGCTGGGGTGGGATGTGAGAAAACACAGCTAATACCCAAAACATGGAGCAGGATTTTACTCTCAGATCGCTTGGATTTCAATGCTGAGTGGAAAGCACACCAACCCAGGAGAAGGCAGTACAGGGTGGTGGCTCTCCTCAGTCCCTGGAGGCCCAGAGCCCAAGTGTACTGGCTGAAAGGGATGGCACTATCTGGGTTGAGTGTCTGCTGCTCATCAAAGGTGACTCTGAAGGAACAGGAATTTAAGTAGTATGGCCCTTCAAAATGGCCTGAACTGGCAACTCATAATCGTAGAGTGAGTTTGTTAAGGCTTTTTGGTTTTGTTTGGGATTTTTTCACTGAAATACAACAGTTTTGTATTTTAGTAAGGAGGGGGATAAGTTAGTTGAGCTTTGGATTTCATCTCTCAAATTCGATTCCCATGACATGCCACAAGGTTACAAATGGAACTACTTCTAATTTGGGGGCAGTTTATATTCAATGAGATATACACAGTCCTCAAACCACTTGCTTCAGCCACTGTTCTGTGGGACTGAAGGTAAAATACTCTAAATACCTGTGTTCTCTTGCTTAGTGCTCAACTGCACACATAGATTAATTGTGAAAATCTGGACAAGGAATTAGTAGTACAGTCTTAATTTGAAACTTCATGGGGGGACCTGGTTTCAGTTCTCTTCTGGGGTCAACACAAACCTCTGGTGAAGGGTGCATTGTGAAGAATAATCAGGCAGGTGGACTGGAAGAGCAGGATCCACCTACCTGTGTGCTGAGTATGGTGAATGAAGGTTTGTCTTGAGGGATGAAACAGAACTGCAGGGATTTCCAGCAGCACTGTGGCACTGGCACAGGGCTCAGTTAAAATGGAAACTCGGAATTGAAGTGTCATTTATGGTCTTTGTTCACAGTCCCTGAGCACATCTGTCCACAGGATCTGTCCTGAAGCCAATCAGCTGTGACTGGCCAATTGGCTCATGGGGTACAAAATTCCTGGTGTGGTAGGATGTTTGAATTGAAGTGCTGCTGAAGGGAAACAATGACATAGTTAACTTCACCTTTTCTACCTTTATTTTTTTTTTTTTCCAGAGGTATGGAGAACTTGGTGGCTGGCTCCAATCTTCCTCCACTTTTTACAGATGAGGATGGATCAAAGGAAAGCGAAATAAATGTATCTGGGTAAGCAACTCCTTTTCCACCTTCAGCTGATATTATCTCTGCACTTGTCAGGGAAATTGTTTCAGTGGGAGGAGGGCGTTCTAAGTAATTTTTAAAAAGAGAAACAAACCCAACAGAATTCAATCTTGCAACATTCCCTCGGCCTTGGTAAAAGATCACAGGACTCTGTTTAGGAGAAATCAGAGCTCTCTTGAACTGATGGAAGTGGTCACAAACTGTTCTTTGGTATCTCTTAGCTTTAAAAGGTGAACCACTAGGATTTCATTCTTAAGACAAGTGACATTATAGGAACAGAGAGGAAGGAAGTATCTGTTGGCCATAGTGGTCCCTGCTAAGTATTTCAATTTCAGTTAAAGATATACTGTTTATCAGTGATCTCTGAAGCTGATCACTGAGACTGATACCTCGTTTTTGTCAGTCCGACTCTGCTTTTACAAACTGCAACAATGGCCTCTTAAAATCACAATGCCAAGAAGAGTCTTCTTTTAAGAATACAGGGAATTTTTGCTGTGTTTTGATAATTGAACCTTCTTTTTTGTTTTGCAAAGCACCAAACAGTAAAATTCAGACTTTGCAGTCAGGTAAAATGTATGTGAACATTTTCACTTCAAATGGATCTGAATTTGGATTTCCTTATCTGGGACTTCAAACTTGTTGGTGCCAAATCAGTTCCATGTTTGAATTAGCCTTGTGTTTAAGAGGTATCAATGTTTTGGCTGAGCTTTCATCAGTGATTGCTGCAAATGGCTGCATCACGTGAAGTTTTTCTTGTAGGTGTAGTTTCAGGAGCTTCTCTGCTGGGGGGGAATGGAGAGGAAAACTGAAATACTCTTCAAACCCTAACACTGAATCCAGAGCTGTGTTGTTCTATTCTTTTTGACACATACCAAATATAATTAACTTATGGGAGGGTGTCTGCTTTGTTCCCCTGCTCCCTCTCTAATTGTCAGTAATGTGAGCTCAATCTGGTGTCTCAAAGTCAGCCGTGGATCTCTCCAGCCCTTGTGTCTTTACCAGTAATTACCTCACAATTGCTGATTGTAGTGAGTAATGAAAATAGGCTGTTCTCTCTGAAGACAGATATTCCCATGGGCATTCAAATAACAATTCTGTTAAAATACATCAAATTTTTTATAGCTGTATTGTACATCAATAGGAACAGTTATTTTGAATATTTAAAATTTGCCATAGACATGAGTAGCTTTAGACTGGAATAAATGAGCAAAGGAGATGTGAAGCATATCCTGCTGTTAAAGGAATTCTCATGAATATAACTGGGCAAGGCCAAGTATTCTTTAGCCTCAAGAAGGGTTTAGAATCTGAGACGAGTCCAAAAATCTTATATTAATTTGCCTGCTGAGCACTGTGCTGAGAATGTCCAGGGGGTTGTTACCCCAAAATGTGTGTTCATCACTGTCAGTCTACCCTCAGAAGTATTTCTGCATGCTTGCTCTTCTTTTTTGCCTGCAGACATCTTGCCCTTTTTTGGAGTAAGGTAGATTGATACAACTCTTGCAGTAAAATTAAATAATGGAGCCTGTTGGGAGCTAGTCCTGTTTGTGTTCAAATACCCATGTGTATGAACAGGAGATTGTGTGGAATGAAGTTCAGTCCAAGATCATACCCAATCACAGACCTCTGAATTTATTTGTGGAGGAACATATTAAACACATCCAGAAAGGTGTATCTTGGTTGCTGATGAAACTTTTAATTTCAAATTCCTTATGGTACTATTGAAGAAGGGTGAATTCACACTGTCTGGTTTCTGATCCAAATGTACACTTGCCTGCACGTTGTTTGTGTAATCAAATGCTTCACTAAAAATGAAACAAAATACCACTTTAAAAATCAAACTGGGTCTGAAAGTCCATAGGAGCTGTGGTAGTTATAGTGGTTGCTTGGATGGAACAGCCAGCTCTTCAAAAATCACTTTTAAATCCCTTTTTTCTTGCTAGTGTGAGAATGAATATATTTGCAATATTTTTACATGTTTTAGAAGATTAGAGAGGAAGTGATTTAGGAATGATGATTAAATTTTTTGTTCTCTGCTTCTGTGCTATTTCAGATTAGCTAATTCGGAGAGTTCATTCAGTGGTGGAACTTCACAGCCTGTGAACAACCCAGATTTGGTGGAAGACTTGTCACAGGCTCAGCAGCAGCAAAATGAGTCTTCTAATGCTGCTGAAACCACTGAGCAGAAGCCTGAGGAGGAGGTGAGATGAAATAATAGTAACTTTTCAATGAAGCAAAGGCAAGGAATTTTGTCATTATATTGTCTTACCCACTCAGATATTTTTTTTTTTTTTTACTAGGATCACAAATTTTTATCCATTTGCCATTTTCATCTTCTGATTCCCCAGTTCTCTCCTGTGTTGCACAGCTGCACACAGATAGCTGGCAGTTGGAATGTGTGGAGAACAGCACATGGGTCTCAGCTTAGCCAGAGGGGCCCACAAGCTGGTGCTGCATTCAGGACTGAATGTTCAACTGCCACAACTTATTCTCTCTCTTGTAAGCCAGCAAAGTGAGACCATTGTACTCTTCTGGTAGTAACTGATGTCTTTAAAACCATTGTTTTTACTGCTTTAGACTATACCTTGTGTACTATCCAACACTGATTTTTGGTGACTAAATCATCAAGACCTGAAGTTGGACCAGGAAGTGGTTTTGGGATTATTTTTTTGTTTGTTTTGATAGATGTATTCGATATTCCTCCTTGTAGTTGTTTTGTTTTTTTTTTTTTTTTTTTTTCAGCTGTGAGGTCCTTTTTTAATTAAGTAATAAAATTCCAGGAGGGAGACAAAAAGTAACACCATGGCAGGAACATGTTGATCTGGGGAAAGATTAGAAGTACTGAAAATAGTTGTATGTACATAGCATTAGAAAATAGTGTTGCCCAGAGATTGCTGTAGAAATAGTTTGAAGCCAAGAGGATGAGTGATAATGATGTTATTCCTGTGAACTCACAGTGTGCCCCAGACACATCTTACAGTATTCCCTCCTTTGGAGTTTGTTTGTTGCTCCATTGGAGGTGATTACTGGGAAAGACAATCTCCTGAACAGATGAGAGTAGAAAAGCCTGTATACTGCCTTTACACTCACATCTTGGGCACATTGTGCATGAAGGACAAAGACTTGGAAGGTGCAAAATAACTAGTTACCAATTATTAACTAATACACAAAATCTCCAAAAAACCTATTGAATAAATGACTTGCAGGAGAGGGTGTGTGAGGGTGAAAATAACTAAAAGCAAGCAAACAAGTAATAAAAAAATACTTGCAGTTGCTTTAGTTGAGATGATCGTGTTGTGGATTATCGGTCCCTGTGATTTTACAATCAGAAGTTGATGTCAATGTTATTTTGTTGTCTCTGTGGACTAGGAGAAACTGTCAGCTACTTTTCATAATGGGAGTTGTTTGGCTTTGTTTAAACAAAAGCCAGGATAGCTCTAAAGCAGGGTTTGAAACCTGCATCCATGGAGAGGATTGCAGCCATGTACTCCCAAGGAAGTTGTTTATTCCCTCTGGAGGTGGTTATTTTCACTCAGCCCCAATTGTCTTCCATTTTCATTTTGCAGCAGCAAAGAACCAAACGAGGAGGCTGGGCCAAAGGGAGAAAGAGGAAGAAGCCCCTCAGGGACAGCAATGCCCCCAAATCCCCCCTCACCGGGTACGTGCGGTTCATGAACGAGCGCAGGGAGCAGCTGCGAGCCAAGAGGCCGGAGGTGCCTTTCCCAGAGATCACCAGGATGCTGGGCAATGAGTGGAGCAAGCTGCCTCCTGAGGAGAAACGGGTACCCTGCACTTCCTTGTCCTTGCTGGATGTCACTGCTGTTACAGGGGAATGATGTTAACTGAGGAAGCTGACGCGGGCTTTGGGTTGAAATCGTGTTTAAGAGGATATTTCAAAATGGGGAGCACAGGTTCTCATGATGAACCCTGGCAAAGCCATAGCATCTCCTGCAGGAGACCTGTATCCTCTAGGTAATGCAAGAGTACATCCAGAATGGGGGGGGGGGGATTGCTCTAATGAGACATCCCACAGTTGGTGTGACCCATCTGGATGTAACTCTGCTGCACCACCAGCTCAGATACATCTGAGACTTGTAAGGCCAAGGTCTTGTGATGTGATGTCTCCTGACTGGGTGTCCTGTGGCCTTCTGCACTATCTGATAAGTGAAGGAAGCTCAAGGCCATGTTTGGGCTGTTTTTAGGGCTTTCTGGAGTGGACCTTGTTAATGAGTTAGTTGCTAATGAGTGTCTTACTCTCCACACCTGATTGTCAGTTGGAGATTACTGCGAAGCAGTTTTTAAATCCTAGTGCAACTGAATGCTCTCATATGAATTTAATCTTTATATTTGAACATTGAAAAATACTTTAAGGGCGTAATGAAAAATGAGATGAGACAAAAAACCAAGATTTCCTTTTGTTGCTTTTTACTAAGCTTGTAGAGTACAACTTACAGAGATGATATAAAATGGTGCATAGGCACTGTGATTTAACCATAATGGAAAATACGTGGCAAGGCAGAGCTGTTGATTTGGTAGCAGGGATAATGAGAATGATGCTGCTTCTAGAAAAGTCAGGATTGCTCCTGTGTAAGGCTGGAAATTTACATCCATGGAGAGGATGTCTTGCAGTGATGAAAATGTCTACTGGGAGAGAAGGGAAAAAGACATCTGCCCCCTGCACTTTAACATATTCTTATCATGTCTCAGGCAGATTTTTAACCTAGGAAAAAGGAAATTGAGTTTAAATCTCTATTCTGTATGCTGCTTTTTTAAATCCCTGGAGAATCTGTCCTTGAGTAAAGCTGTAAGTTTCTAACTCAGAGCAGGTCAAGGAAAGACTACTGAGCCCTTTCAGCAACACACTGCTGAGGAGGGAAAAAAAGATTTAATGTCTTACAGACAAACAACATGTCCAAAAGCATTGCCAACACACCATCACCAAATTTGCACTCCAATCCAGAATGTTATCACTGTCATCAGCAGGGTCAAAACTGTGTTGCAAATGTATGGAAATCATAACTTAGATGTATTATTGTGATGACTTAAAGAAAATACCAGATGACTAAGGTTCACTGATTTAATTCTTACATTCACTGAAGTTTAAACTCATTTGGAGGAAAAGTTGGGAAGGCAACTTTTTTTCTTGAAAGGCTCCCATTAGTAAGCATTGTGACCTTTCATTAAATGTTTTTCAGTTCATCAGCTCCTGTAAAGAATTCTCCAGCTGAGCTCATTCTGTCATGCAGATGTGTGAAACACCTTCAGGCTAATAAAAAAGGTTTCTGTGAACCAAAATACAGACAGATTATATCAATTAAAGAAAGGTTTCTATTAACCAAAATGCAGATAGATTATATCAATTAAAACCAGGCTCTTTTTTCTTAATGATGCTCTTAGCAATAGCCATGGTGTTTTGTTCACCTCTCGGATGTGCCAAGTGTGTGCTGGTGCTTTTTGTCTGTGGGGCATGAAAACAAGAGTGTGTTTGGAGCTCCACTGTTAGGGGTCTGAACCATAAAGCATCATCTGATAAGATGCTGTTGTTTGGCAGCACTTCAGCCTGGCCACAGAACAGGAATTCTGAAGTGTTTGGTCTGTAATGTGTAGCTGACATTCAGTTGAGTAGAGTAGCTTAGTAGCAAGTTGCTCCTAGGCCTGGCAAAGAAAAAAAATTAATCGAATAATTATTATAAAAAAGAGAAAATGGGACACCAGAGTACAGTGATTTTATCCAGAGATCTTATGTCTTTGCACCTTACTGTTTCTTCACTCCTCTCCTGTTTGCCTAGGTGAAATGGATCAGCACTTCACCTGCCAAGTTGTTTTTCTTCCCTTCCTCCTGAAGGGGTGGAAACTCCCTGAAACTCTTGGACTTTTTTCTTTCAGCGGTACCTCGATGAAGCAGACAGAGATAAGGAGCGCTACATGCGGGAGCTGGAGCAGTATCAGAAGACTGAAGCCTACAAAGTCTTTAGCAGGAAAGCACAGGACAGACAAAAAGGCAAATCACACAGACAAGGTATTGAATGTATGACAAAAGTATGTGCCTAGTTAGAACAAGAGAAGCTTCCCAGCCAGTCCTGTAGCCTGACACTCCTTTAAAGCCTTGCATTTAAAGGCTGGTTAAAAAGTGAATGTGTTCTTTCTAAGGCATTTACCTCAGCTGTGTGTAAAGGGAGTTAGACTTCTGTGAATTTAACTGTGTCTGGATTGTGTGCTTTAAGAGCATCAGAGTTGGGCATAGCTTCTCTGTGACTTTGTAGGAGAGCTGCAGAAGTCTGTCTAGAATTGTTGTGTAATTAGGGTTGTGTAACTGCCTTAATTCTTTGCTTCTTGTTTTCTTAAATTTTATTTTGAGAGACTTCTTGTTTGTTTTCTTTTTCAGATGGAGCAAGACAGCCAGCTCATGATCATGAGGTAAACCTCTTAATTTTGCATTTACATCAGTGGATAGACTTGAAGGTGGAAAAAAAAACTTAGTGAAGTCAAAACCCAGTTTATCAGAAGCTGGGTGTGAATTCTTCCTCTTCCTAATGCAGGTTTTGAAAAGGTAGAAATGACTGAGTATTCTTACACTCATTGGTACGACAAAACTGAACTTGGTAAGTCTTGGGCAGGTACAAATGATAGATGAAATGGAGCATAGGGTACACTTAAAACATAGGCCTGTTTTGTAGTGCAATGTTAAGACCTCAAAAATAGTGTGAGACCTCATTAAACCTGCCAAGTTAGCACTTTTAGGTGGCTGTTTTCAGGTACTGATTTTTTACAGTAACACAAATGCTTGTGGCTTCCTTGAGAAGAAAATGGGTAAAGCAACACAATAATTGGAAAAATCTCTGGCTTCAACCTCCTCCTGCTCTCCCTTGCCCTCTGCATATGTAAATATTGGAAAAGAGTGATAATGTCTGGAGATAGGGCTCATCAACTGCAGCACAGGCATTTTACCACAAATCTTGTGTGTCCTGGCTGTCTGTGGTTTCTCTCTCCTTGAAAAGCTGCAGCTTTCTCCAGTTGTATTACCTAGGGCCACAAAGCTTCTTTCATGGTTACCAATAAATTGCAAACAAAGAGCGATGAAAAAAATCTTGCCTATACACAGCCTCTGCACTTGTAAGCAATAGGGCTTTCTGAAAGCTCTGTTTTTCTTTGTGAGGTGTTTTGCCTTGGGAAAGCAACCCAGTTGGCTTCTAATGTGTTCATTACAATAGTGACAAGGCTGAGCACTGCTGAGAGGCAGCTACTGGTCTTGAAGGAAGGTAAATTTCCCTTTCAGGAGAACGTTTTGGTAGCATGATTTTTATATACCTTTTATTAACTCCTAAAGGAAGTGCTTGCAGTGAGATTATCCTTTAGAAGTACGTGGTCCCCAAGTTTTCTGGTTCTACAGCCACTTAATCCAAGTTTGTCTTTATTGTACAAGAACTGAAGGCTTCAAGTTCGTGGGTGACCGTGACTGTTACATAACGTTTGAGTTACACAGGTGGCAAACTACAAATTTGGAGTCTTCCCTCTTACCCTTCTAATTGAAGCTATCATTGCTGATCTTTCACATCATAAATGCAGTTAAAAATGAGTTCTCCTCACCCTGTGGGACGTTGAAGCTTCATCAGATACAGCTAAACATCAACCTGTCAGTCAGACATCCTACTCTGAACTCTGCCTTTGACTACTTGGAGTTTTTCACCTTTGTATTTATAAAATCCCACGTGCTTATCACTTGATATGCTTTTGTATCTTTTGTGCGGGGAAGTCAAGTGTTATAATCCTGTATAGGTGGGGCATAAGCAGAAAAAACTTAGATGGCTTTTAGAAATGTGTACTCAAGTTGTTACTGGAAGTGAGGCTAAAGCTTTTTGTCATCTTGCTGCTTTCTCCTGTCCACACTGACTTTTGTTGCTGTGTTGTGATTAGCAGGTACAAGCTGATGAAATTATTTCTTGAGAGAATATAGAAAATAAGGTCAAAGAAAGCTTTTTTTCTTTCCCTTTCTCCACTTGAGTGTTTATGATGTAGTTTCTGTGAGTCAGTGTTATTTTAAACATTGTACATGGAGGCAGCTACGTTCTTGAAGGAAAGTAGCCTGTTTTTTTATATGCCTTTTATTAACTCCTTTTTTGTGTTGGGCAGTTCAAATACTAATTATAGTAAAATATAACTAAAGGATGAGAGAGAACTTTTAATAGATACTGCCTTGAAAAACATGCACACACTGTCCTCTGAGCTCATCTATGAAATAGAACTTTTTTTTTCCTTCAAATTTTAGTTTCATAAATATGACATATAGCATATACACTGGAACTATGGTCATCAGCAGTGACTAAACCCCTGGATAATTGTTCTCTGTTACTCTGTTATTGTTTATTTCCTCAAGCTGCTTGATTCCAAGTGGGTCTGGCATCATGCACTCAGTTACACCTGTTACTGGAAAGCTTTCAAAGGTTTGTGCACACAGGATGAGGAGAACAGGGGTTGCCTCGTGGTGCCTACTCTGAGAACATTTAATGGAGCAGTACATTTATTATATCTGTTCTTTCCACTGTCTGCAGCCTGACCATGGCAGGAGAGGTGAGCTTAAACCCCCCAAAATCTCAGCTGTCTCGTTACCATACCTCACTAAATCTCTAGGAACTTCAAGTCTGATTCGTTGCAGAATCTTCAAAGTTCAAGCCCAGTTTTAAACCAGATGAGATTGTTGACTGTTGAAGCATCTCAATCTTTTTTAAGGCAAATGATAGAAACAAATTGGATTCTCTTTTGGTTTGAGGAATGACTAAGTGACACAGGAACTGAACACACTGGGCCCTTTTCAATATAGGAGGTAATCAAAGCCTTAGGATTTTCATCTTCAGTGAACCTCAGAGTGGCTTAAGCACTTCAGGGTTCTCAAGAGAATTTTTTATGTTCTGGGTAATGTGTTTTGTAATAGGCGGGTGCTGATGGTTTTAATGATCACTCTTCTGCTTAGTAGCATTTCTTGCCTTTTGGAAGCTGGACAGTTACATCTAAAGCCTTAATATTTTTTGGTTTTTTACCTGAAGAACCGGTATCCTAGGGCTGCAGAGAGAATATCTTCTTCTCTTTGCAGTACTCTCTCCTTCACCATCCATTCTGTAGGAACCAGTGATGATCCCAGCCAGTGGCACTTTGCACACAGATAGTAAGAGTGAGCATTGATTAGAATGTTTAAGATGGGTATTCTCTAAGTGTTCTAACCAAGCTTCATAACTGCCAACATTCCTTCATGCAGATTAATGCTGAGATCCTAGATTTTGGGATGAAATGAATTCTTAGCCATCTAGGCAGTGTTTGGACAAAATGAATGCATTATTCACACTTTCCTAAGGATATTCTTGAGACATTTGCCCTGTAGCAGCACGTACAAAAACTTCAGTGAACAGCACGTGTGATTATGAACCCCAAATAAGCCCTCCTGTGCCTCACAGAGCTGGGCAGAGTTGCCCTTCCCTCCAGTCTTGCCCGTTTCTCGTGTGTCTCCAGCTGATTCAGGCCCAGTGAGGTTTGAGTTCTCACTCAGTAAATACAGAGCTCCTCAACTGTAATTGTGCCAGACAATGAAAGCCAGCTTATCTTTAAAAGCAATCAATGGACAGTCTGTCTCCTTAGGGAAAGACAGAGTAGCTGTAGTTCCATCTAGCCTTGACTGTCAGGCATTCAGGTGTGGCAGATACTCTGAACTCAGGGCCAGAATCCCCCATCAGCTCTCAAACACTGAGCTTGTCTGCTGGAGGGCACCAGTCCTGTGTGACACTGCAATTCTGGGTGAGGAGTTTGTGGCACATTATCAGCCACGGTGTTTGAGAGTTGTGAAAAGCTTTTGTTCTCCACAGACACTCTTGCCTGCTGAACTTTGTTTCTGTGTTAAGTTACAGGTTGACTGCAGTTGCTGCAGTTTATTAAACCAAATTTGCATTGCCTTTGTCCATAACGATTCAGGTGCTAAAACAAGCTTTAATTCCTGTTGATTTAGAAGTGGTGACTGAAGTATATCATAGTAGGGGGTTTTGCCTTGAGTCAAATCATGTTTTTTACAGTTTTTTGACTAAGTTTTAGAGCATTTCCTGATTTAAAAGTGTGTTTTGCTTTTTTGCTGTGGTGGTGAAAGGCCAAGAACCATGAAACTCACTGGGCATTTTGCTCACTCTGTCTCCTCTTTGTTGATACTCCTGTAAAGACTGTTTCAGAATGTATCAGTTGGTTAATAGTGGAAAATATAAATGCATTCAGACAGTTTTTGAAACTGAATAGTTCTCATGTATAATGCCATTAGGGTGAAAGAGTGTATTTAATATGTTGTATGTTGTTTCTTAATGATGATGTTTGATTACACCTATATATTGAAAATCTAAGACACATGCTTTGGCTGTTCTTGGTAGGAGCTGGAAGTGTCTTTAATCCATACAGCTTTTAGCTGCCTCAGGTTGTGGTCTCCTTGGCCTTTTATTCTCATGATCAAAACAGTTAAATGAATTCTGAAAACAAACTCTTTAGCTATGTTATTACTCTTTCCATTGTAGAAAGAAGCAGATACAAAGGAGAGATCTGTCTTTGATATTCCAATCTTCACAGAAGAGTTCCTGAATCACAGTAAAGGTAAGTTTAACTTTTGCAGGACCCTTTCCCCCTTGCTTTTCCAAAGTTCTTGGCAAATGCTGTCCAGCTGAAGAGTCCTTGCACTCTCCCATCTCAGCTCAAGTAAAGACTAGGGTATAGTTTCTGCTGTTACCTTAGCTCTGTATTTACACAATGGCTGAAAAGCAGTTTTTCCTGGCATTGTCTTTCCAAATTAGCCTTTTCTGAGAATGTTTCTGATGTTTATTCCAGCCAGTCCAAGCTGTGTCTACTGTTCTATAGGACTAAGAAGTATCCAAGATGTATCCTGATGGTGATTCAGGCTGGTTAGCAGTATTTTATTTCCCCCCATATGTGGAAGATTACACTGATATATTTTCTGTTGCTCCTTGGATTTCACATCTGTGTATCTCAAGAGTTGGGTATTTTTTGGCAGATTTCTTGAAGACTTTCTTGACTGAAGAGAATTTAGATCCACATACCTTTCACAGTCAATAGAAAATAATTTTTGTAACTGGTGTCTTGTTTGCAGGATTCTTAGCACTGCTGCTAAACTCTGTCATTCTGATTGGACTTGAAGTCAGTCTTACCGTCTTCCTCCCTAATCAATTCCCCCATTCGCTTCCATTCTGGTGCTTTGAATGTTTTCTGATTTGTCTTTCTCTCTCCAGGAATTATCTCTGTTTATAACGTGCTACCCTAGGTGCTGTGGTCACACCATGATGTGATGCTTTTTTTATCCATAAACCACAACCGCACCATTTGTAAATTGTCAGTTGAGCCCTCCAGAACATTCTGCCTCATTACCTACCACCCTGGAGACGTTCTTAGCAGGTTTTTTAACTCTCTGGAACCGGGTTGATGTTCACAGCCCGTGAGGCGGAGCTGCGGCAGCTGCGCAAATCCAACATGGAGTTCGAGGAGAGGAACGCTGCCCTGCAGAAGCACGTGGAGAGCATGCGCACGGCCGTGGAGAAGCTGGAGGTGGACGTGATCCAGGAGCGCAGCCGCAACACTGTGCTGCAGCAGCACCTGGAGACCCTGCGCCAGGCCCTCACCAGCAGCTTCTCGGGAGTCCCGCTGCCAGGTGAGGCTGGGAGGTGACACTGCTCATGTTGGTTGTGAGCTGAGAACACCCGGTCTGCTGTTGTGCTTCTTGGCTGTTTCTGAGCTTTTGTTGCATGAGATAATGAAATACGAGAAATGAAGTGCAGAGTCAGTGCTTTATTTCAACATGACATTTATTTTCTTATTGCTCTTACTCTTCCTAAATAAGCGAGGCACATATTCATTCCTGGCTCTCCTTCACTTGTTTTATGAAAATGTTACTAAATAGAATAGACAGGACTTGCAAGTTCCTTGATTAAAATAAAGGCTGTGTCTGTATTGTCAGCTGCCAGGGAACCCACTTAGATTCTATGAATGCCCAGCTGAAAGAGTTTGTTATAATCAACTATGAGACCCAGATCAAAGAGAACCATGCTTCATTAGTCCTGATATCCTTGGAACTACTCACTTTGTGGAGTTGGGAGGACATTGTTTAGCAGAATCTGTCACAAGAGGTGGTGCATAGCAAAATCACCTCCTGTAGCAGTTAGTGTGTTGGCACAAATTACCCTTAGCATAGCGTTAACTTTTTTTGAATTGCTGTGGTCATCAAAATACCTTGTGGCTCATTTCACTGTGTTCACTGTAGGCAGTGGGGAAACCCCCACAATGGAAACAATTGATTCCTACATGAACAGACTGCACAGTATTATCCTGGCCAACCCACAGGAGAACGAGAACCTCATCGCCACGGTGCGGGATGTGGTGAACAGGCTGGAGCGTTAGTGACGGGGTAAGTGTTCTTGCCCAGGCTGCTCTTGGTGTCTGCTCTGTGCCTCTGGCACCTGTTCTGGTCCTGATTCCTGTGCTGATCACCATATTGTACAATCAAAAAGGTTTCTTCCTCAAAGCTGCAGGAGCAGGTTGTTTTAATGAAAGTCAAATTGGGTTGAAAGTATTCCACGGCATTAAAGGGTTGTGAAATTCCCTTTAGCTCCAAGATCTTTTTGTATTTGTATCAGGTAAGAGTTCTGACAGAACGGTAACAGGGTGACTAATTTAGAAGAAGGTTCCTTTCTTGAGTGAAGTAAATCTAAAGATTTCAGCAGTAATTGTAGAAACTGATAGCCACTGGGAAATTCTGTTTGTCTCAAGAGGTTACAGGTGAACTCAATTCTGTTATAAACTGAAAATACCTTAACTGGCTCTGTAGCACCTGTAGTCAGGCTGTTCTAATTAGGAAGGTTTAGATGCAGATGGAACACTGAGTGAGGTATGGTTTAAGCTGTACATAGCACGTGCTGACACTAATGTTTATGTGGCTTGTACATTGATTATTATTGAGCTCATGATTCTGTATTTGTGCTGCTCTTTAACAGCTTAGAAAACTGTAATAGAGAACAGGGTAGAAAAACAAACTTAAAAGGAAGTAAATACCAGTCTTTCTGCATTACTGTGCTGCTTTGCAGTTCCCACACCTCTCACTCCCCCACTTGCCCAAGATGCACAGCACCAGGCAGCCACGAGGAGTTTGCCTATTACTATTTTAACAAAGTACATACCCTCATTCTTTAGGCATTTCTTATGTAGAGATCTACTGTACACGTCTTGAATAGTGTTTAGAAATGCAAATAAAGCTGCCTTGTGCCATCTGCAAATACGAAGACAGGGCTTTTCATCCTTTCTGATTGTGACCTTTTGTGGTGCTGTGTAGAACAGTTAATTACACAGTTCCCATTATGGTGTGGCTTTAGCTGGGAGATCATTGTCCTTCCGGAGGGTAGCCAGATGGAACGGACTGTAGTTCTGAGAGATGACTGAGCTCCCAGCAGAATAAAGAAGTGCCTTTACTGCTGCTATTTGTGAAGGGAACAGCTTGTCGATCCAGGTCTGGGATTTTTCAGCAGCTCATCAACCTCCTCCTTTTTGTATACTGTTTTCAATTAGTTCTCAGGCTCAGAGAATTGGGAGGGGAGGTTTTACAGAATGGCTAAGAGGGAAAGCAGTTTCTCATCCATCCGTTATTAGAAGGGTATGCCAGGCCCAGAAATGGATATTTGTCCTTTAAGCACCTTGCTAGAAAAATCATAACTCAAAGCTACTAAAATCTAAACTTTCATTCTCTTGCCAGGTGGCTTCACCTTTCCTAAAGGATGGACAATTTCTGTGTTCCTAAACATACAGATACAATTTTCTTGGATAAGCTGCATTTGGCTGTAATTGATTTAGAAAAAGTAATTCTTGCTTTAAAATTCTTCCTTCTGACCTCTGAAAAACAGCACTCCTTTCCCTTCTTTCCTTTTCCTACCAATGCCTTCCCTCTTTTCAGCAGCAAAACAGTGTGAGGCAATTAAAAATGTGATTAATAATCACATAGTTTCTCTAGATATAATAACTGAATATAATGATCAAGTAATCAGTGGGACTGTTAATTACTTTCATTTGGCAATGATTATATTTTGAGACAAAATTTTGGAAGGAAGAAGGTTGGATTCTGTTGGATGCAAACCTAGAAAAACGTTGAGATTCCTTAGAAAACAAGGAAGTTTTGGAGAAAAGGTTCAGCTGGCACATGATAAATAAAACTGTATCAGCAAACTGTCATCTTCAGTGTCCCTTTATTAATGTGCACATGAAGTTTATTAATTCTGAATGTAAACTCTGTCAACCAAGTGGTCTGTCTGAGGTTGAGACACATCACAAATCAATGCCACAGACAGCTGTGCCGTGATGCTCCTGGAAACAGCTCTTTCACAGGTCTGAGGTGGGTTTTGGAGGCTTGGTACGTTGGGTTTAAGGACTGTTTGACTATACTGGTGAATATTTTGGTTTTTCTCTACTGCATGGTAACAAATGTCTCTGTGCAAACAGTATATGGGAAGAAGAGGAAGGGTTTTGTTATTTAGCACTGGATTGAGGCAGCAGCTCTGGCTGAGTCTCTAGAGGCTGCTGTATGCTACTGACCGTTGTGTTTTCAGCTCAAACATCCCAAAGCCCACGTCACGGTGCCTGTTTAGCCCTGGCAGATTGTAATCTTCTAACCTTTCTTTTTCTGTTTCGTCTGCAGGTCTCGTGACCCGGGGAAGCTTTACAAAATTTTTTTGGCCAGTGTGGAATAAGAAGCCATGAGGCAAAGCCTGGGGTGGGAGGCAGGGTGGCAGGGTTGTCCTGGGCCCTGCTTGTGTGTTTTGTCAGGGAGACAGACAGATCAATGCATTCCGAGATCTTGAGAAGCCACGGACACCACCCACTCAACATTTGGAACCGTCCTCTGTGTGAACATTTAAGAGCATGCAACTTTTGTGCAATCTACATTTTTTGAATGGATTTTGCTGGGTGTGAGGGTGCCTGCGTTCTGTGGACTGGCTGGCTGTGGAGATGAAATCTCAGCTTGTGAAATGGAGTCGGCATATATGTTGTAGTAATGACTTTGATGTGTTATATTGCCTAATGTCTTCTAGTGTCTTTTATTTTGTTTTCATGTTTATCCTGTGGGGTTACCTTCCTTCACTTCAGTTCTCTTCTTTTGATCTTGTTCCCTGATTCTTGCAGTACTGGATAGCAGTGTTTGTATTCTCTGCTCTAACAGGGAGTTTTCCTTGGTGCACTGTCTTGTCCTACACCTCCTGCTATGTTTACAGGAGCTTTTCTTAAGCAGAATCCTGGTGTTTTTTGTGTTAGCCTGCAATTCCTACAGTGTGAGTTTGCTCCCTGCTAGAGACTGGCTGTGGTTGATACTTTGTGACTTGATTTTACTATGAGACAGACTTCCTCTCTCCCCTCTCTTCAAGCACCTCTCTTGCACATTGCATCCTGCTTTTCTGTGAAGGTCTCCTGTTACCTCTTGAAAACATTTGCTGGAGCATTTTACTATCACAAAGATCAGTGGAAATCAAGATAGAAAGTGAAACATTAGTTCTTCTCAGCAGGGAAAATGAGATTCTTTGGTTTAGACCAAATCAGGCTTGAGACTAAAGCTTGCCCTTCCTCTGATACATTGTTGAGTCTAATTTAATGTTATTGCCTTGTTTTTGAGAGAATAATCTCATGGGGAAAGCAGTTTTCTATAAAAAGAGAAATGGGCACAGGGATTGCATTTTTTTCCCTCCCCGCCCTCCTGAAATTGCTGTGCTGGGAAGCAGTGTGTCTGGAGGCAGCACATGTATTTTTGCATGAATTATTAGAGCACGGAAGGTTATTAGCAGCAAGGTCCACATAGCAGCCCACAGAACTCAGTGTTACAGCTTGTTTTTGCTCTCACCTTTTGTACAGTTCAAGTACTGCCCAATGGAGCCCATAGCATCCAGCATTTGATGTTCCAGCTGACCTGAATGGCCTTTCCCTTGCATTGAATAGAGCTCTGCATGTTTGAGTCTGGTCTTGCTGAGCCACACCACACCTCCTGGCAGAGCTGAGGCACCCACTGTCTGCACTGGCTTATGCAAAACTTTCACTGCCCTTTGGTTCCTGTCAAATTGTTGATTCTGTCTTTGGCTCAGCACTTGTTGGACATCTCTGGGCTTTGTGGGGGTGGTTGAAATGCTCTTGCCTCCCACATGACAATCTCTTTGCTCCTGCTTATGACATCTGTTAAGATTCCCTGTTTTGATTTGGAGGTTGCTTTCGTTACAGGAGTGTGTTGCTGTCAGCATCACTTTAATGTACCCGTGACACAAATATTTTGAAGATTAAAAAGCAGTTTCTTCTTTTTCTGCACTGTACACATGGACTTCATGCTGGCCTGGAGCATTCAGGTCAGCACCTTGAATGCCAGGTCTCAGCTTACTCCTGGGGTTATTGCTGTAGCCAAGTAGCAAGGATTTCCATGTCAATCAAGTCTTCCTTCAGGGAGGAAACTCCTTTCTCTTGTTATCTGTTTTGCTTTCAAGACTTCACAAAAAGGAACCTCAGTTTGCTGCATTGACTTCCACTCTCCTTAGCATGGATGAGACCAGCTGATGCTGCCATGGACTTTTTCAGTGGGTTCTATAATGAATGTTGTAAACCCTAGAGGTTGTTAATGCCTCCAGAAGAAGCACCTACACCTTCATCTCCTGTATGTATCTTGGTTTTTTAGAACTGGTGATGTTTGACTCTCTGTTGAAGTGGCCAAAATGCGCTGTATAGCCAAAACTGATTTACAAAATCCTGAAATTCTGTCTGTGGCGTCCTACCTGATACCTGGAGCTGTATCCCATAAAGACTCCAGAAATTCCATGTAAAGTAGGATGCAGTTCCAGGCTGTAACATATCCAATCCATCAGTAAGGTCAGATGGCTTCAGGCTGCCCTGCTTACAGAAATCTGCTTGTGGACACTGCTCATCCATCTCTGCTGAGAAGCATGCAAGTGTTGTGGGGTAGGAAATTTAAGGTGATATTATTAGCTGGGGGCTGATAAATCTCTTGCATTTTCCCACAAGGAAGGAGGGGCAGGGTGGATTATCCATCTTGAAGCATCTGGGGGAAGACTGAGTTCTTGCTCACTGATGATGTGACAGATGATGTTTTGTCTCATTAAGAAGCTTCTTATTTATGTTGATTAACCCTATAAAAATGGATTTTGTCTTTCCAGTGTTTTCAGAGTGTCACTTCAGTTTACAGTTTTCAGTGTTGACTGATTAAAAAAAAATGAAGTGGGTGTCAAGGAGAAGAGAGGAACAAAATGCTTTTGTCACTTAAAGAAGTGTAAAGAGAAATATACGAAAGCAGAATCCATTTGCTGGATTGATGTGTTTGGAATTGTTTAAATGCCAAGTTTTCTGTACAATGTTTTTGTAATTAAACTTTGGAGCTCCTTGGTTTTTAAGAGGTTGATATGCTTGTTTGACACTGCTTCATTAAAATTGTTCAACGTTGAATCCATTCTGATTCAATTTTAACTGCATTTTCATGAAAAGACTACTACTACATTGATCTCTCATCAGAGATTTTGGCAACTCCACGTTAACCTTTGAATGGAAATGTGCCTCTTCCACCTCTCCCTCCTAAGTGTCTTCCTGTGAAAGAGCTAAAGGAATTTAGGTTATTACTTACAGTGGTGAAAGCTTCAGAGTCTTTGGTTATAGCTAATGGTTGTCAGGGCCATTCCTCAACTTGACTAACTTTAAAAATGTCATATCTTGCACTCAGCCCTTTTTTGCATCCTTGTCTTCCTTTACCCTCCCTAATTTCCCACCATCATAGTGATTTTATTTAAGAACCTATCATAACTCTTACTCCCCACTTGATTTTTCTTTTCCCCTACTAGATTTTTCTCCTCTCTTTACCCACCTGCTGGTTGAGAATGGAGCAAACTGTAGCCTCGTGACGTTTGTACTTGGTTTAGGTGCTCTGCAGAGGAGTTTGAATGACTTCTGCCTCTACTGATGCTCTTTCTGAGGTCACAGTGCTGTGAGCAGTCATGTCTTTATGTTACTTTTGTGGTCACACCTCCTTATTTTGGTTGCCAGAATAATGCCTGGTCTGTCTGTACCACCAGACTTGGTACTGTCTTCTTCCTGGGACAGACTATATTGAGCTTTAGAATGCTTTGGAGATTTTTTTAAAACACTACATTGTGTAATGATAAGGATACCAAAAGTAGAAGGAATGTAGGGAATACCAGCAGAGGAGAATTAGCTGCCACGTGGCACTGGCTGGTTTAGAGCTGGAGACAGGAGCAGCAAGACAGGTGCACACCCGGAGGGAGGAAAGAGTAAGAGCAGAGCAGCAGTGAGTTCATAACAAGAGAGAAACCTAATTCCTTCCTAACCTGTGCTCCTGTTGGTGGCACCAGGAGCAGATGGTGTAAATCATGCTCAATTTGAGACAATGTGCTGGAATACTTCCGCTGTTTGTTCCTGTTTGTTCCCCCTGTTTACTCCTCAGCTGGGCAATTGGACTGGTGATTAATTATCATCTAAGGGAAGCTGGGGGGATCTGAGGCCTTCGGGCTCTTAAGAGGAAGAGATCACTTCCTCTTTGCTCAGGCAGGTTCCTGTTGATAATGTGGACTCATTTGAAATCTGAAATTGGGTCTTTTAAACCTTCTGCTTCATTTCAGTTGAGTTCTTCAGAGTCTGGAGTACATTGATGCCTTGCCTGTACTTTTACCATGGAATCTTTCTGCTTGTGAACCATGAAGAGTTTTGCTGCTTTTTTCTCCTTCATTGCTGAGAATATTGAGGTTTTTTGAACTTTAACTTTTTTTTTCATATATTCGTGATTCGTTATCTTAATTGCAAAATCTCTGGATTTTCTATGAACTGTTCCATTTTGGTGTGTGGTGAAGTATCCACATCCATCATGTAACACAAGGCATAGCATTTATACAAACTGATTCATGGGTTTTATTAATTAACCTATAATTCTTATGCTGTGGAGGTTTGGGCTTTTTTGTTATTTACTGTGCAAACACTAATGGTTTGTGTGTCTGAAGATGTAAAAATGCAAGTTATTCTAAGATACAAGGTAACTGTAAGGGTCTCTCCAGTCTCTTCCTGTTGATGAAGTGGCTCCTCTCCTAGAGTTGTTAAATATTCTGTTTATTGAATGCTCATGCATGCTCTGGAAGGCAAAAGGCATTCTCACTTTTCCCTAGAAATAGGTCTATGCGTTGAAATCCATGTGATTTTTCTTTGTTTATAAATTTAGATTCTAAAAACTTAATGAAAAGAGTTCTGCCTGTCCAAATCCTTGGCTGCTAGATACCATCTGGTTTCCTTGAATTGAGTGGAACAATGTTACATCCACTGAATACCTGACTGGCTAGAAATCAGAGTTTTAGTTTTTGTTTTGAAGCAATAACCCTGTGGGATTTCTCTTTCTATCTCATATCGGCAGTTCTGGTTTTATTAAATTTGTTCTAGTGTTAATCAAGAGAGAATTCCCTCATCTAATTTATTTGAAATACTGCTTAAGCCCAAGACATTTGCAAAGAAATCCCCAGCTGAAATTCGAGGCCTATAAATGCGTTGTTTCAACCCCTCACCCTTCAAAATGGGTGTTAACAACTGTATCAGTGTTTAAATTCTTCTCAGAGGAAGTTTCTTTTTCCTCAGTAAGGCTTCAAATTCCTGCCTATGCTGGTCTCGTGTCTTGAATATTGGAGGAAGAGAAGTAAACTGTTTGGGCTGGGGGCAGATGAGCAGTAAGTTTATCAGAAGTGCAGGCCAGCTGAGTCCAGGAGAGTGCAAAGCTCTGGAAAATGAATGTACTGGAACAAGTATATCCCGAAAAAAGCTCTGGAATGCCTTTCCGGGAAGGGACCGTGGTGCTTTAGGATGGATGGTGTCCATGCAGCAGAACACAGGCTGCATTCCTTGTGTTTAACAGCTGGCCATGGAGAGTGTTGACATTGCTGTCCAAAGTTCTCTTAAATTGCCTTTAGAGCAAAGCATCTGCTCCTGTAAATGGAGGAGTTGCTGTACAGTGGTGTGTGGCTTTCAGGCACGTGTATGGATCGAGGTGCAGGAGGAAGGGTTTAAATTTCCTTTTGCTTGCTGGCATTGATGGTGAGTGGCTCAGGCATATGTAAATGCACAGGGACAAATTCTGTTTACAATCCTTTTTTATTTCTTTTGTGAGGAAGGTGGCCAGAATTGCCTTCTGTCTTCACCCCATTAAATTTCTGTGAAGGGACTTTGTAGGATAAGGACAGAAGAGGATACAAAAACAGAATTTGCCTTTATTCTTGAGGTTAATGTTCACTTACTGCCAGTACAGAAGTGGTTGAGTTTTCACCCTCAGTAAGTTTGAATTCAGACCTGCCAATTTCCTACATTCTTGAAGTGCTTTTGAGGAGGAAAAGTAGCAAATGTGAAAATGAAATTCCAGCTGCACCCTAGTTTCAGGACTTCAGTTATGCAGTAAATGTGCATTTCCAGATATCTGAAATCTCTATCCACTTAAGCAGTTTCCTCCTGGGGGGAGCAGTGCCCTCTGATGATCCATCTCGGTATCTCAGAATGAGAGTGAGAAAGCCTGGCAGTGAAGGCCAGAGCCAGAGCTTCTGCTTGTGAAAATTTAAGTCAGTTCCCTGGTTCGGTTCGAGGCAGATGGCAGTTTCATAGGGGTTTGGTATCTGTTTTTTTTAATAGATTCATATCTTTGTTTCATGCAGCTACTTTATTCTTTTCCTACTACTCTTTGAGAGCTGGTCAGGGTGGAGGTGTGGTTCAGCAAGTATTCCTGTGTTACAAGGAGAGCAGCATAGAAAACATGACCTGAGTTAGCTTGTCTTTGAGGTCATCGTTCTGACAGCAAGGACTGGCTGTGATAAAGATTTCTGGTTGGCTAAAGCTGTCTCTGTGTGCTGGCAAAATCAGCACGGCTGACTTGGAGCTAGCAGGAGCTGTGAATACATAAATCCATGGCATGGAAGCTTTGCAGCTGTTGGTATTTACACAGCACCCGTGTCTTTGCAGAGCTGGTTTTTGTTCTGGAAGCCTGCAGCAGCTTCACACTTCATCAGCTCTCAGGTGTACAGCAAGGTGGGGGCAGCTTCTCTATGGTCCAGCCAGGAGCACCCCTGCCCAACCCTGAGCTTCACTAGTGCATCAAAATCCTAAAAAAACTACACAGCTTTTGGTTGTTGTAGAAAGTTTCCTGTATTTTGTGAACTGGCTGAGCTTCTGTGGAATCTGGCAAGCACTGTGGTTTTTGTGAAGTGAGCAAGAGGATCAGAGAGGAGAGGAGGAGAAGCAGGAGCTCCTTTCTGGAGGTATCCTACTTGCATTTTGGCTCCTAGTTTCATGAAACGGCACACTGAATTGATGTGGGAGCACAGACTGTAGAGAATTATCTCCTTTTCAGCACCTAGGGCTGTCAGTAAATACATGACAATCAAAATGTAACTCCTGGCTTCATGCTGTTGCCCTTATCTGTATGTTTTCCTGTCCTGCCTTTCCCTGTCTTGCCCTCTTCCTTTGTGCTGAGCTGCTTCAGCTCAAAACCAGCTAAAATTGACTTAGGGGGCTCCACCAAGAAAGATTTTTCTTATAAAGTCTTTTTTTTTATGAATGTCACTGGAATGTCACTATCCAGCAGATTTAGAAGGGGTTCACGACTACAGCAATTGATGTTTTTAGAAAAGGCAAAATTATGGAAATAAGTCGTTTAAATTACATTGTCTTTTGAGAAATGGGGGCAGCAAATCAACCCAGCAACAGTGCTCTTCTCTCTGGTACTGGTTTCCAAGCCAGATACTGACAAAACAAACTGAAGGGATAAAATCAAGGCTTTTTCATCTGGGGGAGGGGGTGAGGGGCAAGATCACGTTACTGATAAAAGAAAATATGTAAAATAACAAATTCCAGGCTTTCTCCCTTGGGGTGTGTGTTCAACTGTAGAAAGAATGTTTATGGAAGAATACATTGTGCTGTTTAAGCATGCTTCAAAGAACAAATCCTTTCTTACCTTGTCGAAATTCATCTCAGCTTTTTCTTTTCATTCTTTCTTTCAGACCATAAGTCAGTAGAAGTGATGTATGTTACCCATGGGCCAGTTTGTACAGGGGTAGCTTAATCTGGGCACGTCCTTACCTTGGATTGGAAGTCTGTTGTATTTAATGGGGTGTTAACTCAGTTTATTCCCTGGGATTTCTGCAGTAATTTTATTGCCTGCAAAAGGAACAATTTGAAGCCAGATGAAGTGAAGGTATGCTCTGTACCATACCTGCTGAGCTTGGCAATGATGCCTGGACACGCTTACCTTATTCTGGTGTTTCTGTTTTCTTCATCACATCTCTTGCATGTATTTTCCTGGTAGTCCTGCTTTGAGCTGGAGGGTTATTTCCTCCCTTCTTTGAGGAAATGGATCCATAGGCACTGCATTTGGTCTGTACCCAAGTCTGTGTCAAATGTTCTTGGCAGTACAGGCAAGCATAAGAATAATGGATTCTGAAGTCAGATTTTACGAATGAGGCTGTTTGGTAGTTGAGTTCAGTGATACTGCAGCAGAACCTAAAGTGAATTACAGTCCAAGACATTTTATAATGTTAAAGAAATAGATTCCTCTAATGCTGAAGCCCTAACAACAAAGCACGAACAAAGAGGAAAAATCAAAGACAAAGAATCATCTTAAAGTGGACAAACTGTGCAGGCTGACAGACTTTTTTATAAAGACTTCTGTCAGATGTGGTGGCTGTTTTGTGAGGGAGGGTGGTATAGATCAGCATTGATGCCTTAGGACACAAAGCTCAATTGTTCAGTCCTCTTACACAGGTGGTCTTACAACTCCTATGTGGTAAAAGCACAGAGGAAAGTTTCATGAGCATTAACAAGCATTGGGATGTTAAATGGCTGGGCAGTACGTGTTTAGTGTGAGTGAGAAACACGACATCACTTGTGCCTGGCATTCTGGAGAACAGGCTGCAGTAACTTCATCAGAGTCTTCTGAAGCACAGCTTTGGCCTGAACTAATATGAAATACCAGGTTGGTTTGTCTCAGTTCAGTTTGTTGTCATGTGGTTTTGACATATTTATCTAGTAGGAAACACTTCACAATTAGATCAACTGTTTTCGAAAGCCAAAGCTTCAGTGAAAAGTTTTTGGCCTGATGAAATTAATGAAGATTGAATTTTTGACTGTTTTGGAGCCAGGATTTTATCTGCAGTCTGCAGCAGTTATATATGTGATTATCAGTCCATATGGGAGCTGAAACTGTGTCTCCAGCTTTTCCTAGACTCATCCAGTGTCTGTGATCTTACAGCTTCACAGAGGAATCTGCGTGGGGGTTCTTCCTAAGGAAAATCCAACAGGAACTCCTGCAATGTATTACCAGGCTGACAAAGCATATATTTCTTCAGCTAAAATAGCAGTGCTCTTTCACATGTAATGGGGTCACTGTTTCTCTGCTGAGTTTCTCATGTTATTGATACTTACGAGCTGGGTTCCAATTTGATGATAAAATATCAGCACTTCAAAATCCTAGCAGAGAGAGGGCTTCACATCACCAAAATATCAGTCCTGTCACTTAAAGAAACACTTCTGTTACTTTCTGTCACTGCTGCTACTTTTTCTTTATGATGGGAAATTTCAGTTTGGATTCCCAAGTTCTCCACTAGCAATTTCTCTGAATCCAGTATTTCACTACCATGGGCAAATGCAGTGAAGGTGTTCTCAGGGTGGGATGGGAGAGGACTGAGCCTGGGTCCAGAGGATCTGGGTTTGTTTTCCAGGCTTTCTCTGTGTGACAGATTCTATTTCTGCTTCATGGTCCAGTCAACAAATTAATGAAAGATACTCAGTTCAGTGATGATGATGTTAAAAGAACTGATGGAGACAGAGTGCTTGGGCAGTGGGCTGGTTTTGATCTGCTTCAGTTCTTCGTTGTACAAATGAAAAGAGTAAACATCATCCATTTGACAGAGCTGCCTGAAAAAAGGGGCTGTGTCTTAGCCTGTGCATCCAGGAACTACCACTGTGACCTCAATGGGAATCCATAGGTTTTGTTTTGTTAATTCATCTACCTCCACTGATAGTTTTGGATATGATTTAAGAGGATTTGGGGTTGTAAGTAGTAAATTCTTGTTGGCTTTTTAATTATTATTTAAAGTAGACTTGTAGTGTCTTTTTTCTGCTTGAGCTGTACTGCCTGAAATAGTGCAAATCTTGCAGTTGAATCTTATTTTCATTATTCTTGCTCGAGCTCTGACCTTTAAGAACACAAGTGGAACTGGTATCTATACAAGGAGGTGGCAAAGGTCTTGTGTAGCCTTGTGAAAACAGTCCTGTTCTGTTTGCATGACAGAGTAGTCAGAAAATGTATCAGGAAAGAATAGTGGATAAGAGAAAATGAATGACATGACTGAGTGCAGTAGCCAGAAATAACCTCCTGCCTGGGCTTGTTCACCTCACCAGAAATCATCAATATAATGCAAGTGTGACTTTACACCATCTCTAACCATAAGGGTGTAGTCTGCCTAGACATATATTTATGACAAAATTCCTCATTTTGGTGTGAATACATTAATAAAATGACCCAATATAAAAATCAGTGGCCATATAGTCTTACATAATTTAACTGTATCAGTTTAAAAGCTGTTTATTTAGCATACTAATGAGCCCTGTCTGGGTTTGATGTCTACCCACAAGACTGTGCATAGTAAATAATTACCACTGCAAAAAATTTGTTTCTCAGGGTCCTAAATTCACCAGTCTCCACAATCTATATTTTCTCTTCATAGGCTACTTAATCTCTCACGAATTTCAGTCTTGTTCCTCACTTGGGTCAGTGTGAGATGTGTTTCTACTGGGTTTTTTTAAGATTTAGAACAAATGACAGGCTGACCCAAGGGGTTTGACTGGGGAGGGAAAAACACTGAGTGCTCCTTCAGCTAAAAAAATCTTGTTTTATTAACCCAGTCTGATGTTTGAAGAAGAGAACAGATCAGATTTGGGCTTCACTGGTAGATCTAGAGCTGGCTAGGTTGCTGCCTTAGAGGGAAAGGTTCTTGTCAACTCCAGATCTCCCAAGAGACATAATTTGCTGAGCTGGTGTGATGAGAAGGTTCAGAGGTAGTGTCAGTCTGGATGGTTCATTAGTTTAAATGTCTGGTGTTGGGAGGTATATTCTCAAGCAAGGGCTTCTAAATATAAAATAGTCTTGTGAAGTTTTCATCTTATGAATATTCACTTGTTGAATTTACATTTTGTTTTTCATCTCTGAGCTCCTAGAACAGGGCCTTTCACAGAGGACAGCCTTCCCATCTGTCTGAATAAACTGACAGAAAGTTTTTGCAAAAACAGTCCCTTGTTTAACAGGTCCGTGCCCTCCAGCTAGTTTCTTTCAGAACACTTTGAAGACACAGCCATTGTCACATGCAAGCCTGAATAATCTAAAACTTGAGCAGGAGTTTGATCTGTGCACCCTTGAATACATTGACTGTAATTGGTGGAGATGCAGGTGGAACCAATAATACAGCTTTGCCTCGAGAGACTGAAGCAATCCAGGCAGTGCTCTCAGTACAGAAAGTTCTTGGTGAAGTTGGGAGAGAGCAAACACATCTGTCACATACCCGTGGGGCATTTGGAGTGGCTGCTGGGGAGCTGCAGGGCCCAGCTGGGATGGAGGCCTTTCCCCAGTGCTTGCACAGATACACCTGTGGTTCATAACCTGAGCCCTTTGTCTATTGCTGTGGCTCCTGTGCATTGCAATCAGGGAAAAGGAGTGAAATACATAAATAAGGGCATGCATTCCTCAACCCCTCCAACACTCTTGGGTGCTTGACAGCTTCTAGGCTGTGGGTTTTGTTGTTCTGTTCTCATTTACTTGCTTTTTTCAACTACGTATCAAGTTATTTCCTGATCCAACTTCATATGGTGGCTAATGGAACAAAATTGATGCAATTGCTCCAAAACCAGGCTTTTAGCTAGTAGATTCTAATTAAAGCAACCCTTTTTTATTTTTCAGAGGAGAAAAAAAAATCCTTCAAGGGCCCACTTTCTTTGTATCAGATGAATATATGTGCAATGATTTCCCAGCCTGATGGAGACAGAAGTTGAAATATGCTTGGAGCAGTTATATTCAACCATACGTATGTGCTGCCATTACCTGGAGCTTATTTCTCCCACAAGGTGATATTTCTACCATGCTAATCTTGCTGCTTCCTGCTGTAGGCAGTATTAGGGAGAATGTGTCAGAAAATTTGTCAAAATGGCTTTTTCTCAGAAGATTCCATTTTATTATGCCCATGGGGAAAAAGAAAAAAAAAAAAAAAAAAAAAAAGCATAGGTTTAGTTGAAAATTCATAGTTCTGTGGTTTGACCAGCATGGGTTTTAGGGGCAAGTCCATATGCCCAACTGCAGAAGCTCCTGTATTTACAAATTCTACTTACAGGTTCTCCAGGGAGATGGTTTCTTTGATCTTGCCTGCTTCTTTCATGTGCTTGGTTGCTTAAACAAATGGAGGTGAGGAGATTTTCTCTGCTTCCAAGCATAAAACCCCAAACTCCACACTTACAAACATGATTAAAATGAACCAATTAAATGTCACGTGTGTGGTAGGTTCTCAGTGGCCTAAGCTAAGTGGAACTGGGGAAGGGTGTAGTTAAGCTGCCTTGATATGACATGGACTGCTCATTGTGCTGGCTGGATCTAATCTGGTGGTGGGGGAATTACCTTATCTCTAAACCTCATCTCCCTTCCAAATCCACCCTAATGTCAGACTGAGAAATCAGTGCTTAGGAGAACAAAGACACATCACAAATGCAGCTTCCACTCCAAGTGCCAGGAGCAGGGTTTTTTTTTTTAATCTTCCTTCTGCATTAGTGAATCTGCTTAATAAGGCTTCCCAAGGTAAGTCATCCTGATCCTCAGCCATCCCCAGGAAGAAAGAGTGATGGAAGGAAGGAATTGCAGCTCATACACAGTAGCCTCAAGACCTGATGAAAAGACATGGTGGGTAAGTGTGCAGGAGGCTCAGTACATGAGAATCTCTGATTTTCTTCCCTCTATAATTGTGTGCTTCAGAACCACTTTTCATAATTCCTTTCCTTACTGTCCTGAAGACCAAACAGCCTCCTACTCCCCATTTGGAGCATTTAGGCTCTCTATTCATGGAGAACCATTCCCTATCACTCCCTAGCGAGCCTGAAAATCCTTCCTGTCCAACATTAAAATAAAAAAAAATCCTTTCTCCGTCTGTCCCATTCCTGCTGGCCCCCTGCACCTGAGCTGGCTGTATCTGAGAGGCTGGAAGCCTGTAAGTGATGCTGTTTGCCTCTGAGTCAGAGAGGCTTTTAAATCTGAGTGTAAAATGAGCCTCCTCCAGCAGTAAACAGCCGATCATACACCTCCTTTGAAGTTTCCATTTAAATAACCTCCAGGGCTTTGCTAATGCGGGAAGCCAGCAAGAGGAAGTAATTCCCTCCTTCTCCCCTCTCCAAAGCAGGGAAAATGAATTCCCTGGCAGAGGAGGGACACTGGTTTTCAGGGTACTGCAGAGGAGATGAACAGCTCTTGTTTGCACCTTAGTTAGTGAGTCAGCACATGTTCATTCATGGGCACAATTTATTAACCCATGAACACTACAGATGATGGTGTTATCACTGTCACAGAGTAATTTAAATTTGTTATATAATTTATACAGTAGCTGCTGCATCAGAGGGAAGCCTGTATCTGCTCATGTGTCCAGGTCCTGGTGTGCTGCCAGGATGGGAAGAGGATCAGGGAACAAAAAGGAGGGGTCCTGGCAGGACTGTGGGAGCTGACCTGGTTGCAGATGGTTTTTTTGCTGATTCCCACCCCTGGGGGTTGTTCCTGGTGCTGCTGCTTCATTTAAAGGTGGCTGTGTGTTTTCAGGGCTCCAGCTCTACATGTGAATTGATGCTTGGCTTTCTCCTGAAGGTGGACAGACACACAGCAGGAGCACAAGTGAGTTTGTGTGACATCTGACAGCACCAGAGGGATGTTCAGTGGTGTGTTGGAAAGGAGGGTGTCCTGTGCTGGTTGGGATCCTGTGATGTTGGATGTCAGCATGTTATGTTTCTGAGATTATATTAGGGTCCTCTCTAAGGGCTGATGTCATGTGGCTGCCAAATGTGAGAGTACAGTAAAATCTTTGTTGTTAACTGCGTGCTGCAATGATTTAATAGGACAGCTTTCTAGTGAGACAGCAGGTTTGCCCATTACTGGAAGGACTGGGAACTGAGGAACCTGGTGAAGTAACATTCCTACTTGCCTGGATATTACTTGTTTGCCAGGTAGATTAACCAGTCAATACCTAAATGAGTTCACTCCTTTGTGAAGTGATTTATTAAATAGTGAAGTTTATTCAAATAATTAAATAGACTTTACTAGTGCACCATCTTAACTAGAGAATGCCCTAAAGACATCCTAAGTAATTCTGAAGCTAACCAAGCTGCCTGAGGTCAGTTCCTCCTGGGCTCAGAGGTGCAGTGCTCACGGATCCCTGCATTTTCAGACTGCTCTGAAGTGTGTGGGGCTTATCTTCCATAACGAGAAATATGTGCTTGCCTGAACATGCTGTTAGTCAGTCCTTGGCCTGACTGAAATTGTGGGCAGTTCCAAGGCAATTACACCTGTGCTAATCATAATTTGCTCCTTAATCTAAGAGTATCTGCCTCTGTGCCCGTGTTTATGCTAAGTTGCTGAACAATTTGATTAGGTACTTTGAATAAACCTTATAATTATGCCACAGATACTCCTGATGCATTATGTTATTTTTATTATAAAAGTTATAACTGCCCATTGTTGTAGCACAGTAACGCTTAGAGGCTGCTATTAGAGCTGAAGCTCAATTGTGCTAAATATTGCACAGACATACAGTCAGCTGCAGTCTCTGTCCTGGAGGACTTACAGCTTGGCTGTACTATTGTGCATCAGCCCATTAGAGCACCCTGAGAGGCATTAGTGCCCCAAATAGTTCCATAGGTTCTGTAATGGAAATGGCCTCACAGACCTTTTAACCTGTGAAGGCAGCAGTGTTCCTGAATGCAGCTTTGTCCGTGCTCTTCCACCATTATTAGTGCTTGTTAGACAGAATTTTGGGAAATGATCGTTTCAAATGTGCTTGGAACTGGCCAATTCTGCTTTCTCAGTGAGCCCTCCTGAGGGTGGAAGGGTAGACCCAGGCCATCCTCTTTCATGTCCCCAGCATGGATTTCTGTTTTGTCAAAAGCATTACAACACGAGCTGAATCCTTTCCCAGCTGTTTTGTACTTCACCAGATTTCCCTGACCTTGTGCCAATCAATGATGAATTGTACAAGTCCCCATCGAAAACACTGCAGAAGCCAGAGGAATGCCAGCCTCACTGTGTAGTACATTAAGTCAAAATATTTTAAGCCTAAGACTGATGGGTATGATTCTTCTATTTCAATCTGCTCCTTCAGATTAAAAGCTGCTAAAAGCTTCAGCTTGTCTTGATGCATCTGCTGCTTCAAGACCAATGAATGGCATGTCCAGGGCTGGAGGCTGTGGGTAGGAGGATGATATTTTGTGATAAATGTACCTGATGGTGTTTTATGTTCACAAAGTTTTTTAAAAGCCTTCCACAGCAAATGATCAATCTGTTAGAATAGTGAAAGACCATCCAGCACTCCTTGGACTGTGAGGGATAAGCAATGTCTAAAAAGACCACAGACCTCTAACCTATGCAAAGTTTTGTCAATTTTTGCTTATGTTTCCTTCTCGCCTTGCCCTTTGTGGTGCTGTTACTGTTAGATTGGCTATAACTGCAGGATGTTATTTTGTAATATTTTATGTATTGGCTCACTTACTAATTCTTTATCCCATTTTTACAGTTTTGTGGCTAAAAGATTAAATCTGCAAAGCATTTATATGAAAAAAACCCATAAAAGAACAGATTATTGTTACTTTTCATTTGCTTTGCATTAAGTTTTCAATGTCAAAGTTTCAGTGAGCCACATTCTGTGGTGATGGGAATCAGGAGTGGTAGAGTTGATTGATTTGAATTTATTGGTATAAGAATATGAGGGTTTCCTGAGTAAGCTGAAAGGTGGGAATCATGCTCAGAGACAGAGCTGGTAGAGCCAGTCTGTAAAACCTTTGAAATGATGAAAAGGCATAAATATCAGACTTCTTCCTGTTAGACTACTGCGATCTCTCACAGCACCAGTGGCAGAAGGAGGAGAGGTGCAGAGGCTACAAAAGGCAGCTCATATTTCTGGAAGTGGCTGGTGGGATTTAGAACTGGTCTTAGCTCACATGAAATTTTGGGAGTGAGGCCAAGCGCTATTTCCGTAATTTGAGGTTGACCCATGGCTGGGATTAAGGGCTTGAATTCGATTTGCTTTAAGTCTGAGGCTGAACTGGGTTGACACCTGCTGCTTGGGATTCTAGGAAATCAAAGGAAGCTTCATTGACTGACATGAAATGCTGTTTTCAAATACTGGTGAGAAATCAAATACTTTTCAAGCCATTTTCCAACAACAAAATGAGAACTCAAACTGGTGATGCTTAGGTCTGACCTCAGCACCCTCATTTCTCCTGATTAAGAAGCTGGAGCTGGCACAGAAGAGAAAAGAGATGTCAGGTGGCAAATAGACATTCAATTGGCTTAATACAGGGACTATTTTGCTGCAGTGTAACTGGAGCCTCTTATTAAGAATCTGATGGCACTTCTAAACAAGGAGAGCTGCTCCCTTGGTGGGGGCAATCTCCAATCATATGCCAACATTGCTTTTGACATATTTATGACTCCAATAAAATCTCCCATCTGGTATATTTTAAAATAAAATTGAAAATTTATCACTTTGCTTTAGTTGGTTTGTCGTTCTCCCTGAGAGAAGATAGCCAGGCTGAGATTATTGCATTGGCAGCCTGTCAGCTGAGGTTAGGCTGAGGTGTGATTTAAATTTCAATACTTTCCACATTACAGCTGTCTGGGGTGGGGAAATTACAAGGAGAAAAGCAGAGAGTCTGTTATTTTTATTCATTAGTCTCTCCTGATTTGTTTTGTTTTTCTTTTGGTTTGTTCTGCTTACCACATAGAGCACCTGGAGGAGAAGATACTCCCCATTTTTCTGGGGTTCCACAACCTTTGCTTGGTCAGAGTTGTTTGGGAGGGCCAAGGCAGAGCCCAGGTTGTGTCTGTCTCTCTGAGGCTGTGCCATCAGGCTGGGCTGTGATAGCAGGACGAGATCCATCTCCATGTGGGGTACTGTGCAACTTTATAGCATTTAGAGAGGCTGAGCTGAGGGAGCAGTGCTGATTCCCATTTCCCTGACAAAGGACCAAAGGAGAGATGTGGAAGGCATTTTGTTTCACTTAACATGGACAGCTGTATCTAAGCAAGTCTAGGTTTCATCACAGCAGAGAGAAATGTGCATTTCTGGGAGCAGAAGCAAACATGCTGTGAATGTGCCTTGCTGTTTCCAAGCCTTTCTGATGGGGTTAGGTCAGGTACTTTTAAATGATGTGCAATAGGTGAAATGAATCACCTGCCACAGGATTTCTTTGTGTGTCCATAGCTGGAGTAGGTTTGGAATGTGAGCAGCTGAAGCTGACTCTGCTGCTCAAGCTGCAAACCAGAATCTGTCTCCCAGTGGGTCTCTGGGATTTCCTGTTCAGCCTGTAGTGGACAGGAACTGTGGAGCAGGAGTGTTGTGTGTGTATGCAAAGCTCCCTGAGGTGGGAGGCTGTCTGCAGGCCTGGGGCAGGCAGCAGAGTGTTCTGCCTCCTGCCTTTGATTTATGCTGCAGTCACGCCTGGCTGCCTGCTCTGCCATTGCCCACTGAGGCGTTGGATTAGGGGCATTTGTTTCTGTTCAGGTACTCGATAGTCTGACTGTAAAATTATCAGAGGTCTTATCTGGACAATAAAACGGAGCAAAATGCCTTTATCCTCCAGCTCCAGCAGTTGCTTTGTGGCTCAGGTTGTGACTGGTGCTGCAGTGGAACCAGTGGCTGCCCTCCACTGCAGCTGTAGGGGTGGCAGGGTAAGAGGGCACAGGGCTAATTGGGATGCCCATGTGAGGGCTGCAGTAGTTTGCCCTCCACAAAATGGAATTCTTGGGTCCCCTAGACAGGGGGGGAAAATGGGAGAATTGCCAATGAATCTCCAAATGGATTTTGGCTGCAACAGGGCAGTCCAGACACAGTGGTTTATATAGTTCTAAGATGGCTCTGGGGAATTACAGCAGCAGTGCAGATGCTTGCTCTGGGAGAAGATTAAATTCTGCACATGAACTGTAGGCACTGAACCTGTGTGGGGCCAGCTGTGACCTCAGCCCCACTGCTCTGTGTGCTGTGCTCTGAACTGCAGGGTGAAATGCAGCCCCCAGTGCATTAGGTTTATTAACTGCAGCCTGCATTTGAGACTTGGGAATCATTTTCTGTGGAGCACATCTATAACACTTACATGCATGATGTGGGTATTTGTGTAGTGTATTCCTCATTTGTAAAGTGTGCGTTTTTGACTCCTTATTATGTGTAATGGGCTTTTGTTCTTCTGATACATACTTGTGCAGGTGAGTGTATGGTTAAAGATCTGCCTGTGTGCATTTGAGCACAACATAAGTTATGGAGAAATCTTCTGGGAATACTGTGTTTGTTTATGGTGCTGTGCTTTCTCCAGTGTACATTCTGTGCACATACAGTGCCTGTGTGTGTGGCATTTCATTTGATTGTTCTGTTTTCCTGTTTTCTGGGCTGAACAATTAGAGGGTGGGTTTTTGAGTGCATCAGATGTATTATTTCCTTTCACAGCAATTGTGCATTTGCTAATGTCAGATTTATTCTAAATGGATACACAGGTGCAATCCTTCATTTGGTAGACATAAATCTTTGTTACATGGAATGAATGGATGTTTTGTCTGCATGCTCAGTGTATGTGTGCTCCCTTGGTACACATGCTCCTGCTGCCTATAGAAAAAGGTGCTTTGCACTGAAAATAATCTGTGCCTGCCTTATGTGCTGTAAATGTCTTTTTGTGAATGTGGGGGTTACAGTACGTGTGCAGAGTGTGCAGTAAATGTGTGGCTCTAAAAATCTATGTGCTCAGTTTAATATTTGTGCCAGGTAAGCACATATTTCCCTGCATTTGCAGGCAGACTTACACAAGTGTTGAGTCTTCATATTGTTAAAATAACAGAATTGTCCACATATTTTCTTATTTTTTTTAAATGTCCTACAGCTTCCATGGTTTAAATTTCTAAATGTCTGTCCAAGTGATATATGCCAAAACATCAGGAAGGATATTTAAGCAGTTATGTCAGCGGAATGAAACAAAGTCATGAGTTAATGCTTTTCTGATGCTGTATAAAAGGGAAAATGGTGAAGAAGGGCCACAACTAAAATACAGAATGAACAAGATCAACCAGAATAAAGTCAGGCGGTTTGCTCTTAAACTGGAGACATCTACAGCAATAGAACTGACATGACTGTACTGCTATTTTAATGCCATCCTATGATCACACCATCCTGTCCTGGATCTCCCACCCTCTAGGGCCAGTCCTCAGGAACCAGGAAGGATGATGGAGCCCTCCTAACCTTGTTGCTTCCTCCTGTCTGTCCTGCTAGGTGCTTTGAAAGAGACTCAGGGCATTCATTATCCCACCATTTATTTTCAATGACATTTTAGAAGACCTGACACAGTAGGAATGATGGAAGCGCCTGCTGCTTTTCTCTGTAATTATCCGGTTTCCTTGTTGGGACTGAAATTATTGCCCTGCAAGAGGGCAGCGTCCCTATTGCCACGTAAGAGCTACCCAAACACAAACCTGCTTGGCTGCCACCAGTGCCACTCCACGTATCCAGACACAGAAATGGTTTGTCCTTCCTTGGCTGCTGGCTTCTGCTGCAGACTGTGTGCCCCAGGCTCGGCTGGTGAAGCTCCAGGCACAGGCAGGCAAGGTGCTGCTGTGCTGGGAGATGGTTACAGAAACTTACCCCTTCTTTGTCTCCCTTTTCATGGCAAAAAGTAGTGCACTGAAACAAGGGATAATCAGCTGTAATTAGTCCTCAAACAACCTTTGCTGTGGATTGCCAGGAGGACAAAACCTGTGGGATCATCAGCTCAGTTGGTTGGAAGCGGTGCTAATAACACCAAGGTTGTGGGTTTGCACCCTGTATGGGCCATTCCCTGAAGAATTTGACTTGAGGATCCCTGTGGGTCCCTTGCAGCTCCTAATATTCTGTGGAGGAACAAATACAGGCAAAATGGAAGTCACGGGAATAGTATGATGGTTGAGAAAAAGTCTCCCTCTGTTATGGAGCATCTTCTGTGGCATTTGCTTTTTAGAAGGTGTTCAAGGAGTGCGTGCAGCTACTGCCAAGGGAAGTTAGATCTGGAGCTATCAGGAAACACTAAAACTGGGAACAGCTGAAGTTTCCTCAGGAAAAGGTAAGAGTGTGCCAGGATGATGTGAGAGATCAGAGGGAGCTGACAGGGATTCCTGTAGGCATTTGTAGGACGGCTGCTATTCAAAAACATTAACAAATAACTAGTCTTTGCCCCTCTGCAGTCTGATGAGCTCTCTGTCTTCACTGGGCTGTAAATTCCTCTCCAGAATGGATGCTGGAGTGTTAGTGGAAGAACAAGGTGAGAGAAGGGGGAAAAGAAGATTAGGTTGAAGGATCAATGAGGTAAATGATCCTTCAGCCTATGCTGAGAGCTATTTGTAATAAGCAAGGAGGCAAAAGGATCCTGTGTAGCCTCAGGTGTGTGCAAATCCTGTCTCAGCCCACGGGGCTTTCCTGAAGCTCAGCTGCCTGGCCCTCACTTCCCTCTTCCCTTGGCAACACATGCTGCCTCTCCCCTGCCTCCTCTCCCTTCAGTTCCTTGTGACAGGCTTAGAAATCCTGGGACCCCTGATACTGGAATGGCATTTTGGCCTAGCTGGAATTGTTTATAAACGCAGAGCTTTGATGCTGTCTCCAAAGCCTCCGGAGAGCTGAGAAAGGCTATTTTTCATGTGCTGCTTTTGGAGAATGCTATGGGAAAAGGTCAAGGGACAGAGTGGGAACGAGTAGGTCACATACTCATTGGTTTAGGGCACCACGACAACATTGGTTCTTTAAGATCTCAGAGCCTGCTTTGTAAAAATAAGCACCTCTCAGTGAGCTGCCTGGGAAAGAGCAGGGGCAGGGCTCCCGCAGCGGATGTTCCCGCGTTCCTCCCGATTCCTTCTCTTGGCCCGGCCTTCGCTGTGTCTCAGCAGCCCTGTGAACTGGGCAGATCCCACAGGTGGTGTGCAGCATCCTAGAAAACCTCTTTGCTTTCTGCTTGGACCTCTGTAATGCAAGGAGATGTTCTGTGAGCAGGGGCCTCCTGCACCTGGCACAGGTGGGGTCTGGGCAACAATGCTGCAGGATTCCTTAGTCCATCCCTATGTCACCATCCTGGGTCTGTGGGCAAGAAGAGCTCAGGCCTGAAGAGCTGTTTGCCCTTTGATTTAGCATGTTATCTTTCTCATTTAAGCTGGGGTGGAGGGAAGCAGTCTAACAAGTCCTGTTTCCTTTTTCCTCTCTGATTCACACATGCTACAACTACCAGCCAGAGTGTGGGGGCTATGTGAAGGAACAGGAAGCAGAGGGGTGAGGTGGCAAGTCATTTACATCAGAAATATAAGCTGAATGTGCATTTCCCTACTGCTGCCATCAATCACTCAGATTTCCTGTACGCTACAGAACAGAGGAATGGAGTTTGCTTGCTTCCCACTTCCCCTGGGAATGGAAATGCTCATTTGTTTCACTGCCTAGAAATGCTGATCACTCAAAACATTTATTGTTTCGGAGATGCATGCAGCTCTGAAGCTGAATTTTCCAGCTTTCTCTTATCTGGTCTTCAGAAATGTCTTCAGATGTCCTGCAGACCTGGGGACTTACTCTGCTCTGGTGGAGATGTGAAGGTGCTGCTGCAGTAGCACAGGAAAGCCCACAGGCAGCAGAGCAGATGCTTTACTGCAGAACCCTGGCAGACACCCTCTGGTCTCCATCAAACCATTGCTTTAGCTTGTTCATGGGGTCTGGCACCTGATGCAGTGAGATGAGGTTTTTAGAGTCCTGAGTCCTTCTTATTGTTGGAAACTTTTCAGTGACTCTTTTATGGGGCTAACAAATCTGTTGAGTGAAAATTATAGCGGGGAATTAAATGGAGCAGACAGATCAGCACATGTTCACTGTTTAGCTCTGTTGGAAGGGATGGGGACAACAGAAGAATCAGAACCCAAAATGTGGAACTAAGGAATAGAAAAAGAAGAAAACCAGAAGGAAGCAGTAAGACAAACTAGAAAGTGAATGAAAAGTCTATAGCAAATAGCAGAAAGTAACTAAGTCTAAAAGAATTCAGGTAACCTTGCACACCACGAAGGTAAAATAAAAATGCCTGTGTATTCATTGCCCTTGTGCTAATGTGAAGGTCTGGCACACTCCTGCCATCTTTGATGGGATCTGGTCTCTGATTAAGAAACGTCTTCCTCTCATTTGACAATCTGTCATTAGCCAAATTGCTTTCCTGCAGAGGAAATGCTGACTTCATTCCTACCTGGGGCACTTGGACTGTGGGCAGTTTGGGACTCATGGATAACCAAAGGGCTGGGGCACTAAAACTCTGGTGTGATTCCTGCAGCCCTCGTTTGGTGATGGCAGGGCATCTCTGAAGCTTCTGTGGTGGCTGGGACTGGGATGTTGTTGGTATTCAGTTGTAACAAAGAGGCTGGTGAGGCACCATGGCCTTGGAGCACGATGGTGGCCAGGAAAGCTCTCCTGGCTGTGGGGGCCTGGAGCCCTGTTCCCTGGGGCTCTGAGCTCAGCAGCTTTTACAAGCTTAGCCCCTGTGGGTCTGGGCAGTAACTCAGAGGGGACCTGTCAGGAAACCCAAGGGCTGGAAGGAAATGCTGCTGGTGACTCAATAGGCAGAGCTCTTCCCTCTGTTGATGTTGGAGCTGAGCCACACAGACACATCCCTCCATAATTACCCACCAGTTACTTACAGCCCGTGCTTTGTAACCACTGGCATTCTCCTGTGTGGATTTGTAAGGCTCAAATCCATCCTGGGAAATCAGATATCACACCAGTGCTTGCAGCCTCTGAGAAGCAAGGAAGCGTTTGCTTTTGGCGTGAGGTGTGTTTGGCCCACGTGAGCACCTCTCGGGCATGTACAGATATTGTCCCCATGCAGACAAATCGTGGGTTCATCGCTGTGGCTCCGTCAGTTCTGCCTGTCCGGCAATGCTCGGTGTGAGATGACGTGCACAAAACCCCCGAGCTGTGTCACGAACCGCTGGGTTTCAGCTGGTGAGGAGCTGTGAGGTGTCCGTGGCCGGGCAGCACGGGCGGGGCAGGGCTGGCCCGGGGTACCAGGACACGGCTCCCGCGGTGGCCTTGGCCGGGGGGGACCCCTGCTGGGCACCGCAGCCGCCTTTTCCATTCGCTCACTTCAGACATGAGGTCATGCCATGACTTCAGCTCTAGACATAAAACAGTTTCAGCTCTGTTAACTGCAGTGAATAGTTGCACCTTTTTTTTTTTTTTTTTTTTTTTGTTCCCTTAATGATCCTCTTGGAAACAGGGAGGTGCTTTGTAAAGCTGACACAGTTTTCGATCTGTATTGATTGCCGTGTGATATTCGTGTATTTTGTTGCAGCTGCTGCCTTATGCTGAGAAGTTCCTACTTCAAACTCCTTGTAAATCTGTTTGACCTGCCCTTGTCCTTCCATCCAGCCACAGTGGCTGCCTCTTCTCCCTTGCTCCCCACCAGCCCAGTGTGCTTGAATTCGGTGAATGCCATTAATTGCTGTGATTATTCCCTGTGAGGGTGGTGAGACTCTGGCACTGGGCTCTTACAGACCCTGTGAAGGGTAGGTGCCCCATCCCTGGCAGGGATCGAGGCCATGGACTGTCCTGCTCTAGTGGAAGGTGTCCTTGCCCATGGCAGGGCCTTGGAACGAGTTGGTGTTTGAGGTCCCTTCCAACCCAAACCCTTCTAGGATTCTGCAACACCCTCATCCAGCTTGCCAGCAAATGCACAGATAATCTGCTTGCTCCTATCAGAGTTATTTCTGTGTAATTATTCTCTTTGCTGTGGCTGGCAGAGGGACCAACCCACCCATGCAATGGATACATCTCGTCTCTGCAACAGTGCTTTTTGTGAGAACAGTGTTTACAATTTTCGTAGGTAGCAACCAGCAGCAGGAAAATCATCTCAGCTCTTGTGCTGCTTATGGGATTTACTCACTGCCACTTCTGAGGTCAGGGACTGTAGTCTTCCAAGGGATCTGTTGTTGTGGCTTGATGAGTGATGGACTGGGAATTGGAAAAGCTGGGCTGGACGTCTTGAGGGGTGCTCATTTGGGGTAAGTCACTTTGGGCTAATCACAGAGATGTGCAAAACAGGGACAATGGTCTGACTCACTTTGCAGAGAGCTTAGGGAACTCAGCTGACACTGCCTTTTCCTGCTACTTCCCAGCTCCAGCAAAGGTTCAAGACCTCCCTTAGGACTCTGGCAACAGGAATTTTACTGGTCTATTAGGAATCACAGCAATACAGCAGGGCTCTTCCTTTTCTCCCAATGATGCTCAGTAGCTGTACACAAGTTACCACAACATCATCATTGTCATCATTAGGTTGCTGTGTGAAATCACCACTTAGTGTGTTCACTGAGTCAGCTCTTTCCTGCCTTCTACATTAGAGCTGACTGATCGAAACTAACACTGTCCTGCAAAAAAAAAAATCTAGAAAGCTGAGATTTCTTTTCAGCACAATTTCCTTTCTGCATAGTTATTATTATCTGTCAGTGCTTTAAGTAGTAAATTTTCTGCGGTCATGAGCTGTTACAAGCTGCTAATGATGCTGTATACAAAGAGCTGATGGGAAGATTGGCTTAGCAGAACCATGGGATCCCAGACAACTTCTAGATTAAGGATTCCAGTAGAGACTGAACCTTGAAGTTAAAGCCTCAATCACCATTGGACCTCTTCATGAAACTTGCAGCTCTCATGTCTGTAGCAGACAATGAGTATAAAGCAAGGGGTGATTGTTTCTTTAAGGCCCCCCTGCACGGCTCCTCTCTTAAATTTTCCTGCTGACACAGATTTTCCTCTCTTGCTTAGTTTCAGTGCACCTGCTCATATAAACTAGGCTGTGCTGGGTTCTCTCAAGCTGAGCCTGTGTATGGTAACAGAGGCAGCGCCCAGAAGTTCATTCCTAGGCTGAGAGGAGTCATTAGTATGCAAAGAGAAGCCTGGCTTCAGCAGCCCCACTGATGACCCACAGAAACCAGTCAGGAAATGAAGGAAGTGCCTTTAGTTAAAGGTTAAGTTACCTGACACAGGAAAATGCAGGGATATTTTAGAGAGGTGGCAGTAGAACAAGAGGCTTCCCCATTGGAGCTAGGTATTCACTCTGCCTGTATATCATTACTATTGTCTTATATACTCAAATAAATACAAACCTATTTGCCTATGCATGCTAAAGGATTTGAACTCAGATTCAGTATCAAACCAGACAAGTTGATTTAAAATGTGAATTCCCACCTTATGTTTTACTTGAGCCTCCAGCTCAACCTGCCTTGTCTTAGTCCTGCTTTAACCTGAGTCAAGTAATGTGGGTTAATCAGCCTGTATTCAGAACACATATTTTCTTGGTTTTTAAAACCCATTTTTGTGTAACCAGAAGGACTTAGAGATGCATAGGAAGGCCTCTGTGGTCAAATTTCAGGAAGGCAGAGTGTGCCAAGTGGGAACTGGTTAGAGCTGTGGAGGAAGCTGGCAAATAGCTTGGAGAAGCCTGAGAGTTTGGGGCAGCAATGTCTCTGTGACAGCTTGTTTTGCCATTCTGCATGCCTGGAGAAGGGAGGTACTCAGTCTTAGAAGGACAGGTGCAGCTGAATTTGTATCCAACTTCTGGAACACAGACGTGATCCCTGGCAGGATGTTCTTCCTCTCAGCTTGCTGTGTGGCAGACCTCCCAAAATGCCCCTCCTGGCACGTTGCTGATGCCATTGTGTGTTGCTGGCTGTTCCCCGTGGCTCAGGGCTGTAGCAGAGTCCCTGATCTGCCCCAGTGCACACCCGTGAGCAGGGCTCCAGAGCTCTGGGCAAGGCCAAGCTGAAGTGCTCCCCAGGCCCCATGAATGGACAAAGCAACTGTGGTGTGGTTCCAAATCACAGTGCAGGAAGGCAGGGTTCCTTGGAGTCTGGGTGGGGGCTAATCAATGTACATTCATCATTAATTTATGCATATAAGGGGCTTTTGGAGTGGAGTTGTCGTGCTGGTTTTGATAATGCTAACTCTATCCACCCTGCCAGCTGCTGCAGTGTCGTGGCAGTTTGTGTTGCTGCATGCAGAATTATGGTGCTTTTGTGGGAATATTATGTTCCCTGAATAGAGCCCCACAGAGCAATTTGCTTCATCCTTACAAACCCATCCAAATAACTGGCAGTGCCTTACAAATACAAAACAATTGAGAAAATAAATGTATTATACTGTACATCTGTGACAAAACAATGCTTTCATGTGCAAAGAGAGAAATGTGTTTGTTTAACTTACGGTCTCCCTTTTGGAAATAAATGCATTCATTTAAATCAAAATGGGATGTTCTTCACTATTACAGTATTTTGCATGCCAGATGTAAGAAATATGCTGCTTGAGGAGCAGACAAAAAAACTTGGAGTGGTTGATCTTACCAAAAGCATGTATGTGGTGCCTTATGCCAGACCCTGCCTCTCTTCCTGCAGCGTGTGCTCTATGGAGTGGGAACCTCCTGGCTTTGTGCATGAAGGATCTGTGTGCAAAAGTTTCGGGAGTGTGGCAGTCTGGTGTCCTGCTTGCACACAGGAGAGCTTATTTTCCACCTGGGTTGTGCCCAGAAGAGAGTGCAGTCTGCAGCCACGCAGCAGAGCTTTGCCTTGCCATGATCATGAAGCAAATTCCCTGCAGGAGTTGCAGCAGTTCAAAAGATTTTTGATCCTTTACAGTTTTTGTGTTAAAGAAACACTGGTTTCATTTATATGCAGCAGTAGAAGTGTTAGATGGGGAAACATAATCAATAAAATACAGGTTGAATGTTCTAATATTTGTTTTAAAATTGGGCCCCATCTTGTAATTTTCATCTTTTTAAATGGTTGAGCTCTTGTAATGAAAGTCTGCTGCATTTCAGTTTACACATAAGCTTAACATCATCAAGCAAAGTTTGTTCTGGGAGTTAACATTTGCATTTTTGAAAGCAGCAGCCTAATCCAGAGCAAAACCAGATGAGAATGTATTATAATATAGCACATTACCAGCTGTCTCTCAGTAGGTGTAAGAATTGTCAAAAAGGTGCTGAAACTTGATTTCGGTGTTTTTGCAAGTCTGGGGTTTCTTCCAATTCAGTTTGAAGATCACTGCTACTAGGAGTAGGAGCTGTAAACAGAAATCCCAGGAATGATTATTAGAAGGAAAAACAGCAAGAAAAAGAAAGCATACACCTGATCTTTTCCAACCTGATCTTTTAATAATAATAATGATGCTCAGACCACCTTCTGTGCTTCTTGTTCTTCCTTAATTGAAATCACTTCTCAGATTATAGATGAGAAGGAGAGAGTTAGGAGTTTCAGCCCCCTGCCAGTGTTGGCTGACACACACTGCTCTGTAATGGTATTTTTTCACATGTAGCATCAGGTCTGGGCAAGCATTTGATTGTATTTGTGCTTCAGTAGCTGGAGGGCCACAAGTTGAGATTCCCAATTCAGCAAGTCTAGCATTAATAAATACTCTTTAATTCAGCTGGAAATCATCATGGTCTGCATCCTCCCTGTCTGAAGTGTTCTATCCATCTTGCTGCTGTATCCAGCCAGCCAGGGGACTCGTTCCACCCTGCAGGAAACATGTCACCTTTCTGAAAGCCAGCACCTGTGTATTGACTGATTGACCAGCAGGGCTGTGCAGCAAGGGTAGTTTGGCCTAGCTCTCCTTTTCCTCTGGATTGATTAATCAAATACTTCAAATAATTGCTGCAGTTGTGATTAATGTCAACTGCATAGCTAATCACCCAGGAGAATAAAATGACTCTGTTTGGAAAAAAAAAAAAAAAAAAAAAGAAGAAGCAAAATCCTGTAAATGAGTTAATTATTTACTCTGCTCACCTCTCTAACCTTGTTATGCTTGTAAATGAATAGAAATATTGATCTCGGAGCTGATTTTTGTGTTATCCATCTTGCCTCAGCCTAATTGGGGGGGTTCAGTGTAATTTTGTGCCCTCCTTTTGACCAAGGACACGCTCCTTCTGCTTTGATTTGATGTGACCTGTGGGAGCAGGGCTCGCTGGACCATTGGGGGTGCAGCTGACCCCAGGATTTTTAGGGCCTCTCTGAGTCAGTAGTTCCTACTCTCCATGGGCCACCTGGCCCCTGGCAGCAGCACCTCCTTGGCCTCCTCTCTCGGTAGCAGACTCTACCACCCAGTGGCTGCCGCTGTTAAAACAATCTTGTTTCCTCCCATTAGCTTCAACTCACATCCAAGTTGTCCATGTTTGCTGTCTGCCAGTACATTTCCCCCCCCCCAACACGGACCAAGGACACTCTAACTGCAGCCCTGGCTGCTCTCACAGCTTTCAGCCCCGTGGCAGCACAGTCCCTGCCCTGGGACTGAGAGCCCAGTGCCTCCCCATGGAGCTGCTGCAGCCAGGGCTGGTGTGCCCCAGCTCGGGAGGGCCTGGCAAAATGGGGGGACTCTCAAACCGACAAAAGAATGCCAGTTTTAGGAACATTATCAGGGATGTACCACCACCAGCAACACAGAAAGCTCCTCTGCTCTTATATTTGTGCAAATATAAGTAAAAGAACCAGCTGCTGCTTGCTGTCGTGTTAACTCCCTGTGCTTTCGTTTCCTTGCAGTTTGGATTCCAGACAAAGGTCGAGTGTCTCAGCTTTGGAAAGGCTGTTTTAGACACTGTCCAGAGACTATCAGCTTGTGTAACACAGAGTTGAGACAAGTCCCATGATGAACAGGTACTGTTTGCTAGCCACAATGTCATGTTTTCCTTGCAAAAACTCAGTTTCAGGAAGCAGAGAAAAGCAAGTGAAGAGTTGCTACAATATCCCTGGATCAGGTAGAACCTGAGAGGAGGCTGTAGCCAGGTAGGGGTCGGTCTCTCCTCCCAGGTGACAAGCAACAAGACAAGAGGAAACAGCTTCAGGGTGCACTAAGGGAGGCTTAGATTGATTAGCAAATTTTTTTCATCAAAAGGGTTGTCAAGCCCTGGCACAGGCTGCCCTGTGGAGGATGGTGGAGTCATCATCCCTGGAAGGATTTAAAAGCTGTGTGGATGTGGCACTTGGGGACATGGGACATGGGTTAGTGGTGGCCTTACCTGTGCTGGGCAAATGGATGGATGTGATGATTGTAGGGGTCTTTTCCAACCTATAAAATTCTGTGACTGGGGAAAAAGAAGACATCCCAGCACAGAGGGAACACGATGGCTTTCTCTTCTGCATCAGGCTGTAGTGAACACAAAAGGGCAGCAGTTTCTAGCAGAGCTCTGGAAGAGATGTTGATGTCTCCCAGCAGGGCAGACACAGCTCCATCAAAGCATCCTGATGGCCAGACACAGGAACGAGTATATTAGAGCCAGACAAAGACTTTGTGCCAGGCTCCATCATCAGCCCCTGCCCAAACACAAATGGTCTGAGTTGGTGCTGAGAGAGCCAAATTTTTTTTTTTTTTTTTTTTGGCAGCAGGAGGCTGAATTATATATGTAGCCTCAGGGCTATATGGACTTGGTACAGGCATGGCTGGTGCTACAAAGATAAAATAAGTAAAATAAACAAAGAAGGATTTTTGCTGCTGGACTCAGTGGCTTGATTTTATTCTGATGTGGTCAATGCCAGGTGCCATCATGGGAAGTTGGCTGCAGTTCAGTTGGTGAAACCTGATATGTTTTCTTGTAGCTTTTGGATGTGGCTGTATTTTCTGGCAGCTGGGGAAAGCAGCTTTGAAAAATAATAATGGCTTTTAAGTCAAATTAGTGTCCACATTCACTCCATGCTACTAGAAGCCAATCAGTTTAAATTTCTACTTGGCAAATGAAATTTCTGCCTTGATGGCCGCTCTCTGTAGCCCAGTTCTCATAAGTGCTACTTGTTTTTCACTCCCTTTTCTTTCCTTTCTGGAAAGAAATGTTAAAGAAACATTTGATTGCTGAGGGGTAGGATCTGGTGTGGTTTTCAAGGTACCTGTGCTTGGGCCTCTCTCCTTTTGTATAGGAGCAGTCTTACAGGAGCTGAGGAGAGGGGAAAAAAAAAAAAAAAAAAAAAAAAAAAAAAAAAAAAAAAAAAAGCAGCAAAAGTTGGTGAAGCTTTAGCATCTGCCTTGGGCACAGTTCAGCTCATGAAAACCACCAGTGCCTGCTCTCAGCAAGGCTCCTGATTTCCAGCTGTCCTGCCTGGACTGAGACAGGTGGGTACTGAGTGTCTGTGGGGGAGCCATTACAGCCTATTCCAGGTGAACAGAAAAAGGAAAGAAGCAAAGCTGCCTGTGAATAGAGAGAATCAGGAGAGCAAGAGGTAGATGGGCTGCTGAAATAATGCTGCCTTTAACTGCGAATAAGTAACAGCATCACGGGAGGCATTCAGGGCAGCAATTTTGGAGGGTTAAAAGGAAGGTTAAAGATTACATTTAGGATTAGGATTAGGAAAATTGGGACCCCTAAGGCACACTCAGTGAATGCTGAAGATAAAGGCATATGCAAAACTGGCTCTGTCTGGAGTAACTGCTAATTAGGTGTGTATGATACACTTCATCATTTTTTGTATTAACACCTCTGTATTTAATATCTATGGCATATGCACATGTAATATACAATATCCACGCCATTAGAAGATTAGATGTTATGTAGACTAATTCCTTGGATTTATGGAAGTCTTAGAAGTTGCTGTGCCAAGAAAAAGGTTTCCTCTGGCAGCTCTTCCCATCAGCTCGTGTCCAGGAGCAGCTTCCACATGAGGCTTCCCTGTCGTGCCGAGTGCCTGGCTGTGAGTGCAGCCTCTGCTGAGGCCCTGGCTTTGGCTGGAGCTCTCCCGCCCTCCCTGAATGCTCAGGGATAGTGCAGCCTGTGTTAGCACGCAATGCAGATGCTGGGGAATGACTAAAGTGGGAAAGGAAGGAGGGAGCCTGCCTCTGTCATCCTTTTCAGAGAGCAGAGGAAGGCATTAGCAGCCTCCAGAGGGAGTTTCACTGCTCAGCTGGTCCCTAGGCGGGCAAGTGGTGCCTCAGGGAATCTTGTGATGGATGAGGCTGTTTTACTTAGTTCTGTCGTGGCCCTTCAGAAGGCACTTGTTTCCTGTTTGGTTTGAAAAGACTGGGTTTCACTGTTTGCTAATTTGGTGTGAGGGCATCCAAGCCTGCAGAGGAAGCGGTGCACCAGAACAATCCCCCTCCCATCTGTGCCAGGAGCCCGTGTAGCACTGTGCCTGCCAGCCCTGGGCTCTGCCAGGGGGGGCTCAGGTCACCCCAGGGCTGAGACTGATCAGCTGCACCTCAGCAGCCTTGTTTGTGGTGTGGGGATCAACTCACACAATCACTGCTTCCCTCTTCTATAGAGCAGGGACAGCTCTGCTGTGTGAGGGTTGACTGAGTTGTTTTGTAAATCTCCGCAATAAAAACGTGTCCACAATCACCCAAATAATGGTAGGGAAAAGATGAGAGCATAAAATGATTATGCTGGTGAAAGAAAGGAAGAACTAGTGGAGTCTGAAAGAGATACAGGCAGGTGACCAATGGGCCCTGTGAAGCAGAACAAAATGCATTATTATTTTTAATGGAAATTCAGCAAAGGCTCTGTAGATGTGCTGGGCAGAGGGTGAGTGGAGAAATTGCTAATTCTCTACTGTTGGAAGTGAAACCAGCTTTGTTCCACTGCTCAAGCAAATGGATGTGGCAGCTGGAAAGGACTTTCTGGCAAGGGATGGGAGGAACCTTGTGTGGGGGTTGCACTTCACACCTGCCAGGTTTTCTTCCCGTTTGCGCCGCAGGAGCCCACGGTGCTGGTGTGAAGTTCTGGGTCCCCTGCAGAGGATATGTCTCAGAAATTTCAGTGTGACACTAATTCCTGGCTCCTCCCTGCCCTTCTGGCTTGCACATCAAACCTGGCCACACCACACGCTCCCTCTGGCTTACTCAGTCCCTAAGCAACCTTTCTCAGCTAGGCCATCCTCCATCTAGTACCCTCCCAGTGTGCTCGAGCCTTGCTGCCCTCAGAAACCTTCCTGCACGTGGGATTTGCAATAAAAATGCAGGATCCCTGGTAGGCAGGTTAACTATTTCTTCCAAATTACAGGTAGCTAAAGCTGTGCTACCTTCATGCTCATAAATTAAGGGAAGGTTCTGATGCCACCATGCAGGAGCAGAACAGAGGCTTTCACACTCTGAGGTCTTCCCTCTTCTCCTTTCTTCTGGGCGGGGTGCCTAAAGCTGAGTTTAAAAAATGACAATAATGTCACTAGGATATGTGATGGAGTGTCATATGGGACATTCCCACTGTGTTTAGTGCTCCTTAGAAAATGGTTCCCAACACCTGCTCCAGAGGCTAGAGAATGTGACACATTTAAAAAATAAAATATAACAAAAACCCAAATCAATCTGTGTGCACGGGGAGAGCATTCCCAAGAACAGCATTTGCTGAGAAAGCAAGAGCAGTTACTCTGTTTGAGGCAGAACAGAAGTAATTAAGGCACAGCACCTACCCAAGGCAGCTCCCAAGGCTGCTGGTGGGTAATGTAGAGGGATTTGGGTGGTGATAGTGGCCTGGATGGTATTTTATAGAAAACAGTGGTTGGGTTATTATTTCTGGGGGGTTTAACCATCCCAGATGATGACTTGGCACAGCACAAGCTTTCCTGGCTTGAAGTCATGCTACATGTCTTGGAGGTGCTGAGGACTCCTGAGCCATTGGGTAACTGTGGCAGCCAGGGGTACAGGTGAGGGTAGCACTGCTTTCCCCTGAGGAGAGCTAGGTAACAAATGCTGGGTCTCAGGGTGCACCTGATTACTTGTGCCAAGTCCTCTTTTCTGTGTGGTACCTGTGCCAGGATGGGCTGGACACTCTGTTGAGCTGCATGTTCTCATTCTGGTTCAGGCAAATGTCCCCATCCACGCTTGTGCAGTCTAAACACTGGGCATCCAGCCTGCCCTTTGTCTGGCACTTCAAGGGTCACTGTGCTCAATGCCAGGGTCTTCATGGAGAAGCACTGTGCCCTAGTACAAACCCAGGAGGGTTTCCTTTTCACACACAGCTCAAGCTGGATCTTCAGGTGACAGGACCAGGCTCACCTCCCTTACAGCCCACCAACAGCTTTGTAACTGCCGGTGCCCAAAACCTGATTTCCATGCAGGGTCTGCAGGGAGAGGAAGCAAGAACAAAAAGAGTGCGAGGTTTTCCTTCTGATCCTTTGTGCATGCACTTGGGGAGTGCAGGAGTGGAGGGGATGCTACTGCTTCCTTCACTGCTCCAGAAGACTAATGGACCTTGACAACTGCAGCACAACATGGAAACCATTAGAAAGGGAGGACTGATTAAAGCCCCAGCCATCCCAGCATTCCCCTGAGCTCTTAACCCCGTGTTGGAGCTGAGCAGCCCAGCAATGCCTCCTCCCAGTCTGCACAATTAACATCTCTTGTCACTAATTGATTCCTGTGGTGCTCACAGGACAATTAGAATTTAAATTGCCTTTTACAAAGGTCATGAAAACATGATAAAAGACGAATCTATTAGGGAGGATCACTCAGGAGTCTCTCTCCTATTCTGCAGCGCTGGCTGTTCATTATCATACAGACATGAGTGAGGGGAGCTGAGAGAGAGGTTCATGCCTTGGGTTCATTTCTTGATTGTAGTTCATGGCAGAGGCTCAGCTCTTTGTGGCTTGTGAATATTCTTGCACTGAAGATGGCATTTAATTTTTTACTGTCTCTTTTAGAATGTTTTGAATGTTTTTCTGTCTGTATGTGCTATGTCTTTTCTGGTAAACTTGAAATGCTGTTCTCTGCTTGAATCTTGAATTTACTGCAGAGGGGTACCTACAGTGTTTGCGATGTGTGGGCAAAGTGTTTGCAGGGCAAAGGTGCCCTAGTACAAACCTGCCTTGGTTCCCAGAGGGTGGAGGAATGGATTCAAATCTGCCATGACTCCCTGGAAAGCACAGAAGTGAGGGAAAGCTGGTGTCTGCACAAGGGTGCACTGAGGATCTGAGTACTTGGTTCAGCACTACTGTCACTCCAGCTTCCTGTAAAGCAGTCCCCAGTGAAGAGGTCCTAAAAGAGAATGCATAAAGGTAAGTGTGTGAAGGCATCACTTCTAAGCCCATCCTTGCAGCTTTCCTCATCAGCAGCTGGTACTTCTGGGAATGGCATGATGACTTCAGGAACCTCTGGAGCTCCTGCCATCACATCCGAGCTGGTGCAAACCCTGGATCCAGGTGTCTGTAGCTTCAGGGCTCAGCAAGCTGTCTGCATTTTGCCTCCAAAGCAGAATATGGCAATTTGGGGTGAGCTTACAGGGGGGCTGGCACGAGGAATATTCAGAGTTGTTATACTTACAGCAACTCCTCTCTGCCACCCTCAAACCTCCACAGTGGGAAGAGATACAAAGATTGTGTGTCAGGGTCAAGGCAATGTCGTGTGACTGCAGCAAATCGGCCTGGCAGGGATTTTGGCAGGTTCCCTAATTCATCTGCCCTCTCAAAGGCAGGACTGGCTCCACCTGTATCCCTCACCTGTTATCCAGGAAACCTCCCACACATACCTTTGCTGCAGTGAGCATTGGGATGAGGGGCAGATCACCTCCTGGAGGAATTAGCACATCTTGTTCTGACACCCCTGGTCCTGCCTCAGAGCCTGCATTTTGGACTAGCTGTATTTCAGGCCTGGGTGCAGTGAAAAACCATCTTAAATCCTGCAGTTCAGTCATTGCTCTCCTTTCTTGTGCACCCCAAGTGTGGGGTTTGACAGGAAAAACAAAGTTTGAGAGCCACTACTGTGGTCCAGAGCCCGCCTCATGTAACTACAGCAATATTTCATGCTGAGAGAGAAAATCCAGCCAGAAAGTCCAATTGCCTGTCCCATCCTATCCCAGTGGCATTCCCATTATAAAGAAAGCTGGCTGGCTATTTGAGAAACTCATGTCCTTTCCAAGTCCTGCCTTTGACTTCTTGCTATTCTGGTTATTGAAATTGATTTTGCACTCCAGGCATGGGATTTTCCATTGCCAAGTTTAATGTCGGAGATAATAGAAATTATGTTTCCACTCGCACATAAATCTCAGGGCTGTTTGTGCTCAGATGACTGGACAGTAAGTACAGGTGAAATTGCTCCTGTGATTGTTTCAGTAAAAGTGTATTATTGTTGTAAGATTTTATAAAGTGTGTTTAACTGGTTTACACATATTTCTAGCAGTCACCGAGTAGGTTCTTTGTAGAGTTTTTTTTTTCTATTCCAATAAATATAAACCTCTAAGCAGGGCATCTAATTTCTCTTCTTGACAGGGTGGTAAATCAGCTGGCTTTGGCAGTAGGCCAGAGATTGAGCAGCAACTGCCCACCCAGTTGTGCAGTGCCCCTCTGCTGTGCTTGCCCTGCTGTTTTGGGCTTGGAGAAGCCAACCTTTGCAAAAAAATCACAAGGATCTCTCTGCTTTTGCACACCTCCTCATGTGGGACAAGCATCAGGCTTTGTTCTGACTGCAGCACAGCCTGGTCTGCACTAAACCTTGCCATCATTAGTCAGCACACTTAGGACCTGGCTCTAACAAGCTTGGGAAAGAATAAGCAAAGGTCAAGCTCTTGAGCTTTAAGGGCAAAACAGCCAGAGAAGGTTTCTTCAGCTCCCAGGAGCCAAGGGAGATAATGGTGTTAGTGTGAGGCCCCAGGGATCAGTCACAGAGTTGTGGCCTGAAGGCACTCCAGCCTTTGGGGTCCCCCTGTCCTAACCCAGCAGCTTTTTCTGCTCCCAGGAGGAAGGACTTCTCTTTTTCAGAGTGCATGAGATAACCTCACACTTTACAAGGACAAAAGAGTGGAAGGAAAGAAGGACTCCAGGGTGATACAGGGACTGAAGCCTACACCCACTTCAGCTCCAGCCCCTCTGGTTAGATGTGAATCTGCTCAGCTCTGCAGTCCTCACCTGGATGACATTCCTGTGATCTGGAGGCCTTGGTCAGCTGCCCAAACAGCTCCATGGAACCCAGCCAGCTGGCTGCCACCCAGCCCTGCTGCCATCTGCTGCCCTGGGCCTCTGTTGTGTCTGGGCCCTGGATGCCAGAGATGCTGCCGTAGCTCCTTCCTGAGGGAAGCCCAGACCCTGAGAGCTCAGGTGCTCAGAAAATATTCTTGCTGCAATAGAGTGCCAGGCCCAAGCAGCCAGGGCATGCTGTGTGTTGATCAGAGCACTGCAATGCATGCAAGACATTTCTGAGGTGGTTTCCTGTCTGTCCTGGCCCCAAATTCTTTTATGCTTTGCATGTCTCACGTCCTTGGCTCAAGGAATGTCATTACTGAGTGTCAGGTAATGCCCAGCATGGTGAAGCCTCAGCTTGAGCTGAGGTATTTTAGGTGTTGCTGAACGTTTAAAAATGCTGCACTTGGCTTATTTTTGTATTTGTATGCATTTGGTAGTGCTGCTTTGGTGTATTACATTGTTTGCCTCCCAGAGATCTTAACTTTGGCTGGGAGCAAAGGGACTCAATTTATCTATTCCTTGCCTTGCAGGGGTTTGGTGAAGCTCAGCTAGCAAAAACTTGTAAATTGCTTGGAGATCATTAGAGGAAAAGTGCTGTAAAAGAGCAAAGTATTATTTATTAATGTGCCTCTGTCTTACAGTGCCAGAAATATCAAGGTTCTAATTGTGCAGACTTGTAATCTGAGTAACTTCCTGGGTTTTTTTTTTCTTTGTTTTTTTCTTGGATTGCCTTGGTAAATAAATTCATGGAGCAGACACTGCAGAGTGACACACAGGAGTGGTGTTTAAAAGCCAGGTCTGTCAGATAGAAGGCAATGGGATGCCACAGTATGACTTTCAGCTTTCCTCTGGCTGCTGTAATCTCTCCTGCTTCAGTCTTATCCTCTGCATCTAAACTTGCTTTTCCTCTGTCCTTGTTTAAAACCTGACCTCTGCTCAGGAGAGGAGTGTGTGACACGGTATTACAGGAGTGAACAGAGACCTTACACTGCAAGGATCACTCCATCAGTCATATGCAGCCACTGATAAACTCTGGCATTGCCTGGAAATTTGCACTGTTCCCACTTTTGGGCAGGGGATAAATGATGTGGCTGAAGGGTACAGAAGGGAGAAAATCCTCCCCCTCATCCCACTGGGTTCAGCTGGCACAGGGAGGTGGGAGCTGGCAGTGCAGTGAGCCTGCCTTGCTCTCCAGACCATGCCAAGAGCTCTTGCAGCCAGTTTGAGGTGACAAGGATGGCTGTGAGCTGAGTGTAGTTACTCCAGGAGGAGTTTGACCAAACAAGATGTGTTAAATGCCTTTTGTGAAAGTGCTGAAGTCAGGGTCTTCCTCTGCATGAGAGCTGTCTCCAGATGAGTGAGAGTAGGGGCACAATCAGCTGCCACCTTGCCCATCCCACCAGGATTGGGCAGGGATCTTTCACATACTTATCTCTGAGGCTGTGGAAAGGTGGAAGGAAGCCTGGTATTGCTACAGGCTGCTCTACAGAGGCTGATGTCAGATGCTGTAGCTGGTGGGATGATATCAAGTGATCCACAAAGAATGATGGCAAACACTGTGGTGTGTGGGTTTAAAATTGAACCTCTGTGTAGTATTTCTAATGTGCAATGAGGAAATTCCTTCCCCCTCTCTCTCAATAGCTCTCTCCCTTTGCCTGTTTTGTTTTTAGTTGCCTCAGAAACATGGAAAGGCTCAGCCTGCTCCTATTTTCCCAAGTGGATGGGCATCTAGCTGCTTGCTCCTGCATTTCTAGGGTCTGGGATTGGCTCTTCAAACACATCATTCATAGGCCTCTGTGAATGGAGATCACCCCATTTCATACAAAATTCACTGGAAGCAGCAGCAATTTCTGTGTGTTCTCACTCTTTTCCAGCTCTGGCTGATCAACACCAGCTTTAAAACGTTTGTATTGCCTGTCAGTGAAATGTAGGACTGGTCTGGAGACTTTACTTCTTCTGGGCTACAAGATATGAACAGCAGAGTGTTCTGCCCTCCACGTCTCCCACACTTCTCCCTGCTCCTTTCCAAGCTTTCTGTGGGATTCTGAAGGCTGCAAGATAACAATTGCATAGCAAATTCAAGGGGATGAAATCCCATATACATGCACATTGCAAGGAAACCTTCAGGCTGGGTGGTGAGCATGTCTCCAGCCAGTCCTAGGGGTTGTGCCTCAGGTGTGGTGATCAGACAGCTCCTCACCTAGGCCTGGAAAAGAGAGAATATCCACTGTCATGACCTTCCCACTGAGGCCATGGCTGAAATCCCCCAGTCTCCAAGGCATGGACTTTCAGTTGGCAGCAGAATTTAGAATTGCATCTGACTTATCCCTCAGCTGGAGCCATCTGCCTTTGCTCGCTCACAGTCTCACTTCCCATTCAATTAGCAACATTCCCCAAGGGACTCAGGTATGCCACGGGAGAGAGAAGGGGAACAAATGGTCTGGGCTTCAAGGGAGAAAAGGGAATGTCAGGTCCTAATTCAAGTGCTGTGGCAGCCTGCTCTTTCCTCATGAGGCAGCACTTGCACTCTGTAGGAGAGGAAGTCACTAATATCTGCCAGAGGGTCCATGAGCAAATAGGAAACATCTGCAAATGCTGAGGGCCATGAAATATGCTCCAGGGAGCCATGTCCAGTAACAATTGCCCATTGCCTGGGCATTATCACTACTCCCTTTAGCTATGCTAACAATCTTCAGCGATTCAGACACTCTCTGTTTTGTTTCAAATGTGTGGCTGATATTAAAAAGGTGCATTTTAAGCATAAGAGCATTTAAGGAGCTGTGTTTATACTTAAGAAAAGAGATCTGTGTTTCAAAGGTGTAGATGGAATGACATCAAAGTGGAAAAGGAAGAAAACAGCACATTTCTTGACTCTACAAAGATTTCAGGCATATTTTGAAACCTAGAGAAACTCTGCACTGCAAAACTGTTTCCCTCATGTATTTTGGCTGAGATTTCCAATTATTTTTGCAACACGACCACAGTCTGGAGTCTGAAGAGAGAATGTGGTGGAGTGTGCTGCTGCATTCTCTGGGCAAGCCTCGGGTGTTGCAGGAGGGAGATGAAGGTGAGGCTTCCTGAGGAAATTGGTATTCACAAGGATGCCCTCCCTGTGCATCTGGGGACAGTGACTGGACCTGGCCAGGCTTTATTGAGGATGTGTCTGGAGTTCGAGAGTTGACTGAAACAAACCCTGAAGACTTGAATGAAGACTGGAATTCCGTCCCAGGATCCTCAGCACAGAAGTGATCTCTGTGCCCTAAGCACAGGTGGGATGGCTCCTGCCTGGTCTTTGAGCCTGGTGCTAAAGAGCTGGAGACTGATGAGGGCCTTGCTGAAGTCTCAGTTCCTGCCTGGCAGGAGAGCTCATGCAGTGATCCCACCCTGTCCTGCCCAGCCCAGCTCTGAGCAGTTCTGGGGTCTCAAAAACATCTGTATATTCAAGTTATAGAAACTTACCACTCTTGCTTCCATGGCTTCTGCTCCCTTCAGCTGATGGCTGGTGACTGATCCCTTTAGTGAGGGGCCTTTGAAGTTATTATGAGACTCATTAAGGTAATTAAATGAACTGCACGGTTGAAGCCTACAGGAGTGCTCATGTGGCCACCTCTGTTCACATTGGCGTGTGGAAGGCAAGAGGCATCATTTTGTCTGGGTTTTTTGGAATACACAGCACCTGTGAGCACGCTGTTGTAGCTCTTGGAGATTGCTGTTGCTGCCCGAGGAGCCTGGTGGTAAAAGCTGTCTGCACTAAGGAGTCTACCAGCATTCAGACTGTAGCTGAAATTAATCCCAGTCCCTTGAGAAAGGCTCAGCTTGGGACTTCCAGCACAGTGAGTGCTGCAGGCATCCTCATAGTTATGACTGGAATTAATTACCTTTGTGTCAAAGAGCAGATGGGATAAGGCAAGAGGGAGAAAGCGAAGGGGCTGTGGGACAGATCTTGTTCTCTCAGCCTGAAGATCCCTGGAAACCTGTGTGATTGTTGTGGCTGTGTTCAGCTGAGTAGGTGCTGCAGAGAAAGGGTTAAGGTGGTGCTTTAGAAATCCAGTGTAGGAATTACAGGGGCTCTTAAGATGGGGACTAAATTGTTAGGACAGGCTGATGTGGACAAAGCAGTGGGGAGACTTCATTTCACCAGTGCTCAGGAATGGAAAAGAAATGAAAACTGGCACATGATTCTGTTTCCACTTATGAAGCACCCATCTGCCTTTTTAAAATTCAATTTCTGGGGATGGTGAGTAAGGCTGGGCCAGTTCACAGCTATTAGATCCATGCCATTAACATCCCAGCCGCCTCAGAGCATCAGTAGCACGCACAGGGCCAGGGACATCTCTCATGCCGGATTGGCAGAAATTGATATTAATAAATGGATCTAATATTCTTAAATTTGTATTCCTTCCCCAGCCTCACAGCGACCCTAAAGGGCAGGAGAAATAATAAGTAAAGGCCTAATTCATTATTTATAACCAGGCAAACCAGGGAAGTAACTCTGGGAGATTACCTGGATAATCCAGCATTAGCATCTTGTTTCAGATATCTTTATTAGGACTCAGGAAAGGCTTCTGGGAGACTGAAGACAGCACAGTAAATTCATGTGCTAGCCTTTGGCCCTGCCTGGTGCCCTGGCCTTCTAATTTACTTTGGGACGTGTGTGAGTTTAAGAGAAAGATAAACATCTTTGGGTGAAGAGAGAGGAAAGGAGGCTGAAGAGGGGCAGTACCATTGCTGCTGCTTGGAGTGGATTTCAGAGCGAGCCACTGCTCAATCTTTTAGACTGTTTTACAGAATGGAAAGAATAATATCACATCCTAGAGATCAGGCTGATGAGGTTAACGTTTATGTGATGCTTTCAGGTTAAAATGCATTCGTTTTTCTAGTCCAATCTCTGTTATTCTTTCTCAGGGCAGGGCCAGCCTACAGGCCTTTAGAAAAATGATTGCCTTACTGTGCTATGCTTTGTAGCTCTTGTATATGGTATGTGGCTGATTTTGCAGAAGGAAGGGACCAGTTGCTGTCTGAAGGTTGGGAACTCTTGTCCTCACTGGGTTTTTGTTCTTCTTTCCCTGCAGAGGTTTAGAACGGTTTCAGGTTGCAGGAATGAAACCAGCTAAAAGGTCACAAGTAAGTTTTGGTGAGAAGATGGAGATGAGAGTACCATGGGACAGGGAGTGAGATCCTTCTTCTGAGATTCCCAGCTCAGCTTTGCAGATGTGCAATGTTTGAATAAATTATGGAAGAAGAATTTAATCTGCGTTTAGTCCTGATAATGCCTTCAGCTCTTTATGGTTTGCTGAGCAGCCCCTTTTTGCATGAAGAGGTTTGCTTTTGTGTACTAATAGCAAGGCAGATGGGAGATACATTCCTTGGAATAGTCGTGGGGACTCCCCTCTGGATGACTTTTGGATTGAGACTGTTCCTCCCCTTAATTCTTTGCATTCATTGTTGGTTCAGAGCAGGCTGTCAACAGTTACTAGAGCAGCAGTGCAACTGCTTTGCATTTATATTGTACCTTCCCTCAGAGGTTCTCAAAGTGTTTCCAAATATTAGTTAATCCCCACTAGACACCTACCAGGTAGGTACAGTCAATAATAAGCCCATTTTAGATGAGGAAGTCTGAGGTGGAGCAGTTTAATGGTTCTGTAACAGATCAGTGGCAGTGCTGGGAATAAAGCCCAGGACTCCCAGATGCTGCTCCCTGGCTCTGATTCACTCTTCTTTGCTTCTTTCTCATCAGAATGGATTTACCCATCCCTAATATAAAGCAGATCAGATCACCTACCATGTCTGCTTACACGAATTTCCTTTAAACACTAGCTGTCAGTGGGCCTTTTTGTGAAATTACATGCAGAGAAAAGAGGAATATTACCATCTGGGATATCATATCAGCACTTCTAGAGATACTTGGTACAGGATGTATCCAATTATAAATGAGCTAGAAGCCTACAGTCTGACAAAAGCACGTGGAACCTTATCAGCAGCAATGAACAGTTAAGGGAAAGAGAGTTAGCAGGATTATTAACCCTCATGAAATAGATTCTGTCTTCCAAAAGGGAAAATAATAATGTCCAATACTGAAATAATTAACAGAAAAACAATTTGCAACACTTAATTAAATGACTTAGAATATGCTAATGCAGAGTTAAGACTGCACAAAGGCTTCTACTACATTGCATGCTAAGTATGCAATTTTCAACCACTCATAACTTGGTTAAATCAAAGCCCAACTTTTTCCAATTTAGGGAAGCAGAGGCTCCTCAGTGAGGTGCCATGTGTCAGGTCTCAAGCACCAGCCACGCTTTCTGGCTGGAAGACTTTTGAGATTTGCTGGGTTTTTTTTTTCCCCTCCAAAGTGTGCTTTTCATCATTCTGTAACTCACAAGCAGCTGAAGAGGTCTTTCAGAGACATGATTCGAAACTCTGCAGCTCTGGGAACACACGAAATTGTCCAAGAGTTGTTCAAGTGTGTGTTGGAGTGGCCTGGGAATGAGAAGCATCTCCTGGCAGTGCCTGCCCAGGGTGCTGCCAGCTTCACCTGCAGCCTGGCCTGGTGGGGGTTGCTGTGCTGCAGCCTGTGCCTGGGAGCCACGGGCACTCTGCTGTGCCAGAGCCCTGCTGGGACTCCCCACATCCCTGCTCCCAAATGGCACTGAGGTGGCTCTGTCTTTATTGATAGGGGTCAGTTCTGTGCCACTCCATGTGAGCCAGCTGTCCCACGGGCTGCTGGAGCCTGGGCATTTCAGCTGAGGGCTGGCAGGAAACAAACTCTCCCAGTTGTTTCCCTGAAAAGGGCTTGGGCTTGTGCTGAGAGAAGGGGATGAAGTCTCTTTTGGAGGGCCTTGAAATGCTCTCTCTGCCTTTCAAGGAGTGCAAGCTGTGGCCTGATTCTGTCCTGTTCTGCTGGGGTGTGCTTGTGTCATGGAGCCAGCCCTGTCAAAAGAGAGTGGTAAATTGGGGGTGTCCTGTAATGTGTCTGTGTGAGTGCTGCTGTGGTGACAAAACTCAGGTGGGACTGAATCCAAAAGGTTCTGTGTAAGCAGAGCAGGAAAACGTGCTGCTTGTCTCTCAGGATGAGGTCCATCAGAAAGGAACTAATAGGAGAACATGGTAAATCTGCATTTGCTATCTTCTTTCCTCCCCTGCCAGCACAGAGGCTGGAGGTGCTGGCACTGGATTCCCTGTGTGCATTACCTGGTATCATCCTCCAAACATTATCTAGTGGCACATAAAATATCCTAATAGTCATCATTGGGCAGTGTGTGCTTTTTGGAACCTGCTTGCCTTGCGCTGAGAACTCTTTGGGGTTTAGATTTGCTTTCTCAGTGGTGAGGAGATGCCATTCACCACAAGAGCATTTCCAAAAGAATAGGTCCCCATTTCCAAAGTGAGCCCTGTTCTGGGTTAATGGTATCTGAGGCCCAGCACAGCTCCTTACATTTGCAGGGAGTGCAGAATTCTGGGGCTGATGAGCACACATGAGAGCAGTGATGTTATTCTGGAAAATGCTATTAAAGACAGCCCAGGAAACCATGTTCTGGACACATCAGTATCTGCTTTGGGAGGTGGTTCAGGCCCTTTAAACTGATCCCTGATATTGCAGATTTCTCTGCTGAGAGCCCCAGCAGCATTCCTTACCTCTCCAATTCTTTCATGCCCGGAGTTAGCTGTGAAACAACTGGTTGTAAGATTGGGATGTGGAATTAGGGGGATTTAGTTAGTGGGGGTGGATTGAACTGAGTAGCATCAGTGGAGGTCTGGGGGCTTTCCAGGCTCATCCTCCTCTGCTGTTCACAACACCCAGGCTGGCTTCAGCAGGTGGGGGCTGTGGGAGAAACATGATGAGTGTGGCAAGAGGCATTTATGGTTCTTGTGCTTTCTCTGCTGAGCTGTGTGCTTGCCTTTTATTGCTTGGGAGAGAAATTCCTGCTCAAGTCCCAGGCACAGGGATTTTTAAGAGATGGCTACAGTGACAAGAGGGAGAACAACACGTGAGAATGGATTTTAGCAGCTCACTCGAGTCCACGTGACCCACACCAGAAGGCTCTGGCTCTGGCACAGAATGGCTTATTCCCACGCTGCCAAAATGCACACTTTGGAGTACACTCTCTGCTGCTTCATGGCTCTTTGAAGGCTGAAATGATAGAGACTCCTCTCCCATGGCAAATGATTGCTGGGCTTGCAGGCTGTTTGGTGGGTCTGACACATCCTAAGTGCAGGTGCTTAGGTAAATATTGCCTCTTCCTTGCCTGAATCAATACCCACGCTGATCACTCTGTAAGCGGATGCGTTTTGATGGGAGAAGAGGGTGCAGTTTGCCATTTCACAGTCATTCTGGAATATCTTTCTCTTCAAATTGTTTTGCTTTTATGGGACTCGGGCCTGTATTCTGCAAATAACCCTGGAATTTTAAATAGTTAAATGGAGTTGGCCAAATTCTTCCCTTGGAGGTGCCCGTGTGGTTCCCATGGCATTGCTGAGAGCTCAGAATGCATTTCTAAGGACAAGCTTAAGCCCAACAGAGCCATTTCACTCCAGGCATAACACTGTTCAAAGTCAATGGAAGCATGATTTGAACACATCGTGTTTGTATTTTTACAAGTGTTTCTCTATATTCTTTTATTTCCAGGCTAGAATCCAACTATGCGAATGCCAGGCAGAAAATTGCTGTTTTCTTCTTAACCCTTGTTTTCCGTGAGCTGGGCATGTTTTTGGGGAGGGCTTGGATTTCTGGATATGTTAAGGTTATCTGGATTTGTTCCTACTGAAGCTGCCTTGTAATGTTGGCTTCCCAGTGGCTAAATAAAGCTGCAGCAGAATGCCTTGAAAAAATCTCATTCCTCCCTGAAAAAGATCCCTTTCTGACCAGTTAAAATCATTTTCTTCCCAGATTAGCTGCCTGAGGTCAGCTCTAAGTGCTGGTAGCCCCATTCTCTTGGCTTAAAGCACCCACTGCCTTCGTTTCACAAGGTTATGCACGATTGCCAACATTTAATTGACATGTGTTAAAAATTCTCTGAGGGGAGACACAGCCTGCTTGGCCTGGGAGGTGCCTGGGTTGGGTCAAGCTGTCTGTGCTAAAAGTGTCTGTCCTGGAAATTCCACCTGCAATCTTGAGTCTGCCGTGTTTGCTCTCTCTTGCTGTATTGTGTATTGAGGGTTTTGACATAGCTCTCTGTGCTGAGATGCTGTGGGAGCTTTGTGGCCAATTGTGGGCCAACGTGTCTCTTGAAAGGAAACTATGAAAAGGCTTTGGAAGGCTCCCAAGACGGGAGTGATTTGGGCTGTGGAGAGGAAGCAATAGATGGCATCTCCTCTCAGCTCACACCCACAACAGAAATGTGTCCAGGCTGGGGCTGAGAGCTGTCTGTGGTGACAATGGGTGATTTTGTGCTCAGTCCTGGGTCAGAGGACCCAGTCACAGCATGCACTGTGTCCATGCTTTAGTTGCACAGCTCTCCTGACTCCACTTAAATAAGTGTGGGCCTGTCTTGGGAATTGATGTAACACCGGTGTGCTTCTGTTGGGAGAGCAGTTGCAAGGTTGTCAGTGCAGTTGGGCTTGTACAGTGTGTCTGGGCTTGTGCAGCAAATCCTGGTCTTGGATATTAAAAAAACCCCACTCTTGGCAAATTCATCTGTCTCCCCAGCAACTGGCAAGATGACAGGAAAATTGGCCAGGCAGATTTCCAACCAGCTTGTGGCAACCCTGATTTAAGACGAATATTCCCTGTCAGATTTTATTTAGAAGCTCGAAGTACTCCTTCCTGGTCTCTCCTCATCCACTCCTCATTGTTTTGTTGTCTGCTTCTCAGCATCTTATTTGCTGTTGATTTAAGGCAACCATTGCTTGGGGTGAGTGTAGCCTGCAGTTACACAACACACCTGACTGTGCCTTGTTTAGTGTTCTGCGCTCACACCATTTCCCATGGGAAAGGCTCATCCCTTGGGAATATCCCTGCCTCCCTGTGCTGTGGTGCTTTTGGGGTGAGCTTGCTGGTGGCCAGAGTTCAGTTTTGAGGGGCCCTTGCCCTCTGCAGGAGCCTTGGGCTGGCAGAGGTCAGCTCAGAGAGCTGCTCTGCTGTGGGGAGGAGCCCTGGGTGCAGAGCCTGGGGTCACTGTGCCCTGGCAGTACTGCTGGGACAAGGCAGTGGGGGCATTTCAATCCTGTGCTTGGAGACACAGAAATGAAGCCAGTTCTGCTGGAGAGGAGTGGCTGGGCTCTTGCCTGTGCTAATAATAGAGCTGCTGCAGCAGGAGCATGCACTGAGGCTGTCTTCCTCCACAGCCTTCAAGTTTTTGATTGGTACACCTTGTGAGGTTTCCTAAGTGAGGTGTTGAATGCTGCAAAATGAGTTCCAGACTTCTGACAGTGGGCCTGCTAATACAATTCAGAAGTAATTCCTGGGCTCTCAGAGGCACGAGGAGCATTGGCTGAACCCTCCTTGTGTAAGCTGATGTGGAGGGAGACTGTGTCCTTTTGAAACCACAAAACTGCTGTGCTTGCCCCATGAATTCCCCCTGAATTCAGGCCTGCAGGAAAATGTCAGAGAGGCTCCAGTGACCTCCTTGCAGTACATCCCAGAGCTCCACAATCAGATATTAATTACAGAGAGACTCTATATTAAAGCAGAGATTTGCCAAGTTACCATAGGGTTTTCAATACTTGATTCACATTCATTTAAAGTGGAATTTAGAAACCACCCCCCGCCCCCAGCAACTTTGGAAATCTCATAAAAGCAGAAATGAGGAATTTTGCTGGATGTGCCCTGTTTAGCCAGGTAGCTCTCTAGTGGGCACCTGGCTGAAGTCAAAAGGGTTGGCCATGTTGCTTAGTGTTTGCTCTGACCCTGTTTTCTTCCTTGTGCCCTCCACCTGTGGGCCCAGCTCTATTGCCTGTAGCTCTGTCACTTTGTAGAGACCCTAAAAATTGTGATGCTTCCATATGCAAGGCCTGATTCACCTGTCACTCGTTTCAGTCCAGTGGTTCATGCTGCTCTCTTACTTTGTCCTCTTACACTCAGAGCTGCTATAACTTCATGTTGTAGCTTGGGAGGACCTGGCAGTGAGTCTCATGGGGCTGCATTACTGTGTAACTGAGCAGTGATGTGGCTTTGCAGGGCTTCCACTGGGATAGAAACTGATCCTGGGCTGCTCCTGCAAGGTAAATCCTTTTTCCAGAGAAAAACCCAAATCTCACTCTAAGCATGGGGATCAGCAGGTGAAGCGATGGTCATTGGGCACATGGGGAATTTGACTTTGTTTTGAATGCTCCAGGAAAACAAGGGCCAATTTAATTCTAGTTTAGTGAAGTAAGCTGTGTGAAACAGGAAAATCTCCTTCAAATTCCCCTGGAAGCTGATAGGAATAAACTTCAGCTATCTGCAGCAAGAGCTGGTCACTGTCACAGGGCATCTGCTCAGCATCCTTGTGGGATCTGGGTCACCTCTCGAAATGTCCTGCAGCAAAATTTCTTCCTGGAATTCTCAGCAGAGGAGATGTTGCCTCTGTAGTCCCAAGACAGATGTTCCCACTATGCTGCCTGCTGAAAGTTGTCCCTTCTCTTAATGCCAGTACTGAAGTGGGAAATGGGATCAGTGGGTGACAGAGGTGTCCCAGCTGCCTGCCTGTCCTGCCTGCACTGGAGAGGAAGGCTGCTTTTGTGGCATGGCAGTGCTGCCTGGGGATCTCAGTGGGGCCTGGAGGAAGGGACATGTGTGAGTGACTCTGCTCCTTGTGAGCAGCAAGGGTTTCCTGCTTCTGTCCAGTGATTATAATTTGTCCTCTGCCTTCTCTGTCTCTTAGTTTCCCTTTTCTTCCCTTCTCTCATCTTCCCTTCCTCCTTCAGAGTCTGCCATCTCTTGCAGCTTCCTCATCATCTTCAGCTCAATTTTCTTTGACAGCAGCTCTGGAAGGAAGGAACGAGTTTAAGCAGCCCTGTTCCCTTCAGAAAACTCTTCCTTGAGGAAGAAGGCAGCAGAGCAGTGCCCTAGAACAGGATGTTTCCCTGTCAGGGCAGTGTGCTCTAACAGGCTTTAATTGCCCTGGTTGCCCTCAGCTGGGCCCTCCATCCACCTCCCTGCCCATCAGCCCTGGAGCACCGTTTAAGGCCTGGCCCTCAGCCCTTCCCTGAGTTTCAGTGTATCTGTTTCCAGCCCTTTCCTGAACTGAGGATTGTTTGGATTTCCTGGACTGACCTCAGACCTGGTTTGTTATCTTACTTTTGCCTGATAATTTATTAATAGACCTGGTTGTAACTGCCTGACTCAAGTGCTGTGGGACTGTATCCTGTTGAGGAGGTTGTTGTCCACACCTCTGCTTCCAGGCTTGTCTGCATTTATGGAAGAGCAGGACCTTGCTGTTTCCTGGCACTCCTCTGAGAGTTTAAACCTGGAGTACTTCTGTCTCTCAAGTTAGATATGGACAAAGAAAAGCTGTAAAGCTGAGTCTCACTCACAGGCCCGGGGCCTGGTTTGACTCCTGTTGATGGCTCGATGCCTGTGCTGTGTGTTCTGCCCCTCAGCAGGCACCTGTGAACTGGCAGGCAGTGGCCACTGCCTGCACTCCCAGGCTGCACTGCTGGGGGTGATCCCAAGCAGGACTAAATTCCATTTTGCTTATATCTACAAAAGCTGATGCAGTCCAATAAACCTGTTCTGACAGCAGCATTTAATAGCCTTGCTGCCTGCAAAGCCCTGGGTTCCTGTGCTCACTGGCAATGAATGTGTGTTTTCAGCAAGCTCAATTTATTGTCTTGGAACTGGATTTACTGCTCAGCATCTGCTGAGTACCTGTACAGCCAGGCTGCCATAAAAGACAGTGAAGGGGAGACGGGAGGGGGAGGTGTTCCCTGCTTAAACAGACCCACAGGAAAGAAGGCAGCAGCTTTTGTGCACCTTGCTCTCCTAAGTCAACAGACAGGTGACTCTTCTGTGCTGGGGTGAGGAGGGAGGCAGTGAAGGGAGCCCAAGCCAAGCCAGCAGCAGGCAGACATCTCTCCTCCCACAGTGCTCTTGTTTTCTGGAGTGTGGGAGGGCTGTGTGTGGGGAGGGATGCTACAAGTTGCAGTGTGGGGAGCAATGCCTCCTGCCAAGTCCAACAGGCTCTTCATCTTCCCGGTGCTTTGCTCTGTCCTTACAACATCCTCAACCCCTGCCACGCTTACACCAGTGAGGAAGGTGCAACTGGTTGGTAATGGGGATGTCTTCAAGGTGGGGTGTGAGCCTCTGAGGTGCCTTTAGCCCTCAGAGTCACTAATGAGGGTCGCTGTGCATCAAGGCCAGAGGCAGGGCTAATAACAAGAGCCTGGCTTTTGGTTTCTCTCCTCTAATTTTAGGAAAGTTGTGGCAGGGAGGAATTTTGGTGCTCTCTGCCTTGTTTCACTTCTGTCTCCTGTTGTGGCTGGTACATTCATGCTTGTTTCTGCCTTTATAGATTAGGTGCTGTCACTGCACACAGTTGCATCCCACCCTGGGGGTGGCTGCATTTTGGTGATTCATACTAGCCCAGAGGACTGCCTTCTTATTCCATCAATTTGATGGAAAGAGGCAGTTGAACTTGTTGTTTACATGATTACTAGAATGCCTGCATTCTAGAGAGCTGTATTTGTAATTAATATCTGTACCAATGGCCTAACAGTTAGTCATCTTTCATTACTGTATGGGCATTCTCTCTTCAGCAGCTGGCAGAGCCTTTCCTTGATGTTGTGGCTAAGAGCCAGTGAGGGCAGTCAGCTGTTCAGAGAGCTTTTGGGCTCAAGCAGAAGTGGTTTCAGTGTGCTGCATGACACAGAAGGCATTGCAGCATTCCTCTTCTTGCTTTGTATCAAAATGGAACTTCCAATGAATGCCTCAGGGAGAATAGCAGAGATCTGCTCAGGCTGGCCCAGCTAAGGCAGAGGGTTTGTTCTGGTGCTTTTCCTGGGAGTGTCTCCTATCCCTTCGGTGGGCAGTTGGTATGGTGAAGACACCAACACTTCTCCAGGCCACAATGTTGTCCAGGGTTTCCTGGCCCATTTCAGGAGGCAAAGTTAGTGGTAGGTAACTCATTCTCATTTTAGTATCAAGGAAAAGAGACTGATTTACAGATCATTTCCCCAAGGACTTCACCTGGCTCTTGCTTTTCTCCTGCTGGATCCTTTGCCCTGCACTGAGATGCACTGCTTGACTCCTCTGTTCCTGCTGCAAATCCAGGTTGTCTCTTCCTCCTGCCTCTGCTCTCCCTTCTGTTCTGCTTTCTGTTTTTTCCCTCACAGCTGTTTGTATTCAGGCCTCTCCTGCTGTGCCAGGCTGCTGGGTTATCCCTGCACGAGTTTCCTACAGCTCTCCTAAGTGTTTGTGTGCCAGCACATCCACAAATCATATGGATGTGTGGGTGAGAACTAGGGATGGAGCAGCCACTGGCTCCCATGGCATCATCACAGGCTCTCAGAGCTGGCAGAAGGAGGGCAGGGCCTTTCTCCAGGGACTTCACTGCCTAGGAAAGGAGAAAAGCTCCCTGGGTGCTGGAAGCAGCCTGTCAGCTTGGCAGGGAAAAGGGAGGGTAGAAGCAGGTTGGGAAGGAGGACAGGCAGGGTGGGGCTGGGGAAAGGACTGGCAATGTCAGGGGCAATGAGAGAGAGGGGATGAATGAGAAAGTGCCTCCCTTGGAGGGTGGGAGCCCTGTCACACGGAGCCCTCGGCCATTTTCCAGCTCAGACATGCTTCTCCTGTCTAGGACTGACTGCTGCCCACGCCTTGGCAGGGGACATGTGCTCCTCTCTCCAGGAATCCTCTCCACAAGGTCCACAAGGCTTTCCTCGCTTGACTTCAGGCTGAGTGAGCTTTGTGTCACCCCTTCCCCCCTCAGCACTCACCTCTGCCTTCTCAGCTGGTTCTTCCTTTGCATCCCTTTTCCCAGCTACTCCTGTGGCTGCCACAGAAATCACACTCACCTCTTACCCCAGGCTTTGGCTCAGGCTGAGGGCTTTTCTGTGGGCCCTCAAAAACATTTTGGTCCTGCATGTTGTTCTGCTGGAATTGCAGGGGTGCTAAATGGTGAGATGTACGAAGGAGCTGGAGGAGATGTGGGAAATACTTTACTTGAGGGAGCAGTGGAAGGGATGCTGGTCTTGTATGGAGTTCTGAAGCAAATTCTTCTTGAGAAGAGTGTTGGGTAAAACAAAAAAAAGTAAGCACAGCTGGGTTTGTAACAGGTCTGCCAGAAGCTTCCCTTGCTGGTCTCAGATGTGCTGCCATTCTCACCCAGCCCCTTGTGTGTGTTTTCCCATCTCTCCCTCTTCTCCATTCAGAGCGAGTGCTTTGGGACAGCAGCCTCATCTGCCAGTGTGTTTTGCAAACACTCGATTCATACTTGGTGCTGAGGAAATCACTGCCATTGTTGCTCTTATTGCATCAAGAGCTCAGGGCCCCTCAGCACGCACAAGACCAGATCATCACAGCAATTTGTGTGCAGTGCGTGGTGGAACCATCGAGGGCTCTCCAGCAAAGCCCTGGGCTGGCTGTGCCAGGGGCTGTGCCAGGGGCTGTGCCAGGGGCTGTGCCAGGGGCTGTGCCAGGCAGGAGGGGGCTGGGCTGGGCTGGGCTGAGCTGCTGGGCAGTGTGTCCTGCTGCGTGGCAGCTCCCAGACCACCCAGTGGCATCGAGTCCTTTGGGACTTGTTCCTTGCTTTGCCCCCCTTCCCCCCTCTGGCTCACCTGGCAAGGTCTGCTGAGTGAATGCATCGTTTGGCCTGAGGGTTGGTGTGACTTGTGCAAGGCAACACAGTCAGTCAGGAGTAAACCCAAGGGCTTTTGCTGCCCAGGGGTGTGTTTTAACTGCTCCTCTTGCTCCCCAGGACACTTGGATCCTGTTGGAAGCACAGCAGATGGAGCCAGGCAGCAGGTCCAGCTCCAGCTGCCTGGCAGGGAGAGGGCAAAGCAGCAGCACTATGACCTTGTTGATTTATTCATTAGACAGAGCTTAGAAGAAGGGGAGGATTGATTTGTCTGTCAGATACAACACGAAACCATGTGGCCTGCAAGGGGAGGACTAATTGGGCTGCTGACACACGGGCCAGAACTGACTCACGCAGTCAAGCACCTTTTTATTATGTTTTCCTGCTAGTCAGCTCTTCTTTTCATCTATCCTATTATCTCAGGCAATTTATTGATGCAAAGTCAAATTTAAGTGGTTATTTTGCCTGTGAAAATGAGGAAAAAAAATGCCTGAACTAAATACCATGAGGTGTTGGATCAATCTCTGTGTTATGGAACCAGTTTGAAGCCATCCAGCTGTAGGACCCACAGTAACAAAATGCCTTCAAGGGGCCAAGTCCCTTGTTCAAAAGTGCTTTGTGGGCTCTTGGTAAGTGTCCCAAAACAGTCAGGTTCTTGATTCTTGAATCCAAAGGATTCTTGAAAGCATCACACTGCCTGCATGCCTTTGAAATCAGTGCCAGAGATGCTTTAAAGGAAAAAAAAAAAAAAAAAAAAAAAAGAAGAAAACTTTTTATACCTGCGGTGTGATCGCTCTGAGGCTGCTGCTCTTGAAAGCAGGCAAGGGCCAAATTTAAATTGGCTGTTTCACATGCAAGCAGTGGCACTGCTGCAGGAGCTCTCCCAGGCAGCACAAGTGGGCCCTGCCTGCTCTGTGGGCAGCTCAGGCATTGCTGAGCCTACGTTAGCAGCATGCTGGGATGGTGTGTGTCTGCCTGGGTGGCAGCACAGGGCACACTGAGCTGTGCCTTGTGCTGTCATAGCCCCCATTGCCACTCCCTGAGCTGCCCAGCAGCTGCTCCCCATCTTTGCAAGAGAGATGTGGCATTGTCCTTCCTCAGGACAGTGACCCTCGTGCAGTCACAGAGGTCAGCCTGCTTTTTTCAGTTTCCTCTCTTGATCTTTGTGTCCAGCACAAGGCTTTGGCCCATTCCCCACAGAGCTGAAGAGACTCCAGTGCATGTGGGGTTCCTTCAGAGACTCCAGGTTTGGTTGGGCCCTGGACAGCTCCTGCTAGTGGTTCCTAGCCCAGGCCTCACTGGCAGGCTTTGAGGGTCACTGCAGTCATTTGGAAGATTTCCAGAAGCTGCAGTGGGTGCTGAGTTGAGCCTGCACCGAGAGCACAGGGAAGAATTAATTGTCTTTACTAATTTGGTTTTGATTCTCCCCCGCTGCTCTGCTAAATGGATCTCAACCCTGCTCTTGAAGCAAGCACTTTGCCAAAATTTGCACCCCTACAGGACTTGAATAGCCCCTCCTCTCACTTCCAGCCTCTCCTTTCATTGCAATTTCTGTTCCTCCTCCACAATTTTTTTGAAGGCCCTTTATCCTCTAGTTGCAAAATATGCCTCTCTCTCCCTTGCTTTAGCTTCTTGCTGCCCACAGGATATGAAATGGGATTCTATCCTGCGTTGCAAAACTAATCACTTTTTAATTATGTAGAAGAAAGGAAGTTGTAAAAGCCTTTCAAAGCCCAGAGTCCTCCTGCAAAGCAGAGGCAATGTGAGCCTGGCAGTTGTTTGTATTGATAGTGAGCTGTTACTTTAAGCCACATATTACACCTTCCACCAGTGTTTAGTCATGGACAAAAATGCCAACTGAGAGATTCCTGAGCTTTTTTGAAAGCAAAGGGGGATTCATTTGAACAAGAACTGGATTCCTTTCTCTTGGCTTCTCTCATCCCCACAGAGATAAATTAGGGATACTCTCAGCATGAAGGCAACACAGTTGGAAAGCCAACTGCTCTGCAGAGGGATTTCAGAAAATCTTGTGGATTTGGCAGGGAGGGCATCAGTAAAAATGGCCAAGTACCTCCCAAAGGGTAAAACTCCTCTGGATCAGGGAAAAGCTGTTTGCAGTTTGTTTTGGTGCTTTCTGTCTCGCTGTGGGGCTTTTAGGACTTTAGAGGGAGTAATGAATCAAGGGACTCAACTTACTCTCAAGACTTCCTTTTTGCTGTGATGCTGATGTGAAAAAGTAATAGCAGAGGCCTGTGAGAGCTCCATTAATGTCTCTTATTTGGACTGCTGGTTTATGGGTAGTCACTAAATTGGATGCTTGCTAATAGATGCCATCTTGTGCTTACTTCTCTTATAGCTGTGCCCTGCTGCTTCTCCCTTCATAGTTCCTGTCCAAATCATCTATAAGAGAGCAATATTCTGCATTCATGTAGCACCTGGCAGTCCCAGATAGGCTTGGGGAGCAGCAGAGGAGTCTGCCATGGGACCCTGACCCTCTTCTGTATCCCAGATGAATGTTCCACTGGGCTGAATTATTGAGTCATTGCACAGTTTTTCTCACTCTCCTATTAAAAAAAAAAAAAAAAAAAAAAAAATAGGAGATTACAGAGCAATTGCAAGCATTTCTTACAGGTGAGAAGACCTTTTTACCTGAGCCATTCAGGTAATTCAAGGGCAGATAGAGAAAGAGGTCTGGGATCTCCAGTTGCTGGGTCATGTGTGTCATGGTAGATCCCACTCTCTGTGGTGAGGCTGAGAAGGAACAACTCCAGGCTGGGATACTTACCTGGACTCCTGTGAGGGGCTGCTCAAAGGGAAATGCTGTGTGACCACCTGCTGTTTAGTCTCTGCACCTGAGCTGTGACAAAGTTGAAAAAGCTACAGAATTACAACTTTCCTACCAGCACCCTGGGGAGGCTGGGGTGAGAGAGCCCAGGAATGGGTCAGCCTGAAGGATTGACAGGCCTGGCAAAAAATGAAAAAAATGACAAGCTGACTCGAGCTGTCGGCATGAAGGTTTGGGGGAAAGGTGAAAGGGGAGCTAGGATGGTGAAGGACAGGGAGGAGGAATCTGAAGATTTCTGTCCCAGCTCTGTACCTACCTAGAAAGACAAAAACTTGGATCGGTGTGTTCAGCCTGCCTTGCCCCTGTTTCCTCTTTTGAGTGATTCTCAGCTATCATATGGATGCAGCTCTGCCTGGGGGGACTGGTATCTGCTGAGTGTTGTGATCCTTGGTGTGAAAGAAGGGCAAAGTCCCCTTTATTGACACTGTACTGTACCACCAGTCAGCAAAGAGCTGTGTTCAACTTTGGAAATCTTTCTGCCCCAAGAGAGGCCCACGATTAAATCCTCATCCGCCATCCTGAGGACAAGAGGGCCCGGGAGTTGAGGCAGTATCCTTCCCTGGCCAGGCTGTGTGCTGCCAGCCCGTGTTAGCAGCTCATTTACATGGAACCCAGGGCTGCAGGCCTCCCTGCAAGCCTGGGAGTCAGCCAGAGCAATGCTGCAGGCATTCAGCTTGCCAGGCCGGCCTTCAAATCCTCTACAAGGCAGTTCATCTCTTGATCTCCAAAAGACAAAAGTAATGAACCTCTTGAAAGAAGGTTGCTGGTTTTTTTTTCTGTTGTGTTACCACAACGTTTGGACACCGGTTAGAGGAGGCTGGAGTCAAAGCAAGCAACTGTTGAATGAATAAATCGGCTTAGAGGGCTTTGTAGCGATTTATTCCGCTCTTTGGTCCTTTGGGCCTGTGTGCAGCTCATAAACGAGCTGATTATTCTATCATGATTCATAGCTCTGGGGCTGAAGCACGGGGTGGATGTGCCGCCAGGGAAGGCACAGGGGCTGGAGATGGAGCATTTGAAGTGGGGATCAGGCAGAGGTCACCTGGAAGGTGGGGAGAGGGAGAGGCTGTGGCTGCAGCCGGCCCGTGAGCGACAGCGCTGATGGATCGCTGTGTGCGCAGGGCGGGCGGCGAGGGACACCACCCTCCCTGATCAAGGTTTAATTCTGTGGCTGCTCCTTGGTGTTCATTTCAGAGATGTCTGAGATCTCCCAGTGACAGGAAAGTGCTTTGTACGTCTCCTGATAGGAAGCTCAGCGACGGGTTACATACAGTCTGTCTTTAGGGAGACTTCAGCCCTCCCATCTGTATCCTGTGGTTTCCCTGCTCTGCTCCACCATTCACAACAGCCATTTCAGCCTCTCCTCTTATCACTGGCAGGGTTTCTTGTTGGGATGTTCTGCTCTAGCATGCACCAAGGCACCTCAGAAGTCCCTCATGCTCCCCTTAGCATGTATGACATGATGTCCTACTTACAGTGCTGCACAGCTGCTTTCTGCATGTTGGGGGGCCCCCTGTCACTGGAGATTAATGCTGCAAACAGCAATCAGCTTGAGATGGGGCTTCAAGATGTCCCAGCCCATTATCTGTGTGTCTGATCTAATCTGTCAGTCAGTCTCCCTGGCAAGGCAGCGACAGCGTGCACCCGGCTGCTTAGCCAGATGCTGTGGTATGTTTGGTGTTTCAGAGCTGTCAAGGAAAAAAGGAGAAGCCCCGGCCTTTAGCACCTCCCTTTGTTTTTCCAGCTTGAGGCTGAATTGCATCTGAAGGGCTGGTGCAGAGCTCTGGATTTAGAGAATGAGCAGGTGGGCTTTATTCTCTGTGCCCAGGTCAGAGGAGCCTGAAGCATGCTGTCCACACGTAGTCCCTGTGCTCAGTGATGTCCTTCATGTCCCAGAGACTCCTGAGCAAAGGCAGAGCCTGACAGCTGCTGGTGCAGCTGTGGATGTGGTTTCTCAGCCATGACCTTGGGAGGCTTCTTTGCACATCCTTCTCCCTGGAATCACAGTGGGACTCTGGTCTTGTTTGCTTTTCCTTTGGCCATTTGCAGGGGTTATTCTGATCAGCAACTTGCCTGCAGTGGCCCAAGACACAGAGTGTTTGAGAACAGCCCTCCTCAGGGTGTTCACAGAGATGCTGAGCTGTAATGCCTCAAAAACAATTTTGATGGAAGACTGGAGCCTCCAGCAGTGCATTACTTCACCACACAGGGCAATGAGGTGCAGGTTCTGTTCTCTGTGTGTATTGTTGAGGTTGGGATTCATCCCATCCAAGCTGAGGAGTGCAGATAAGCTGTGAGTGCAGCTCTGTGTGTGGCTGCTGGTATCACAGTCACTGCTTTCAGGGAGAGAGAGAAATCAGCCCATCTGAGGCCACTTGCCTTCTGGCCATGCTCTCCAGCTTGCTGGCTGTAAAATGAGCTTGGGATGAACTGTTCTCTGGTGCTCCCTTGGGTGTTGAAGGTAACAGAGGGAGGTGCAGGTCTCTGACCTGAGACAGGGGCTCTCTCTGAACTGTATCAAGAGGCCAATCATTCATCATGACACTGTGGCTCTTGGTTTTATAGCTCCTGGTGCAACCTGGTGCTGGTGGGCAGCCTTGTGAAGGTTTGTGCAGGTAGTTTAGGTGTACAGGTGTATTCGAGGGTGCTTTGCTCGCCTTAGCCTGAATAAGAGCAGCCAGCCAGCCAAGTGTTCCTTCTCCTGCAGGGGTAAATAGTGGATGCCTGAGGATGAATGTAGGAACAGGATAAGCATGTAGTGACACCTCTTAATATATTCTCTCCATCTCCAGAGATTTGACATTCTTAGCCAAATGTCATTTCCTACGATCAGTAGCTCTAGATGGGGTTTTCTCCCTTGAATTTGTTCAGTCACTCTTTCAGCTTACAAGAATTTACAGCATCCAGCCCCCTGAAACAGGGGGTTCCATTGCTCAAATCCTGTTGGTGTGCAAAACACAAGATTTTGTGTTGGCTTCTCTAGTAAAGCAAACCTAATAACTCAAAGAGCTGAAGGTCCCTGGGCAGATATCATTGATGCTTCTGAAAACTGAATGGCTTTCTGTGCAAGTGTGAGTCAGCAGAGTGTGGCTTGTAGCTCAGAGATACTTTCAAGGCTTCTGGCACAAATATATCTTCTGAAAACCAGGCTCTGGTTTGTATCTACGTGGGCTCTGGGACTCTGGCAGTTCCCAGAAGATAAATCTGCAGACAGGCACTTCTTCAGTCAGCTGGGAACGGGGCTGGGAAGGAGAATCAGTTCTTTCCTCTTCTCATCAGGTTACAGTTACTGCAGCAGGGCAGTCACAGCTGCCTTCTGCCAGGCAGGAGCTGGGGACAAGGCTGTGTCTGACCATCTCCACTGCCTGTGTAGTGCTGCAGCAATGCTGCTGCAGGGAAGTCAGTCTTGCATTGTCTGGTTGACACCTTTGCTGGAAGCTGAAGGGAGCACCGCAGCCTTTTTGCTGGGAAGGGACTCAAATGGGAGAACCTCGGGAAGGGACAACGAGGGAGAGCACAGAGAGTGATTTGGTCGTGAGAAATGTAAATGAAGGATCTGCTGATACCACAGGAGCTCTGGGCAAGCTCATCAATCCCTCTGACCCAACACCCGAGCTGAAAAGAGTGCATTTACATTTCAAAGAGAGGGAGAAGGTGTGCAGGCTTCACTTGGTGATCCTTGGGTAGGTTACAGAGGCAAGAACTGCCTCCTCTCCCTGCTCCAGTCACATGTGCAAAGCATGCGACTGTGCTTTCAGAAGTGCTTGGGATCAAGAGGTCTCCATCAGGAAGACAACTCCAATTCAGGGTGCACATGGATTTGATGTCACTTTGTCAGAGCTGCACCTGCTTATGCCAGCTCTGAGGGTGGCTGAGGGCCAGGCAGCACTTGGGTAATCAGATGGGAAATAAGGAAGTGACTTTGATTAAAGCTGAGAGACAATATGGGGAACAGTGGGAGGACCCACTCTGAGCCACTGGAAGGGAAATCTACTGGGGAAAAAAAAATGATGGGGAAGGCTTTCTGGTGTTTGAATGGGTGAAATAACAGGAAAAGAAAGGCACAGAGGAGGCTGCAAGTGTTTTGGAGATATGATTGTTTGGGACAGTAGCAGGAAACCAGCCAAATTCTCCTGTCATCATGTTTCAGACCCACTGTGGGCGAGTGGCATGGCAGTTTTTGGAAGAAATGACAAAATACTAAACCCCAAAGATTTTTTCCTAGCAGGGGGCCCCTGTCCTTGGGAATAAATGAGGGGTCTGATCCTGTTGGATGTCCAAGATCCTCCTCAGCCCAGAGCTCAGGGTTTGTCCCTGTGCTGTGCAAAGCTCCTGCTGGGTTATTGCTCCTTCTGCTCCCTCTGGGGACTCACAGGGGCCAGTGCCATGGCTGCAGTGGGGGAGGCACTGGGAATCACCTGGGAATACTTCTGTGACACTGGGGAGCAGGTCAGGCTCTGGATCCGTGAGAGCTCCAAGCCTGTGGATTTGTTCCTCAGAATAGCTTCTTAGCTGTAAATTTGACTTTCCCCAAAGAAGTTCGTTGTTGTAGTGAAGCTCTGGCAGCCAAGGTGTGTCTAAGATGGCAGGTGTGCAGTGGGTGAAGGAGGAAACTCTGGCTGAACAGACAGAACAGTCACCAGAGCTTCCTCTCAGCACACCTAACAAAGTGGGACTCCTTAGAGCCCTTGGTTTGAGGCAGGAGGAGAGAGAGATGGGGGTCTGGAGCTCTGGGAGGCACAACCTGTGTTAAAGCCTCCCACAAACCATTGGAGACCCTGTTTGATTGAGTCACTCTGAGGGGAGGCAGAGTCTGTCACACCCCCCCACTGTAATGAGCATGAACAAACCCAGAACAGCTGGCTGGAGCATATGGAGCCTCCAGAAGGGAAAAAAAGCTGAAATAATTCCCTTTTCTCTGCTCTTTGCTTACCCTGGCCCTGATTCAGGAGCACGCTGGGGATTGTGCTCATCTTTAGGCCTGCACTTTAGATCCCAATGATTTCCCTTTCACTTTTACTATCAACTTAATGAGTTGTCTGGGCCCATAAGCACCTGCCTGAGTGCAGTTGGGATGCAGCATCTTTAATCACAGATGCCATAAGGAATCTGGCTCCCCCATAACCAACTGGCTCCTCTGTGGAGTCAGGTGGGAGTCCAGCCTGCACCCTTGCTCCTGGGTAGGAATGGGGTCTGTAGATGGGCCTTGCTAAAGAAGGCAAGGAAGAAACACAGGAATGAAGTCCCCTTGTCACTCACAGTTAGCTAATGGTCCATTTTCTGGGCTGTGATGTTTTTGCCTTTCCTTAGAGTTTATCAGGTCTTTGACTTTGGAATCAGATAGTTTCCTTCCTCTGTACCCTGCACATGTGGGAATAACTGCCCCAGGAGGCTCAGAGGTAGCAAGTTTGCTTCAGAGAGTTTGGTAAATCTTTTTCACCCTTTTCCATGGTTTTTTCCATCTGTCAGGAGGGACAGAAGGGCACAAGCAGATAATTGTTCCCCATTGCCAGTATTTCTGTAGCAGAGCTGTGACAGAAGGACTGAATTGTGCCATAAGCAACATATATGTGTGTTATGAAAAATGGAAATGTGGCATAAATGATCTCACCCATCATTTTTGGCTTGGATGCCCAATAGAGGATAATTATCAGCTGCTCTTGCACAGAATTCACTGGTGAAATCGGGGAGAGTCTGTCAGAAGCCAGTAAGAGGAGCAGAGGAATTCACAGGGAAGTTGCTTATTCCTTGTTGAAAATCCCTGTGTGTATGTGCACATAAGCACGTGTGTATGGGTTTTGCACTTGCCTAAGCATTTTTGGGTGGGCTGTGAAGCAAATTTCCTAAGCAGTCTGCACCTCCTGCTAAGCAAAAGCTGGCCTGAACATTTGTTATGTTAGTAAAATGCATCTTTGTGGTGCCCTTTAAGCAACTGCCTCGTTTTAGATAAAAATCTGCTTGTGATTTTTTTAGGGCTCTTGCAATTTATTGGTTCCTCTGATATCCTAAACCTATTAGTTCTCTACCCATCCACAAAATCTTCCAGAGACACAGAATTGACAAGACCTGAATTTCTAATTAAAAAATAAAACACCCTGAGCAGGAATGAAGACAACCGAGTAAAGTTAAAAAAAATCAACAAAACAAAAGCTGGCCTAAGGATTTCAGGCTTCACTTTGTAGGGCACAAGAAGCAGGTATGAAAGCAGAGCTGTTCTTACCTCTGCACCTCCCTTTTATTCAGAGCATCCCTGAGCACCGAGCTCCCAGTGGAGGGGCTGGGATTGTAACCTGGAAGCAGCTGCTGAGTGCTTGGGCAGCACTCCCAGCCTGAAGTGAGGCAGAGCAGCTGCATCTTTGGCCATTCTCACCACAAAGTGCTGCAGCTTGGGATCCTGTGCCCCGCAGCTCTCCTTTGGCTGCTGTTGAGCAAAGGCCAAGGAGAACCTGGAACAGGAAAGAATTTTTTCAGCAACGCCCAGCATTGACATTACAACACATTTCTCAGCTCACAGGCAGAAGCAAAGCCTTGCTATTACCTGCTATTCTCAAAGGTGCATTTCATCTCTATTCAAATAGTCATTCGACACCAGATTTTTAAATACAGTCTCCAGAAGGCTTTAATGTTAACATTACAAAGATAATGAAAACAGGCAAACAGACAAATCATGATGCCCAGTGCTCTGCTTCCTCATTGATAAAACATGAGAGCAGCTCCCCCCCTGCATGATTTTGCCTTTCCAGACTGCTAGTCATTTATGGTTTTATTTATGAAAAGAAGAAAAAATGAGTTTCCATCACAGCCCCTAAGCATAATAGAAAGGGAAAGCTTTCATGCATTCTGCATGGGGCTGTGCTGTCAGGCTGTGCAAGTGGGTATTAACACGATTTCTTTCGTTACAGCCCAAAACCTGCCTTCCAGTTCCATCATGGAACTCAAAAATGTGTTTGCATTCCATCATATCCCTGTTCTGCTCATCCCCAACTTCCTGCTTTATACTTGTTTCCCTTTGCACCGTTCCTGGGGTAGAGCATCCCTGTCCAAGGCACTGCTGGGTGCATTGTTGCTGTTAACCATTGTAAGGCAGATAATTATCCCAAGAGGCCCCAGCTGCTCCAGGCTCAGTGCATGTGAGGGCCAGTTTCTCTCTGAGGAGCTGAAGGTCTAAATAGGCAAGGCAGATAAAGTGTTATCATTTTTACCAAGAGCTAAATGACCTGCCCAAGGTCACCCAGGGAGCCTGTGGTGGGATCACACCTGGCATACAGATTTCCCAGGGTTTGTTTCAGCATCTCACCCAGGCTAGGTTAGGTTGAAGGCATTGGGAGAATGCTGCCTGTGTGTGTGAGCCTGGCTGCAGTTCTGTGCTGTGGGCTGGATTTGCATGTGACCTCCTGCTATGAGCACATCTGTGAGCAGCTTTGGGTGCTGGAAAAAACCAGCTCACCTGGACTGCAGAGCTCTGAGCAGCTCAAGAACAGAGCCCTCAACAAGGTGCCAGAGGTTGTGCTCCTACTTCAGCTCTCACTGTTTTTGACTGTTCTGCAAACCTGAGCATTGCCTGTGCAACACAGAGGATGGTGACTGCTCTGATTTCAGGCTGATGAAGAGCACAGTCTTGTGGCTGCTTTGCTTTGTTGTGTGGGCCTTGATGTTCAGAAGCAGCTAAGAACCTCAATTTTTGCTTCAAAGCCAATGTTTAAAGCGTTGTTGCAGCATGTTGAAATGTTATGACAAAATGAATCTTTTAAAAACACTTTGAGGTGCACAGGTTCATGTGCCATGGGAACCACCCACGGTGAGTGCTGGAAGCAGAGTCCACCCAGAAAAACAAGTGTCCTGCAGGGCTTCCTTCTGCCAGAATGGTCTGGAGGAAAGGTGCTCTTCCTACGAATTCCCTTTTGCCAGCTCAGGAGAGTTCCCTGGGCTGTGTCTCTGCTGTGCCTGAGGGTGTGGAGATGGCTTCTCTGGAGCTGAAAGCCTGTGCAGGGCAGAGGTCCTGTGCTCTGCTTGGCTGAGGAAATGCTCTACAATAGCTTTGTCTGTCATTGATTGGAAACTAGGCACAGTCGGGGCCCTAATACCACAGAATTAGCACAACTACCTTGCTCAGCTAATTGTTTTAAATGACATTTTAAAGAACTATTTTCCTTAACGTTTCTAGTCTGCTTTTCCCTTGTCTGCAAGTACAAAATTCAATTTTCCTAAGTGTCAATTTTTATCTAAAATAAAATACTTATTAGCAGTCCCAATGCATTTCAATGGAACTTTGTTTTTAGAAATGATTTCACAAAACTCTTTACATGTATAATTGAAATTGACTTTAATTTGAAGCTCTGCCTTAGCAGAGTCACTATTTCTGCAAACTGCCCTAGCTCATTTCTCAAGGAAAATGTTATTTCTGTTGCTGCAAAGGGAAGGACATGAGGTACACTGCTAGAGCTGGAGAGCCAGAGTTTCAGGAGCTTTGGGCAGCTGTGAGTGCAGGATTTCTGAAGCCTGTGCTGGTGTTTCCAGCTCTCAGCATGGGCTGTGGTCAGGGTACAGCTCCACAGAGCTTTTTTTTTGGTGAAATTTTGGCCTTGGAGTAGTAATGCCCATGGTAAGAGAAGTAAACAGTTTTTATCAGTGGCTGAATTGGATTAAGGCACTAGAATGAATTGAAATGTGAAGGCAGATATTTGAGAGCTAATGTATAATGCTGAATGCAATCCTTTGCTCTCTTTTGGGTACAACGTGTTCTGAGATTAAAGTTGCCATTATGGTCAAATAATTTCTCTTCAGCTCCCCTTTGTAACTTGGCTTTTAATGTGTTTCGCCATTGTTTTAATTTTAAAAACTCTATCATTAAAAAGCTTTTAGCACTCTGTGAAAGGACCCTTCGTGTGGAGTACTGGAAGTGCCTTCCTGTGTTGGACAGCCTGAAAGAGCTTAAAGATTGCTGCTGAACAGTCTGATCCCCTTCCCCTGCACCAAAGTCACTTCCAGCAGCTTAAGAACATTAAAAAAACCCCAAACCCTTTTCAAATGTAGTGTAGGCAAGGGCCCTGTGGGAAAGCTGAATCACTTTGGGAGATGAGTTTAAAAAGATTGAAAACTTTGCCATGCAGCCTCCTTGATCAAAGGATAATCTGTCCATGGGATATCTGCTCTATGATATATTCCTGTACTCCATTGACCCTGGGAATTACAATTCCATGTACAAATGAATGTTACCAGTTACAAGTGGAGCCACTTCACCAATATTGAAATAATTGCATTACAGCAAATCTTTAACTTTTAAAAATATTCCAAATGAAGTTTCAGCTCTGCTTTCAAAGTCATCAGGAAGGCAATGGGTTGCTTCCTGTTCAGCTTTGGCGTTATAAATGATTATTGAAAATATTTTTATATTTCCAAAGGTTGTAGCGTAGAGACAGCAAATAAAATTGTCCTTTTCTAGGATGTCTTTATTTCCTGTACTGAAAAAGAAGTTCATATATTTTTGTCAATAAACAAAGATTTTGCCTTATGAAGATGCAGCATTTTAGCTTTGAGTTAATCTTGTAGAAACAACGTTATTTAATTTGCTACCGATTCAAGAGATCTCTGCAAACAACTAAATAGTGGTGTTGTGTGCCTTTGTGGTTTCACAGAAGCTACTCTGTTACTCTGTATTTGCAGGCAATAATCCACTTCAGAAATGTTCTGTACTAACCTTTACAGGTTAGTTTTGTTCGTGGACTGCCTCTCCTCTGAGTCCACCACCAGCAACAGAGAAACTTCTGCAAAACCTGTGATGGGTCTTGTGACAATTACAGGTACCTTCAGTGATTCATGCAAAATAATTTCTCACTCAGTTTAGAAAACACCAAATCCTCAGGAGAACTGTCTTCAGTTACTGCTCAGTGCCGTTGAGGTTGTTACCTGAGCAAGATAAAGGGAAGTAAATAATTCTCTGATTAATTTTTTATTATAGACCTATGTTTTTCTGTTCTGAGTCATTCTGGTTCATGGGCCAGCAACCCTCCAGACAGTGAAACTTTGGATTCAGGCCATGGTAAATATAGTGGGAAAAAATAATATTTAGAGATCATCGGGCTCAGGCAATGTGATAATCGGGGTGAATTTAGCTTTTAAAAACCTTGCTGTGATAGTTGAGGTGATTTCTGGCTGAAATCTGTGAAGACTTTTAGGGTCCATTAGTCTTGAGGATATTGTACAAATATGAACTACTGCTGTTTGAGATCACTTACCCAACCCTTGATCTCAAACAACAAGGAAGGCTGGGGAAATGAAGCAGGCTTTGCAAGGCAGCCTGAGTCACTGCACACGCTTCTCTGGGGGAGTGAGCATTTGAAGTACCTTGCTCAGTCACTTCCAGTCCTTCAACTTGTACTCATTGATTTTTCTTCATTTGCAAGCTCTAACCTCGCTGCAGGATTGGAGGGAGGGCCTGTGCTGGCTTTTGAGGAAATCTTCCTCCCTTTTGTCCCCAAAACCTCCTGTCCGTTTCTCCTCCTGAGCTATGAGAGAGCTCTCATTATTTCTGCTGTGCCTCAGGAACAGGCAGGAATTCCCAGCACAGGGATGGAGCTTCCCTCCACGCAGAGGCAGCTGAGACTGGGCAAATATTGGCACAGGGTTCACTTAAAAAGTTTGAGGGCCCTCAAACCCATTTTGCACATGCCAGCGTGAAATCCGTGCAAGAGAATGAAATAACACTTGCTGTGGCAGTTGTTTGCTTTTCATGTTGTCTTAGTAGATTCCTGCAGAATTGTTCTTGCTGGCCCTTGGTGGGGTCACAAAGCCAAGAGCAAAGCTCTGGGGTACATCGAGCCTAAGCACCTCCATGGTTCTCATTTCTGGTCTCTGGTGCAGGCTTCACACAACGATAAAAAACTTGCTTTTTCTCTCCGTGGAAATGCATAGATTAACCTCGCTAAAATTTTAGATACGTTCAGGTTGAACTCTGGACTGAGACAAGGTTTAATCAGCAGTTACACTGCTTACTGGGGGTTTTTGCAGTTTTTTTTTTCTTTGTTTCAATTTTCTCCTTTCTCTGCTGATCAATGAATAAAAAAGGGCCATTTTCGAAAAGAAGTGATGCTGGGCTACTCTTTGCGTTGAGATTAGCTGGAGGGAGTGAAAATGTACCCTGTGGTTTCTGTTCATTTCTACTGTATTGGAAAAATGGATGAAATGTGCACCAGATTTCAAGGTGTTCTGTAACCCATGCAAAATACCTATATATCCAAATGTGCCATTATCAAAAAAAAAAAATCCAAAAAATAAAAACCCAAGCAAAAAACCCAAATAAAAAAAAAAACCAACAAAACCCACAAAAAAAAAAACCACCAAAAGAAAACCCACCCCAAAAAACCCCCCAAAAACCCCACAACAAAACACAAAGTAAAGGGAAAGGCTGAGAGCTTAAACTTTTGGATTTTTCCTAAGGAAAATAGTTTAACCTCCCCCCAGTTTGGGGGGGTCTAGAGTGAACAAAGTTATACCAGTAAAATTCAGAATTTGTTATCATTGAATCACTTAAAGCTAAAACAACAACATTCTGAGAAAGAATTGCTCACTTAAACATGTCTGAGTATGAAATATTGTCTCTGTGTGCACCAGTCCTTCAGCTGTCCGTGTCATAAGTCGGACTCCTTCAGGGGTTTTGTTCATTGGTTTTGTGGAGGTGCTGGAAACCTGCAGCTCCTACTGACTTTGGCAGGTCTCCAGTGAGGTCCCTGGTGAGCTGACAAAAGAGGACAAGGATAGTTGAAACATTTTTCCATCTCAGGCTTGCCTATGGCCCTGGTTGGGGAGCGTGGAGGTGCCAGTCGGATTTTGTGTCTTACTGCTGGTGTTAAAATGGGGACCCAGGCTTGGAGTGGCTGCTGAGGCGAGTCAGGAGTCAGAATGAGAGAGATTCATTGCTGAAGTTGCCTTTTGCCTGGCTCTGAGCCTCACAAGTATTAAAAGTTAACCCAAATTTTTTGACAAGAGAAGGATGAGAAGCAGCCAAGCCCTCTCTGCAAAGGAAAGCAGCTGTGCAATCCCCTCCCGGAGCGAGGGACTGCCGGCGGTACCCACTGGAACATTAAGAGGGAGAGAGAGGACGATTTTCTTGCTGATGAAATGCTGCTTTGCTCAAGGGAGCACATTATTGCTGTTATTTATGCACTGCCAAAGGTGTGCACGGTGCTTTCGAGTGCAATAAAGCAATGACTGGTGTCCGGTCCCTCGGGGGGCTGCGCCACTGCTGAAGGATGGCAGAGGGGCAAGATGAAGGGTTGATTGTCCCTCTGTGATGCTGCAGAGCTTTGTTATTGTCACAGCACGTCCTCTTTGGCCACCTGGCTGGGGACATTCCAGTGGCTCTGTCACTGCTTTGCACAGTTGCCTCTGATGGTGATTCCAAGGGCACGTCCCCTGTTTGCTACGTGCTCGGGGTCTGGTGGCACTGGCAATGAGTGAACAATACCTGGGGCTCTGACAGTGGCACTTCTAAAATTTTCTTTAAGTTTTACAGGTTCCCAGCCTCAGCAGCTGCTCACAGTGCAATGCAAAACTTATCTCCATTCAGGAACTCAGCCCCTTGAGGAGGGCAAGGGCAGTGGGTGCACAGCTGACCTCCTGTGCACTGTCTGCAGGACAGACCCAGTGCCAAACTCCAGAGAGATGGGGAGTAAATGCGAGGAAAAGATGGAAGAACAAACATAAGGCTGCATGAACTCTTGTTCACCCCTTCCCAAATCCTGGCCATTGAGATGCACTGGCCTGGAGAACTGTGGGGAGTGAGCCTGGGGACTGAGAAGACCACAAGAGGTGGCCCAGTCCCAGATCTGACACCCCTTTAGCCATTACTAGATAGCCAGGAAGGAGGAGAAGACATTCCCTGAGGGCATGGAGAGGTTCTGGCTCTGCTGTGGTGCTGCAGTTGCTGTGGTGCTGCTTTTGCTCAGGAAGGGAGCTGTGGCAGTGTAACTGGAGGCAGTGGGGAGAAAGCAGCAAGTTCTGCCTCAGGGAAGCTCAGCAGCCACCAGCAGTGCAGGGGAATAGAGAAAGACACAGCTACTGGAGATTGGTGGGGCCAGAGGGCCCAAGGAAGCCTCCTGCCAAGCAGTGGCATGTATTATTACTCACTGTCTTTGAGGCACCTAGGTGAGAATTTCCTAATTTCATTAAATCTTATTTTTACAAGCCTCTTGGGATCAAGATGACCGAACTGGATGCTCTCTAACACTGCCCCTCGTTCTCTCCTGTGCCTGCTCCTCAGAAATGGGAGTGACGCTGGAGCAGGCAAGGGAAGGAAAGGCAGGTTGGCCACGGAGGCTGGGAGGGAGTGACCAAGTTTCCTCCTCCATTTCCAGAGAGCTCCCGTGCTTTGCATGTGCCACTTCAGACCACTCAGAGCACCCTCCTCTCTCCTCATGCTTTTATGCATTTTCCAATTAAATTTCCTCCATGAGGAGAGAGAGGCACTCTGAATCCATTAGCATTAGTAATTATGCAAATGCTTCAGGGAGTTGACTGCCCATCATTACATATAATTAATGTTTCTGGTTATGAATGAAGGGTTTGTTACTCTTCTTCACCCCCCTCCCTTTTTGTGCTGGAATGGGGCGGGGTAGGAGCGCGAGCGGGGGTGGTGGTGGTGGTGTATTGGCGGTGATGATGTTGCTGTATTTAATTTGCATAATCAGGAGGCCTGATTGGGTATGCATCAGGGTAGGGGAGGGGGGGACCTTCTCCAGCGTGCACTCAATTAAGCTGGTGGCAAATCCCAGGAGGGACAGGCGGCGTGTGAAACAGCGAGCGCAGCCAGCGGGCTGGGCTTTGGGGAGCAGCACCAAGCAGGAGCAGAGGTGCCCTTGGATTGGCAGGGTTCCCTGCACAGGTGGTGTGTGCCTGGAAATGCTCCTCCTGCCCTTTTGCTTTGCTTGCCTGCTAGAAATGGCACGGGGATCTGCAGAGAGGTGCTGTTCCTGGCTCTTGTCTTGGGCTGCAGAGCTGCACCATGGCCACTGAGACAGCAGCAGCAGGGCTGGCACAGCCTCGCCTGGTGCCCCATCTCCCAGAGCTGTGCACAGATCTGGGGCTGAGGGGCTGAGTGGCTGTGCTGGTTCTCGGGGGGCTGGGGATGCTCTGGGCCTCCCTAGGGCAGGGGCTCAGAGGGGAAGTGTGCTGGGATGGACTGAGCTGGCCATGTAGCAGTGGCCAGGACAGACAGGGAAGTGGTGAAGTTTTAGCTCAGAGTTGCCCCTCTGTCAGACTTTACCTTCCACATCAAACATTACAAAAGTTGGGTGGAAATTTCCTCTGTGTGTTCTAGCTACAACAAATGCCTGGGAAACCTCCCTGGAGATCTCCCTGCTTCCTGGTCCACGTGAAACAAATGCTTCCTGTCCACTGTAAAACATCTTTTTTCACGTCCTTCCCATTCCCTCTCACTGTCTTTTCACTTTTTGTCTCTTTTATTCCTCTTCTGTGTTTCCTTCCCCAAGCAGCCTGACCTTGGTCTCCAGGTCCAGCCCATCTTGTGTCCTTTCCCACAACCCCTGGATGCAGGCAGGCCACCACTGGCCTCTCCAGACTCCCTTGGTTTTTAAGTGTCAGCTGCTGCATTCCCTCATCCTCCATGGAAAAGATATAACCCTTGGTTTTGGCTGATCAAAGATGTACAGAAATAGTCAGTGAAGGGGATCTGGAGTGGAGGAACAAAAGATTCTGGAAGCAATATATGCTCAATGGGATATAATGCCCTTGGGAGGGCACAAACCAAGGAGAACACAGATCCTCAACACAGAGGGAGATGAACCTTAGAGTATCATGGAGATGAGAAAAGCAGGCCTGCAGCAGAGATCAGATTGGCCAGAGAGTCTCAATCAAAAACCAAAATGGGGAAGCAATGGAGTCTGGAGAATTGTGTGCTCCTACTCTGTAACTATCATTATTTTCTGTCTTGATTATAACCCATTGTTTGCAGTGCAGACACAGGAAATTGGAGAGATCTCTTCTGGCATCTCCCTCTTTGGTCACCCTGGGCAAGGTGTGAGCTCTTCCCAGCAATGCAGGAGTTGGCAGTATCTCAGCAAAGGTTCCCTGAGCAGGCAAGGAGGGAGAAGATCAGTTTTACTCCCTGCCATGTTACCCTCACACCTTGTAGGAATATGTGATAGAATTCCAACAAGAATTCCACTATTACTTAAAAGAGATGAGGAATGGGACACACATTTTAAAAAAAATCCTGAAAAAATGAATGTGTTCCTGTGTATGTGTTTTTATGTGTGTTTGTTCTTAAAGCAGAAGAAAGTTCTGTGTGTGTGTGTTTGTGTATAAGCTTTTAAAGGAGGAGAAAAGTGGGGAAAACTTGAAATATTAAACTTCCAAAAATCCCTCAGACTCTTGACAGATGGCATTATGAACTGATACCAGTTTTGCTCTAAAGATTGTCTTTTGGTACAAGAAACTTGAGGCAGTGCTGGGTTCTGTTGTTGTCAAGATTTTGTTTTCTCTGACTTGAAGCTGCTTTGGAGATTTGTAGTTCTGAGGTTTGTGTTGTTGGGTATTTTGTAAAGCATTTGTGCACTTGGCCTGCTGCTACAGAAAACCACTGGGGATGACAGGTAGAAGCATCTGTAAAATCTTCAATGTACACAAAACCAAGAGCTCTGATTGACTCAAAGAACTTCTCTTAAGGATAACAAAAAGTACCAACACTGATGGGAAAGGTGATCCCTGAAGGATTGGGTGAAATCCAGAAGGCACTTGCCAGGAGTAGAGCAGAGTTCTTTGGGAATTATGTGATGAGTAGCTGCTGTAAAATCATAGCAGCAAGTGATGGTGCTTCCTTATGTGATAGAGAGGGAGCTTTCCTCCCATGGAATGGGCAGATGTCAGCAGTTCTGCTCTGCTTTGCTTTCTGTGACATCCACCCCACAACAGAACGTGTGAGCACGGCACCAGGACAGCAGTGACCCATGGAAACAAGGTGGGCCCAGGCTCTTCAGGTGGCCCATTTGCCCAAGCTTGAGTTTGTGTTTCCTGAGGTCAAATCTGCTGATTGTGCTGTGTCCTCCAAGAACTCCACGTGGGTCACACCACCCTTCTGCGTGGTGGTGGCATTTGCTGTGTCCCCTTGCCATGGGATTTATTTCTGTTTGGCCACACGGGTGGCTCAGGCTGTGGCTGGGCACGAGGACACATGAGAACACAGCAGGGGCACATGCTGGCACAGGGCATGGTGCACAGACTCTGGGGACTGCTGAAGGCACAAGTTAAATCCCACATCAAAGCACAGAGCTCTCGGAGCAGCGCTGTTCAAAGGCGCCAGCTCCCTTCCCGGGAAAGACAGATTGTCACTTTGATTAAGAGATTTTAACGAGAGAGAAAAAAAGGAGGAGTGAAAGAATGGAGGAGAGAAAAGAGGGAATTTTCATTTATACCTTTTTTCCCCTTTGGCTATCCAAATAAGGTTTTAATTTCATAAAAAAAAAAGGACCCCAATTTAAAATAAGTTTAATGTAACAATGAATTATTTAAAGGAGAAGAAAATACAAGCTGCTGCTTAAAAAAAAAATAGAAAAAGCTATTATTGAAATGTCAGAACAAATACCCAGCTTGATCTGCATTAATATGATAAATACTAATATATTCATTTCCCCTGGTGCTTCTGGGCTTGCAGAGGTACAGCTGCAGCACGTTGCTTATGGTAATCAGGTCACAGCTTCAAAGGGAGACACGCAAGGTTTTCTGGGGGATGTTGTGCAAGCAGCAGTGAGAGACCTCGTGGATCATCCTCCAGACTTTTGAGGTGTTCTCATAAAGGGTCTTCTGGAAGTTCTCCGACTGCTGAAGGAAATTGGAAATCCTGTCATGTTCTGTGGTGGCCCACCAGGTGTGGGACAGCACTGGTGTCTGGCTGTCAACTGCAAAGTTGCCATTTTCCTGTAGCCAGCTTATCAAGAGAGAAAAACAGACTGAGATGGAGAAAGCAAATGAGCTTCCCACCTTCTATCCCCACAACCTAATTCCCAACCCCTCTGTGACTGGAAAGCTGTAGAACACAGCTGTGAATCAACCATCTCAGGCAGTGCTTCCAGAGCTGCACAGTGAAGTTTTCAGGAACATTTCAGTGGAGCTGATAGCCTGAGCCTTGAAGCAGCTTTATATAAGTATCTTTGTGTTTTTAGAATCCAACAAGCTGGGAAGGATGTTTTGGATTAGGGACATGTACTGTCTTCTACAAGGCATCCTCTCAGCCTACCCCACCCTTCTCATCTGCTGGACAACTTAGATCTGTTGTAATGTGCACCAGGCTTACTGGTATCAGCACCACCCATGCCCATGAAAGAGTAACCTGGAGACCAGACCCCTTTATGGGGTCTTTTCTATAGCCAAGGACTAGATTTAGACCACAGTGATGCCAGCAGGTACCAACAGAAGCCAACAGTTCAGACTTAGGAGAGCTTACTTAGGAGTGATGTGGTGTGGAAGGTGTTGAAGTGTTGTTTCCTAACATTACTGCTGACAGTTGAGTGACAGATTGAGTGTGTGGTTAAATTGGCATGCAAATGAGTTAAACTGGTCTTCTGGTTGGTAGAATAAAGACAAAATGTTGGAGAGAAACAAGGGAGGAGCAATTTCAGATGAGAAGATTGAAATAGAGAACCTCAGAGGCAGGGAGTGGAGGAGAGGAGAGGTGTGTTTAGAACATCATATCATATAGATAGCTGATGTGAACCTATGATGGAATGGTTTGGATGGGAGGGACTTTAAAGATCATCCAGGCCAAGCCCCCTTCCTCTAGACCAGGCTGCTCCAAGCCCTCTCCAGCTTGGCCTTGGACACTTTCAGGAATGGGGCAGCCACAGCTGCTCTGGGCAGCCCGTCAACATGGCAAGGGGAGTTCAGGTAAAACCATGAGACACTCACTTCGATTTTTGACCTTCTTCATCAAGATGACTTGTTAAGCATCATTTCAATTGAGGTAGCTCTAACATAATTAATATATTGCTAATCTACTGCCATACTGAAGCTGTTCTCTCGTGAGACATTGAGCCCTTCCTCACAGTGGCCACACAGGCCCAAGGCTGCAGCGTGGTGCTGTGAGCTGGCCACGTGGCCACCTCAAGGAAGGAGTGATTGCATCCAGGGGAATTCAGCAGGTGCTGGAGCCTGGAGTTCCCAGGCAGATAGAAGTGTGCCCAGAGCCCAGACAGGGCTGGTTAGAGATCTGCAGGAACCGTGCCTGAGAGTCTGTGGTGATAATCTGGGCTCACTTGAGAAGCCCCTGTTCTGTGTGTGTGTGTGTGTGTGTGTGTGTGTGTGTGTGTGTTTCTCCATGAAATGCTCTAGTTTCCAAGGAGCTCTAATGTGCTTTTCTGGCAGATTTTACTCACAAATGCAGAGCCTTAGTCCGTCTGCCTCTGCCCCTCTTTCCCTCCATTGCCTGCATTTGAATGTATAATACTGGCTTATGGGCACGAGTGTGCTGTGCCCAACCTACAGACCAGTTCCTCAATTAAAAGATGCATAAGCTTTCCTATTTGTGCCATTATTTTTTCTAATTATTTTCTTTTCCTGGAGATGCCCCACGGGGTCTACAGTTTGCTGGAGACTCCAGCAAGAGCTCCTGGCTTTTGACTTCAGAAGGTTAACTCTCCCAGTGGCCATTTTTGATCCATTCACTGGGAAAATGTGATTACTTCTTATTTACTGACGTTAAGTATTCCTGCTTGTAGCCACTGTGGTATTAAAGTAAAACGTTCAGCGTTTAACACGATGAATGCGGAGACATGAGGCTAAATGCACTGCATAAAATCTTTATGGGGCTGTAAACAGACCCAGAATATTTCCAACTGTTTTGTTGTGAGTCAGGCTGGGGTCCCCTCTCTGCCAGGCAGCCTGCCCCAGGTCCCTTGGGAATCAGCCAGGATGTGTCAAGACAGCCTTGCCTTCCAGAGGGGAAGGGGCCTGGGGGACAGAAAATGAACAGCACTGCTTGTGGCAGGTGTTGCACTTGCCAAGACTGGCCTTGGCCACACTTGGTGGCTGTTGCTGCATCAGTGCAGATCTGGGGGGGTAAACGTAGGCTCTGATCGCTTCAGAGCTGCTTGCTTCAGTCTCGGGCTCAGATAAACAGAGCTCAAGAGAAAATCAGTTCAGAGTGAGTTTTGTCAGCTTCAAAAGAGATTCATTCCTGGAGTTGTCAGTCACGGGAGACTGATGGCTCAGATTACTGAGGAAAGCAAGGCCTGTGGGCATTAAAGCAGATACTGTTACTGGAACTCGGGGCTTAAAAATGAGATTTAATCTGGGCTGTGGATTTGTACAACATCCCTTCCCCCTTCCAGCTTCTCACTCAGGAGGTCTGGTTTCCATGAGCACACTCAGCTCCCAGTGCTCCATTCTCACTCATCTGTCTGGTCAACACCAAAATCTGCTCCTGGCCTCCTGTGTGCACTGAACACCAAGGGCAAGGGTAAACTGAGAGCTGGGCTCTTGCTTGACCTTCTTCTCTGTTGGGGTGTGGTGTTTGGGCTGTGTCCTCACCCAGGGACAGAAGCTGGGACCTTCTCCTGTTCCTGGGGAGAGCAGCTGGGCTCCCAGGGAGCCTGTGCTGGGCTTCCCACAGCTGGGCAGCTCCTCTGTGCTGCAACCCCAGCAACACCTCGTGGCACTGCAGCACGAGGAGAACCAGCTGTGGCACCCAAAGCACTGCTTTGTGCCACCCTTGGGCACCTCGGCAAGGTCTAGGTATGGCTGGTGGTAAGTGAGGAGGCAGAGCTGAGTCACAAGCTCAGAGTGGCTTTATTGCTTTAATAAAAGGCTGTGGAAGGTATTTAAATAGCCTCCTGAGGAGCATTGAAAGAGCAAAGCCAAAGGCCGCAATCCCATATTTAATGATACGGAATAAACTTGGTTGTGTTTGTGCTGCAGGGAGGTTCACACTGCACTGACCTTCCAGAGTTTCTTTCTGCCATGTGTGAGGCTCAGTGACAAACCTGAGAATTTCTCCCAGGGGCTGGTTTATTTTTGATTGTTCCAGAACTGCGTCCTGAAATTTGGAGTGGCACATCCCTGGGAAGTTAACATTTTGCAAGCTTTACTCTTGGTTAAAAGTCTAATGTGCCTATTGGGAATGGCCCTGCCTATCTGCACTGGAGTGATTAGGACAATTTTACACCTTTGCCATCCCCAGTTGCTTTGGATGCTTCACATTGGGGTTCCCAGCACAGGAAGGACATTGACTTGTCACTTGGAGTGACCCCAGAGGGATGGAGCGCCTCTCCTATGTGAAAAAGCTGGGAGAATTGGGGTTGTTCAGCCTGGAGAAGAGAAGGCTCAGGGAATGACCTAACTGCAGCCTTCTAGTACCTGAAAGAGCTCCAAGAAACTCAGAGAGGGACTTTGTTACAAGAACCTGGAGTGACAGGACAAGGGGGAATGGATTAAAACTAAAGAGAGTAGGTTTATATTCGATATTATGAAAAAAATTCTTCCCTGTGAGGATGGTGAGGCACTGGAACAGGCTCCCCAGAGAAGTTGTGGATGCCCCATCCCTTGAAGCATTTAAGGCTAGGCTGGATGGAGCTCTGAGCAACCTGATCTAGTGAAAAGTGTCCCTGACCATGGCAGGGGCTTGGAATTGGATGATCTTTAAGGCCCTTCCAACCCAAACCATTCTGCAATTCTGCAATTCCTTGCTACAAAGGTTTGTGTCCCACACCCATCCTGCCTCCCTCTTCCCCACAGCCTCCCCCTCCTTTCGGTGTCTCCTGCCTCTAACATATGGTCAGAGCATATTCTCAGTGCTGCTGACACTTCTGCTTCCTCACTGCAGCAGCCACAGTAACCGTGGGATGGGAAATCTGTCGTTCAGCTCCACCGTTTGCAGTCAATCACAGAACAGGAGTAATTACAGAGGCTCTAATTGGCCGGCTGCAGAGCCCCTGCCTGAGCAGACCTAAATACTCCATGCTTAGGGCCAGGGGAGGGATCACTGCCAGGGTCTCTCCTGCTCTTCTTCCAGCAGGCCAAATGCTGTTCATTTAGGTAGCTAACAAGGATGTCAGGCTGCTGCCTCGAGGATCTGACCCTTCTACAAAAGAGATGCTGGTCAGCTGAAGTCTGGGAGGTCTCTCCTGAAACTCTTTCAAGGGATCCTGGCAGGGCAGGCTCTTGGCAGCTCAGAACCCTGCCTGCTTCTGCCAGGGTTCCCTGCTTTCCCCTTATCCCGCCAGGCTCCAGCATGTTTTTTTTTTTCATTAGCAGTGATGCAGGCAGAGCGGGGCCAATTACTCACTGCTTTATGCTTGCTGGAAAACCCACCCAGGACTGGTAATAGCCATTAAGTGAGGGTGCAGCTTTAACTATGTGCCATTACATTAAGTTTCAAGTTGATATATGGCCAGAGCAAATTGAATTCCTGCTGCTATCCCGTCTGACATTTGTTACATTACAATGCCTGCTCTTTTGTTTTTGAGTCAATAGCTGCTGCTTTCGAGAAATATGGATTATTAGAATTTATAGCCCGTCCAAAGCGTCTTTTCAAACACTCATATCCTTTTATCATTTCGTTTTGTTGTTATTCTGCCCAGCACAGTTTGTATTTCTTCAGGTTTTAGCACCTGGGACTCTTGATACTTGTGCTAAATCAATACCCTTTGTCCTCATTGCTTTAATATACACAACCATTTGTGTGATGCATGAATTGCAGTGGGTTTTCTGCCTGCAATAGTCATTTACTCCTCCTGCTCAAGCATTCCTTCCCGTGTCTGTGTACAGGCCGTGCTTTGCAGTAAATATCACACATCTACATTTAAATTCCTTTATATGACCATTTCTAGGTACCTGCCTGCACATGGGAAAGTGAATTTGCTGGCTTCTTATCAGGAGGAGAACACAGGTTTGACAGTGTTCCAGGGCCTCCTGGAAAGTGCTGCTGTGCTGAGTTCATAAAAATCCACCTTTTTCTCTTAGAGCGGAGTCACACCTTCAAAATCTTCGATTTAATGCAGTTACACCCTTTCATAAAGCAGATGTGAATACTCTCAAGATCAATAAAAAAGGGCTTTTGGACTTTTGTTCAGATGTCCTCAGGTCAGTAGCAAGTTGTCACTCATCAGTTGGCAGTTCTAGAGATTCGTGGGAGAGGAATTGCTCTGATTACTGTCCCACAGCCAGGTGTACTGGAATGGAGAACCCCAGCCTTGGGAACTGGATCTACCCCCTGCAGCTCAAAGTGGATGTACAGCCAGTGCTGTCACTGCATCTGCTCTGCCCTTCTGTGCTGATGGACACATTCCCAGGGCTGTTCTTGTCACCCTTTTTGTGTGTGCTGGTCACTGGAGCAGGCCACGAAGGTACATGGTAGATTTGGGTCTTTGGAGATCACTCATCTGCTGAGCATCCTGGCCTGTTCCACTTTTCCTCTGCTGGCTGTGGGAATCCAGGATGCACAAAAACAGCAAAGCTGCATATTCCCTCTGAATTTTGACTTCTTTTTGTCTATCAGGAAGGGCAGGAAAGGAACGGGAAAGGTGAAGGCATACAAGATGAGATCAGAGAAAGAGAAGGCATAGCTGGACCAGTCTGCATTCTCCACTCAAGAAGGAAAACCTCACCCATTACCCCTTTCCAGGTGTTTCTCTTTTCCTCTGCTCCATACACTGGCAGCCACACACCCAGCCCTTCACCCCCCAGCTCCCTGCCAGCCCCGTGGCCATCCCATGAGCTGCCTGTACTTGAAGTCTTTGACTCAAAGCTGCTCAGCTTTGTGTTCCTGTGCTGCTGCTCCCAACAGTTGCCAGCCCAGCCCTGCCACGGCCCCGCAGCCCCGTTCTCTCCTCCCAGGCTGAGCAGCTCCCGGTGCCTTCCCTGCTTGAGAGGTGACAATTTAACTAAGAGCCATTTCCGAGAGTGATGAGTGTGATTTTGAATGTCTCATTGAAACGCAGGGCAAATCCTTCATCCCCAAAGGGAGATGTGTTAAACACTGCTTCAGAATTAATCTGCCGAGCGTGAATCTCCCTTGCAGCAGCGGGGAGAGGCACCGCGGTGTCCTCCTTTGTCTCCGTGCTCACGGCAGTCTCCTGGTTTATCTCTGCCGCTGCTGCTCTTTGGGGCTCTCCTTCCCCGTGCTGCCCATGAAAAATGAGATGCCAGCTCCCTTCAGGGTGTGGGTATTCCTGATAATATATTTTACATGGAAATAAATGGCAGCGATTTGCCTATGACTTACATTCATTGTAGTAGGAACTGGGAGATGCAGAAGGGGTGAGCAGATCCTTTGCTGGACTGACCCCCCCACTGCTGCACCCTGCTCCCAGCAGGCTGCAGTTTGGGCAGAGCTGTGCTCTTCTGCATCAGAGCTGCTGTCCTGCAGGTTTGTAGCAACATCACCAGAAGTGGAACCTAACTCCCTTGGCTCTGGGACAACATGAACCAGCCCAGCATCTGACCTTGACCATGATTTTCAAGTCCTCCCATCAATCCCTTGATATTCCCAGGGCAGCCTGTTCCTTCATATGTGGTTTTAGACCTTCAGATGAAGCACCCATGTCGCAGACCCAAGAGGCAGAGCCCAGCAGGGCTGTCAGAAGGTCCTTCAAAAATCTGTCGGCACGGGTGGCACGTGCCTGCCTGTTCCATGAAACATAAATGCTCCTGACTATAAAGATTATTTACATTCCCAAACAAAGCTGCCAAACACTTTTAAAATGTGCTAACGGTGCCTCTCTCTTTCCACTGCACTTGCTGATAAAGGGCCATAAACAAGCTTGACACATTTATAATAACCTTTCTCCCCTCCCTCTACCTTGTTCTCTCCTCTTCCTCTCTTGCCTCTCTCTCAGGCTGCATTGGGTAAATTTTTATTCTACTGCCATTAGCTGGGATATATTGTTTGATGGGGGAAATAAAAAGTCGAATCTCATTTTATTTTTATTTTTATTTTCTTGTTCTAGTAGCAGCTGCTTCAAATGCCAACAGCGGATGTTTGGTTTTAAAATTTTGTTTCCCCCAGCATTTTTTTCCTTTTCTCTGTTCATTTTCTTCCCCTTTCCCTGTATCTCCCTTCTAAAAGGTCATCTTAAATGATGCAAGGATACATGCTTTTGCAGGTTGTTTTTATCACTTATCAGCCTGTTCCAAAGGCCATTTAGTCTTCCAGGCAAAGGTTGTAGCTTTCAGCCTCCACTCCCCATTTACAAAGGAAAAATGGATGCTCCATTTCTAGGTATATAAATTAGGTATAGATATAGATATAAACCAAAATGCTAACCTATCGAAAAGGATCCTTGTAATTTCTTTGTCTCCAGTCTGAAGAGGTCTCAGGTTCCCCTTTTTTCATGTCACCTGTTCCTCTCAGGGATATTGATGGAAGTGCTGCATCTAACGATCCCTCCTCCATCCTGTATTGATGGTGCTGTAGAAAGGCCTGTGTGCTGGAGATGAAAGGCAGGGTACAAACTGTTCCTTTGGGGCTGCTCTGGAGGCTCTTGTGCTCACTAACTCGTGCCTGGGAGAGAGGCTGTGTGGGCAGGGGGGCACAGGGAGCTGCGCCGGGCCCTGGAGTTGAAAGTCTTTGTTTCTGGAGCTGTCCTGGCTTTGCAATTTTGTAGCCATAATGATAAAGCACTTATTTGTTTCATCTTCCCTTGAAGCCCTGGCCAGAGGGAGAGAAATGGATGTGGTAGAGCTGGCCTGGAATTGCTCATCCTCTGGCAGCAAATGAAGCCGTGGTGAGCTGCTCTCAGCTGCTGACATGGGGCAAACCTGGCTGGAGGGAGGGGGGTGTTGATTCCAGGAAATCTGGCAAAGAATCAGCAACTAAGCTATTGTGTAAGGAAACCTGACCTAAGATATGGTTAGATAAGGTGAAAATGTCCCTTACCTCTCCCCACTTTGTCTTGCTCACATAATATGTATATGTATGTATATAGTATGTATGCATATGGTACTGGCAAGGCAATTAATCACGGTGTGCAGACTTTAGCTGGAGCCACTTTCGGGGCTTGAGACTTTTCAGATGAGAGTTGAGGAAAGAATTTTTTATGTTTGATACATTAAAGCTGCTGCTTTTCCTCTTCACTTGGTATATTTTGTTGTACGTGGTCAATAAATTTGCAGAGATATGCCAGTGGTTATGGGAATCACACAACGGAATAATTAAATGGCCTAATTGTAAAGTATATTATCTTCAGCATTGCACTCACCAGCTATTCCACCACACCTCATAGAGGAGGGCAGTAATTACGAAAATCTGACACAGACTCTCACTCAGCAGGTGAATCCAGCCAAAGCCAAGTTTGATGAACTGATCCCACCACCCGTGGGGATGGATCCCACTCCTCCCTCATGGTGGTTTTAAACACAGTCAGTGATTGAAGACACTGAGGGAGGGGATGATAATATACAAGGGATAAACCATGAAGCATCTGCAGCACAGAGATGGGGGGAACATTTTAATTTTGGTATCACCTTGGCCTTCTAAACCTGTTCTGTGGGACTCAGGTCTGTGAAAGCATTTCATCCTCTGTGGTCCTGGCTGGAGTTCTGTGAAAATATGCCTGTGGTAGATATCCTGGGGCTCCTGTCAGCACTAAGGGCTGATGCTGTCTAAAAAATGAGGAAGGAATGAAGTGTCCTCTCTAATATGACACAAAACCCTCATCACCCAAGCCATTTTCCAGCGTATTAATATTAATTTTGCACTAATGCAGGATGAATACATTTCGGTGTTTGGCCAGAGCACATTTGTCATTTTTATGTCATACTCACAGAATGCATCAGTGTGATATATTGTGTATTTTACCATAATAGTAGACAATATACCTCAGTATTTCATTTGGACAAGTAGCAAGTATGAGGCAAGGAGACAGTCACTGCTGGACCAGGGCTGAGCGCAGGAAAACAGAAATAAATTAAAACATATTAATCTGGAATAAGAAGTCATTTCTCCAGCAAATTAAAAGCAGAAGCCTTCACCTCTTGTTGAGTTGCCCTATTAGGCTGCCTTAGCAAGGCTTGGCCAGGAGCTTCTTCTGGATGTGACTTCAGGCAGTGTGAGTTTGGAGACAGGTGGCAAAAGGCAGAACCTGAGAGTGACAGGGCCTGGGGAAAGCACAGAGCCGGAGAATCTGAGCTGGAGCCAGGTGGGCTCAGCACCTACTGCAGGGGTGCCACAGGAGGCACCACCCTGCCTGTTCCCAGAGCACAGCTGGGGCAGGGTGAGGAGCCTCTGGGATCCCTTGGGTGCCCACAGAGAGGAGGCTGAGAGGCAGCAAAGGAGGGAGAAGGGGCCCCAAAAGCACCAAGGAGGTCACAGTTACTGAATGGGCTTTTCCCTACTGCTTTATTTGTTCCCATGTTCTGCCCTGGGCACTGATGTTTAGTAATTTAGACCAAAGGGATCTAAAGCGTTGCCATAAAGGGTAGTTCAAAAATCAATGGATGTTAGAAAGGGTCAAATGATGCCATAAAGAGATTAACAGCAGCATGGAGAGATAATATTCCCCTGACTGCAGAGCTGGCCCTGAGAACTTTATAACAGGGAAAGAGCAGAGGCAGCCCCAGCACCTCTTTCCCTGCTTGACTTCTCCCCCTCCTCACAGCTCAGGTTCTGTTTGGGGAGGAGGAGGGTGGGACTGCAGGGGGCAGCGAGCAGGGAAAGGCCGTGGAGATGGAAATGAGAGCAGACAGGCAGGTGGGCCATGCTGCTGCCTGATGAATTCTTCTTCTAATCCAGACAAACTGCAGCTCTGTGGACAGTCCCTGCTAAATCACCCAGGAGGAATTACTTACTCAGCAATCAGTCACAGGTTTATAGCACGAAGGTCAGATTTTATGAGGGTCCCCTGGAAATGCATGGGAGAAGCTCAGCATGGCTGTGTGTCACTCCCCTGGCATGGCACCTAGAGCCAGGGCAGGCAGGGTGCTGGGCAGGGGACAGAGCCAGCCAGGGCAGCCTCCCCCTGTCACTTCCTCCCCAAACCCATCTGTAGCCTCCTCACCAAGCTAGGGAATAAAATCAAGAGCCCAAGGGACCTGGGGGCTGAGGCAGAATGAACTGAATGTCCTCGTCAGGAGAAGGAAAGCTGCTCTCTGGGGATTTGGTTTTTGCTTTGCTTTCAGCTGTTCCTTGGTTCCATGGAATCTTCTCAGCACTGACAATGCTCCCATGTAGGAGCACACTGGAATAAGCAGCTCTGTTTTTTCCCTGTCACTCTCCTGGGGCACTGCCTCTCTCTATGGGGACAGGCAGAAGGAACCACTGGCATTTTTTGCTTAGAAAATACTCTCAATGCACAAAGATATGTTCAGGACATGTGGAGGGGCCGCTGCCCCTCGGGCTTGCAGTTGACTGGGCTCATGGAAGGGCCCTGAAGGAAGTGAAGAGGCTGAACCCCACGTGTTCAGCAAGGATTGCCTGGGAAATCTCAGCCTGAGCCTCCCGGGAAGGTTTTCCCCTTGGAGAGAAGCCAGAGGCAGCTTCCCCACGGCCCAGCTGATGCTTGGGAAGCCTGGGCAGGAGCCAGTGATCTGCATACAGGGATTTTCCTTCAAAGCATGAGCAGTCCTTGTACACACAGCTCCCTAAGCCTTCCCACAGTGACAGTTTATGGCAGGATAAAGCCAGGGCAGATAATAACTTGTTTTCCTGGTATTGCACTGTAGATCTTAGTATTGCAGGAAATTAAAAATCGCACCTAGAGGTACCTGATGTTTCCTGGACAGAGGGTCCTTTCTCCTGGCTGCTGCAGGTTGCAGGCTTGGCTGGGGCCCAGAGGGTGAGGGCTCTTCATGAGGACAGGCACCTTTGGGGTCTGCTAGGGGACTCCCCAAGATGGGAAGAACACATGAAGAATGGGATTGCATTTGGTGCTGCACTTACACAAATCAATGTGTGAATCGATGTGACTGGAAGAGATGTGTTGAGGAGCCAGCTGACTGATGTACCATATTAGCAAATCTGAAGGGAAAGGAAAGGGATGGCTGAACCTCAGGAAAAGATGACCTTGATCCACTGCCCTTTAAAGCCACGAAGGCATCTGTTTATGGAAGAGACAGCTGCCATTTTATGTGGGAGCACTTGAGTCACCACGTGCTAAGAGGTGACATTCTGAGCTCTTCCTGCTGCCATGATCGGTGGCTTTAGGCCAGCCCAAAGCCCACTCTCCCCAGGAAGAACCTTGCCCTTGCCCAGAGGGACATTCTTCTCTCCCACTTCCTTGCTGAATGCAGCAGACCCTGGTGGCCATCAGGATGCCTGGTCCATCCCTGGGGAGCTGGGATCCATTCCTATACCCTGGGCAGAGCAGGCAGGAGCCCTGGGCAGGGCTTCCAGACCCCGGCATGGAGCAGTGCTTTGACCTTTGGTCCATCTCTAAGGAAAGCAGCCTTTTACTGATATGCCTTAAAGTGATGTGTGCTCTATCATCTCTTCCCTCTCTCACTCTGTTCCTTGATGCCAGGGTGCTGTTTGAGCTTGCTCCCTCTCTTTGCAATTCCCTCCTTCTATAGCTTTGCTCCTGATTCTCTTCTGCTTCCTGTTTTTCTTCCCTTTTCCATGTCCTGCTGACCCAAATCCTGCTCACCTGCCAGCCAGCCCCACTGGGACTAACTCTGGGGCTGCCCTCTCTAAAGATTTGTTTTCTTGCCTCACACCCAAGCGACAGCAGATGAGAGAGTAGGGTGCTGCCACGAGATTTCTGTGCTTGCTTCCATCAGGGCTTCCTGCAGAGGCTGGGCGATTATCATCTCTGTAAATGACTGAAAGAAGTATAGTGATAAAAGGATTAAGTGAGACGTATTTTATTTTATTTATTTATATCTTGCTGCTCCTCTTCCCATCCCCCTTGACAAGCTGTGGAGCATATTGTGCTGCAGCTGTTCCAGGGAGGAGCAGTGACATGGAGACCTTGGTGCAGAGGGCTCTGGGAGCAGGCAGAGAGCACAGATGGGTGTTTGGGCAGGGGGTGCAAGGGGCTGCAGCAGGAGGGCAACACACCCCACTCTGAAGGGGCTGGGGATGCAGTGAGGCAGCTTGTCTACTTCTCTGTCTCGTAGTCCTTCTTTTCCAGACAGGGGTAAAGAGCCCATGAGAATGCAGTCATGGACCTGGAGCTGTTCAGAGTGAGCGTTTCAGTGAGTTATGAACCAGGAGGACTGACAGAGTGTCTCTGGACAAGAATTGTTGCACAGAAATCCTACAAATTGCTGCTTGCCTGGGGCCCTGAGTGCACAACACAGTGGCACAGCCCCGCTCCCATGAGCAGTGCCTGCCAAGCTGTTCCTGCAGCAGATCCCTGCAGATGCTACTGGAAGCAGCCTATTCCCAGCTGAAGTTTATTTCAGGTCTCCATGTGTGTCTGCTAAATAGCTGCCAACCTACAGACTCCTAGGGACAACTGAGTCCTGTCTGCAACTCACAGAGCCCTGCCTGTGCCTGTGGCCTCACTAATGGCCCTTACAAGGGTTCCCATGCTCAGAAGTCCAGGTGACTTCCAGCCATGCTGGTGGCATTAGAGCTGGATGGGGCTTAAACCGAGACAGAGACTCAGAGTTACATGAAGCAATTTAGCTCAAATGTTCAGCTTTGGGTATTGCACCCCCTCCCAGCTCCTTGGCACAGAGGGAGCAGCACATGATTGCAAACTCTCCTTGGATTGAACCCTAGAGGAACGAAGCTGGAGATTATATTCCTGGCAAAGAGTCCTCTCCAAAGCTCGTTTGTACCAAGGCTGTATCTATTCTAGTAAATGTAACGAGCCAGGATCCCGTCTGGTGCTGCGAGGGTGTGATGTGGTGTGGTTTGTGCTGATACAACCAAACTCTGGCCTCTCCCATGCAGCTCACTGGTGACAGTCCCTGGCTCATGCCATTCCCTGAACTGTGTCCAGGATCCTTTGGGACAGTGCTGGCTGAAGTGGGCCAGGGAAGCATGTCCTGGCTTGGATGGCCATCACAGTGTCTGAAGCTTGGGCTCTGGCCCTGGCTTAGTTACCAATATAGATCTCTCCTGACACAGTCTCACAGGTAGAAGGAGTTTCATGAACCTACTGGTTGGAGCCAGGTACATGGGCTTTGTCTGGAGTGCTCCTCACTGGCAGCACAGGGTTACCACCTATGGAGCAGGAGCAAGGGTGGGGTTGGAAGGGAGCAGGGGAATTTGGCTAGGGAGGGAAGAGCAATTTGTGGCACACTGGGAAGCCTCAGCAAGCAGCAGTGGAGGCAAGAGGACCCTCTCAGTTCCTTTCCCTGTAGTCTCAGTGCTGGCATGATCACACTGCCTGTATCAGCAGGAAGAACTTGGCAGCTGCCACCTCACTGAGTGCTGCATGGAGACAAATCAGCTGCTGTGTTTGTGTGACTAAAGAGACCCAGGAGCACAATCAGTCAGGAAGTGAAACAAAAGGATGGCAGCATTCAGGCCAATACCTTGAGCAGTCCTCGGGACATGGGAGCTCTGCAGGCAGGTGAAGGAGCAGCTAGAACTCTGTGTAATGATGATTCCCCTGAATCCCTGGGACCATGAACTGGCTCTAAAGGGGCAGCACCTGCAAAGTGATATTCCCTCAAGAAGCCCAGTCCCTGAGGTGGCATGGCAGATATTTATTTGCCTGGTAGGCGTGTGGTGGCAGCAGCACCCCTCGATTAGCTCTTGCCATTTGTTCTGCCTCATGCTGCAGCTGCAAAGCAGCTGATGTTCACTGGGCTGTTGGTGCTTCTGGACCTCAGCCTCCATCTCTATGCCCAGAGTTAAAGACCCTCCCTGGGTTTATAGTCAGCAGCAGAGGCTGTAGGTGGGACATGCCCCACCAGCTGTCCCTCTGAGAGGCAGCAGGGTCTCAAGGCCTGGGTCAGTCTGCTGCCTTTGCTGCCTGAGGCCCCACCCACAGGTCTAAGCAGAAGGAACAATTTTGTCTCTTCAAGCAAGGCCTGTGGGAGATGAAGCCACATCAGAAGGCCCTTCCTTGGATTCCGCTGCACCCTTGGAGAATGCAAGGCAGGTGAGCTGGGCAGCCATCACTGGAAGGTCACCTGAGGAATGGACATCTCACAGCCTGACACAACTCTGCCTCAAGTCAGTGATTCCCCTGGGCTGACTCTTGCTATGGTGGCTTCTCCCCACAAATCCCCTCTGGCATTTGCTTTTCCCTGCCTCCTCTGCTCTGCCATCTCTACCTTCCCTTCCACCCTTGCCCACATGAGCAATCCAGCATGGCCCAGTTTAATATTCCACAGATCCTCACATGCTGATAAATGAGAACAAGAGAGGGAAGGGGGGGGATGAGAGCCTGGTGCATGGGGGGGGATATAAAGCCCAGAGCCAGTATTCAGAGCAGCAGAGATAACAATAAGCGAGAATAATAGTCTAACAAGTCGGAAATGTCACACGCGATCGGGTGCCATTAACACAACATGGATCTGAAATATCACATAATTAGTTTTGTGCCTGTTGTTCTGATTTGGAGAGAAAAAATATTAAAGGGAAGAGATTTGGGGGGGCAGAGAGGAAAGTGCCAGCAAAGTGAACTCATAAAAGGGCGAAGCCTACAGCATCTAATGTTTTTGGAATGGTATAATAAAGCTCTATCTCCTTACCCATGTTTGAGGCAGAGATTTTTATCTGGCAGTACGGGATAAAAAGAAATGAGAACTTGAAAAGGGTAGATAAAATTGCGATTGATCTCTCTAGGGCTGCCTTGCCTCCTTTCAGGGAAGCTTGTGGGCCTCATGAATTGCTCCACCACTGAGACACATGATCCCCACCCCTTCCCATGCCACCTCACTAAAAGATGAAAAAACCCTAATGTTTTCAAGACTTTTTTTCCCAATCTTTTTATAACCCAGTGCACAAAGCCCGTGTTTGAAGGCTGTGCAGTGACTCAGGAGCTGTTTCTCCCCTGAGAGCAGGCTAATGCATGGGTGTTTGGGGGACCCCCACTGCTCTGAGGCATGTGAGTGCCTGTGCCTGCAGACAGGCTCGGAATTTCAGGGGCTGGTGTCTGCCACAAGCTGCTGGCAGCAAAGCTGCTGCCTCTGCTGCAGAGCCCACTTTGTGCTGGGGGCATTTTGTCTTTCTGAGGGATAGAGGCACAATCAAAAGAGACAGAAATGCTCAGGTCTCAGTGGGCACTGCTTGGGAATGGTTGTATAAGGACTGGAACATGACTATTCTTTGAGATGGTAGGAAAAGGGAAAATTGCAAATACCACAGGAGACAAACACTGTCAGTCCTTTCCTGCCCTGCAGCCTGTTGGGGCGTGAGGAAAGTAGTGTCCATGCAAAGCTCCTGTGAGTCAACTCTGATTGTGTCAGCTCTACACCTGTTAGGTGTATTAGACTAATTAGACTATGAGGTGACTAGTTAGACTGTTAGGTGACTGTACACACCTCTTTTTTTCTGGAAGGAGCTGCCCCTTTCTGCAGGGCCCTCACCTCAAACACACTCTTGGAGGCAGGAGCCCTTGAAAGAGGGGGTGGGGACTGCACACCAACCCACCCCTCTATCCTAGAATAACTTCAAGGTCAAGTTGGAGTCAGCTTGGAGCAACCTGGTCTAGTGGAAGGTGTCCCTGCCCATGGCAGGGGGGTGGAACAGGATGATCTTTAAGGTCCCTTCCAACCCAAACCATTCCATGATTCTATTAACTCAGCATTTTCATCATCAAGAAGATCATGATAGAGATGAGGATGGATTTCTTATCCATGCTTCATTTTAAGCATTCCCCTTTCAACATGCCTTTTCCAAAAAGCCCTTTAACTCTGGTGCTCACTGGTACATGCACAGCAAACTCGTTACCTCTTCTCTGGGGAGAAAGCTGGAGCTGCTTGTACAGAACCAGGCACAGATTTTGTTATCTCCTCTGGCAGAGGCATCCCCTTCTCCATCCCCTGGCTGTGCGAGGTTGGGGGTGCCTCCTGCTCCTGGAAACAGGGGCTAAACACCCATCAATGCTTTTCCAGGCTGAAGAGCCTTGTGGTGCACAGCAGCCAGAGCTGGTTTTGCCAGCTCATTCCAGGGACTGTATTTTGGAGGGGAGATGGGAAGGGCACGTGCTCCTGCTGCTTGCTCTTGCCCTGTCACTGCAGAGCAGCTTCACGCCCATCCAGGCCTTGGTGTGCCCTTCCCCTGGTCTGTGTGAAGGGAGAGCAGAGATGTGCCAAGCCCAGATCTGAATTACAATGCGTAACCAAGCTGTCGGTCACTCCTTTACCTGCCAATTGCTAATCACTTCTAAACATATTCTGGGAAAGAGGTGCTTTCAGACAAAAGCAACAAGACACGGGTAGCAGTGTGCAGCTCCCATCTCTGGAGGATGCCTGTAGGATTGGGATTCAATTAACTCAGGCCCAGTGGATCCATGGCTTTGCCCTGCCAAGGGCCCGGCAGTGACAGCAGTGTGACAGCAGTGCTGATCTATTGCTGCTGCTCTGGCCAGTCCTGACAGGGGCTGCTGTCACCTCCCCAGCCACAGCTTTGCCCTGGAATGAGGGAATCACAGAGGGCTGCTGGGCTGGAGCGTGGCAGCTCTGTAACACAGCTCCCCTCATTCACACAGCAAGTGAAAAGTATTTCTGCATGTTGTTAACACTGAGCAGAAGTGATAAATATTAGGACTAGCGAAGAAGTGAGTTTTCCTTTTGACAGGGAAGTCTGTGGCATCAGTTCTTCTCTTGACTCCGAAATGGATGTTAAAAATTCTGATGAAGCATATGTTCTTCCAAAATTAAACATTTCATTTCTATTTCAGCCTTTGCAGCTTGCCAGTATTTTTAAAATACAAACCAAATGATCTTGTTTGGAAAAATCATTTTGAACAAGGCATTTTAGACTTCTCAAAATGCTTTGCTTAATTTTTTTAAATGGAAAAGCTATTGAACAGACTATGTGATATTAGTATTTTCTGAGATGTGTTGATTTAAATGAATACAACTATTTTATTTTGCTGGTAAGCAATTGTTGATGAAAAATTTCTGATCTGCTCCAGAAAGATGGACAAGGCCTGTATTATATATTGGTCTCTATCTGGAGAATGAGATGTTAGCTATTGCAAGAAGCAAAGGGAAGCTTTTGTGACCATTACTATCAAAAAATCCCTAAACACACTCCTCTGCATCATATGTCAATGTAAAATATTAAATTTCTTCTAGCAGTTTACAAGGAATTTTATCAGAATGATGCAAGAAAGAAATAGGCTGCAGGATGAGTTTGGGAGTGCTAGTTCTCCCATCCATTTCAGTCTGCTTGAGTTCTCAGCAGACCAGCTCAGCCTGGACTCGTTCAAACAGACCCCTAACACTGTCTGGATTGAAAGACAGGTGGGAACCTCCCATGGAATGGAGAATATGACCCCTTCCCTCTGAATTATTATAACTGGGAAATGAGGGGGCTTTCAGGCAAAGCTACAGGAAAAGGGATGCCAGTTCTGTAGGGTGCGTGTCTGTCCCAGAGAAACCAATACCTGCAGTGCTCCCACCCCACAGCTCAGGGCCCCTCTGTGGGGTGTGTGTCTGTCCCACCCCACAGCTCAGGGCCCCTCTGTGGGGTGTGTGTCTGTCCCACCCCTCGGCTCAGGGCCCCTCTGTGGGGTGTGTGTCTGTCCCACACGATCTGGGCCCCACAGCTCAGGGCCCCTCTGTGGGGTGTGTGTCTGTCCCACACAATCCGGACCCCACAGCTCAGGGCCACTCTGTGGGGTGTGTCTGTCCCACCCCACAGCTCAGGGCCGCTCTGTGGGGTGTGTGCCTGTCCCACCCCACAGCTCAGGGCCGCTCTGTGGGGTGTGTCTGTCCCACCCCACAGCTCAGGGCCGCTCTGTGGGATGTGTGTCTGTCCCACACGATCCGGGCCCCACAGCTCAGGGCCGCTCTGTGGGGTGTGTGTCTGTCCCACACAATCCGGGCCCCTCAGCTCAGGGCCCCTCTGTGGGGTGTGTGTCTGTCCCACCCCACAGCTCAGGGTGCGTTCCCGCCCCACACAATCCGGGCCCCTCAGCTCAGGGCCGCTCTGTGGGGTGTGTGTCTGTCCCACCCCACAGCTCAGGGCCGCTCTGTGGGGTGTGTCTGTCCCACCCCACAGCTCAGGGTGCGTTCTCGCCCCACACAATCCGGGCCCCTCAGCGCTCGGGCCCCTCAGCGCTCCCGCCGCTGCCGCCGCTGCCCCTTCGCCGCAGTGCCCGGCACGGCCGCCAGGGGGCGCCGCGGGCCGCCAGGGGGCGCTGCGCCGCCGGCTCGGCCGCGTCTCCCTCAGGCGGGGATGGCGGGCGGGCCGGGGGCCGAGCAGGGGCCGAGCAGGGGCCGAGCAGGGGCCGAGCAGGGGCCGAGCAGGGGCCGAGCAGGGGCCGAGCAGGCCGATCGCCGCGGCCGATCGGCGGGCCGGGCTCAGCCGGGCAGCAAGCGAGAGGCGGCACAAACTGGGCAGGGGTACCAGGAGCCGCGGGCTGTCCCGGCCCGCAGGGGCTGTGCGGCTTCGGTGCGGCAAAAAACCCGGAGCGGTGGCAGAGAAACGGCGGGGCCGGGCAGCGGCAGCCCCGCTCCCGAACGCGGCCGGGAGAGGCTCCCCTGCGAGGAAAGGGCCCGGGATCCCGGGCTTTCCCCTCAGACACCCGAGCAGAGGGTGAAGGGTCCTGTTTTACTGAGGTCGGGTGTTGAGAAGGCTGCAGTGCAACAGCCGCTTCCACAAGCACAGCTTCGCTCCCGGCAGGAGAAGGCGGCCGCGGACGGAGCGGGCAGCGCTGCCGAGCTCTCCCCACAGTGACCGCAGCCGCTGCCCCTGCGAGGACAGAGAGCGGGAGAGCGAGGAGCTGCCCCCCATCCACTCCCCCGACAGATCTCGGGGTATCTCTGCCCCTCCAAGAGAAAGTCCCCAGCTAACGGAGTAGCCAGCCGCACTCTTCCCGTGGCAACTTTTGTCTCTGTTAAGTACTGGTCGTTATTGTCTCTTAGCAACAAACGGGACAAAATTCCACGAGAGAAAGAAACTCAAGGAAAAATCCTAACCCCTAACAAACATCGATGCACATGTCTACCTAGTGTACAGGCCCCAAGAAACTGGACAGCAAGGCTGAAATCCAGTCAAGATTTCAAGAGGCACGGAAAGGAGCCGGCAGCTGAGTTGTGTTAGGGCCCAAGTTTCAGGTGGCAGCAAAGCCAGCCCAGGTGTAATGTCCCGGGCTCATCCCGGTAACTGCAAACACCTGACACCACCAGGGAGGCTCAGCAGGTGAGCACTGCAGCACCTGGAACTAATAACGAGCCAACGGACCGTGCTGACCGGAGGAGCTGGGGCAGTCTGGGCAGTGGGCAGAGGTGTTGCAAGCAAGGAGGAATTGGGGGAATGATTCTGATGTGTTGCTTCAGCTTTAGAGGAAAGAAACTTCTACAGAAGCCTCAGGAGGAGTATGGCTGTTTGATCATTTGAACGAGAACGGCTCAGGAACTGAAGGTACCCTTTGCTGGGTGTGTTTTGGTGGTGGTTGTGGCTGGAGAAGGGGCTCTCCTGGCCCGTGTTCCTCCCCTCTCTCTCGAGTTGGATTGTGATGATGGATGGAGGACACCAGCCCTGCAGGCAGGGCTGAATTGGTGGATGTGGGCTGCGGGCTGGTGCCTGGGGACAGAGGTTCCCTGGCCTTGGGAAACAGGGAAACACAGGCTCTGCCTGTGCTGTGACTTCAGAGGACATAGACAGCTTCACTGCCCAGGGCAGTAGGCTCTGGGGCTGGCTGCTTCCACAGCTGAGAGCAAACATGTCTGTTTTTCCACGTTTGTGGAAGTTACATTACTAGCTCTTCCCTGGGAAATGGCCTGCAAATTCAAAGAATAAATAGAAGAATACTTGTAAACTTATTCTATCTGGCTTGCAGTCCTTTAAGGGCCACTCCTTCCCCCTGTAGCCATGAGGATTAGAAGCATTCTGTCCCCTTCAGCTGATGCAGAAAGTGAGGGTTAAGTGCAGTGCCGAAGATTCCAGGACCTGAGGATATGCAATTCCCTGAACTCATAAAATCATGACTTGGCAAAACTGTGCTAGCTGCAGAGCTGTTCATGCTCTTAACCTGTACGTTCCCTAAGCCAATTAGGCTGAGTTTCTGGAGAGGGCAATAATGGCTGGGCACACTCCTTTGAACCAATAATGAAGGTGGCTGGAGCAGACGAGTGGCCTGCTAATGAGGGAGTGCTGCCTGCTTGCCGTGCATAGCTAATGACCCTGGCTCCAGCAGCCCATGGCCAGGCAGAACAAGAAATCTATTTCCACCCAGTCCTTTATTACTATCCAGCTGTAGTCAGTGAACAGCTCAGTTTGGTGGGGAGAGGGGATCACAGCGTTGGCTGTTTTGAGGAGAGGTAGTGTGGTTTTTCCTGTGCCAGCCTCAATTCCTCTTTAGGCATTGCTGTTCTTTCCCTTCCCTGCCTTTGCAGTGGTGTTGCTTTAGGGATGGTGTTGGGATGAAATGGGTTATGATACATGCAGCAGGTTGTGGTAGAGAGGAGGAAGGCCAGCACACAGATGTTTTGGGGCTCCAGTTGGGAGATGCCTGCCTGGTTAGTGTCTGTTGCCTCTCCAGCCTCTTCTCAGGGGATGATACCCTTCTGCATTTGGGGAGGGAGCTTGGGAAGCTGGCAAGCCCCCCCTCTGACCCCCCCAAAAAAAGCTTTGTAGTATTTGTGAAACACAGATTTCTGCATGACTGGTCCTTGTCTGTTGAAGCCAGCACCAAGGCTACAGGCAGGCCTGGGCTCCTGTGCCTGGACAGGGTTTGCTGCCTCTCTGCCCTGGGAGAAGTGCCCAGCTCTGGAGCTGGGATGATCTGGTGTGGTGCAGGGGCTGGTACCTGTGTGCCAAAGGCCAGGTGTGCAAGAGGCTGTGTCAGCCTCCCTGGAAGGGCTGGGCTTGCTGGGGGTGAATTTCCTGATGTGTGGTGGCAGGGAGGGTGGGTAGGTGGGCAGGGTACAAAATCTGCTGAAAGAGATTGTTCCTTTCACCAGATTAAACTCTTCTTGTGGAGCTCCTGTACGTCTTCCCTCCTACTTGAAATTATAAATATGTTTTTCCAGTGAGTAAGTGAAAAATTCAAGCTTTCTACTGTAAAGACTCCATCTTCAAACCAAGCCCTGTGATATGTAATGTGGCAGTTGATTTAGTTTCATTGGGCTTCTGTGGTTGGTAAAAATGTATTGAGATGCTTCCAAGATGCCAAAGAAATATAAATGATTGCTGTTAGGCTAATTTATTTCTATTTAGCAGAGAACAAATACATTTTTAAAGGAGCAATGGCAAATTAAAATTCCTATTAAGCAAACTTGCTTACCTAGTACTTAGTAAAAAGTTGGGCTTAGATCCTACAGTCTCTCAAATGCACACACAACCTTATGCAAGTGTGTAGGCCCAAAGAAATCTTAAATCTCTGTAGGATCAAGAGCGTGGATATTAAATGTGAAATAATTAAAAATAGAAAACCCCCACCAAATTAGTCTTTTGCTCTTGGCACTGCTAGTCTGCTCCTTACTCACTGCCCTTGCTTGGAAAATGACAATCGATGAGGTCAGTTTTATTTGTTTGTAGTCAGTGTCAAATCGTTGCCCTCAACACTGGTTTTAGCAGGAGTTTGGTATTGATCCCACCTCTGATCTGCAGCACTGGGCACTGGCAGGCAGAAGGACACAGGCAGTGCCTCTGTGTGTGCTGGGTCTGGTGGGCTGTGCTCTCCCTTGGAAGTGCTCTGGGGATCTGCAGGATGTGATGCTGTGCTCTCAGTTACACCGGGAAGGATGTGGGGTGATGTGCTCCCACCCAGCACAGGTGGGCTCTGCAGCCCAAAGTAGGATTCCCTAATGAAAGGTTATCCTGGAAATTCCTTTCTTGGGCTGCTGGATGAGCACAGTAACCTGTTTCAGCTGCTTCTTGACTTACCTGCTACAGCTGTGCAGCAGCTACAGCTCCTGTTCTGCTCTGTGTAATTCCCACATCCCTGCTGAATGAACTAAAAGGGAGAGGATTTTGATGAGGCCATGGCACAGGTTGCCCAGGGAAGATGTGGCAGCCCCATCCCTGGAAGTGTTTAAGGCCAGGTTAGATGGGGCTTGGAGCCCTGAGGAAGGCCCTGCCTGTGGTAGGACACGTGGAATGATAGGATCTTGAAGGTCTCTTCTAACTCAACCAGTCTGGGATTCTGTCATTCTAATTAGAAGAAGTTGGTCTTGCTTTCCTTCTAGTTTGTACTGTAAATCAAAGCAATTATCTTTCTGCACTCCTGAATTGGAGACTGGCATTTATTTATTTAGTAAGCTACAGTTTTTCACATGTTCTGGTGCAGATACTGGAACTGACATGGTTTGCAGTTCAGTTGTGAGCAGGGCTGCTTCTCGGGATGGATGTCACAGAGGTGGCTCTGCAAGGGACTGGCTGAGGGGTGTTGTGTCACAGATACCCCAGAGGACAGCACAGGTCTGTGCAGGTGTGAGCAGTGCAAAGCTGGAATTCTGCTGGGATTGGCAATCCTGAAGCAGGGAGCACATAGGGAAGTGTTTGAGCAGGGATGTGTGCCTGCTGGTTTGTTGTGAAAGGTGGCTTGAGAAGGTCCTAGGTGATCCCCTTGGTTCCACTGAAAGCTGCACCAGCAGCTGCACATGAGGCCAGGGATGAGCCTCTGGAGGGGCTGGGATTGAACAGGGAGGTTGTGGGGGGAATTTCAGTGGGCTTTGCATGGCCAAAAGTGGTATGGTGTGGTCTGGACCTGCACCCTGAGATTTGTAGCCTGTGGCTGGCAAGAGCTCACTTCTGCTGAGACCTTTTAGGTGATACCTGGCCTAAAACCCAAATGTATAGAGCAGTCTTTATTTCCACTGATTGGCATATGAAATTGTGGGGGCAGTGTGAATAAGTACTCACCTAAACCTGCCATTTATCATCGTGGTCACCAGCAGATTGCTTTTCTCCACATGAGCTTCATCCCTCGCAGGTTTTGGTGCTTGCTGGAGTGTTCCCCCTCCTGCCCCGTTGTGCCTGTCACGCCAGGTGACAGTCTGAGGCCCTGCCCACGGCCTGTGGGGGCTGCTCCCCTAAGATGGGCTCTTCATTAGCACTTGACTTGATGAGGAAGGCCTGGGGGGAGCCAGAGGCAATTCTTGCTGCAGGCACCCACGGTTTTGTGCCTGCTCTGACCATATCTCAGATTTGAGATGGGTAGTGCATGTTCTGGTTGGAAATGACATGTGCTATAATTCCTGTAGCAAAAAATATACTTGTGAATGTGTTCCTCAGAAAAAGTGGTGAGTTCAGATGACGACGGCTTTCAAAAATCCTTCCTCGCTATTTGTACAATGACTTCTATTTATGTGAAAGCACGGCTTCTGTGAGGACCCTAAATTCGAGAGGAGTTTTGTAAAAGGTTTTTTACAGCCAAGAGATGAATTTCTGATAGTCAAAACACTTTGTTTCGGATCTATGAAGAAGTTCGAAATTACTTTTGTGTCCAGGTTTCCCTGGAACTACTCATTTCTCTTGGATATGACAGAGTTGGGGGAAATACTTGGATGCTTTGATACACAAATGTTTTTCGGTTGGGAACAGCCTGAGGTGTTTTTGGGAAGGGAAGCATACTCATTTCAGCAGTCAAGGATTAATATAGCTCTGCCTGCATCCCTCTTCTGTGCCAGCCAGCCACTGCCTTCCAATTCCACAGCAGTGGTCATCCAGGCAAGGAAAAAAAAGACATGTGAAGTGACCCACTGCAGAGTGTAACTACTGAAAGCCAAGGGAATTGGCCCCAGCTTCCCCAGTGTGATTCTTACCTGGCTGCAGGGATGCTGGGTGGCCCCTCATGGCCCTGGTTGGTCCCACTGTACCTTGAATTTCAATGCACTGTGATTGAATGTGATGAAAGTCAAACCAAGAGATGTCTTGATGCACAAGTAACACCTTCCTATGAAAAGGAATCCCTCTTTCTATTTTTAGTGTGCAACTGTGTCATGCAAGTGTCTCTGTGATGCTTTTGTTTTGATAGATCCACTGGGCAAATATACTTCAAAACAGGCTTTTTATCTTCTGTGTCACAGGCAGCTGTTAGCCTCGGTGTGCAGGACAGCAGAGAGAACTCTTGTGGAGAGAGCAGGAGGCTGTTGGTGTCTGTGTCCTTGCCAGGCTGGTGGGGTGGGTTGTTTTCCAGGATGTGAGAGTGGGGTAGGTGTGAGTCATGCCTTGCCCTTGTCATTCCCTTGTTTCCTGAGCCATGCTCACTCATCTTTCTGAGCACAGGATGTGGTTGGCTTTATTTGGAATGTTACAAGCATCCCCATCTGAGTTAATTGACCAAGACAAATTTTGTAAAAAACCTTGACATTAATAATGAGAAATAAGAGCTGGGAGGTAAAACACACACGCTCTAGACAAGCATTAGCAGTAACCCCACCCTTCCAGACTCCTCCTGAGGTGCTATGGCAGAGAGCTTAGGTCAGTTAGTTTTAAAATTAACTTCCAGTCCTCAAGGCAGCCTTTAAATAGAGTATTTGAGCTGTGACTATTGCTAGCCTTTTTAGGCTGTATAAGGGAGAGGTGGAAGAGCATAAACCCAGAGAAATCCATAACTGCTGGTGACTGCTCTAATGACCCATCCTGGGCAGAGCCTTCATCTCAACCCCCCGGGCCCTGCAAGCTGAGCTGAGGTGCACTAGCTGCCAGCAGGAATACTCCTCTCTTCCAAGGGAGAGTCTCCACATGCTGTTGGGCTGCCCTTTGCAGCTCAGACCCATCAAGGCCTTGCCGTGATAATGCAATCCAAGTGGATGTTGTTCCTGCATCTCCCACCCTGGGCAGGAGTGTGCTGATGCAGCTGTTGTGCAGAAGGCTTGGCCTTGTGTGTGTGTGTGTGTAGGGACCAACTGATCTGCTGTGGGTACCAAACATGCACTGAGAAGCTGCATCAGTCCATCTGAGAGGTGCAGAGCTGTTCCCTTCTCTTGGAACAGTGAGCTAAGTCCAGGAGATACACAGGTTTCTTGCCTGAGATAATTTTAAGGTGGAAAAAATCCTCAGGTATAAAGGGAAAAAACCGAAGTACTAGATACTCTGAATGCCTGGAAAACAAGTGAGGCTCCTGAAAAAACACCTGTGTCTTGGCTGGGGCAGTGATGGGACAGTCTAAGCTGCAGGGACTCAGTGTCCTGTGTCAAAGCATGGCAGCATTCATCTGCCTCTTCACCTTCTCTTCCCTGTCCATGGGGAGGAGTCTCCAACAGGACTGTGGCTGCTGTGCCCCAAAGTCTTACATCTCTCCAAGGAAGCAAAGCTATCCCTGTTCGGGCTTCCAGACCTAGCTAGGAATTTGTGGTGAAAAGATACTCCCGAGGCTATCAGGACACAGCAAAAGGAACATCTTCATTTGCTTCTGAAAGCAGTCAGAAGCTCAGTGCTTAGGATGGCTGCAGCCCGGAGTCCCGGCGCTGTCCTGGCTCCTCTCGGGACGCTGTGCTCCCTCGCCCGCCGCCGGTACCGTGGCCTTGCAGGCGATCCATCAGCCGGCGTCTGTGCCGGAGTGGCAGGGCTGCAGCCGCACATCTGATCGATACCGCCCAACCTTGACACGGAATCAGTCACTCGTGGCCAGCTCATTACTGCTGCCGAGCCGCTCGCCTGCAGCAGCCCCTTAATAGCCCTGCTCGGCTGCTGCCGAGGCACAGCAAAAGTGTTCGGCTGTCTTATTTACATGCAGCATTTCACCAGTCCCTCCTTGCCTTGCTCGCAGCTTGCCATCTGCTCCGGAGCCTCGGAGGAGACAGAGGTTGCAGAGTGGGGACAAGAGCCATAGCGCCTGTGCTTTGTCTCTATGGTGACTGAGTGCTCTCCCTTGTGGAGGCTGGGGGGGCTGGTCCCAGGCCTGCCCATTTTAGGCCTTCTCTGCTAAAAACCTTTCTTTATGCACAAGATTTTGGTGGTGTGCTTGGCTTTTATTCTGGCTTTGAAGCTGATTTTAGTTACAGCTGTTTTAATCTGCTGTGTGTTTCTTGTCACTGTGTTTGCACTCTCCAAGGGGTGGCAAAGGCTTAGGATACTCTTCCTAGACAGCAGCTTTAAAATAGCAATTTATTATTTATAAATTAGGGGATGGATGAGGTCTGGGAGTCGAGTTCGTGTGAGTCTATTAGCTGGGCAGGTTGTGCCCTGTGTCACTGCGAAGATGCTTTCCTCTATAGCAGCAGCAAAGTCTTAGACTTGACTCCTGACCTTGGTCATGAGCCATTAATGATCTCTGAAGGAAGAAATGCACTGACACATGCACTTTGGGGGATATTTGGTACATCTGCTAGCATGCCATTGATTTCCATGAGCAAGCTCACGAGGACAGGTTTCTTTTAAAGTAGCTTTTACTTAAACTGGAGTCCGATTCTTAAACAGGAGATCCCCTGATTTTCATAAGAAACAATTTCACCCTGGGGAGTAAGGGTGTGGAGGGTGGCAAGAAATGATATGTGTGTGCAGCAGCAGGGCTGGAGAAGCAGCTGGACCTGTTGGTTGTGGGGCAGTATCAAGGACCTCTTCTCCTCTTCCTCCTCATGCAGTCTCTTACAAGGCAATGTCAGGGGCCAAGGCAGCTGGGGCAGAAAACCCAGGCAGAGCAGGATGGGTGTGTTTGCTGCTTTGCTGGCTGTTGGGGTAGTTGTGATGCTCACTTGTGGTATGGGAACCCCAATCTCTGGCACTGCAGTGGCACAGAACCGAGGTTCAGCCCTGCCCTCAAACTCCCTACATGAGCACTCAGGGTCAGACCAATCTATGTGCCATGGCTGCCAAATAAAGTTGAGGTTTTCATGACTCTTAACTAGTTCACTGAACTACTTCAAGTGATTATTCTGTTTCTTTCTTGATTAGGGAAAAATCTTTAAATACATGAGACTATTCTTAGATGTTTGGGGAGGAACCAACAGTGCTGTAGAGTGAGTTGTGTTAAAGGTATCTTTATCTGGAATGAAGACAGGAAGGCTTGCTCCAGGAAGCTTATGGGCAAGGAATGCTTTCTAATCTTGTGTTTAGAACCACTATCTTAGGGCCTCTGTTTATTTTTGGTGGTGAGAAAGAAATGGGTGGGTTAATTGCCTTCTTGCAGAATGTTGTGGTTTAACCCCAGCCAGCAAGCAACCAGTGCAAGCAGGGTTTTGAGTACTGAGGTTCCTGGCCAATGGTTTAATGCCAGGGAGAGAGAGGCCCTTTGCCCAGATCTTGGTGGGAATTGGAAATTGGAGAAGGCTGGCAGCTAAATGCTTTCCTTCTTGTCAGGGTCTGTGGTCAAGCAGCTGGCAGACTTTGGGAGCTTGATCTTCATAAAGGATTAGGAGCAGATTTCTCTCTTATGGTGGGGGACAGCCCTTGCCATCAGCATGTCTGCACTGCACTCTGTGCACACCAGGGACAGGAGGTACCTGACTCGGTGAAATGAGGTTTTCATTCTCCATGTGGGGGTAGAGACCATGCTCCTGAGAAACCTGGGTCTCTTGGCACATCAGGCATACTGCCAGAGAATCCTCTGGGGATCACTGCTTGTCCTGTACAAAGACCAGGCTGGTGCAGGTGCAGAGGCCATGCTTACCCAGCCCTCTCCACAGACCCTTGGAGCTGTGAGTGCTCCTGCCAAGGGAGAGGCTGCAGTGGGAAGCTGTACTTGTGTTAGTTTTACAGGATTACAGAGAGGATTATGGAGGGGAGTCTCTGCTGAAATCACAGGAGCACTCCAGGCAGCATTTGTGCTTCCTGCCAGGGCAGTCATTGAGGAATGAGGCGGTCGCAGGAGATGTGGCTGAACACAGTGCCCTGAGCCTGCCTTGGACCTCTTTCCTTACCTGTCTGCCCTGCCCTGAAGGACTCTCTCTCACATCAGTTGTTAATGAAGGAGAGTTTTGTGTTTCAGAGTAAGATTTGTAGGCCTCTGTTTCCCCTCTTGCTTTCAAGAGCTGGATATATGGTTTCACAGGCAAGGACTTTGTGCTGGCTTCTTTTGTGTACAAATGTAGCTCCAGAGACTTGGAGGACAAAGGCAGCCTGCAGTGGCTTTGCAAACCAACTTCTATGCAGCAAAGACTGTCTGCAGTGCAACCAAAGCTATTTATTGTGTTTCTTTCCAAAAAGTTTCCCCATCCAAGTTTGAATTAGACAGCTGATTAATTTTTTTTTATGTGGGAAAGTTGGAGCTTCTCTGTGGGGTGAAGTAAAAATAGATCCTTTTGACTTGTTGCATCTTGCATAATTTCCTGGAACTTGTTCCCCTTGGAAGAGTTGTTGGGTAAATAAAACACCCCTCCATGGTTGGCTGAATAGCAAGAAGGTGGAAGGGCTGGGCTGGGTGAAGAGAAGAGCAGGCTAACAAATCCCCTTGCTTCCCTGGAGACCAGCTGAAGGTTGGCATGTTCTGGGAATGCCAACAACCTCGTTGGTGGGCTGCAATGGGTGGAGGAGGTTGGAATATATATATATATATATATATATATATTTTACTTTTTTATTCCAGTCAGAATTTAAACCAGGTTATTAGGCTTCTAATCATGGTGTCAACAGCTGGATTGGTCCATCCTTACCTGCAGGCTGGGCACTCTGGATCAAGTGGGGCTGCACCAGCACAGACAACACAGCAGTGGGATAAAGAGCTCCTCCTCTGCCTGAGGCTGGGAGGTCCCTGCAGCCCTGGGAGCACAGGGTGATCCATGACATCAAGGTCTAAGCAGCTGCCTCGTCCATCTCCTCCTCAGCCAGACCTCAGCTCCCTCTGCTGCAGTAATCCAGATGCAATCAATCTGGCACTTTCAAATATTTATGAATCATTGATGGATTTTTTTTGAAGTTTGAAGTTGTAGCTTTCATGGAATTTGGTTTGATTAGCTGGAAAGTCAATATTTTCACTGCGCCGTGGCTGAGCAGCATTAATTCCAGCCCAGGCAGCAGCAGTAACAGCACTGCAGTGCTAATGGCTCTCTGCCTGTCCTGGCTGGTGTTTGGGTAGTCTGGGATGAGCTTGGAGCATGTGGAGGAGCCTCAGAGAGGTGATAATAAAGCAGTACAGCTCATGGTGAAAATTGGCAGAGGCAGGTAAAGAAAAGGTCTGTAGCAATGTTTGGGAGTCTGCAGGGTAAGGTATTGAGGCTGCCTTTCTTCATAAGTCATCTGTTCCAACACATCCAAACAAGGTGGATTGCTTTGTACCACAGCTCCCATTAACTTGTCGTAAAAGGATAAGGCACCTTCAGCAGAGTGAATCAGAACCTCATGGGACCAGACCTTTATTCTTTTTAGCTGATGCAAATAGGAATTTGATAGGTGAGCCAAGTTTTCCTTGTCTTTACAGATGAAGGAGTGAAACCATAGGAGAATTGTTTGAGCTCAGCAGAGGCACAGACACCATATCTTTCTGTCACTTCATGTCATGATAGTCATTGCTTGCACAGGAGAGCCCACCTCTCCCTTCCACGTCTCTAATACCTGTCCTGTTCAGAGTAACCTGTTCCAATCCTGTTCCAAAGGAACCCAACAGCTCCCATGCTAATTTGATACGGCTGAACAGGCTGACTGAGAATTTATAAGCTCTTCACTATTAGCGTGGGCTGCAGACAGAGCTTCCTGTGCTCTGAGGATGCCTGAGATATTTGAGTTGTGCATGACAGTGAACGTGTCTGCATCTGTCAGGGTCTGGATATTTCAGTGTCATCCCAGGGGTTAAGTGCCTGCAGTGGAAAGTCATGTTCTAGGATATTTCCTTTAAATCCATGTCACGGTGCATTTCTGTCACGCCAGGTCGCACAAAGAAACCCAGTGGTTTGCAGGAGGAAACGTCTGATAACCTGTGCTCCCTGGGCAGCAACAGCTCAGCAGAGGCTGAGGAGGTTCTGCTGCTTATGGATGGGATCAGCCCTCGGGATCCTGTGGCACTCTGCAGTGTTCCATGCTGATTCCATCCGGGAGGCAGCCTTGCCTCTGCTGCTGAGGCCACAGGGACATGAGGGCCAAGGCCTGGGGTCAGATTTCTCCTGGATCTCTGGATCAGGACCTGGGAATCAGCTGACCAGCCTGTGTGGAAATGGGATTACAGAGCACTCAGGGTGCAGAGCATATTTCGGATAGAGCTCCTTACACGCTGCATGGCTGTCAGATTGCTGTGGTCTTGCTGAGAGGTGGCAAAAGGCATGAATAGCTGTGGCTGCACCACTCTTCTCAGGCAGGAATGAGCTGTCATGCTGGTGTTAATAGTGTGGATCACAGGTGCTCTGACGTGGAGCTTAATGGTAGCAAGGGATGTGAGGAAGCCAAGAACTGAACTGACTGTGCCAGTGGCACACTAACCCTGCCTTCCAGTGCTCAGGGCCATTTTTGAGGTGGAATTTGCATAGCCTGTATCTTCCATTCAGTTCCCAGCTGATCTTGTGTAAATTCCAGGGCACCCTGGTGGTGTTGGCATCTGTGAGAATGACAGGAGCGATGACAATCCTGCTTTAAACTTCACAGGCTTTTTGGCAATGCTAATGATGCCCAGTTTCTTCTGAAGGATAAAATGCAATGGTGGGCTGTGGTGCCTCACAAGCCTGTGCCAAGTGCTGTGAGCCTTCAGTCTGAAGGAGAGTGTACAGATGTGTACATGCACAGCCCATCCTTCAGGAGAGAAACCACAGTCAGAACCAGTGGGAGAGATGGCAGATCCTCACAGATTGATGCTGATCATGTGGGTGCTAATGCCTTGCTTTTACAGCTTGATCTTGTTGCTGTCTTTTGTGGTGGGTAATAAATAAAAGCCCCTTCATCCACTTTGTCTCTTCTTTGGACCCTTCTTTACATTTGGTCAAGTTCCTGACGCATGGGTTGTCTTGACCCTCATCAGGAAAAGACCTGCCTTGGGGTGACCCCAAGTCTCACTGTAATTTCTGCTGCCATGTTTTATTTCAGACTTCATTTTGGAGGGGTAAGACTGCATTCAGTCATGCTCCACAGGGTGCTAAAAGCCTGTGGTCTGGGTGATGCTCCAGTGGAGAGGGTTTTGCCAGCTGACTGGGTACGTCTGAACCTGAAGTGCCTTCCCTGACCTCATTCTTCTGCTTTCATTTCAAGTGTTTGCCTCCCATTCTGGGTTCTTGGAGTGCGTGGCAAAATGTGTCCCTGGGTGATGTGCATGTGGGGAGCGTGGTACAAGGGTTCCCTCTGTTACATGTGAGGGAAGGGTCTCTGTACCAAGGCAGCTGTGGGGGGCAATGCCATCGAGTCCTCTGCCATAGCTGTGGGATCATGTTCCCATTAGTCACCTCCACAGGAGCCAGATCAATCCCCTGCTACTCTGCAGTCTTCCCTGCAATTGCTGCCAAAGGGAAAGAAATGTCACTTATTTGGAAACTCTGCTTTCTTATTCTGGCAGTGAATGAACTTAACCTGGAACATCAGAATTCCCAGGGCTGCAAGGTCCACTTCCCCACCAGCTCACACTGAGATAAAGCAAGCGTGCAGCCAAAGGGAAAGCCCAAGGATCATGTGGAGAATGGCTGCAAGTGTCTCTTCCCTTCAGGCTAAAAATGTAGCTCATTGCAGGGGCTTGGCCACGGTTTTCCATAAAAAGACCACCTCTGGAAATGCTGGCTCATTATTCCCGTGGGGCAGTTGTGCTTGGCTTGCTTCCACTGGCAGCCCCAGCTGGAGATGGGAAGTTCTTGACTTGCAGAGTCTGTGGGTTACAATGGTGTGAACTGTCCCAGGGAAAGAGGAAGGACACCTGCCAGCAGAATTGGGTGCAGCTGGTTATGGGGAGGGCTGGGGCAGGCAGTTGGGACAACTTTATCAAACTCGTATGGCACGCACAGCGGCCGGATGCAGCCTGTGCTTGGCTGTCATGGTGAGCACGATGTGCTGCTGGCACAGCAACGCCTTCCCTGCTGAAAGCAGCTCTCACAAGAGGCACTCAGTGTGCCAGTTGCAAGGAGGTGACAGTGATGCAGGAGATAAAGAGCAGCCTGGGAGTGGGAATGCGTGTTTTCTGATCCTGTTCTGGGCCTTTGAGCTTGGTACCGATTGTGTTTGCAAGCTGCTAGGGAAGGGATCCCTGATGCCTGCCTAGTGCAACATGCCTTGAACCCTACTTGGTACTGTCATAGGGTTAAGAGCAAGAGGGCCCAGTTCCTTACAGCATCAGTAACCCTTGATATGCAAGGGTAGTGAAGCAAGACCCTGAAAACTTGTTCATTCTATTTGGACACTTGTTCTTGGACAGCTGATTATTCTTGCTGGAGAGAAAAACCTGGGCCTTGTATCTGCCCTGGAAAAAAGAGGATGATTTCTTGAGATACCAACATTTTCTAACATTTTCCTGTCTTCCAAAAGAACCTGCAGTTCCTCCCAGCTCCATGCTACCTGTGAATTTAATGAGTTTCCTTTTTGCTCCTTCATCCAGCTCAGTAGCAAAAGCTCTGAAGAAGGCAGGTGTGTGACAGGTTCCTACAAAATCCTGTTTGTCAATATGCTTTGCCTTTGTAGCCGAGGAGAGTGCTGATATCTGCTCTTTACACATGGCTCTCTGAGCAGTTTTGTGCCTGCCCTGTCACTGTTTCTCTTAAGACCACATTCCCCTGGCTGATGGGAGTGGCAGCCTGGGCACTGTCAGAAGCTTTACTGGAGTGGAGGTGTCTGACAGGGAGTGCTGTGCCCAAAGCCTGTTAGGCTCTTGCAGGAGGGAGATAGATGGGAGCGATGTGATTTGCTCTTGACAAATCCATATTGGCTGCAACTCATCTCCTTCTTATTGCATTGATTTTTGGAGGGCTTGGAATTGGGTCTTTGAAGAAACAGGGCAGTGTGTGTGAAAGTGCAGGAGCTTCCTCTCTGCAGTACAGCGTTGTGTTGTTGGCCACTGCTCTTGAAGTCTTTCCTGTACCCCAGATGGCATTTTGCTCCTCAGCACCCCTGTGGTGATGGGGTGGGTGGTTGTCTGTGTCTCTCCTGGTGGTGTTTTGTCACACCCTAGTAGCTTGATGGCACAGTGACCATGGCTGTGGCCCTGCCACAGGCTTCAGGGGACTTGCTTTTCTTTTTTCCTTTGGAAGAGTGGTCTGGGATTCAGTCTCCTCTTGCTCACAGCATGCCTGGTTGTCTGCTGGGGAGCACCAACAGTGTTCAACACCCAGACCAGCCCACCTACAACCTTGCTTGGATTGCTAACCAGCTGTGCCAAGTGGAAGGTGAGCTTGTTTGAGCTGCTGTAGCAGCAGTTCCTTTCTCCTGTGTTAAAGATGCTGCTTCTCCCTCTCCCTCCTGAAGGGGCTTGGCTATGGAAAGGCAGGATGAGGCATGATTTCCTTCATCCTTTTTGTTCCCATCAAAGCCCTTGCAGTGCCAGAACGTGGCTCCTGACAATGCCAGCAGCAATGGCAGCACCAATTCCTGTCCATTTGGAGGGAACTCTAGCAGACAGGTTATTTATTTACTCCTCTGTGGCTGCTGTGGGATTGTATGCATGGTGCTGGGTGAGATTCCCATGGAGGGGATCTGCTGAAGGCTTGGGGGGCTGAACCTAAAGCCTGTTGCTGGCTCAGGCCTGCTGTAGGGAGGGCCTGGGGACACTTGTAGATGTTAAAGCTGATGAGTGTGACCTGGTGGTGGCTGTGCTTTAGCAATCCTGGCCTCTCCAGGTCACAAAGCTGCAGAGGGCTGCACAAAGCTAGCTTTGTTATGGGGGTGATGACAGCAGGAGGAGTGCTGGCAGGCAGTGGGGCCCATCTCTGAGACCTGGAAGTGACTAGGTCCAGGGGCACGTGGACAGAGGAGAAGCTCATTCCTTTGTTCTTTCAAGTCTCAGAAATGCAGCTGAATCTGGGGCAAAACATCTGGGCCGTGCTTGCTTTGTTTATGCTTCTTCCTACCCATATCTCTGATCAGAAGCAAATTGTGCACTTGGGTAGAGGTTTAAGATATGTCTTCACACAGGTAGGACCAGTGGTTCGGATTCCCCTGGAGATGGCTGAGGTGACCTGGTAGACTTGCCCTGCAATGGTAATGTCAGCAGCCTCAGGGTCACTGAAGCTTCCTGCTCGTCCCCCATGGGGTGAGTTTGTGGGCTGGGTCCCTGGGGTTCCTTGGCTGACACACTCTTGGCTTCCCTCTCCTCCTTAGCCACTGGAGAATGAGCAGAAATTGTGCAGCTTCCAGCCACCGGGGAAGGAAAGCACTGGAATACTTAAAAAGCAATTAATGTTTGCCACCACAGATCTAGCAGTGCATTGCTCTTTCCAGTCGTATTCCCTGCCTCTGGCCCCCTCACCACCTGCTGCATTTTGTGGGTTTTCTTTTATCAGTTGCTTTTCATTTTCACTTGAGCTGTCAGTGAGAGCTGAAGTTCAGATTAAGTTGCAGCTGAGATGTGCTTTGCTGGGGATTATGGAGCTGGCTGTGTGTGTAGCTGCCAGGTAGGGCAGGAAAAACAAAGCTTTTTAGCAGGCTCTGAGCAGACAGAAACCTCTGCTTTCCAGGGCTGAAAATGGTGCCCCCAGGCTCCAGTCTGCACTGGTAAAACCAGTACCACTTCCTTTATGGAACTGGTTGATTCAGTCTGAGTAGGACAATTGGTCTGTGCTGACCTCCTTGGTGAACTGGAGCCTCTCTCTGGCAAGCCCAGAGAGCTGCCAGCAGTGGTGAAGGCTTAGGCAGCACCTGGAGAAGAGCAAAGTGCTCCCATTGATGCAATTTGGTCTGATGCAGGTTGTAGGTGGAGTGGAGAGAAAAACTGAGGCTTTGACATATATCTCAGCTTTTTTTTTTGTGTGTGTTTTTTTTTTTGTGAGTTCAATTTCTGTAATTCTGCAGGAAGCTCCCTAGCTGTGTCTGTTGAGAAGATGAGGCATAAAATGCAACTGCCACGATCTAGGAGGGCCAGAATGGGCCAGAGCCATCCACGGAGAAAAGGGTAGCTTGGACTCCAGCAAATGGACTTGTAGTGCTGGTCTGAATTCATGGGCTGTACTGAGTTAAAATAACCAACACTGAGTGGCTGTTTTTTTCAAAATGTTAAAAATGTCCCAGATTCTTCATAAATCCCAGGGATGCAACCACAGTTGCCTAGCACAAGTGTGGATGACTGTCCTCCCTCAGAGCCCTGGTGGGAGCTGCAATATTTGTGCCGAGTTGATATTTTAAGGACCCTTCCAGAGCAAATTGCCTGAATCTGTTGTTTAGCAGCTGGGCTGACCCAGTGTGAGATGCAGAGCAGTGGTTCAGGGTGCTCCTGCTGGTGACAGGGGGGGTGAACTGACCTCATTCATTGCTCTCATAGGGCAGGAACTCCACTCCATGAACTTGCATGTGGCTGGTGCTACATATTTTGAGCAGACTGCCTTGTTTCCCAAAGAGTACTACAGAGTTGTGAGAGCTTTGCAGGCCCAGCTCTCAGGTTGGCAAAGGCATCCCACTGTGCCCATCTCTGGGGCTCACTGGGCTGCAGCGTGGTCATTCCACAGCCCTGGGGTTTATGTTGCTGCTGTATGACAGGAGCACAGTGATGCTCTGCCTCAACTCTGCCCCTCATTTATGACGTGTCATTGTTGCCAGGTGCCACTGGCATCCTCTCCTTTTGAGCCCTTGGATGATGGAAGCCTGATTTCAGTCCTGCCACCTCCAGGCCTTTCTTTCCTTGCTGCTCTGTTTTCCCTGAGTCTCTCCAGGAGAAATTCACAAAAGAAGCCTGCTGTTGCTGGAAGGACTGCCATTTTCAGAGCTGTAATCTCCCACCTGCCCTGAGCTCCAAGTGTCACAGGCACAGCCTTGCTTGCTGGGATTCACTTGGCAGGAGTGCTGCACAGCTTAGCAGTGGCCAAGGTGATCTCTGAAAGCATCTGTGTGTTGTTGAGATAGCACTTATCTGGTGAGGGAGAGTGAAGGAGCGAGCAGGCCTGACCTCCAGAGCACAAATGAGACTAAAACGTCATAACTGAATCTCTCAGATGATCTCTCAGATCTCCTTCCACCTACAGAAACACGCAAAAAGCCAGTAAATATGATAGCCAGCTGCTGCAAGATGGTTGTGCTAGTGGGGAGCAGTGTGAGGTAGCGTGGTGCCTGCAGCCACAAAGGATGCTGTAAATTGGGTCCTGTGTGGTGATGAGCCACTGTCACAACATATGGCAGCCAGCGTGGGCTGTGAAGTCTGAGCCATTTGGGGTGCCTGCTGCCACCCCAAATGGCTCACAGCCATCTGCTGGGACTGCTCCCACCTCCTTGCTGGAGGCATGGCCTGAGCCTGTTCCCTGCTTGGAGCCTTTTAGAACAGCTGCATCCTTCCCTTGGAAGGGTTTGGAAAGCTGGAGGCCCGAATGTTTCATGTCGACAGCATGTCCACGTATCCCTGTGCTGGAGATGTAGCTGATGCTTCCTGCCCTCCTTAGCTGTGTGCTCCCTCCTGGAAGGGGTTGGGGTGCTACAAGTCCTGAGGGTTCATCTCCAGTCTGAAATTCCTCAAACAAGGCACAACAGTGAAAGTTTGTTTAAAATTCCCTGCTATCTAATCTCCCCAGATGCTGGTGAGATAACAACGTGTTTTGCGGGGTTACTCAGCAACGAGAAAATATTTGGGTCAAGTTGAGCTGTTTACATTCATCTTGGTTTATCCATCTTGTAGGGAATGAAACAAGTTTCTTATTAAGTTTTCCCCTCTTCATTTTATTTTTATCTTGGTGCTTTGTATAAAAAGTATTCCATGTGAATCATGGATATTATGATTCCAGTCATGATGGAGGCCTTGTGACATCTCTCTGCTGTGGTGGTGGTACACGAGGGATGAGTAAGCTGTGCTCAGTGCAGTGAGACCCAGCCTGGTGTGCATCTCTTGCATTTCCTTGGCCTCCTGGCTTTGAATGGAGAAGCCCCAGACTGTGAACCTGTGTTGGAAATAGGAGTACATTTATCTCCTGTCTTCTAATGAGGTGCCCAGCGCCCCAGGGTTTCACACGTGGTTCTCCAGTCTGTCTGTAAAAATGCTCTTGAGGGACCAGACCCGTTCTTTACACTCATATTATGTTTTCATGGACTCTTCACTTTCTGATTCAAAGTGAAGGTTCAAATAACAAAATGTCTTTCAGAAGTCAGTTTCCGATTTTTTGTGATTACAAAGTCCTGAAAAAGAGACTTACTAAAGGATTGCTTATGCTGGGCCTGATCTTATGGAAGGCTTAGTTTTCTATGGGGATCCTAAAAACCATAATTTGACTGAAGATTGTCCCATAGCCTTAGAAGAAATATCCTATGCCTGTTCCAATATATTGGCTTCTCTGATTTGTGCTCCTGGGGCTCTGCTGGTCTCATTGAATTAAAGTGATGGAGGCTGTAAAACTAGAAATGAAACCATCACTGAAGGAGCTCATCCTGTCTCTGAGTGCTCTGTGCTTACCAGCCTGCTTGGGAAGCTGCCCCTCCCTTTGGGCTTCCTTGGCAGTGTTGCCATTGGAAAGGATGGAGAAAAAGCCTCCAAAAACCAAGCTGGAAACAGATGATGCTGCACCATCTCCAAGGAAGTGCCAGGCCTGGCTGAATGATCTGAGGGCATTATGTGTCATTTAGGTCAAGGGTGTTATCCTGACACCCAGGGGCCTGTCCTATGCACGGAGCTCCAGGTGTTGCCACAGGGTTCTGGGTAAGGGGTGGCTGGCTGCTTCAGGAATACCTGGGACTGCCATGGGAGGTAAGTGTGTCACATGCACATAAATGGGAAGTAGGTCAGCAGTGGGGAGCAGGTCTTTGTGTGGGCATTAATGTGTTTGTGTGACTGAGGGAATGAAAAAAAAACAACAAACAAAAAAACAACCCAACAAAAACCAAAACTGTGTTTTATCCTTTCCTTCCCAATGTGTGCTGTGAAGGGAAGAAGGGGTCTTCAGGGACAGCAGGACAGATCCTTCTCTGGAACAATTCTTTGTAGCTCTGTTGATTTAGTTGGCATTTCACTGATTAATACTAGTTGAGAATCCAGGCTGGAGTGTTTTGTATGCTTGTAAATAATTGAACGCCATGTGAATACAATGATGTAAGGGAGGATGGGAATAGAGCAGAGACACTGAGAAATTTCAGATTTTTTGCAATGAGGCTTTTATGTGGAAACACTTTGGCATCTTGGCTGTGAGGCACTATGGTCGAGTGTGAGGGTTTTTTCATCGTAATTATAAGGACTAGAGCTGGAGAGCTGTTGAAAATGTGAAAAATGGCAAGCACTTGTCAGATGGGGAGAGGGAGGCTGCTGCCAGCTGTTTCCCCCTCCCTCTGCCTGACTAGGTTTGATAAATATGCATTATTTTTTAATACTAAAAATGAGTCCTAGTTCTGGCAAGGTGCTAAGTTGAGAAACCTGGAGATTAAAGCCCTCGTTATCCAGGGTGAAGCAGCAACAACACAAGCCTCCTGTGTGTGCTGAGGGACCAAGGTAATGCACATCTGCTTTGGTGGAGGCCAAGAGATGCTGCTTGTGGTGATGGTGTTTTGTGGTGTGGGCTGCAGGCTCCTTTTACACACTGGCCGCCAAATCCCTGCCCATAAAAATGTCTTTTGACAGCTGGGGTTGGTGGGAGCTGATGTTGACCTGTCCCTCCTCATGGTCTGGGAGCAGTTCCCAAATTCATGCCTCTCCTGTTTGCCCACATAACGTGGCTGTGACAGCCCCAGCCCCTGCTCCCAGGGAGATGTGAGGTTAGGAAATTAATTGATCTGTTTAAACCCATCTGCATGTGTGATTTAGGGACAAGACAGGAGCCAAGGCAGTGGCCTGGGAGCTGGTGGCTGCCCTTGGCTGTGATGCAGGCACTCCAGGGAGCCTGCATGAAGGCTGCTGATATGTGGATGTGTGCTTCAAAGCCTGGAGGCTTCCCAGGAGCTCCCACGGGAGGAGGAGGTGAAGCTGTGAGGACTGGAAGTGGGCCTGCAGATTTCTAGAGCTGTGGCTTCTGCATGGTCTGGTCACCCAGCAAAGAGGGGTGGGGTCTGCCTTGGATCTCCTCACAAAGCGGGAAGAGGAAAATGTGGGTATTTGGAGAGAGTTATTCTTTCTAAAGATTAATGGCTAAGTTCCAGAAAGACTCAGGTTTGGTTAGAGCCTGTGGGCTTGTCTTTTTGCCCACAGCAGAGTAGAAATTATTGTCCCTGATTTCTCATTCCCTCCAGGGCTGGGGCAGCTGTGCAGCAGCACAAGGCAGGAGCTGGCTCTGCCTGTTTGCAGGACCTGCTGCTGCCATTTCATGTGGCACCCTGCTCTGGCTGTTGGTGAATTTCTATGCTCACTCTCTTGGGGAGGCTTTATATTCTTCTTTTCTTTGTCACTGTCACTGTCTGGAACTTGAAATAAAAGTCAGTTGATAACAAATGAGGGGTTTGTGCTGGGGGTGGGGCCATGTAAGAGTTGTGACAGATGCCCTTCATTTCTTGGGCAATGGGCACAGCTCAATGCCATTATCCATTTTTATCCAGAGCTTGGAGTTTTGTCAATGTAGTAGTTATCAGTTACCTATTCATTACATTACAAATCCCTTCCTGCTGCAAGCTCTCTGCTCTGCTGGTCTCTGGGTTGGCACAGCCTGCACAGACTGGCCCCCCTGCTGCCTCCAGCCCTTGCCCAGGAGGTGCCAGGTAGGAACGGAGTAGCACAGAGTGGTGAAGTCAAGATTAAGATGTGCTGGGTGACAGACCCTGAAATCCCACGGATGGTCACCTTGGGATAGTGGTGCAGAAGGGATGGTGCTCTGAGGGCAGACTGCAGAGCCCGGGTGAAATCCCAATGTTGCTATGCTCGTGCTTGCATGTTTTAGTTTTAGGAATTTTATTTTCAAGCACAGTCTTGATGCACAAAGTCATGTTCTGTAAACTACCAAAGGTCCCACATCTGTTCCCAGAGGAAAAGCTTCAGTGATAGTCTCTGGAAAACGACCAGTAGTTCCCAAGAGTCCCACCTCTGGGGTGAGCACATCTGTAAAATGTACAAAAAGAGTCAAAAAAATAAAAGAGGAGTCTCTTGCTTGCAAGAGCTCCACGCAACCTCTTTGATGCACTCCCTGCCTCGTTCCTGCATCCCCCACAGCGATATCCCAACCCTGAAATCCCAGGTGTGATCCACAGTACTGCTGGGGATCAGGAGCTTTGCCTGTGTTCTGAGGGAGGTGACACTTTGCACTGCTCCTGTGTAGAACCAGCAGTCCTGTCCCAGGCAGGTAGCAGAAGGGCAAGATTTAGGAGCTGCAGAGGTGGTCAGACCTGGAGCCTGTCAGAACATTCACTACCAGGGTAAAACCAGAGCCTGTGGGGAAATGTCAAACAGCAATTGTTAGAGAACATGTTGCTGGGAAAGAAGTCAACCCTCAGACTCATTCCAAAAGACATATTAAGAGTTACCCAGACAACCTTAATACCCTCAGCAGTGGGACCTTGAGAAGCACCTGGAGAGCAGGGGCCTTGCAGACAGTCTCAGCTGCTGGCCACTACCAGTGCCCACAGAGTAACACGCTGTATCTCTCACCTTAACTTTGCTCTGTTGCTGTCATCTGAGACTAAACTGGCATCAGGTTCAGCTCAGAGACTTATTGCTGCTTTGGGGGTTCTGGTGAGCCATTGATGCAGCACTGAAATATTTATTTCATAAGAATCCACCAGGAAAACTAAATTTCCAAACAAGCCAGCCCTGTGGGGGTACTCTTGAAAGGACACTGAAGCAAATGTTGAGCTCCCTGAAAAGCAATTTGGTTTTTGTTATTTTTTTTATTAGTATTATTATATTGGGATCTAGGGTGCAAAGCTGCCTGTGGCAAGAGTGCCTACCTTTCTCTGGAAGGCAACAGTGAGTCCATGGGCCAGGGGGTTCCCATCTAATTTAAATACATGAAAATGGAGCTGGGTAACTAAATCATCCTCATGACATTCCTCATACAGCAAAGACCCGATTTCTTTCTAGGGACCAGAGTGAAACCCCAGTGGGAATTCTATGCCTGAAACATCAGTGCTGGGGCATTGCCTTGGCAAGGAAGGAAGACAGCAGTAAAATGCTAAAATGGCCAGACAGGCTCTGCCTTCAAACCCTCCTTTGTAACTGGTGTTTCATTTCTCTCAGACTTCCCGGGGTCTGCCCTGCTCCGTGAGCTCCCTGGGGTACATCAGGCTCATTCACTGGCCAGGGCTGGGGATAAGAGCCTGATGTGTGTGTGTCCTGTTTGTGACCTGTCTGTGACTTCATCAAAGAGAAGCTCTCAGGGGTCCCTGGGACCCACCCCACACCATTGTGAGGGACAGTGGGGTGCCTCTATGTAGTTTGCTTACATTAAAGCATCAAGGCAAAGCAGGAGTCAGACTAGAGGGGATGCTCTGGGCTGGTTGATGGAAGGGCTGTGTATATCCAGAAGGGTCTGTCCTCGTGGTCCTGCCTGTCTCCCAGGTGCTGGCAACCCCTTAACCCACAGCTTGCTTGCTGCTGAAATGTGGTGGAAAAGGTTAGGAGCTGGAGGAAGGCAAAGCTTTTTTACTGAAATAGGTCAAAAATGCTCGAGTGGTGACGTTGTCATGCCTGCATGGTGCAGGGGCACTTGGAAGAGCAGTATTTAAATTTAAAAAGTGAGATTTCTAATCTATTATTCATTCAGGAAACATCATTTCAGTGTAAAATAAAATATTTTTCTTTTCCACCTCATTCTTAATATACTCGCTTCTCTCTTTCTCTGTGCCCCACCTCCCTCCACCCTGCAGTGCTCCAGGGAACAGTGTGTATGAAATTATTTTGTGAAATCCAATAAAAATTTTAATCAGGTCAACATCATTACAGGAAAGGAAAGTGATGGAGCTTTCCTCATCCATAAAATAAAGCTTGTAGAGGGGAAAAAAGCAATGTAAACATGCAGTTGTAGAAAGAGGAGCACACAGCTTCACACCTGGACACCACGCACTGCCTTCTCCTCCTGTCTCCATGGAGCACAGTCTCACTTTCAGCCAAATGCATGCACACATCTCTCATCCCCTTCCACATACACCAAATATAGTCCAATGCAGGGAATATTCTGAGTTGGAAGGGATCCATGAGGATCCTGCAAGTCCAGCTCCCAGCCCTGCACACACAGCCCAGCAATCCCACCCTGTGCCTCAGAGTGTTGTCCAAATGCTCCTGGAGCTCTGGCAGCCTCAGGATGGTCTGGGGGAAGAACCTTTTCCCGATATCCAACCTAACCCTCCCTTGGCAGAGCTCCAGCTGTTTCCTCAGGTTGTGTCCCTGGTCACAGAGAGCAGAGATCAGTGCCTGTCCCTTGTGAGAATGCTGTACACCCCCGTGAGGTCTCCCCTCAGTTTTCTCCAGGCTGAACAAACCAAGTGACCTCAGCCACTCCATTCACAGCTTCCCCCTCTAGACTCTCCTCCACCTTTGTGGCTCTCCTTTGGACACTTTCTAATAGCCTTATGCAGGTGAATGTCTGTGGCCAGTGCCCTTTAGGAGAACACCCACCCCTACCTGGAGGTCTTTACACACCCTGTGGCCTGTGTGTCCCCAGTATTGTCTATAAACCACGGTTGGTAAAGCAGAGGGACCAGCCAGTTCTGTGGCACCTCCTCTTTTTAATCCCTGTCTCTCCAATTACCATGGAGGGGAGTTAAAAAGCCCTGGTAGCACACGGTCATGCTCTGAGGATTTGCATAGTGTATTAAGGCTTGCTAAGATCTCCTTATCCTGACATTTACAGAAACTGCAGCTGCTGAGGCTCCTCTCCATCTTCCTGCTTTCAGATTAAATCTGAACTTCTAAATCTGCCAGGAGGGAGCAAAGGGAGGGATTGGGAATGTAACTGCCTCGCCCTGACCTCTGTTACCGCTGTCTGAAATGTGGAGCTGGGCCAGGTGATAGGAGCGATGGATGGCCATGCAGGTCAGAACCCTTGAGGGAGAGGAGAGACATACCAAGCCCTAAAAGTAATAAACTGTTGACTTCAAGGGATTTGCAAAAGCCTCCAGGAATGAGTGCCTGGAATGATATATTTTTGCCATTGGATTCCTTGAGAGAGTGCAGGAGGGGCTGGCTGCCTCCGACACCCCTCCCACTGAGGTCAAGGTGGTGGTTGTGGATGAGAGTCGATGGTTGTGGAGCTCTGGAGATGAGCACCATCCTCTGAGAAGTAGCACAAAATGTGATTCCTGAGATCAGCCCAGCTCCTGGTAGAGCTGCCCCTCTCTGCACTGCTGGGACTTCTCCCATGGAGTGCTGCTTTCCTCAGGGAAGCTGGGACCAGTGAAATAACCATGGACTCTTGTGCTTTTCTGATTCTGCTGGGACATAGGATTGTCCTGGAGGACTAGGGATGGTTTTTGCAGTTCAGAGAAGCAGAGATGGGAGTTTTAGCTCTTGGGAATGAGGGTGCCTGGTGTTTTCAAGCTGGAGACAGTTGAGGTTGGAGTGGTGGTTGAGTTTCCTGGGAGGGTGACATCAGCAGGAGCAGTGCAGGGACTGGCAGGGTCGTGAGATGCCCTACAAAATCTGGAGGAATTCCACCCTGGGGTCTGAGGTGTCTGTGGGGCCTGTTCCCAGCAAGGGTAAATCACTGAGGTTTATCTGGTGCCACCACTGACTGGCATCAGGCTTGGAGCATGGAAGTGTCCAAAGCCAGGCTGGACAGGTCTTGGAGCCACCTGCTCTAGAGGAAGGTGTCCTTGCCCATGGCAGGGGCTTGCAATGAGATGGTGCTTAAGGTCCTTACCAACCCAAACCAGCCTGTGATTTTATGAATTGCAGTTCATCACCTCAGCTGTCCCCTCTGTGCAGTGGTGTCCCCCTGCATGCTGGTGTCCCGTGTGCCTTGTGGTTGTGGTTGTGCCACTCTGCCAGCAGATGGGCTAAAAGAGGAGTCAAAACATTTGGAAAGAAAAATAAACTCGCAGGCAAACGCCAACTGCAGCAGCCATTTTGGCAGAGCAGTGGTGCAGGGGGATGGGGTGACAACCTCAGGGTCCTTGGGAGCATCCCTGAGGGGACACAGCCTTGCCCAGGCTGTGTGTGCCCACAGCCCAGCCGGCTGTGCGGGCGGGGGAAAGCAGCCTGCCCACGGTGCACAGGCTGGCACCTCGCCCCCTCCCCGGGAGCCTTCTCTGCCACCCTCCCAGCACACACACACACATCACACGCCTCTGACGTCGTTCTCCTTGCGCTGCTGCGAAGGACTCAAAAATGTCCATTTTAGGGTTTTTATATTTTGGGAGCCAGGCTGAAAAATTTTTTCGTGGTCAGTGACAAGCAGCTTATGGGAAACAGATGAACAATACTCCCAGGAATTTCTCTTATGGCTGCCTGTGTTTAAAATATAAAGTTAGGGAGGGAAGGGAGGGAAAAAAATAAAGTTTTTTAGGCTGAATTCCAGTCGAGTGCTACAAGACGTTCCCTGCAGTTGTCCCTGTAAGGATGTGGATCTCAGATGATGGAAGTGGGCATGGAAAGCTTGGCTGGGTACAGATCTGATTTGGAGTGAGGCCCTGCTTGGCTGCTGGGAAATTGCTGGTCTTCTCAAAGTGTTTGGTCTTCCCTGGAGCCCAGAAAGAAAAGGCAAGTGCACCATGAGGCCAGTGGCCATGGGAATCTCTTCATGGTGGCTCTTTCCAGAGGAGACCCCACATCCCTCTATCTTCCCACTGTGGAGAATTGATTCTCTTCTGGGGGGTCTGGTGGTGATGGAGGACTTGGTGAGCACCCTCAGCAGGGATGGACTGCTTGCTTTTCACCTTTCTCTGCGTTGTAGATGTGGCTCTGTAGGTTGTGCAGGATCAGCACCTGTACCTGCCTGGTCCTGGCAGCTGGGTCTGATTTCTAAGCCCTGTGCTGCTGCCTGCAGGGCCGTGCTGGCTGTGTCCATAGGCTGCAGCTCCCTGTAATAGATGGCCAGAGGGACGGCTGGCCCAAGGGGTAAATAAATCTTGTGGGCTGGGTGATATAACAAAGCACTTGACCTTTGGCCTGGTGGTTTATTTTGTAATCAGTGCCTGGCGATTGATTTATGGGATAATCAATCTTTGCCTCTCTCCCTTCCTCTGGCCTTGGCGTTGCCTGCACCATGGTCCTTGCATTTGAGTGATGACTCCAGGCTACAAGCAGTGCCGAGGGACGAGGCTGCCCACCCCTGCCTCCTTCTTTCCCCCACACCCAGACGTGCTGTTTGCAGCCCCACCTGCCCAGTGAGTGTTCATTAGGTAACTCTCATCCCTCTGGCAGGGGCAGTCCTCTCCACCTTGCCAATCTGCAGTGCTCCTGGCCTGACAACTGGCTGGCTTCTCAGCACCTCTGTTTATAACTCCTGCAACAAATTGTCCTCAACGAAAGGCTTTCATGCCTTGTGATGGATTTCCCTCACATAAATTGAGGCTGTGAGCATCCTTGCTCTTCCCAGGGATGCATTCCACTGGGAAGCTGCAGCTGGGGCAGTGAGGCCTGTGCAGGGGTAGAATTCATGCCCAGGAGATGCTTGTCCCTGGTGTGTGTTCAAAGCATGGCTTCAGGCACAGTGCACAGCCAAAACCTGCTCAGTGACAGGTAAGTAACTTCCTCCCTGGCTATAATGCCCAATTTTTCATCTTTGTACTGTTATTCTCCTTTTTTTGTACTGGTTTCTGTTTTCTCTACTCAGCACTGTGCTGTCTGGTAGCTGCATGAAGCTGTGCTGTGGGTCAGGGGCAGGCAGAGAACAACTGTGGTCTCCCTTGGGATGGGGCCAGCAAGGGGGTGTGCTACATCCTCCACTGCTACCCAGGAAATCTGTCCTTCCCGGGCCCTGGCTCTCCTTTGCTCCCTGCCTGAGAGGCTGACTCGCTGCTCTGATAGCTGCTGTGTGCCCAAGGCTGCCCAAGGGATTGATGGGGACTGTGGAGTGATCTCATAAATATGGGATTGGGAGGGAAGAACAAGTGAGGGAGCTCAGCTTGCAGCGGGTGTGTGATGGGGAGCAGGTTCACCCAGTCAGCAATAGCCTGAGGAAAGCATCCAAGTGTCAATTCCAGCAGCAGGGCAGCTGTGATAAGCCACGGAGATACAAGCAGAGGAGGAAAGCTCTGAATCTCACCAGGCTTTACTCGAAAAGAGGTAGCAGGGCCAAGGCTCTAAGTTCCTGAAAAGCTCTGGGAAGTGCTCCCAAATTTGGAGAGCTGTGAATTTGGGCTCCCATTTCTATCAGAGGCCCATCCTAGCAACGTGTGCTGACTGGGACCTGCACATCCCACCTGCCCTGAGGACAGGATGTTATGTACTCTGCTTTGAGCAGCCGTGGTGGCACCAGGAGAGCTGCTGACACTGCTGGGCACCTGTGGGACAGACTAAGGGGAGCTCTGGTAGATACAAAGTGCTTCAAGCAGGAGGCTGCTGGAAAAAGAGAGCGCCAGCCCCTTGGTATGTAGGGCCAGCTCTGTGTGTACTAACACCTCCATAATCCTGAGGTGATGCTGTGTGGCATGTGGGGCTGGCCTGGCTGTGATCATTCTGGTGATGGCACCTTCCTCCAAGGTGTTTTTAAACATCTCCTTCTTCCTTATGGAAAGTCTTTCCTTATAATCTATTCTTGTCCTTCTCTTATTTAAGTTCATTCCTTCTTGTAATGCATCATCCTTGGTCAGCTTTAAAGGTTGGCAAAGCCTGAGGGAAGAGAGGAAAGAGTTATAATGTCTGAGGGACTAAAGGTTTGATTTGGATGCAACCACATTTATTCAGCAGCAAATTACATCTTCAATCAAACCCATGCAAATCAGGCTCCCAGTTCAGTCTATTTGTTTGGACTTAGTGAGTGCAGGGGGATTCATTATTTCCTGTGCTTCCCCCCATCCCTCCGAGTTCCTGTGCGCATGTCCGGAGCTGCGCACGCCTGCCTGTAAAGCCCTCTCCCCCCAGGGTGACGTGCTGTTGGGAGTAGGTACACGATGATCTCTGGCTTTGGGTAGAGCCTGCATCCCTTGGGAAAGCAGTAGAAAAACAGCAGTTTGTGCCCAGTGTGGTGCTGTACCAGGGAAGGGAAGGGTACCTCGGAGCTGCAATTAGAGCTCTCTGAATAATTCAGTTTTTCAGTGTGGTGTCTGAAGTAGAACAGTTAAAAAGAATGTCTCTGGGAGACTGACAGTGATCCCTTTCTCCTCACACACACCCTGAGGAAGAAACAAACCATGAAAATCCATTTCATTTGTTTGGGGTCATTTCATTTTCCTTCTTGTTTGTGCATGCTGGCTCACTTCCTCAATGAAAAGTGCTCCATTTTAGAAACATCCAGGAAATATAAGTCAGGGCTGAAATTTTCATTTTCACTTCTTTTTTTTCTGAAGTTTGTCTCCAAATTTGACCTGTACGTCTCTGGATTTGAAACCTACATTTTAAGGTGGAGAGGTGAGAAAAGGTAAATCCATCAGTTTTATGAACAATTTCCCTTGCCTTCATCCCAATCTGCTCTGCACATCTGTGTGTGTGTGTCCCTGCCTGAGCCTGCTGTGAAACCCCTGTAATTCCTTCTCGTGCACCTCATGCCCTACAGGAAGGCTGGGGCCACGGGCAAGCCCTCCATCCCACGCTGCAGCCGTGCTGGCTTGGGAGGCACCAGCTCCCAGCACGTGGGTAGGGCACAGCCCAAACACGAATGCAGTGATCTGGTTTCCCCTGGGCAGAGGGAGGCTTCTTCCCTTGTAATTGTCCTTTGTTTCTGGAATAGGCATGGCAGTGTTTTCAGAGAGGAGCCCATTTGTGGGTTTGTGTTAGATCTGCCCAGACACACCAGGGGAGGTGAGTTGGGTGCCTGCTGTGTCCTGCAGCGCTTCCCAGCTCCTGGGTGTACATGTTCCTCCCCAAGGCCCTGCTCCTGCACTGCCCATGCTGCCAGATTCAATAAAACTTGACCAGGAAAGCTCAGGAGAAGGCTGCAAGGTCTGGACTGAAAGTGGTAAATCCTTTGAGGCTGGAGGCGTCTTTATGCTGTATGTGTGTCGTGAGGGATTTTTGTTCCTGCTTGCAGCCTCCTGTTATCCTTGCCTACCAAGTCCAATCTGGATTCACTGCACAGAACGTTTTGAGCTGAAAGCAGCTCAAAGCACCTCCTGGAAATGCTAGGAAAAAATTTCCATACTGAGGATAATGAGCGGTGAGTGCAGAGGAGGGACACAGCGGGAATTCCCTGCTCCTAGAAAGTTGCTCTGAGCCTGAATTTCAGTGCCACAGAAGCCTTGGAGGATTTAATACATGGGTCTGGGTTTGTTGCTTTTGTTCACTCCTGAAATGGGTCAAAAAGCTTTGGATTTTTTCATGGATCCAAAATCATGCACTGTATTCTCTCAGAGACACTGCAGCTGCTGTGTGCCTGGTGCTTTCCCAGCTGCCAGGGCCACAAGCTTTGAGACCAGTTCCTTGGGGTTGGTGTTGTCTGGCAATGATGTGTTTCTCAAAGATGTGTCTAAGTGCTAGGAGAGGCTGGAGGCAGGGACACTCCTAACAAGTACAACACACATGAGGCTGAGATGTTTGCCCTCTCCTTCAGCAGAAACCTGCTGGTACAGGCAGGGTGGTGGGTTGATCAAGCCTGGCTTTCATGGGTGAGCACAGACCTCCAGCTGCTGGACCCTGGTTCCTCCATCATCCCCAAGTTGTCTCCTGGCAGAAGCAGAGCTGAGGTCGTCCCCCTGACTGTCAGCAAAGCCCACTGAGAACATCAGGTCCTGCATGCAGCCAGCTCTGAGCTGACAGCAGAGGAAAGATCTCAAAAGCACCAAATGAGTGCCTGTGCTTTCAGAGGGGCACGTGGCTCCTGGTGTCAGCTGGTTGACCAAGTCCCTGGACCCATCCCTCTTTTCCAGGGACCTTGCTTATATGTTGGGCAAGAGGGGCTCTCCAAACTTCTTGTCTCTGTCCCAAGCAGCCTAGAAGCTGTTTATCTTCTCTAGATTCTCTGCCCTGTAAATATTTGCATGTAAAGCCAGAGTTATAGACCATGTTATTTATGTGGAGGAAATGGGTATTTAAGGCTGTTGCTGTTAGTTATTTGCCACAATATTTTCAGGATGCCAGACCCCTTTTTATAGGAGAGCTGCTGCTGTGCTCAGCGTTTCAGAGCTGGCTGGTTTAGGGCTTTAGCTCCTGATGCCTCTCACATGGAGCCTGTGGGAGGCCTTGCTGAGCTTGCAGAGGGGGTGCAGTGACTTTTTCCGTTCATTGGGATTCCCTACCTCTTTTCCCTTTGATCTTCCTTTCCTAGATAGGCTTGGGGTTTTTTTCCCTTTTCCCTTTTACCCTGTCAGCTCTCACACACCCCTTTCTTCCCCCCAGCTCCTGTAGGTTTTTGGATGTGCTGCTGGTCACTGCTGGCCATTTCTGCTCCTCTGGTTCCAGCACAGGGCTGGCCCTGTGCCCTGCTTTCCCTGATACTGATAAGCTCTCCTTGGCAACAGCTCCACACTGGCAAAACATTTACCTCATCCTGCAGACCTCTTGAAGACCCGTCCTCCCTTGGCAACCCAGATCATCTTCCCTGGTTTTCTATGTACCTCTTCATTTGCCTTGTCTGTCTGAAGACCTTTGGAATGCCAGTAAGATGGTTTGGCTGAGGGATGGCTCCCCAGAGCCCATCCTCTGCCTGGACTGGGACCTCAGCATCTGTGTGCAAGCACCCCATGGGTACCTGAGGGTTGCCCCTCTCCCGAGGGCCGGGGCAGTGTTGCCTGTGGAGGGGCTGTGCTGGCCTGCCTCATTCCCTCACCTCAGGTTGCTAAGGTACAGCTAAAACTCTCATCCAGAGTGTCATCATCTCACGGCTCAATTCCTTCAACATCCTTTTCTCTGGCCTTGACAAATGCAATCTTTTCCCACTCCTGCCTGTTCAGAGCTCTGCTGCAAGGATCATTTTCTGCACCTGTCATTTTGCTCGTGTCAGCCATGCTTTACTTGCTTTTGCTGATTCCTGCTGGCAAACAGCAGTTACCTGTCTCTGCTCTCCAGCCCTTTCACTGCTTTCTTTGCTGTTAACCTTGTAGTCCCTTTCCACATGCAGTTTCTTACTGTCACTCACCCTCAGGTGACAGCCTCTGCCAGCACTCGCCGTTGTCTCCCAGCTCTCTGCTTTCTGCTCTGGTGCCTCTGGGAGCTCCTCTTCAAGCAAGGATTTGCCAGCTCTTGTCCCAGATTGGTGACAATGGCTTGGACACAAGTGTGGGAACCACCTGTCTGTGAGGCAGTGACCCTGTTTTCTCTTGCTGTTCTCCCATCACCTGGCTAGGCTAAAGACTTTTGGAGCAGGGCCTTTTTTTAGCACTGTTTGCCTAAAGAAACCCAAGCTTGCCAGGCCCTCCTGGCTTTGTACCTGTGTGATGTGTGCCTGTCCTGCTGCTGTGTTTTGTGGGAGCAGTGGTGAATTCAAGCTGAATTTGGCAGGCTGGGTGGAGATGTATTGTTCTTCCAGGTTTAGTGAGAACACTGTGCAGGTATTGGAGAGGGACCTTCTCTGGCAGCCAGGGTAAGGAAGCTGGGTTTGTGCTGGGTTTGTACAGCTCAGTGCTGATGCAGAGCAGGCTGAACCCCTGCCCCATTTGCTTGATGCCTGTTCCATTGTGCTTGGTGGTGGCCCAGGGGAGCTTTCCTGATCCTGAACCTTGCTGGTGAACCTCCTTATACACCTCAGGGCAGCATTTGCTGTGGCAGACCAAGTCTGGCCCCAGACAGAACCTACCTGGACTAATCTGGGGCTGGGGCAGGGTCGGGGTGATCCTGAGCAGCACACAGAGCCCTGGTCTGTACTGCAAGTGCAGGAGGGAGAGAAGAACGCATCAATGCCTTCATCTGCCCTTATGGATTTTTCCACCATATTTTGTAAGCGTTCATTTTTATTTATGTGAGGTTAAAGTCAGTCCAATTTGGAAATCAACTTGTCTAAGGAGCTCCCCTCAGATCCTATTAGCTTCATGTTGTATTCCTATTCATTTTTGCTAATGCCATTCACCAGGCCGGCTGCGGTGGTGGCTGCAGGAGCTGATAACTCTGTCCTTGCCAGGCTGCTGGCACCATGAGCTGTGGCTGTGGGGACAGTAGGATCTGGCCATGCAGTGAAGGGCTGGAGCTCCCAACTTTCCAGCTTATAATAGCATGGGGGGGTCTGTTTCTGACCTCTGCTCCCACATATCCCCCCCTTGCTGCACCCAGCGTCACCAGGACCCCACCTATCACTGCAGGCATGGAGAGTACTTCTACCTGCAAATCAGTGGCTGCTTTGGGCAGAGAACAGTTAAGAAGTGTTCGGGCTATCCTTGTAATTAGAGAAATTCCTGGAAGAAAATAAAAATAAATCCATTGAGGGCTTTTAAAGGAGAGATAGGATGCCTAGCTCAGGAAGTCCGTCAGCCGCAGATTGCCGGCGGCTGGAGGAGCGTCCTGGGGCGGTATCAGTGCACGCTTGGCCAGCTTTCACACCATCCCCTGGCATCTGCTGCTGGCCCCTGCCAGGGAGGGATTGGCAGGATGGATCTCTGCACTGGAGCTGGATAAGCACCGTGTCATTTCCAGAGGCGACATTTCCGTAACCCCAAATCAGCCGCCAGGATTGCAGCACCGGGCTGGGGGTCAGCACCAAGCAGGAGCAAGGGTGGCTGCATGGGATGCATCCCTTCTTTCCATTCCTGCCTCTCCATGCAGGTAGCACAGCCCACCTCTCCTGAAACATCCTGGCTGCCCTGTCTCCCCCCTTGCCTTTAATTATTTATTGAAGTGGTCTGATACCAGGCGTCTGTAATTAAAAGAAGAAAAATACACACAAATGATTTTTAAAATAGCAACACACTGGATGCAGTGAAGCAAGCAATGTATTAAATATTTATAGCCACTGGTCTGCTGGGGGGAGAAATTAAAATTATTTAGCCTGAGAAAAACATTTTAATTATTTAATTTGAGGGGAAACCTCCCCCACAGCCCTCCTTAGTAGTAAGCCCCAGACAAATGACAGCATAATGTAAGGTTTGATTAAAATCTGAATGGTACGAGGACCTGGAGATTGGAACAAGGAGATAGGGAGCCACGTGGTTGGCACACGAGGCAGAGGTCCCCTTGCTGTGCTGTGGCAGGTCTGTGTGTGTCATCTTGCATCTTGCAGGGGAATTCTTCCTCTCCAGGTGTGGTCCATGCTTGGCAGCATTTAGCCAGGGTTTGCTGTGTATGTGGGAGCCTGGGAGCTGGACAGGGCTGCAGTGACAAGGTGAACCTGTCATGGGGTAGGACATGGAAGTGAACTGCTGTCACCCAGTCCCTGCAGCGGGAACTCTGTGCCCGTGGGTTGCTCTGAGATGCTTTGCTGGGCCAGCAGCTCTGCTGTGTCTGTCCCAGCAGTCCAGCTGCACCAGGCAGCTTCTGCTGGGCTCACCCCACACCAGGCATGTGGCACAGGCCCCCCAGGTCTCATGGCATTCACACACTGCGTGTGTGCAGCTTTTCCTGGGAGTCTCCACACCCCTCTGCAGGGATGGTGCTGGGGCTGGTGTCCCATTGGCACCTCCACTCAAGGCTGGAGCGATGGATCTCCCAGCTGCATATCAAAGATTGAGAAGAGCAAAGCGTGGGGTCTGGCAGAGGCTGATTGTTTGCTGAGAGAGGAGGGGCTGCAATCTTTTCCCTTGTGCCTCCAGACTGACAGTCTCTCATTATTAGCCCCCTGGAAACAGGCACTTTGACTGAAAGAGCTGTCCCAGCCTTCACTGTAACAATCAAAGCGGCTCAAGAATAAACATGGCTTGGCAAGAATAAACACAAATTGCAGTGCTTGCTGTGAACAGCGATATCCAAGGGAGCAAACATCAAATGAAGGATTATCCCTGTTTGCAAGGAAGCTCTTTGAGAAAGAGATTGAATAAGGACCATCTGCAGCCCAGAGCAAAGGGGCTAGCAGGAGAACCTGCTTGTGCCATCAGGAGCTCTCCCCTTTGAAGCCCACATGGTCTCCTTTAGGCGCTGTCTGCTTTAACTTCATATGCTCTGTCAGCTGCTGGAGCCACGAGCTCTTTGCAGCTACCACCAGCTTGCAGACAGTGTGGGCAAGCCCAGAAAGCACAAGGAGAGGAGTTGGGAGGGTCAGACAGGACGAGGAGAGCTTCCCTGGTGTGTGCAGGTACTGGACCTGAGGGAGGCAGCCTGTGGGAAAAATGCAGAGCACCAGAAGGAGCTGGAGGAAGATCACATCAACCAAATCCTGCAGGAAGCTCTGCGCTCTGCCCCCAACATTAATGCTGCCAGTCTTAGAGCAGGAGCCCTAAAGGCAGCTTTTAACCAGTGACTCTCCCTCCACTGCCCATGGGAAGTGAGCACGAGCAAGCCCTGCTCCCCAAACCCTTGCCGAGGGGCAGCCCCCGTGGCATAAATCACATTTGGAGGCACAGAGGTTCCATAAACAAGCTTATTTTCTGAAGCCGGGTCCCATTATGTTATCTGTCACTTTATTGGGGTTTCTGAGCCGTTTATTTTTATGTATATACATCAGAGCTGGTGAGCTGGCGTTGGCCTCAGAGTATAAAGCTGACAAGACACAGTAGCAGCGTGTGAAACCTGTCAGCAGAGCAGCCGCCTGTGAAATGAACACGGGAGCCGATGCCGATGATTTTATTTATGGGGAATCTTGGGTAGTGCTGCTGTCCCTGGCCCTCTGAGAGGGACTGGTACCAGACCCCTTGCAGGCAGGGATAATGGCTCCAGGCAGCTGGAAATCAGATGTTCTTCTTAAGGAATATCTTAAGCTGCTGAAAAACTTTGGTTGCCTAGAATCTGTATAAAAGGACAAATTTTCTTGGGATGGAAGGTTCTACAACACTTTGCTTTCTGCTGGTGTTCATCTCGGTAATTGTTCTCTTAATGTTTTGTTTGTTTCTTTGTATTTAAGATAAACTCCGATTCAGGGTAAAGATTTGTTCTGAAAAAGAAAAACTGGAGTTTCTTTATCTACCAAAAAAAAAAAAGTAGGGTTGCAAAATGTTTTTGAAACTTTTCTTCCCATTTCTTTTACCCCTGGAGCAACATTTTGCCAAACTCGATAGTCTTTATAAAAGTCTAAATGAGTAATTGTTTCTGTCATGTTCCAGGAAAAAAGTATTCAGATCAGCAGTTTTTCCTCTCAGTCAGAGCAAACATTTCGGGTGTGAGATAGTTTTATGGGTCATTGAAAACCCTACAGAATTATCTGGATTGTTATCAGGATGATGGTACAAAACACAGACCCTGCTCTTAGGCTGTTGTGACCTTGCTCTGAGTCCTCTGGTTTAGCACAGAGAGGATGTTGCTGTCACATTCTGGTCCTTCCACAGGCAAGAAGGGCTCAGTACACTTGGAAAAGCAGCCAGAGGTTGTCAGCTCCATGTTGCACGTGCAAGTTGGTGCTCCCTGCCTACTCTTGCCAAATTTTCAGCCTGGATGAATAACTTGGGCTTGCACTGTGCCATGTGCCAGCCCCCCCTGCCCAGGGAGAGCAGGGACCCTGCAGAGCTGGGGCCCTGAGCATGTCTCAGGGGTATAAAACCTGGATACGTTCCGTTCGGCAGGAATAATACTTCAATTCTTAATCTAGACTCCAGTCTGCCTTCATGGCTCACAAGCAGTAGCAATGCTACTGGAGCAATTCCTACAGCTGTCCAGGGAAATACCTCTGGCTCTGCTGCGTGTCCCATGGCTGCCCTTGGAGAAGGCATGGGGTAGATGGTGGCGTGTTTCATCCTCAGAGCTGCACGCCCCGACCCATCAATGGGAAGTTTCTGGTACTGCTGTATTGCCTGCTGAAAAACAAGTGGTATTATTTTAATCCTCAGCTCTCTGGTTTATGTGAGGAGCATGTTTCCTTCCCTGGTTTCACTCACAGCCTGTTCCACCAGCACATCTCGTGCTGGCCAGATGCAGGAAAGGCCTCTTCACCCTTCTCCATGAGTGAGACAGGCAGCTCTGCCTGATTGATCTGCTGCCTTCCAGCCCGGATCATTCCTCTGCAGCTCTGTCTCTCACCTGCCTGGACACTGCTAAATCTTCCCTGGAAGGAAGAACTATTTGTCAAGTGAAATAGGAAGGTTTGAGTCTCACATTCCCCGAGGCCACTTAGCAGGGCTCTGGCTGCTCTCTGGACACTCTCTTTGCTGTGCTGCTGTGGTATGAGCAGGACTGAAGGCCAGGAGGCTTTTCTGCCTGCTGTCAGCACTGCTTCTGTGAGCCCTCCTGGCAAAGCACTGTGCGTGTGCCTTGTCTCCCCCAGCCTGAGAAGGTGCAGCGTGCCTCAGCTTTGCCCACTCCGGAGCAACGTCTGTGGTCTGCACGTCATCCTTTGTGCTTCTCTGCACCAGCTCATTTATTGACTAGGAGTGTAATTGTGCTGCATCATGTCTAATTGGTTTGCTCTGTCACTCTCCATTTGCTTTCCCCGCGTGCCCCCCCCGCTCCCCTCCGTCAGCACAGCGAGCTGTGAGCGTGAGCAGGGCACGGGGCCACGCTCCTGCCTGCTGCAGGAAAACAAGGCGCCCAACTTCCTCCCTTCTTCTCCTAAATTCAAATGACAAGAAACAGAGGCAAACAATTTTGCCAACCCTTGGCAGAGGGCCAGCGCTGATAAAGAGCCGTAATTAATCTGCCCAGCTTTATTAGAATATCATTACAATTAACTCGGCAATCTTCTGTTGATCAAAGCCATTGTTCCCTGCAGAGCAGAAGAAGCCAGCGTGAGCCTGGATTTGTGCTGTGCTTAAAAGCACCTAGAGCTGGATCATTCCTGCCAGCCCAACAGCAGCTCCATCCCTCTGGCTGGCAGCACAAGGGGCCGGCAGAGCTGTGGGCACAGACCTCTGTCCTCAGCTGGCCTCTTGAGCCTCTTGCAGCTTTGATTTATTTTTTTAGCTTCCCTTCTTTGTTGGGCTATTATAGCCCAGATCCTTTGCAGGCACCTGTGAGTCGCTCATTCCCTGTGTAGATGCTTTTGGGTCCAGCCTTCTAAGCACCAGGTTGATTCCTTTGTGTGTGTTCATACAGCTCTTAGCATGCCTGCTTCTTAGGCTCAGCTGGAGATGCAGTGACTGCTGCAATGATTCACCTAACAGAGGCAGAGCGGGCAAAGAAACCGGGGGAAACATTTGTAGAAGCCGTTTCTGAAAGAAGGGAGAACTGTCAGAATGAAGCTCCATAAGCTGTACAGTTAAATAGCCCAAGATGTGTGCTGTAGAAAAGCAGGGAAAATGAGCACCATTAAACTACCCCTTTCCTCCCTTTCAAACTGTTCTTTTAATATCGGGTATTTATCTGTAATTTAAGCCTGTGATTAGTTTTATCAAAAAGATAGTTCTGAGGCAGAGATCTTAAAAATGATTAGGTGTGTGTTTGAAAGACAAGAACAGCTCCACTTGCACTGCAGGATAAAGATGTCTGTCTGTTTGCTGCCTTGAGCATCCATCTGTGAGGGCCTTGTGCCAGAAGAAACCTCTGGTTCCACACAGATCCCAACCCATCTCAGACATTCAGGGTACTTCTCAATCCTCCTTAAAAGGTGCCAGAGCAGGATCCTTTTGTCACTGGGCAAGATTTGTCTGAGGTGATTTTATGTCTTTTCTTCCTCATCACACTTCTGCTTTTGAAGAGTGCCCTCAGTTTTGGTGCTGTTGCTGGGGTCCTGACAGCACAGCCTTGCTGAATGCTCAGTCCCCTGCTCCTGGAGCCACCAGGAACGTGGAGACACTGGCAGGGTGGCTTCAAGAGCATCCTGTCAGAGGGGTTTACTGTAGAGGGGGCTGGAGGGCCTGCAGCCCATTCCCCATCCACTCCTGCATCTTCCTGCTCCTGCCAGGCTGGAGCAATGCAGGGAATCCTGTGGTGCAGAACCAAGGGGGTTTGCTCCAGAGCAAACAGCCTGGCCCTGCCTCTATTCTCAGCCTGATGTAAGATGGCATAGGTGGAGGTTTTATCCTGAAATTGACTGTCACAGAGGATTTCTGTGCTGTGAGCAGGCTCAGAGGCTGTGAAAACATGCTATCCAGGTACATGGGGAGAGAAGCAGGGGGATTGGGAAAGCTCTGGGTGTCTTCCCCTGTGGTTTGTGGAGCAGGTTGCAGTGGGCCAGCGAGCTGTGGTGAAGCAGGAGGTGCTGAGCTGCCTCGCCCGCTAGCCTGGGAAGGCTTCTTAGATTAAGGTGTGTGAATCTCTCTTGCTTTTTGTCCTGAATTCTCATCCATTTGAATAGTCAACACTTGTGAGCCCTGGGAAAAAGGAAAGAAAAAAGGCAGGTCCAGGGTTGGGTCTAATTGACCTTGGCATTGTCCCTTTTAGCAGCCACCCAAGGGAAGGGAGCAGCTGCTCCAGTCCATTTGAGGGTGCAGATACAGCATATCCAGCCCTGCCTGTACTGCCTGGCTTCACCTGCTCTCTGCAAATCCTTAACCCTTCAGGCCTGGAGAAAAGGGAGCTGTACTTGCAGTGTAATTTTATATGCACAGTGCTGGATGTGCGGAGTAAAATTGCCTTGCCGGTGGCAGCCAGCAGGATCTGGGGATGGCACCCATTGCCACGATTCCTGCTGCAGGCAAGGGCATGAGTACATTACAGAATGCAATCAGATGAGGGTTGGTTTGATGTAGGCTGCCAAGTTAGGACCCTCTTCCCACTTCTCCTTCCCTGTCCCTTCTGTGGCTGGGGATCTGAGGCACTAGAACACCCTGAGAAGAACAAACCAAACCCTCGAGGCCGTAAGACCTCTGATGGAAGGGGTTGTGGCTCTCTGTGAAGTGCCAGAGTATCCAGGAGGTCCTTTGGTCCCTAAGGAGAGAACTTGTCCTTTTGGCCACCAGCATTCCTCACCACAGGCCAGGGCAGGAGGGGCTGCCCAGACTGCATTGAGCAGGTTCAAAGGGAGCAAGAACTGGAGAGGCTCTTCTGAAGGGCTTAGAGCAAGGCTTGTCTCCCTGTGCCCTGCTGCACCTCCCTCTGCTCCTTCACAAACGGCTGAGGACATTATCAGGCTGCCTCAGGTCTCTGGGTGAGATGCAGGGGCTGTGTCAGGTTGTTACTAAGTAGCATTAGTAAGTGCCAAAAGTGTATGTCGCTGCTCAGACACAAACATGGTTCACAGTGCCAGGAGATGAGTGAACGCTGAAGGTCAGGGACATCTCAGTCTGGGCTGCCTTCAACTCTCATTACCTGCTCATTACCAGGTGGAGGCAGGAGGGAGGGGGATTTCCTTGGAGGGTGTGTGTGTCACCAGGGACTTCCTTGGGCTCACCTGGGGAGTCCCCAGCAAGGTGTGTGAGGAAGAAGGACCTGTGCATCCCCCAAATCCTCCTCCTGTATCACCCTGGTCTGTAGGGGCTCTGGTATGGGGCAGGGCAGGCTCCTGCCCATCACGGTGGAGCTGCTCAGGGGAAATACTGTTTCAGCCTCTCTTCTACCCAGCAGAGGCAACTGAAAAAGAAATTTTGCAAATGTTCTGCTTGCTATTTTCCATGCTTGGCTCTAGCTTTCCCCCGGAGAGAGATGGAGGTGGTGCACTGTTGAGGAGGCAGCACCAGCATCTCCAAGAATGCTGCCTGCTTGCTTTAGTGCCTGGCTAGCTGTGGAGATCTGGGGAGGAGCTGGCTTTAGGTGCAGGGACACAAGCCAAAAAACCCAGAAGGCAGGTGCCTGAAGGGTGAGATGGAGGCAGAGGCACCTCAGGTGAACACGCCTGGAGCCAGGGGACGGTGAGTGGAGTAATCATCTGCCCTCAGCAATCGCGGCCCTCAGCGGAGCACAGAGACGCTCGCTCGCGTTTATTTAAGGCGAGATGCCCTAGTTTTGTGCTTGCAGTGGAGTCCCTAATTATTCCTCAATCTTTGTAGTCAGCTAATTAGTTTCGCAGCACTCAAGGCCGGGGAACACTGATAGGCTTGGGAAGCACAAGCTGCAGGGATGATGAGGAAATGGCTGACTGGCAGACGGGAATGGCTGAGAGCAGGCCAGGCTTTGGGGAGCTGATGGATGATGGTCTGGGAGGATGATGGAGGAGGGAAGAGCCAGCATCTCTTCAGGGAGGGTGCTGGAGTGTGATATGGGAGTGTGATCTATCAGTGATGAAGCAGCAGGCAGTAATTGAGGGGGGCTGCAGGTGGGGAGGGAGTGAAAGGGATGGGGCAGAGCAGCCACAAAGCCCAGGGCAGGGTTCAGCGGTGGGATCATGCATGGAGGGGAGCACAGCACTGGGCAGGAGCTGCTTCCTTGGGCAGCTGCCCTTCCCAGGGTGCTGCCTGCAGGACCAGCAGCCTTTCCTGACTGTCCCATCAGTTTGCTAGCTTGGTGGTGACACCAAAGAGCCTTGCAGGGAGAGGCCAGCCTGGTCTCCAAGCTGGATGCTCAATGTTCTGCCTGGTCAGAGGTGCTTCTTTCAGAGATAGCCACCACAGATAAGGCAGCCTGCACTGATACCCAGTTCACAGTGTTCCCATGTAGGCATTCTCCTCTGGCTGCTCTGTGCATGGATGCCTCGTTGCTCTGGCTCCAGAGCCCACGCTCCCTACATCTGCAGTGTGAGCCCCAGGAGCACAAAGGTCTCATTCCAGTTCTCACTGTCATTGGGAAGTTCCCAGTGGCCACTGAGTGCAGTGTGTGACAACTCTCAAGTGCCCAGGTGGCCATGGATTTATTAGGGTATTATCCTACTAGTGCTGCAAATGGTCTCATCTGTCTTCTAAACTTTGCACTTTATTTCAGGAAGAGAATTTAGTATATCCAGGCAATATGCTGTAGCTGTAGCATATGATAAAGCCCTGCTGGGAAGTGTAGTTTAATTGATTTTGTTATTAAAATGCCACTGGAATAAATTTGCTCATTTGAATGAAATGTCCTATTACCTGGATCGTAACAGGCCCATGATGAAATCTCCAGAAGGGCTGGAGCTCCCCACTGCCTGGGGATAGAAGCAGACATGGAGCAGCTGACAGGGAGCCACACCTGCCACCCTGTTCACTGCAGGCTGGTCACCCTGGGACCCTCAGCACCCACCCAAAATCTGCAGGGAAACTCTGCTTGGAAACCTCAGGGTGGGAACAAACCACAGTGGCAGGGCACACTGTGTGTTAGTCACACAGTTTGTGTTGTTCCTGTAATCCTTTTCTCAGGTAAGGACATTGTTTTAAAGGGAGTTGAGGAAAAATCTCTTTCACAGGACAGTATTTCTTTAGTACCACCAGTAATGGGGGTGGATTGGGAAATGAACCGTTCCCCATTACACTGGGACTAACAGCACAGCCCATGCTTTCCAGTTAAAATTTGATTGCCTTGAATCCTGAGGATTATGGAAAATAAGAAAAAGGCCTAGTAAAATTTATGGGTTTTAATCATAAACTGATAGGATCACAGTAAATCTATCATAAGCATGCAGATACAGATCCAGCAAAAAGAGAGGAAAGCAATAGGCTTTTTCTTGGAGGAGCTACGTGTACCTTGGCAGGGCCAGGGAGAGGGGAAGCAGGGCTGCTCCCCCAGCCACCTCCTCTGGGGCGCTGAGCCCCTGCACCTCAGATCCCTTCTCCTCCTCTGCTCTGTCCTGCAAAAGCCTGGAAGCAGGGATTACACTGCAAGGTCCCTGCCCTGCCTCATGGCAAACTGGCTGGGCAGGGCTGGAGAGCCCATGTGGAGGGGGAAAACGAGGGACAAGGCAGGAGATGGGGGAAGAAAGGGAAGGGAAAAAGGAGAAAAGGGAATCAAAGCCCACACGCCTCTCTGTGTGCTGCTGGCTGTGGTGGAAGCAGGATGAGACCCTGCCAGGGGAGGAGGGAGGCAGAAATGTGGGGGAGAAACTTGTGTGCAGAGGGGACTGCAGGAAGCACAGCCGTGGTGGAGAGAGGAGAGGCTCTTGACAGAGAGAAATGGCAGGAGAGCGAGAGAGCAGCACAGAAGGCAGAAAGTATTTAAAAAAAAAAAAAAAAGGCGATAAGGAAGAAAAAAGGGAGAGAGTAAAATATTGGCTCTGAAGCTGAGATAAGAGAGAGAGGGCAGTTAGTGAGAGAAGGAGTAAAATTAAGTGTGATAAGGCCTGATAGAAGCAGGGGAAGGCAGCAAGCCCAGGCAGAGAGCAGGGGGGCTGCAGGCAGAGCTGGGGGGCTGTGGGCAGAGAGCAGAGGGGCTGTGGGCAGAGAGCAGAGGGGCTGCAGGCAGAGCTGGGGGGCTGCAGGCAGAGCTGGGGGCTGTGGGCAGAGAGCAGAGGGGCTGTGGGCAGAGAGCAGAGGGGCTGTGGGCAGAGCTGGGGGGCTGTGGGCAGAGCTGGGGGCTGTGGCCAGAGAGCAGAGGGGCTGGGGGCAGAGCTGGGGGGCTGCAGGCAGAGCTGGGGGGCTGTGGGCAGAGCTGGGGGCTGTGGGCAGAGCTGGGGGTCTGCAGGCAGAGCTGGGGGGCTGTGGGCAGAGCTGGGGGGCTGTGGGCAGAGAGCAGAGGGGCTGTGGGCAGAGCTGGGGGGCTGTGGGCAGAGCTGGGGGCTGTGTGGCACAGGAAGGTGAACAGCCAGCCTGACCCCTTCCTCTCTGGTCACCTTTGGTCCATAGAGAGGAGCTGAGTGGGCACAGGGATGGATGGCTGTAAATACAGGGATGGATGGCTGTAAATACCTGTCCCACAGGGTGCTCAGAGCCCTGCTCCTGCCTCAGGGCAGAGGGGGAGAGCTGGCACCTGCCTGCCACGGGCCCTGGCAGTGGGGAACACATGGAGCTGGTGGGGAGGGAAGGGCCTGGGGTGGGTGGAAGGTTCCCAGGCTGGAAGTGCTGTTTAACTACTCATCCTCCTCCCTGCTGTGTCATGAAGATCCCCATGGGATTCCCAGTCTAGGAAGCAGAGGAGGGAAGTCACGTTTGCCCTCCATGCCCTAAGCACAACTCCCTGGGGTTTTTGCTACCTCTTTTTAACTGTTTTATAAAGGGCTTTGTATTTATTGTGATTCAAAAGAAACAAGTGGAAACTGCTGTCTGGCTCTGACACATGGGCCATGGTTCCCTGAAGAGCAGTGCTGGAACCCAGCCTCTGCTTTCTCACCCTTGACTAAACTGCAATAGAAACAGACTGTAAATCTCAGCAAAGGAAAGAGAGTCTATTCTTTGGATTTGGTTGGGGTTTTTTTTCATTTTTACCAGCTATGAAAATGGCTGAGCTTAGTTGCTGGCCACTCTGAGATGCTTTTCTTCTGCTCCATCCATCTGCTTCAATCACATGGTGACTGGAAAAAAAAATTATCCAGTTCAGAAAGCATCGAAGATTAAAAAATCAGTGTGGGTAACAAAGTGTGTGGCAGGTAGCAGTGCCACAGAGCATCAGGCACATTCACTAATGAGGGACTTGAGCTGTAGCTTGGGATTTCTGGCAGCACTGTGGCCTCCCCCAGGGGGGTTCTGGGCAGCAGAGGTGGTGGGGGCTGGGGACAGGTGTGGGGCTGTGTGACAGGGTTGGGCTGGGAAAATTCCTGAGATGTCCTACAGAAAAGAAATCATTTTCTCTCTTCTTTTCATTTTTTTTACACCTTTTTGGCAGTGAAAGACTTTGTTCCCCCCTTTGATTACTGGGGCTCTGTAATGTGTTGCAAATTCCTTATTGGACTTGGTTATCAGTATTTTTTTAAATCAATGTGTGTTGAATTAGCTCTTTTCATTTACAGCATTAAAAGAGATAACTGGAGCCAATTAAGCAGCTCTTCTGGATGGAGCTGTCCAGGGTCATGGGGAGCCCCCTCCACCTCTCTGCTGAACCACGGGTTGAGTTTGTCTCAGTCCTGGCAACCAGGCTCAGACTGAGCTTTCTGTGCCTGAAGTTCTTTCTTGCTTGGCTCCACTTGGCTTGGCATCATCCTCCAAGGGCTGAGGCCCCTGTGCATCCCTGCCTGTCCCGGGGGAGTGCTGCTCTGAGCCCCTGGAGCAGGATCTGCAGTCCCTGGAGCAGGACCTGCAGTCCCTGGAGCAGGACCTGCAGTCCCTGGAGCCTGCCTTTAGCGTCACCCCTAGGTTTGTTGTGTTGCTGTTGGCAGTGTTGTGTTTAGCTTGCTGGAAATATTGGTTAAACACTGGTGGGAGGGGAAGCCTATAAAGAGCATTTTGCTTTGGCTCTTTTAAAAAGCAAAACAAAAGCCAAAGGCTTTAAAAATGTATTGGTTTAAAAGTTACAAAGGAGAGGAGATGTGTTAGAGATGAGGAAGGAACAAATCAAAGCTTCTGAAACTTGCTGTGGAGAAAGCAGCATAAGTTGTTTTGTTTGAAGACGAACAGAAAGCTTTAATCAGCAAAACCTCCCCCTCCCCACAGCACAGATGCTTCAGGTTGGTTCTTCTAGGTTGGCACACTGCTGAAAGAAAAGCAAATCCATTCTTTCCGCTCTTGGGGCTCCAGGTTCCTGGCTCTTACATTTTACCATCTTGTAGTGACTTTGATCCCTGGAGACTCCTTAGGTGCCTTACAAATCAGGAATGCAAATCTGGGCTTATCTGCCTCAGAGGTGTCACTGAGGCTGGGGTGGGCCAGGGGGTCAGTGTGGTGCCACCCTCTTGGTGGCAGCTGGGAAGGTTGGGAAGCACCTGCTGCTTCAGTAAGAATTATAAAACCTTTAGTGCCCCTTGACAGCATTTGCAGGGATGTTTTGTGCTTCCAGCCCTGGAACCCAGTGGCCCATTTAACCCCCATTTCTCCCTTTTTCTTCTGGAGATGAGATGGTCCTTAAGGCCTCTTTCAACCAACCCAACCCAACCCATTCCATGGTTCTGTGAGGCAACACAGACCTTCTGGACCTGACAGAGCTGAGCAAAGGCAGGATGTTGCTGTGAGCAGACCCCATGGTGATGGGCACGCTGGTGCTAGGCAAGGGTAGGCAGTGTGTCACAGCCTGTGCCTGCTCTCTGCCTCAGTCTGTGTTTATAGACCTATGGAATTCCATTTTCAGACAAGGTCTCCTGTGAGCCTGGAAGCTGAATTCCCTTCAGGATGTGCCTGAGGGTGCTTGAGAGTCTGGCTGCCAGTGACCAGGTCCTGAATTACAGGCAGGTGGGGAGCAGTGCTGGAGCTGCTCTAGCCACCAGGCACCAGTTGCTGGAGGTACCCAAGTGGATGCTGCCAATGGATGTGTCACATCCCTGCCCATGGGGACAGCTGTGCAGAGCACAGGAGCCAGCTTTTCCTCTACAGGAGAGGAGACCCTGGTACTGCTGCAAAGGCTGGCAGAAGAGCCTTTCCCCATGTAGGAAGCAGTAGGATCCCCACCCTGGCCCCGCTGACTCCCAGCCTGGAGGCCAGGGGCAGGGCCAGCCCTGCAATGGGGCTCTGCATCCTCCTTCCACACAAAGGGCAGGAAAGCACAGCCCTGCTCCACACTGCTTATGGACATCAGTGTCACAGCCCTGCTCCACAGGGGCTGGGCAGGGGAACTGACTATAAAACCAGGAGAAATGGTCAGACTCCTCTTGGTGTGCAGGCACAGGAGGTGCCTTTGGTGTCAGCAGGAGACTCACCCTGACCTGGGACTGCTCTTGGCAAGGCATCTGGGAAGTGCCTCTGAGGCAAGAAAACAAGCACTTGCCAGGTACAGAACTGGACAGATCAAGAAGTCAAGATTTTGCATTCCAGCTATCTATAGGAAATAGGGTTTTTTTATTATTTCAAGTTTTCATAAAAATCCATAATTATTGAAATCAAAGTTACAGAAGAAAGTTCGTAACTTTTTTATTGATTTTTATTTCTTTTTTCTTTCTTTTTCCCACCCCCCCCCCATTGTTTTTCCCCTCTCAGAGTTATATCTGACACCAGAGTCCATCAGACAAAGTCCTTACAAACACAAGAGTCCTGAAGACATCGGCTGAATGTTTTCCTGGTATAAAGAAGAAGAGGAGGAGGAGGTGGTGACAGTGCAGGCGCAGTGGGTTTGGACAGGGACAAAGGGCACGGTGGAAGGAGAGAGGTCGGTATGTTTGTAGCAATGTTTGTTAATTATTTTTTATTTGTTCATTTGTTCTTTTTTTTAAAAAAAAGAAAACAAAACAACACCATTATTATTTGCAAATTGTTGCCTGGTTAAATCATTTTCATATTGAACTTGCGCGGCGCGTCGGCAGAGCTGATGCCCGCGTCGGACTTCCGTGGCACGTACTCAATCTCAATATTGTGCTTGGTGTTGCCTTTCCCACGGCTCCACAGGAAGAGGAGCACCAGACAGAAGAGCACGACGCCCAGGAAGGAGATGAAGCCCATGGTGGTGGCGATGATGAGAGTCTTGATGTCAAAGGGGAAAGGCACGGTGGCGCGCGTGCTGTTGGCATCGCTCTCGTTGGGCTGGTTGGAGATGAACGCGAAGGTCTTGTTGGGCTGGTGGGGCCAGTCTGGGGAGTAGCTGCGCACGTGCAGGTGGGCCAGCATGGTGTCGTTGCCACCCGCGTTGCTGGCGATGCATAGGTAGGTGCCATTGTCCTGGATCTGGGCGTAGCGCACCTCCAGTGTGCCGTCAGGGAAGACAGTGAGCCGCCCGTTGGTTTTGGTAGAGATGAGGTGCTTCCGGGGGGAGAGCCACATGATGGTGGGTGGCGGGTCCCCATCTGCCCGGCAGACAAAATGCACCGTGTGGCCTTCGTCCACGAAGATCTGCTGAGGTTTGCGGTCCCGTATTCGTGCTCGGCGGCAGGTGAAGTAGTTGGGCAGGAGGACGTCGGGGAAGTCCTTGAACTCCTTGCCCTGGACGAACTCGGGGGTGGAGCAGGTGGGCTGCTGCTTGTTGAAGTTCAACCTCCATCGCCGCCGGAACACCCAGAGCAGCCGACAGTCGCAGGCTAAGGGGTTGTTGTCGAGGATGAGCGTCTCCAGGTTGCCCACCGAGTGGAAAGCTGACTCCTCCAGGGTGGTCAGCAGGTTCCCTGACACGTTCAGGATGCGCAGGTAATTGAGGCCACGGAAGGCGAAGGGCTCGACCGTGGTGAGCTGCCCTCCCACCAGCTGGATCTCCTGGAGCCTGAGCAGGTCATGGAGCATTGAGCCCTCGATGGTGACGATGGGGTTGTAGGACAGGTTCAGGAACCGGAGGTAAACCAAGTGCCTCACCGACACATATGGGATGGACGTCAGGTTGCAGTGGGTGATGGACAAGGAGGTCAGGTTCAACCCATAGAGGCAGTTGGATGTCATAGTATCCAGGTAGGGCCAGTGGGAGATCTCGAGGACCTTGAGCCGGTACAGCCTCTTGAAAGAGTAATCCCGGATGGTGTTGATGTTCAGATGGCGCAGCCGCAGCACGATCAAGCCGTGAAGGTGGGACAGGGCCTCCGTGGGGATGGAGGTCAGGTTGCATTTCTCCAGGGTCAGCTGCTCCAGGCTGTTGAGGCCACTGAAAGCCCGGTGGGAGATGTAGACTAGGTCGTTGTCCCCCACCTCCAAAGACTTCAGGTTGTACAAGTCCTGGAACATGTAGTCTAGGAGGATGACAATTTTGTTCTCACTAATGTCTAGCTTGGTAAGGTTGCTGAGTCCAGTAAACACCCCCAAAGGGATCAGCTTGAGTCTGTTACTCCTGAGCCCCAGCGTCCTGAGGTTGAAGAGGTTGTTGAAAGCCCCAGGTTCAACGGCACTGATAATGTTCTCGTTTAGCTCCAGCTCCTCCAGGTGAGGGTAGTTGGCAAATTCATCCTGGTTGAGCGTCTTGATGCGGTTCTTGCCCAAGTCCAGCAGCCTGGTCTCGGTGGGGATCCCCTCTGGCACGACCATGAATCGCTTGCGGTGGCACAGGACGGCGCGCTCCTGGGCAGAGCACTCGCAGCGCGGCGGGCAGCCCGTGGCGGAGCCGGACAGGATGGATCCCAGCATCAGCAGGAGAATCGGCTGCCAGCAGGCCAGGATTGGGCTGCGCATACTCGCCTCCCCAGCTACCATCCTATCTCTCACCTGCAGGTAACAGCGGGAGAGAAAGAGCAAGGGGCACGTGAGCAAACAACGGGCACGGCCAAGGCGAAAGGTTTCTGTCCTGCCAGAGGGGATGGTAGGGCAAACGGCACCGCCGATGCACAGCGGAGGGTCTAATTCTCCAGCTGAAATCCAGCCCTTTGGCTTCAAGACCCTCTCTCCTCCTCACTCCCTGACTTTCCACTTGGTGATTGAACGTGCACAGACTTTTGAGTGGAAGGGCCTTGAGGAATCTGTGTCAGACAGCTTCCTCTGCTTCTTAAAAAAATAATTTAATATGAAACACATCTATCTACATCCTATTTTAAGCTCTTGAAATTATTTCGTTCCCTGTAGATGGAGCCTGAATATAAAGGCTGCTTTGCAAACAGAGGAGCTGAGCACAGGATGGAGCATCTGAGGGAACCCCACTTGGGGTGAGGAACACTGACAGCTCAGTGGGAGCCAGCTCCCTCCCTCTGTGCTCCCCCATGCCCCAGCTGCTCTCAGTGTGTCCCCAGGGCCAGCTCCTTGCCTCCCACCATGCCAGCCTGCAAGGGCAGACCCAAAACATTCCCCCCCTCCAGAAACAGCAACCGGGCAGACAGACACTGCCTACAGAGCAAGCTGTAGCCTCAAGTCAGGTCCAGGGGGCTCTGGGATAATGAGGATGCTGCCTGGTGTCAGCTGGGAAAGACCCAGCCTCCTGCTGATGGTCCCTGGGGAGGGCTGGGAGCCCTCCCTGGGGGCTCATGGTCTGGCTTGTGCCCCAGCCCAGAGCCATGCCAGCCCAGCAGAAGCGGATGCTCCCTGTCACACGGCCTTTGTTACATTTATTTCCTTCTTCAGGCTGTTATGAGGAATCAAATCATATCAATATTGCAAATTAGATCTCCAGCTACTCCAGCCCGTGTTTATATCTATTGTTATGTTACTCTCTGCACTGCTCCCACTAATGCTATTTATGGCTGTCGCCGAACACACCCAATCCATTACTTCCATTGGCTCCGTTTGTATCCATCTCTGTATATCCTGTCCATTACTTTCCCTGCTCCAGCACTATTTATGGGGCTGGTACACATTCTGCACATTCCTGCCATTGCATCTGCTCATATTCATCATTTCATACAGATATATGACCCAAGGATCGCTTTTGTTCCCAAAAAATTATTCAAAATTTCTTTGTGAGATACAAGGATGGAAGATGATAGGCTGGCCATAAAAATGTCCACCAGCACCATCTTGGAAACCACCAACCTTGGCACAGCTGGTGATGGGCTGTGAGGGCCTGGAGTGTCCCCACAGGAACCCTCTGTGCTTTCCTCCCATTTCACTGCCCTCTTCCACCTCCCCCTTTCCCTGCACCCTCTGCCACGGGGCTGCTCAATGGGGATCACGCTGAACACATCACCCCAAAGTGAAGGGGTGCAGGGATGGAGCTCCCCTGCCAGTGATGCTGAGCTCCCTCCTGCTGGCCCTGGGCCAGCACGTCCCAGTCCAGTGGAAACATTTCCAGTGAGAGTGCCTGGGCCCCGGCCAGGCTGCAGAGAGCCATTTGCTGGGTATTTACAATCCATCATCTCCCATGTCATCACCTCCCTGGTGCTGGGCAGCAGTACAGATACAAGCGGGGCTGCTGTTCCCACTGCCATGTCGCTGGGGTGGGGCTGGGGCCTGTGCCCTGGAGCCAGGATGGCCTCCTGGTTGCCTGTGGGTTTGTCCCAGTGGGTGCCCATGGCACCTTCCCCGTGGCCAGGAGCCTCTTGGGCACTGCTCTCCCACCACACGCTCGTTACTGAGCACTGGCTTGCCTGCAGCCTTTTTTCTCAGAAACCAATTCCTGCTCCTCACAGCCGTGTTGAGAAAGCCATCAAAGACAGCAAAACACGGCATGCAAAACAAAATACAGTCTGAGGGGCTTAATTATAGCAGGACTGAAAACACTCAGCTCATTAAGAGTGCCAGGCACCAGCCTTTTTTGCGTTCTGGGCCGAAAGCTCCACTCTGCCTGCATGTGCTGCTCTGTTCTGGTCCCTGCTGGGCACGGGGAGGGGGCAGAGCCGAATCCTGCAGACCAGCTTCCCCCAGGTTCAATCCTGCCTCTCCACCAGCAGGAAGGGGATTGCACCTCCAACACCTTTGCTCCAGTGCTGTCATCCCCAGTGCAGCTTGGGTGCAGCCCGAGCTGTGCGGTATCAGTGAGCAACACATCGGCTAAGAGGCAAGAGATGAATGAAGCGGGATCTGTGTGGTGTTACCGATGAGCACAGCCCAGAATTAAGGTCTAGATACACCTCACACGTTATTAGTTCTCAGCTAAATTTAAATCTGTGATAAATACAATCCCTGACAAAAACATCCGTAATCTTAATAGCCAGAGTCACAGAGGAGCTTTGGGAGAAAGACAATAAATAAGCTGGAAAATTCTGAGCTAAGATGAGCTTTAAATCACTTCTGGCTCCCATTTACCTCTGCCTGATTCGGAGAGAAATAGTTGTGCCTCAAGGTGATGTGGATATTAAGAGATGCCCTTCTAAAAACGACTCGAACTGTGATTTTTTTGTGTGAGCCGTGGGCCAACAATGCATGCAGGGCTTTACAGCCCCTGTGCAGCTGCTACCTGCAGGAAGGGCTTTCCACAAAGCCCCTTCTGGATCTGCTCTGAGGAAAACCCTGAAACACACCCAAACCCCCCTCCAGAGCCGGCCATGGCCCAGCAGCAGCTGCCAGGCAGGAGCAGAGGGTCAGGCCGTGGCCGTGATGCACAGCCCAGCCTGCGAGAGCTGCAGCCCTTGGCACGAGCGTGGTTCTCCTTCCTCAAGCACAAAAAAAGGAATCGACAAAAAAAAAAAAGCAGCAGCTTTTATTGCAGCACCAAGCACCAGACTGGCTGCCTTTAGGCGACGAGCAAACCCAGTGCAAGCCAAAGCAAAAGTGATGCTCAGAGCCATGGCAGGCAGTGACCCCTGTGCTCACCACCTGCTGCCCAGGGCTGAGGGCTCTGCAGTACAGTCCCTTCCCGCGGGAAGGTCCCGGCCTCGGCCCAAGAGGCGCAGATGGAGGCACCGGAGCGCTGCCTTGCTGCTAAATCCAGCAGGACCTGCCCAGTGTCTCTGCCTGGGCTCAGTGCTGGGAGGAAAGATGCCATTCTGGGCCTGTGCCTGGAAATGCAGCCTGGGGCCAGACTGAAGCGCTGATGTATGTGGGGTTTGCTCCAGTGTGACAGGCCCAGGCTGCCCTGGTGGGGGAGGAACAGCCCCGGGAAAGCCAAACTTGGGTGTTGACCCAAAAGGGAACCTGGGCTCTGCCCCTGAGTGTGCTCCTGAGGATGCCCCAAGGTGTAGGCAGACGCCTGGCCACGCCCACCACTGTCACTGCTGTCCCTGGGCTGTCCCCTGCTCCCCACCCCGCCGGGAAGGGAGAGATCTGCTGTGCTGACAGCGAGAGAGCAGGAGGCAGAAATCCCCGAGTCAGCTCTAAGCCCACCTGGCAGCCATAAATTACAGGGCAGGAGATGTTCACCCTTGAACCAGATGCTTCTGAGAGCATCGAGCGACACCAGGCAATTTAGGAAAAGCAAGCCACATCCCAGCAGGGAGGGGGCTCACAGTGCTCTGGGGGCTCAGTGTCCCCACCCTGTCCCTGCAGGAGCCGACCTGGCTGGGCACAGGTGTGAGTTGGACTCAGCAGGGCTGGGCATCCTCACGGGGCTGCAGGGTGGGGATGAGCTCAGCCATGGGCTCGTGCCATCTCTGCCCTGATGGCTTCATATGAAGCCAGCAAGACACAACTCCCCAAGTCCATGCTCCTGTCTCCTCTAAGCTGCTCCAGCTAAATCAAATTTTATTGAGCTTGACTACGTTTTAGAGACAAAGACTCCAGGTTTACAAATAAATATTTAACAACCTTTCCTGCTGCTAGAGGAGTTTCTTACCCAGACCCCGGGCTCTGCACTGTTTCTGTAGCAATCTGCAAAGCAGCAAAACAAAGGCAGCAGCTTTAATTTGCCAAACACGTTTGTGCCCATTTCCTCCTCTCATTATTTCCCCTGTGTCCAGCGTACATTTGTGGACCATTTTGCTTTGTCTCTCCCTCCTCTCCACCCTATCTGCTTCCTCCTTCTCTTTTCCCACCCAGGCATTGGCAGTAACTGCCCTTCTCCCCCCTGCTCAAGGACGGGTGCAAGCAATGGGTGAGAGCATCAGGCAGAGGAGGTGGTTTCCCTTCTGGAATCACTGTGCTTCACATGGAGAAGAAGAAATCAAAGAGGGAGAGCATAAAGTGATCCCTGAGTGCTGCCAGGGCTGACTGGCCTGAGCAATGGAGACCTGCCATCACACTCCTCTCAGCCTTCATTAATGGATGGGCTGCTAGCAAAGGGTTAGAGGGCTGTCCTGTGTCCTGGCCTGGCCCTAAATCATCCAGGAGCAGCACAGGAGAGTGAAAGAATGGGGGAGAAACAGGCAGAAGATGAGAAGAACCCCTTAGGGTGGTGGGGGGCACACGAGCAAGTTGTGCAAGGCAGTGAGCCAAGGCAGGTCAGCCAGAGGAGTGCCCACCCCCAGCCCTGCCAGCCACCAGCTGCCGGGGTCACTGCTCCCCTTCCCACAGGAAGGCACAGCTCTCCAGCTGGGAGCTCTTGCTCAGCCTCCCGGCGTATCTGCTTTCAGCAGCTCCGAGGTGACAGCCTGGAATAGGTGTGATGCAACCTGATCTGCTCTGGCAGCTGCTCTGGAGCTGTAAAAGAGCATGAAGAAGTATTGAAGATGCAAATTCCCTTCCGGCGCTGACACCGCCCGGCTGGCACCAGATTTCGGCCGTGGCTGGCCCATGGGAGCGCCCTGCAAAGGCATCTCCTCGTGGAAACAGGCCCTGCCACCCAAAATGTGGTGTCCCCAGCACCACAGGCAGTCAGGAAACACCAAGCCAGAGGGAAAGAAGAGCAGAAAAAGACGGGGAGATGCCCAGGGGAAGAGAAGAGCTCTAACATGGGCTGGTAAGGGGAGGCTTTGGCCCAGCTGTCCATGGGTTTAAATCTGGGCTGTGGATCCACCTGACCCCACACAGGGACAGCTATGTACAGTGGAGGGACAACCAGGAGTGGCCCAGAGCCAACCTGGAGAGTGATTTTCAGGTGGGTTATTGGAGCAGGACGATGGGAAGGAGATCCTGGTTGTCTCTGCAGGATGCTGAAGCTCAGAGCAGTTTTTGCTGAGGCTGTTTCTTGTTGTGATCACATCTGTGCCAGAGCTCCTCACCCTCCTCCTCATACCTTTGCTCCTTTTCTCTCTTTGGCTGCACATGCCTCAGCGCCCCATCAGCAGAGAAAACATCCTGACAAGGGATCAATAAGTACTTGCAAAGGCAGCTGTGGATGTCAGGGGTGTAAAGCCCTGAGCCAGCACAAGAGAAACAAGGGGGGTGAGGGTGCAGTGCTGAGTGCAGCTGGGGTTTAGGGCCAGCCATGCTCCCCTGCTCATGGGCCGGTCACTGCTGCCAAAGCCACTGCCTGAACTGGGGTTCAGCACTTCCCAGGTCAGGTGAGCCTGGGGAAGGCTCATTTTTTATTACCTGTGAGAGCCAAAGAGCAGGGGAGTTGTGTTTGCCAAGGGAATAGCTCCCAAGGGTTGGCTGGACACTTCTAGGGCTGGGTCAGGAAGAGATGGCTGGAGGCTGGTGGGCACTGGGAAGGACATGGAGTATTTGAATGGGGATTCTCCTCCTTCCTTTATTTTGGCGAATTTCCTTGGGATTGCTGTCTCTGTGGATATGGGCTGGGTCACCAGGATGTTTTAAGTGCTCACTGAAGGCACCCAGCTCAACCTGTGCTCTGATCAGTGAGCACTGGGTACAGGAGGCTCCAGTGTAGCACGAGGGTCTCCCTAGATGGTTCTTCTTCCCTGTCTGTAGCTGGAAAAGGGGGATGGAAAAATGCCCCAGGCTCTTCTCAGGGCAATGGAAACACTTGCCCTGAAGAGGTGAAAGAAAGGAGTGTGTCTGCTGGGAGAGCCGCCAGGGTCACACTGACATTGCAAAGGCATCCCCTGCAACGTGCCCACGGCCCAAATGCCTTCTGTGCTTCCTTGGGCTCCCTCAAACCGCTCTGAGGGCCCTCCCTGCTGGAGGATGGGCACAGCCCGGGCAGGCAGCCATCCTTCCCAGCAGCTCCGGTGCTGCCGGGCCGGCCCCAGTGCTGCTGAATCAGCCGCAGCCCAGCTGCACGGAGCCTGAGCTGGACCCCGTGTGCAGGGCAGCACAGCTCCTGACGTGGCACAAAAGCGGCTGGAACAAAGTCACCCCACTGCCAGAGTGCCTCTCCTGCCAGCCAGGAGCAGATGGGCTTGCCTTGAGGGCTGGGCTGGGGTCAGGGGCTTCCTGCTCCCCCAAAGCCAGGCTCCAGCCTGTGCTGTGGCCAGTGTCCCAGCAGCGAGGAGGACACAGCTCTGCCAGGCTGGGACACGGCTCCCAGCCACCCACAAACCCCACCTGGGGCACCAGGAAAGGCCAGCAGCTCCCTCCTATTGCTCCTTGCCTGGGAACACCCAATGCCCTCCAGCTACCAAAAGCATCCTATGGCTCTACAGCTCCCCAGAGCTCAGCTCCAGCAGCAGAAACCCAGGGCTAACAGACAGAGCTGGGGGAGCCCCACCAGTGCCTCCTGCCCTTATTTACCCAGGGCTGCCTCAGCAGGACAGCAAATGCCAAACCAGCATTCCAAGGGCCATCGGAGAAGCGCTGAGCCTTAGGGATGTGACCCCCTCTAAATGCCACCACTCCAAACCACTGTGTCCCTACTGCATCCCTGCCACTGCTCAAAGGTTGAAACCCCAGATCAAAGGCTGGGGAACTGCAGGTCCAGGGACCTGTCACGTTTCTTACATTTAATTTAAGCTAAGACTGTACTTACAACATCACTTCTGTTCCCAGGCCACATCCCTTGAATCCCCCTACGACCAGCACAAGATACCAAGAAAAGTACAAGGGCTGCTCCGGAGCACTGCGTTTTCCCTGGAAACCTTTTGGGATAGTGGCAAGAGAACTTCAAAGGGCACAGAACATAAAGCCATCAGCTTTGCTGACCTCAGGGAAACCTGCTGATTTACCCCCCTTTAGGACCAGCCCTGGTATTTTTATACTGCTGCCTAAAATAAGTGGCCTCGGAAGCCTTTGGGAGAAGCTAAAGGCCAGAGCCAGCTCTGGGATCACCCACCGGTGGGACAAGGCTGCAGGGACTGTGTGTGCCTCGGTGGCATCAGCAGAGCTGTCCCTGCTCCCCACCCGCAGGGACACGGGGCAGAGCAGGGTGCCAGGAGCACAGCTCTGCCTCACGGCACTGCCAGAGATGGAAGCCCCAGTTCGCTCCATTTCCCGACTCCTTCCCACAGGCCAGATCTCCCCCTCGCCCCCTGCTCCCAGTTATTATTAAGTTTTGTTCACATAATCACAAATTTGGTGCCGCAGGAATTTCCAGAGAGTGAAATGGAGAAAAAGGGGAGGCAAAGAAAGCATGAGCAATAGCAAGCGCAGAGGGAAGATTGCTCTTCCCAGGCTCGTTTTCTCTGGGCTGGTTTTACATGTATAATTCCTTTTCCTTTCCCCCTTTCTCACTTGTTTGATTTTTGCATTATTTATGGCTTGTCTTCAGGGCCTGTATTTGCTCTTATTGTTTCATTCAACAATAAAATGGATTAGATAAAAACAAACTGTGCCGAGCTGTGGCTGAGCCCACCCCCCCTGCATCCAGCTGAACCCAAACAGCCGGGCAGAGCAGGTGAGGGGCTCCCAGCCCTTCCCAGCCCAAATCCTGCAGGAAGAGAGGTGCTGCAGAATGTGGCCTGGACAGGGTTTGGGCTGATAGAAATCCTTGGCAGGTATGGGGCTGTGCAAGGCACAGACAGTAGTTTCAATGCCCATGACAAGGGGTGTCAGTGGCAGACTCAGCCACGCCATTCCTCAGCCTTTCCAGGACATGCTGAGCCCGTGGCCATGGGAAAAAAAAAGAGGGACCCACCATGGGGATGGAGTGGCTCCCCACTGCCCTCAAAAGAAGGCAGCTCTGGGGTGGGTTTGCTGTGTTTTGCTTGAGCTGAATGCAGTGCATTCTGCCCTTTCCTCCTCTGCCAGCACCGTGGATAATGACACGGAGCCTGCGCTCTGGGCTGTACGTGAGAACAAAAGTAATCACGGGGAAACACGGAGCACGGGAATGCAATCGGAAATGCGGGGCCGGGGGTTGCATTCCGCTGCCGCCGCCTCGGTGCCGCTTCCCATTGAAAAGGATAAAGAGGCTGAGCACACATCACTTTAATGGCAGCGCAGTCCTGCGGCTCCCAGAGCAAAGCCCAGCTCAGGCCCCGAGTGGCAGGGAGCTGTGGGCTCTGGGACGGCCATCCCATGGCACAGCCACCCCACGGCACAGCCACCCCATGGCACAGCCACTCTATGGCACAGCCACCCCGTGGCACAGCCATCCTGTGGCACAGCCACCCCATGGCACAGCCATCCTGTGGCACAGCCATCCTGTGGCACAGCCACCCCGTGGCACAGCCACCCCACAGCACAGCCACCCCACAGCACAGCCACCCTATGGCACAGCCACCCTATGGCACAGCCACCCTGTGGCACAGCCATCCTATGGCACAGCCATCCCGTGACACAGCCACCCCATGGCACAGCCACCCTATGGCACAGCCACCCCGTGGCACAGCCACCCTATGGCACAGCCACCCTATGGCACAGCCATCCTATGGCACAGCCACCCTATGGCACAGCCACCCCGTGGCACAGCCACCCTATGGCACAGCCACCCCGTGGCACAGCCACCCTATGGCACAGCCACCCTATGGCACAGCCACCCTGTGGCACAGCCATCCTATGGCACAGCCACCCTATGGCACAGCCACCCCATGGCGCAGCCACCCCCCTGTACAGCCACCCAACGGCACAGCCACCCCATGGCACAGCCCCACACAAGCACCGGGGCCCCCCGGGACTGCCTGCCCTGGGCAGCAGCACCGGGACAGTCTGGTCCACCAGGGCACAAGGAGACTGGTGTCCCTCCCCAGCCCTGGGGATGTCCAGGGACTGCTGTCTGCCCTATTCCCAGCAGATGTGAGGTGTCCCTGTGGGTGTCCCTCCCATCCCTGAAGTCCTCAGACCCACGGGGAGCCTGTGCAGCCCCGTGCCTTGCTCTGTGCTACAGCACACAAAGCTGGCCAGCAGAACAAGCCACCAGGCCAGTGCTCGCTGTGGTGCCTCCCCAGCTCCTCAGGCTCACATTTGGGGTAGAGTAGATGGGTATGGCTCTCTGTGACTATTCCCAGTCCAAAGGAGGGGTGGAGAAAGGCTTCGGGTACGGGAGGGAGAGGTTTGGCTGCTCTGGAGGGTGAGAAGTGCCTCTGGAATGCTCAGGCTTTGCTCACCACCCCCAGGTTGCCTCTGAGGTCTAAATCAGTTGTTTCCCATTTCACACTCGACATCTCAAATCCAAACAAAGAGCTGAAAGAATAGATCACGTCAAAATATTTCTGCTTCTCCCTCCTACAAGAATTCCCCATCAGAGACCAATCCAATTAAGGTGCAGGTTATGAAATTAACCATAATTACCAGAGTGATATTTAATGTTTTGCATTCTGATGAAGAAACAGAATGGAAATTACAAAAAAAATAGTAATTGTGGGTCCTACTGATATAACTAAGAGCAATAGAGGGTGGGGAGGGGAAGGGCTGCCAGGGAAGTGAGGGCTGTGTGGGGTGGCCAGGGCTGGGCTGCATCAGGAGCCTTGCAAGGGCACATCCCCCAGGGAGCCATGGCCAGCCGAGCAGAGGGCAGCCCAGTCTGATGGCAACCACAGGCATTTGGCCATTTGAGCATCCCTTGGACAATGCTGGACCACAGGAATCAAGTCCTGGAAGGCACAGCCCGGTCCTGCACCTCCTCACTCTGTCCCTGCTCCCTCCTCCAGCTCACGCCAGGACTGTCCCCACCTCAGCACAATGACCCCAGCCCTGAGACAAAGGACACGAGTGCTTCAATGGGGAAAACCTTTGGCCTCTGCCAGGACACTCCTGAGGAGCCCAGCAGAGGAATGCTCATTGCACACAAGCCCATTGCAGGATGCCAAGGCACTGACCAGCTGGCAGAGACACGTAAATGAAATGGAAAAAACCATGCAGGATGGTTAAACAGAACCATTTCTGTGTTTAACCATGAGAATGAGCAAAACAAAGCCAAGCTCCCCAGCCCCTGTGACAGGGACACTGACCTGCTGCCCTGCCTGATCCTTGCTCAGGTAGGAGATGCTGTCTGGATGGGGTACAGGCCTGGGAGGGACAAAGGATGGTGGCCAAGGTGTTGCTGAGGCCAGAGGGAGGACTGAGCCACTGGTGGGGCTCATGGCAGGGCTCCCCCAACACCAGTGCTGCACCAATACACTCCATGCAGCCCACGCAGGCCCAGGGAGCTGTTTGCTGCTCCTGAAATCACCCAGGATTCACCCCAGCACAAAGGCTGGGGTCTCTGCTCAAGGCTGGGCACTCCCCTCGCTGTCCCCCCCTTCCCAAGCCAGGCTGGTGTGACCTCCTGCCCCCAGGGATGGAGAGAGCCACACCCTCCCTGCCTGGGCTGAAGGGGAGACGCCGATGTCACTCTTGGTGACATTTATCAGCATTTATTCAATTGCCCGGGTCAAGCTGGCAATTAACGCTGCTCAGACACAGCCACCTCTGTGTCTCTCCTGGTGACAAGGGGACAGAGGCCACACCACGCTGCTGACAGTGCCTGGGGGCTGGGGGAGCACTGGGAAGGGGGGACTGTGGCTGGTGTTTGTCCCCTTCCCCAGGTAAGCCCCCTTCCCAAACACTCCTCTCCCCCCTCTGTATCCCCCATGCCCTGGCAGTGCCCAGCAGGTTCAAACAGCCACCAGCACTGCTGTGAGCAAGGCACGTCCCCAGGCATGGCCACAGGGTGCTGGGACACACAGCAGTGGCACAGAGATCTCTCTCCCCACAGCCATTCCCTGCCAAAAGCTCCCATTTTTACTCTCCTGGATGGAAAGAAAGTGGAAAGAATTGACTACGAAGAAAATTGAGGTCATGACTTTCTGTTTCTTTCTCCCTTTTGTTTTTCTTGGGTTGTTTGGTTTGACTTAAGCATTTGGAGCCCTTTTCTCTCTCATGCCAGCCTTCCCTGCTACCTGAAAAGCTCTTCTGGCTCTTTTCCCACAAAAGCCATTTCTGTTCGTGGTGGGATGAACCCTGCTCCAGGTTCAGCAGAGAACAGAGGAGAGCTGCTGACTCAATGCACTGGGTGTGCTGGAGAGACCAACCACCACCCTGGCCAAGCTGGGAGTTGTATTTTCCACCCAAATGTTCACAGAGATGTGCCCAACTCTGCCTCCAAGGACAGGGTCCCACCAAACAGCAGCACCCAGTGGTCATCCAACATACCTCATCAAGCCCCACCTGGCTGTGTTGTGTTTTATAACTCAACAACTGTAATTACACTGCAATTGTGGTGTTATTATAAAGTGATTTATCAACCCCTGAATTAAAGCCCCGAGTCAGAGGATTTTATACTTGTCACTTACATGGAGCAGCACTAACTTCAGCAGTGCTACTGTGGCTATGTGAAGCAGGGCACTAAAGAAAACAGAAGTCCAGTGATGCTGTTAACCTTCCAGGAAACAGTGGTAATTAGAGGTATCACACAGTAATTACATTACAGGTGTAGAGTAACTGCAGCACAGTACGGTGTTACAGTGGTACAGCCATTTGTTTAGTAATTAATCCGTCCACAAGAAGGCCTGGAAAACCTGATGCTTCCCCAGGAGCTGTAAAAGCAGCTCCACTGTCTCCTCCAGGCACCTCCTGCCTGTCCCATGAGACCCAGCGAGAGCTGAGCGCTGGAGCGGGCAGGTGCTGCGGGGAAAACTCTCTGTGGGAAGATGTGGAGGCTTTAGCCCAGGGCTAGCCCATTTCTCTCTTGGCCTTGCTCATCCTCTGAGAGCTCCAGAGGCCCCCTCTCCTCCACAGCACTCAGCACCCGTGCCCATGGGATCCAGGAAGGAGCGGCAGGTGAGAGGCAGAGCCAACCCAGACACGTCCTCCTACCGTGCCCCAGCCCACCCTGCTGGATGGGCTGAGGGCACCGGGGCAGGAGCTGAGCCCCCCTGCTCCTGGCACCTGGGACAGGCACGGCTGTTCTGGCCACCTGCCTCTGCAAGAGGGACAGGACAGGGACACAGCCTGCTCCTGGAACCAGGGAACAGCCAGGGAAGAAGCAGGGGGAGGAAAGGTTTGGGCAGTGATGCTGGCTGGGATGGCTGGTGCTGGGGTGGGGAAGGGCTGGGATAGCAGCTGCGAGGTGGGGATGGGTGAGGGCAGCTGCCATGGGGTGGGGATGGGCTGGAATAGCTGCTGTGAGGTGGGGATGGGCTGGGATGGCTGCCTGTGGGTGGGGAGGGGCTGGGATAGGGGCTGGGATAGGGGCTGGGATAGGGGCTGGGATAGGGGCTGGGATAGGGGCTGCCTTTGGGAGGGCTGGGCTGGGCAGTCCCGTACAGTCCCTGCAGCCCCCGTGCCGGAGGAGGTGGCCGGAGGCACGGCCACGGTGCTGCCACACAGCTCCAGCGTGTGTGAAGGTCAGGTCAGGGCTGCTGCAAAGGTTCAGAGAGGTGAGGAGAGGGTTAAGGCTGGCAGGAGGGCTGGGATGGGGCTGTGGAAGCATTGAAGAGCCACAGCCGGGCTCTGAGAGGTGGTGCGGAAAAAGGGGACATGGAGGGAGATCCACGGAGCGGGGGAATTCTTCCCGGGAATGCCTGAACATCCCCCCGCGAGTCAAGACCCCGGAGAGCAGCAGGGCTGTCACACCGATCCCCTGCTGCCGGCCAGCGGTGACAGTCGCTTGCTGGGAAGGGCGTTTGCTGGGAAGGAGCGCGGATGGCGATTGCCGCGGCGGCGGCAGCTGGGGCAGGGACGGGCAGGGAGAGGCAGCGGAGCCTCGGCGACGCCAACCAGCCCGGGCAGACCCGATCCCCGATCCCACCAGTGCCCACGCTCACCCGCTGTCCCTCCCTCCTCGTGCAAATCACTTTCGCGGCACCAACACTTCCATTCCTTCTCGGAGGTGGCATTTCCAGCACCCGGATCGAGTCGTGCCTCTACCTGTCACTCGGGCTATTTATACATCCAAGTGCAAGGTGAAAAATCCGATAACCTACACACAGTAACGGAGACAACAAAGCACCGGCACCGCCCGGGAGGGCTCCCAGAGCCCTTCTGCCAAGCAGGCTCCTGGGCATCCTGGCAATCCCCACAGCCCTGTGGAGCTCCTTTAACACGAACCACTTCTTTTTCCTGCCAGACACAAACCCAGGGCAGAGCCCGCGCCGGCAGCCTGACCCTGGTGCAGCATCTCCAGTTCTCTGGGTTGGCTGCTGGCTCCCGGTGTGGGGTTGAGCCCAGGCAGGGGGACCCCTCAGAGCCCCCAGAGCCCCCCCAGAGCCTGAGGAATCACCCCACGGCATTAACTCCCCACGGCCCCGACTCACCTGTCTCCAGGCTGGGGGGACTGGTGACAGAGGTGAACCCCTGCCCTGAAAAATACCCCTTCCCCATGACTCCTGCCTCCGATCTGGTGGCTCAGGGCTGGAGAGCTCTCCCTGCCCGTCTTTAACCCTTAATGCCTCTGCTTTGGGGTTGGGCAGAGGAACAATTCCTCCTCTTGAGTTAACCCTTGCTGGGCAGGAGATGGGCACAGCCAGCTTGAGGCTGATCCCTGCTCCCCTGCCGGTCCCGGAGGGTAGCGCTGTCCAGGACTACCCGTTCCCTACCTGAACAAGGCATCTGCTCCCGGCCGGCCAATTCACTCGGGAACTACCGGGAGAAGAGGAGGCTACTCCCCATCAGGATACAGCCTCAGTCCCGCCGAGCCCCAGCCCCCTCGCCGGGACCCCGGCCCCGAAGCCCGGCCCCGCCTGGTTCGTAGCTCCCGCAGGAGCTGCGCCGAGGCTGCGGGAGCGGTGCGGGGCTGCGGGGAGGAGATGGGCAGAGGGGAGCGCCCGGGCAGAGCGGGGCGGGGAGGCGGCAGCATCCGCACCGGCGGGGCTGGAGGGCGGCAGCTCCCGGAAGCACACGGCTCTCCCGCACCCCCGGGGCACGCACCAAGTTCCCAGCCCAGCGCCCTCCGCACCGGCGCGGGTCCGGCCCCGGGGCAGCGCGGCGGCGCCGATCCCGGGGCCACGGAGCCCCCAGCCCGCTCCCCGCCCCGCCGGTCCCGCCAGCCCCGTTCCCCGCTCCGGTTCCCCGTCCCGCTTACCCGCATCTCATCCTCGCCGGCGATCTCCTTCGGTCAGAAATGGCATCTCCCCCGGCCCCCCCGCCAAACCTCCACCTGCAGTAGCGCAGCTCCCCCTCTCCGCAGCGACAGCACCAGCGGCGGCGGCGGCGGCGCTCCCGGGGCCGGGCCGCCCCCCAGTCCCGCGCCCGGGGGAGGGAGCGCCGGGCCGGGCCGGGCTGGGCACGGGACCCCGCCGGGGCCGCCCTAGGGCCGAGCCGGCGGCTCCCTGCCCTCCGCGCCCGGGCGGCCGGCGGCGCTTCGGGGCGGCGGCATCGCTCCCGCGGGCGGGCGGGCGGCTGGCTCGGCCCGGGCTCCGCACGCCCGCTCCGCCGGCCGGGTCTGCCGCGGCGGGGCCGGGCTGGGTGCCGCCGGCCCCCGCCTCCCCTCCGGGAGGAGCCGGCGGCGGGCGCGGGGCGGTGCGCGGAGCGGCGGGCACGGCAGCGGCAGCGGCGGCCGCGGCCGGTCCCTCCTCCCGCCGCCGCCCCCGCTCCGCGCGGGGGGTGCGGGTCCCCGGGGCTGCGGGGCGGGGGGAGCGGGGATGGCTCCTCCGCCAACCGGGGCCGCTCGATGAATGGGGGCTCCGGAGCCCCCGCCCCGCCGCCGCCGGTGCAGCCTCGCTGCCCGCAGAAGACGGAACGACGGAGCTCTGCCCGTCACCGCCGCGTCGGTGCCCAGCCCTGCCCGCGTCCGCCGAGAGACGATGCCGGGCTACCCCTGGGGATTCCGGAGGGTCCGTGCTACAGCAGCTACCTCAGCACAGCGTTTTGCTCCTCTTTACACTGTCCCCCCCCCAGCCCGGCACGTAAGAGGGAAAGGGCTGCGGTCACGGGACGCCTCCGAGGACCGGTCTGGGACCTGGTGATCCCAAGGACCCCCTCGGAGGGTCCGGCACATGCTGAGCTGGTGGCCGTTCATTCAGGACTCTGTGCACGACTTCCCGAGCACTGCCCACCGCTCCCCCCTTTCCCATAATGGACACTCTTTATCGAGCAGCCTTAGATTTGCCCAGCACCGGCTCTCGAAGCTGAGGCCGATTTCTCCAGCAGTAATGGACACAAACTTTGCTTGTCATGTGCACTTTCCCCTCCCGCTTCCTCCGGCTGGGCTCCCCTGGGGTGCTCCCTGCTCTGTCCTGCTCCTACCCAGCTGTCCTGGCTGCCGGACCCAAGGCAGGGGCCCCAGGGCCTTCTGCCGTATCCCGGGCTGGGGCCACGAGTCTCGTCACTGCGTCCCGTGAGCCCTCCCTTGAACAGCTCTTTTCAGCAACTGGGAGCTTTCGAGCTGGCCCCAGGCCTCTCCTGCGGGATGGCCTCCCCCAGCCCGCCGCGGGGCACGGGAGAGGCCGTCCCAAGCTCATCTCTCTGCCCCGGGAAGCTCGAGCCCCTCCTGGCACTCGGGCAGAGGCTGCTGCCTCCCCGGAGCCCCGTTATCCTCCTGCTTGGCACAGGCGAGGAACAAACAAAGGGTGGGCACGGTGAACTCGCCAGCTGAGGGCTGAATCAGCGCAGCTCTCTGCTCCGCTCCTGCCCACTCCCCGGCTCCCACAGGCACAGACCCCGGCGGGGTGGGAGCGTGGGCACCCATCAGGTGTGTGCATCCCTGCGGGGGCTCGGGCACGGCGGCCTCGGGGCGAGAAACACGGTGGGGTGACATCGCGGGTGTGCCTGCAGGAAGGAGCTCTCCTGCTGCCATCAAGGAAACTCAGCCTGGCCCCTCTCAGTGGTCCTCAGACCTTTACTCAGCGCGGATCGATGCCTCTTATTGTTATATGCTATGGCAGGAATGCCATCGATGTTAATAGCACTTCACAAACACAGACAAAGCCGGCAATCTGAATGCGGCCAGAGGAAAAAAAACAAACAGAGGACAAAAGACAGGCTAAGAGCTCTGAATGCCGTTTCTAATGCTTCCGCCCTCTCCCCCCCGCTCCCTTAAAGCCCCACTAAAGTGCAAGGCCGCGTATTCCATAGGAACACTCGGGAATAATTCCTGGAATTGTTGGTGTGTGAGAGGGGAAATTTCACCTCAGCCCTTCCACAAAGACACGGCAAGTACGCCAGGCACGCAGCACCGGTGGTGTGTGAGAGTGATGCTATGCACTGCCTGGAAGCAGGGGGCCTTCCAAGACCGTCTTTCCCACCTCGGCTCCGACGGCCACCCCGCCCTGGGAGCGAGCCGAGCGGCACAGGATGGGGGACAGGGCCTGCAGGAGCAGGGATGAGCTTTTGGGCTAAGATGGAACCCGTGCACACCTCTGCTATAGAACAGTCCCGTGCAAACCCTGCTTTTTGTGAACCCTCAGCCTGTGATTCCCTTCCCAAAGCCAGCTTAGATGGGGCCCTGAGCAACCTGGTCCAAGTGGAAGGTGTCCCTGCTCATGGCAGGAGTTTGGGTCTTTGAGACCTCTTCCAATGCAAACCATTCTACAGCTCCATGGTTTTGGAGCTGGGTGGAGGGACCAGGGGCAGCAGGAGAGGAGAGGGCAGCACGGGTGCCCCAGGAAAGGCAGCGAGGCACAGCCCTGGTTTGCTCTGACAGCTACACTGTGCATTTAGGCCAGCGGAGAGGCGATGGGATGGATGGAGAGTGCAGGGAGAAGAAAACATCACCTGAAAGCTGCTCTCTCTCAGCTGGAGCCCCAAGGCCCTTGCCCACAGCACCAGAGTGTAGGAGGAGCCAGTACAACCAACCTGCCCAAGGAGCAGCACTGCCATTTGGGTTTTCTCTCTTTAACTCTCAGCCCACCTCACGGGCAACACTTCCTCACCCCAACAGCCTCAAGGACACTTCGAACAAAGGCAGATCCTGGCAGCAATGAACCCTGCTGACCTCTGCCAGAGGAACTGCAGTGGCTCCTGCTCAGAAGCCCCAAAGGCTCCCATGTTTCTGCATTTATTGACCCGTCATGACTGGTGAGCTTACTGTTAATGTCCCTGAGGTGTTGCAGCATGGGTGACAGTGTGCTGGGGACAGCCAGAAGCACACATCCAAGCCTCAATGGAAGCACCATCCCCTCCTGTCCCCACTAACAGCCTGTAGCTATGTGCAGCTGACAGCTTTGCAGCTAACATGCCTTTTTTTCCCTCCCCCATCACCTTTACTGGCCTCCCCCACGTTGTAGAGACCGACTCCAGCTGTTGTGGGTCAACCCCTCGGCTGGGTCAACCTCCTTTCTGCAGCACAGAGTGACCCAAAGTGCCCCAGCCTCCCAGGTGCCCCTATCCTGTGCTGACCCTGGACGCTGTGGAGTAGCTTGGCTCACACGCCCTCGTTGAACATGTTCCTCTTTAAAACCTGCAGGGAACAGCAAGAACATTTGGGTGTCCATCTGCGGGGGCTCGTCCCTCAGACAGATGCTCCAGCTCTTTGCCACTGCCGTGCTCAGATGAGAACGGGCTGTGGCAGATGGTTCCCTTCTGCTGGCAGGAGGCAGGAGTTTATCCCTGCTCTCAGCTCCCTCCCGGAGAGGCGGCACCTGCACACGGCATGAGGGAGCTGGGCAGTGGGGAACAGACCTGCCCCTCAGGGGAGAGGCTGGGGCCATGCTCGCCTCCCTTGGCTCCAGTGCACGTGTCCAGGAAGGCTGCAATAGGGTCAGAGAGGGCCGAGCTGGCAGGATGGAGGTGGATTTTAATTACTCCCATTATTATTATTATCATCATCCCCTTTTCTTTTGGATTTTCACACTTTTATCCTAACAAGCTGAGCTGAGAAAATACATGCAAATGCCAGGCAGAGATAAGATGTACCACACCTTGAAGTACTGCCAGCGCTGGCTCTGGGAATGCCAGATCGGCCGTCTGCCCCTCCAGCCCCCTCCCTGTGGCAGCAGGAACGGGGGAGGCTCTGTCCCTGCTCTGCCCCTGCACCTCCGGAGAGGAGGGTGCCCCACGTGTCCCCTGGGCTCGACCAGCAACCAGCTCCTTGATCCTGCCCAGTTCTAACCAGTCCCTGGAGAAGGCACCATCAACTCCTGGCTGCTTGGGACAGGGAGGAAAGGTCACCCTGATGTCTCTCCTGCATGCCGTGCACAAGACATGGACAGAGCCCTCCCTGGCCTGCTCAGCACTGCTGGCAGCAGGAGCTGTTCCTGAGGAACCCTTGTTCCTGAGGAACCCTTGTTCCTGAGGGTGGCTGTTCCACCAGGGCCCTGCGGATGCAGGCAGGGAGAAACGTGCTCCCAAATCACGTTCTCCCTTGGAGGTGGTGACATTTCAGGGTGTGTGGGGGGAGTGGGACGAAGAGGCAAGGCAGGATATTCCTGCTCCCCCATCCCCACGGCCATCTGGATGTGTGCTGATGCCTCCTCACAGCAGGCTGAGTCAGTCCAGTGGCTTCTCATTATCAGCTGGAGGGAATCCAAATTCCGCACTGTACGGCTGCTCCTCAGTGAAACTGAGGATCCTTATCAAGTATTATCATAACGCTTTCCCTGTCTTGTACTGCTCCCTGCTCTGGTCAGCTTGTTGATTTGGAGCAGAATGATCCAAAAATGCTTTGACCACCAGCCATTCAGCTGGGACAGCAGTGGCAGGAGCCACAGAATGTCCCCCTGGACATGGGTTGGGCTGTGAGGCCATCATGGGGGGATCTCTCCAGTGTTCCCACCACAGCCTCGCTTGCTGGAGGCTGCAGGCATGTGGCTGGACCCATCTCCAGCTCTCTGTCCAACTGAAAGTGAGGTGAGAGGTAGGAGATGCCGTGCTCATACCTTGCACATCTCAAATTATGACATGACCTCCACAAAGCTCAGGAGAACAGGGATAAAGAGGAGACAGAAGCCTTTCAGTAGCCCCCCTAAGCAAGTGCTACTGAAGGCTGGGATAAGCTGCTGATACACAGGGTCTGCCCCAGCTCAGCTCATCCATGTCTCTGCTAGGGCACTGTCACCACCCCGACCCATGTGAATTCTGGGGGTGGAAATTAGGCCTTTCCATGCAATGTTCTGGAATGGAGAGAGGCCACATGTCCTCATGTCAGCCTGAGTCAAGCACTGATAGCTTGACTGCTCTGTCAGGCAGCCCAAACACGCAGCGTGAAGGGCTGAGGGAAAAGGCTCCATTAAGTTCTTAAGCCCATTGACACATATATAGAAGGTATTAATAATATCAAGCACCTCAGTGCCTATTGTAGCCCACGTTCAGGAGATGAAAGATAATTTCTGGGACAAGGAATTTATGACAGTGACAGCTTTTTAACAGCTTGGTGTAAGAATAGGAGCTGCACAACAGGACAAAGAGTAATGATTAAAGAATTTGGCACAAAGGAGAGAGGGCTTGGAGAGTGCTGTGAGTATGGAGGACAGGAGAGTCCTGTCAATGCCCACCCTGGAAAAGCAAAGGCTGTGCTGGGCATGGAGGATGGGGAGCTGATGTGGGTGCCATCCCACTGGGGCTGACTCACAAATACTTGGCAACTAAGAGAAAAGGGGTCAAGGTGCCTGGAGGGGGTGAAATGGGCTCCTCACCTTAATGTTTAAAAGAAGTTTGGCCTCTGCCTGGTGTGGCAGGCCGAGATGGCTCAGCTGGGGCTGCAGCCATGCCAGCAAGCAGCAGGGGGGGAGGCAATGCTGGGCAGCAGGGGGGAGCTGAGCTGCACTGCCAGGCACAGGCCAGGCAGCAAACACATCACTCAGGGAAGGGGGGTCTGGCATGGGGCAGGCTAAGGAGGGAGCTCTGCTCCCCCAAGGCCAGAGCTGGAGAAGCAGAAGGAGCAGACCCAGCACCAGGACACTCTCAGGGTGTAATTCTTACAAACACCCTCAGTGTCCCTCTGCACACATACGTGCTCCCCTAATGTACACTGCACATGTAAACAGCCTCCTAGTGACATTTGCATGCCCAATTACATCTGCATATAATTGATTTGCATGCACAGTTGGAGGGCGTTGAAAACACTGGAGCCTGCTTTGCACTTCCCCACAGTCCAGAGGAAAGGCACCTCCTGCTGGGGCCAAACCCCAGCCCGGCCCCACGGGGCTGGCACTGTTTGGTGTCCCCTCCCTGCGGGGTGTGCCACGTGCCGGGCTCACAGCCCTGCCCTTTCCTGCATCTCCACCATCTGCAGCGACCCCAAACCCAACCCCAAACCAGCCACAGCGTTTGCTGTTTGCTCAGCTCCTGTTATAAGTGACTGGCACCATTCCAAAAAGGATTAAAAGCAGGGAGTGAGAAACATAAAAGCTCATGTAATTACGTGCAAAAAAAAAAGCCCCTTAATAATTTATAGAGGGAGAGGGTAAATATCTTTGTGTGTTATTAAAGTGTAGCTCATTGTCCCGTCTGGCTAATACCCAGCGTGCACGCATCACAGCCTTTATCCGGGAGGCTGTTTTGCCTTTAATACCTTTCATAAATTATTGAATTTATAAAGAGGAAAGCAAGTGTCATGTCACTCCTATAAACAGCTCGTTAGTTAAAGCTAACGAAGTTGGGGAGCAACAGTTTCCTCCTGGCTTGCCTACCTCCCACCTCGCTGTCTGTGCTGTCACTGACCCACAGACCCTGAGCTGGGGCAGGGGAGTGCTCTTTGCCTAAGAAGAAGCTGGCAGCAGATAGATGGCCTGTGGCACCCCTACCCCCTGGCTTTCTGAGCCCTTCTTGTGCCCTCATGGGGCTGTCAGGATGCTGCTTTGGAGACGACCCTTCTCTCCATTCCCAGCTTGCTTGCCTGCTGCAGCATCACCACCTCTATGTCACCCGTGGTCTTCTGGGTGCAGCGATGGACCAGCAGCTCCTGGGGGTACCTGAGGATGCTCTGGGCACTGCTCCTGGCAGGAGGGCTACTCGAGGGTGAACTCTGACAGCAGGACTGGGCAGGAGGCAGAGATCTTTATGGCAGGAGGGCTGAGCACAGCCCTGTCTCACTACAAAACCCACGCTGTCCCACTTCCAGCAGCCCGGGGCCAGGATGAGCAGCCCAAGAGCTGCTCCTGAGCGCAGGGGATGCGTTTTCAGGCTGCCTGGGGGAAGCACAGCATCTCCCTGGTTTCTGCTGAACACGGCAGAGTGTTAGAAGGCCACCTCTAAAAACAGCAGAGGTGTGACTGAGTCAGCAGCACGTGTCTGCGCGAGGGAGTCAGTCCAAGCTCAGGAAAACCAGCATGCCAAGCACGGCCAGGCAGCCCCCGCCGGGCAGCCGGGCCCCCCGGGCTGTGCCCCCCACCCCTGCACTGCGGGACGGAGCTGCTCAGGGAGCAGCTGCTTTGGAGGCTCTGCTGGAGCTCTTCACACCCAGGAGAGAGTCACCAAACCCCCCACCCGCAGCCTCTCCAAATAGAATCCATATGCATTAAAGAGCAGCCAGGGAAAGGGGAGCCATCAGAAGGATTTCAGAGGGTTTGGGGCGAGTGCCAAATCGGGGTGAATAAGCTGACGGCGAAGGACCCACGCGGAAAACGGCGGTGCCGGCATCACGGCGGGCACAGCGCAGAGCCAGCCAGCAGCCCGAGCTGTGCCTGCCAGCAGGGAGCCCTGTCCGAGCCTCCCGATGAGTGCTGGCCCCTAAAGAACACCCAGCAGGGCCTTGCGGGCACGAGGAGAGGGAACTCCAACTATTGATAATCAATTAACTCCTTCAATTACAGCAGCCTAATGAGGTAGCGCCAAGTCAGCTCTAATGAACATCAGTTGAAGGGAGGCAGCTCCTCGGGCGCTGGTTTTTTGACTCAATCTTTACAAGGTAGGGAAGGCTGCAGAAGTATCAAGCAATTAAGGTCGCTAAACGAACATCGGCTCCCGGCTCTGCCCGCGGCTCCAGGGGGCTGCTGAGCACGGGGGGTCCCCGACCCCCGGGGAGGTCCTGCCTGTGCCCGGCTGGTCCCTGATCCCTGGGGAGGTCCTGCCTGTGCCCGGCTGGTCCCTGACCCACAGGGAGGTCCTGCCCGTGCCCAGCTGGTCCCCGACCCCCGGGGAGGTCCTGCCTGTGCCCGGCTCATCCCTGACCCCCGGGGAGGTCCTGCCTGTGCCCGGCTCATCCCTGACCCCCGGGGAGGTCCTGCCTGTGCCCGGCTCATCCCTGACCCCCGGGGAGATCCTGCCTGTGCCCGGCTCATCCCTGACCCCTGGGGAGGTCCTGCCTGTGCCCGGCTGGTCCCTGACCCCCGGGGAGGTCCTGCCTGTGCCCGGCTGGTCCCTGACCCCCGGGGAGGTCCTGCCTGTGCCCGGCTCATCCCTGACCCCCGGGGAGGTCCTGCCTGTGCCCGGCTCATCCCTGACCCCCGGGGAGGTCCTGCCTGTGCCCGGCTCATCCCTGACCCCCGGGGAGATCCTGCCTGTGCCCGGCTCATCCCTGACCCCTGGGGAGGTCCTGCCTGTGCCCGGCTGGTCCCTGACCCGCGGGGAGGTCCTGCCTGTGCCCGGCTGGTCCCTGACCCGCGGGGAGGTCCCGCCTGTGCCCGGCTGGTCCCCGATCCCCGGGGAGGTCCTGCCCGTGCCCTGCCGGCAGCACGGAGCTGGTTTATCCCGGCACAGAGCGCACGGTTCCTGGGGATGCTGCCGGATGCCTCTGTCGCTGGGAGATGAAGCGAATGTCACCGGGCCCAGCTCGCCCCTAGAGGCAGCGATTTTTTTTTATTTTTTTTTTAGGGTTTTTTTGGTGACGACAGCGTAAGTGACAAAACAAATGTCACTGCCCGCTGGCCCCAGCGCCTCTCTGGAAACCTGCCGGGTGCCATGCAGAGCGGGGCGGGGGGGAAGGGGGGAGCGGAGGAGGGATGCAAAGCACCATCCCCAACACGTGCCTGTCACGGGAGCTGGGCCAGCGCCCCACTGCAGCAGGGCTTGCACGCAGGGCCTGGGGAAAGCCTGCCCAGCAGGACCCTGCCGTGCAGGAGCTGGGGTGGGGATCCCCAGGAAAGCCGGGATCCCAGAGGTGCCATCCCTTTGGAAGCACCGTGCTGCACAGACCGTGTTGGGGAGGGATTTACATACTAAGGAGCCTTCGGCGGAGTAAAGACAACCTGACATCTATTTTGGGTCTCAAAGCCAAAGGCTGTATTTCAAATCCACTAATCAGGTGAGAATACAGCAAACCCGTGCAGAGCAGAGCTGGGAAGGAGGGGGAGCCTCTGGCTCCTGGCAGCATTCCCCACTCCCATGGCAATGGTCCCCAGCACCCCATCAGCACCCACCAAACTGGGCTTCCAGGGAAAGGGACCCCTCCTTCTCGTGGGGGCTGAACCCCAAACTCCTGCTGCACTGGGTCTGTACAGAGGGGCCCTTTCAGCATCTGAACCTCCATGGGCAGTGACTGCCAGGACCCTGCCTTCACCCAAGGCTGTCCAGAGCTGAACTGAGCTGCTGGAGGGGCACTGGTGGCACAGCCCCAGTCCCCACAGACGGAGCAGATGGAGGGCACAGGCTGGCTCCCCCAGGCCAGGTGTGTGGTGCAGGGGCTGCCTGTGCCTCCGGATGCCGTGGCAGATGGAGCTGGATGTGAACTGCCTGTGCTGCCTGCTGGGACCACACAGGGGCTTGGCCACAGCTTCCCCTCCCTGCTGATGGGCTTGGGAGCAGGCTGGGGGCACAGTGGATGGCTGGAAGGGCTCAAATGACAGCAGAGGCACAGGCAGCCCCTGTGCTTCTGCTGTCATTACCCAGGTCAGGTAATTCACCCACGTGGATGTGTTTGTGAAAGTTTCTGGGTCTGAGCACCATTCCCAGGGGTGCAATGTCTGGGTAGATGACCTTTGGTCCAGAGCTGGACCACGCTTGCATGGGAAGAAGGACCCAGGAGACCCAGGATCACAGGTGCTGGCCAGGATAAGCCAGAAGGGAAGTGCCAGGCAGAGGACTGGAGGGAGAAGGAGAGACATGAGTAGAGATAACAGGGAAGGTAACAGCCCTGCATGCCTGGTCAGCCCACACAAAAAACTGAATCTGGGCATCTCCAGCTCCCATGAGCAACTTATCTGAGACCAGTGTGACCAGCAGCAGCCCCCAGCTCTTACCAGTCCGACAGCACTGACTGCAGATGCCAACCCTGGGGGCATCAGACCCTGTGCCCACCAGGATCTGCACAGATCACCCTGGCCCTGTCCAGCCTCTGGATGAGCAGGGTGTGCTTGTCCCTGCCAGTCCTCCCAGTGCCCATTCACCCTGCAGTGTGGAGGGGACACAGAGCACTGGCTGTGGCTGATCTCCCCCAGACCACTTTGCCACCATTCATAAGGGCCAGAAAAGAGAAAAGCTGCTGAGAGTGTCTGAGGAGTGTGAAACACCAGGGCTGATGGGTGCAGGCTGCTGTGCTGAGGATGCTCACAGAGCTGCTTTAATGAAACAGCCACACAGCTCCAGGCACTGGAGATTATTCTCATCTCTTCTCTTGTTTGGTCGACTTACTCAAAGACTATTAGTGGATTAACTAAAATTCGTCTGATGCTGGAGCAGCATCTTCGCAGGGGTTTACAGCAGTGGAAGGGGCACTTTTCACAGGCAGCTTTCATGTCACCCCAGAGCAAGTCTGCAGCTGGGCAGGCTCAGCAGGGGAGCAAGAGGAGGCTCAGAGTCCTGGCAGCAGCCGCTCTCCTCTCCAAGCTGGCGGTGCTGTAGAGGAATTGTCTGGAGGGCAGCAGTGGCTGGCAAGCCCTGTGGCCGGCAAGCCCTGTGGCCCCTCCTGCTCCCTTCATGTTTGTCTTGCAGCTTCTGGGCTCCATTTCACAGGGAAGGCTCACGGGGACACAGGGGACTGAACCCAGGGATGGGGAAAGTCTCTCCACACCTTCTGTTGCTACATCCTCCTTCCCAGGGGTAACTCCCCCACTGGGGCTGTTGCTCTCACAGGCTCTGCATCCTTGTCCAGAAGGTCCCTGGTATCCCCACAGCCCACAGACAACCAACCTCACAGCGTCCCTTGTTTTCCCAGGCTGCACAGGCACGTGTGGCAGAGCCTTCCCCCTTCCCACCCCCTCCTCATCAACTGGCAAAGCCCCAGTGGTTTCCCCCAGAGAGCGCGCGGTGAGACACAGCATGAAACAACTGCACATAATTAGAGGATTGAATGGGGTATGGGAGCAGAGCAGGGAGCTTGCAACAGCCATAAATAGCTCGCCTTGCCGAGCTGCTTAACTCCTTGCTTGTTCTTGCCAAAGTGCAGACCCCAAAGGGATGGTGCCTGTGCATGAATAGGGGTGGAAAGTTCAGAAGCGTATTTTTAAACCATTCGAGCTGTACTCGAGCTGAGTGATACGTTATTGTCTCTGTGTGTCACTTGAAATGTCTTATGAATGCGAGAAATAAAATAAAAAAACCACCATTTTGCCTCTCTACACTCCCACCCCTCTGCTTCTACCCAAATAATGTCAGGCTGGAGCTGACAGGCAAAAGGAAAGCACCACAGGCTACGGCTGCTTAAAAGCAGCATGAAAAGCTCTTTCTGGAAGGAAGAGCCCCAGCTTGCATGGCTGGAGGGCAGTGGAATGGGCAGCAGGCACAGGCACCCACAGACAGCAGTGCCTGCCAGGAAAACACTGGGGTCCCCAAGGAGTCCCCAGCAAGGACAGCAGGGCTGTGTGCCAAGCAGCAGGGGTTAGGCTGCAGATCAGGAAAAAGCTCTTCCCCCAGAGGGTGGCTGGGCACTGGTACAGGCACCCCAGGGAAGTGGTCACAGCACCAAGCCTGACAGAGCTCAGGAAGGGTTTGGACAATGCTCTCAGGGCTGGGCCTGTGCAGGACCAGCAGTTGGACTCGATGATTCCTGTGGGTCCCTCCCAGCTCAGCGTATTTTGTCACTCTGTGACCCTGGGTCTTGACTGGGACTGGGACTTGCCCCTGCTACCCCACCCGGGGTCAGTGCAGGATGGCATCACCTCAGTTCTGCCCCTCCTGAGCTCTGGGGCCTCTCTGGGTGGCTGGCACTTGGTGACAGTGACAGTCATCAGTCCCTGGGGCTGGCAGCCAGCCTCAGACTGCGGTTGGAGACAGAGATCCCAAAGAGCCTGACAAACAGCTGGAGCCATGGTGAGATACAGCGGGACAGCGGGAAAACAAACCAGAAACTCACTGGGAAATCATTTTTCTCCTAAATGGGGCAGATATAATTAAGCAGCACGGGCTTTATGAATGATACCAGCTCTGCCTTGAAACACATCATTACCTCTCTCTGTTAGAGCAGTGTTTTTAAATACATATTTCCTCTTCCAGTGCTAGAGGAGAAGGCTCTGTGGCTGGGATATTTTGCTAATCACCTCTTATTTCTGCTAGTGGCAGGGAAGTGCCAAGCTCTGGCTTTCCTGTGCACACACCTTTGCTCCAGATCACTGCTGGCCCCTCTCCCCCCCCTTCCTCTCCTCTCTGCCACTCTGGATACCTGAGGGGAGGATGGTGCTGAACCTGCATCCTCCAGCCCCAGAGGGTTTGAGCCTCCCTGTGCCAAACCTGCCTGGGATCCCAGTGCCACAGGTGCCTCCAAACCCCTCTACCCAAGCTATGTGAGCCCATCACCATACTGTGTTCCTTGTTTTACAGAACATGGGGCTCAAGGGGATGAGATATTTCACTGACTGTTGACCCAAGCTGGTTTCTCCCACTTGGCACCCTCTGTGCCCAGCAGGGCCTGGGTGTTCCTCTCAGCTTGGTGCAATTTGGGCTTTTCTGTCCCCAGATGAGTCCCCCAGGCGATGCCATGTCTGCCATAAGTGCTCACTGCAATGGATTAGAGAGACCCGAGCAAGAACGAAGGGCTTTTGTACTAGAAATTGAAAGTTGATGGAGTGTGTCATAGGAAAATGACAACAACCTACTGTACCTCGAAAGACAATTATTTTTCCCTCATTGGAAGTGATTGAATTTCTCCATCAGTGACACTACCAACATCGTTGACACCAACAGCTCTCTCATGGAAAGGCTCTTTCCCAGCTGCACACCTGAATTTCCTTCCACCTGCCCTCTCCTCCCTTGCCCTGCTCTGCTTTGGCAGGACGTGCTCAGGTCACAGCCTGTACAGAGACCACCCTCAGCTGGGGGGGCGGGGCTCTCCCTCCCCATCTCTGCACTCCTGCAGAGCCTTGCTTCCCTCAGCTCTGCTCCTCTGGACTAATTCTGAATACTGTGTGATTCTGTGAATATGCCAGGCCTGGAAATCACACAATTAAATCACATTGCTTCACTGTGACCAGCCGTGGCAGCGGGACCAGCATCACAGTGCTGGGGCTGTGCTGTGGCTGGTGTGGGCACTCACACTGGCAAAGGTAAGAGCTGGGACACGTGGTGACCTTTCCAGAGATGGGGAAAAGGGTGAGGCAGCACCTCCAACTGCTGTGGGATTGGAGTGTTGGACAGCACCCTGGAGAGCCTGCTTTCCCTGCAGATCTGGAGCACGGTGTCCTGGACACTTGTGCTGGACGCTGGCCCGGGGACACCCTGCAGCCACATGTCACCCCAGGGTGAAAGGTGCAGCCAAAAGCCCCATCTCTGAGTGATTTTGGCCCAGAATCTGGAGCAGCACAAGCCCCAAGGGCTTTGGGATAGGTTCCTGTGTGTGCCTAGGGCACAGCTGTGCTTTCCATGGGCTCCTTCCCATTCCCAAAGTGCTTCCCCTGCAACCCAGCCTGAGTTACTCCCTGCTGGCAGAGGGCCAAGCTGGTTCATTAAGACACATGAACTAATGAAGGAGGCACAGCAAAGTACCAGGAGCCTGCTACATCCCATTGCATCCCCTTGCACCGGGAGCTGTCCAAGGCTCCTCACAAGCCTCACCCTCCCAAGCAAAGACCACAGCTCTCCAGAGCTCAGGAGGGTGCCACCACCCCACAGGCCTTTTGGGGGGACAGTGGTTGTTGGAGAGGATGAAGTAGCTAGGCCCTGCAGAGATGATTTATTAGTAAAAGATTCTAAAAGTATGAAACCCACAAGAGGAATAGAATTAAAAGCAAAATTTGAACTGTAAGCATGGACAGGAAGAAGGTGATTAGGTTAGCTGAAAAGACTTGGCTGGGTGTTTCAGTGACACCCCTGCCAAGACAAAAGGATGGATAAAGGATTGGACCTTCTCAGGTATCCGGGATAAGGTGGGTTTCACAGGTTTTGGTCTGTAGAGTAGTATTGTAATGTTGTAGTTCCCATAGGCTGTATGTAGATTCTGTAAGTTCTGTATCTAGAGGTGATTGGTCGATGCTTATTAGAATATTCACGATAGAAAAGGGTTAAAATGGAATGTAACAAGGAGCTCTGCCTCTTTGCGCCCCTTCTCTTAGATCCTCTTGCCTCTTGCCCTCTTGGACTCTTTGCACTCCTGCTCCTGGATCCCTGGACTCTTCCCCAGTCAGGCTGCCTCCCCACGACCAATAACCCACGTGTCCCAAAGAGCATCCTGGCCTTCAGATCATCTCTCTCATCAGACACAACCAGCGTGCTTTCTAATAAGTGGTGATGGCAGGACCACGTCCAGCAGGGTGTGCAGGGTGAAACCCCAGCGGGAGGGACGGGGAGGGCAGTGGCAGGTCGGGATGAGGGTGAGGCTGGCATCCCGAGGGTGAGGCTGGCGCAGGCAGGACGTCACCCCGCCCGCGTCCGTGGGTGCCACGCGTGCTCCGGTGGCGTTCACAGCCCCATCTGCTGTGTGGGCTGGGAGCACATATGTTAGAGACACACACAGCTCCGTGTGCCTGCAGATATAGATACACAGACATACATGAGAGAGACGTTTATAGATACAGATTTACATAGACAGTCAACACCAGCGATTACTGCGGGATCTTGGAGGCACAGCAGAATCGGCCCCAGATATCAGGAAATGCCAATCTTGCTCCCTGCCCTCTGAGCCTGTGCCTTTGCTTGGCCTGGAAAATGCCACGTGCCAGAGCCCCAGCTGGGGAGGCTGCTGAAGGGAAGCAGGGCTGTCCATCTCCCACACCTGCACTCTGCACAGTGCCCCAGGAAAGAGCAGAGCATCTTCCCTGGCCGTGCACAAATCCTACAGCCCGGCAGGGATCCAGGGGGGTACATCTGCCCAAACACAGCCTGCATCCATGGACAAGCTGGATGAACTGCTGTATCGCTGAGGGAGAGAAAAGGACTCTCAGGGGCAGGATTAATCTCCTTCTAAGGTGGCTGCTTGAGAAAGGTCAGATGAATTTTTGCCTGGACGTGCCTTTTTTTCTCCCTGCTGACTATAAATGTCAACCAGCCAGTTGGGGCTCCAAGGCAGGCACCTACAGAGAGGCCACATGCAGACAGGTAACAGGGATTCAAGCCCATAGCTGCTGCCCTGGATCAACCCTGGTGCTGCACGCACCCACGGGCAGGGCAGGGAGACAAACCCAGCTCGAGATTTGAGACCCTAAGATTTCTTCCAGACACACAGCTCAGCTGGTAAAAAGTTCCTCCTGGTAAGTGAAACTTTTCCATTCATCGTCTGCTGTAGCCCCAAGCAGCATCACCCAGCTGTAAAGTACTTCAGAGTTGACTCAATGTCACATTTAAGTGCTGGATGCATCAGAATTCAGGATGCTTCAGAAAGGTTATGTAAACCATTACATCAAATCCTGGGAGAGTTATTAAGGTGAGCGGCAGAGCATGGGAGAATGGGTGATTATCTCACAGCAGTGCAGCCACACCACACCAGCAACGGCCAACAGCAGGATGTAACTCATTCTCCTTACAAGCCCAGTTTTGTTTCCCCCTAATGTGTCTTTAAAAGAAAAAAAAAAAATCTGTCCACCAAAGAATTCTCTACTCTAGAATGTAATTATTCAAGAAAGTCTCCAGTTAAGCAGCTAAGGCACTGGGGAGATAAAGAGGGAAAGTTTTTAACTATTGGACAAGTCTCCTATTCTCCCTCCCCCTTTTAGAAATGTTGTATTTCAAATTCAGTGTGGTCTATTAACTCCAAATTTATTTTATTCATCTGAACTTGTGCCTTTGAGGACTTGGGGGAGGCCTGCATGGTTAATTCTGGAGTTATTTGCTATGGACTCTTGAACCTCTCCGAAGTGCGTGGGCTCCCCAGGGAGGTTCTCCAGTAGGCAGAACTTGTCCTCAAGGACATGAAAGCATCTGCAGGGGCCTGCAATTTTTCAGAGTCTGGAATAGACCCAGCCAGATTTGAAAGACATTTAGAAATCCTCAGGATCAGCAAATGTATTTTGTAAAGCACGGAGCTGACCTGTTTGGGTTAAATAATGGTAAGAATTTGGGCAGGGGGGGGCAACACAACTGGGAATTGCAGGCCCAAACCAGCCAGCTGAAGGACTAACATGAAGTCAGGAGTCATCATGCTGAAAACCTTTGGTGCTGGTGGGGTAGAGCAGCCAAGAAATGCTAATTATAACAATATCCCTGATGGACATCCTGCAGCATCCTGCTCAGAGTGCTCTCATATGGCAATGCTGCCTCCTCCTTAGAAAAGCCACAGAAACCACAGCGAGACAGCCAGGACTGTCTTGTAGAACTCCTAATCCCCCAGGATTTATCCCACAGGATTTACACACCTCATCTCCAGGCCAGCAGCCTGGGTGAGCCACTGGGACGTTGCTGATTTGTGCCCTGTCACCAGGGTGAAAGGAGGAGCAGATCCCCTGGCAGGCTGATCCATCCCTAGCACACAGCCCCAGTCCAAAAGCTTTCAGATTGGAGTCTGGGAATGCAGGGAAATCCATACTGGGGTCTGCACACAGCAATGGGGATGGGGTTTGTGCTGGCAGTCACGGCAGTCCCGGCAGCATCTCCTGCACAGGACACATGGGCTCTGCCTTCCCAGCCCCTCAGGCAGAGGAAAATGAGGCATTGCTGGGTAACTGGGTGAATTCCTGGGCCAACCAGGCAGCAGGAGGAGCACCGGGGGTGCCATAAGAAGGTTCAGCCCTCGGGCTGTGCTGCTGTCACCCCCTCTGGTGGGTGACAAGTGCAGCAGTGCCGCTGGCTGCCCTTCTCGGCGCGCTCAGCCGTGCGTAGCTGGTGTCAAACACGGGGGCAGTGACTCACAGTGGCTCTGGCAGCACTTGGGCAGTGTCTGGGCTGAGCTGTGTGACAATCCTGGAGAGCTGTGCCTTTCAATGCCACCTGAAATCCCAAACGTGCTGCCACTGAGGAGCTCCCTGGGCATCAGCTTGGCCCATGGTGAGCTCTCTGGGGTCCCAGACACGCTGTGAGAAGCTGCTGTTGTAAGGAGCTCACCCAAACCCTTGAAGAGGGACACCTTGTCCCCAGAGGTGGCAGGGGACCTGTGCCCATGGGACACATGAAGGAGCATCTAGGTTGGCCTCAGCCTCAATGCTCTGTGCACAAAAGGAGCCCTGACTCTTGGGCTACCAGCTGGCACCTTTCACTAATGCTAACATTCATTTAGAAAAATTACAAATACCCCCAACATGGGCTAATTAGCTAATGACATTATTTTGACCCGATGTGCCATATAATTAAACAGCTAATAAACGGCAAGGGTTCTGTGTTGTGGAGGCTCCTGAGTCAATACCATGCTATTACCACCGTGTAATTGAGTTTACCAAGAACCTCAGCACAGACATCCCAGAGCCCATGCAGGAATGGTATTGAATCAGCCACCAGAGACCCACCTGCTGGATAAAGGAGAAAGACAAATCTTTTAATCTACAATACAGCCCCGAGTCACACACAGAGAAGACAAGTTTGTGCTTCACACTGTGGTAAATGCATTTGCTAGAGGAGGCTCCCAAGAGGGGCTACCTGTGCAAGAGCTGCTCTGGCAGCACAAGAGGCTTCCAGAGCTCCAGGGAGGGTGGGATGAAACGTGGCTTGTCCTTCCACAGAAGTGAGGACTTCCAGAAGCCTACTTCTGTTGCCATTTCTCCATCAAGAAGGTGCCTTTTTGGATGCATTTCTGAGGACAGAACCGAAGGGTGTGCTGGGGCTACTGAGAGGTCTCAGAAGTGACTCAAAGCTTCCTCCTGCAGCCCTAGAATTTGTAGACCAAATGCCCCAACCTAATACTCTGCTGGCAGGCTGCAAATGGGCCAGGAGCTGGAATTTAAGGCTGCAAAACCCTCTTTGGGTTTTTTTTTTAGTGCTAGTAGGAAAGAAGGAGAGGAGTAGGTTGGCAACCAAGCTCCCATTGGAGTCACGAAGCATCTACAGATGTCCCAGTGTTATTTGCTGTCCCTGGGGTGGGGAGGGCGATTCTGAGGTGCTCAGAGGTGATGTTGCTATATGGACATGCTGTCAGGCACATGCCCTTTGTACACACACACACACACACACACACACACACCCCTGGGTCCAGGCTCCTCTCCCGCACGCTCCCCTCCCCGCAGCCCTGCTGTCGAGCTCGTGTCCCCAGATGCACCCGCGCTCCAGCTCCTCTCCTTTTTCTCCTCACCTCCCTTCCCTGGCAATACCAGGCCCACTCTCAGGCAGAGCCTGGAAGCTTTGCCGGGCCAGGGCAGCATCTGTCATCCGAAGGCAGAGGCACAAGGCTCTGTCCCGGGCAGAGCCGAGCGCTGCTGGCAGCCTGAGCGCTCGCTGGCCCCGCGCTGCGACCTCCTGGTGACGCTGCAGCTGGAGGGCAGGGCACTCACTGCAAGGGATGGATACCGGGCTGCACAGCCAGGAGCCACGGCAGGGCTGGGCACCTGCGCTCTTCACAGTGGTCCAGCTCACATCCACCACCTGCATCCCACACTGGACCAACTAAATGCAGCCCACAGGAGCAGGTAGCCCCATCCCAGGGCTTGCAGCCACAGTTGGTGCGGCCTCAGCTCTCCTGGAGAATTTCTGGGAGGGTGAGCAGGACTGACAGGCTGCAGCTGATGGGTTGGGTGGGCAGCACTGCTCAGAGCAGGGCCCTGGCTCTGCTGCCACCCACATCCCACCATGGACCTGCTCTGGTAGCTCAGTTACATCCCACAGAGCTCCTCAAGAAAAGAAGGCTGGAGACAGAGAGATGAGAGCCCAGAGGGACAACTCTCAGCCTATACTCCCAGCTCTTGCTTAGCACAAACTGCACCATCCCCGAGGAGCTCCTCAGCAAATCCGTAAGGCTTCCTTGCTTCACCCGCTGTCAGTATTTAAAGCAGACGACTTCAGCAGTGAGGATGGAAGCAGGCTAAGCCTGGATCCTGGTGCACGAGGAGCTCCCCAGGACAGTGAGAGAGGGCTGATGGCTGGGGGATGGTGAGCAACAGGGCTACATCAGAAGAAGGACAAACCCTGAGCTTGCAGGAGGGCAGGGAGCGGGTGCCTGGCGGCCCCATGGCTGCAGGCAGCCACGTGAGAGGTGCCAGGAGCAGGGGGCTGGCGGAGCCGCCGGCAACTCCGGGGATGAGGTGGGTGTGCAAAGGCTCAGCGACGGCAGAGCTGCTGCTGACAGTGAGAGGCAGCTCCTGTCATGAGCGTGAGCCAGGCTCTGCCAACACAAACACCCAGATTGCTGAAAACAAGATGTGCGGCCGCGCGTCTCGGCTGTCAATCAGCGGCGCGCGGGGAGCGCCGCGGCCGCTCCGGCTGCAGCGGGGGAGGGCTCGTGCTTTCCCTCAAATGCCTCCCTGGTGGTCGTGGGCAGCCCCACCAGGCTTTGGCCAGGAGGCCACGACTCTGCCTGGCTGGCAGGAATGGTCTCCATTCCTCATCACTGGCCAGGGAAATCCTCCCAGCCCCCCTGGCTGCAGCTCGGCTGCTTTGCTCCCATGCCCACGGTTCAGGGAGGGATGGAGGAGGAACACTGAGCACCTGCTGCTGCTTTGGAGAGGTGCTTGTGTGGAGAGTGATTCCTGCAATCAAGAATTACTTACAGAGCACTCAGAAGCCACGCCGAGGGCAGGCACACATAGACACGAGCCCACCACCGTGGAGCCATTGCCTGCCACTCCCAGCGGCTGCAGCCACAGCACAGCCTTGTCCCGGCACAGCAAAGAGGCTCAGAGCAGCCAGGGCTGCTTCCTCACGTGCTAGAGCAACACCAGGTGAATGGAGACCTCTCCCAGTGCTGGGGTGGACACCTGGTGTGACCCCAGGGACCCACCTGTGCCAGACACCGGGAGGGAGAAGGTACCCAGACTCCAACCTGCTGGGATGGATCCTGGGGAAGGCAGGTGGAGAAGAGCAGGTGGTTTGCACACCAGTGCTGGCTGGGAGTCACCACTGGCAGTGTACCCACCACAGACAAGCATCCAGACCCCTGAGGCACCACCAACCCCCCCAAAATGGTCTGCCTGTGGCTCAGCTCCAGTTCCTTCCCTCTGAGCCACAGCGCTCTGCTTTGCGGTGAATGCAAAGCTTAAGCAGCCCCTGTGTCTTCCCCTCTTATCTTTCATTTCTATGCTGACATTTTGAAGGAAATTTGCTCTCCTCCTTGAAGTACGGAAATCCATGTCCAGGAGTGCTCGGGCCCCAAAAGCTGGGAAGATAAACATATTTGGACGTGTGATTTCACAGTGGCTACGTTGATAGCTTTCAGAGGTCGGGTCCTGTCCATCAATTACCCACAATGTGCATCCAGACGTGAGAGGGGAGAACAAAAACCGACTCATTAGAGGGGAAGAGAGGTGAGTGAACACCGAGACTGGTTAAACGGAGCAGCTCATATTTCAAGGAGTAAAGGGAGAGACTTTTCTCCTGCTCTCCTGCTCTTTTGTCCCATTACAGCATCTGGGAGACACGGCACAGCCTGCACACGCCCACCACTGCCCCACAGAGCATCAGCATCACACAGAAGGCACCGGGCAGAGCTGACTTTTGGGCATGAGATGTGGCATGGAACAGAATTTGCACCGGAGACTTTGAAGTGGAAACATTTAGAATGGGATTTTTAAAGATATTCAAGCCCCTCTCTCTCTCTTCCCTCTGGCCTGCAGGTACTTTGCACATAAAGAATTATTTGTCTAATGTATCACGTTAGAATGCGAGATGACATATCCAGGACAGACTTTTGTACAAAGCAGAGTTTTAAAAGCAGAATTTTAGCAGTCCCAGGTGGGACCAGGGCATATAAAGCATGTGGTAAGATGAGCAATGATTTCTCTTTAGCCCAGGCGAGGATTTTTGTTGGAATTCTCTGTCCCCAGGAAAGACAATGATCACTGGGCACCTCTGGGCCCAGGGCAGCCCCACAGGGAGATTGCAGTGGTGGGTGATGGGGTGGTCCCAGGGGGTTGCAGCAAGGTGGGGGGAACTGGATGTTCATTTCAAAACTTTACAGATGGGAGCAACAGGCAGGGAGTGATGGAAGCTGGTGCATCTGGTCCTCCAAGGCACTTGCCTCGCCTTTGGCTTCCAAGATTCAAGCACTAACCTGACAGTGGGATTAAACAAAAAAAGCATAATCACAGTCTCTGCCTCATCACTTTTCCCTGGGCAGGTGATGCAGGACAGACCACCCTGTGCAAAAGGGCCCCACAGAGTGTGGGTGGGGCTGCCTGGTTTGGGGACTTCCCAGGCAGGGGATGGACTCCAACCCCATCCCCCTCTGCCATAGGGGGACCCTTCCTTCCCCTCTGTGCTTGGGCATCATCCCACCTGTGCCCTGGCATCCCAACATGGGGCCAACGTGGCCTCAGCAGACCCCCTTTGCAGGGCTCTGCTCCTGCCCTGCTCCCTCTTTCTCCTCTCCCACCAGTGTTTCTCAGGGTATTCTTTCCTTTCTAGTATGCTAATCCCTCTCCTGAGTACACACTGCTGCAGTCTTTAGAGGGACAGGGAAATATTTCTGTTCTGCATAATCCACAGATCCTCCTCTGCAAGGAAATGGACACTATCATTACTGGGATTCCTCTTTTCAACATCTCAGCTGAGGGAACTCTTTCTTCTATTGAGCCTTTGCTAAGCAGAAATGGGGAAGAAGAGGTGTAAACCAGCCAGGCTCCTGCAGCAAATCTCTCTTTCCTGCCACTCCACTGCTTTCAAGGTGGGATTCCATACTGGAGGTGGCATGTGACATGCCCAAAGTGAGAATGGACAGCGTGGGCAGAGGACATGAACGTGCCCAGGATGCTGTGGCAGGGCAGGGGGGCTCAGCTCCAGGAGCAGCTGCTCTCCAGGGCCCTGCCATGCTCCCAGCTCCTCAGGGAGAGCTGCAGGCTGGGGTCTTGCCTGCAGACCCTCAGTGCAATGGGCTCCTGATGGAATGGCACCTGGGGTTAAGACATTTCAAAGGTCAGTCCTGGTGAAGATAATGTTCCATGAGGGGACACAGCACTGCCCTTCCAGGTAAAGGGGAACAACCCATATATCCTCTGTGTGTATATATATATATATATATGTATGTACAACTGAGCACTCAGACCAACACAAGCCACCCACAGGAGCTCTCCCCTCACACCAGCAGCACCCCCAGAGTGGGGGCAAAGGCTGCCCTGCTTTAACAACCACGGCACCGACCTAAATTAAAACTAATTCATCAGCAAATGGATTAATTGCTTGCCGAGGAATTTAAATGAAGCGATCACACACATCCAGGCTCAAGTGCCCCAGGGTTAGGCAGCTCTGATTGGTTTTACCCATTCTGGACCTGCATGGATTACCCTGGCCAGTGTGGGGATGGATTTACTGGAAGAACCCCCAGATCCCCACCTGGCTGGGAGCGTTTTGCAGGGATGGCAGTGCCTGCAGATAGGCAGGTGGCTGGTTTGAAGTTTTGAGCTTCTCAGGTAGAGGATCATATTACTCTGGAAATGGAGGATCAAATTATTCCATTATTCCCCAGGGAGGGGATTAAATTACCCTGGAATTAGAGGATTAAATTACTCACCAAGGGAGAGGATTGAATTACTTTGTGAGTTGTGGGATTAAAACACTCCGCAGGTGGCAAGCTCAAAATAGACCTTCACACAGAAGGCAGGATTAAATTATTCTATGGCTGGTCAGGGAAAAAAAAAAAACCCAAACCACCACACTCTGGAGGAAGCCATATTAAATTATTTCTGGAGATTAAATTGCTCCACAGGCTTGCTGGATCCCAGTGCTGTGGAGCAGACCATCTGCTTGGGAAGGTGTGTGGATACCCAAGCATGAAGAGCCATATGATGGGGTCCCGCTGGTGGTGCCCAAGTGCCTCCTGGCACGGCGGCGCCCGGCGCCTGACAGTTTTGACTCTATTTATTTGCACGTCAAGGTTGGGAGCCTGGCAGGGCTGGGCTCTGCTCCCCCGCACCAGCCGGGAAATCCGGGGGGATCCCAGGTCACCTGGGAGCACGAGGCAGGCCCGGGGAATTGAGCCAAACCTTCATTTGGTTTCTGAAGGGAGGCTTTTCCCTTTCGCATCGCTGACCGCCTCGAACGACGGCACCGCTGCGTAGGCAGGGCAGCGGATCAGAGCCCTCCTTGCTGCCAACCAGGACCAGCTTTTCCTCCCCTAAACTCCTCATTTCCACCCATCACCTCCTCTCCTCCTCCTCCTCTCATCCGTGGGTTCAGCTCTGCACCTGGCATCTCCCACGGGAGGCGGTCAGCGGTGGCTGGAGCGCGCCGGCGCTGTCAGCCCTGACTCACTCTGCTGTGTCTCCTTCCCTTGGTGCCTGTCACTGCCTGTTCCCAGTGATGGTGACAAATTGGCATTTGAAACTTGGTATTGGTATTTTTTTTTTCTATGCTGATTTCTTTCGGAGGCTCCACTGCTGAGATTTTTGAGAGAGAGAAACGGAATGAGCGTTTTAGGATAATCTTAAAAGCAGAAAAATTATTACATGTCAAACACCGATTGGGGAGTTTAAAAGGCTCCCAGGTGGGCTGCAGAATTAAATGTTTGGAGGCTTTTTTTTTTTTTTTTTTCCCCCCAGTGAGGTAAGAAATGGCAATGTCACCATAGCAACTGCAGGGCACATTCTGGGCAGCAGCTCAGGACAGCCTGTGGGATGCAAGGGGTTGGCATGGCTCCAACCTTCACACATCTGAGCCCTGCAGCCAAGGTGTCTTGGGAGCCTGCAGGGTGACTGGCATGAGCTACACCATGGTCAAAGGCTGCCAGAGACCCATGGGATGGGGTCTGTGTTCCTGGAGAAGGAACACCTGATCACCTCAACCCCTCCTGGTTTCTCCATCCCACCTGCTCTGCTCCCCTTGCACCGGGGCTGGGTGCTCCCTGCATCCACCTGGCTGGGTTCTTGCAGGGATGCAGAGGTAGCTGGGACCTGACACTCCTGACTCCAAGGTGCCCCAAAGCACCAGGGAAAAGCAGCTGAAGAGTTCAGTTGTGTGGCCTGGCTCTGTGGCTCCTGAACCACACAGGAAAGCTGTCACCTCCCAAGCTGCACAAGAGGCTCATCTGCCTACTGCCTGCCACTGATTCCTTGTTGACTTCCCGAGGCAGCTGTGAACAGGGGAAATCATCACGAGCAACCAGGGGTTAATTGAGTGTTAGTTAACTCCTGGTGCTCTCACCGGTTGTGGTAATTATCGAAACCTGAGCTGGCTCATTAATGAGCTTTGCAGGAGAGTCACAGGTAGCAGGGGGGTTAAACCGGCTTGATTACTTCTCTTCTCCATCAGTACCAGCCACTGAGAAAGGATTTGTGGGAGGGAAACTGGTTTCTCTCTGGAAGAAGCAGGAACAGGGCTGATCCCAGGGGAAGGGACAGGGACAGCAAAGCTTTGCCCACAGCAGGTGAGGAGAGCTCAAAACCAGCTCAGCTCCGGGCTGAAAACCGCTGTGATCCCTGAGAGAGCTGCAGTTTAGCTGCAAATGATGATGATGAAGGGAAACATTCAGCAGTTACAAAGGGCTGTCATTTTCCAGGGGCTCCAATTCAATTTGTGCTCCACACCCATTGCATGCCAACAGCAGCCTCCATGGCTCTGTCCCTCAGACAGAGGGGCCACAGCCAGAGACCATCCTGACATCCAGCTGGTGGCCACCACGTGAGGAGGGTGGCCCAGTGTTCCACAGCTGGTGGCCTCCATCACCACCTTCCTCCTTCCCCCAGAACACATATGGCTGCACAGGCTCCCTGGGAAGCTGGATTCCAGCTCCTCCCTTGCCTGCCTTGGAGCCAGATTTCCCATCTGCTGGGAGATTACCCTGATCACTGAATCCTGGGGTGGGGGGGACTCAAAGCCAAACTCACTGGATCCAGCAGGTGCTCCCAGACCCCACATCAGCACCTCTACTCTCCTGGCCTGCTGCTGCAGGACCCCAGGAGGAACCTCAGCAAGCAGCACAGGGGGTGTGGCAGAGCTGGGCCAGCTGCAAACCCAAATGCTGCCCAGCAAAGGCAGGGAGTGATCAAAGCCCCCTTCCCTCGTGGGTGGCTGGGCTGGCCAAGCCGTGCAGGATGGATGCTGCTGTCTAGAGGCACCAGGGAAGGTTCCCCTCAGCACCAGATTGATAGTGAGGCTGTAGATCAATTATCAGCAGCCTCTGACCTTGAAAGCAGAAGCACAGAGGGCTGTAGAGCATCTCCCTCCTTTTCCAGGGCAGGAAGTGCCCACTGGGGAGGTGACAATCCATGGGAGGGCTGCCAGCAGGAGCCCTACAATTCCTGGAGGGGATGCACACACAGAAGAGCTTTCCTCACATGCCACACTTCTCCCTCTGGCAGCCCTGTCCCCTTGTTTTCCTGCTCCCTCGTGCACCCAAATGCACAGACTGGCCCCACACCCCTGGCAGGGGCAGGAATCCAGCTCCTGAGCCTGCTGCAAGGCAGCTGACTGAATGATGTGGCACAAAGGGCCATGAGGGAGCAGGCAGAGAGAACCCAGCTCGGCTCTACCTTCCCTGAACCTGCTGTAGATGCCAATGAAACCTGATTTTTGGAAGGGGGTAGAGTTCCAGGGACGTCCCTAACAAAAAGGGGACAATTTTGCAGGCTCATCCTAGGGTGAAACAGTATCATTTGTTTCAGAAAGCAAACACTAGCCTTGGTGCCAGCAATGGGCAGCTCCTGCTTCCAAGAGCATGGTGGAAGCACAGAGGTGGGCATCTTCTTGTATGGATGGTGGGAGTGCCATGCCTTCTCCCAGCTGAAGGAGGGGATGTGGCACCCAGCTCTTCCACCCTCCACCTTCCCAAACACTGGGGGCCTCAGCTCAGAGGGCTCTTTTTTTTTTTTTTTTATTTTTATTTTTTCCCTCATGGGCAAACAAAGTGGAAAATGAATTCCTTTAGATAGCAAATGAGTTTAATAGAAATGGTGATGGAGTTACTCTGTGCCAGGAATGTTAATCCCACACCCGATGTGGCCGGACTCTCAAGCAAGGCAGTGCAGGAGGAGGGAGGTTGCAATTAAGAACAGAAACACGAGGTCTGTGTCCAGAGAGTACCCCCAGCTGCTGGCCACACCTTGGCAGGTCCTGGGGGACACCAAGCAGGATGGGACCCAGCTCTCCAGCCCCCCTTCCTCCACCAAGGCCCAATACACTGAGACAAGGGGGGACAGCTTGTTGGTCCTTGCCTGTTGTCAGTGAATTTTGTATGGAAGGCTCCAGAAGAGAGGTGAGTCCCAGTGCAGGAGGAGGGACATGGGGCGGGCTGGGAAGTGGTCCTGGCAGAGCCTCTGCTTCCAAAGCCTGGGGCTCCTGGGTCACCAGGGAGAGGACTTGTGTGCAAAGTGGGAAAACCCAGAGTGTGGAGCACAGCAGCTCTGCCAGAGCACAGACAGCTCTGGAGAGCATCCAGATCCACCCCAGGGCAGCAGAGATTCCAACGGAGGTCTTCATAAACAGAGTTACACAAAAACAAGATGCGAATGTCCCTACTTCTGCTGCTCACTGAGAGGTGACCTGAGGCCAAGGCTGAGCACAGCCCCAGGGCTGTGGAGTTGGCCACAGCACTACAGATCCTCTGGATTCCCCTTTGGGAGCAGCAGGTTAAACACAGCATGGGACACACAAGCTGCTGGGGACACTTGCTGGACCTGCAGGTGCCCACCCCTCTTAGGCAGACACTGCTACCTCTGCAGACCTTCATCTGAGAGCAGCCTCCAGCCTCACCCCTGTGCTGGCACTGACAGATTACCTCAACCCTCTGCTCCTCCTGTGACAGCCCTGTCCTGCTCCAGCCCCAGCCTAGGACTGGGGACACAAAGGAGGACACCAGGGAGTGCTTCCCTTTCCCCTGCAGCCTCTGCTGCCAAGGTGACACGTGTCTGAGTTCAATAAAGCCTTTCAAAGGTGGGCTGGCATTTCTCTGCACATGGTTTTTCTACTCATCCTTTTCATCTGGGTAATTTATTCCCCCTTTCCCCAACACAGCTTTAATTGAGTTCACAGCAGGATCTCGGCTCTGGAGCAAAGAACCAAACACCACCAGCTTCCCCAGGCAGGGACCCCACAGAGAGCTACTGGGCAAGTGTTGTGCCTGGCCATGTCCTGGCTCCTCGTGTCCCACTGGGCATCTCCTGCCTCTCTTGGCAGCTGCCCAGGCAGGGCAGGAGCCACTGGAGCTGCCAGGGCAGCACAGTTTGGCACAACCTGGGGCTGGTGACACACAGAGGTGGTGAACCCCAGATCCCCCCTCCAGCTCCTGCCACACTGCTTGGGATCAGGCCGAGCACAGCCACACACATCACCCCCTTTCCAAGCAGCCCCTCAGGGAGCCCAGGGCAGGAGGAGCATGCACCAGGGCATGGAGGAGCAGGAGCTGCTGCTGCTTTCCTCTCCACTCAGAGTCACCAGGAAAAGCCCACGCTTCTGCTGCCAGAGCATATTTGATTCTTCTGCTAACCTGACCTTATTTAGTTCATTATAAGCCCCCAGGACATTGCAACTGTAACTTAAAAAGAAAAAGGAAAAAGAAAAAAAAAAAAAAAACAGCCTAACAAAAACACAAACCTTTTCTCTGATCAATAGTGCAGGCAACTGGAAAAGGTATAATTCAATTTGTCAGCACACAGTTATTAGTTACTGTGATGGAGCCCTTCCTCCCAGCCCCGCTTCCCTCGACGCTCCCGACGTCGCTGTCCCCGGGGCAGGGGAGCAGCCCGTGATGTGACATGGAACCTGAGACCCAGCACAGCCACACAGGAGCTAATGGAGCTGTGACCTGGGAGCTGAGGCTTCACTGCACCGAGGAAAAGGCGAGGAGGCGGGGGCAGTGTGTTCAAGGCACTGCTGACTGCTCCTCGCTCTTCCATCGGCTTTGCAAACTCCCCTCCTGGGGTACCCGCAGCGTTTAGGGGTTCCCACACATCCATCCTGCCCTTTAAATGCCACTGCTCTTCCCAAGCCTGTCAGTCCTCCCTTGCTTCACCCCTTTGTGACGCTGATAAAGCCACATCATCCTCAGCAAGAGCCAGGCAGGAGACTGGTCCTTTTTCCAAGGGGTGGCAGGGGCAGGAGCCAAAAGAGGGGAGAGAACCAATGTCCCCAAATGGCTCTGCTATGGGGCAGCTTGTGGCCAGTGAGAGGCCAGCAGGGAGGGAAACACGCCAGGGCACGCATGGCCTCAGAGGAAATCAATTACCACACGAAACCAGGGCCCAGAGGCCTTGGGGAGCCTTATCACCCCCCTTGCACAGCTCTCCATCAGCAGCCTAGCCTGAAATTACCTCCCCTCGCTCCCCAGAGCAGTGAAAGGGGAGGGCAAAGACGCAGAGCCGCGGGTCGGTGTGAATACCAATGGCTCCTGTGAGTGCTGGTGCATCCCTGAAACGCGGGGCCCAGGAGGCCAGCACGGAGCTGAGCGTGGCCACCAAACCCCTGAGAAGGCAACACTCAGCTCAGCTCCTTCCCCCACCTCCTTCACCAGGGAAACCTCCAGCTCTGCATCCAGAGATGTCTCTTCCCATTTGTTGGTGTCGACAGGCGTATGGCACGCACATTCATTATTTAATCTACCTTTGAATTGGGCTAAATAGTTCCAACGATAATTACAGAGCGTTTGTATTTATAGCAAACCCTTGTGCACGATCTGCACCAAACAGGGATGATGCCGCTGTGATCTATAAATACACGGGGAGGGTGGTGTGGGAAGGCAGACGATGCTCCCGGTCGCTGTGAAATGCAAAAGGCACGGATGGCCCCGCGTACACCGGGAGCTGGGAGGGCTCCTCTCTCTCCCTCCCCGCAGCACCGGAGGGACAAGCAAGGGGGCAGGAGAGCGCTGCCGTGGGATGGGGCACAGCCCGGCCAGAGCAGCAGCATCCCGGCCACAGGGATGCAGGGATGGGGAGGGGGGATCAAAGGCAGCAGAGGGAAAACGGGATGCACTCAGTGCTGCCGGGCACAAAGGCTCAGAGAGCCCTGCAGGGTGAGCAGAGCTGGAGTGATGCTGTTCAAGATTACAACCACACGGACTCTGAGGTCAGGAGGCTGGAATGACTCCAGTCTTTATCACCCGGGAATTTCTTCCCTTTATGCTGTTTTACAAAGAGCCACCCAAGGGGTGGGAGAAAGACAAACTTCTTCAATCACATTGGTCAAGTCAGAGGGACATCAAGAAGAAGTCCTGTAGTCACTGCTTGTCATGTTTGGGTTTTCTGAAGTTCTTTCCCAGGGACCTAAACTGCTAAACAAGGTCACACTTTCTAAATTCTCTTGTTTTTCACATTTCTCTCCTAAGGAGGGACTTTGCTTGTTGACCCTTGGTGTGACCAATGGTTCAAAGGATCCCACCTCTTAGGTGGGCACACTGTAAAAAGGTATAAAAATAAGTTCTGAGAATAAACCAGCCCCTTTTCAGAGCATCAGCCTTCTGAATTCACGAGTCTGTGTCTTTCTTTCGTGTCCAACAGCAACCAAGTCCCTCCTAGGGAAAGGAATGCAAACATAGGTCACAGTTAGGAAAACGTGTCTCTTGTTGACAGAAAATTCTCTGGGAAAGAGTTTCAGAGAAACCCAAGCATCACAGCACAAACCATCACAAAACCACTGGAGAGCAGCGTGGAAGGAGAGAAGGGAGAGAGGGAGGATTCGCTGTTCCTCTTCCCACAGCAATAAAAGTTTTACAGCAGTGTAGCCAGCACTTATGATTTTATTGCCAGCATTACAGAGGTAGAGCTTCTCCAAGCCCCAGCCCCGGGAGTCAAGTTAAGACACAGGAAGCTTGGCTTTCAGAAGAAACCAACAGAAGAGGAGAGGAGAGGCCAGCACTCCTGCCTACCCACAAGCACTGGGGAACCTGCAAACACCCAGCTCCAACTCCAGGCAGCAAATAAAAGAAAGGCATTATTTTAAAATTTACTTGTTTTTAAAATAATTTTATGCCTCTGGAGTGAAGGCATGCAGAGAGCAGGGAGCTGGACAGTCCTGTGATTTGGGGGCACTTTCAAGAGGCAGCATTAGCACTACCTTGGTAAGAATCTGTGCACATCCCTGTGGTCCCTGTCCACCCCCACACCCTCAAAACCTTTGGGCATTTCTCAGGCTTTAATTCCCCGCTGGCACAGAGCCCCAGCTCAGGTGTGACGCAGAGACACCCCAAAGGAGCCATGCAGCCATTTCACAGGTGAGCTCCAGAAGGGCAGGACCACGTGGAACGCTGCTCAGCACCAGATCAGGTAGGCTGTCTGTGCCCACACAGGCACACACGCACAAATTACCAGTACTTCTATTGCATTAGTGCCTGGAAATTTCATTCCAGTCATATCCCATTCAGTGAGATACTGCACAGATACAAGACCAAGCAGCATTTTTTTTTTTAATTTTTTTTTTTTTACCTAGAGAGAAAAGCTGTTTTTCTCTGCATATTGGTTTAAAGCAAACACAGCCAGAGGCTGCACACGCCTGAGTAATGGCCCGTGACTGTGCCAGTGAGGAGGGGAGAGCTGACAGTGCTGTGCCCGGGCTCCCTGGCTTTGCTCCACGATGGATCCACCCAACCCTGGCTCTGCAGAGCCCATCCTGCACGGGAGGAAGAATCCAATCCAGGCCCTGGCTTTCTTCAGTTCAAGGCTTTGCATTGCCTGCTTCCCATTGCTAATTTATAAGCAAATATTTGGCCATCTGGCAGCCCTGTCCCCCGGGCAGCGGAGGAACCGCTTGGCTTTGCTGTGGAAAGGGCAAAGCTGACATTAAACTCCTTCCCCCCGATGCCGGGCACCCCCTTCCGACACGGCGTCCACCATTTGGCAAACCGCTCCTCCACCATCTGCCTGGAGAGCTCTCCAAAGGGCAGGGAGCCTGCTAAATATAGCCCAGGAGTTGAGCAAACATTTGCAGCCAGTCTGAGAAGACTTCTCTCAAAGTTCCATCTCCCCCGGCCCATCTCCCTTGCCTGTGACGTCTCAGATATCCTCAAACCACCTCTGCATTTTTTAGTCCCATTTCCTCTTTGGAGCCTTTCCCTTCCCCGTTCCCTTCTCACTACCACTCCTCACCTCTACTTTTACACAGTTGATTTCTCCTAACACTTCCCTTCACGCTCGGAGGAGGGCTCTGGATGATGCCAATGCTCCTTTCCCAGCCCACGGATCCTCAGACGCAGTGGGAGATGGCAGAGCCCATGGGCTGACTCTGCCTTCCCTTTTTCCAGGACCAACTTCTGCACACAAAACACCCCAACTTTCCCTGACAAGCCCCATCCAACTGACACAGGGAGCACACCATGGTGGCACGGGCACCCCTCTCTCTGGTGGCCCAGCTAGCAGGCAGCTGATTTTGCCACCTGTGCCTCAGTAGCTCAAGCCACAAGCCTTGACCTTCACATCCACCCACAGCTTAGCAGCCCCTTACTCCTCTTTTTCTAGGAAAGCACAAGCCCAGCTGCCTCCTCTCTGGCCTGATTTTAGCCTTTCCCACCAAGAACAGGCACAAGGAGCAGTGTCCCTCATGGCAGCGCTGACCTGCTAAGAATGAGGAAACCTCCTGTAGTGTTGGGCTGAGCTGCACTAAGAGACTTCAGGCAGCTTGATCCCATCAGATCTGTTCCCTGGAAAAGGAAGAGCCGTCTGCTTGTGTTTATCATGGCAAACAAACTAAGCACAGAGCAAAAAACAAAGCACCCATCATCCTGGGCATGGATAAACTCGGCACAGAGACAGCCCCTGCTGCTGTATGGGGCTGTTAACAGTGCAACACCTGGAGCTTCCTCCTTGGGGAAGTAGAGAAAGAGGAAAAAAAAAACCCACAAGAAAACAACCCCCCTTCAACAATGAACTCTGGTGTTCAGTCATGTGTGAAAGACAGGGAGAAGGGGGGGCAGGAGAGAGAGCGAAAGGGAAGGAGGAGAGACAACAGAAGACAGAGTACTATTTCTTCTTCAAATATTTATTTTCAGGTCTGCCTTGGAGTGCTGCTTATTGAGATACAGAGTCTTGCTGTGCTGCAGCTTTGTAAGCTCCTGCTGCACATGTCCATGGCACTGCTTTAACTGGAGCCAGAACCACTGGGAATCCCCTCACCCAGTGTCAGAGCCCACAGAGGGCAGCTCTCCTTTGGGTCCCACTCACCCCCAAGCATCTGACCATGCTGTCCAGCTCTCCACCCTGAGCCCAGCACCACGCATCTTCACCTCTTCTGGCACTGTGATTGACTCTACCTGGCACCTCAGAACACACAGTTCAGCTCCAACCCTCATTTTCTCACACAAGGCTGGGAGCTGGGGCCTTGAACTGACAACTCCTCAGTCTTTTGAACTCCCTTCAGTACTCACCACTGTCCTCAGGGGCAGCAGAGGTGGCCTGCATGGAGGTGAGAGACTCTCCAGCCAGTTATTCAGGTGAGCTGAAAACAGTGACCAAAGCAAGGTGGCACTGAGCACCAGCCTGCTGGAAGTGACAGATCTTGGAGGAGAGCCAGAGCTGACATCCTGATCACTGACAGCAATTAAGAAATTAAGCTATCAGAAAGGCTTTTTGGGAGGGGTGAGTGTCTGTGGTTTGGTCAGATGCCAGAGCAGGTCAATAACATTTGTCCTTCCCACTGCAGATGGAGATCCTCCTCCAGCCCTGATCCTGACACGGTGGCACAGCTCCCTCCTCCCACCACACACCATGGAGGAGCAGAGAGGGAGAACACCAGAATTCTGCAAAGCAGTGACTGAGGGGAGAAAGGTCAGACAGAAACCACCTGGAGCACTCAGACCTGGCAAAAGCAGCTTCACCTGCCCCTGAACTACAGCCCCAGCTGTAGATCCCTTCTGCAGGGAAGGATGGGAATCTTCAGCAATGCTCCCAGAGCAGACACCAGGGACCATTTCCCACACAGCCTGTGTTCCCTGGACAAGAGAGACATGGACAAGGAGAGCCATGCCCAGGATACACTGCCACAGACACACACAGTGCTGCATACAATGCATCCAGATCACTCCTTGGGCTGGAGAGCAAAAGGATCCCATCCATTCACCATCTCAACCATTTCCACCCTCCAAATGATGGGCCCTGTGGGACATTGGGAATGTCCTTCACTCTGCTAGAATCCCTGATTATTCCCATCTGCTGCACAGCTCAGCTCCACACCCCAGGTACCAGAAACCAGGACACGCAGAGCGCACCCGCTCTGCAATAAGCTCACAGACTCCCACTGGCCACTAAATTACACGTCTTGAAATGGGGAAAGCTGTGTTTCCTTCTCTAAAAGACTGTGCTGGGAACCCCATGGAGGGAACCCCAGCTGTGTCACACACCTGAGGAGGATGGACTCACCCCCCCACACCTCTCCTGGAGCAGCAGGCACAGCACTGGCACTGCAAACACCACGGCCTTCTCCTCGTCCCAGGTCTCAGCTGTGCCACCCTCCCAGCCCCAGCCTCGTGTGTGTGCACATCTGTACTTGCACGCCTGCAGCCACACACAGACAGCTTCCTCTCTGTGCTGGGCATGAGAAATATTGATTTCTTTCCCCCTGCAATATTTCGCTTGGCTGAGCAGATTTAGAATTGAAGAGTCAGACTCTGCCTAGAGACTAGAACCATATTTAATTCCACGGTTTAAGAAGCCCCGGAGCAGGTTATTCTTATTTTAAACTACTAGTGCATTTAAAAGCAAGTGACATTTCGGGGGGATGGGGTGGGAGATGGCTGGTGGCCTCTGCCTCAGTCCAGCCAGTGCTGGGAAGAGTTTTGCAGCTCCCACTGCATCCCCACAGCCCCATCAGCTGCTCTGCCTGTGCCAGTGAGAGGTGAAGGGTGCTGGTGAGCTACCCAGCAAAGGCTGGGAGACCTGCTCCCATGTCTTCCTGACTGAGGAGAAATGAGGGGGAAAAGAGAGCAGAGAAAGGCAAGGTGTGAAAACCTCTGATGAAAATTGCTCAGTGCATTGAGGCTTCAGGATTCATATTGCCTGCTCCTGTCCCAGGCTCTGCTCGTGGAGCCCTCAGTAAGGAGAAATTTGCAGCTAGAAAACAAAGTGGTTTTTGCAGCTAGAAAACAAAAAAAATGGTGCCTTGGCCAGGGCCTGATGGTGGAGCAGGGCTGCTGGAGGGCAGAGCCATCCCCATCCACCTCCTAGACAAACACAGCCTCCCAGCTGCTGCAAAGTCAGCACAGCCACTGCTCTCCACAACCACACAGCCTCAGAGGAGGTGCAATGGACTCTGAAGGGAGAAAGGGGAGAATACAACAGCAAAGACTTTCCCAAAGCATCTGTGAGCCTCTGCCAAGTCCAGGCAGATGGGCACAGGCATTACTCCCTCCAAGCCACACAGAGCAGGTCTGCTACCCAGCACGGTGACAGAAAAAAAGCCAAGTGTCCCCAGGATGAAGGGTCCAGCTCAACAGGAAGGGGCCCAGGTGAGATAAACCCTGCTGAGGAATGGGTGAAGCTATACTGGAGAAGAGGAAGGGGAGCACAGATCCCTACACACATCACACCTCCGAGGACTCGTAGCACAGCTTCAGCTACAAAGCTGCCACCCTGCCTAAGCTAAGGTGATCTGAGCACACAAGCAGCACCCACTGTCCCCTCTGCCTGGTCTCTGCCAGTTCCAGCCAGCCAGCCATCCCTCCAACAGGCAGACTGAGATGCTCTGCACAGCCTCTAGATAATAACGGAGATGAAGGCAGCGGGTGCCAACCACCTCGGGGGCGCTCTGCTCCGCGTGTGCCCATGTGCACACCGAGCAGACAGAGATCCCTGCCGTGCCAGTGCTGCCCCCAGGGCCCCTGCAGCGGGCTCAGCTGGGAGCTCCGGGGCTGGCTGGGGAGGCAGAGCACGGGCAGGGCTGTGGTTGGCAGCCGGGAGCCGTGATTCCCCGCGGGCTCCGGGAGCTGCGGCAGCGCCGGGCCAGCTGCGGCCGGGGAGATGGAGCGCCCGCCGCAGCAGCCATGCATCAGCTGCCTGCGGTCGGCCCTGACACTGCACACCCCCCCCCGAGCTGTGGCCTCGTGTTTTGACTGAAGCAGACAAGCAGGGGAATGAAAATGGATCCTTTTATGTAAGCTCCCTGCACGCACGGTAACAGCTCTTGACATCTTTGCCCAGCCGCGCTCCTTGCCGGGGCGCACGCAGGGGCCGAGCTAGGATGGCACAGGGACTGCAAACTGCTCCAAGCACTGAAAGCATCCCTTTGGGCAGGGACATGGGCAGGGTGTGCCTTGCTCAGGAACGGGACAAGAAGCCTGGTTTGGATCTGGTGCTCAGCTGGCCACTGCCAAAGGCTGCAGGTGTTGATGCCACGGGGCTCCCAGCACCAAGGTGGCACTGTTGCCACGCTTCGTGCCTACCATGTTTTGGTTTTGGGAAATTCTGTTCCCAGGCACTCTTTGGTCACATAATGTAAACTACCTTGTTTTTCCACATCTGTTCCCAGAGGAGGGACTTCGTGTGGTAGTCTCTGGAACTCTGGACCAATGGTTCCCAAAGGTCCCACCTCTAAGGTGGGCACATCTGAAAAACCATAAAAGTAGTAGTGAAATAAACCGTGGGTCCCTTCCTTGCAAGGGTCCACGCAGTCCTTCTGAACCACTCCCTGCCTCTCATTTATTGTGTCCCACAGCGACAGACATGGGCAGGGTGTGCCTTGCTCAGGAACAGGACTAGAAACCTGGTTTGGATCTGGTGCTCAGCTGGCCAGTGCCAAAGGCTGCAGGTGTTGATGCCATGGGGCTCCCAGCACCAAGGTGGCACTGTTGCCATGCTTCGTGCCTACCATGTTTTGGTTTGGGGAAATTCTGTTCCCAGGCACTCTTTGGTCACATAATGTAAACTACCTTGTTTTTCCACATTCCTTCCCAGAGGAGGGACTTTGTGTGGTAGTCTCTGGAGCTCTGGACCAATGGTTCCCAAAGGTCCCACCTCTAAGGTGGGCACATCTGAAAAAGCATAAAAGTAGTAGAAAAATAAACCGTGGGTCCCTTCCTTGCAAGGGTCCACGCAGTCCTTCTGAATCACTCCCTGCCTCTCATTTATTGTGTCCCACAGCGACAGACATGGGCAGGGTGTGCCTTGCTCAGGAACGGGACAAGAAGCCTGGTTTGGATCTGGTGCTCAGCTGGCCAGTGCCAAAGGCTGCAGGCGTTGATGCCACGGGGCTCCCAGCACCAAGGTGGCACTGTTGCCATGCTTCGTGCCTACCATGTTCTGGTTTGGGGAAATTCCCAATTCCCAGGAACTCTTTGGTCACATAATGTAAACTACCTTGTTTTTCCACATCTGTTCCCAGAGGAGGGACTTTGTGTGGTAGTCTCTGGAGCTCTGGACCAATGGTTCCCAAAGGTCCCACCTCTAAGGTGGGCACATCTGAAAAACCATAAAAGTAGTAGAGAAATAAACCGTGGGTCCCTTCCTTGCAAGGGTCCACGCAGTCCTTCTGAATCACTCCCTGCCTCTCATTTATTGTGTCCCACAGCGACAGTGGCACCTCCTGGAAGCAGGTCCAGCTTAAACTCCAGCTCATCTGCCTGGATAATACCAGGCACAGGCAGCTCCAGCAAGGCTTGGTGAGTTCAGTACACAACAGGCTGCTGAAGGTTTGGCTGCAAGGAGGTCACACATGGGGGGCTGTGTAGGGACCCTGGGGAAAGGTCTGAGTGAGGAGAGGACAGGAGGAATGGATGAGCACAATTAGCTGTGGTAAAAGCCAAGGCTGTGAAAGCCCATTACCACTGGTGTAATTATTGCAATTATTATCTTTTCATATTTTTGACAATTCAGTGAGAATTAGCTTAACAGAAGAAAACATTTTCTGTTAAGTGCTGGTGAATCTAAAACAGAGAAGTAAAATGACATTTCACTTTACATCTGGACGTTTCTAATGATTTACCCAGTCCTCTAAAATAAAAGTCAAGGAACCTCCCAACCAAAGTTTTCTTACTAAAGGAAAGTAGCAATTAATTCATAGAGAAAACAGCACCATGAAGCCCTGGGACATTAACCTTTTTCTGCTGCTCCCAAACAAACAATTCAGCAAAACAGAGGCAGCTCTCTGGGGACATGGTTTAGCAGTGAGCTTGGCAGTGGTGGGTTAGTGGTTGGACTCAATGATCTTAAGAGGTATTTTCCAGCCTAAACAATTCTGTGATATCTTGTCCTGATCTGCTGAGACAGGCTGGTGTCACCAGAGCTACTGCCAGCTTTGGCACGTGGGTGCAGCTGGGGCACCCCTCCTCCTCCCCCCATCCACCCAGAGAACCAGCAGGCAATAAAACACCCATCATGAAATGGCTTTAAAGAACAAAGTGTATGTAAGGACAAAGCTGGAATGAATGAAAAAGAGGTATATAAAAATAACAAAAAAAAAAAAAATCATTGCAATTAGCTAAACTGTTAAATGAATAAAAAGGTATTAAACAAAATTTCCTGAATGTCAAGTTGACACAGTTTTTTTACGTTCAGGCAAGGCAATGAGTCCCTTGAGCAAATCTCCCTGCTCCAGGGCTGGGCATTAAAGGCTTTCTGGTGGATGTGGCTGGCTGAGGTGCCTTTGATCTGGGCTGCTGGATGCAGCTCACATCTCCCAGCCAAAGCGGCCCTGAACACAACCCCTCCTCCTCCCACATCCACACCCTGAGGGACAGCACTGCAGGGCTGGCCAAAGCCAGGGCTCCACGGGAACAGGGAAACTGAGCCTCTCCAGTGCCATCCAAATGCCCCCAGCAGGTCTTTTCCATCCTGCTTTGCCATCTCCCCTGCAAGTAGGACAGAGTCACACCTCCACTTTCACCTCTCCCGCAGGCACCAGCAGCGATTTTCCCTCTCTGGGGAAAACAGCTTTCTTTGGCAGCATGTTACCTGTCAAAGGCTCTTCCCTCAGTGCCTCCTGAAGCCAGTGAAACCCTTGCTTTTGGGGAACGAGGGGAACGCTCCCTCCTGTGGCAAACACAGCACCAGCCCCGCTCCCTGGCGCCAGGAGCCCCAAAAGGAGCCCGGCTCCCTCACCCCCTGGACCTGCAGAACAAACATCCAGCTGCTGAGAAGCACCACTGCAGGTTGGTGACATTATTTCCTGCCTGCAAGGTCATTCACGGCAGATAACTACGGATCCAGCGACGTCTATACATATGTATGTATTTCTGTAGCTCTCCTGTGCTTTGTATACAACAATAAAACATATAAACCCAGGAACTTAACCAGTGAGGTACCAACAAAGCCATCAAACGAAGCAATTTGTCTCAGACAATTGCCTGAGCTGCCTCCGATGTCGCTGTCTCGCCGCTGACAATGAGAGGCTCTTAAGTGTCCTGAAATTGTACTGTGAGCTCCCCAATGCTCTCGCCGCTGCCTTCCTTCCTCTCCCTCGAGCTCCTTCCAGTGTTTCTCCAGCAAAACACTTTCTTACGCAAATAAACATGCAGGGAGGCACAAAAGGCATTTTGTCTAGGATTTCAACACAGCCACGGTATTTCTCATTCAAATATTCAGCTGTATCCTTCAGAGATCAAAAGCACAGCGCTGAAACGAGGCAGAAGCAGGAACATCCCAAGCCAACAGCTCAAGCTTCCCTTTCATTCCTGTTCTGGCTGAGGAAGTGGATGAGAATTCCATCCCTGTGGTGGCTCCCAGGTGTCACAGGCCCAGGACTGCTGGGCACACAGGCACAGCTCTCTCACACCACCCACCTCTGCACAGGGATTACATTAATGGCCATTAAAGCCTTGATGAGCACTGCTGTACAACCAGCAGGTGACCTGTGTGCTGTGAGGTCTCCAGGGAGGTGTCAAGCTGGGTTTGGCACAGCCTGGAACCAGCTGGAGAAAACTTACTGCTCCCAGATACCTGGAGTGGGGTCTGGCCCAGGGAAGGGTCACCCTGTGCTGGGTTTGGCACAGCCTGGAACCAGCTGGAGAAAACTTACTGCTCCCAGATACCTGGAGGGGGGTCTGGCCCAGGAAGGGTCACCATGTGCTGGGTTTGGCACAGCCTGGTCCAGCTGGAGAAAACTTACTGCTCCCAGATACCTGGAGGGGGGTCTGGCCCAGGGAAGGGTCACCCTGTGTTGCACCAGCACCCAGGGAAGCCACAATTCACTGCACAGCACAGCCAGCACTGAGGCATCCCTGCCACCTTCACACAGGGGGGCTGTAAAGGGAGGAATGGATAAAGTAGTGTCACCCTTACCCCAAACATGCCCACAAGCCCTTCCTGCACCCCCACCTGTCAGCCAGAGACCACCCCTGTACTGCACCCCAGGCTCAGGTTTATTAACAGGGACCAAGCTCCCTGCACAAGCACCTCTGTGCCTGCAGCCCATCTCCCATCCCAAAGAGCCTTTCCCCATGGGAACACACTGGGGAAACAAGGCTGAGCCCCAGCAGCTGCCCACTGCTCCCTCCACCTCGGTGAGAACAGTGCTTAGCAGGAGCCATGGGCTTGGGCATGTTTATTGGATAATATATGAACTCATACCAGATTTATAAGCCCCTCCTGGCTCAAATCACATTGTAATTCTGAACAGTCTTAAACTCATTTAAATCCTAATAAAAACACCGCCCTGCATTTGCATTTGCTGCTTGCAGGTCCCTGCGGCTGCTGTGGAATTGGTGATGCTTGGAGGCTGCACACCAGCAGCCATCCCTCACAGGAGGGGTCAGGACACACACTTCACAGGACAATTAAAAACACAGATGCAAGAAAAGGACCTCCAGACTGACCCAGGGTGATTGACAGAGCAGGCAGTTGTGTGGCAAAGCTTTCACAGTAACACAGAAGAGCAGCAGCATGGAAACCTCAGTGTCCCACCTCCCCTGGAAGCCCAGAGGAGATCCAGGCCAGCTTTGTGGACACACAGGCACCTGCAGACAGCACTCTAAGTGGGTTTTAAAGAGAACAGGGGATGACTAATGAAGCACCAGCAAACAAACAAGGCTGTGGGTGCTGTGGGAAGTGTGTGCATGAACCACACAGGTGCCCTGGGGCAGGTGGGGACATTCCCAGCAGGAATCTGCCCTCGTTCCCCACATATCCCAGTGTGCTGGAGACATGGGGAGGTGGCTGCCACAGTTTGGGGGCACATCACACCCTGGGCAGTTGCATCTCAGCACATCCTCCATCCCAGCACCACCGGCACTAAGTGCCAGTCTTGCCCTTCCCTCCCAAATACAGCCCAGCTGTGCTCCAGCTGTGCCAGGGGATGCAGTGAGGGGCTGGCTGATGTAGCCCAAGCCCACACAGCTCTCCCACCCCACACAGGCACAGCAGAGCTGACTCAGGCCCTGCCCATTGTGTCCTTCCCCAGCGCTGCTGCCCCACAGCCCCTCACCTCTCCTCCAGGTTCAGCCCTGCTCCATTCCCATCCCTCCACCCCACTGGCCCTCCTTGGCACTTGCCCAGTGCTTTATGCCTGCCTGGTTTTGGCAGTCACATTAACAGGCTCCCCCTGCAACAGTGAGATTATGAGCTATACCCATCCAGCTACAGAAATACTAATTATTAGTAACTGTATGAGATAAATGGAAATATCAATGATGAAAGTCAATATTATTGCCTTCTTTGTTCCTGTTTGTTTTATTTGTAGATGAAAGGACCACTCAGGCCATCTCCTCAGGATGTGGCCAGGAGCTGGAACAGCTCCTCTTGGCAAGCTCATCCAGAGCTGTGCTCTGATAAGAAATCATGCTGCACACATGCTTGCAAAGGGCTCTCTAAATCAGCAGCCCTCAAAAGCAGGCATTGTCTTTGATTGATTCATAAAACTGGAGCTGCTTTCCACTCCCCGCTCCAGAACCGGGCAAGGGAGGATTTTAAGGAAGGGAGAAGGTGTAGTGTGGGTGGGAGTGATTAATTGTGGAACATGGCACGGCACTGGGAACACTCCATGGCTTGGCTGGGTTTGATGCTCACGCCTTCATCCTCCTCACACGGTGGTTCAGGCACCAAGATGGGAACCAAGGACCCCTCCCAGGCTCCGACAGAGATTCTCAGGCAAGCCCCAGGGCCCTGCTGTGGCCGGGTGAGCACTTACAACATCAACACTGCCTTAATCAGCAAGTCTGCTGCTCCCTCTGCATGTTCTGAGTCAGAGCTGCTGATTTTGGTGACAAGAGACTTTTTTTTTTTTTTTTTTTTTTTTTTTTTAGCCCTATTAGCCTTGCAGAGCTAACACAGCTAAGAACAAATGAATGGGATACTAATTTTGGATCACACCTCACAGCACTGCCAGAGCACTTCCTAGAGCAGCCTGTCTCCACAGGCAAGCCACGTGCTCCCCACAGCCATGGGAGCAGGAGGGAGCCACGGGTGCTCCAGGGGCATTATTCTTGTTCCTTGTGTACCCTAATATGTCACTAAACTGCCTCCACTCCCTTCCATGCCCCCAGTCCATCACCAGCAAATATTCCCAGGAACAAACCGGCCCCTCTGAGCCCCAACTCGCCCATCTCTGAGGGTCAATGCAGTGATCACCTCCCTGCAGTGAACACAAACCACCCCAGCCCCTCAGTGCTAACCAGGACAAACACTCCTGCTGCCTCTCTCCACGTGCAATGAGAGCAGGAGAAGTGGAAGCCTTGCAGGAGTAATTAGAACAGTCTTTAAAAAGCAGTCAGCCTATCCTAAATATTTCATGGAAGGTAATTTTTTTTTTTTTTTCTCTTTTAAAAAGCTGCTTTAAAACCCCTCCCTGCCCCTTGGTGCATGTCAAGGTGCAATTAAGCAGAAAGTATCAAGGCATGAACCCAAAGAAACAAACAGCCACGCACACCCACCTCCACTCTCACTTCTTCCCTGTGGTTAACATTGATGTGACATCCCAAAGCTGTGTGTGCACAGGATATCATCTCCCAGCCCCAGACAAGGGAGAGCTGGCTCAACTGCTGGAAAGCCTCAGAAGCCTCACAAACACAGTGCCCAGATTTCCTGCCACAAAGAGTCCCTGATGGTGCCCACCAAAGGGTACTGGAAAGCTCTGAGCATCAGGCACTCTGCACCAGATCCCTCCCCTCAGTGGGCTCTGCAGAGCTGCTGGACCCTGATGGTGTCACCCTTGGGCTCCCTGCCTGCCTCTCTAGATTTTTGCAAAATTAATATTTATTTTTCATCCACAGAAACGTTTCTTGCTAGTTTTGTCAGCCCTCAGAGGGAGATGTTTGAGAAGAAATCTGTTTTAATCCAGAGACCCAGGTGGGAACCAGGTAAGGCACAGAACAGAAATTCAGTGCTTCCTTCCAAAAGAGACCACAGACACCTCTCCCCTGTGACATTCCCTCCTCCAGCCCAGTCCCCTCTCTCAGCTCTCCCAGTCACACTGTTTAATCACAGCAGTTGGGCCAGCTGAAGACAAGAGTGGCCCTGGTGTCCCCACTGTCCCTGGGGACAGGGCCAGTACTGCTGCCACTCCTACATAGTGCCCCCCCCTTGTGGGGACACCAGGCTTGTGATGGAACCTTGGTGCCAAAAACTTGCTTTTCAATAGTGAAAATCCAAGACATTCCACAGGGGCTTAGTGGAAACCCTGCTGCAAGTCTGTGGTCACAATGCCAGAGAGGACATGGGGGATTTTTTGGGACCGTTTATGGCACATGCAGTCAGAGAGGAAGAGAAACATCCCTTGGAAACCACAGCAGTTCAAAGATCTGCTCAGTTTAAACACTAAAATTTCATGCATTAACAATCCACTCGGGCTCAGAACTAAATAAAGCCTCTGACCACATCATCCAGCCCAAGGTTTGCAGGCTCCTTGGGGAGAGGGCTTATGTGCCTGCAGGATGCTCAGGCTGAGCTCCCTGCTCCACATCCTGCTTCCCTCCAAGCTTTTGGGCAGGGCAAGAGACTGGGGGGTGTGTGGGACTCCAGTTGTTCCTGGCTGCCCCTCTTCTTGCACTACTTAGTGGACAGAGCAGCCTGAGGAACTAACCACAGCCCCCTCCCTCCATGATCCCAAATTCCCCAGGAAATAGCTTTTCTCCTTTTCTCAAAGAGAAAAAAGCAGAAGGAAAACCAAAGCCACCTGATTTTTTTTTTTAATACCGTTCTTCGGAAAAACCTTCAGTTTTTGCAAAGAGCACTCTGCAAGAAAACACCCAAATCCAAACACAGAGCAGATGGTTCTTGGTGCTTACATTTTCAGGAGGACTTTAACCAGCAGGATCATTTCCCAGCAGAATCTTGTTTTAAGAGACAATCACTAAAAATAAACGCACTTCAGAGCTTGCTGCTGAAAAGGTATTTTCACAGAAAACTGCTATTTCCATGGTCCCTGTACTTGCTCTGTCAGCCCTGACACAGTGGGAGCTCCTCCTCGGAGCATCCTTCACACACAGCTTCTCCCAGGGTGCAATCCACACAGAGCACCTGTGGGAGCAGGGAGGGATGTCTGGGCTCATTCCTGATTACCATAAAACAGCAAACAGCAACAAGAAGCTACAAACACCTCTCTGGCAAAGCTGGAAATGCCTCTCCACGGGCTCCCCTCATGTGAGGCAAGGTAAGGACAGCTCCCTTTTTTGCATGCACCAGCTTGAGCCTATGCAGCCTGCTCTTTGCTTTGAGCAAAGAACAGCAGAAGGGAGAAATGACATATCTGGGTGTAAAAGAGTTCTGCCTCACTGTTTTGATTCTCTTTTCCCTGAAGCAGGCATGGAACGCTGTCCCTGGGCAATCCCAAGCTCTGGCCCAGGTGGAAGTGCCCCTCCCAGTGCCAGCACTCCCGATGAACAGAGATCCCAGCACACTCCTCCATTCTCCTTCTACCTTGGACAAGCTCCAGCTTCAACAAACCCTCCCCCAGCTGTGGCAGATGAAAGATGCTTGAATCATCCTAATTTTTTTCTTTTTCATTAGGCAACCAAACTCTGCTCTTCACCGAAGAGATCCCTTTTTTTATTCTCTCTCGAGGACTGACATCCTGGGAAACTGCCTCAACCCAGTCAGCTCTGATGTTTGCTGTCTCACGCATCTCCAGCATCAGGCTGACAGCTCACAGCTTTCAGCTGAGGACGGGGATGTGCAGAACAAGCCCAAAAAACCTGCTCCTGTCTCTTTTCACTGTCCCGGCAGGAGCGCGGGGAGGAGGCTGAGCCGGGGTGGGGAGAGCGCAGCGAGGACAGAGACATCTCGCAACCCATCGCTGCTTGAGCACCCTCTCGCCCTCTCCTGGAAGATAAAACCACTCCTGCCCAGCATCCCCGAGCTCCAGCGCTTGCCTGAAGCTGAATCACCCCAGGTAGGCAGCGTTTGTCCCTCCCTGGTGGGACGTGAGCTGGAGCAAACCCTCCTAAAGCACAGCCGCACAATCCCATGGCCAAGCCCTTTCTTAAAAGCAGCACCATCCAAATATTCGTCTTAGAGGCTTCTCCCCCTGGTAAAATCTCCCCTGTGCAGGCACCATGGACTGAGTGAACACTCCACCCCACACGAAGGGGGAAGGAAAAGGCATTTTTACCATGCTTTTGGCAATGGAAACCAGTCCAGCCCTGCAGTCAGCAGGACAAAGAGCATCACACACACCAATGCCCCGAGCTCGGGGGCACCTACCTGGGTCAGATGAAGGCAGGATGCTGGGGGATCAGACACCAGGTGTGCACTGGGCTCTGGCCTCTCCTCTGCTTTCCACTCATGCACTAATGAGCAAAAAGAAACCAAAATTAGGGCTTTAAACCCGGCATTTGAGAGGCGAGCAGGAGAGAAATTAAAAAGCTGCGAATGCTTTTCCCCTCTTTCCCTCCCTCCCAAAACTGAGCTCAGGCAAGCTCAATCTTCATCCAAGCTGATATTTCCAAGTTATAAATCAGGCTGTAACAGACAGAAAAACACAACTACCAAAATTTAGTGACCCTGCTGCTGGAAGGCCCAAAATGAACTGCTTAAGAGAGCCATTTTCCCATGGAAATAGAGCAAGTCTGTACTTAGTGGAGCATTGATCTGCTGACAGCTACCAGGACAGATTTGGGCCAGAGCACTTGGGAATCATTTGCAGTGATCTCTGAAGAAGCACATGCATGCAAAACCCCTTGGAAAAACACTGTTGTAAGGCATTGCTGCAGCTGATTACCAGTCTAGATGTCACTCAGTGGCCAGCACAGGCTTACCCCCTCCTTCCATAAGGCTCCCCAAGCAGCTCAGTCCCTGGCTGCATCCCTGCATCCCAGCCAAATGCTTCACAGAGGACAGGAACTGCAAAACATCCCCAAAGCACTGAGCTGCAGAAGGCTCTTGCAGCTCAGGACCCCAGCAAGGAGACACGAGGCTCAGCCTGGGGACGCTGCATGCCTCAGTCCCAGAGGGCTGGAGGGCTCTCACCCTCAGAGGGACTGGGATTTGGAGATGCTGAGTTCCAGCCAGGGTCAGCTCAGAACACTGCCACCAGCCCTGGGGACAGCAGGCTGGGCCCTGAGAGGTGCCAGCAGCTCAGGTATCCAGCTGAGGGTTGCACAGCACTGCCAGCACTGGGGTGCCCCAATTTACCCAACCTGGGGCTCCCTCCCACTGCCAGCACAGCCCAGGCATGTGCTGGAGACAGAAGAGCTCAGCTGCAACCCTCCTGCAGGTGTGGAAAAAGTGGCCCACATTCCCCATTTCCCATCACAATTTTTGCTGCTTCAGGAGATGACGTCAAAGCAGGGGGGATGTGTTCCTCCTTTCTTGCCAGAAAAAGCCATTTCTCTGAATCCTGAGCCTCTTCACAAACAGGGGGGGCACAGAGGAGCCTCAGGGAGATCTGAACACTGCTGGAGGGGTTCCAGTCCCACACTGAACTCTGTCTGTCCTCCCAGCACAGGGACACAGTGTTGGGCTGGCCAGAAGCTTTCCTGAAGCAGTTATCCCACAAGGTAACCCAAGAAAAGATAAAGCATCTGATTTCCAGAGGTGTTGGGTGCTCTTGGCTCTCACTGGCTTCAAACCCAGGTGTTGGTGCCCCAGCCCTTGGCTAATTCTCACCATCACAGGGCCCCCACAGCAGCAGCAGGTTTGGGGGGCAGGGAGGGCACAGGGGAGGGGGATGCAGTGCTTGCTCACCTGCCCAGCCCCCTTAGGCACACAGAGAAGAGCTGTAACACCAGTTAATGGTTCCTTGGTTTTTTGGGGAGTTATTCCTGTTACTGTCTACTCCTCCTTAGGAGCTCATCCATGAGCAGATCTTACAACAACTCCCAAAGCTACCAAAAAAAAGCCCATCTGTGTCAAAATTGGGAGCACAAATGCCTCTACTCTAGGGGAACAGAACCTGCCCAATCATGCTTCAAAGGACATCTGAGGTCCTAACATTGCTCAAGATCCTGCAGAAGGCATTAGGAAAATGGGAAATTACTTATTTGGCTTATTTTTTGCTTTCACGCATGGCTTATTTTAAAAGACTAAAAACATGTTTATGAGTTTAACATATTTAAATGGATCAAAATCTGTTCAGCGAGGATGGAAAACAACTCTCCCAACCCCAAACTTCTTGTGGGCTGGGACCTGCTTTTCAATCTTCCACCCACAGCAAATATTTCAAATCCATTTTTAAACTGAAAGGCTGGGGACAGATTGGGGAGAGGACCTGTGTGGGGGACTGTGCCACTGCTCTCTTCATCATCACCCCAAGCACCCCTTACCTAGAGTCACTCAGGGACACCTGGGCAAGGGATCAGCTGGGAACAGGGGACAATACAGGCATCTGTGTGTGGGGAGAGCATCCAGAGAAGATAAAATGAGAAGCTTGCCTTCCTCCTCCTCCTCCATCAGCAGCTTTCCACAAGGAGGATCAATGCAGCCCACTGTAACTGCACCGTTGTTCCATTTTTAATTAATGAAAGAAAAAACTAATCATTGAATTAAACTTCTCATTACTCCAGCTGAATACCCTCTAAGTAAATTTAATTACTGTACGAATTGGGTTTCTCCCTGCCTGTTTCATTAGCTACTGATAAAGATGGAGGGAGGGGGGGAAAAGAGGGAGAAACGAAAACAGAGAAAGAGAGTGGAAGGTGGGAACACAAATGCAAACCCAGAGGCACATGATTCAGGGGCTTCCAGTAAAGGCCTGGGGAAAGACTCTCCCAAAGCAGGGTGGAGGGATTCCCTGTGGGGCAAACCCACAGGGACAAGGTCCTACCTCCCTCTCCAGCATCTCTCACACCCTGGGGTCACAGCCACCTGCAAAACAGCCAGCAGAGCTCTGGGCACAACCAGCTCCCCTCCAAACAAGGGCAGACACTGATTTCCAACCTGCAGCAACCCTGCTCCCTTCTGATCTCACATACCCCTGAACAGCCAGTTTTGTTTTTTTTTTTTCCTCTGCAACAAAGGCAGCAACCCTGCAACACTTCAGCAGGGAGCCAGTGCTGACAGAAGCATGGGAGCACATGTGAGCAGCTCTGGAACACCTGCTGTCCCACCACGCTCGCAGACACCTGCCTGGCAGGCTGTGTTTGAAGCCTTCCTGCTGGAGTGGGAGTCCTGCACGCCCAGGCTGTGGGGAGCCAGGATGTGCCAGCAGCACACTCCTCCCAGGAAATCAGCCCAGGATGCCTTCCTGCAGGCCCCCGTGGTGCTGCACAGATTTTGTTTAGGGCGTGGTTTTGGGGTTGTCCTGTTCTCCTGCTGTGATTCACCTCTCCATTCCTCCTTCCTGACAAAGGGCTTGAGCCAGCACAGCCCCATTCCGAGGAATCCAGCAGCTCTCACTCAGCACAGCCCCCTTCCAACACTTTCCTCCACATCCAGCACAGATTTTGTTTAGGGCATGGTTTTGGGGCTGTCCTGTTCTCCTGCTGTGATTCAGCTCTCCATTCCTCCTTCCTGACAAAGGGCATGAGCCAGCACAGCCCCATTCCGAAGAATCCAGCAGCTCCCACCCAGCACAGCCCCCTTCCAACACTTTCCTCCACATCCAGCACAGATTTTGTTTAGGGCATGGTTTTGGGGTTGTCCTGTTCTCCTGCTGTGATTCAGCTCTCCATTCCTCCTTCCTGACAAAGGGCATGAGCCAGCACAGCCCCATTCCGAGGAATCCAGCAGCTCTCACCCAGCACAGCCCCCTTCCAACACTTTCCTCCACATCCAGCAGTTCTGTGTGGCAGGACAGGGTCACATTTGGGATAGGCTGGGGTGCTCAGGGTGTGGTAAATGAAAATGGAGCTGTTTTCTCCATCTGGGCAGTTTTAGCTGGGCTGGGTGGTGGAAGCGCTACTCAGGTGCCAGTTGTGATGGGATTTGGGACACATGGGTCACATCACCTCCTCCTTGCCATTAAGGGGCCAAGAGGCAGCTTCTCCTGCAGCCCCACAGGGAGGGTCTTGTTCTCCACCCCAGTCCCTTCCTTCTCTCCTCCGCCCCCAGAGTGGTTTCTCCTGTTCAAAGAGAGCTACAAAAAGGTTCTGGGCAGCCCAGAAGGTCCCTACTGCATCACATTCATCTCCCCAAACTGGGCTTTCCCCAACACCAGCTGGGAAAAGCAGGTACCAGGCAGAGATGCTGCTCTGCAGGGAGGGAATGGCACTGGGTGAGACCTGCCAAGCACCTCTGGCACCCAGCACAGCTCTGGATCCTGGGGCCACCCCCAGAGCCCGGGAGGATGCTGACACCAGGTGGGCTCAGCACAGCACGCTCTCCTCTCTAGCACAAGCTTTCTGCCGTAGCTAAAACTGGCTCCCACAGGCTCCTGCCATCACCAAAGTCATTGGTACAACATGTTCTGCCACCACAGGCTCTTCCCAAACTCCCACTCAAAAATCCCCAACGCTGCGTGTGCTTGGGCCCCACAGCTCCCACTCCCTCACACGCTTGTCTTTTGTCCTGGTGGTGTGACAGAGAAAAGAAAGTCATTCAGGATGACCAAAGTACTTTTTTTTTTTTTCCTTTGCCAAATTTTAAAGCTCCAGTAATAATCTGAGGCTGAATGAAACATTTTGTTTGGGCTGAAGTGAAGCTTCCATTTTGTTTGTAGGTGGCTTCCCCCCCCCACACTGGAAAAAAAAAAAAAAAAAACCTAGAAAAAATTCAAAATGAAATGTCATCTTGAAACAGATGGCTGAAAGGTTTCATTTCGAAAATGTCAAAATCAAACTTTTCAGTGTTTCACTTTTTTTTTTTCCCAGCCAAAGCCACTTGCTAAATACAACCTGAATTCGTGAGCTGAGTCTGTTGACTGAAACCTGAATTTTTTTGGTGCATAAGCTGTTCCCCCAGAGCTTTTTTTTTTTTTTTGCAGGCCAGCACACACACCCCCCACGCTGTGACCGGGGGGGTGCACACGGAGTCAAACAGGAGCAGTGACCCTGAGCACATCCTTGTGCAGAGCACAAGGGAAGGCAAGGGCAGCACTTACCGTGGCAGCAGCTCTCTGCAGCTCCTCTCGGGGGGCTGGCAGGGGCTCCCGGGCAGCAGGGGCTGCGGCCCCGGGCACGAGGGACAGCCCGGCCCTGCCCGTCTCATGGGACCCAGCGCCGAGCAGGGGGCACCTGGCTCAGCCCCAGACAGGCAGCCCTGCAAGACAGGAGGGAGGGGACAGTGTTGGAGAGGATGAAGAAGCAGGAAGATAAGTGATTAAGCTAGCTGGGCCAGGACCCTGGTGATTTGAAGAACACCCCTGCCCAAGACAAAGGGATGAATAAAGGGGTTGGACCTTCTCAGGTATCAGGGGAAAAGGTGGTTTTTTCAGGTTTTTAGTATGTAGATTAGTATGGTAATATAGTAGTCCCTATAAGCTGGATGTAAATTCTGTAGGTTTTGTATCTTGAGGTGATTGGTTGATGCTCATTAGAATATTCACGATAGAAAGGCTTAAAATGGAATGTAACAGGTAACTCGGGCTCCTGCCCTGGATCCCTGTCCCTTTAGACCTTTGGACTCTTCCCTGGTTAGGCTGCCTTCCCACTACCAATAAACCACGTGTCCCAAAGAGCATCCTGGCCTTCAGATCATCTCTCTCATGGGACACTAACAGCGTCTTTCCAGTAGGACAGTGTGAGGAGGTGCCAGGAGACGAGAGTCTGTTCAGAAGGCTGGGACCTCTCACAGGAGGAAGCCCGTGGTTTATTGTCCAAGCCTATTTTATACCTTTTCACAAAGTACCCACGGTAGTGTAGTCACTGCTTGTCATGTTTGGGTTTTTCTCAAGTTCTTTCTTAGGGATCTCCAATGGTAAACAAAGTCACACTCTGTAAACTCTCTTGTTTTTCACATTTCTCTCCTAAGGAGGGACTTTGCTTGTTGACCCTTGGTGTGACCAATGGTTCAAAGGATGCCACCTCTTAGGTGGGCAAATTGTAAAAAGGTATAAAAACAGGTTCTGAGAATAAACCAGCCCCTTTTCAGAGCATCAGCCTTTTGAAATCACGAGTCCGTGTCTCACTCATTGTGTCCCACAGCGACACCTTAGAGGTGGGACCCCTGGAACCATTGGTCACTTGAAGAGACCATCACACAAAGTCCCTCCCATGGGAAAGTGTGTGGAAAAACATCTTAAATTTACAAATAGCATGACTTTGCTTAGGAATTCTGTCCTGGGAACAGAATTCCCAAAAACCCAAACATGACAGGCACAAACCATGGCAACACAAACCTATTTTATACCTTTTCACAAAGCACCCACCTTAGAGGTGGGACCCCTGGGACCATTGGTCACTTGAAGAGACCATCACACGAAGTCCCTCCCATGGGAAAGCGTGTGGAGAAACATCTTAAATTTACAAATAGCATGACCTTGCCTACCAGTTGTGTCCTGGGAACAGAATTCCCAGAAACCAAAACATGGCAGGCACAAACCGTGGCTACATCTCACCTTGCTCCAGGAAGGACAAGGCCCATCCCCAAAACTGCTCAAAACCAGGGATGAGGTCTAACAATCAGATTTAACCACCAGCATCTCTCACAGCCTCTCTCCCATGCCCTGGGTGCCAGACCCCACAACTGCCCTGTGCCAGCACCGCTGCCAGGTGCCTGCATCCCCACAGGCAGATGTCTGGGTGACAATGTGATGATGGAGGGCAACCACACACGAGGCTCCCCCTCTCTTAGCAAGCAGGAATCAGGTTTTGATTGCCAACTTCAAGAGTCCAAGAGTTTTTAAGCACATTGCAGCACCTCTAAATTCTGCCTTGAATTTTGGGCCTCGACACACAAAAGGGCAATGGAAATACTTTAAATCTGCTTTACATTTGCTGTTGATTCCCAAAGAGTGGCAAGATTCCCAGGGGACACTGGCAGAAGCACAACAGGCCAGATTCACATGGGTGCTCTCTAAGAAACCACCTCTTTCACCCAACACAAAATCAGTTATAAAAATCTGATTTCTGCTCCACAAGCAGCTGGATAAGGAAATCACACGCCACAGAACTCTATGAAAGCAGGAGTAGACACCTAAACCCCAAATCCACCAGAGTTCAGGTCAGAAACTTGTCGGTTCATTTTCTTTTCCCTTTCACCCCTGGTTCAGCTCAGGAGCAGCAGCAGAGCTGCAGCACGAGACCATCACCCTTTCCAGCATGATCACAAACCACAAAATGCCGAGGCTGGTGTCAGAAAAGTTGTTTGTAGGAGATCCCCAGCCCGATAGCTCCCTGAAAGAGGATTAGATGGAGCTTAGGCTAAGCATCTCAACAGTATCAGCCCGTAAGATGCTGCTCAGCCATTGCCACTGCTGAGGTAACACGGAGATGGATTTATCCACTGAGAGAGAAAATATCACTTCTGAGAGCCTCTCTCATCACAGAGAGGGGAATTTGCCGGGTCCTTGGCTCTGTGTCGACAGGGGCAGGGCAGGCAGGAGCCTGCTGGATGGACTCACGTGGAACAAGAGGCAGACTGGCTCCAAATTCAAGCCTCCTCCCAAGTTCAGGGGGCGGCAATCGGAAATTAAGCCCATCTGTTCCTGAAACGCTGCACTAGTGGAGAGCTAAGGAGGCTGAGAATCTGAGCTCCAAAGGAACTAAAAGCATAGAGAGACAGAGCTGCCTGGGAGGGGAGGGATGCTGTCCTGGGCTCACCACTGCAATGAGTCTGGAGGTCTCAACCCAATCTCTTGAGCAAGGGAGGTGCTGCCAGCACCATGTGGGGCCCCTGCACCAGCCCACCCTGGTAAAGGGAGAGGTGAGGCAGCTGAAGTGCCCCAAACCTCATGGAAAAACTAGAATGGAAGAATTAGATTACATATTGGGAAGGAATCCTTCCCTGTGAGGGTGGGCAGGCCCTGGCACAGGGTGCCCAGAGCAGCTGTGGCTGCCCCTGGATCCCTGGAAGTGCCCAAGGCCAGGCTGCACAGGGCTTGGAGTGACCTGGTCTAGTGGAAGGTGTCCCTGCCCATGGCAGGGGTTTGGGACAAGGTGTCCTTGAAGGTCCCTTCCAACCCAAAACACTCTGTGATTCTATGAAGGGAAACTGAGGCAGGCACTTGGGGTACAAGGAGCTATCACAGCCAAACCCACCAGTGACAATTCCAGCCTGGAAAACTGGCTCTGTCATATGGAATGGTTTCACAAAGAGTATCAGGTGATCCATCAGCATCAAAAGAACCAAGTTTTACGTGTCTGAAAGGAACCATTGCCTTTTTCCCTCCCCCTGAGCCCACTTTTCCTTTTAAGCCTCCTCATTTCTTTTCCACCCCAATCTAAACCAACTCTGCTTCAAATCCTTGCATTTCTGCCACATTTGCTCAAATAATTTCAAACCAAACCTCCACATTTTTCTCTTCTCCCTTAAAATAATGATGCTAAACCAGGAAACATTTTTTTTTTGCCCAGTTCCTGCTAAAAGCCAGGACAGCAGGGTGTTGGCTGGGAGCAGAGGCATGGGAAGGAGCAACCAGGTGGGATTCGGAAGTGGTGCCTCCAAAGCACCTCTTGGTTCCAGGATGCTCAAAAAAGCAATTTTTTTGCAGATCCTTTATCCCTGAGAGATGGAAATAACAAGGGAGCAGGATTGGATCAGGCACGGGGAGACAGAGGAATATTTAACAACCAATCCTGAGCACCACTCAGGTTACCCAGGGTCAGGGCAGCAAAGGAAGCTGATTCCTCCAGCCTCAGAACAGGGCAGGAATACCTGGTCCCTCATGCTTCAGGTAGTAAAAACTCAGATTTAGCAGAGAGTATTTATGAGTATTGAGAGGGGGGGAAAAATCCATGCCACGGGGAATAACAAGGCTTTCTTGTGGCTGGCAGCTTAACAGAATAAATCTATCCACTGGGTATAAATTGTTTAAGCAAAAAATCCCTCTCAACTGGAATATTTTGCAAGAGAAATAGCAACAAAAAAAGAAAGAGAACTCTGAACCCTCATCATTTCTCTCCTCAAGGTCAGAGCTGTTATCCTTTTTTTTTTGTGGAGGAGAAAAAACCACCTTTCACCAGGAAGTTTAGCCAGAAGAATTGAAACATTAAGGATGTGAGTGCATTACTGCCTGGACTGACCTGCCCAGCTGGACTAGACTAAATCTCTCTATTTTACAGGGAGTTATCTTTCAAAAGCAAGTGGTGGGGAGGCTGAGGCACCCAGGGTAAAGGAGACATCAGCCCCTGGGACTACAGCAGTCAAGGAGAGCGCTGTGTGTCAGAGCTCAGGATCTAGAGCCTCTCTGGTTATTATGCAGAGGCTGTGCTAAGGTTGCTGCTTTAGTGCACTGCAGGCACTAAATTAAGGGGACATTTACAACCCACAATGCAGAGAAGCAGCTGCTGAAGGTGGCCATGGTGAGTGACTTCACCTCTGGGTGAAAGGCTCTCGGAAAAAAATCCCAGCCACGAGGAAGCAAGATGGGAAAACAAATCCTTCCATCTGCTCACCACCCTGCCCAGCAGTGCCAGGACACCCCTGGGCATCTGTGGCAAAAGTGGGGACCAGGAGCAGCCTGGCCTGCTCAGCACCAGCAAGGACCTGACACTGCCCTGTTTGGAGGGGATGCAAAGCCCACAAAATACTGAAGCTTGGCCCAATTAGCAGAGTTCTCCCACAACAAACTGCACCATCACCACCAGGGCAGCACTCCAAGGGATCTGCTCCCCAAATAAACTCCCAGGTCAATCCCTGCCCAGACTTTGCATGACACGGTCCAAGAAGGCAGCTGCCTACAGCATCAAGCAGTTTCTGGTGGCAAAACAAAATCCTGGTGCCTGCTCGGCCTTTTTAAAACTGCACTTGATGGCCAAGCAGGCTGGGGCTGCCAAAAAGTGGGTGACACACGGTGACAGCTCTTGTGGCTCTTCCTGGGAGCAGTCAGCACTGCTCCTTCCCTCCTCCCACACCCATGCCAAGCCCAGCTCGCCAGGGCTTTCCACCCAGCACTGCTCCTTCCTCCTCCTCCATGCTTGACAGGAGCAGCCAATTTCAGCACAGGCCAAAAGCCAGAGATGAGCCAGCCCTGCCCCATGCTCTCCCTCTCCCATGGTCCTGTGGAAGTCCCCAGCTTGTTTCCTGATGGAAGTCCCCAGGAGCTTTTCCTTTCTGGTCCAGGGATGTGCTGTACCATGCTCAGCCATGCAGGGAAGGGGATGGCTCTTGGTGGGAGCTGGCACAGACCTATTCCTGCCCAAGGCACAGAGCCCAGAGGCAGCCACCTCCTGGAAGTGGCCAAGGGCAGAGGAAGCAGAGGAAGAGCAGAGATGATCTGGCAGACGTGCAAGCAAGATGAGGAGAAACAGATTCACTGGGAGTGGATCTCAACGTCACAGCACACACCTTGGCTTCTGGTGAGAATTCCATGGGCTGCACTGGGAGCTCAGCTGTAGAGGGGCTGCCACTGGGAGCACTTGTAACCAAGCAGAGGGAGCAGCAGCAAAGGGTGGGAGCATACCCCTGAACACACACAGGGCACTTCAGGGTGCTGGGCCCCAGGGAGATTGGCCCAGCAGAAAGCAAAACTGGCATCATGCTGACAACCCTGCAGCTCACAGATCCTTTTGAGAAAGTTAACAGAATTAATTTACTCCTAAATCCCTCCAAACACTGAGTGTCTCCTGTCTGTAGGGATTTACAACCACTAAAGCCACCTCCTGTTTGCTTGGAGGTACCAAATGTTGGAGAGATTTGAACTTTAATCACCAGGACCAGCCCAGGTGTCCCCATGGTCCTTCATGCAAATGGGCAGTGACACTCCAGGCAAGCCCAGGCAATCTGGGAGCACCTCTTACTCAAAGGGATTATTCCAAACACTCCAGCTAGGAACAGATGGGAGCCTTGTGGAGACCTCTGCTGCCTGCCAGCAGAGCCAAGACCCTGCAGCTCTGTGTCTTTGGGAACCACACGCCTGAGTGTGCCCAGAGCTGCTACACTTGACAAAGGAATCGGCCAGGGACAAGTCCTGGCTTCTGTTCCACAGCAGGTCAGACCAGAGTCATAAATCTACTCCTCAGGCCTTTAAATGTGCAACAGGTAGAATTCAGAGGTCTTGAACTCCTCTGATAGATGAGCCCTGAGCCTGGAGGGCTGCCCAGAGCAAGGGATCCTGTCATCTCAGCCCAAAGCCTCCAGGTGAGCACGTCGCAGGGTGAGCAGCCGATGAGCCACAGGGAAGCCAAAGTCACAGCCAAGGCCAGTTACAGGAATAGAATTGGCTCAGACTGAACAAAGGTAACTTTCCATCTCTTTGCAATCAGCCATCCATCCTGGAGGCCAGCTGGCTGCCATGTCAGAGCACCTCCCATCCATTTCAACTGTCCTGAGAATGCCGATGCTTCACAAGACTAGCTCAAGAAGACTGGGGAGAGTTATTATCCAAAGCCAGGTGGCTGGACTTGACCCAAATCTTAGGCAAGTGATTAGAATGATTGGCATTTTTTTGGAAAGCAAACTGCTGTGCTGTACCTGCCATCCATCTTCAGGAAACTATTAACTGCACAATCACCAAACCAAGCACACCTGTAAGGCTACAGAAGTACCTGCAGACTGATGAGGCTCTTCCTCACCTGCAGCCCTGGGACCATCCACTCCTGTATGCTCCAAAAATGGGGTGCTTTGGGCAAGATGCTCTCCTTGAGCATCGTGGTACCATGGCCAGACAGCTCTAGCTGCAGGATCAGGGATGGGACACTGAGTCACAGGGATGAGTGTTGAATCCCTGGACTGGGATGACTTTCACCCTGTGGGTGATGTGACAAGTCTGTTCTGGCTGGGAACAGATTGTCACAAAACTGCCTTTGCTGAAGATCTGGAGTCAGGTCTTAGCCAGGCCCCTCTGCTGCAACGGGACACTGCAACACCCCCAGCCAGCAAGGTATCATTCTCCCCCTCTGACTGCATATGCCAAAAATAGTCTCTTTTCTTTCAGAGCAAAGGACACTAAAAACAGCAACATTTCCAGGTGAGCACGAGCAGCTACTGAATGACATCAACATCCCAGTGACATCAACATCCCAGCCCCTGCCCAGGGCAGCCCCCAACCCCACCAGCTCCTACATCCCCTGCTAGTGCTGTCCCCACTCCAGGGCGAGGTCAGGAGCATGGAATGCTGCTCCCAGGCACACTGGGATCTCAGCCCAGCCTTCCTGCATGCCAGGGCAGGGGGAATACCCACTCGCTTCTGGTTCAACACCAGAACCTCAAACTCAGCTGTTTCAGGTTTGAAACCTGAACCCAGCTCCAAAATTACAGATTAAGGGAATGAAGAGAACAGCAAGCCCTATTCAGTGAATCAGAACAGAGCCAGCACCCCACATCTGTTTGTTTCAGTTTGAACCACATCACCTGAAGGATGAGCAACCCAGGATTTACAGACTGGGGACGTTGTGTGGACTCAGGATTATTTTGCATGTCCTTGTCCCTGGGGAACTAAAGAACAGTTTTATGTCCTGCACATCACCAACCCACTCCAAATGCTCAGCTGGGGCACCAGCACAGGAGCTGCCAAACCCACTGCACCAAGAAGTTGAACTGTGCTTAGATGGGGAGCCCAAACAGGGTAAAATCTGCAGTTAATACCTATTATCCTAACATCTCCCCATCTGTCCACATCCCTCACATGCCTGTAACTGCAGCGTGCCAGGGCTGCCTCATATCAATGGCACTTTAATTTCATCATTCCCAACTTATTTAGAGCAATTAGGAGGCAATGAGCACACGCCAGGGGCCAGGATGCACTTGAATAGCATCCAAGGGTTACCACAGTATCACAGGAGACTTTCAGATGGAATTATCAGCCTGGAAAAAAAACTTAAATAAAAAGGAAGGCAGTCCCCAGAGGGAGGATAGGGCTCTTCTTGGTTTGATAGGTCCCTTTTTAATTTGAAATCAACTGACAATTATAAAGAGGTGATATTCCTCATTTAATTAGTGAAGAGACAGCATCTCAGGTTGGAAGACAGAGATAGCTACTTTGCCTGGGCAGCTGGCTGAAGAAAAGGATCAGGGGAGCAAGGCAGAGATTCCTGCAAGGGCAATTGCCTAATCTCACTTCAGGCAAGCAGGTTTCGCTGTTGACTTTTTTGGGAGGAAAGGGAAAACCTGAGCCATTTTGGAAACCCTGGTCAGAGAGGCAAGGCAAAAAGTGAGGCTGCTTCTCCCTAGTGATTTCTGCTGGGTGTTGGGAGCGGCACACAAAGCCAATGCCACCAAGCAAAAAAAGCCAGCCAGCCTGCAGCCTGGCTTCCCAGTGGCCCCATTTCATGGAAGGCAGGTGAGGTGCCAAAGGAGGGGACGGCTCCTCACTTCTGATTTAGCCACATGCCCACGCTCCTCCCGCGCAGGCTCTCGAAATGCCTGCCTGCGTGAGGAAAGCACTGGCCTATTTTCTTCTGAGCAGCTCAGCTCAGCCCCCACCTCAGAGCACAGTGCACACAGGTCTTATTTAGGATGCTTCAGACACATCCGGAGGGACTCTGGGAACAGTCTGTGGAAAGAGAAGACTGAGTGGGCAACCTGAGTCACTTCATTGCTTACAGAAGTGTACACAAGCATCTTCCATTTCAGCAAAGCCCAGCACAGCTCCTCCGTTGGCTCTGGGGACCAGAGGGAAGTGCATCTTTCTCCGGCACACTCCACCGATGCAGAATGACTGCACACCACCTTTCCCATCCAGGCTTACAGGAAAGAGGGATCATCTCCCACAGCTACAATCCAACCCTCTGATCCTGGCAATTCCTCTGCAGCACCGGAGGAGCCGGGAGCTGCTCTAATCTGCTCTGATGGTGAGGTCTGCAGAGGAGATTAGCTTCCTCCCGAGGAGGAGGAGGAAGCAGCACAAGGCATGTGAGGGGAGAGGTGCAGTGCACATGCCCTGCAGGGATATTTTTACAGCTGGCTGCAAAACTCAGCTCTGAGCCCCTTGCCACAGAGCCTGACTCGTGCAGACAAACCAACCCAGCACCATCTACTGCACGTGGGGAGAAGGAGATAAGCACAGGAGTAACTGGGGACCCTGGTGCACACACACACCCAGCCTTTACCTTGAGTCCTGGCCCCAAGGAAGTCACTTCAAGCTGTCAAACAAGGGCCTCTGCAGAGGCCACACAAGCTGAAGCTGAGAAGGACTGTGCTGAGGCAAAGGTATGCCCTGCCATGGGGGCACCCTCACATTACTTCTCCTCATCAGTGCAGGCCAGTGGTGCTGTCTGGGCCCTGAAAGCTCAAAGCCTCTTCTCATCTACCCAGAGGCACAGCCCAGCTCACACAGGTGTGCTCAGCATCCTTCCAATGAACCTCTGTCTTTATCCAGGACAGGAGAGCAGCCATGGGCTCCCTCCCTGCCTCACTTTTCTGTTCAGGCTGGTTGACAAGAGCACCACACCACATCAGCTCTGTGGTGTCTGCCTGCTTGGACACCCTGGGCCAGCTCAGAAAGAATCACTGCTGCAAGATGCCAAAGGCTCCTGCTTCTGCCCTGCAGTGACCAACAGCACTCCAGCCTCTCTCCATTCATTTCCCGTGGGATCAAAGCCACAAAGTGACATCCAGCACAGGCAATTATTATCTCACAGGACTACTGATGCTGTCAGCAACCACATGCACAGCAGCTCTCTGGGGCAGCAGGGAAGGGAGCTCATGGGAATCCATGCAAAGTGCCAAAATATGAACTGCTAATAAGATGTATTTTCAAATATCACCACATTATGATCTATTGATCTCACACTAGAAACTTTTTTTTTTTCTGTGTAACATTAATTGATGTCACTTGCACGTTCTGGGAGCAGCAGATTGAATGAGTGCCATTACACTAAAATTAGGTGTTGCTGTTATTAAGTGCCAGGGGCCCAAACTGTCGAGGTGCCAATCCAGAATAACAGCACCTCTACAACCCACAGGGAGCACCCATCCACATGGGAGTCCCAGCCCCAGTGCTGTGGGGTGGGACAGGGTCACAGGGCTCCCCACAGAACAGGCTTTGCTCTTGGGTAGCAGCCCTGCCCAGGAACAGCCTACAAGATGGGCACAGGTGGGAACAAGAGCCAAGTCCTGCCCTTAAGCAGGGGAATGCCAGGCAAGGGAGTGTTTCCAACCTCATCCAACACACAGCTGAGGCCTGATGACACCTCCTGGGTTGGCTAAAGCCCTACAGAGCACCAGCAGCTCCTCACAGAGGTGATCTAAAACCCAAGAGCCCAATTCTGGTAGGAACTCTAGAAACAAGTTGTCTAGCAGAAGGTTTTCACAAAAGCTGAAAATGCTCCAATGGGACTTTGGCCAAATATTTTGCTCCCTTTTAAAACAGGGCCAATCCACAGTCATTTCTAATGATCCCACTGCCTGCTTTTCAGAGTGCTCACAGAGACAAGTTGTCACCTTTAGACCACTATATCATGGCTGAGAGCATCAAGTGGGGAAGATGATGGGCTTGGAGAGGAAGAACATCCTTCCTTTGCTCCACTTGAGCTGCTGATGGGTGTGCCAGAGCTCTCTAAATAGCATTACATTAGTGCTGCATAAAAGCAATAAAGCCCTAAAACACCCCATTACGTATTTACTGAACTACACATCACACAGACTGTCCCCAGGACACCACAGGAACACTTGGAATAACAAAGCCAAGGGCTGTAAAAAGCACCAGGCTGGGCAGACATCCACAGTGCCCACAGCTGGGGTCAGGGCACATACAGGAGCTGGGCACACAGCAGCACAGCTGTGGGGAGCCCACAGAATAATCCAGCCATCACATCTGACCAAAGAAAGCAGCATCAAGCACTGTCCCCTCTGCCAGAAACTTGCCCAAGTCCCAACTGCTGAGCACAGAGTCTGCAGAAGAATCAGCATCCAGGGTGAGACCTGCTGCTGTGCCAGTGCACAGTCCTGGCTGCTGCCTGCCTGGCACCAACATGCACTTTCCCCCTGCTGCTCTGGTTTCACTCCCAGAACTTAAATTTTTACTGTTAAGCCCAATGAATTTTCATTTCCAAATGCCTCCTGCCTACATGAAAGGAGGCTGCACAAAGTGCTGTTTGGTATTTCCCAGTAATCAGCACTGGGGCACAGGGCTGTCACGAAGCCTTCAGCGTTGCATTGTCATGACAACTTTGGTAAGGTGAAACGGTGGGATGGGTTTGAAAAGACCTTTTTTTCCCTCTGCTCCTGGCACCTCACATATGGCAAAATCACTGACCCTGCTCTGCCACCACAAAGGCCATCAGATGCAGCTTGGCTGGAGAGGTGAGGTCTCCACCAGGCAGCAGCCTGTGGCAGAGGACAAGCTGACAGATGGGCTGGGACAGAGCTGAGGACTGGAACAGGTCAGGGACAGAGAGGGGAGACTCCCCTCTGTGCTAACACTGGAGAAACAGAGTCAGTTTGAGAACTTTGGGATGCACGTTCCTCACCCCCCGCCCATAAGGCACAGGTTTGCTAAATCAGCACAGCTTTGCATGAGAGCTTTGCCCTTGTTAGCAAGTAGGAGAGGCACAGGAAAGCCACAGCTGACTCAGAATGCACTCTCAGCTGCTGGCAATTAGGGATGCACCCTCAACCCAAGCAAGTACTCTCCAGAAGGTCTGTGGTCCCTGCCTGTGACACCTGGGGCACAGAACACAACGCAGAACATCAAACTGGCCCCTGTCTGCTGGAATTGTGGCAGGAACGCCAGAGAACTCCCTGACCACAGCCCTGCCACTCCCTCCAGAGATGCCGGCAAAGCCCAAGCTCTGAAGGCTCCTTCTGGACAAGGGTTTCTCCAACCCATCTTGCAGAGGTGCAGCCAATGTGCCAACCCACAGAGGTCCAGGCACACCTGGAACACTGAGCCCTGCCCCAGGAGCACATGCAATGCAGCCACCACCCAGTTCCAAGCCCCCAGCCCCTGCACTCGGGCACATACCCAGGCAGACAGAGAAGTTTTGTGAGTTATTGTGTCCCCCACTAAATAGCTGTGACCTTTTCAATATTCCATCTTTTTATTGGCTGCCCATTTCCCCCCCAATCCCCACAGGCTCATTAGACAGCGAGCAGCTCGGGAAGGCAGCTCGGTAGCCAATGCTACTGCACGGCACTGAAAAGGTCAGAGACACTGAGGCTGAGCACAGCACACTCAGAGCAGGACAGGAACACTCCTCAGCCAACACAAGGTGCAGAGTGTTATAAGTGTGTCCCAATAATTGACTGGACACAAGCCCAATTAAAATAATATTGGAATTTATTAAGCAAGCAACAGTAAGCAAAACAGCGCTGGGCGGCCGGGGGATCTCCTGTCCCACCACAGCTCGCACCATACCACCGAAAGTCTCTGCTCTTTATACTTTGCAGCTTCTTGGGACACGTTTCTGTTTCTTTTGTGTTGGTGAAGTGTTGCAAGGAGGGGGGGGGGTCTTCTCAGTGGTTGTGAGAATGAGGTCCCATCCCTGCAAAAACTGGTTGGTCAGCTTCTGCTTCTCTTTTGTTTACTTTGCCGGATGTCTGAAGGAATAGTGATGAGATAACAAGGTTTTCTCTGTAGCATGGTTTAGTGAACAATTACTGATGGTAATTTATTACACAGAGCAGGACCTGCTGCCCAGGGAACCTCTGCAGGCAGAGCTCCTGCTGCCCTGGGGCAGCACCACAGCCATCCTTGCCCCCAGACACGCCAGCTGGTGCTGCAAGAGGACCTGCCCACCCTGGTACAGATCCTCCAACACAAACATCACACCACAGGAAAGCACAAACCAGGGCTGTGTTCCTACAGCAGAGGCCAGAGCAACAGGGAGGCTGCAGAAACAGCCCTGACCTCTGCTACAGAAAGCCCTGAGGCTGCTACTTAGGTAGGGGGAAGCACCAGATCATTTCCCAGAGCCTCTGGCACACATGGGAGAGAGAGGCCAACTACCCAAGGTGATTATCAGCCACCTTTAATAGATGTGAGAGGAGGCTGTGAGTCCAGGCCTCCCTCGAGGCATTCAGGGGAATGAAAGGAAAAACCAGAGCTGCTAGCAGGCAGCAGGGCAAGCACAGCATGCAGCAGCAGGGACAGCACAGCTGCTTCCCTCACAGCCTTTTCTTCAGCTCCTGACCAGCAAAGCCATCTCACACGAAATCAAGCACGACTCCCTCTCTGCCTGCTCCCGAGGCAATGGGGAGCCCCAGGTGTTAATCCTTCTCACAGACAGAGGCTTCAACAGGATTAGAAAGCACGCTGGTTGTGTCCGACGAGAGAGATGATCTGAAGGCCAGGATACTCTTTGGGACACGTGCTTTATTGGTCATGGGGAGGCAGCCTGACTGGGGAAGGGTCCAGGGATCCAGGAGCAAGCAAGCAAGCAGGGGTGCCAAGAGGGCAAGAGAGCAAGAGGGAGATTTTATCTCTTACATTCCATTTTAACCCTTTCTATCGTGAATATTCTAATGAGCATCGACCAATCACCTCAAGATACAAAACCTACAGAATCTACATACAGCCTATGGGAACTACAACATTACAATACTGCTCTACATACCAAAATCCTGAAAAACCACCTTATCCCTGATACCTGAGAAGGCCCAACCTTTTATTCATCCTTTTGTCTTGGCAAGGGTGTCACTGACTCACCCAGCCAAGTCTTTTCAGCTATCTAATCACCTTCTTCCTGCCCAGCAACTTACAGTTCAAATCTTGCTTTTAATTCTATTCCTCTTGTGGGTTTCATACTTTTAGAACCTTTTACTAATAAATCATCTCTGCAGGGCCTAGCTACTTCATCCTCTCCAACACAACAGCAAGAGCTCCCCTCCTGTGGGGTCAGAACTCACCGGCTGAAGTCTGAAAGCTGTCCCTGGAGCACAGGGGTGCACTGCTGGCTGCCTCTCCTTCCAGGGAAGCAGCCCAGGAGCAGAGGATGCCCCTCCGTGATGGGGCACATGGTGCCAAAACCAGCAGGAGCAGGTGGGAGCTGCAACCAGGTCCCCCAACAGCAACAAATAAGGCCCCAAAATCCACAGGCTGGAGCCTAAAAAGTTTCACATCCACGCACATGGAAGCTCTGGAAAAGTGTGAAGGGGCCAGTCCTGAGGTTAAACAGGGCTCTGAGCAGGCGTGAGGGGGCAGCTCCAGGTGCGAGTGATTAGGGCAATTAAGGCAAAAACGGCTGCGAACAATTAGCTTGATTCGTGGCAGCTGAGTGTCCTGAGCTGCTTTGTCAATAACAAAACACGCCCCCCAAAAAAAAAAAAAAAAAAAAAAAAAAAAAAAAAAAAAAAGACCCAGACCCAGAGATAGAAATAATAAAAGAAATAAAGACTCAACAGCCAGAAACGCCCCAGGAGAGAATAGGAGAAAGAGGCAGAACCGCCCAGTGAGGGCAAGGTTGGGGAAAGCCCCGAGGATGAACACCAGGGGTTACACTGCAACAGCTCCTTCTCCAGAAAGGGAACATGTCATTGCTCTGGCAACATGCACTCAGATTTTTTTCTAAAATACTGTTAGATTTTTATTTTTTTTCTTTATAAAAAATGGATCTGGGCAAAGGAGTGCCTTGACATTAGTGACAGATGGGATGGAAAAAATTTTTGTTTGGAAAAAAGAAAAAAAATAAACCTTCGTTTGAGTCATACATATGCAGAAAGGAAAAAAACAAACAAACAAACAAACAAAAAAAAAAAAAAAAAACAAACCCAAAAAAAAAACCACCACAACACAACACCAAAAAACCTTAACCCCTCCAGGCCCCCTCCAGGGACGAGCTGTATCATGTCTGCAAAGACCCAAATCCTGACAGACTCTTCAGGGACAGATCCATGCCCTTAATATCTACTAGAGACCACAGCTGGAAGGAGCAGAGTTGGGCCTGCCCTACAAAAAAAGGTGTTTTTCTTCCTTGCTGGAAGATGGTGAAGGTAAATTCAGCCTTCAGCCTTCCCTGTCACACCAGATGGCTTTGCTGGGGAACGTTGCCATCCCTCAGCTGTGACAGTGGCGTGTCCCAGGAGCCACATCATCACCTTCTTGGCTCTCCTTGGCCAGGACCAGCCCTCAGGGCAGGGACCGGAGTGGCCCTCTGAGAGCATCCCCAGGAGATGAGAGCTTTGCTCACACTGCAGACACCACGAGCTTCAGAAACAAATCCTGGGGAAGATGGGCTTTACCCCGGGAAGCAGGAGCAGCTGTGTTTGCAGGGAAGGCGTGGAGAAAGGAGGAGTGAGGGGAGAGGGAAGGAATTACGAAGTGTTTGCCCTTGTGGCGAGACCGGCTGGAGATGATCTCCCACTGCTCCTGTTTTGACAGCCCAAACGCACTTGCTCGCACAATATCTCAGTCTCGTTAAAGGTAATTACAGTTCTTCCTGTGTAATGAGATGGTTTTTAAAGGCCATTCAAAAGAAATTTTCTATAATGAGGTTAAGGGTTTTATGGTGTTATACATCAAGGGAGCTGGTAATTGGTCGGATCCAGGCAGCATCCTGAAGCAGGGAGATAGGAGGTTCTGTGAATAATAGGCTAGCACGGAGTGCAGAGTCTCCAAAATGTTTTGGTTCTGCAGAGGAGGGAGAATAAAAATGAAAGAAGAGAGAGAAAGGAAAAGGCAGAGAGTTGGATGCTTCCAGCTCTTGCAGGACCACAGTGGCTTCTTCCATCTTGCTCTGGGTGGGTTTTGAGCAGCTCCATCAGTGAGGAAGGTGCAGTGTGTGTGTTTCCTGGCTGGGCAATACTGCTCTGCTGGTTGGCACAGGGTGGCAGCCAGCTCGGTCCTGGGCAGGCAGGGCAGAGCTGTGAGATCTGCCTGATGCAGACTTGCAGCCACCCCCACCCACTCCATCTGGAGGGAGGGAAAGCAGAAGGCTGTGGCCATGCAGGGCTGTCCCTGCTGCACACAGAACGTGGCTGAGGAGGGCACAATACCGTGTGGGTGGGGTGTAGCTCCTGCCTTTTACTTCCCCCCCAACAAACCCCTGGTCCCTCCCTCAACCTGTGCAGGACAAACCCCCTGCAGACAGCAGACCTGTCTCCCAGCCCTCAGATCAAAGCCTTTCCCTGCTGGATTGCTCCTCAGTTATTATTGCTGGTGCTGCTGCTTCCGCTCCCTCCTGTCTCCTCTGTTCCTGCAGGGCCTCCCAGCAGCAGGATCATTATTCCAGGGCGTTTAGCAGCAGCTCCCTGGCGGAGCTGCCCAAGGCCTGCAGCATTTCTCCATATTTAGAAGCAGCTGATGGTGGCTCAGACACTGCTGTGGGTGAACAACAGGGAGCTGAGCTGGAAGAGTGGCTATTTTGGGGCCACCCCCAGCCCAAGAGCCCCAGGCAATAGCAACTCCACAGCAAAGCTTCTTCCCTTGGGATCTTCAGCCCACTTGATCGCACTGGAGTGGCATCAGAGAGACAAGGACCTGAACTCTGGGCAGCTTGAGTGCTCCTCTGATTGAAAAATCAGCTTGTAGATGTGCAGAGGTTCAGCCACCACTTGTGCTGGTGGCACTGGAGTGGTCCTACAAGCGTGCTGGAGATGGCAGAGCAGGATGCTCTTCACATCATTGCCACCTTCCCTGGGAGCACTGCTGGTTAGGGGATCATGAGTGAACCCCAGCTTCCCCTAAAACCTAAATGTGCTGCTCTGCACAGCTGAACCTCCAGTGACCTTCCAAAGGTATCTGAGTAAGGCTTTGTTTGTTTGAGTTTTCCCAAGGGTTACCTGCCCACTGCAGAGTCCATAACTTGCCCATAGCCAGGCCAGGGCTCTTGACTGTGATCTCATCTCACAGTGGGGCAGTGGCAGTGACTTCCCAAAAGGCATGGACTGACTCCAGGATGGGTAGTGCTGGAGCTGAAGTCCTTTGAAAACCTGGCACAGCTGGAGGTGGGAATTTGCAGGCAAATCCTGCAATATTCTGAGCAGATGCAATTTCACAGTGCTGCACTGTGCCCTGGGCCTCAGACCCCTAATTTGGCTCTGTGGCCTCATTCCAGTCTGAACTCCCCTGTGCTTTTTGCCCCTATCTACTACTGTAGATGGCACAAAACCTGCTGGAGCCTTAGGAAACAGTTTTTAGTGGCTGGAACTCCCACCTCCTGCTTGGCTGAGGCCACTGGGAGAGGCTGGAGCAGGAGAACCTCTGGTGACCTCGCCAGCAGACATGGTGCAGGGTGTGCAAGGAATCCCACATCCCATATTTCCAAAGCAAAGTCCCTTGTTTGAGCACCTACAAACCCCATCTAAGAAACAAGAGCAAGAAACCTCTCCCAGGTCCTTGGTTTCAAACCACACTAAAAGTGCATTTTGCAGATGCCACCAGTCGTGGGTAGCGCTCATTACTTGCCTTACTCTGCCTGAGGAGTTGCATTTAATATCCTGCCTATTTATCTTCTTTAAAGACCAATTAAATATTAAAGGCATTTATCAAGGTCTAACGCTGCAGTGAGTCCAACAGCACAGATGCCAGTGATGCCAGGGCTTGTGGTTTCTGTGGGGAGCTGCAAGTGGAGGCATGGAGCTGTTCTGCTCCATGGCAGGGACACGGGTGGCCCAGGAAGGCTCAGGAGGGGACACTGCCACCCTTCTCAGCTCCAGGGCTCTGCACACAGAGCTGGAAAATTCTCAGAATGCATCCCCACCCAGGGTCTAAAGCTCCTTGCCATGTACCTGTGTCTTCCTCCACTCTGCTCTGGAATCACAGTAGCTGGTTTGGGAATTTGTCAGCTCACTGTGTTTTCTGCAGTAAATACCAGCTTGTTGGAATTCAAAGCCTCTCGAGAAAGGATCAATTGTGACAAATTACCCACTTCACAAAAAATCCTGGGAAAAGGCTCAAAAAGTCAAAATGTCCCATTTTTGACACATTTGAAATAAGAGAGAATCAATTTTTAGGTTAATAAATCTAAGGTAATTTATAGTTTGCAAAAAAGAACTAGAAACTAAAAGCAACTATCAAAATGTTTTGAAAGCATATAAAAACCCTCTTATTCAGTGGAATCAAAAGGGGGGTTTTAAAGATTTTTTTTTTTCTTTTACTGCTATTGGAATTTTTCATCTTTGCTGCTGGTGGGAACTCACTTCTTTTCTATCTCAGGAATTGCAGGGGTGGGGAGGTGCTCCCTGAGCCAGGTTCTGGCCTCGCTCACATGGCCTCAAGGTTGGATTATGGCTGAAATTGCCTTTACCAGGTGCCAGAGGTCTCTGGAGGCTCTGGGTGAGCTTGTCTGCAGACATCCAGCCCTCTCCCACTCGGAGTGCCAGCCCTGGCACAGCAGGGGAGTGAGGGAGAGCCACCAGATCGTCTGTCACTGTCCCTGTGTGCTGATGGCAGGGCTGGGTGCTGGGTGCAGCCCTGGGCAGGTCCCACGGAGCCCTGGCTGTCCCCATGCTCCCCTCAGCAGGCACAGGGACAGGCAGAGAGCCTCTGGAATGACAACAGATGATGGTGCTGAGCAGGGAGCAGATAAAGGGAAATGCTTTTCTTGTCCTCCCCAGCCCCCTCAGCCTGGTTGTCCCCCTGGATCTGCAGCATCAGACCCATGATAGAAAGCAAAACCAAACTCTCAGGTCCTGGTCACCAGGCTGCTGTGACACTTGGCTCCCTCGTGGCTGTGCCACCAAGGGCCCTGTGCCACCCCTGCTGTCCCCATGCTTTGGGGTGGGCTGTGCCAGCTTAGGGCTGGGGGGCAGAGTGAAGGTGGGCTTTGCAATAGGCATCTATGCAGAGATGAAGGCAGCAGAAAGGGAAAATAAGCTGGTAGAAATAAATGAGGTTGAGATAATGAAGCAACAGCCCATGTTTCCTATGATGAGTAAGAGGCACCCTGTTAGGGGTACAGTGAAAGAGGGAGACAGCCTGTTCCTCCCTCTCCCTGCACACTTCTTCCCCTTCTGCCCCCCTCCTCCTTTGCCCTGTTCCCCCTGAATTTATCTTTCATCCAGAATTACATCTCTCTTCATAAGGAGAGAAAGAATTAAATATTTCACGAGACTGCAGTCAATCTTGCAGGGCCCTTCTGTTGACATTTCAAACATATATTTGACATTGCCTTCTCATTCCCTCCTGGTGGAGCAGGGAGCTCTGCAGAAAACCCTCAGCAGGGAGGGGACACTGTGGGCTGTTCCAGGCACCCTCATGGGGGATGAGATGCAGGGAGCAGCCCTTTTATCTCCCCTCCCTTTCCCTCTCTCCCCATCTCCCCCAGCCCACGGGCAGCCCCTCTCCTCTGCTTTGTCCCTTCCTTCCAGCAAAAGTTGAGCTGTCTCAAAGCTGTGCCCAAAACAGGACCTAAAAGCCACCAGTTCAGCAGTGCTGAGGGTTTGATAAAGGTCCATCCTGAGAGAATCCCAGCCCCTCTGCTGTGTGGTACCTGTAACAGCCCTTCCCTTGTGGGCACGAGGTCACCTGAGGAAGAGGAAATGGGCTGGGGTTCCATTCTGCTGCCACCATCTACGTGTCAGGTGGGCATTGCAATCTGTAAGGAGGTTGATAAAAAACCTTCTCCCCCAAATCTACAACCCCTGCCACCAGAGAGCAGGAGGCTTGAGAAGCATGAGGCCAGTGTTAAGGAGCAGCAGTGGCTACAGGGTCTGATTGCTCCATCAGACAAGTCAAGGTCGCCTGCCAACCTGCTGGGGAAGGCTGGGAAACTGCCAGGAAAACCCTGGAGCTGTGCCCATCCCCCAGACTCCTTGTGCAGGGGAGTCTCCCTCGCAGCTGGAGCACCAGAGGGTGGGGAAGCCTCACCCCCACGCAAGAAATAAGGGAGAGGAAAGGTGGAGGGACATCCCTGTTCCAGCAGCAGCAGCATATCCAAGTGCCTCTCAAGCACGTAAACCATCTCCAAGAGTTTCCCAGGTGCCAGAAAGCCCAGCTGCTCTCTGGGCTGCTTCCAAAGCCTCCAGTGTTGCTCTCACATCCCAGGAGGCACAAAGCTGCAGCACACCCAGCGCTCACTGCGGGGCTGGACAGGGTGGGGCCACGTCCAAGCTGCCACCCCCTGTCAGTGCTTCTCTGGCAACTACCCTGACCCCTGCAGCTCCTCACTGTCCTCTCCCAGCTGCTCTCAAGAGAGGGGGAAATGGCAAAACCATCCCAGTGGCCCTTCTGCAGCACCTCAAAACGAGGAGGTGAGGAAAAGAAGCCCCTTTGCAGCAGAGACACAAGGTGATGCTTCCAGAGCAGAAGGAAGATGGCCCTCGAAGTCACACCTCTGACCAAAGGCATCCCCTGCTCTTTCCATTCCTTCCACTAACACCAGCCTCATGGTGAAACTGGGGAAACTGGGAGAATCAGAATTGGTTATGAGGAGGGACCCTGACTGCTTTTATGTCCCACATCCCGTCCCCAGGGTGCAGGATGCAGCTTTGTGGGGCCTGCAGGCCGGTTTCTGCTCTATGGACATTGCAGTAAATCGCTGCAGACCAGAGGGAGAAGGAAGGTTCAAAGTTCTTCAGGAAGACTGGATGGATTTGCAGAACATTCTGCTATTTAATGAGGTTTAACAGATTGTTTCTAAGGTTCCTACAACTCCTCCAGTGTGTCAACTGAACAAATCCCTTTCTTCTTTTTAAGTTCTGTATTTAAAGATACATTTAATCTTCCTGTTAAAGTATTTCCCATTTCCTAGTAAAATTACAGAACCAAGATTTTCATCTAGCTCTACCGCTCTGACTCAAACTCTTGCTGTAATCTTCTTCAGATCACCAGAGGTTGATGCCTGCAGATCAAAAGGAAATATTTATGATCACTGGTGTTTCCTTTAGAAACACCCACGACCCTCACAAGCTCACGGAATGAGATCCAGTGACTCCAAGTCAAAGCCAGGCAATTCCAGGTGGGAAGAAGATACCAGTGGTTAAGAGCAAAGGAAACAGAGTACCAGAGCTGTTGCCTGAAGTGCACCATGTTCTGCCCTGCAGGGCCTCTCAGCCCAACACAGCACTGCCAAAAGCAAAGCTCCTCCCCTGAGGATGCCACAGGGAGCCTGGGGAGGGCAGCAGCACCAGGACCCCCCAAGAGATGTTCTGGGGGCCACAGGTCCAACACAGCCACCACGGGGGCCCAAAGCCTGGCTGAAGCCCTGCAGTGAGCAGCAGGCAGGAGGGTGAGCTGAGATCTTGCATTGATTTCTGCTGGCATTGAAGCTCCAGGAAGAGAAAAACACCTTACTCTGCAAGGAAGCATTCTGCAGTGAGGCGGTTGTGTGCCAATTCCCTTCCCTGCTAATTTCTGCTTTGTCAAAGCCACTGGAAAGTATTTCTTATGACTGACAAAGCAGTGGGATTTATGAATAGGCAAATTAAGAATAAAGAGGGAAGAAATAAGTCTGTTGATAAAAAAGCTGAATAATTCAGTTGAGGATCAGTTACTTGAGTCGATTCCCCCAGAATTTGAATGAAATCATTTTTACTTAAAGTAAGTTTGTCTTTTGGTTTGAAACCCTGCGAGCCGGAAAGCAACATATTTGCATTTTGCTTTCCAATACATAAACCCAGACTTCATTTTGTAGGCTTTCTTGTTGAAGAATCTGCTCTAATTTAATTGGAATTTGAATCCTATAAAAAGCAGTTTCTACTTAGTTTTCTACTGATCTTGGGTATTGAGATTTTGTGATCTGAAAAAGCAATACGTCTGCGTGTGCTGATTACCATCCTCAGAGGAGCTTCATTGTTTTCGTGTTTTCTGCTGAATAATCTGTTGAATCTAAAATGCAGTTTTGACTTAGCTCCTTATTGATATTTTTATTTTAAATGCTATGATATGAAGAGCAATTTGTTTGTATTTTCTGCTGGGAAGTGTTTTCTCTTGAGGAATAGGAGAGCTGATTCTGTCAATGTTTACAGGAATAACTAAGTCAACAGAATTACTCACACAATTAGCTTTACTTGGCCCTAACGGCCAGATATTGAGACATTTAAAATGCAGGTCAGTGTCTAGGGGGCAAGTGGAGAGGGCATTGCCACTTCATCTTCCTCAGCTTTTCTCTCCATCTTTAACTGCCTAAGTACCTAAGATCACTGGACTGGATAACCAGAGGTCCTTTCCAGCTAATGATACTCTGATGTTGTATGATACCTTTATAATTCCAGCCCAAAGTTCATCATTCTAGGAAAAATGGGAGAGGCTGGAAAAAAAATAAGTGACAGTAAAGTCTGGGTTTGTTTCTGGATGCCCAGGAAACAAACCAAGCTCCTCCTGCCTGGCTTGGAGCAGACAATCCCAGGACATGGGGACATCCCAGGCGCTGAGCTCAACACCAACACTCAGACACGCCAGAACTGAAACTGAAAGGAGCTGTAGGCATTGAAATCCCTCTGCAGGTCTGGGACAAAGCCCTGCCTGGGAAAACCAGTCCTGTCTCATCTATCAGCCTCACTGAGCCAGGCCCTGCACATTATCTCTGCCATGGCTTGTAGTGCCTAATCACTACCAGGCTACGTACAACCTGGCACATCCTTTAATCACAGCAGCAATCAGGAGAAATTAAAATAAATTTAGATATGTAATAATCACTCAGCCCTGGGTTATCAATAATACACGAGGCAGCTCGTGAGAGAGCGGGCGGATGAATGAATCCCCAGGCCAGCCCTGCTCTGCCACAGCCCATCAGAATTCCCAGCAGCAGGCAGGCACCGCCGCCCGAGCTGCTGCTTGGAAACCAAACGGGCAGCAGGAGGGCTGGGGGGGAACGGAGCATTTCATTCCCTGCATCAACAGAAATGGATTAATGTAAGGCAGGGATCCTCTGAGCAACGGCTGGGTAAAATATCACCGTGAGGAACAGGGGAAGCTACATTGACCGTGAAATAATTCCAAAGGGTAATATCGTAATTTCGGTATCCCTCCTGTCCCCTGGGTGTTATTTCACCACTCCTGTCATCCAAACAATGCTACAGACCGAATTCACAGCGTTGGAGACTCGCAGACTGACTCTCCAGGCCAGGCTGTCGCACGTAAGGGTGTGTGGGGGGGTCCCTGCTTCTCCCCTGTGTGAGCTGGGGGTGCCAGGGCAGGGTCAGCGTGGCCTGGGCAGGCACTGCAGATGGGCTGCAGGTCTGTGTGTGGGTGAAGGGCACCAGCTGGATTAGCCAGCTGCTGAGGGCACTGTGGTGTGACCTTCAGCGGGGGAAGAAAAGGCAGATTTGGCTCCCTTACAGCAGCCACAAATCCCCCTGACCTCGGCCCTTCTGCAGGGCACGGTTTGATTTTTAGAGTTTAGGAGTTCAGTGCCAACTGTTCAGACATGCATAATCCCCCCACTTAACTACAGGCAGCCACGGGCTGACATGGCCCAGAGGCCTTGTGCCCAGCTCTCCTGGGATGCAGATCCATGGGAGGGCTGTGCTGAGCCCTCTGATGTGTGCCCCTGGTTGGTGCTGTGGCAGTGAAATCCCCCTCCAAAGCCATCCCGAGAGCTCCTGAGCTCATGGGGCTGCTTGTTTGCCCCAGGTTTGCTTTTCTGCCTGCTTTGAGAACCAGATGCTCCTGCTGCATCCTCAGAGTATCCCCATCTCCAGCCACCAGCCATCCTGGTGTAACCCAGCAACACCCCAAGGTCTCTCCTGTCGCTGTGGGACACAATGAATGAGACACAGACTTGTGATTCAGAAGGCTGATACTCTAAAAAGGGGCTGGTTTATTCTCAGAACCTATTTTTATACTTTTTACAATGTGCCCACCTAAGAGGTGGGATCCTTGGACTCATTGGCCACACCAAGGGTCAACAAGCAAAGTCCCTCCTTAGGAGAGGGAAAAGTGAAAAACAAGAGAGTTTACAGAGAGTGACCTTGTTTACCATCTCAAATCCCTGGGAAAGAATTTAAGAAAAATCCAAACATGGCAAACAGTGACTACACTCTCCAGGCGTGAAGGACCAGCCCCTGGGCATAAGGACTCATGCTGGCAGCACACATTCACTCTGCATCCCTGGCACACGTGTGCACACCCAGCTCTGCAAGACACGGTAGCAGAAAGCCCGTGCTCCAGACTTCAGTCAATAAGCAGATGGCTCCCCAGCACTATCATTTTACAACATTACAGCTTCTGCTCTGCTCATGCAGTAAACATTTTCTGGCTTATTGCATGAAAAACCGTGGCTACCACGGCTTTGCAAAAATCTGTATTTTCTACATTATCTTCTTATCAAATGCTTTTTGGGGTGGAAGGAGGGAAGAGCATTTTATATTTTCGATTTACATCCTGCAGGACACAGCGTTTTCCCTGGATCCCAGTGGGTTTTTGCTTCTTGTGTACCTCCTTCCTGATTGTCATAGCTCTGTCACTGTTTGTGGGGAACCAGGAGATGGAAAGCTGTTATGCAGACATCAAGGGGTTGCAATTGCATGCTGGTAAACATGAGAGCAAGAGGGATTTCTGATGGTATTAGAAACCACAAGATACCTGCAGATGTAAGTGTTCCTGGAGGCAGCAGGGCTAGCTGTTAGCAGAGCAATTAGACCTGGTGTTATTCCCAGCCCTGCTGCTGCCCTGTGAGTCACTGTGGAGGAGGGGACAGTGCCTTTGTCCCCACCCACCTGGTGGCAGCTCCATGGCACTTGTGGGTCCCTGCATCCCACCCTCCAGCCAAGCCACTGCTCACCTCCACCTCGGCCTTACAAGCTGGGGGAAGGGGGAAGGAAATGATCTGGAGGATATGGCACAGTGCCTTGCTTTACATGTACAGCAATTACCGTTCTGGCATTTTCCCTGTGTTCAGAATAAAAATGTCAATAAGGAACAAGTAATAACACCAGAAAGAGGGTGGAAATGGCAAGAGCTCATGCAGGCTCCAGGGCCTGGGCACTACTGCAAATGCTGCCCGCTCCTGCTGTGTTCCCTGAGCTCTGGGATCAGGCCCATCCCTCCCTTCAGCACCATGACACTGACCCAGCTGGTGCTCCCCAGTCCAACAAGGCACTGGGATAAACTGGGATGGTTGGGGACTGAAGCACAGAGTGTACAAGAAGTGGGGTTGTCAGCCTCCGAGCAGACCTCGCTGCCCTCCTCCGCCCTCTGCAATCCTCAGGCTGCCCCTGTAAATAAAAACTTATTTTTCTCTTTTAATGAGACCTTTCTGTCCTTTTCACTTCTGCCTTTTCCTTTCCAAGCCTTTCTTTGGTGCCCTGCTGAGCTCTCTGCCTCCACCAGCCCCTCCAGAGGCCTCATCAAGGAATGACGTTTCCAAAGGAAGCAATGCAAATTCCATACTGAACCTCAGGGTCCCTGCATCCAGCAAGGCTCTTGGCAAAGGGCACCCCCAGAACTGTGAATGCCAGAGGAGACCCAACTATGACACAGGATGAAGGAGGAGGGTGACAAGGAGAGAGGGATGCTCACAGCCAGAGGAGGGTATGTTTGCTCACACAGAGCCTGGCAGGAGAGCTTGAGGGGCAGGAATCTGGGTACTCATAGCCCCAGCAGCAACCACAGCCCAGCCCAAGGAGCAAGAGCAAGTGGGGCACCCATGGCACTCTCCTGACCTGATGGAGAGTGAGAAATGATTGACTGCACCTCTGCCATCCTGCACCTACTCTCCCTGTTTTCAATTATGAAAGCAAAACAACACACGCCAAAAAAAACAAAACCAAAAAAACACCTCAAAACAAACAAACAAACAACATTTAAAAAAAAAAAAAAAAAAAAAAAAAGCCCTCCAGGAATTAATTAATGATTCATGTTGGAGCCTTGGCAAACCTCGCTCTGCAGAAGTTCAAAGCAGGAACAATAAGTATTTGGCAAAGCAGGGGCAGTGGGCTGGTGCTCGGCGGCGTGTGGTGCGCGGCGCTGGCAGCATCGCTCCCGCACGGCACCGACACCTCAGGGACCACAGGAGAGGCTCTGCCAGGCTGCTCCCAGCCAAGTGTCACAGCCAGCCCCAGGGAGCAGCCACAAGCCAGCTGTAAATAACCAGGGACAGAGGCTTGGGAGGAGCATGGCACTGCTGCCAGCGGCGGCTGTGCCTGCCCTGCTTGCCTTGAATGAGATGCATCCTCCATCCCCGCGTGCTCACACACGTGTGCCCTCCTGGAAACCTGGGCCTCAGCCACTCCAACTCGGCATCCTGGAGATTTAGGATAATGAGAGATCTTTAATGCAATTAATAGATGTCATGGGACATGGTCTTGTGAGTTTAGAGCAAATGAGGCTTGGATAATTGGTGCTGAAACACATATATCAGGGAGATGATTTTTTTTCCGCCCCCCCCTCCAGAGCTGGAGGCTGGAACACGCTGTCGACTGATCCTGTACAAATGTGTTTGGCTACTCGCTGGCGGCAGCTTCCAAAGTTCTTGCGTGGAGCCTCTGCCAGGCAGGCCTGCAATCCTAGCAGCAAACAAACTGTCATTTAGTTGTTAAAAGAACTGCCTGGAAAGTGGCTTTATCCCCACATGCATGCACAAACAGCCGAGCACGTGCTCACGTGCACGGAAGCAGCCAACAGGCACCGGCGGCAGCAGCTTTTCTGCTCTGCCCACAGCTCCACTTCCCTCAGGGGGGGACACTGGGGGTGCAAAGGAGGCTTTCCCCTGTGGCACCCCTGCCCTGTTATGGTCTCAGTGACTGCCCCACAGCAGGGGAGAGGGATGCACCCCATGGCATCCCACCAGAGGGATGTGCCGTGCCCAGCAGTGGACCCACAACAGCACAGGGCATGGGGCTCTCCAGACATCCCCATCCCTTGGTGGTCTGGTCAAAGCCATAAATAAATCTACCTCTACATTGCCTCAGCAGCACCTCCAAACACCAGACAAGGACACATGCTGCTTCCCCAGATCCCCAAACCTGCTCCAGGCTATTCCCAAGGCACGTGTAACCAAAAAGACACGAATTTTCAGAAACTGCCTAATAGAAACCAGTATCTGGTTTGTGCAAGGTTCCTAAATGAGAAGTTTTGTTTTGCACTGAACTCAGTGAATCAAAATCACCTGCAGGACAGAACTCAGGAAAAACCCAAGCCCTGGCATTTCACTGGGAAATATTCAGGAATTTTGCCGCAGTAAGGGAAAAAGTATTTAATTTCTCAAGCACGAACCACAATAAAATGTTAAATACAACCTGGATATTAAATTAAAACATAAAAGTCAAAACACATCAAATCAAAGAGACACATTTGAATTTCCTGGACACTGTCAACAGACAGAAGCCAGAATGATTTGCTTCAATATTCTCCCACCTGAATGTTGGCTCCATGGCTACATGCCAATTCTGATTATGTAGTTTGATAAAAAACACACATTTTCCAATGGAAAATTTTACCCCTGATACCCTCTGCCTCCCATTTCCAGAGTGTCAGATGGATGATGGAGGGGACAGAGGTGGTGTCACTCCAGGGCAGATCCCCAGCAGAGAAGGGCCCTGCCTTGAGATGCTGCCCCACGCTTGGCTTGTGCAGGAGCAGGGGAAATGGACCCAGCCTGTGCCCCTTAACGAATGGGAAAGCATTCCCATGGGTTGTTAAGCATTTGTGTATGGGTTTGGAAACCGTAGCCGTGTCACCACAATGTAATTATGGATAAACACAAGGCAGGCCATCAGAGAGCAGCCGAGCTCAAGGATGGAGAAAGGGCCCTGTTCCCTTCCCCACCCTCTCCCAGCACTCACTGGGAACAAAGGAGGTGGCACTGGGCAGCCTGAGCCATCAGCTGTGCACCAGAGCAGCTCTGCCAGCCAGCCCTGGGCACTCCTGGCTTCCCAAAACCAAGCCCTGGCTTGGGGAGGAGTCCAAAACTCCTGGCTGGGGACCAGGCTGTGCCAAGGCAAGGACTGTGAGAGCTCCCTAGGGACAAATCACTGCTGACAGCAAAAGAGGGAATCAGCCCCTGGCTGAGCCCACTCCTGGTTGCTACTGGTGCAGCCCCAGCCCCTGCAGATGTATCTGTGGGGCTCCAGCCCCCAGGAGCAAGCCCACAGCATCAAAGAGACAAAATACAAAGGTGGGGAATAGCATGGCCTTGGTTTACTGCCATGCAGCCCTGTGGCAGAGGGAGGGTACCAGGAGATGTGCCTGGCTGACAGAGCCTTTCATGAAGGTCCAGCACTTCATTCAGCAGCCATGGAGCCCTGTGAAGCCCATCCCCACTCTGGATCAGCAGTGCCAAGGGCACCTGGCTGGTGCCAGGGTGTGGAGAGACCAGAGGGTCTCAAGCACCCCAGAACATAGGGATGCCAAGCCCTCCTGCCTGGCAGGGCTCACCACAGGACTCTGGTGTGTCCAGCCCCATGTGCTGCTGGCTGTTCTGCCTGCACCCCTGCCCTCTGCAGAGCAGTACAGTACCAGAGCCCCCTGAGAGGAGCAGAGCTGCTTCCTGCAAGGCCAGGGTTTCCCTGGGGCCCTGGGCACCCCACGTTAGCACAGCCTAGGGCCACAGCCTGGCTCCAGATGCAGAGCAGACCAGGCTAATGCATGCAACACCTTGGAGTCAGAAGTTAAAGAGCAGCTGAGAGGCAGCTCTGTGGCCATCTGCCAGGTGATACAAGCAGTGCTTTCATAATTCAACAGGCAATGAAGTATCAGAGCAAGGTAAGACCAGCAGCCTGTCTCAGGGAAGGTATCTTGAGAGCAGGGCTAGCACCTGAATCCTCAAGCCTGCAGGTGTGGACATGCAGAGGGGGGAAACACAGATGCCCTGCAAGCATCCTGCAGACCTCGCTGCAGGATCAGGTAAATGCAGGTGCTTCCTTAAAGGGTTAGATGTTATTGAGATGAATGAGAACAGGAAATAGAGTTGGACTAATGAAGGCAGCAATGTGGAAAGTCCTCAGCCCTTGGGGGCTAGGCTGAATAGCTGGAAAGGAGATTTACCTAAGATCTGCCACTTTCTGTTAGACTCATAGTGCAGGGATTTATCAGCTGGGGATTCATCAGCTCCAGCTGCCAGTGAAAGGGAGATGGGATGCCTTCCTGAGGTGCTCCTCCAGTTCTGTCACAAGTTGTTGGCAGAGCAAGAGCTCCCTGTGCAAGCAGCAAGGAAGTGGCTTTCTTTGGATGTCATTCCTGCAGAGCACAATCAGAGGTCCTGGATTTTATGGCAGCCACAAAGCCACAAAGATGGCACTTGGCTGTCCCATCCTGAGGAGCTTTGGAACAGCCTGGGTCTCACTGGCTGACTTGCCAGACCCACCCACCATGCTCCCCACTCTCTAAAGGCTGCCTTCCTAATCTCCAGCTCTGCTGACCCAACAAGGCATTGGGACCAGTGGTGACAGAAAGGGAAAGAAGGTGGCAGCTGGAAACCATGACTTAAGATATACCCAGAAGCCACCCAGAGCAGGAAGATACAGCCCAGCACGGGAATCCCAAAGGCCTGGCATTGCCCAGCAAAAGGATGTTCACAGCTGACACAAGCAGCTCTCCTGCCCAGGGAGATGGGAAGCACCAGGAGAGCCTTGGAGGCACAAGGAGGGTTAACTCACAGCCATGGGAGCAGAAAATGAGGTTCCAGTTATTAGTTGATTTATTGGTCTGTCCTCAGTTGGCACTCAGGACTCAGAAGAAAATGTTCCACTCCAAAGCATTAAGCATCTTCAAAGAGCAGAAGCATTAAAAATTGAAATCATAAAATAGACATGTAAATATAGCAGAGGTAAACGGGGCAGCGAGGAGAGGAGCAGAGCGGAGCCAGCCCCAGCTGAGCCTGCAGGGAAAGGGAAGGGCTGTGCCAGGGGGCTGGAGCCATGCTGGGGTGGGTGCAGCCCCCCAGGCTGGGGGGATAACCTGCAGGGAAGCTCTGGACAGCTTCCCTGAATGACTGCACTGCTCACTGAGATCTGTGGGTTGCAAACACACCAAAGGGCAAAGCTGCCTTGCTGGATGTGTGCAGGAACCTCACCCCACAGCCCCTCACCACCCTTCCCTAGCTTACACTCGATACTCTAAAGCCTTTAGGGGTTTTTACTCCCCTTCTCCACACCAGTTCTTCCCAAAATACTTCAGATATGGCAAGAGGGGGGGAGTGGGGCTGCTTGCCAACCAGGTCGAGCAAACCCAATGAAGTCAACCAGCTCTGCATCAGGAGTCACAGCTCAATGGCAAATTAGTGCTTTAGGGAAGGGCTGCTGGTCACATGCAGCACTTCACAGAGTCAGGGACAAGCACTCCCTTCTCTCCTAAAGGAGCAGGGCAGAACAGACCCAAACTCCTCTGGCCAGCTACCTGCAGGGCAGAAGGACAGTGTCACCCTTCCCAAAGCCCTGCCAAAGCAGAGGGCTCAGCAGCACACCCCAAACCTGAGGATGAGCTGCTGGAGGTGCTGCTCCCTTCCTGGGCATAGAGGAAGGGAAGGGACCCAATGTAAGCCACCACCCCGTGTAAGAGTCCCTTGCTGGGCCTGGCAAGTGGGAGCTGAGAACTGCTTCATGTGTAGCTCCAGCATCTGGCTCAGCCTAAGGCCCCATCTGCCAGCAGGGGTGGCAAGCCAGGGGAAAGATGTGGAAAAAGGAAAAGGGAGGGTGGGAAGGACACAAAAGCTCCTGGCCACAGTGGGAAAATGCATCTGGCTGGGGACTCACATTTGTGGACAAGTGTGTGGCAAACCCATCCTCCTTATGAGCACCAAGCGGTGCCTCCTTATGAACACCAGGCTGCCTGTTGATTATGTTTTCAGAGCTACCTGCAGAGATACCAAGCCCTCCTAATTTTGCCACTGCTTCTCAGGAGGGTGGTGGATGCTCAGCCCCTCTCCAAGCCACACCAGACTATGCCCAGAGGCCCTGAGCCTCCACATGCAGGAAGCAAACCCCTTCAAGGACCAGCCAACCAGCCAAAGGACGAAACATGAGGCAGCCACACCATGAGGCACCACATGAGCTCCTAAGCTTTCAAACCTCTGGAAGCACAACCATCATCTTGGGAAAGGTCTCTGGTGAGGAACTGGGAAATCAACCACAACCTCCCAAGTGCTGGAGTCTCCAGAGGGCCCCATCCCACGTGTGGTCAGCAAGAGGGACCACCACCTCACCACGCTCTGGCACAAACCCAGCTCCTCTTGGCGCCCGTACCTGCTTTTCATCTACACGCCATTTTTTTCTTAATTGGGAGCTTGTTAATTATCGCAATCCTTTGCAGAGGAAATAAACAGCAATTAGTGAACTAAGTGGTATTTTTATTCCCTGGCACTCTGGCAGAGCTCTCCGACGCCTCCCATCCCTCGCTCCCACACGGGTACACGCTGCTGCCTGCTCCGGCGTCGCTGCCCGAGTGCTCTGCTCCGTCTGTTCCCCACGAGCAGGGCACTGTGCTGGTGGGCTGCCTTGCTCTCCCCCCCCGGGGAGGAAGCGTTAACTGTGTGAAAGCAGCAGGCTGTCCCACTCTAATCTGTTTTAAAAGTCATAAATTGCTGAGAAAAGCCAGTTTTCCTGCACAACAGAAGGTTAGCGTGTTTAAAGAGAGCACTGGAACTGTTTTTATTAATCAGAACTGCCATAAAGAAAGCATTTTAATTAACATAATTATCCTGTTTGAGAGAAGCAGCCCGTACCTCACAGATACTTTTCAAACTAAAGATGCGGGCTGTCACAGTCAGTCATAATTAAGCAAAACGAGCTGGTTTTCCTTGCTCTGTGCCTGCCTCCTTCCAGCCACACTCTTCCCCTTTCCTCTTAGGCTCAGTACAGGGTGAGCAGAGACAATATCCTGCCATGGGGGTGGCAGGGCAGGTCTCCATCCCTGCATCTCAGTCTCCAGCACAGAGCAGCTGGGGTTAATCTCCATCCAAGGCAGCGGTGCCAACTCCGGGCACTGACCAAGCTGCAAACCATCACCCTGGAAGATGGAGGTGGCTATAAAAAACCCACAAGATCTGTACCACTCTGTTTGCAGCACAGGCTCACAGTCAACAGATAAAAGATTTATCCTCATTGAAAAAGACAAAAAGAAAACCATAAAAAGCCTGGCACTGGGCTGCCCGCCAGCACTGAGAGAGAGGAGCGGGTAAAGGGAGGAAAAGCTGGCACAGGCAGGCAGCTGTGTGGGCCTGGGTTTCTCTGAGCATCCCAGACACAAAGCCAGACCCTGGAGGGCAAAGATTTGACCAGGAACTGCAGCCTTCAGCAGCAGCCCTCGTCCTTCTCCTCCTGCCTGTTTCTGCCTGCAGCATGAGGCTCCACTACAAGCCTTAGGCAGCACCTTCCATTCCTCCCAACACTGTAAGAGGCTCAGTAGCTCCCTTGGCAGAACCCTGCCTGCCCTTTGCTCCTGATGTTGATGTCCCCCTTCCAAAGGGCAAGTTGGGGCACACAGTGCAATCAGGCATCACCTCCAAACCCAATGTTGTCTGCTTCAGCTGAGACCTCCTGCAGCACCAAGGTGTCCTGAAGCAGGACACAGAGCCAGCACCTTCAGCAACCAGCCAAAACCTCTTCATGGCAGCACCATTCAGTATTTTAACAGGTACTTTAAAGAATGCTCCGCTATTTTGGCAGAATGTGCAGCGTAATAGACTGTTCACAATTTGTGGTTTTAATTAAATTCTCCTCTATTTATAAAAGATGGCTCTGCGTTGATGGGTTTGCCCTGAAAATAGCTCAGCACTGCTGGAGATGCTCGTGTCACGTCCTTCATTCACACCCAATGTCATCTCAGAGGGACCAAAGTCACCCTGCTGAGTTCTCAGCCCCGTGTCCCCAAGGACTGCAGGGACAAGAACAGCCCACACCGCACCCAGTGCTGGGTGTCACCACCCTAAGGCAGCCCACGCTCCCTTACTGTCAGTCAGGAGCTATCTGCAGGTAGAACAAGGCAAAGAAAATTGAAAAGAGGTATTTTTAGATCTTTTTTCTTTTTTTTTTGTTGTTGTGGTTTCCTTAAGAAAATGTCTTGTGCCATCACGTGCTCCACGTGTTGTCTGTCTACTCTAATTACTCTCCGACTCAGCAGTCAAATTCAACAGCTTGTGAGTGACAGCTGAAAATCTCAACGTTATTAAATTCCTGGAGGTTTCATGGAAATAGCCAGGCAGGCAGGGTGGAGAGGTCTTCCTCAGCTCAGCTGACCCAGGCTGCAGCAGGAGCCTGGGTCTTGCAAAGCACCAGAGGATCCACATCAGAGAAGGGAAAAGCACAAAAGCCCCGATGATGCAGGGAAAAGGCTGAATCAGAGGATGTAGAATGCTAGATATTGAAATCAGTCAATCTTCAAGTATTAGCCCCTGGAAAAGCAGCCTTCTGTAGTGCTGAGTGGCGTGTTAACAACCTGTTTTCAAACAGGAAACACAATTTCCATGGGAGAATCAGGTTTTCTGGATGGAAGAATTAAAATATTCAGGGGGAAAAAAAATATCATCAAATACACTTCTCTTCTTCGGTTCAACACAGACTGACACATTTCAGGTGACAAAAAAAGACATCTGGGACCCGCCACAGAGAGTCTAGAAGCATCTTCTAGCATCAGATTTTGCTGGGTAGGGGTCAGAACTCGTGTCAGCCTGCTCCAGGGGCCCCCAGGAGAGCTGGCCAGGGACACGGAACAAAAGAGGAGAGCACAGGGTAGAGGCAGCAGGGCAAAGCCTCGGGCTGCCTGCTGCGTGTGGCACATGGGAGGGTTTTTATTTCTACGCAGGCTATGAGGCACCCACTTCAGAGATGTCTCAAGACCTACTTGTGAGACCAAATAAAAATATCTCTCCTGGTTCTCAGTTGTGAGATCTGGGAAGGAGGCTTCCAGAACTGGGTTGGTTCTCTCCCTGCCTGCGCAGAGGATGGGGTTGTGACACCACAGAGAAGCTGTTTGTGGGTCTGTGCTTGCAGGCTGCCGGGCCTGCAACCAGCTCGCTGGGTGTGTCCGACGAGAGAGATGATCTGAAGACCAGGATACTTTTTGGGACACGTGGTTTATTGGTCGTGGGGAGGCAGCCTGACTGGGGAAGAGTCCAGGGATCCAGGAGCAAGCAAGAAAGTAGGAGTGCCAAGAGAGCAAGAGGGAGATTTTACCTCTTACATTCCATTTTAACCCTTTCTATCGTGAATATTCTAATGAGCATTGACCAATCAAGATACAAAACCTACAGAATCTACATATAGCCTATGGGAACTACAACATTACAATACTACTCTACATACCAAAACCTGTGAAACCCACCTTATCCCTGCTACCTGAGAAGGTCCAACCCTTTATTCATCCTTTTGTCTTGGCAGGGGTGTCGCTGACTCACCCAGCCAAGTCTTTTCAGCTATCTAATCACCTTCTTCCTGTCCAGCAACTTACAGTTCAAATTTTGCTTTTAATTCTATTCCTCTTGTAGGTTTCATACTTTTAGAATCTTTTACTAATAAATCATCTCTGCAGGGCCTAGCTACTTCATCCTCTCCAACACAACAGCAAGAGCTCCCCTCCTGTGGGGTCAGAACTCACCGGCTGAAGTCTGAGCTGTCCCTGGAGCACAGGGGTGCACTGCTGGCTGCCTCTCCTTCCAGGGAAGCAGCCCAGGAGCAGAGGATGCCCTCCGTTCTGTTGAATCACTAAGATACTGGAAACTGTCTTATTCATTACTCTTTCACACCCTGCCCCAACCAGAGCATCTGCCTTCCCCAGAGCATCTGCCTTCCCCAGAACATCTGCCTTCCCCAGCTCCCCATCCCCGGCACAAACAGGACTCCTCGCTGGGAGCTTTGCGCTCGGTGGCATCGCCCTGCCTTGCAGCGGCTGTCGCAGCCACGTCCCCTCCCTCTGTGTCCCAGTCCAGCCAGAGCCCAGAGGATCGGGGAGCCTTCCCCCCTACAACACCCGCTCCCCTCGTCACAAACCAGAGCCGCGGTGAGATGAGGCGACGCTTCTAAACTCCTTTAGCGGGGGAAATGTTAATGAGCGCTGAGATGAGGGTGAGAAAAGCCCTTAATCGCATTAGCTCCGCTATCAGCCAGAGCTGATGAACGTCCCGCAGCCGGAGCGCCCCGTCCGGACCCGCGGCACGGGAGCGGCTGGGAGGGGGGAGCTGGAGCCGCCGCAGCGCTCGGGGCAGGGAGGCAAAACAGCCCTGAAAGCCACCCTGATCCTCTGCTGAACCTCCAAGAAATACCTCCTGCCAGCTGATGCTGCCCACGCCACGGGGCTCCGGGATCCCATCCTGCCGGGTTGGGATGCTCCGCATGAGCGGGAGGCCGTGCCGTGTGTGCCGAGGAGTCCGGGCTTCGGCTGCGGAAAGAAATCCCGAGCCGGGTTTTATACCGGGAACTGGGTTTTCAGCTGGTGTAACGCTCCGATGGTTTGGGGGTTTGAGGGTTTTTTTGTTTTGTTTTGGGGTTTTGGTTTTGTGGGGTTTTGTTTTTGTTTTTGTTTTGTTTTTGGGGGTTTTGGGGGTTTTTTTTGGTGGTTTTTTTTTGGTGGGTTTTTTTTTTGGTGGTTTTTTGTGTGTGTGTGGTTTTTTGTGATTTTTTTGGTGGTTTTTTTTGGTTGGTGTTTTTTTTTTTTTGTTTGGTTTGGTTTTTGTTTTTGTTTTTTGGGGAGGTTGTTTTGTTTGTTTTGGAGGGTATGGGGTTTTTTTTGGTTTGTGTGTTTTTGGAGTTTTTTGTTTGGTTGGTTTTGGTTTTTTGGTGGTTTTTTGTTTTTGTTTTTGTATGTTTGTTTGTTTTTGTGGGTTTTTTTGTGTCTGGGTTTTTTTGTTTGTTTTTTTTAAAAAATTTTAAATTTTTTTATATATTTTTTTTTTTTTTTTTTTTTTTTACGCGGCCAGGACATTGCCATCTAGGGTGTTAAGCATAAAGATTCTCCTCAGCTAAGCAGCCACGCCAGCGGCTCCGCTTGCGCCGCCCCGGTGCCCGCGCACGCTGTGTGCACACGCGTGTGCGCTGCTCCGTGACACACCGCGACATTTGTTACGGTGACAGCCCCGCTGCTCCCCCTTGGGGGGAAGCTGCGGTTTAATTCTTAGTGTAACCTGAAAAAAAAGGAGACTAGCAAAGCAGCTCTCCCATAAATTTTGTAAGTGACATTTATTTCTCGGCGCATTATCGCTGGTGATGGACAAATCTGGAATTTAGGGGAGCAGCCATCTTCTCCTGCCAGCTCCAGTGTGATCAGGCAGTTATCCTTAGGCTCCCTGGAAAATCTCCAGATGCTGAGCCTGCTTCTCCCTTCAAGACCTCAGCACAAAGTGTAGCCCCTGTGTGCCTTAGGGGGCTCTGGGTACTTCTTTTGGTGTCTGGAGACCCCATCTCTAAGGAAGCTCCCACACCCTCGCCCATGGGCTGCATACCAGCAGCAGCACAGCAAAGTTTCCCACCAGTCTCACCAGTTCAGCTCATGAAAGCATCTCTGGCTCTGCTCAGATCCCTGCCCATCCTGGCTGAAGTGTGATGGAGTTTGCTTTAAGAGCTCAACAGATCTTCCTGGTCACCGAGGTGAGCTCCCTGCTACCTAAGCCTGCCAAGTCTCGATTTGAATATATATAAAAGATCTCAACAGTTGGGTGTTTAATGACAGGGACTGGAAATCAGGCTCTGCAGAGTCACACCAGGTGATTTCAGCTCGCTGGAGCTGCCTTTTGGAGCACACCAGGGAGGCTGGTGGTGCTTCCAGCTCTGTCCAAAAGCACGCTGGTTCAAGGAAAGACAAACCATGCCAAACCCCCACACAAACCAACCACAACCCCTCTCAAACCATGTCCAGCCCCCAAAGGCTGAGCTCAGAGGAGCAGAGGTGAGGACACACAGCACAACCCTCTCCAAAACGTGGGTGCAGGGGTTTTGCACCACTGGGTGCCAGGGTGAAAGACCACTATTTGTGCCTCGACAGAGGAAAATGCAAGATGCCACTAAATCCATTACATCCATATGGATTCTACAAGAGACAGAGGGACAGGAGATGTCCAATTTACTACCCTGGGGCTGGACTAGACCCAAAGAAACACTTCCAGTTGCTTCACAGTGACAAAAGATCAAAGGAGCAGATTGTTAATGGAGAGCAAAGTCTGATGTTATTTGTGGCACAGTTACTTGCACCTCGGAAAAAGCAGGCTGATGGTCAGCCCTGCCATGACAAGTCCTTGAGTGTTGCCCTGCCTGCTGGTACACAGGGATCTGCAGTCAGTTATTTTGAATTTCTAGGGAACAGGTCCTTTTAGAAACTCTGAGTCCTAAAAGACTCGGGCACCTCCAACCACAAAGTGCTTCCAAATAGCCACAACAGGCTTTCCCCACGCTCTAACAGAGCCTGGAAAAGCCTTTTCCTTGGGCACACAAACATTTCCCTCTGCTGAGGTGGCTCAGCATGCCATGTGCTGCTGGGGATGCCTCTCTCTGTCGTTCCTGGAGCAGTGTTTGGGCTCCCTCCCATCCCAGGGGATGGTAAATGCTGAGCAGAGCCAGCAGTGGCTGCCCAGGCCTGACTCTGCCCTGTTCCAGCAGCAGCAGCAGCCCAGCCACCTCTGTGAGACCTGGGACTGACCCTCAGCACTCCTCCTCACACAGCCCAAGCAAAGGCATCTCTTGGAGTCTCCCAGCACTGACATCCTCTGCTGCCAGGCTCCCCAGAGGCGCTGCCTTCCACCCTCCCAACACACTCTCTGGAAGCTCGAGCTGTTATTTCCTAGGCTGTGTGGCCAATTCTTGCTCTGCTGTCACCACACATCTCCAGTTCCCCACGTCACATCTCAGCTGCTTCCTGGCTCCTCCCTGGCCTCTCCACCCAACAGTGGGCACGAGCCAGTCATGTTTTGGCAAAGGGGTGCCTACAAAACCTCAGCTGTAGCCCTGACTTAAAAAAAAAAAGGAAAAAAAAAATAAGCCAGCCTCAACGAGGCTGAGCAATGCTGACCACTGGGAGCATCACCATGCCACCCAGGGTTAGGGGTGGCACCCATGGGAGCCTTTGCTTGGCAGCAGTTCACTCTGAACATGCAACTGAGCCAAGAGAACTAATTCTTCCTCTGTGCTGACTGAAGGCTGCATCATCCCCTGAAGGCCCTGGGGGAGTTGAAATAAGGATGAACATCAGGTCAGCCACACACACATCTGCCTCTCCAAAGAGCTTGGAAACAGAGTCACAAGCACAGCCCAGCCCCAAAATCCACTCTGAAGCATGCAGGTGAGGAGAGAGGAGAGCTCCTGGGTCAGCCCAGCAGACTGCAGGGTCTGAGGAGGAGACTCAGAGATGCTCAGACTCTGAGCTTTCCACTGTCTCTTGCTCAGCTGCCCATGACCACTGGTGCCCAGTGGCCAAAAACCCCACGGGGCCCTCACAGGCACAGGAGACCAAAACACCCCTTCTCCCTCCTCAAAACTCCGTGTTTATCTGAACACCAGCTTATGGCTGATCAAAAGGAATCCATGCCCTTCTAAATTAAGATTTAAAGTTTTAACAAAAGCCATTCGCTGTTGTGTCTGGGCAAGCTGCTGGGAGCACCAGCAGCTCAATTTTATTGACAAAAGCCTCTTTCCTCTAAAAACATGGGACCAGTTCTCCCCATGACAGCGAAACGTGAGCAACGCAGAGCTCCAGACTGCACAGGACAACAGTTTTCCAGCATCTCTGCCAGGCTGTGAGGAAAAAACCCATATCCAACGACATCTGCAAAGAGAGTCAGTGTGAAACCTTGAGAGACCAGTGGGCAGAGCAGGTTTCCAGCCTCTTCCAGCACTTGGGAGCGCTGCAGAGGATGCCACCAGTCCCTGTATGGGGCATCTCTGTGCTGCTTTGTTTTGCTGTTCATTATTATGCACCCCCAAGGAGGCACCTGCTGTGTTGTCAGCACCCCCTGCTAATTCCAGGAGAGGAACCCCAGTGGATCTCTTCCAAGGTGCTCCCATCGACTGATGGGGGGAAAAAGCAATCAGGAAGCAGACAAGGAACTCATGACTTTCCCATCGTGGAGGGACTGCTGGGATTTGCTGGAAGGCATCCAATTAGTTAACGAGCACTCCAGAGCTGAGTCTGGTCTGGAATTAGTAATTAGTTACCACAAGACAAGTAAGAGTGAATATATTGGAGAAATCCACGTCTGTCCTAGGGATGGACTTCAGAGAAGAGAGTTTGCCCAGCAAATCCACACTGAAATGGAGAGGAGCAGCTGGCAACCAACAAGCGAGCAGGATGATGTGGAGCCCAGAAAGATGCACAACATCAGGAGCAAACATCACAACTGGCCCCCATCCTTGACATCTTGCACCAGGAACTGGCCCAGCTGGAAGCCCTTGGCCCTGGAGCTGGTTCTCCATGCTGATTCCAGCCCATCACAGGCAGCACGGGCACAGCCAGTGAACACTTTGCTTCTGATGAGCAAAACTGGAGCAACGAAGTGAACAAGACACATCAGCCTGGCTGGGTGCCTCCTGCTTCCACCATCCACAAAGACCATGGCTTTGGAAATCCTGGAATAATTCCCTCATATTCATTTTCCTCATTAGTCTTCTGCTCCGGGTTCCTGAGCACGCTCCAGTGCAGGAGGACACATCAGCTTCCAGGTCCAAGGTGGCTCAGAGGAGCCGGGCTGTCACCAGCAGCGTTCAGCCCTCCTGGGCACAGGCAATCTCCCACCAGGCTCTCCTGGTTGAAAATCAGTGGCTGAGCTCTGGGGAAGAGGAGAATGTGTCCTCCTGAGCGTTTGCTCCCAGGCCTCACAGCTCCTTGTCACCATCTGCCTCTCCGGAGCATGTCCCCATGCGGCAGGAGCTGCAGAGCAGCTCTGCATCCAGCCCCTGTGATAAATTAGCCAGGGATTCAGGCATTTCAGCACAGCTGCCTCATCCTCTGCCAGCATGACAATGTGATTAATTTTGGGTGCAGATGAAGCTCATTTATCAGAGGCACGTGATGGCTGCGCAGGCTGCAGGGGCGTGCGGGGAGCCCCGGGGTGCGGGGCAGAGCGGGAGCAGAGGCAAAAGGCAGGAGGCAGGGAGGGAGAGCGAAGAGCCAAGCCTGGGGCTTCTCTCAGGAAGGCTGTTTGCCACGTTGGCTCATGATTAAGCATGCTGAGGGAGAAGAGCCCGCGTGGGAAGAGAGCTTTTATCTGTGCTAACACACATGGCCACGTCTGGGGAGAGATGTGCCACGGGAGGGGTGTAAGAGGATTGGGGAGAAGAAGCCGTGAGCTGATTATGTTGTGTCAGGAGAGGCAATTCTACCACCATGGCCACTTCTCCCCCACTGCCCCCTCCTCCAGGCCTTTTTCCACTTTCTCCCCTTTTCGGAGGACCAATGGGTCCTGTCTTTCCTGTCCCCACTCTGCAGCTACAGACACTTGCTTTTTGCTGCTAGAGGGAGAGTGGCCAGAGCTGCTCCTGCAGGAATTGTCTGGGAAGACAGAGCTGTATGTTCACTTCCCAATGTAACACAGCCCTGACACAGAAAAATCTCTTCATCCACCCATTGGCTGGAGTTTCTCCACGTGCTGGAGGATGGCAGTGCTGCTTCCTCGACACAGCACAGCTCTCCCAAGGGCCTAAGCTGCTCCCAGCTGAGGCTGCCAAGGTCACGAGCAAAGCATCACGGATCAGGAGTCTCTGCACAGTTTTGGAGCGAGGAATAGCTTTTGGGGTAAGCTCACACCATGCCCAATGCCCTCCAGTGAGGTGGATGCACAAGGAGAGGACATCAGGGCAGTTCCCTAGGCACCAGGATCCACAACTTTCGTTTGCCCCCTGCCATGCTTCGATATGCCCCAGACGGTGGTGTCCCTGTCGTAGAACAGCTCTGTCCCAGAGCAAGGTCATGCCAGCAGCACCCCAAAACCCTGAGATCACCATAACAATCCTTCCTTCAATAATTTTAGGCCCCAAGTAGTGAACCATTTGCAGCTAAAGAAAAGAAAACCCCTTAAGTTCAACAAGGCCATGCAACCTGGGACATTAGTGGCAAATCCTTGAGCACATGGCTGATGTCAATGACTTCCATGGGACTTAATTATCAAACCAACATAGCATCAAACAAAGAGGCTGCTTTTTTTGATAAATGCATACTTTTTAAAGAGAACACCTGTCAAGAGGACAAAGGTGAAGATGACACAATACATGGTAGCCACACTGATTACAAGACACCCCTGCTAATTTACCTCATCACAGAGCCAGGATTCTTTCTGCTGGGTTAAAGGTAAGGTTAGAAAACCCATGGGGACTTTTGAAGTGTGAAACCATCAAACACTGAATGGCACAGGGACTTGAGCCTGAGAAAGCCCAGAAATGTTATCCTTCTACCCACTGGTCCCCCAGGAGAGTCAGCTGGGTGGCTGGTGGCGGAGAGGATGGCCTGAGAGGAGCACATTCCTGGAAAGGCTGTAGGTGACAACACTAGCTTGCAGCCAGGACTGCAGCTTCTGACATTCACTCTTCTTCCATGTCCTAAATGCTCCTCTAAGCCTGGTTCCTCTGCAAAGATCCCCAGGCAGGTTGTGTTCTCCTTCCACCCATCAGTTCACCTTCTTCTTGTTCCAAATGTCCCCTGAGTCCCCACCCAGTGGAACCACCTCCCAGCTTTAATTACAATCATCATGCCAATCACCAAAGTTTTCAGTTCCCACCTAACAAAGTTTACCCAGGAAGGATTGAAGATGCTCACACTGTTTCCCTTCAGGGATTATGGGAGGGCACCCACAGACATATCTCAGCATATTTTCACACACAGGGCAAATAATTCTAGGGTGAAGTGCAGCAGGAACTGGCTCCTTAACAGGGGCACACTCAGGCCCTTCCACCTGCCTGGGGAGCAGTGGTGGTGCCCAGCCCCAGTGCCCCTCCAACCCCACGTGACTTTCACAACAGACGTGGACTCAGCGAGGAGAAAACACAACTGCACTTACCAGAGCTGAAATCCTACAAGGACCTGCTGGTGAGGCAAGGAACCTGCAAAGGAGGAGAAAAAGAGATGTGGTTCAGTGGGTGGGCTGTGGACAGCAGCAGGGGAGTGTTGGCGTGGCCCAGCCCTGCAGGGGTGGATGGGGCAGCACGTTCAGACAAGGCTGTGGCAGGTCACCTACCCTTGCATGGCATCAGGACCATCTAGATTGATTGAGGCCACCTAAACCCACCCAGCCCCACTCACCAGCCTCTCCAGGTTAGTTTTCCTAGATTATATAGGAACAAGATTCCCAATTCCTGAAACACCTGACAGGAAGGCTCTTGCTTTCTGGTGTCCATCAGATAAGGTTTATAATTTAGCCAGGTGCTGGCAGAGCTCCAGCTGCCACACACCAGAGGAATTCACCAAGGGATTAAAGACCATTTCCATCATTACCATCTTGCTATGAACACTGGGCTGCCCCATCAACGTTCCCCTCCCATCAGCTCCTGGTGCACAGCCACACAAATCTGCACTAAGGAGTCACAACAACGCACCTGGGAAACCATAAATATCTGTGAAAAGTCTCCCCATAAATCCACGGGAAGGGGAATTTACGGCGCTTTCTTTGGAGAATTTCTCCGGGTGTTCCCTATTAAGCCGTTGTGCTTGTTTGCATAAGTATTCCTCAGACAGCAAAGTCTTCTCTGCCATCAGTTATCAACTCTGCAAACAGGAGCAGCACCAGGCGTGGGACGTACAAACACCCAGCTGTAAAGATGAGGGACTGGCTCCTCACCTTGTGAAGAAATAAAGGGTATTAATTGCTTAGTGCAAGCACGGCACACTCCCAGCAAGGACAGGGTGAACTGGCAGCCCTGAGGTGTACAGAACAACTGAGAAAAGGGAAACAAGCCAAAAAACTCTCGGGATGCTCTCAGGATGTGCCACACAATGGCAAAGCTATGGAAAAAATGAGGATTTTTCACATCATTGGGGAAAAAAAAGTCTCAAGCAGAGAAGAAATACACAAGTGCTGGAATCAGCCCCAGGAACCCAGAGAAATTGCTGTAATACATTGCCCAGCCACATACCAAGGCCTCTACAGAAATCAGGGAAGGAAGTGCCTTGGCTGATGTCACAGCAATGAACAGACTTGTTAGTGATAATATATCAGCTACCAAGCTGGGGAGAAGCCTTTCCAACAAGAAGGGTTGACACAGGGCCTTATTAAAGAAAGTAATACCCACTTAAGACACCTACTGGTCTCATCTGAGGAATGGTTGACACAATATATCATATATATGCAGGAGGGGTTTGAAAATAACAGAATATGCTCAATGGTATCAGCCCACACCTCTGGAAATGCAGGTCCCTGATATACAACATGGAGATGTCGTTTTAATTAACATGTTCTCATGAAAATACAAACTGGAACCTGAGTGGGAAGCACCACGTACCATCTTCCTATGTTCCTGTATTAAAAGTTTGGGGAAAGAAAGATGGATACACCATTCTCCCATCGAGCAGGTGGTAACTAGCCAGCCAGGTGACAAATGACTGACTCCTGGAAAAACTCTCACATCAGCTAAGAATGAATGGGACATCTCGCTACTCTTGGTATTATTGACTCTGTTACTGCTACAGCATAGCTAAGGATAAAAATGATGGATGATCCGGATTAGTGGAAAGGTAACAAATCCAAAGGGAAGATAGTTTTCCTAGATTATATAGGAACTAGATTCCCAATTCCTGAAACACCTGACAGGAAGGCTCTTGCTTTCTGGTGTCCATCAGATAAGGTTTATAATTTAGCCTGGGCAAAGGTAAGCAGAAGGACAGGTCTCATTGCCTTGAAAATACCAGCTGCTGCTCAAGACTTAATACCTCTTGTTGTGTGATGACAGATAAGAGTTTAAGAAGTAATAGTATACAATTAACATCACTTGTGACGTGTTGACCCAGGACTGATTGCCCTTTCCCTGCTCATCCCCCTTCAAAGCAAACAAAGAGGGATGCAACTGGTATTACAGGGACAGAACTGGGAGTCCTAGATGATATAGATGTTGAAGTGTTCCTAAATAAACTAAATGCAACAACAAGTGATTTAAGCAAATTAGAACACCCATTGTGATCCTCTCTATTAGCATTGGGGACTAATCAATGGCTCTTATCTGATCTATTGTCTGTGTGGGAGAAAATGAATGAGAGAGACCACTGGCTGATTTTAGAGGCTCTTGGAATGGTCCAGGGCAATCTTTCACCAGCTCTTAGATGTATCCACACTCAGCTGTGGATGCACTCCACAGTGACAGCAATTACAAGGGTAGGCAAACACAGCACCTTACCCACAGGGGTTTGAAAAGTAGCTTGGGACAACACAACTGGAAGAGAATTTCAATCCCGGTGGTATTTGGCCAATTATGACCCCATTAACAAGAAAGTCACAGTTTCTGTCTTAATAATATAATGCTTCAGTATACAGCACATATATAGCCAGTTGTTGCACTAAATTACAGCACAATCATCCTCTTTCCCACAGAAGATAAAGTCTGGATACCACAAAGTGGACACAGGTGGCAAACAGTACATGGGAACAACAAGGATTCAACTGTAAACATAACACCATTAAACCCCAAGACATGTCTTGACACTGAGCTGTAGCCCTGGTTCGTGCCTGTGATGTTTTGATTTTTCTGAAACTCTTTCCCAGAGAATTTTCTGTCAACAAAAAACACATTTTCCTAACTGTAACCTATGTTTACATTCCTTTCCCTAGGAGGGACGACTTCTTGATGTCCCTCTGACTTAACCAATGTAATTTAAAAAGTTTGTCTTTCTTCCACCCATTGACTTGTTCCTTGTAAAACAGTATAAAAGGAAAAAATAACCAGAAGTAAAGAGTCATTGTCAACCTTCTAAGTCAAAGTCTGTGTCGGTGTAATCTTTAATAACATCACTGAGCAAAATGTTGGTCATTTTGAAACACGTGCTGATGAAATCCCTGCAAGTGCACTTATGGAAAAGGATATGTTTTTTTAAGGACCCTTTGTGGTTTTATATTAGTAGGTGATATTATTATAGATACAAGTAATCCTTTGAATATTTGCACTCGTAACTTTAGTGGAATTACAGGGTATGATTTTAATTATACAGCTCCTGTTATGGCCCGCCAGTTGTTACAGTCTAATTATACACTAGTTAAAGACTTGTTACCTACTTCAACTGGAATTAATCTTAATGCTGGGAAGGAAACTATCACAACATGATGACTTACATCAAGTATTAAAGCATATATGAATTGATAGAAAAAAAAAAAAAAAACTATGAACACTGTCCAGCATAATGGGGATGAAATGTGGTGTGTGGTCAAAAGAGGCAAAAGAGATGGAGAGCAGCACTGGTAGGAAATTGTCCTGGGGTGGTCAGTCAGGCACAGGAATTTATAACCTCCTGCTCCACCCAGTGGTAATCGTACTAGCTTTGAGTCTATTAGGTCTGGTGCTTGTGATCATTCTGTATATAAGATTATGGAAGCTGATCATGCATTTTGAAAGGCTTTGCAAGCTTTGCTAAATGTATTAGCAGGGATGCTTAATAAAAACAAAGGGAGGGTTGTAAAGAAGTAAAGGATCTTAATTGCTTAGTGTAACTTGCTTAGCATTAGTAGCTAAGATGTGCTGAAGCTTTAGGCCCCACTTTGAGCAGATTTCACCCTGCACAGCTTCTGCAAGGCTGTCTGGGTTAATTTCCAGGAGAGCAGGTTGTATTTCAGCTATGACATTTCTCTGCATGCTTAACGTATCCCTATCTTGGCTCCAATGTACTTCTGCATAGATGGGTGGGAGACAGGGGAAAATGAATAACACATTTTCTTCCAGCATGAAATTGTGAGAGTGTCCTCCACTGAGTGCAATTACTGTGTATATGACTTCTGTAGTCTGGCTAATACTGCTAAGTATACTGGAGATTAAGGGATTTGGGGCTGTAAAGTCCATTTCATCCATCCAGGCCTGAGCAAGGCAATGAGATCAGGAAAAAAAGTCATGCAGAAACCACTGGACCAAGCAGGGTGTGGCCTGCAGGTGACCATCCCCTTGCTGCTTTCAGACCTCTCCCAGGCAGCTCTGAGCTCTGTGGGGGACGTGAAGGAGGGCGAATGCAGCTGCCAGAGCCAAAGCACCTGCAGCCACATCCCCAGGGCTGAGCCCTCACCAGTGGCTCCCAAACCCAGCACGCCCCATCAAGGATGCTCCTGAGCCTATGCCAAGCACTGCTGTCGTGTTCCTGGACTGCTGAGCCCTCCCCAGGGTGGCATGTCAAGGACACAGGGGACAGAGGGAAGGGTATAGCAGTCATGGTGCTGCTCCTGAGAGTGCTCAGGAAGCACAGGAGAAGAGCTGTTATCCCTGAGCCAGAGGCCCAATAACAACACTGGAGCATTTCTGCTTTGGCCGAGGTGATGGCCTCTCTCTGCCCCATGGAGAGGGAAGTTACAGTGCTTCCCACCAGGCTGGACTGTACTGCCAGCCCCCAGCCCTGCTGCACCTTGGCTCCTCACCACAGACTTACCCTGGGGGTGCAGGCTGAGCTGATGGTGGGTAATACCCTACCCCTGTCCTAGAAAAAAGGAAGCCTCAAAAATAACTCTCCCAAGGAGCCAGCATCCTGCCCAGTTCAGAGCAGGCTGTGGCCAAGCCCTGCCACCACTCCTGCCCGGGGGGGAAGCCATGGCAATCTCCCTCCAGCCCTTCCAAGGCAGTGGAATATGAAGCAGAGCAAATACTGGGTTGTTGTGAGGGCATTGAGGAGTGAAGCAGAGCAAGGAGATAGCTTTGAGTAGTAAAAGCTGCCCTTAAGTTATGAGCTCAGACACAGCCTTATGCATCCCCGAGCAGCAGAGGAGCCATCTCCACTTTGATCTGAGTTTGATTTAAAATGGAGCATCTCCCACAGCATCACCCGCGGGGCAGCAGTGCAGCAACCTCGTTTTCCTCTGCTTTATCCTTTTTGCCACCTGCTGTGTGCCCAGGGTCCCAGGGCCACCAACTCTGGCTCTCTGCACTCCCTGGCTGTGATGTTCTGGGGCACAGCCCTCAGCTGTGGGTGCATCCTGCTCCCTCCCTTTTCTGGGGTGAGCCAGCACAGAGCCAGGGAAATGAGAACTTGCTGGGGCATACTGCCAATTCAATGCCCATTAACTCCCCACAAATCCTCTGCTCCACAGCCTTATCTTCCTCTGCCATGTCCCCTTGCTCCCCCTCCTCCTCCTCCTCCCAGGCTAATGGTCTTTTTGGATGTGCAGACCAGCTGTGTAGGTACCCTTGCCTGTGCTTGGGAGCCCTTCAATGGCAGGAAGGTCTGACAGGAGACATCCCTGACACCCCTTGGTGACACCCCTGACACCCCAGGCACCTATAGGCGATGGGATTGCCCCACACAGCACAGCTCATGGCCAAGTGCTCTCCTGCTCTTGTGGATTGAATATCACACTCTGAACATTAACTTTTATAGCATAATATATCCCACACCAACCCACATTGCCAGGAGATACCCCAAAGCCATCACCACATCTGGATACAAATGATTGTTTAAACACCCCACACAGCCCTGTGCACACAGAATAGATTTACTGTCACTTCTTGTAAAATTAGGAAAGGATAAAACCAAACAGCTGAGCAGCAATGTCTGCTGGGCAGGGGCAGGAGCACCACCAGCACAGCTCAAGGGCTTTGGCTAGAAAGGGAGCTCCAGAATTAACACCAGCACAGCTCACCACGAGGCATCTTTGCCTGAAGAGTGGATTTGACCCGGGAGCCCTCCTGACCCACGGCAGCATTGCAGAGCTCGTTTGAATCAGCACTTTCTGCAAGCAGCCACGTTTCAGTGGGCCTTCACTGCAGGGCAGGAGGGGCAGGAGGGGCAGGAGGGGCAGGAGGGGCAGGAGGGGCAGGCAGCTCCCCTGGGAGGTGCAGTGAAGTTCCTCAGATCAACAGCAGATGAAAAGCACTGACAGTGGAGCTCAGCCTGACTGCCCTCGCTGCCGAGGCTCTCACTGCACTGCTGGCCCTGCAGGAATTCAATGGCAAGACAAAGCCAACAGCAACCCTGCCACTGCCCACCAACAGCTGCACATCCCTCGTTCCCCTTGACCTTGTTCCCCTGGGAGATACATCCATGGCCTCACAGCCATTTGCAGAGGAGAAGGTTCACCTCTTCAGCAAAGAGCCCATGTTTTTCTCACTAAGGGCACAACATATTCTATCATCCCCATTGTCAGATGCCCCACCCAGTGGGAGGAGCCAACCATTCCTACCTGGATGAAAACTGAGACGCGGGAACACAAAGTATCTGGCTTCAACAGATTCCTGGAGGAAGACTGGACCCTTTTCACCATCCCTGGACCCTTCTCACCATCCTTGGACCCTTCTCACCATCCCTGGACCCTTTCCTACAGGATCATCTCTGCTCCAACAGAACCACCTCTGCCACTCCAGGAGGACTCACTTTTGGACTGCTTCCCACACCCTGATCAACAGGGTGTCAGGCTGTAGCTCTGACTCTGTCAGGGTTTCTAGGATTGTTGTTTGTTTGTTTTACTACTACTATTTGTTAATATTCCTAGTAAAGAACTGTTATTCCTAGTCCCAAATCTTTGCCTGAAAGCCCTTAATTGCAAAATTATAATTTGGAGGGGATGAGAGGTTTACATTCCCCATTCTAAGGGAAACTCCAGCTTTCCCTGGCAGATACCTGTCTTTCCAAACCAAGACACCATAACTCCTGCAGGATCTCCCAGCCCTTCCAATGAAGGGGAAGGAAAATTCTCCTTCATTGCGGCTCCCACCTTTTATCTTTAAAAGCCACAACAGGCAAGGTTAAAAAAAAAACATGACAAATAATCCAAGGAAAAGAATACAACAGCCTTTGAAACTCCATCCTACAGTTGAAAGGGAGGGATGGAGGCAAGGCAAGAAAGCCAGTGTAAAACCTCATTACCATCAGAAATCCTCTCTCCTTGCCCTTACCTCCTTGCTCATTTCCATATCACAGGGGACACAATACCTTTTTTCTCTTGAAAAACATCCCATTTTTGCAGAGACCGGCTGTCCCCACCCCCAGTACTGGCTTATGGAGCTGGGGAACAAAAGCCAGGCTCACACCTATCCTGGCAGGCGATGCTGGTGTGTGAATCTCCAGGCCCTTATCGGCCTCTCAGGAGCAGTTTTTACCATTATTATTATTAGTCTACTTTATCTTTTTTTTTACCTTTCGCTTCAAGAACCTTTAGTCAGTCAAATTGCACTCAGAGTAGCAGAAGTGGCAGAAAATAAAGCAGTATAAGGGGTTCAGGAAGTTATTTTCATCTCAAGGAGCACGTAAGAAAGGTTGACAAGTCTTTATTCTGCTCTTATGGGATAATCTGTAGGTTCCCAGCTGATGGGGGGAAAAAATTAAAAGCACCAGAAGAAATTGCAGGAAAAAGTAAAACTGAGGCCTCTGCATAAACTGAAGTAATGTGCAGCTTGGCTGACAGCTGAAAGCACTGGAGGGTGAAATGTCAGTACCAGGAAGGAAAGGGGCGGCCCCAGGGTCCGAGCAGGGCTGGACAGAGGGTGCTGGGTGCAGGGCAGGAGGGTCACTCAGCCCCTCTGAGCTGGTCTTTCCTCCTGCTAAGTGGACCTGTCACATCTTTCCAGTCCAGAGCATCACTAACAGAGCAGGCGGAGAAGGGAGGGGAAGCAAAGCAGCTCAGACATCAGTCAGCATCCCCCAAACTGCCCCGGATCGCTGGATTTGTCCTGCTCCTGTCTGGCTGCTCTGATAAAAGCTACAAGCATCAAGTCAGGCACAGCAAAATTTTTCTGCTCAGACTTCAGGCTCTCACATTTACACACACAGTACAGGGCCCTGGGAGCTCCCAGCATCCACCCAGCAAGCGCTGAATGCCAGGCTGGGAGGGTGCCAAGGAAGGGGCCAGGATCACAGAGAGATGCACAAGAAGAGATGGGACCATCAACTCCTCTCTGAGCCATTGGCCCGTGGGGGTTAGAGATGGATGGAGGCAGTGCTGGATGGCCAAGAGAAGCAGGGACACCTTCGTGTCTCCAGGCCGGGTAGCAGGGTCCTGAACAGCACAGAAAAGGCGCAGCAATGCATTTGTGGTGTCAGACAGCCTTTCCCCCAGCAACTGTGCAGAGAGCAAGGGAATGGGATCCCTCTCCTCCCAGCCAGGGCATGGGGGTCCGAGGCAGCCCCTCCCAGGGTGGCAGGGCAGCCAGGCCGATGCCTCCTCCGGCAGCTCGGTGGCTGAGCCGCGCGGTGCCGAGGCGGTGCCGTCACCAGTGATTGATGGCACGGTTCAGGAGGAAATAAATTCCCAGGCTTTTGCAGGAGGTGAACTGGGGGGGTGTATCCATCTTAAAGATGCTTAATGAATGTGCCACAGCCCGCAGAGTGGCAGCAGATACATCTCGGCAGCCAGAATTCCCCACGCTGCTCCTTGCGAGGTTCAGGCACAATGTAACAGCTCCTTATTGATTTTATTGATGTTTCCCAGGCCCTGGCAGTATCTCGATTGCCCCAGTGCAACAAGAACCCCATAGTCACAGAGGGGACTTGGCATTTGATTTTCCCATCCTGCTCCTCAGCCCTGGAGACAAAACCTGGTGTTTGGCCAGGAAAGATGGAGTTTTAGGCTCACATGGGCTTCAGCTCCAAGAAAGAGGATGCTGCAGGACAACTGGGGAGATGTGAGCACTGGCACAGCACTGGGGCAAACGCTGCTGCCACCCACCCCACCCAACCCATCACCCCAGCACCAGGCTCTGGGCTGCACCTTTGGAACTCAAAGCAAAGTAAGGACCTTTCCAAAGACACCCTTGTAAGATGGACTTTGGAAACTCCTAGCTTTTATGTAGCTTAGCACACCTTAATTTTCAAGGCAAGAAAAATGGCAATCAGCAGTTCTGGCATGTGACTTGGCTTTGTTTTTCCCTCTTCCCCTTAGGGAAAAAAAAAAAAGGAAAAAGAAAGAAAAGCAGCAAAGAACAGCAGAGACCCAGCTGACCTTTCCAGCTAAGAGACCTTGTCTGAATCACTGGATGGTAACAATGAATGAAATGCCAGTGCCCTGCCTTATAAATACCAGCTTCCTCTTGGGGTGAAATGCCATCTTCTGAACATGGAAAGCTGCAAAGAAAATGTCACCCTCGCCAAGGTGTGAAATGCCAGCCTGCTCCAAGATCCTGGGCTCACCCATGGGGAGATGGGCAGGCTAATGCCTGCTGCTGGATCTCCCAAATTCCTCCTGTCCAGGGCCTTCTCCAAAGCTTCATGGCATGAAGGGGACAGAACTTCAATGTGGGACAGAATTTCAGTGTGGGACAGACAGAGCATCAGCCTTCCAGCATTACCTCCAGCATCTCAGCAGTAAGCTACTCAGAAAAGCTTCCTTGAGGATTTGGGTTATTTCCCTTTTCCAGTGGCTGTGAATCAGAGAGCCAGTAAGACAAACAAATCACGTTTCAAGAACGGTTGGACAAGCCAAAATAGTTATTTCCAGTTGTACCAGTGAGATGAAAAAACAATTGAGCATAAGGAGATTTTGCCAACTGAAAAGTTTATCACAACCCGAACTCCTAGTTCCCAGCAAAAGCTGTTGCTGCTTTATTTATTAAACACAGGAAATCATCCAACATACTGTCCTTGTGTGAAAAAAATGCTTCTTATGAAGTTGGTGATATTTGCAACATCTCCCCTACCCTTCCCAGGGCCTGGTTTGGCTTAATCAAAGCCACATTTTCCAGCAGCTCATCCTCCCTTTCCCCCCCCCATTTGGCATCCTCCTACCCCAGTTTCCTGGAACCAAAGCCCCAGTACCAAACCTGTGCCAGGTCAGGGCAACACAGCACAAGGGACAACTTGGACCATCTCTGGGAACTGCAGGGCTGCAGAAAGCCTTCCTACCTGATAAAATTACATTGGGAAATGAATGAAGTTGCTTTTTGTCTTCTGGGAACTGGAGCTGTTCTCTTTCCCCACACCCACACCTTCTTTTTTTTTTTTTTTTCCATAAATGTGTGAAGTAATTTTACCACCCTTTTTTTTTTTTTTTTTTTTTTTTCTTTCAGTTACTCCTCCTCCCCTCAGATCTCGCCCTTCCTGGCATTTGAAAATAGCTCTTGAAAAGGAGGAGGAAGGAGGGGAATGAAAGGAAGTGTGTGGGGATGCAAGATGGAAGGGAAAAATACATGAAGACTGAAAATACATGTTTTTCCAAAGCAAATCAGAATGGCTGATTGCTTCGACTCCAGAACCCATTCTGGGAAAGGGCTGATAATCTGGGAAGTTTTCTAAGGCTCTCTGCATCGTCTCAGTTGTTAGGCAACACCTAGGAAGCAAGTGGCACAGCACGCCTGCCTGCACCTGCCTGTAGCTGATGTGCAGGCAGCTGGCCCAGCTGGGAGCTGGAGTACAGCAAGGAAACGTGACCTTCCAGGGACCCAGATACCATTTGTGGTCAGAGCCGACTGGGATCGCTCTAAATGGATTTTTTTTTTGGACTTGTGCAACACTTGTGGCTGGAAAAACCTCCTCAGGTTTGATAACCTGCTGGTGGAGCAGCCGCCTGGCCCCACAGGACCCAGGGGCACGGTGAGGGGAAGGGTCTCAGCCAGCTCTGGCCTCAGAGGGGCTGCAGGCTGAGGGCTGGAGGGTTTTTTTTTTTCTCCAGCCAGCACCAGGCTGAATGACCAGAATGCCCCCAGCTTGCTGTACAAGCCATTAGTGCTGGAGCAGTTCCAGGGAGGGGTTTGTGCCCGACCCATCTCCCTGCTTGCCTTCTGGAAGATCTCCATGGGAAACGGTTTTAATGCATCAGCATCCATGTGCATTGTGTCCAGGGCTTTCCCCCAAGTGCTTCTCTGGAATGGATGTAATTTTATCCTGACCTGGAGTGATGCTGCTCTCACAGGTCCCCAAGGAATCAGAATTCCAGTTGCTCTACAGCTTTCCTGCCAGGGAGAGGCCCAGTGCAAATCTCCTCTCAGCCTTGGCAGTGCTGGGGCTGCCGGCACAGGGGGAGGGATGCTCACTGCTAGGGGAGGCAACCAGGGCAGTCTTTCCCTCCCACACCCTTTGTTTCTATTTGATATCTCCTCTCTCCCTGCACAGCACCTTCCCCCTCCTTCCTGCTCCCCTTCTTAGGGCAGCAGTTCTGGGGCCAGAGGCATGCTTTCCAGCTTTTTTTCCTTGAAAAAGCCCCTAAAACCTAATTCCTTGCAAAGCAACCACTGCATGTCTGCCTCTGACACAGAAGGGAGTCGGGGATTTATGTCAGTGGCGGCACTGGGGGGAATCCACAGCTGGATCAGCAGCAGCAGGAAGGCTGGCAGCCACAGGCACCGCCAGCACGGCTGCTGCTGGAGCCCTGGGGAGCCACCCCACGAGCAGCACAGCTCTGCAGGCATGCACAGAGACAGTGCCAAGTCCAAAGGATGCTTCCCATCCCAATCAGGAGCATGACAAGCACTTCTCGCCTTGACAGCATCAGAAGCCAAGAAGGGAACTACGTCTCCTTCTGTGCCACACCAGCACCGGGGAAAGCTGAGCTGGGCTGAGCCTGGGGGAAGTGGCAGCACACTGAGGAGAGCCTGGCTGCTCTGGGCGGCTTCAGGCCGAGCAAGAGCATCCCTACACCCCCCAAGAGTGAAGATGGGGGCCTCTGCCATTGTGTGCAGCACCCTCGGGACCTTGGAGGGGATGAGTTGACAGGTGGTGCTGCCCCAGCCCAACACAGCCTGCAGGAGCCCAACAGGACCACCTTGAGATGGCAGTGGGGCACTGTGAACATTGCTCCAGCTGAACTCCCGAGCCCAGCAATCCACTTCTTTCCTCAGGAGATGCCACCCTGTGACGCTCTCTCTTCCCACCCTCCCACAAGGACACTAATTTTTTTTCCAGCTGAGCTGAGGAACAAACAAATCATCACCCACTCCAAGTAGGTGGGCTGGTCACGGCCAAGGAGAAGATGCTTTGTGTTTGGCGATGGTCCACGGAGCTAAGTCAGCAAAGGCAGATGACAGGCAGGGAAGCCACCCTTTCCAATAACAGCGCTGTGACACGCCGATCACTCCTGCTCCAGAGGGCTCCAAGGGCTTAGTGTGAACTTCATAAAACCCCTGTTTCCAGCATGCAGGAATGCTGCTTGCAAAGCTAATCATCTTCTAGGGTGTCTTCATTAGCCTTAGAGCACTCTGAGTCTGGCCTCCCCACCAGAGGCCCTGGGACATATCCTGTCCTGCAATGTAAACGTGTGTATCCACACCTGAAATCACATTATGTATCGCTCTGGGGGACGCACAGGAACGAGGCAGGGAGTGCATCAAAGAGGCTGCGTGGAGCTCTTGCAAGCAAGAGACCCCTCCTTTATTTTTCTGACTCTTTTTCTACATTAACAGATGTGCCCACCCCAGAGGTGGGACCCTTGGGAACCACTGGTCGTTTTCTGGAGACCATCACCGAAGCCCCTCCTCTGGGAACAGATGTGGGAACTTCGGTAGTTTACAGAACATGACTTTGTGCATCAAGACCGTGCCTGGGAATAGAATTCCCAAAACCAAAACATGCAGGCACGAGCATGGCAACACATTATGCATGTTCATCATATTCCTGCTGCCCAAACATGCTCTTGGAGGCTCAGAAGAGCACCACTCCTTTCACTTCCAAGGTGACAACAAGCCCACAAGACCCCCAGCCCACCTCGTGGATGTAACCTGGGCCTGGCACAGTTCCTCCTCCACAGCCCCACCTTCTACCTCCAGCAATCTGCAGAAATCCCTCCTCTCCTGAGCTCAACATGAGGCATTTCAACTACTGAGCCTCAAAATCAGACACAGCACCTTTTACCCACACATCCCTGCATGCCACAGGCCAAGAGGCAAACACTGAATTACACCTTAATCCTTACTCACAGAAGCGCCTCTTTCCAGAGCAGCAAATTATTTTATTATAGGAAAAGTCCAACCAGGGACCACAGTGAAAGCCCTCACAAGCCATGTGCAAATAACCACACATTAACAGCCAGACAGGCACTGCAGCAGGGCAGAGCAATGTGGGCTTCATGTGGAAACAGCAGCTCTGCCCAAGGCATGGCCAGCACTGGGCTTTCCATGTGTAATCCTGAGCCCCCCGTCCTCCTTCCTGCTCCCCAGCACCTGCCAGTGGGGTCTGCATTATCTTTTTATGGTTTATATTTTATATTATATTTTTTTATTTTATATTTTACTCTGCTCTGGGGCTGCTCATGGGGGCAGCTCTCTCTGGTCCAGCCCTGAGAGTCCACACTCCTCTGCACCAATGTGGGAGCATCAAAAGCCTCCACAGGTTTCAACACAGAGTCCCACAGGTGTTGTAGCTTGGCCAAACCCGATTTTGCCCAGGAAATGAAGTTTTGATGGACATTTTCCAGCCAGCTAGAAAGGCACACAGTGCCTGCCAGCACTTTGCACTGCTTGGGTGTTCCCCAGGGGTCTGGACCAGACTTGGAGCAAGCGTAAAGCAGCATCTACCCTGGCTGCAAACCTGGCAGCTCAGCCTTACAAAGCTAGGCCAGACATGGGGTTTCCATGCTCCACAGCTCCCATCCCTGCCACATTCCTCACTCGGGATTAAGATGGCAGGGAGGCACAACGGCCCTGGATGAACCCAGCTCTCCCACCGCCACGGGGCTTGGATGTGGGGCTGATTAGAAGGATTAAAAACCAGTTCAGCAGCGGGCAGCAGGAGGGATGTGCTGGCAAGGCCCAGGCTCGCCAGCCTGTGGGATGCCATCGGAGATCTTGAAAGGAGAGAAAGATCTGAGCGGGCATCGCTGCCCGGCTCCCGCTCTAACAAGGGACAGGAACAACCCGCAGTTCACAAAGAGCTCCCAGATGAAAGCAGCTCCATCCCCAGGATCTTGTTATTATTTCACAGATGTTTCTCACATACCTTCTCTTTACTGTTATTTTTTCGAAAGTCGCTCATTGCTCTAGATAAATGGGGCCTCTGTGGCTGCAGGCAGTGGGTGGCAGGAAAGGCAGGGCAGCTCCCAGGGGCTGTCCATGGCACTGAGGCACAAACACACAAACACCACTGCTAGGGATGTTAAAATGTACCATCAGCAGGTATTTGGCAGCAAATACCCTGCACAGGACCTCAGCCCACCTCCCCAGCCACTTCTGCTCCTCTCCAGCAGGATGGGCTTCGCAGTGGCTGGTTTCTCTGGGAATTGCTAAGAAATCCCAGCATGAAAAGCATTAGCGAAGAGTAAACTGTTGCGACCCAGCCTTCACCTCTGCCTCCAGGCAGGATTGCCATAAGACAATCTGAAATCCAGGCTGAGGAGATCCTGCCTGGTCTGCCCCAAATCTGGCAGTAAAAACAAAATCCTCCCCCCCCTCCTCCCCTTCCCTGAAAAGCTAGAGCTACTAAATGGCAGCCAGGCAAAGCTCTGTCTGTCTTTGCAAAGCAGCCCTGAGCAGGACAGCCTCAGCCAGGGTCACTGGGCAGAGACCACACAGGGCTGGGGTGTCCCCCTGCTCTAAACCGGGCATGCAAGCTGGCCCCTGGCCCTCCCAAACCCTTACTGAGCTTTTGCAGGGTTAGCATGATGGCTGAAAGAGGGAAAGGGAAAAGATTAAAAATAGATTCCAGTTTTGTTTCAAATATTGTAAAATAAAAGGTCCTGCAGCAACCATTGTGGAACCAAAAAGCACGCCCGCATCTCGGGCTGCGAGGCAGCTCAACAGCAGATGTATTTTTCATTAAAAGACTATTTAATATTGCAGGTTCCTGCTGAAGTCCTGCTTTCTTGGTTCTGGCTGATTGCCGGGGAGACATTTCTTCCCCCTCCTCTGCCTGGAGGAGCAGGGATTTGCTCCCACAGCCCTGAGCAGCCCCTTTTGCACATCTCCCTGCCTTGACATCCTCAGGAGCATCCCCAAGCACACAACCAGCAAGAGAGCCCCACATCCACCATACAACCAATGCATCATACCTGGCAAGCGAAGGTAAATAAGAAACAAATTATCAGGCATTTTTAAAAAAGCAAAATGAAGGGCAGGAGTGATTCCAACTGCACAAGCCCAAGGTGGAAAGGGAGCTCCTTTCCCCCTAATGAGAGACAACTACACTTTGTTAACTCAAACTTTCTCATTTATCACCTTTGCACTGCCTTTGTCTACCTCGTGGCTGTCAGGCCATGATAACAAATGAAAAGCAGTCATTTTTTCCCTCAACATCTCACTCAGTACAAACACACTGTGCTGTGGAATGGATTTACCCCACGCCCAGTTCAGCTCCCAGCACAATAAGGCTAATTTAGATGTTTAGCCAAATCCTCCTTTCTCCTCTGTCTACCTTTTATTTTATTTTAAAGACAGCAGGTGCTGGGCTCAGCAATTGGAAGCCACAAGCAGCTGCGGGCAGAACATTGAGTGAAAGCTTCTCCTCTCCTGCCTGCTTCTCTGCCTGTGATGTTCCCCTTGGGCACCCACCCTGGGCACTGGCACCCTGGGGAGCTGCACTGGAACCCCTGGTCCTGCTTGTGGCTGTTTCTGGGCTCTGAAAAGCAGCACAGGAGCCACTGACACATGGAGGCATCTTAGCAGTGAGGGCTCAACAGAGGCAATGACCTCTCTTGGTCCCCCTTGAGTGGGCTCTGGTGTCCCCATGTTTCCCAAACGTGCTGAATTTGGTTGGAATCGTGTGCAGAGTGCTGGCTCTGCCTCCCACACAGCTGTTGATTGTGCAGCAGGGCTCTGTTTGCTCGAGATTTGCAAGAGGGGAGGAGGGAGCAGCAGGCAGCTCTGCAAATGGGTACCTGGCTAGAGCCTGCCATTTTTAAAAATTAAAGAAATTGCCATTAATTAATTCTTAATTAATTAACAGAGGCTGCAACACTGAGAGATGCAGAATGCAGAGGAGAAGAAAAGAGGCAAAGCTCTCCCTGGCTGCTGGACACATTTCTTCTGGTAGAAGAGCTTTTTAGGAGATTAAAAAATTCACGTTCAGATGATTTTGGAGGAGGCAAGCAGAGCTGTCCAGAGCCCTGGTGGTGCCACTGCCATGGGTGCAGCCCCTGTCCTGTCAGCTCCTGGTCCTCCAGCCCAGCCCATCCCTCTCAGAGGGACATTGCCTGCCATCAAAGGAACCACCCACAGAAGTCCCCAGGGCTTGCCAGCTTGCTGGGAGAGGAAATATCAAACCTGTCTGGAAATCAAACAGCAGAGTCAGAACAGAGGGAAGAAAAGAAAAAAAAACCACAGGAAACAAAACCTAAACTGACACCCTTTGTAACTGAAAACACCCAGTGAGGAGAATCATGGCTCGGGGGACAAGTTGCTTCCTGCAGAGGAAATCCAAAGTGACTCCGACCCCGGAGCAGCTTCCCCAGACACCGCCGGCCATCAGAGAGGGCCTGGGATGAGGATTGTCACTGCTCTCAGCTGCAGCTTTCACAGGTTTTGTGGCAGCTTTCTGGTGACCAGCTCCAAGCATGCAGGTGCCACTGTGTGTGTTATTAAAGTCCTGTCAAGCAAAGTGGCAGGAGGAGTGGAGCAGCAGCCCATGGGCTCTCCCACCACCAGCAGTGGCAAGGCAAACACCTCCCTGAGGATAAAGAGCCTGGCCACTGGAAGAAATCTTCTGCAGGGGTACCAGAAAAGCTCTGATGGAGCCCAAACCTCGTGTTTCAGCCTTAGGATGTTGTCTGTCCTCTCTGCCACCCAGCTGGCACAATGAGCAACGAGCCAGAGAGCCCTGCGGTTAGCCCAGAGGTTCCAGCAAACCAGCAAAGCACAGAGGAAAACCAGCCAAAAACCCCTGAGGGTGCAGATTCCATGCCTCACTAATACCTCATTTGAAGGCACTATGTTATCCTGAACTTTAATGAAAGCTACGTAAAATAATAATAATAATAATAATAATAATAATAATAATAATAATAGGTGTTCAAATTGCAAATGGGATGCCATTTCTCTGCTCATCACTGCTGCGATCTCTTGCTGATCTCCAAGTGGAAGCCATACTTTAAAAATATTCATGTGTGCCAGGCATTCTGGAAGAAAGAACTCTGGCAATTTGCAAAAAAACCCCATACAGGAACTAGAAATCCCAGGCAACAGAATGCATTTGCAGTCTTACTGGGAAGACCAAGGCAGGCAGAATAGAAAGTGAGGAAGAAGGGGACAAGGCACATGCTGGATGCTGACGTTCCCAACCCCAGTCTGACCAGTCTGGGCAGGCACCTCCAGAGCAGAGCAGTGTGGCATCCCTGGAGTGCACAGGACACCAACAGGAACTTCACCAGGGCTTCTCAAGCCCACAAAGGAGAAGCACAGGAGCTTTTACACACGACATGAGACTTTCCACCCTGGCCTGCTCACAGCAGGCAACTGCAGCGTTTGCTGCCAGGCTGGAGCACAAGGAGATGGCTGCAAGCAAAGGATTCATAGCCACTGTCCCCAAGCCACCCTTGCTACCCCCACAGCTCCATCCCCAATCCCCCAGAGCCACCAGCACAGCATGGGCAGGGGTGGGAGATGCTCTGCAGGCGGGCAGCCATGGGAGCTGGCGCTCACCCTCCCTCCCCAGCTCCGTCCCAAGCAAGACAGTGGAATTAAGCGCAAGTTATAATTAAGACTGGATGTTTGAAGAGAAACATAATCTCCGTTCCGTGGGATTCGCCGGCACAACAGTAATTAACGTCTCATTAACATTCGCCTAATTAAGCAGTTTATGAAAGTGGATAGATTTGCATACTGCTCCACTTCAGCTTCAGTGCATCCAGTTATATCCAGGCACCAGAATTAACCCTTCCAGGGCATTTCCAACCGAATTCCCAACCCTGAGGACACAAGCTGCTGTCAGTGCACATCTCACTGCACAGTGCTACCCAAAAGCTGGCAAAACATCTCTCCATCACCTCTTTTCTAGCCAAACACCTCCTCTCTATTACCTCTTTTCCAGACAAACCCATCCTAAGCCTCTCCAACTTTCTCCATTGGTTATCTGTTTTTAAGTACCTCAGCTGGTTTCAACGCTTTCCCCTAAGCCCTCAACACATTCATAAGGAAGCAAAGAAGATCTGTAGGAGTTTCTGAAGATAGGGAGAAGTGTCTCCTAAAACATTTCATGCTATACTCATTCCCAATAGCTCTTTAATGTTTAAAAACAATGACTTCAAGATTAAAGAGATGCTCCAAATTCTGAACACCACTTTAAAAGCAGGATTGCAACAGGAGCTTCCAAAAGGATTTTACCATAGGGAGTATGTTCCTTCTCTTTGAGAGCCCTCCTGTCATTGAGAGGAAAGGCAAAACCAGCAAAAGCAGTGACAACACCCAGATGATGCCCTGTCCCTCTTGGGGACAGAAGGACACCATTCCCAGATGGATCCTGGAGCAGCCCATCAAATAAGATGCATCACACCCCCTTGGCAATAAGACACTTGAACTGCTGGACATAACATTTTCCACTGCTGATACTGGCTTTCTCTTCTGGTGTTGGATTGGTAAAGCTGCTGCATCCATCACAGGCTTAAAAAGACCATGTGCAAACCTGCCTCCCCCCAGGGCATCTCCTGGGGGCGAAAAATGAGCTCTCTAGTTAGTGGTTAATGCTTGGAGACGAGATGCAACTTTCCAGCAAATACAGTGGGAAAGAAAAATTCATGACACAGCCTTTCATTGAAAATCAATAAAGCTCAGACCTGCCTGTGATGTACACACTCAATTTATTCCTCGCTCAGCTCACTGCATCTTCACCACCAGCCCTCTCAGATCAGTCAGGTCCTTGCTGGAGGACACAGTGTCCCTGCCCACCTCTGGGTCATGGCACTGGTGTCACCAGAGCCACCAGAGCTGTCACCTCCCTGAGCCTGGCAGTCCCAGGCCCCCAGCTGTAGCAAGCCATGCTCCTGTGGCTGTGATCAAGCCCCACAGCATCCTTCCCCACAAAACGCCTGGGAGCAACAGCCCCAGCTGTGTCCAGTGGCAAAGGCAATTCCAAAGTTTCCTTCCATCTCCCAGTGGGTTCCTATAGCTACAGCAAAGTGCTGTGCCAGAGAGACACTCTGGATTTGCACTTGGAACACCTCTTTCTTGAAAACACATCTTAATTTTCCCCTCTCCCCAGCAGCCATAAAAACCTTCCTGGAAGTGATGATGGAACGAGCCATCCTCCTGAGCCAAGCTAGGACATCCTCCAGTCCTGCCTGAGCCCTATCCAAAGGAACCCCATAATTTGTCATGTCCTGCTCCCCCCTTCCCCTCTGAGGAGGCTTTGAAATCCATGTGAGACACTCAAAATCCCTGCAGATTTAGGCATTAGCTTTGGTCTTTAACCATTTTTTCTTCCTCCTGAGATCTCCCTGACAATGTAGAAAACAGTCCCAGAAAGGAAGGGGAGGGGACAGGGCATGTCCCTGAGCTTTGCCCACCCCCAGCTAGTGGGAGACCCCAAAATTCTGGAGAGATGGAGAAACAGCTGCTCCCTTCTGCTGCTGGGGTTGCATCCTACATCCCTCCTGCAGGCAAATCCTCACTGGAGACAGGAGAGCAGCTGAGGGATGCAGGCAGGGGAGATGCAGCACAGCCTCTCCTCCCTCCCGCTGTCCTCCCTCCTCCAACTCTGCCTCTCCTCTTGCACGGATCCCACGCTGCCACCCTCTCCCAGAGCCACCACAGCAGGACCAAAGAGCTGCCCAGACCCCGGGGTGAGGGGCTGATGCCAACCCAGCCCCACAGCGGCTGCCTTTGGTGTGGGGCTGGCTGTGAGCTGAGAGCTGAGGGGGATCTGGGGAGAGGTGGGTGTCCTGCTGTGCTGGGGGCTCTGCAGCACAGCCTGACCTACTTTCTCAGGCAGTACAGTCACACCAGCCGCAGCAGCAGCACGGGGTTTCTTTTCTCCTCCACCACATACAGATGTCTTCTTACAAACCGGCAGTGGGATCACGGCGGGGTCCCCTCTGTGCCACCACCTCGGAGCATTGGCCGTCCCCTCCCTCACCTCCAGCCAGTCTTGCTGCCTTTGAATGGGTGCCCTCCTTTCCCTACCCTTTCCCAAAAAATTCACGGCACATCTCAGCCAAGAGGAGGATTTATTGATCGTCTTATCTGTGTCTAATCCCAGCCGGAGCGCTGTGATAAACGAAGCCGGTTAAATAAAATGCCTTCCTGCAAGGTCTCGGTGTCGAGAGCAGCTGCCTGCTGGCAGAGTGCAAAGTGGGGAGCAGCCCCCAGGGCCCCCAGACCCACCTGTGCAGGGAAGAGCAGCCCGTGATGGCAAAGGCTTTGAAAGGAGGAGTAATGTGCTGTGAGCACCCATCCAAAGCTGAGGACAGGGGTGGGGCACAAACCAAACCCTAACCCATGGTAAGCAGTTTAAATGCTCTCTCACTGCAGTTCAGGGAGCCCTAATTCCAGGCATGACCTGAATCTCTTTTAAAAAGAGCAGGGAGGGGAAACTGGCAGGCAAGGAGTGGGGAAAGCCAGAAATGCCAGGGATACTAATTTGTCCCTGTTTCCTCTCTGCAGAACAGCATCTGGGAGAAAAAGCACCTGCTAAAGAGAAGGGATCCCCGTGGAGCAGAGATCCGGAGGCGCGGGCTCGCAGCAATCCCTATTACCCAGCCTGGACTGGAAAGGCTTGACGCAAGAGCAGGATGACGGATGCTTCTGTCTTTGTGAGAGCGACCTGGGGTGCCGACGAGCACTGGCAAACCAGCCCGCTCCAGCACGAGGAGGGAGCAGGGGAGCTCAGCCCAAATGCGATGTGGCCGTATCCAGGTCAGCTGGTGCGCCTGCTGGGAAGCACAGGCTATAAAAAGCACAGGCGAGATGCTGGGATCATCCCAGAGCAGCGAGGAAGAGGTGAGGATAGCCCTGCCCTCTAAGTCAGCAGTGCCAGGGTGGTGATGGGCTGCAGAGGATGGCACTGGCCACACAGGACCGTGGGCAAGCGCCCTTCTCCCTGGAATTTCCAAAGTAATGGTCCGTGAGACAGCACTGACTAAGAGTTACTGCTGATTTTCCAGAGGGAGATGGGGTGTGGAGGAAGGGGGACTGAGGTTGCCAACAAGGCGGGGCTGGCAGATGGAGAGATGCAGTTGGGCACCCCCAGCCCTGACCGAGGAGGCAGAGGTGGAATTGCCATCCCCCGCATCCTTCTGTCCTTGGTACAAAGTGGTTGTGCTCCTTCAGCAGGGAGATGCCATGGGGAGCACCAGCCTGGGACCCCACTCTTCATGGAGGCAGATGTCCTGGGTGCACTGGAATGGGGACAAATCCACTGACCAGACAAGCCTGTCATCTCAGCCTGTTCCTGGACAAGGCACATGCATGTGGCCAAGAGATTTCCTCCAGCTCAGCATGGCCCCAAATCCCCTACAGACAGTGGACAAAAACAGGGCTGGCTACACTGGGCTTTCAGCTCAAGCTGTTCCCACCCTGCTGCTCTCCTGCCACCCAGTGTCATGACGTTCCCTCTCCTCTCCCAAGGAGAATCACAAATCTGCCTGCAATCCCTCCTTGGAGGCCTGAGCTTTGCCAGACCCTCTGCCAAGCACCACAGACCAAAGGGTTAATGGGTGATGAGGGGGAAAGGCTGGGATGCCTCTTCCCCGTTCCCCACCCCGTGTCCCCCTGCAACAGGACCTGTATGGGCAGCAGCCACTGCAGCCCTGCTCCCCAGCCCCAATTTCAGTAGAGCCTGGCGGGGCACGCAGGGAGCTGTCAGGCCCTATCATGACTCACACAATCATTTCTCCCTTCAAGCCAGGAAAAAAAAAAAAAAAAAGAAGACATAATTAAAAAAAAAAAAAAATCAGGCAAACGTTTGAAAAACTGGAGATAAACAGAGGAGAGAGGAGATAGAGGCAGCTAATGAGGTCCCTGGCCCTGACGAGAGGTGCGAGGAGAGCACAGCTGCTCCTTGGCCGGCAGCGATCCCACCCGTCGGGCACAGGGAGCACACAGGGGACAGCACTCCCCGGCACAGCCCTGGCGGTGCTGGCAGGGACCCGCGGGCAGCTCGGGGGAGCCCTCCCCAGGGCAGCGGAGCAGCCGGCCCTGGGGCCAGGACCCCCGGCAGCCCTCGGGCAGTGTCTGCACAGCCACACAGCGCAGGGGTGGAAGGATAGCCTGGCCCAGTGGAAACCTCTCTGAGCTGCAATGAGCGGACTGGGGGCGCTCCCAGATTTATTTTTCTCCCCCCTGCTCTATGAAACACGCATAAGCTTATAAATGCTTGGTCAAGAGGAAGCCAGAACCCCAAGCCTTGTTCCCATGCAGACCCCCAGCTTCTCTATGACTTAGCTAACCCCTGCCCTAGGGACTGAAAAAGGAGAAAAGCCGAAAAATCTTGATTCTTATAGCTAAAACCAAATGTGTCACCTCAGTAACAAATTGGCCTGCCTGCCTGGCAGAAAGTGTTCCGTTAAAATATATCTCCATATTATTCTTTTTGAGTTGCCTTTCCCAAATCTGTTCAAGAATGGGGAAGTTTTCAAGTCCCCGTGGACAGCAAGTCTTTCTGCTCCCTTCCCAGCACCTAGCAAGGTAATTATCTGCCAGGAGCCCCAGGCTATGCCACGACTGGTTACACTGCTAATTGGCAGAAACAAGTCCCCCGGAGCACCCTAGGTCCATCCCATCCCTCTCTGCCTTCCTCCTCCTCCTCCTCCTCCTCCTGGGGGGCACAGCAGAGCATCTTGTGTTTAGCACCGGGAGGGCCTTGTACTCCTTCCCTGGGTGGCAGAGGTGCAAAGATACTCCTGCCCACCCAAGGGATGAGGGACAGCACCCCAGAAACACCCATTGCCGAGGGGATGCTCCTTGGATGGATGAGGACACCGTAGAGAGCAATACTTTTGCTGGTACGAAGAGACTTACAAAGTCAGTGACTTAGAATCTGTTTCAGCCTCTTCTGGAGGGATACTTAGGAAGTGGAGGCTTCCCAAGAAGTCTTCTCTTCCCAAAATGAAAGGAAAAAAAGCTCTGCTCTTGGAAGCATTTAAATCTCCCCCCCTTGGACTTCTCCAGTTTTTGCTCCTCACGAGTTTCCCTGTCTCCTCACCAGGCAAAAGTCACATTGAAGTGAGCCATCGGCTTTGCCAGGAGAAGGGCAGAGCGCGAGCTGCGCGCTCCCGGAGCGAGCGTCTGCCGAGCGGCACGGGAGGCAGGAGAAGCACGGGAGGCAGGAGCAGCACGGGAGGCAACCATGGGGAGATGCCCCTCATGCACGTGATGCGTCGGGAGGAGCATCCCCCAGCCTGGCCCAGAGATGGGAGGGAGCCGTCAGAGCCCAGCCACCCTAGAGCTGGATGGTTTCAGGCTGCCAGGATGCCAATGCCACCATCCTCCCTGCCAGCAGCGCCAACGGGAGCTCCATGGGACCTGCGGATGGGCGCGCTCCCCGCCCCTGGATCACAGAGCGCGCACCAGATCTGAGGAACACGGACAGCAGCTTGGGCTCTCCGGATTTACACCCATCCCCTCCTGATGCTTCAGTGCAAGACGTCCGAGGCCCCACGCCAACAGGAGCAGGGACCTTGGATCCCAAGGGAGCAGCATCAGCGAGAACTGGGGCTGTTGTCAGCATGTCACCCAGCACCGAAACCTCCCAACCTTCACAGCCTGAAGCTACTTATTCAAAGCTACACCAGGACTCAGAAAGGAACTCTAGATCATCACTCCAGGGGAATCAAGACTCTGCTGGACCGTACACACAGGTCGTCCTCCATCCCCCAAAGGTTCCCTGCTCGGGCTGGATATCCCACCCTGCCCCAGGGAGCCCCAGGCAGGGCTGAAATAGCCCTCAGCCAGCTAGTGCAAGCCCAGAGCTTGTATGTTCCCAACATCAATCCCTGCCCACTGCCTGCTTGTTTCAGCTTCCCCAGGAGATACAGAAGGACATGAGGCTGGTCCTGCATCCCAGGGCTGCCCCACAGAAAGAAACCAGTGGGGCATCTCCTGCTATTAATGGGCAGGATCCCAGGCAGCCCCTGGAAACACCAAAAGTGGGATGAGCACAGGACTCATTCCCATAAGGAAGACAAGACTACCCCCCACTAACCCCCCCCCTCTCTTCCTGCAAGGAAGGCTCTGGGCCCCCAATGTGTGGAGCTCCTCAAAGGCTGCACCACCCCGGATGGGCAGGAGGAACAGGCACTCACCCGGGCGCCGTTCCTGGGCAACTCGAGCTCCTCTTCCCATTCCCCCCCACTCAACCAAGAGCGAGACCAGCTTGCAAAGCCAGCGCCCGCTGCTCACCTGTGCTCTGCCCCTCCGGAGAGCGGCTTGGAGCTGCTCAGCCTTTGCAACAAACTCCCTTCCGCAGCAAGACATCAGCCTTGGGGTGCTGCCTGCCCCTTCCGCGCGCTGGCTGCTCTGCCTGCCTTGGGGATTTTTTTTTTTCCTTTTTTCCCCCTTCCACCCCGTAGCGTTTTGAACGTGCAGATGCCCCAGCTTCTTAAAATTCAGCCTGGGGGCGTGGGAAGTGTTTTGGAACATGCCCAAGCTGTCTGCTCCGTGCGTGCGCGCTGCTAAAAACGATCCACCTACTGCCCCCATCTCCTGCACCGCTTGTCAGCGCCGCCGTGCCTTTCCAAAGATAAGCAAGCTTACACACGCAGCCCGGGAGCAAAGCCCCGCTGGGGGAACTTCTCTGCTCAGGCACCAGGCAAACTTTCCACGTAGCAGTGGACAAGGAGCAAGGTGCCACGTCTAGTGGAAAGTGTCCCTGCCTGTGCTAGGGGGGTGAAATGAGATGATCTTTAAGGTCCCTCCCAACACAAACCATTCCGTGATTCTATGATGGACAACCCTGGGAATAATGCCCTCGAGCAAGCACTACCTCCATCCCTTTGGCATCACAGCCAGGATGGAGCACCACTGCTGGCACAGGGAGAACACATGAAAAAAACCAATTTACTTGCTCTTGAAGGATGCAGCAGCATCCTTGAAGGGAGCACAGCCACCCTCATTACCATGGGGGTAATTTGCACTGTGAACATGTTCAGGACACCCAGCTCAGCAGCCCTGCCCAGCAGCTGAGCACCCGAGTGGCAGCACGGTCCAAGGGAGCGTAACGCATCTCCTCCCCAGCAATTCTCCAGGGCTACGCCAACAAATAATCGAGCTACAGAGATTTGACAAATTAACCTGTAAAACATTGCTGGCAAAGCTCAGCTTGTCTGAGACACCAGCAGGCAGCTCTCAGTGGGGCACCCAACCAAGGTAACGGAGCAAGGCCAGCACACACCAATTCACAGCCTGGCTCCAGCCACAAGCACATTTTAAAGAATATATAAACACTGGGATTTAGTCAGGAGGGATGGACAGTGCACGATGAAGGCTCTAGGTCCCCAAGGGAAAAGGACCACGGGGCCAGCTCCAGCCCAACAGCCTGGCTCTGGATTCAAACACAAGCTGCTCAGAATCAGTGACAAGGTTGCTTTTTCTTTTGCTTTTAAATCCCTCTGGCAATCTGGCCTTCAAGTGCTCATCAGTCCGTTCAGGGCCGCCTCCCCCCCCACCACATCACTGCTCTGCAAATTTGAGTGAAATTGATATTTTCCTATCAGAAACACGAAATTTCAAACACACAGAACATTGGATTTGAAAGCTGACTTTTGTTGGGAAGGTGCCTGTCTCTTTGTTCACAAAAAGGCTCATTTTTCCTGGAAAAGGGCCCAGATTTTGAGTGAAAGATCAATAACATGCAGAAAACGGGCCCTTTTATTTAATTTTGCCATGATACCAGAAAGAAAAGAAAGAATCCAATGCTGAGACTGAATGGCTTCAAAATATTTTGCATTTGTTTACCCCAGCGCAACGCTGGAGCATCTATTCAGAGGAACTCAATGGGAGGGAGGCAGCCTTTGGGGCTCCCCTAGAGCATCCCTTTATCACCTGCTGGTACCCCACTGGGGACAGCATCCCTGGCACTGCTCCAGTCCAACCCCAGTCCATTTTAGGGGGGTATGATTAGAGATTTAATTGCTGCTTCCTCTGCCCTGCCTCATCCAATGTTCAAGGATGACCTTTTGCCTACACTAATTATGAGGAAGGGGGTGAATCAAGCTTCAATCGCAATTACAGCCGGGGTTGGGGGGAACAAAGGGAAAAAAAAAAAAAAATACACCACGAAGACACAGCATTCAAGATGCCGTGCAACAGTCATGACATGCTGCATCCTCCCCATCCATATGGGGGAAAACTAACACTTTGGCAAATTTATGAGGATGTGTGAAAGTGATTATATTCCTGAAAATATCTCAAGTGGAACGGCCTACCTGGCATATTTCGTTAGTCATGAAACACGCTCCCTCCACCGACTGGAGTTTGTGGCTTTCCATCTGCTTAAACACTTTAAATACCGAAACTTTCTTCTTTTTTTTTTTTTTCTTTTTTTTTTTTTCCCTCCCAAGCTGAAATAGCATGCCAGCAACAGAGTGCTGACTCAGGGGCACGGGGCGAGGACATGCTCACCACCAGCAAAAGGATGCAGAAGATGCCTTGCCACAAGGGCAAGAGAGCAGAGGATTCACCACCTGGGTGATAAGTCCTGCCCTGGTCAAGAAATGCAAGAGGTCAGCTTGTGTTAATTAATTAACTGAATTAATTGAATTAGTGTCCAGCAAGGGAGCACCAAGTGCAAATCAAAAGAGTATTATTTTGGGTCAAGTGTGGACATGAAAGGGGAAAGGTTAAAGGAAAGAAATGGCACTGGTTGGCCATTTTAATTTCATTTGGCCAGGGAAAAATAGACAACAGTTGTAAAGGTTATGGGTCACTGCTGCCAAGCCCAGATTTTAGCAAGATGGGGTTTATGGGCACTTGTTCCAGCACCCTGATCCCCCCAGTTTCTGCTTTCACGGGGAGTGATGTCCCTTTTGTCCTGGCAGAGCTGGGGAAAAGACTCCAAGGCATCAAGGGGATCCAGGGCTGCTTCTCTCCTGCCCTGTCCTGCTCTTTAGTTAAGAGTTTCTATTTTACAGCCCTGATTGGAGTTTCTCTGGCCACAGTGGCTGGAAGCAGGGTGAGCCTGCACAGGGATGAGCCAAAGCTCAGCACTGGTGCAGAGAAAACCCAGCCAAGACTCCCAGTGTCAAAGGAGATGGCCAAGGGGCAGCCACAGCAGCAGAGAAACATCCCCCAAAACATTTAGGTGCAAGCCCATTCCCACCAGGGAGGTGCCCTTAGATGTGCTTGAGGGAGGTCCTGGCACAGGGTGCCCAGAGCAGCTGTGGCTGCCCCTGGATCCCTGGCAGTGCCCAAGGCCAGGCTGGACAGGGCTTGGAGCAGCCTGGGACAGTGGAAGTTGTCCCTGCCCATGGCAGGGGGTGGCACTGGATGGGCTTTGAGGTTCCTTCCAACCAAACTGATTTTATGATTCTGTCGTGTACCCTGGGAGAACTTGGAATACAATGATTTATCCACAAAAGGATCATTTTGAGTCATCGAAGCAGTTACCTACTTGTTGCACGAGGCAATGGCAATTGTGCCCCTCAAAGCAACAGTGAACAGCACTCGTGGTGTAACTACAATGCAACTACTCCTTGCCTGATTACAGAGAATGATCAGAGTATGGGAGCATCTCGACCAAATCACCTCCTCCCCGGGGCGTGCAAGCTGTGCAAGAGAAACCTCAGCTACAGATACACAGAAGCTGGAGCAGAGACCAGTGGAATATGATGAACATTTTCCCAAATGGCAGTGCAAAGCTGAATATTAGGTGATTTGTGGCAGATTCACTCCGAAAGAAAATCTCTCCTACCATGGTGGTAAGGTTTTCACAGCTCATTTGGCTTTTCATTTGCTGAACAGCTTTGTGCTGTTCTCCCTTGCAGGACAAGTCCTCATCATTTGTGTTTTCTAACAGTTTGGGGGTTTTTTCGCCTCCTCCTGCTCTCTGGGAGCCTAATTCTGCATCTCCAGCAGTTCAGGAGTCTTGGAGTTACTCTCACTTTTCAGGGGGATAAGTCACCTTGGAGGGCAGGGTGTTTTTTTTCAAGGTCCAATACCTGGAGAAGGAGTTTCTCCTTCCAAATGCAGATAGTCCCTGAGAGAAATAATCCCATGGGAAATAATCCAGCACAAAGAGGGCTTATTGCATCTTTTCACAGGCTCTTTCTCACCGACAATTGATGAGTTCATAGCTACCAATATCCATTAGAGGGTTTATTTTATTTCTTGTTAGAAAATAAAAAGGCAGAGCCTAAGAAGAGTAAAACCAGCCACAGAGACTGAAGACTGACAGGAGCTGCCTGGCAGACAGTGAGTGAAAATGCTCTGACAAGATGAAATGTTTTTTCTTTCATTGAAATCACTCCCTTTCCAAGTGACTAATACACAGCTATCGTACCATGGATATTTCCAGAGTGATGAGATGTTTTTAAAATATCTCACTGTGCCTCAAAATATCTCACTCTGGCTCAATAGATCATCCAAAACACCACCCACGGAAATCATAAATAAATAGATACTACAGTGCTGTAAAAGAGCAGACTGGCCAGGGCCAGGGCAGCATCCTTCATCAGTGAGCTCAATGAGGCCACCGAACCCCTCCCCTCGGCACGAGGCTCCTGCAGCCAGGCTTTGTGGAGGTGGAGACACCGAGCCCTTGCAAAAGGAGCTGGGCACCTCCTACTCTCCCAGCACCTTCACAAAGCTGTCCTGTACAGCTCCTTGATGACACAGATATCTCCTTGAATGAGCAAACTGGATACAAGAGGTACAGCGGACTCCGTGCTCCACTCAACCGCCCGCACTCAATAGCGCAGCGGCCACCGAGAAGACGGGTGACGTGCTGTGGCCCACGGGCCACCCCTGGAAATCCATGTGCCCTCTTGGAGACCCTCACTGCCTACTCAACAGCTTCAAACCTCGAGCTGCAGCAACCAGAAACACTCCCTCCTACTCCCTGCCCTGAAACGCATCGCTCCCGTCAGGAAAGGGACACCCACACCCTGGGAACAGCTGGCGTTGGGTGACGCGCTTGGAGGGGGTGACTGCCAGCCCAGCAGCCTCCACACCCCCCGCCCCAGGCAGCAGGAACCAGCACAGCACCCACTGCACAGCCAGCAAGCTCCTGCTCTCCTGACAAAGACCCTGAGGGATTGAACCAAGCCAGGAAGCTCCTGCTCTCCTGACAAAGACCCTGAGGGATTGAACCAAGCCAGGAAGCTCCTGCTCTCCTGACAAAGACCCTGAGGGATTGAACCAAGCCAGCAAGCTCCTGCTCTCCTGACAAAGACTCCAAGGGAATGAACCAAGCCAGGAAGCTCCTGCTCTCCTAACAAAGACTCCAAGGGATTGAACCAAGCCAGGAAGATCCTGCTCTCCTGACAAAGACCCTGAGGGATTGAACCAAGCCAGGAAGATCCTGCTCTCCTGACAAAGACTCCAAGGGATTGAACCAAGCCAGGAAGCTCCTGCTCTCCTGACAAAGAGTCCGAGGGATTGAACCAAGCCAGGAAACTCCTGCTCTCCTGACAAAGACTCCGAGGGATTGAACCAAGCCAGGAAGCTCCTGCTCTCCTGACAAAGACTCCAAGGGAATGAACCAAGCCAGGAAGCTCCTGCTCTCCTGACAAAGACTCCGAGGGATTGAACCAAACCAGGAAGCTCCTGCTCTCCTGACAAAAGACTCCGAGGGATTGCAAGGACTGAACGGTTGCAAAGCCGCCCCCAGGCAGCTGATTTTTTGCACATTTGGATGCACTTGCTCCAGGCTTGGAGAGGAAAAAAAAAAATCAGCAAAATGGCAAGAAGAAATCACAGAGCAGGGCTGTCTTGCCTTGCACGTGCTCCAACCATTCTGTGTGCAGAAAGGACTTGTGCCAGATCCCTGTGCCATTGTCCTCCCTGAAGGGAAGAGACCAGAGTCCCATCCCAGGCTTGGATCTCTGTACAAGGACAACTCTGCTTGGTAGCTGTCCAGTCACCCTAGGACAGTAGCTCAAGCAAAACTCCCGGAGACTTGGAGTGCAGAGTATTTTTGAAAGCTCCCTGGATCCTGCTGCACACAGCTTAGTGACTCCCAAAATCTCAGCCCAGCCCAGCCCCAGTTCACTCTCCAGGAGCTGAGTGTGCTTGTTCTCTTCCCTAGGAATCAGGCAATACTCTTTGTTTTGCTGATTGAAAGCAAAGAGAGCAAATCATTTTTAAGAACTGAAAATGGCCTTCTTTGCTTTTCTCAGCAAGATTAAAAAAATGGTTCAAATCACCCAGGCTGTGCTGTACCTAAGTTGTTTCCTCTTTAGTGGCATTCACTGAAGGACATTTTGAAACTTTGGGAGATGAAGCAGAACAGGAGTCAGAATATATCCTTTGGACACCACAGACAGTCTGATACTTGTAGTCTTCTTTTCAAAAGGGCTGAAGCTACTTATCCAGCACAACAGGAATTGGTGGGTTCCCTGGGTTCAAGGAAGGAAAACTCCTTGCCACAGAAACTCAGTCCTACTGCTGAGGTCCATGGGAGCATGGGAACCCAGCAGCAATGCAACCTTCACAGAGCTCTGCCAGCCCCTGTCCTTCCTGTCAACCTCTGCTTGTTTTTTTTTCCCTAAATTTCCCCTTCTTCCCTCTGGGAACAGGCAGCACTGAAAGGCTGCAGAGAGATGACAGAGATGCTGCAAAAGCAGGAGGGAGAAAGACAAGGCCCTGCATTTCCAATGAAGACAGCTCCAACATCTGTCCTCAGCCACAAATGTATTCACCCGCACAGACACACTCATCAGATGAGGCTCTAAAATATTTACTGCCCAAATATCAATCCTCATAAAGCCAGGCAGCCATTTGGGCTCGGGGAGGGGGAAGGAGACGGGCCGGGTTGTCAATAATGTCATAACCACGGGCAATTTTATGTATCTCTGGAAATGGCCAAGGAACACGCAGCTTGACAGATGTGCAAACGGGTAATGCAGGCTCCCTAGTTATGAGCATGAGGATGTCAAGAGGAATAGATGAGCAGTAATTCAAAGTATATTGGGCTTAGAGAAGTACATGGGCACCGTAATGAAGGCGGGATGGGCACTGCGGTGGAGGGAGGGCTGAAGGAGGATGAGGAGGGAGTGGGATGCTGGCCAGAGAATGCAGCCCCTGTAGTGCTGGAGTGTGACTGAAGGGACAGGGGACCAGGCTGGGCATTTGGTGGGCAGAGTCACGCTGCCATGCAGTGCTACTGCACTGAGGGATGTGGCAGCCTGTCTGCTGCTGCCAGAGGCTGGACCAACCTCCAGGCTCCTTCATCCTCCTTCACAGCTGCATCTCTACACAAACCTCTCCCACCATCTATTGTGCCACCTTTCCTTTCCCTTGCTCTGAAACTCAAAATTTTAGCCAAATACCTCTATTTTTCACCAAGAGCCAAAAAAAAAAAAAAAAAAAAAAACAAAACAAAACAAAACAACAAAAAAACACCACCCTCGCAAGGAACCAAATTATGTTTCAAGTTTAGTCTCGGCAAAACTACAGCTTTTTTTTTTTTGCCTTCATCTCCAAACTATAAAACAAACCCGACGCCGCAGCAAGGGCCGCCGCCGCCGCCCCCGGCTCCGCCTGCGAGGCGCAGGCACTTCTCACACCTCTGACTGTGCCTCGCCCGGCATTTCCCCAGCCCACCCACCCCGGCGGGTTTGAAAAAGCAGCATCACACAGACGCACACTACGCCCCCGGCCGCACGCTCCCGGCCCCAGAACCACGAATCCCAAGCGCACGACGGCCACGGAGCCTGGCCGGCTTCCAGTGCGAGGGGCTGGAAAGAATAGAAGGGCAATTTAACGAGGGATGGGATGCTGGGACATTCTCCTGCTCAGGTGTGTTCGGTTTGCCGGAGGAGTGGGGCAGCACGGTGCAAACACGGTCATGAGCCGGTCCTAACTGACCTCGCTTGGCCAGCCCAGAACAGCACACACGGACATCACAGCTCCACTCATTTTTTCTAAGATTCGCCTCTTTCAGCACTTCTGGCAGTGAAATTCCCCCTCTCCCGTGTCCTCCGATGCTCTTTGAAGGGACGCAGTCGTTGGCTGCAGGAGTGGAGCCACGCACACCCTTCCTCTCTCTGGGCTCCTGCAGAGAAGTTCATCATTTTTCCACACCCTGGTGGCTTTTGGAGCTGGGGGGAATTACTCATGAAGGCAAACAGGCACCCCACACACCAGCAGTCACCATAAAGGTGGTTTTTCCTGTGGAAAAATCCATGAATCACTGTAAAAGTCAGTCAGGCTCACCGAGCCACACTACTCACCATTGTTTATTAAAAAGAATTAATCACCAATCTTTTTCCTGGCTGATTTTATGAAATATGACTTATCCCAACCATTCACTGCTAAGCTGTTACAACATCCAGCTGCAAACATCCTCTGTGTGTGCTCTGGCAGCCTTCTCCACGGCTCACAGAGTGACACGCTGTTCTCTTAGGTCAAATGACCAATGACTGAAAAAGCTAGAATCTTGAAGGAATATTTCCTACAAGTATCAGGCCACTGATTTTCACTCTGGAGATACACATCTGGCACTGGCTGTTCCTTCCAATGCGCTGCTCAGGGGAAAATCCCGCTGGAGCTGAGGAGCCCTAGGGTGTTGCAGCCCTGGGCAAGGGGTGACACCACGAGGATGCTGGGGCACAGGCAGAGTAGGAGCTCACACACACACACACACACACACACACACACATATGCAGCACAGGTCCTCTGCCTTCCATAAAAAAACCATTCTCTGCCACCATCCCAACCAAACCACACACAGGCAGGTACCAGGAGGGGGAGGCAAGGGCTGGCATCACTCTGCATTGGCACAGCAGCTCCGACCCAGTGAGACAACCAAGTGATAATAAATCCTTAATGAAAAAAAAATCTCTTTTTCTTTCCAAAAAATGTCCTCGTTATAATTTCTTTCACCTGGCGGCACCCTCCTGTGCACAAGAGCTCGGCCATGACACGGTGTAAGAGCAGGAAATTTCAATGCCCACAGTTGCCAGAGCAGAAAAGAGAGATAATTGCACTTCATACAGCAGCAGTAACTTATCTTGGGGAAACTTTCCCTGCTAATGAGGCCATTCTGTTCAGACATTCAGCACGAGTTGAGAGGGCTGGTGCTGCTGCCAGCCCACGGTGGGTGCAGGCAGAGGGCAGGCAGGGGTGGGAAAAGCAGCCCAGGAAACCACCACCATGATCCCAACCTCATCACTCTGCACCTTACAGGAGCTCAGTTTTCCTGAGCTGGCTTTAATTTATTTCTCTTCAAAAACAACAACAACAAAAAAAATCCCACTACATCAGCTATTGTCTGCTCTGCCTCCTCTTGCCTTTGGCTACATGCTAGTTTCAAGGCATCTTCTGATAGAGCTGCACCTGCCATCCAATCCTAGGCCTCTGCAAAGGATTTTCTTTCTGCACTGGTGCCCACATCCATACAGGTCCCGGGGAGCCCGTGGCTGGCACTGCCAGGGGCAGTTGGGGACAAGCCTCTGTGTTGATGAGTGCCAGCTGCTGAGCAGGATGCCTGGGCTGCAGCAGCTGCAGGCAGAGGTAGCGATTTGTGTGCTCACCTGGAAAGGCAGACATCCTCTCATCCCTTGCAGAGCTGCTGAGAAACCAGCTCCTGGCTTTTTTTCCTAGGAATTGAACATCATCCTACTCCAGCTACTAGAAGCAGATGCAAAATCCCCCTCTCCCTTGGGTCCAGACAACGCCACAGCAGGGGCAGAGGTGAGGCAGCTCTGCAGGAGAGTCAGCTTCCAGGAAAAATGCCTGGAAGGTGGCAGTTGCAGCCAGATGGGATTGCATCTCTTGTTTTGAAGGGAACCATGGGACAGTGCCTGCAGCGTGGCTCTGCTTTGGCACATCCCAGGCTGAGCTGCCAGCGCCAGCCTCGCTCCTCATTGGCATTCTGGGCACAGGCATCCCAGTGGCATGGGGCTGCTCCTCCTGCAATCTGTGTACCCAAGCAGCAGCCTGAGGAAGGTTTGGAGAAGTAGAGCAAGAGTGGAGAAAAGGAGGGAAGGGGGCTGAAAGCCACAGCTGAGCACAGCACTGCAGCTTATATGCTGCAAAGCCAAGGCTGGCAGTGCTGCTCCAGCTGCCTGCACGACCTTGAGAGCCCTGGACAAGCTGCAGGGAGGGAGAGGAAAGCCTCCAGTGGCAGCTCTGTGTGCTAAAAGGGACAGGGGAAGTCAGGCAGAGGGGTGGGTGCCATTTGGGATGTGCCACCCCAGCAACAGAGCACACCAGATGGACCAGGCTGCTTTTACCTCTGTCTCAGCCCCAAAAAGGCAGCTCACAACCCACACCTTCTTTGGACAGCATTTTGTAGGTCTTGGGTTTGTTCCCATGGGAACATATGTGTAGGAAGAGGTGAACACCTCATGTCACTCCTCTGGGACCCAGCACAGGGCAGCAGGAGGGGGAGGAGGCTCTGCCAATGCTCCCCAGAGGGAAGGGCAGCCAGCCCTGCTCTGCCAGGCAGGAGATGCTAACACACAGGCAGGCCCCTGAGATCACAGCGTGCGTATCTTGAGAGCTCAGAATAAATATTTAAAGGTGGAGGGGAAAAAAACCTGCTTGTCTCTGTGAGCAAGTTCTCTGTCTTTGCTCTGGGATTTGAGACAGAGACAGAAAAATGACAAAGGAGACGCAGGTTTCAGCAAATCATGGGCACATCAGAAGTGATGGCTTTCAGATGCCAGCTTTGCTGCAAGACATCTCCCAGCCAGATGCCTGACAACCCTGCCAGCCCTCGGGGACTGCAGGTCTGTGTTCCCTCAGACACAGGGGGCTGCAGTGAGCCCACCTTCTTACATCTCCCCACTCCAGCCAGGGAAGAGAGCCAGGCTGTTCCCCAATCCCTTTCCAAGCCAGTAAGAGCTGGTCCTGACCTGTGGGGACATGTGACCCCTCCTTGCCCTGTCCTGCGAGGATGTACAAGGTGATGGGCTCTGCATCACGGTGTTGGACAAATGTTCCCAAATCCCTGTCCCCACAGCAGAGCTCTGCCAGAGGAGCAAAGCATGGCTCAGCTTTCTCAATGCCTCACATGAGCAATGGCTCGGAGGAAGGATGGGAGGTGACAGCTCTGCTCAGCTCCCAACAGCCCTGTGCTGGGCCATCGCTCAGAGGCAGTGGCCAGAGCAGCCACAGAGAACGGGATGTTCTGTATCACAAGGCTGTCCTTAGGATGCTTTTATTTCCAGAGAGAGCTCATTAGCTCTGGTTGTGCAGGAGTTCAGGGTTTTTTTCTCCCTGTTACCATGAGCCGGAAAACTCCACTGAATAACAGCTCTGAGCACGGGTGGAACAAAGACAGGGCATGGTGGGGAGAGGAGCAACTAAACCAGAGATAATCAAAGCTATTGCTGCAGCCTCTCATCACTTACAATCTCCAGCTCCTTTGGATTTCCCAGCTGGACTGGTCTCTGCTTGCTCAGTCCCACTCACCATTGTGCCAGGGCTGCAGGGCTTGGCTCTGCTCGGCTCCAAGGAGAAAGAAGATGCAGAGGAGAGTCTGAGATGGCAGGGAGCTGGGCTCAAGGCAGCCCACTGGATCAGCTGGACGCCAGGAGCTACAGGGACTTGTAAATGCACTAGGCAAGGAGGAAGGCTCTGTCTCTGGCACTGTCACAGGAGGGGTTTAATACAGGCACATCCTACCCAGGGATGGTCCAGCTGTGATGCCTTGCTGGGATCAGTCTGGAGCAGCCACCTCCTTACCAAGCCCTGGTGCTGCTCTCCCATCACCACACAGCTCAGCATGCGCTGCGGGAGATGCAGCCGAGAAATCACGTATCACCAGCAGGAGATAAGCCACCTTCCCAGATATGATCACAAGCCCCATTATCTCCTTAACCCTTATGCATTCATTTATCCATTCCAGATCTCTTCCTCCTTATCTAAATTCTCCTCCTGTTCTTTCCCATCTCTCACCACGGTTGGTCTCGGAGCATCGCCGCCTCTCCAGAAGCGACGGAGGCAGCGGGAGAGCCTGATGCCCTGGGCAGCCACTCACCACAGCTAATGGGATAGGCTCTGATTGACTGGCCCCCGTGATTGAAAGTTAATAAAATGTTAAAAGCAGCCCTATAAATCACCCATGCAGGAAGTGACCTGGACAGGAGGCCTAACGAGTTAGCAGAGGTTTTATTTAAAAGCCATTTGTCTGAGAAGTGCAACACAAAGAGTCAAATAACTCTTAGGAAAACAGCAGTGATGGAGCAACTGGGAGGATTAGAGCTGGCTGGATATTTACAGCCTGAGGATGTCAGTCTTCCCAGTGCTATCTGGCCTCTGCTTCCCAGCTGGAGCATCCCAGCTGATCCCAGCTCCAGGTAGGGAGCTCCCAAAGTGAACCAGGACAAGGCAGATCACAGCCCTGACTCATACTTTTAGCTCTCTGGCTCCACTCTGACTTTCTCAGAGACCTCTCGAAGCAAGAGTCTCATGCCCATGTCCATCCTGTGATAAGCTGATGGCATCCTCATCTTCCTTCAGGCCCCAGCTCCCCTGCCCTGGGGATCACACATGGAGAAGCTGCTATTCTCATATGCTACTGCACACAGCTGGCAATTCTGTTTGCATGGAGAAGCTTGAAAACAAGAGGCCCCAAAAATCTCAAACTCCAAAACCACCTCAGAAATCAGGTTTTTGGTTTCTAATCCAAATTTCCACTCCTCAGCCATGAATACTGATTTTGCACCCATCAGGAAGGCAGCTGGGCCACATCAGCATCAGCCCCTGCTCATTCCCCCCAAGCTGAGCTCTGCTTTTTTAGTTTTAAAAAAAACACCTTACTGCCAGGTGCAAGGAGCAGACAAGGGTGTTTCCCTGGGACAGGGACTTGGGCTCTTCCCAAATGCCCTCCCCCAGCCATTCCTTATTCTCCCATTGCAGGAAGCCTCCAATACCCCAAAGGTCTTTTGCAGTTGGGAGGAAAGGAGGCTCGTGCTTGGGAAGCCTCCAGAGCATCATTAAGAGGAAAATTATAGACAATTATCCTCAGAAGTACATCAGGGAAGCAGAGGCAGTCACAAGGCGCCAGTCCCACCCAAGCCTGGCTCCTTGCTGCAGCAGAGTAATTTCTAAAACTATGAGCAAATTCCAATGGGATACAGTCTGCAAGCAACAGGTTTCACCAGCAGCTACCCCGCCTTCAAAATCACCTTTCAAGTGCAAGAGAAGTTCTCATCCCCAAGCCAGCACCTTTCCTCCCAGCAAGACGAGGGGGAGAGGAGTAGGTAGGAGATGCAACAACACAAGCAACAACCTGATTTCACTAGAATTTGCCAAGTGAAATCGGGTTGTATAACTGGTTATGGCGCCAAGGGAACGAGGCAGGGAGTGCATCAGTGAGGCTGCGTGGTGCTCTTGCAGGCAAGAGACCACTCCTTTATTTTCTGACTCCTTTTGTACATTTTACAAATTGCCCACCCCAGAGGTGGGACCCTTGGGAACCACTGGTCATTTTCCAGAGACCATCACCGAAGCCCCTCCTCTGGGAAGAGATGTGGGAGCTTTCGGTAGTTTACAGAACATGACTTTGTGCATCAACACCATGCCTGGGAATAGAGTTCCCAAAACCAAAACAAGCAGGCACGAAAGCATGGCAACAGGGTTGCCTTTGCTTTTCACGGACATCCTTACCTTGGGAGGGATGCAGGAGGCTGGGTGCAGGCACAGCCGGTTCTCCTGGCCAGCGATGAGCACCTTCCAGGGGAGCAGGGAAACCTAAGAGTGCCGGGGGGCTGTGGCTGGGGGGCTGCTGCGGCGGCTCTGTGGGCTCATGGCTCCCGGGCACAGGGGGCTGTAGGGGGGAAGGCACAGAAGGTGTCAGCCTGGAAACACGCAGCCTCAAGCACAGCAAGCAAATCCAACCCCACAGAAAGGCTTGACTTGAAAGTTAGGAAGGTGAAGAAGTTAATATTTTGATATTTTTCTGTATTGCTCTTATTTCTCCTCCTCCCCATCATCGAGGAGAGGAAACCAGTGGGATCTGCTTAGATCTGGACACTAAGCAGATGTGGATACCTGAAGAGGTTCAGCACCCCTTGAGGGGCTCCTGCCAGGCACTGGGTGATTCTTGGGAGCTGTTTCCCAGAGGGTGTTATTTGTTTCCAGCATCACTTGTTTGGAAGTGATGGCAGGAGAGGAGAGAAAGAGAAAAGGCACAAGCTCACCTGGGCAAGCAGCCCCTGGCCTGTGCTGATGCACACAACCATCAACATGCAAGGGAAGGACCCCTCAGCTCAGTAGGCCCACCCAAGGGTCTCACAAGACAAGGGGAACTCTCTCCATTGCTGACAAGTCAAGGGGTTCCACTGGCACCTAGGAAATGCTGAGAAAGCAGGTCCTTGACCCGCTGATCTGTGATCACTCCTCTCCCGAATTCAAAACTGAAAAGGAAGCAACACCCTTTGCTGATGGAGGTGGTGTATCCACCCATCCTCTAACCAGCTTCACCTTCACACGCAGCACTGTCCTCTCCAGCAAGAGTTTGATTTAGTACATTTATTTAGTGGTGAGGTCCCCAGGGCAGAACTCACATCCTCTTTTTGCATCTCAAACAGTTTTGAGCAGTCAGTGTTTAACAAATTAATAATATTGTGATGGCACCTTGAAAAATAGACTGTCCTGTCCTCAAAAAAGGGGCCACATTTCCCAATTACTCCAAAGGGCACTGCTTCAGACCTCACTGAGCAAATGGCATTTTGGCACAGCCACCTTTTAATGGCAATGATGTGATCCTGCTACGGCTGCAGTCACGGAATTGTTAGGGCTGAAAGGGACCCCTGGAGGTCACCTAGTCCAAGCCCCCTAATTAAAACAGACCCTTAAAAATTATTAAAAGCACTATTACGCATCTCCCAAATGATGGTATTACTGAGAATACAATAAAATAATCCCCACTCTGCCACGATGAATGTGAACGATGCCAGGGCAGGGGTCGGGCACAACGGAGCAGAGCCCCCGAGCCCACAGGCCCTGCCATCCACCACAGCACCAGGGCCCCATCGTTTTTTTGGCCCATCACCAGGCCCAAACTTCAGGCCATGAGGGTCAAACCCACACCCAACAGCTCCTGCCCACCCATCCACTGGGGACAGCAAAGGCCACCATGGCCCCACACCAACTCCATGAAGACCTGTATCCCTGGTTCATGCCTGTGATGTTTTGGTTTTCTGAAACTCTTTCCCAGAGAATTTTCTGTCAACAAGAGACACATTTTCCTAACTGTGACCTATGTTTACATTCCTTTCCCTAGGAGGGACTTCTTCTTGATGTCCCTCTGGTTTGACCAATGTCATTGAAAAAGTCTTTCTTCCACCCTTTGGGTTGTTCTCCGTAGAACAGCATAAAAGGGAAAAAATTCCTGGAAATAAACGGAGTCATTGTCGGCCTTCTGAGTCAGAGTCTGTGTCGTTGTGATCTTGAACAGCATCAGGGACCCTTCCCATGCCCACAGAGGGGAAAAGCTGGTGTGGGGGTGCTCACCTGTCCCCCCAGTGCCACAGCCCACAGGAGCCGTGCTGACTGGTGACCACAGTGCCCAGGGCCCGCGGGCTGGCCTCACAGCCACACGTGCCATCCAGCGTGGTGGCCATGCCTGCCTGTCCTAGGGTGGCTTTATGTTTGTATCCCCAATCATCTGTTCTGGTTGTGCTGTATATTCAGTTCTGTCCCTTTAAACTGGTTCTGGGAGCCAAGGGGGAGAAAGAGGCAGCAGTTTGTGCAGTTTGTTTTGAGCAAACTGCCTGACTGCCACACGGCCTGGCTGTGGTGGCCTGAGGCATGGACAGCGCTGGGACAGAGATCTCCTGTGCTCTGAGTCAGTTTGAGCTGCCTGAGGCAGAGAAGCTCCCTGGAGTGGTTTTTTTCTTTTTCTTGGGACTGTTTCAATCTGCTCTGGAGTGACAAACCCAGAGGAGCAGCGAGGGCTGGCACCTGCAGGGCCTGGGCCTCCAGAGGGAGTGGGGCTGGTGAGAGACTGAGTGAGCTGAGCTGCACCCAGGGCAAGGACTGCCTCAGTTTGCCATCTCTCTTTAGAGTGGCCAGAAGTTTTATTGTTTCATATTATTCATTCTTGTGCTTGTGGACATCTTGTTTGTTAAATAGTTTTTTCCACTTTTCTCTGAGGAAGTTCTTTTCCCAGACCAGCTGGGGAGAGGGGCTGTTTGGGTTTGCTTTCCAGAGCAAGGTTTCCTCCCAAATTTGCCCTAAACCAGGACAATGCCCCATCTCCACCTATCTCCACACTCCAGAGCGTGCAGGCAGGGGACAGGAAGGGTGGAAGCAAGTTTAAAAATCCCTCTTAGCGCAGGTATTTTTTAACTGCCATCCCCTACCCAAGGCCTGCCACCCTACCCCAAGTTGGCAGCTAAGCTCAGCATCCCTGTGTCATGAAAAGTATTCACAAGGTTTGCGGTGGAGGCTGGCAAATATTTGCCAAGGATTCTTCCAAATCTCCAAGCCCGCCATGAGCTCGCTGCAAATTTGTTTGCTGATCGTGGTCCTTGCACTAATTTGCAAATGGAGAGCAAAGAAAAAGGTGGCTGAACAGTGTAGGGGAAGACGAGCAAGCAGGATCCTATTCCATGGGGAAGGCAACTCTACCAACCCTAAGGAGGGCTCATTAATTAACACCTGCAGCACTGGTGCAACACTCAGCTCCTGACGCTGCTTGTGGCAAGGGAAGTGATCACTCAGTGCAGGCAGCACCAGGGAATGGGAGGATGCTGCTGGGGATGGCAGCAGCAGCACCTGCAGGGTGTAAGGCCAGTGATAGCCCCAGCCTGACCTGTCTGTGTGGCAAATTGCAAAGAGGTGCTGGGAAGGCATCCTCTCCCCTTCCCTGCTCCCTCCCCAAAGCGGTTCCAGTCAGAGTTTCTCCTGTAGCTTCTCCTCTGATTTTGGCACCTCACCAAGTTCCAGCCCAGGCCAAGCACATTGCTAATTAGCTGCACTAATTAATCACAGTTTCCATTGTTTATTCTTTTGTTCTTGCACAAACGCCCATGCTGCCTGGTGTGGTGAGCTGCCATGGCATTCATGGAGCACCAGCACAGCTGGTGCAGCTGACCCCAGGGAATGTGGGTCACTAGTTGCTGGGCTCCCAGCTGGAGACCAGAACAGAACCCATCCCTGGTCCTGCTGGGAAGTGAATTAAAAGCCAAAGCCATCAATTCTGGCCTTAAACAGTACCAGAATCACAACCCCTCTCATTCTCCCAGCCTGGAACTGATCATGCCAGCACAGCTCAGACCATAGTTCTGAAACTTCCAGGAGGCCAGGAGCTGCTGGTGGGTCATTTAGTCCATTCCTCCTTTGGGAACTGGGATTTACTGTGCCTAAAGCATGCCCAGCCATCAAGCCTGGCCTCCAACATCTCCAGCAAAGCCAATTCTACAGGCTCCCTTGGCTTCCTGAGGCTGCTGCCACCACTGTCAGGGCACAGAGTGGGCTGCAGTTCACCTGCCACCATCCTCGATCCCTCCTACAACCATCAGTGCCACAGCCCGTTCTTCCTCTCACCAGACATGGGGATGGCTGACCGGCTGTCACTCCATCAGATCCCCCCAGGGAGACACCCCACACTTGCTCCCAGGAGCAGAGCTGGCACACAGCCCCGGCGCAGAGGCAGCCATCCATCCGCCTCTCCCACAGCTAATCCAACTGAAATCCTGCCTTTGTGCTCATCACATCCACTGCCTAAGCATTAGGCACCCGCCGAGCCCGAGCTAATCTCCAGAAAGCTGCCTCACCCAGGGGGGTTTCCCTTCCCTGGGCAGCCCCAGAGGCACAGGGGGGACAGGAGGACACGCTGGCTGTGACTCCTTGCCAGCACTGGCATGACGTGCCAGTGCCACTCTGCTCACTCCCTCTTGTCAGGGATTTTTTTAACCAGGTATTTTTTGGGAGAAAAAGAAAAAAAAAAAAAAGACACCAAGGGGAGAAAAAAGAACTGTTAGTCCAAGGGAGCCTGTGTTGTTAAATACAGAGAAATCTAAGTCTGAAGTCCAACAGAGGCCAAGGTTTCCAGGCTTTGACACAGCTGACAAGATAGAGCACAATGAGAAAATGCGCACACAGAAATAGCCAGGCAGGATAAAGGATTTACTGCTCCTTTCACAGAAAACAAAAGAATAGGCTTAAACACTCCATTTAGGAGTGGTAAAAAAAGAAAAACAACAAAACACCCAGATCTGCAGGAAGAATATTTGAGTAGAGGATTACCAGGAGGTGATGGAAAACCAGATCCTGCCTGTCCTGGGTGCAGCAGGGCAGCAGCATCCCCAGGGACCCTCTCCCCTGGCCCAGCAGCATTTTGCAGTGAGCACACAGACAGAATGCCAGGTCTCACCTCAGAGCCACCCAGTCAGTTCCCTCCTGCCCTGGGTCAGAGCATCCCAGCACAGCCCACATCCCAGCACAGCCAGCCAACATCTGCATGGTCTTGCCTCTGGACCATTTCTCCTGGGCTGATTCTGGCTGTAGGACTGCCCTCTACACTCAATCTCTCTCCAGGGTCCACTTCCCCAGTACTAACCAGCCCAGCTAAAGAGGCTGGGCCCCCTGCCTTTCAGACAGGCTTTTCCATGACAGGAAGGCTCCAGCCTCTTGGCTGCTCTTCCTTTCATGTGGAAGTCATCTCAGAACAACTCTTGAGACCTCAGCTGAGGAGGCCTGATGGAAAGAGAGCTAGGGCTGGCAGGGGCTTTGGAAACAGCTTCCTCCCATCATCTCTCTAGGTCTGTCCTCATTGAAGAGGGAAGTTTTCTGTTCCCTCTAAGTTTCCTCTAGCTTGTGATGAAAGACAAACTCTTTGGAGAACAGACAGGAATCCAGTTTCCCTGATGAAAAGTACCACAGTGGGATTTTTTGGGTTTCTTTTCTTTTGAGTAGCACCAGCCAGAAGAGAGCTTTGCAATGAGGCAGGCAGAAGGTCTTACCCTTTCCATGGCAGGAGACCAAGTCTCCCAGCTGGAGACAGGACAGAACCCACCCCTGGTCCTGCTGGGAAGTGAGTTAAAAGCCAAAGCCATCAATTCTGGGCTGAAAAAGCATGAGATTCACAAACCCACTCACTCCATCAGCCTGGAATTGTTCATGCCAGAGCAGCTCAGACGGTCTCTGTGAAGCTCCCAGGAGGCCAGGGGCTACTGGTGGGTCATTTAGTCCATTCCCCCTTTGGAAACTGGGATTTACTGTGCCTAAAGCACACCCAATGGCTACGGTCAAGCCTGGCCTCCATCATCTCCAGCAAAGCAAATTCTACAACCTTCCTTGGCAGCTTATAAGCTGCTTAATTGCCCTGATAGTTATGCTTTGAGGGTTTTTTTTTGTAAAATGCAGCTGATTTCTCAACAGCAACAAATACTTGGGAAAGCGTTCTCTCTGGCAAACTCTCTCTATTGTTCATCTCTTTCACATAAAATGTTCCTAATGAAGAGGGAAAGCAGGATCTTGGCTTCTTTCAAAACAATCTGAAATATTATATTAAAAACATGCACTGAGTGTTGACATATTTAGTGCATTGCTTTATAAAGCAAATTGCCTGAGCTCATTCAGAGCTTGACACCATTAAGACAACACAGAACTACATGACTGGGAGGATACCACTGCAAGAAGTGCCACTTTGGGGAGCTGTGGAGCACCTTGGAGCAGCCAGCCAGCCAGCCTTGACTCCATCCTAGTGAGAAGTGGAAGCCACCAGCATCATCCCCTAAGAGAGGGATGCACAAGCACCACTCAGCATGCTAATGTGACAACTACAGCAGGTTTCAGACCGTGAATCCTCCCCAGCCAAACCCTCAGCTCTTCATATAGGCATCTCCAAATACCCAAGGCTGGGAGGACATGGTACATACTAGGCTCTCACAGCAATGGATCTGTGCTGTGGGAGCAAAGCTCAGTGTCTCCCTCAACACAGCAAACCAAATCCCTTGGAAGTAGGAAGCTGGCTGTGGTGCCCAGCCAGGTTTCTCTCCACACCTGGCATAGGCAGGGTCCCTACAGAGCCCCCTCCTCTCCTGCAGTGTCTTTGAAGTGCTCCAGGCTCTGCTGCAACAGGATTTTTCAGACACTAAACTGATGCTCAGAGAACGAACAGACATGGAGAAAGCTTTCATTACAAGGCTGGTTCATGTCCAAGAGCAGCTCAGGGGCCAGCTAAGATAGGCAGTGGTGCTCTATCAGCCTCTCGCCAGAGGCCAGTTTGAGCTATGGCTCCCTGTGGACTCCCAGTCCGTGCCAGCTCCACACTCACTTTGCAGGAGCAGGGCAGGAGAAATGAGCAGGTTTTATGGCACATTGGCTCCCCTCCAGGGACCAAAAGCTTTGATGCTGACAAAGCCACTGCATCCTCTCCTGCTGTGAGGGTGCCCAGACAAGACATTTCTGGGTGCTTCTGGAGATGCCACTGGCCTCAGTAAGGACATCTCATGGCCAGCATGATCCCTCCCTGCTGTGGATGGTGGTCCTAGGGGGAACACATCTTCCCCTCCAAGCAGGGGATCAGCCCTTAGGGGGTCTGAGCACAGTGCAGGGAACACTGCAGCCACGGTGTGCATGGAATATATTCAGGTTCCTTTACCTGTGACCTAACTCCATCTGCAGCATGGGCAGCTGACACAAGTTTCCCCAGGACAGGTTGGTGCAGAACCAAAGACAATTGCTGCCCCATGCCAGAGTGACACTAAAACCCCCCAGGCAGGGCACAGACCCTCAGAAAACCTGGCGTGCCTCAACTTCACTTAACTCAGGACCCCAAACCCTCCAGGAAGGTCCAGCAACCCCTCATGACTTCCACCATCACCAGCCCCCTTGGGTTTATCAGCACCAGTGAGCGGACAGGCTCCCTGCAGCGAGATCCACTGAGCACAAGGCATCACAGCAGATCAGAGAGACCTGGGGCTCCTCCTCATTTATATTCCCCTCCAGCCACAGCCTTCAACATGGCTGAGGAAGGCAAGGCAAGACGAGGCCTACAGAGAATGCCTAAAGATTATTTCTCCTGGATTCCAATTTATTTTCCATCATTAATGTCTTTGAAAGCCAAACACGTCCTGCGGACAGAAAGAGCATGTTAAATGTGTGCGTGGTGGAGCTGCAAAAGCACGGTGAACACGTGCCTGGCACAGGTACCCATCCCACCAGGGAGATCAGTGTGGCCAAGGGAAGGGCTCTGCTGCCAGCGAGCATCTCCTTTGCTCAGCAGAAGCTGTGGCAGAAGCCGCTTTTTTCCCCCAGGGAGGTCCTCACCATGAGTCCTCGCTCAAGCCCGAAAAAGGGAGAGCCTCATTCAGGAAAGCAGAGGTACCACCAGCCCCAGTGCTGAGCATTGCACAGTGGCAGAGAGAAGGCAGGGCTGGGGGAGAGTGACTTGCATGAAGGATGAGAGGAGCTGGAGTCTTCCGTAATGGAGAGAAAATTGCTTTCGCCAACTATCTGCAGTTTTAAAGCAATTACATTTGGGGGGAAGCCGAGAGCTTGTCTGAGCACTCCGCGCGTGGCGGGCGTGTTTTGAAATACAAGAACCAAGTCAGGAAAAAATAGAAAAAGAAAATGCCATTTAAAAAAAAAATATATATTTGATGCAGTAGGCACTGAGAGAATAAAGTATTTATAACTCAGGGAGGGGAAGGATGCTGGAAGCAGCCAGACATCCCAGCAATGGGACAGCTGAGAGGAGGTAGGGCAGCTTGCTCCTATCAGTGGTCCCCTTCCCCCTGAGAATGGGAAATCCTCTTTGGGAAGCTCTGAAAATACAGCAGCTGAGCGCAGCCTGGTCCAGCAGAAATAAATAGAGTTTGTTCTAATTAAAACATGGCTCGCCCTCCGCTTCATCTGCTCATGCAGTAGGGACAGTAACAAAAGTCACTGCAGTGACACCAGAGTCAGGCTTCCATGGGCTGGGAACGTGCTGCCCTCAGCCAAAACAGGGAGCTGCTTTCATACTTCTCCTCACAGACCTGCAGGCTGACCCAAAGCCCAGTTAGCACCCAGCAGCTACTGGTTAAAGCCTCTTCAGAACCAGATTCAGACCAGGAGGCAACAGCTTGATTTGGCCACAGATAAGAAGCTCCTTCAAGCTGTAAGAAATACTCCTGATCTTCCCTGCAAGCCGTCACCTTTCACCAGCACCCTTCTCCTCTAATCTGCTGGAATTAGGAAGGATCCCAGGCCATAAGCACATCTCCTCTAATGACCAAGGTGGCAGGGCCCGAGCTGCCCTGATCCCCAGAGCTGCTGCACTGACTGCTGCCGGCTCTGCTCAGACATCCAATTTATCAGGAGGATGTCCCTTTTGCTTTCTGGCCACGCGCCTTCCCCTTGTCTTTATCTGCTCTGGGGACAAGTGTGGGAAGCGGAGAAGTGGCATCCAGGGCTGCTGGTGACAGAGTCCCTTTTCAAAGGATGTTGTTCAGCTGTTATTACCAACTCTCGCCAAGTGGAATTGAGACATGAAGTAGATTTGTGCCCAAGATAATGGCGTTTATTAGACAAGCTATTGAGGAGAAAACAAAAGCTAACAGTGGAGAGCCACTAAGAGCAACGCCTAAAGAGAATCCATCACGAATACAAAGAGAAGAAGTGCTAATAGTTAGTGCTTCCCATCAATGATTTGAAACCTCAAGCAGTCTCTTAACGACTCCAGGAGAGTGAAGGTTAGTGTCACCCAGCAAGAGGTGACAAACAGCACCAAGGCATCCACGCCCTCAAACAAAGCAGCATCCAACCCCTTCTGCTCTGGTCAGATGTGGCTGAGCATCTCTGCCCCCAGGGCATGACCCTTCTCCTCACCTGTATCAGCATCACATTACACCTACAGGACACAACAACGATGCTGTATGCTCCTAATGCACACAAGGATGCTCCAGAACAAGGATCCCAGGAGGACTGCACCCCACATCCTGACCTCAGCAGGATGGCAAGGGAGGAGAATTCCATCTCTGCACCCACCTGCAGCAACCAGGCCCCTTTTGGTAAAGCCCCATGGGAAATGCCTTGGAAATCATGGGTCCATCTAGATTTTCCTATTAGAGACCATCCCCTTCTTTCCTCACCAAAGGAGACATGCTCCTGCAAAACCTTCCAATAACAAAAATGCATTTTTAATGGGAATGAAAGTCTTCCATAGGATCTTCACTGGCATGCTGGTTCACTGCCAGCCAGCCCAAGCCCCTGGTGAGATTAGCTGGAGCTTGGCAAATGCTCACACCCTGAGGCACAGCTGAGATCTTTGGGAAAACAACCGAGATCATGGCTGCTAAACAACAGCTTGTCTGGGTCCTTGCCGATTTCTGCTTTCCAATTTCCAGCCCAGACAAACAATATAGGAAGCCCCCAGATCCCAAGCCTTGAGGCCAGCCCAAAGAGATCACCAATTTCACACCCAGACCTCTTCATCCCCACCACCAATTTCACACCCAGCTCCTCTCCTTCGCTCAAGGGCCGGGCTGGGGCAGCAGCACAGGGTGATGTGGAGGAGGGTGAGCCAGGCAAGAGCATGAGGGCATCCACGCAGCCCAGAAGCTCCTGAGAAATTTATTGCTTGTGACACGCTGTCAAAGCGAGGCGCGTCTCATTAGTCAGAGCCGAAGCAAATGAGAGGGCTCCTTAGCCAATTAAAAATGAAATAAATAAGGAAAGGATGCACCGTGGGGCTCACCATCTCCCCTTCGGCCCTGCTGGCGAGTGGGAAACCCAAGGCAAGATGTAACACAAGTCTGAGTCACAGCTTCTCCCCTTCCCAAGATGGTGAATTCCCCACTTCCAGCGAGCAGCAGCAGCTGGGAGCAGCCAACCACCACCACAGCCTGGCTGGATCTGGCACAGCCAGATGGAAAACAACAAGCTTGAGGAGCCACACCTGACACTCAGGGAGTTGGAAAAGGAAAGACTTCCTTTCACAGCCCCTGGAGCGTTTTGTTTCCCATCTCTTGAAACAGAACTCATTGACTCCTCTGAGTGTCATTCTCTGCTAAAAAAATTCTATTTTTAACAGCTTTACTTTTTAAAATGACGTGGTTTTCCTTTGAGGGTTAAGCTGAGCAGGCACATGACTTTTTTTTTTTTGTTCGTTTTTCTTTGTTTTTTTTCCTCCAAGATTTATCAGCCATCGGAGCAGAGGGCATTACAACTCTTCTCCAGCTTGGCAGCAACAACAACCCTCTGGAGTTTTACCCTGCCCTCCTCCACACCCACCTCCCTGCAGCATAGAGGAGCGGGGGAGCCCATCCCAGACCCCCAAACACAGTTGAAGGGACAATTTTGAGCAGGCACTTATGGACAAAGTTCAGTTTCCCCATCACAAGCCAGCTTGAAATTTTACAAGAGCACAGAGGTGCCTGTTAACAGCAAACATCCCAGCTCACCACATTCCAAATGGGCACTGGAGGAACCTGGGAGCTGCAGACAGACCCATGGGGGTTGGATGCATTGGTAGGGGCAGCTGAGCAGAAAACAGGGCTCAGCTCCCAGGGGAGGCACCCTGAGAAGAGCCCTCTCTCCTCCCCCCATACAGGACCCACCGAGGGAGGAAGCGACCCCAGGCCCCAAGGATGCCATGTCCAGGAGAGACCCCCGCCCAGGGCAGACAGGGACACCCCCTCTTCCCACAACACTCCCAAAATGCACCCCTTAAAAAACAGCACAGAGCTGAAACGTGAGCCCAACCCAGCAGCATTTCCCAAATCAAACAATAAACAAGGAGCTGTTCGTTGCAGGTTTCCCTTACACTGCAGGTCCTGATTAATCCCCACAGTAAACACAAAGGAAAAAACCCACCCTAAGGGAGATGCTGTCTGTTTAAAGGCACAAATGGATGCTAAAAGTAGACAAAGAAGCCGAGCAGAGGCATGGCAGGTTTGGGAGCAGGAGGGGAGTGGGAAGAAACCCACGGGCTCCCGTGCAGGAAGAAAGAGCAACGGGAATTCTGCCAGCCATGCCCAGCAGCCCCTAATCCCTGGAGCCATCCTACAGTCCTTGCAGGGTCTGTCACCCTGGCAGGAGGGGACATCCCCTCACCACCCCCAAAACAAGCTCTTCCCTCCTGGTCTCCGAGGCCAGGCAAGTTGGTTGGGGCTCTAAGGACATAGGCTCTGGAGGAATGGTCAGGCAGCAAAACAACACTTCTTCTTATGGAAAAGGGCCATGACCCTGGAACCAACCCCTGTGCCCAGGGACTAACGCTGCACAAGGCTGGTTTAATGAGAAATGGACATTTGAAGCTTAACAGCTCTTGCCAGCAGATTCCCCCCTCTCTTCCCATTGATGCTGCTTCCCATACGGTGCACCCAGCTAATTAATTACAGAGCACAATCCAATCAGTCAGGCCATCCTATTGCAGTTAAAGGCATTTAAGAGATAATGCCATGAAACTCCAGATGGACTGGCCTGACCCCAAACTCCGACACCACTGGGGTTCTTGGGTGATGCTGTTGCTCCAGCTGATGTCCCAGGTGCAAACACGCTGGGAAAAAACCTTCAGCCTTGCAGTGCTCCCTGCGGGCTGGGTTTCTGAGTCCCTGCTGACTTTACCAAGAGATGTGCTGTCCTGGGCCACTGGCACTTTGCCCCAGGGCACCCTGAGCTCGCTGCTGCCCGTGAGGACACACCAGCCTGGCTCAACACAAGTGCCAGTGAGGGAGATGCCACCTGCCCTACTTCTGGGAGGTGGCAAAAGCAAACTTCTCTGAGTTTGCTTTCAGCGTGGCAGAAGGACAGATCTGGAGGCCAAATGCCAGCCCATCTTCTCCCCGCTGCTGCTACACACACCCCACATGGTCACCTCCAGCACTGGCTGCCCCAGGGTATCGTGCACCACTGATGTGTCAGGACAGCCTGATCCCTTCACACCTCACCATACAACTCCACCCCTACCCAGAACACCAAGTACAGAGCAAGGACAGCCCCTGCTCATGAGCAGCAGGGACTGGCCTCACTGGAGAGGGGCTTTGGTGGCAAGTGGATGTAAGAGTGTGGCTAAAGTGATGGGATGCTGTACAGCCAGCTCCTCCTGTTATTACTGTTGGCCACAACGTGCTGATCTGCAGACAGGATGTTCTCAGCTTTGCAGGGATGGCCTAAATCTCCTCCTAGAGCTGAAATTGTGGGTGTTCTCCCTGCTCAGCAGTTCAGTTATTGGTTGAAGTTATCAGACCGCTTTGACAAAGGTGGGGGCTTGCACTAGCTCAGCCCATTTGGTCCTGAATTGAACCACTGTCCTTCGCAGAGCCCCCAGCAAGAGGTTTCATTCAGTGAGTGTCCTCCCTACCACAAGCAGCCTTTGTTTCTCCATCACACCCATCTGAAGCCCAACCCCATCCATGTATGGCTGGGATCCCTGCTGATTACCAAGCTGCTCACTGTAAGGGTATTAAAGGAAAAACCCATGGTGCCAGCTCCTGAGCATGCTCCCAAAGGGCTCAGCGTGGTTATGCAGCTCCGTGCTAGCTGTGTCCCAGCCCTGATGTTTAATGATGAAAGTGGCTGATTCTGTGATTTACTGATCCTACCCTTGGTTAGTTTTGCCTACCTAGGGTGATGATAAGCTCTTGGATTTGCAAACATTGTGAGGATTGTGGTTTTAATTTTTTTTTTTCCCTTATTGTGTGTGCAAGCATCAAAAGCTCTTACGCCTTGATCCAAAACCCAAAGTCAAGGCAGGGGATATATATCAAGTCTAAATATGTTCCTGTCACAGATGGTACCAAAAGATTGCTGTAGTTGAAATGAGTGAGGGTTCTGCCCATCTCCCAGATGCTTGACCTCCAAGGAGAAGTGAGGAGGAGCTTCTGCTCCTCAATCTCACCTCCAAAATGCCTTTGTCAGAAACTCAGGCACAGTTAACTATGACAAAGGACAGAAAGCCTCTCTCAGAGCTGCCCTCTCTCAAGCCACCACTGGCCAGACCCAGCACTCCTGCCCCAGGGCCAGCACCACACAGGTCACAGCACCAGGAGTATCCAGAAGGTTTTCACCCAAGCAAAAACCAAGTTTCACTAATGCAAGGGAAGGATGTGACTCTGGCAGGACTGGAGCACGGCTACAAGCAAATGGCAGCGTTTACTAAGCACAAGTGTGAAGGGGATGAAGCCAAAATGACATTTATTAACTGGGTCTTCCTGAAAACACCATCCCAGCACAACTACAAAACTCACTGTGTTTACTGAATGTCCTCTCATGGTGTCAGAAAAAGACAATTTTAGCAAAGGGGGCTATAAGATGATTGCTGCAAGTGAGACAGGACCAACCCCAGAGCCCTAATGCCAGCTGCTGTTTTGTGCTTGTAGGAACTGCATGAAGCTTGTGGCACCCAGCACTGAAATGAAGCACAGCTATGTTGGACCCTAAAACAAGGAACCTAACTACAACAGCAGAACACTGTGACTTCACCAGAAAATCAGGATACCATGTCCCCTCCAAGGAGCCAGAAGAGATGGGGCCAGTGTTTCTTTACAACATCTGTCCCACGGTCCCCTGGGAATGAAGAGCTCTCACAGAGGAGAGCGCAGCATATCTGGATAAAATAAAATAAAATAAAATAAAATAAAATAAAACAAAATAAAATAAAATAAAATAAAATAAAATAAAATAAAATAAAATAAAATAAAACAAAATAAAATAAAATAAAATTGTTCCTCATGCTGGAGTGTCCCACACCAGGCTGATTACAGGGTCTGGACACAGAGAAGTCTCATTTTGTGGTAGCAATATGGCCATTGTGGGATGCCACAGCTGGAGGAGCTTCTGCTTTCTGATCCAAATCTGGCTCCAGGGGCCAACAACCATGACATGGATTGGACAGGAGATGAGGAGACAGATGCTCCATGCATCCAGCACTGCAGCTCAGGCAGGGTGGAGACATCCCTCTGGGAGTCAAACATGCATGCCACAGCTGTTAGGTGAGGGAAGAGGCTTTTCTCCCTGGATTCAGAGAACTGAAAATCTTCAAATACTTGAGAGCTCCTATAACCATTTCAGGGATTTTGGCAGGAGGAGGGAGGAGAAGGTGTTCCATAAGCCCTGAGACCATCGCACCTCACTCGCCTAGGAGACAACCCCAGAGTGCCCCGGTTCTGGAGTAATTCACTCATTCTCGGATGCTCCATAAAACAGGGGCACATCTCCCAGTGGCCCTGCAAGGACTCTCATGGGAACCAACTGAAAAGCTGAGACACAAAGTGAGACTGAGAACACATCAACACCTCACAGGTCACAGGACGGCATGGCCTCAGGGTTGTGCTACCAGCCCAGGGCACCCGCTCTGCTCCAAGCCCACAGAACAATGCACCAGAGAAAGTTCTTAGCCTTCGGCATCCATCTTCCCTTCCCACAGCTGCAGCACCAGGATCACTGCTGGAGCCTGCACCGTCCCATTTTCTGTACCCTGATATGAACCCTTCCAATTAAACCACTGAACTGTTCCCAGCTCAGCCTCCCATGCATGAAAACGTCCTGTTATTTTGCACCTGCCAAGAGCTGTGTCCCAGCAGATCTATCTTGAACTGACACTTGAGGATAATTAAACCTCTCTCTCTCCTCTGTTAGCAGCGCAGCAGATAAAAGGAGAGCCCTGGGGCCCTCGAGTCACTGTTGTGGTGGGTTGCTCCTGTACAAGTCGAGGAACATGAAATGAGACTCAGTTTTTCGATAGAGACATGGGCAAGGGAGCAGGGGGCCAGTTTGGCAATTTGCCTTAATTTAGCAGGGGAGCAAGAAGCACACGGGCAGCTCCCCGAGCAGGGCAGATCCTCTGATGAACAGAGCTGGAAACAAAGTGTCTGGGATCAAATCGCGCCCCTGTTGCTGCTAAACCTGGAGTATCATCCCCCATGGAGCCAGCAGTCCCTAGGGACCCAGCTGTGATGTTCCAGACACCGCTGTCATCACCTCTAGCTTTAGTCCGAGCAAGGACTGGCTCCCATTGCCCCCACCGGCACTGCTGGGGGCCAGGTGCCCCACAGAATCAGCCCAAAGTTGGCCGGTTTTGGGGAGCAGGTGGAAAGATGGGAACCTGTCACCTCACGCCACACTCTGCCTGTCTCCCGCGCCAGCTGCCTGAGGTTGCTGGATGCATCCAACCTCAAAGCCGAGCTTCGATCGGGGCGGTTTTGAGGTTGGCACTGAGCATCTGCCGTCGCTCCGAGCTGGGCCTCCAGCCCCTCGGGGCATTGGGGGGCCCCAGGGCACGGCGATCCTGTCTCTCCCCGCCTGCCCCACGGAGCTCTTCGCGCCGGGGGAGCCCTTCACTCCGCGGGGGGACCCTTCCCTCATCTCAGCCCCGCTGCCAGAGGATCGAGTCCCACTTGCCGAGCGATGCGCTGCAGAGCCGCAGGTCCCCAGGGATCATGGGTGTCTCTCCTGCCTCCGGAGGGATGGATATTCTCCCCCCCGACAAAATCCCGTTCCGGTGCCCCCGATCCCCTCCGCCGCCGTTTACCTGCGCGGGCTGGGGCGGCGGCCGGGCGGGACGCGCCGCGCTGCAGCTGGGCTCGACTCCCCGGGGCTCGGCGCATCCTCCGCCGCTCGGGAGGGCTCGGCCGGGCTCCCTCGCCCCGCTCCCCGCCGCTCTCCGCCTTCCTCCGCGTTCCTCTCCCGCTCACCCGCATACCCCGGGGCTGGCGGCTACTGCCGGGCTCCGCTCGCCGCCGCGGCGCCGGCTACCTCCCGCAGCAGCCGCCGCCGAACCGAGGCGCCGCGCCCCCCGCCCGCCCCCGCCTCCTCCCCGCTCTCGGCCCCGGGATTGCTTTAAAGGGAGAGCGCCTGCACGGAGGGAGCGCTGTTCGACATCCCCTCCAAGGTGCACCGCACCTCCCGTAGCTCTCCATCACTCGCTGGGCGGCTGGGGGTTCCATGAGGATGAATCCCAACAGCTGGACCCAGGGATAGCCCTCGTCCCTCCTGCAGAGCCCGTTTTAGTGAGCGCGTTTGTCCGCTCATCCAGAAAATTCTTATCCCACTGGCTGAGTTTGCCCTACCCCTTCCCAGGGTTGCAGGGAGCGGAGCTGTGAAGGGCTCGGCACACCAGACCCTGTCCAGGAGAAAGCTGTGAACCCCTTTCCCAAAGCTGACACCCTGCCACACTTCTGCTTCAGATACCATCAGATGTTTTCATTTTCTCCTGCCAATATTATCCTCATCCTTATTCAAGCGGGAGCCGAGGCTTGCAGGTCTGTGGGTTTTAATCAAAACTGGAATTCTCTTCATACAGTCACTTCTCTCTGTTTGTCTTGCCAGAATGAAGCGAGGTGCTTGGTGAGGTGTTTTAGAGCATCCCGGGGGTGTGAGTGCATCCCTGCCCTGAGCAATCTACAGCCGTCACAGCGAGGGCAGGACCCGGGGGCAGGAGCAGGCAGAGGTGCTGGCAGCTGGCTCAGGGGTCTGGAGCTGGGATCAGGGAGCTGGATTTGGGCTCTGCAGCATCCCGCAGCCCTGATGCTCGCTGCTTTCCCGCTTGGTGTTTTTCATCAGCGAGCACCATCTGTACCGGAGCCAGCAATTGTTATGACCTTTAAGGCTCCATCCAGTGGCCGCTTCCTTCAAACGCTTTTTTGTCTTACTACGATCCCAGGCACGCTGCCAAACTCCAAACGCACAGTGAAGGCAGGGAACATCTTTCCTCCAGTATCAGAAAGGAGAAACATCACCAAAAAAAAAACCTGCCCCGATGCCAGGATTGGGTCTAGAATTATTCCTGTTCCATTAATACTAGAGATGAGTGAGATAGGAAAGCACACCTGGTAGGAGGCTTGTAAAGTAATTAATGCATAATGTTAATAATGATCTTCTTATTCCAGCTCTGCTTATTACCACAAGCTTTGCTTGAGTCCACCATGATGTGCTGCATAAAGCAGGTATCTCCTGAATCTGATTTCCTGTTTGGAGATGATCTCTAGCTGAGAAATTACCTGCTCTCAAAACTGATTAGAGTCCTCATCAGCAGATTCTTCACCCACCCTTTAGGAAGGCCCTAGAATATACAGGGAATTGAGAATCATTTCATGCAGGAGGTAAAATCTGGAGTTGGTGGCTCAGCTGTGTGCCATTCCCAGTGAAAATCCAGACCAAGCAGTGATGGCAGCAGATTCCCAGTCCTAATCCAGGTGCTCCGAGCTGCCCTGCTCCGATCAGTGAAGCTGCTGCTCCTGGGGCACCTTCCAAGCTGGTAGACACCACTGGCTGCCTCTGGTTCATTACCCCTTCCACCCCAAGCACTTTGTGGGGCTGTCCCAGGTGCCTGCCAGCCCCTGAACAGAGGCAGACTGGTGTCAGCAGGCTCTGCCTGCAGGAACAGGGCTCCCTGCCTTGAGAAACTGGGACCTCTGAAGTTGCTGGCTGTGCACTGTGCACCCAGTCACCCTGGAAGGAGCCTGACACAGCAGGACCCTGCTGGCTCTCACCCCAGACCCCTGCCCCTGCAGGCAGCTGGCTTTCTGCTCCCTTCACATGAGGGTCTAGCTCCATTTGCAAAAGCAATGAGGCATTTTTCCTCCTCTGCTTCCCATGGTTAAAAAGTGTCTCCTAATTTCCAGCCTACATTAGCCAGTTTAAGCCTATTTGTTCTTGTGCCAGAACAGTCTTTTAGCTTAAATGGTTCCTTTCTGTACCTGATGTTTACTGGCTAGATATATTTATGGAGAGTAATCATATTCCTGTTTTGCCTTTCTTTGCTGGGCTAAACAAGCCAAGTGCTTTCAGCTTCATCTTACAAGACAGGCTCTCCATTCTGCCCTGTGCTAATAGCCCTTCTCTGCACCACTCCCAGCATGAATTCCTCTGGCTGGAAGATGGGTCACCGTGGCTGTGTGCACCTCCCAGTGCTTGGCACAGCCACCTGTGCCCACCCTGCCTACACTGGTGCCACCCCGAAGAAGGCAACTGCAGCTCCAGGCATGGTGCTGCACATCTGCTGGCCTTCCCCCCACCAGACTGTCACCTGGATGAGGTGACACTGGCAGGAGACATTGCCTTCTGCCTCGAGCTGGCAGCAGAAAGGGCAGGTGTTCCTGCACACTGGGGAGAGCTGGTTTCTCCCCTCTCTGCCACACTGCATTGGTGCACGGGTGGAGCTCTCCTGCAGGGGGTTATAAACTTCCACAGCCTTAAATGAAACTCACAGAGGACGAACAGACTCATCCCACTAAACGCAAGAGGGAGATGGTATCACCATGCTCTGATGGTCACTAATAACTTTACCTCTCCTGTGCTATTCTCAGCAGAGATAAACTTCCAGTGTCTGATGAGCCAGAACAGAAATATCCAATGGCTTTCTGTTCTTTTCTATTTTTGCTGCAAGCTGGTTAACCCTGAAATCCAATTACTGCTCATTATTCAGTGGAACTTGCTTCTTATCAAATGGACACACTGCAGGGCTGCTATGCTGACTCCCAGTGCTAATGGAGCCACAAATTACTCCTGCCACGCTCGTGGACCCATAGGTGTGAGCCCGGGGCAACTGCTCCACCTGGGCTCACACCTATGCAGAGCTCCAAGATGCTGACTCCTGCATCCCTTCCTGGGGCAGGCAGCCTGTTGCTGCCGAGCACATGGGCTGGGGGACAATGCAACCACACACTCCCCAGGGCGGCACTTGGCTCCCAAGGTTGGTGAGGCATGTCTTGCTGGAGTCACCCTGCCCAGCCACCCACGGGTGCCAAGGGCCAGTCCCCCTCCTCAGCACGGGCTGAGCCAGCAGCAAGCAGCCTTTAAACCCCGGGGGTTACGTGCACGGTGTGCAATGGCAGAGGCTGATCCAGGCACGGCTGGGATTAGCCTGGGAGGCTCGGGGTGCGGGAGAGTCTGGCTCCCTGCGTGAGCACGGGAAGCGGGCGTGCAGCCAAGCCCAAACGCCACCTAATTCGCATTCAGTGCTGAATTCAGCAGGTGGGGAAAGGGAAAAAAAAAAAAAAAAAAAAAAAGGCTTTGCAGTTTTCTTTGCTGATTAAAGTCATGGCACAGCAAGTTTCACCTACGTTCGTTAGCAAGAGGGGAGGGAAGGGGATGTTGCCAGCAGCAGCTGCTGTGACGCTCCCCCATGCTCCCCAGCACAGAAGGGCTGTGGGCATAGATCAAACCTCCTGCCTGTGACCTGTGCTCCCCGGGATAGATGCAGCCCAGGACTTTGCATCCATCTTCCTCTCTCTGGCATGGCCTCAGGGACAGTTTCTCTGGTCAGCCCATCTTAAATAAGCTCCACAATAGTCTCTTTTTCCTTCAGATGGTCAGTCAGTCCTTCTAAAAGACTGTTTAAGCTAATCCCCAGTGGCAGAGACAGGTGATGGGAATGGCTGGGGATGCTCCCACTGAGGCATCCTGCCTGCCACACTTTCTGGTACTCGCTGCTGCACCGTCACTGGGTTGCTGTGAGCCCTGCCAAGCCCTGCCTGCTGCTCCCTCCCTCCCCACTTCTCCCTGCCTGCAATATCCACCCTCAAGTTTCTCTTTGACCAGACCAGTGAGCGATCCAGACCAGCCATGGGCACAGAGCCCATTACAGTGCCACAAACCCCGGACCGGCGTTCACTTGTTCATTCTCACTGCAGAGCTGCTGCTGTCGGCTCTTCCCTGCTTTCCACGGCTGCAGCAGCTTTTTATTCACTGCACTGGCCTCCCGTGCCCTTCAGAGAGGTGCTCGTGTGAAGTGCCATCCACTCACACCCGAGATTTTGTGGCTGCTGCCAGGAGGATGGGAGCAGCATGATGGATGCTTGAGCAGGATCATCCCCAGCCAAATTTCAGCTCCTCCACCCAGCCCTCTGCTTCCACTTCCTGCTGCTTTGTCAGCTCCAATTGTCTTTATTACAGCTGATCAATTCCCTGTGCCATCCTCACAGTTGGTTAAAGGAATTAGCTCTCTGGGAATGACACCAGGGATACCCAGCAGTGGTCTCCCCTCCACCGCAGGGAATTTGTCCGCAGCTGCTGGGCATCCACAAGAACAAAAGCCATCAAGGTGGCACTCTGAGCTCCTGTGGGGCACAGCAGCTCCTCTGGGCCCAGGTCTGGTCCCCACTCTCCAGCCCTGGCTTAGCTTCCTTCTGCTCCAGCCGAAGGCAGAGCATCCCAGGGATCTGCCAGAGGGGGAAAGAGACAAAGAAACCAATGCAACCCGGTAAGCGAAAGATTAAACATAATGCCAAGTAAATTAATATACAAGAAGGGAAGGCAGGTTTTAAATTAACTCATTATACAGCCTGGTTTTCCAACCCATTTATTTATCCCATAGGTCCTGCAGCTTCATATGGAAAATGGCTTCTGCTTGACTGCTATCAGAGCCCAAATGCAGCGTGATGTGGCTGCGCGGCGGCCGCCCGCGGCTGGCAGGCGACACCTGAGCGTGCCCGCAGAGACGCGCGGGGACGGGTAATTGCACATGCAAAACCTTCGGCTGTGACAGCAAACAGGACGATTGAGCAGAGAAATGGGAATCCATTTCCATGCACAATTACCTGGGGAGGGCTAAACCACAGCTCCGGGAGGCAACTGAGAGAGGTAGCCCCCTCCTCCCCCGCCCGGAGCGCTGGATGTGCGGTGTGAGCCGCCTCCTCTCGGTGCCTGCCTGGTTCCCTGGGGGAGCAGGGCATCTCCCAGGAACCCGGGAATGCTGTGCCGAGCTGGATGAGCCCGGTGCTTGTGACTGGGTTAGCCTGATTACGGAGCAGACGGCTTATTGAACGAGCTGTTCTTTGGGGTGGATTTTCTGGGAAAAGGGCAGGGAAGGAAGTGAATAGTCTGAGCCCCTTTGTTTGGGAAGTGGCTGCGATCAGGCAAGGCTTTTCTACAGCGTCTCTCTTATTCGGGAATTGCTGTTCCCCGGGTCTTACTGATGAGCTGGAGCTGGTTCTTAATAGAAGAGAATAAATAAAAGGGCAAGGGGGAAAAAAAGGAAAAGCCCAGACCTCATTCTCTTCCCAGTGACTCCTCTTGAGCTGGCAAACAAAAGCCAAGCTGCATGGCAGGATGCTCAGAGCTCTGGAGAGGCAGCTGGTGCTGGAGGCAGATGCAGGTTTCCTGGGGTCTCTGCGTGCTGGGGGGCAAGGTCTGGTGCTGGCTCTGCCAAGGGGAGCAGCTTGGGGCAGGCCAGCAGCCAGCTGGCAGCCTGGCTTTGTCCCCACTCCTGCCTGCTGGCTTTACTGCACTACAATTCCCAGCAGCCTGCAGGAACTGTATGCCTTTGCCTTGGAAAGCAGCATCTGAGCAGGTCAGGATAATGCACTTGGGGGGCAGCAGGCTCCGTGCTGGCTGATGGAGGTGGATGCAGGCAGTGACACAGCATCTAAGGGCAGGAACAGGCATGGTTCCTTCTCAGCAGCGCTGCAGTGGGCAGGGCAGAACTGAGGGCAGGGTGACAGGATCACCCCTTGCACATTCCCACCTCCTCCCAGGATGAAGGGGATGCTTTGTTTCACCCTCCAGCAAGCAGGATCTGCTGCCCTACTGCCTAGACAGGGAGAGGAGATCGTCCCAGATAGCCCAGAAAAGGTTTCTCCTCGTCCAGTCTGGGGAACAGGAACATGGGGGCCACCTCTGTGTCCTGGCTGAAGTAAACACATCTCTCCAAGGACTCTGAGGGCTTTTGAGTCCTGGATTCACGTGGGAAATCCTGGAAGGAGGCAGCCCCCAAGCCCCTTCCACACGTGCCTCTAATTATCACACCTTCAGCTCCAGGAGCACCAGCCCTACTTTCCCCCATTCATAATTCAGCCTGACACAGCCCAGCAAAAATCAATTCACTCTTATAAGAAAGTGCCAAGGCAAATTATTTCCCAAAGCCTTCGACAGGGCTTTCTTCTCTCCCAACAACTGTATCTTCGGTGTTGAGTCCTAAATTACAGATTAACCCTTTAAGCTCTTCCAGGGAGCACAGCCAGACAGGTGACTAATGAAGCCCTTGGCAAGAGCACCTTGTCACCTTGTTGGCCATCCATTAGAGGATAGGCCCATCTAGCTGTTAGTCCACCCATTTGTCCTTCCCTAATTCATCCCTCTCGACACGCTGCCAGCTGTACAACCCTTGCCATATGACCTTGGCAGGGAAGCAAGTGAAGCAAGGACTGCCTCGGTTCCTAGTGAGGTTCTTCAGGCACTTGGTTCTCTGGAGATTCTTGTCTGGCCTTCCCCAAGGCAGTCTGTGGCCATCAGAGGTTTTTTTTTTTCCTTTTCACAGTGTCCTGGTAAAGTCACCATAGGGAAAACCCAGCTTGGCATCCCTGCTGCCTCGAAAGCCACATCCCAGTGGCAGGGTCCAGTCCTGAGGTGCCCTGCAGCACCCTGGGTGACATCCCTGGCAACACCCACCAGCTCCCAAGCAGACATGGCAGGAAAATATCAGAATGCTAAAAAGCCTTCAGATCTGCTCAATAAAAAGGCTTTCCCCAGCCTTGGACCACAAAGGTTAGAAATCAGAGGGAGCCCATGAAAGAGCAAACCTAATAAAGGGAGTTTTAATCAGAGCCAAGAGAAGGGGGTGAGAGAACAGATCAGAGTTGTAAACTGGCTGAAAATCAGTCCCTTCGTTATCACAAACACATCATTGGAACTTAATAGTATTTGACATTTCATTAAGTTAAACCAGGAGTCTCAGGAATAGAGGGAGAAAAAGAAAGAACATTATTAATTTTAAAGACCTCCTCCTGTAAGGGCTCACATCAAAAAAAGGAAAGAAAAATGTCAGAGGAAAATTGTTTCTTTATGTTTTTCCCCTACTTTCCTGCCCTGTCTTTTTTCCTATAGCTTGGAAGAGGTTGATAGGCAACCTCTGCCTGAGGTTCCCCATGCCTTCCCCTGTTTTTAGAGTCACCTGGCTATAAACCAGCAAGAGCCATGTGCTGTGAGTAACTCATGGACAGGCTCGGCATGCTGCCCAGCAGTGTCCATCTGTCCTGCACCCACCACTGGGAGAGGAGCTGAGGACCCAAATAACCATCCCCAAATCCACCAGCATCCTCAGAGGCTGCGCTGAGGGGGGATATCTGCTCCCTGCTCCCCTGCCAAAGAGGAGCGGAAGGCAAGGGCTGCCAAAAATAAAACGGCTCAGGACACCGTCGCTATTGTAAGGGCAGCTGGAAGGCGCTGGGGCTGCGCTTGAAAAGGCAGATCTAAAAGGATGGAATTAAAGAGACTTTGGAGAAAAGAAAAGCTTTCTGCTAAAGCCGATGTGCTGCTCTGCAGATAAGGCTCCACAGGTGGAGTGGCAGGCACTCGTTGGATCTAATTGGGAAAGGGAAAAACCCACCTCAGATGTCCCCAGATGGCTTTGGCAGCAGGAAGGTGGCTTCCCTCGCTCCCCCAGCTCCCACTGACAACTTTTTAGAAAGCACTTCTGCATCTTGCCCTGGTATTTCAAGAGAATTCAATAATCTTAGGCAATTATTTCAAAGGATTTTTGAAATTGTCCCATTTTTCCCTTTTCAGTGTGGCTGCACATCACAATGCCCGAGAAGGCCCGGCTGCCTGCGGGGTGGCCAATTTAGCTCCATGGATTTTGACTGCTTTCTCAAGTCCCACTATTGATTTTCTGCTGGGTCCAACTGAGAATTCAGCTTATTATAAAAATCACAACTGGGGCAGAGCTATGCTGCCAGTGCTGTGTCTAGATGAGGCTTCCACCTTCCCCGAGAGTGGGTCCTGCTGCCCTGCAGGGTCCTGTGCTTGTAGGGCTGATGGGGTGATGTGGCCTGTTGATAAAGGAGAGACATTTCCCTGGCTTCCCCAGCGATGCCCAGGGTTTGCTCTGTGCTGGCAAATACCTGTTTCCTGTCTCATGCCCTGTTTAACAGCATTCACTCTCACCTGTTTCCTGCACAGACAGTTTTAAGTCCTCAATTCCTCTCTTCAGCCAAGGACTTCATTTGCTGCCAATGAAGCTGGTGGTTTCAAGAGCTGGGCCAGGTGACTTGCCTTAAGGCAGATGTTCAGTGCTACTCAGCCAGCTCTGAAAATGGGGAAATAATAGGAAAAACAATGAGTTCCATGCTGAGCTGCTTGTACTGGCTCCCAACCTCACCATCTCATGGCCAGAGAACACCCCTGTGCCACCATCTCCCCCCAGGTAACTGAGTTTTATTCCTCGTTGCTATTCAACATGCCCTGGAAGGGGTAAACGCTGAAGCCACCCCACAAAGGCTTTGGCTTTTTTTCCCTGTTATTGCTGCCTCCTGACAGAGCAGGAACACAGAGGGGATATTTATGAGCCCTACCAGCAGTGGGGTTGGCTCTGGGCTGTGTTTAAAGCATCTCTGTGTTTTCCCAGCTTTAACCACCTCCCAGTATTTACAGCATTTGACAGCTGGAGACAGAGCCAGGCTAAAGTGCTCATCTGCTTCCATGAATGACCTGCACCTCAGGGGGGAATTGTTAGGGGATACTGAAGGAGAGGGAAGGGGAGTTCCTGGACGGAAACACGGACATTTCTCTACCACAGCAGGTCCCCCTCCCCAAATTCCCCACGTGAGCATGGCCAGGAGGAGCTGGGGAGGGACATGTTATACCGGTGTGAAGGATTCCTTGCTTCATGCACAGGGGCCAGGCTGGTTGGGGTTTAGAAGATCCCCTCTTGCCTTCCCTCTGCTTCCCATCCCAGCTATACATCTGCCTCGTTTTTCTCTCTCACCCACACCCCCTTTATTGCCTGTTTATTTGTCTTCAGCGCTTTTGCATCCTATTCATCTGCCTTTCTTTCCATCTCATCTCCCCCATCCTGAAAGGCTTGTCAGAAGAAAGAGCGAGCCCAGCTTCTCCCAGCTCTATTTGCCAAATAAGGCCTAGAGTCAGGTTTTATTTAACAAAAGGAAAATGAACTGAATGCAAGTAGGCCAGAAAGAAGCGCCTGTGGATAAAAAGGATGACGGCAAAGAGAAGGATGAGCACGGCAGCGCATCCCCTTGGGGTTCTGGACACAAGCTCGTTGCCAAAGCCCAGGTCCCGTGCTGGGGCAGCCGCCGGCCACAGCCTCGGCTGCTGTGCTCGTTAGTGGTGCTAAAACAGCGTGACAAACAGGGGAGTGTCACGGGAGGTTGGGGAGCCAGTCAGGTGGCTAATGAGCTGGGTTAGGGCGTCGTTATTTGAAGCCAAAGCAGTGTTTTCTTTCCCCCCATTGGCTGTAATGCAATTAGAGAGGCAGCGGCTACTGGGAGCGGCAGCAGCAGACGTGGGGGGAGCGAGGAAGGGGAGAAAAGCTGTGGAACCCCCTCCTGCTCCACGCCATGGTGTGGGAAGCACAGCCTTAAAGACAGAGGAACTGCAACTCGAGCTAGAGGATGGACTGTCTCATCAGTCCCCCAAGGGCGTGGAGCATCGAATCCCCCAAGCAACCTGAGGACAAATTCAGCTCAGCCCCGACCTGCAGCACGTCTGTCCAGACACTGTCCCTAAATCTCAGCTCTGCGGGTGCCTCGCTTCCCTTGGTGCTGGGGATCCACCTGCCCTCAGTCAGCACTGGGCACGGAGGCGGCTTTGCCTTGCCCGATGGCAAACCTTTCTCCATGCCCTGTGGGCTGCAAGACATCTCCCACCTCCCTCCAGCCTTCCTCAGTGATGCTGGAAGAGGGCAGGGCTGGGGGGCCCCTACAGCACTCATGGGGCTCCTTCAAGGGGTCCAGGGGGGATGTAAGGCCAGCTCCTCTCAGTCTGCACCCCCTTCTTCAAGCCCAGGCTTTCAGGGGTTCTTTCTGCACACAGTTCACTCAAAGCAGTCTCAAGGCAGCTGAATCAAAAGCAACTCAAAATACATTTTTGCAGCCTTTCTGGAAAAATAGCCTTTAAAGAGGGGCCTGGCCCCGTGCCCAGGGAAGTTAACTTCAATTGACTCGGCTGCATTTTGCTCCAGGCCCTCTCTGATTTTTCTGGAGCGCCTTGTAATATCAAAACGCTACTGCGAGGAAATTAAATTCACTGCACTTAGCACCAGTGTAAGCTCTTTCCTCCATGCCACACTATTACACAGGCACCAGAGTATCTTTAGCATCACCTACCTCGGCCTGCATCACTGCAAACACACATCCCACAGCATCTGCAGGATCAGGTACACAGCTCTCCTCCCAGGAATCTGCTGGTTATTCGCAGGCTCCTGGCTGCACACTACTCGTCAGCCTTGCTCCCGAGATGTCAGGAAAACACCCACAGCAGAAACACTACTGCATAGAGCTTGCTGTTGGGGTTTAGGATTTTTCCTTGTGTTTCTTTCACTCGTGGAATTTTGTCCCGTTTGTTGCTAAGAGACAATAACGACCAGTACTTAACAGAGACAAAAGAAGTTGCCACGGGAAGAGTGCGGCTGGCTACTCCGTTAGCTGGGGAGTTTCTCTTGGAGGGGCAGAGATACCCCGAGATCTGTCGGGGGAGTGGATGGGGGGCAGCTCCTCGCTCTCCCGCTCTCTGTCCTCGCAGGGGCAGCGGCTGCGGTCACTGTGGGGAGAGCTCGGCAGCGCTGCCCGCTCCGTCCGCGGCCGCCTTCTCCTGCCGGGAGCGAAGCTGTGCTTGTGGAAGCGGCTGTTGCACTGCAGCCTTCTCAACACCCGACCTCAGTAAAACAGGACCCTTCACCCTCTGCTCGGGTGTCTGAGGGGAAAGCCCGGGATCCCGGGCCCTTTCCTCGCAGGGGAGCCTCTCCCGGCCGCGTTCGGGAGCGGGGCTGCCGCTGCCCGGCCCCGCCGTTTCTCTGCCAGCGCTCCGGGTTTTTTGCCGCACCGAAGCCGCACAGCCCCTGCGGGCCGGGACAGCCCGCGGCTCCTGGCACCCCTGCCCAGTTTGTGCCGCCTCTCGCTTGCTGCTCGGCTGAGCCCGGCCCGCCGATCGGCCGCGGCCCCTGCTCGGCCCCTGCTCGGCCCCCGGCCCGCCCGCCATCCCCGCCTGAGGGAGACGCGGCCGAGCCGGCGGCGCAGCGCCCCCTGGCGGCCGGCGGCGCCCCCTGGCGGCCGTGCCGGGCACTGCGGCGAAGGGGCAGCGGCGGCAGCGGCGGGAGCGCTGAGGGGCCCGAGCGCTGAGGGGCCCGGATTGTGTGGGGCGGGAACGCACCCTGAGCTGTGGGGTGGGACAGACACACACCCCACAGAGCGGCCCTGAGCTGTGGGGTGGGACAGGCACACACCCCACAGAGCGGCCCTGAGCTGTGGGGTGGGACAGACACACACCCCACAGAGCGGCCCTGAGCTGAGGGGTGGGACAGGCACACCCCAAAGAGCGGCCCTGAGCTGTGGGGTGAGACAGACACACCCTACAGAAGAGCTCTGAGCTCTGGGGTGGGAGTGCTGCAGTGCTTGGATTGTGTGGGGTGGATGCGCACCCCACAGAGGGGCCCTGAGCTGTGGGGTGGGACAGACACACACCCCACAGAGGGGCCCTGAGCTGTGGGGCCCAGATCGCGTGGGACAGACACACACCCCACAGAGCGGCCCTGAGTTGAGGGGCCCGGATTATGTGGGGCAGACACACCCTACAGAGGGGCCCGGACCTGTGGGGTGGGACAGACACACACCCCACAGAGTGGCCCTGAGCTATGGGGCCCGGATTGTGTGGGACAGACACACCCTACAGAGGCTCCCTGAGCTGTGGGGTGGGACAGACACACACCCCACAGAGGGGCCCTGAGCTGTGGGGCCCAGATCGTGTGGGACAGACACACACCCCACAGAGGGGCTCTGAGCTGTGGGGTGGGACAGACTCACACCCCACAGAGGGGCCCTGAGCTGTGGGGTGGGACAGACACACACCCTACAGAGCGGCCCTGAGATGAGGGGTGGGACAGACACACACCCCACAGAGGGGCCCTGAGCTGTGGGGTGGGAGCGCTGCAGGTGTTGGTTTCTCTGGGACAGACACGCACCCTACAGAACTGGCATTCCTTCTCCCGTAGCTTTGCCTGAAAGCCCCCTCATTTCCCAGTTATAATAATTTGGAGGGAAGGGGTCATATTCTCCATTCCAAGGGAGGTTCCCATGTATCTTTCAAACCAAGACACTTGTATATGTTTTATATTTACTCCCCATGTGTATCAAACCTTCCCCCATCCATACACTGCAATGGACAAGGAGCCTGGATGGTTCCATTTAAATTAACAGAAGCCTTTGTGCTTCCTTTAACTTAAACCCTAATTTACCCAAATAAGCAGGACCTGGATGCAGAGGCTACTGAATCCCTGTGGCTTGTTCCCATCCCCACTCTTACTTGCTGTTCCTGGCCATTGCCAACTAACTGGCCCACTTGGCTTGATTTTCTGGGGGAAAATACAAGCCTAGACACCTCATAAGAAGGCTGAGGTGTGATGCAGCTTTCAGGTGGCTGGAGCAGTGGGGCTGGGGGACATCCCTGGTTGGGGGGGTCTGGGATGCTCTTGGGGAGTGGATAGTGACTCACTGGAGGTGCAGCCCCCAAAGCCTCCCATCAAGGAAGGGGCTGCGTGACCAACAGTCTCTGCTCCCAGGGGAACCTGGTGTTTCCTTTTCCACAGCTGGAGAAGCTGCCTTGCCAGAAATGTAGCACTTCTTAAAACAAACGCATTTGGCCTTAAATCCCCTTTCGCTCCTCCTCGTGGCCAGCTTTGCTCTGGGAGCCGGGTGTGCTCAGCAGCAAACCCACGTACAAGGAAAGCACATCAGCTCCTGGTGGGAAAAGTGAATTATTGAAGCCAAGGGAAGCTGTGACGAAGCAATCAGGGTGGACTGCCGTATGCTCCCAGTGAATTATTCAAAGCCTGGTTTTAAAGCAATTCCTGAAATAAAGATGATAGAGAAATAGGGGTAAAGGCAAAAAAACACTGTAAAGGGCCACTGTGCTGCCACCCTAGGTGTGGGGACCAAGCCATCCCCTCCACAGGCTGCTGCTGCTGAGAGATGGGCATACACACAAAAAGACACTCTGGATGGATCTTTTAATGCTCCTTTATCCTCAAGTCAGACTATTTAGTCTGGACGGGCTGGTTTAACCCCACTGACAGGAGAGCCAGGCAAAGAAAAAGTCCCTGCTTCAGCGGACATCCTGTGAATTTATTTGATTTCAACAGACCTGAAAGCAGCAGAACTAGAAGAGACGTGCAGTGCAGGGAATGGGGAAAACCAGGCTGAACTGCCTCGAAGGCTCCTAAAGAAAGCCAAACCACAAAGGAAAACAAGAAGGAAAGAGAAAATACTTTATTTCATCTGTTTGAAGTGAGGAAGATACAGGAATGAGCAAACACTGAACTGTTTTGCTTCTGCTCACAAAAGAACACACTGCTGAGCCTAATGTCTAATGGGATTTTAGATTAAAAGTTTTAACAAAAAATAACAACCACCTCCACAAATAGAGTTTTATAAGGTCAAATAATAGATGCAGGGGAGTGAAAACCACTGCCAGTGTTTTACCTCCTTGTGCAGGGATCCTTCACCCAGCCTGAGCCTATCTTCAGGTGTCCTCCTCTAATTCCTGCGTTTACTCTTGCTGGTTGTGTTTCCTCCTGGGGATGGCTGGGGAATAATCCTCTAGCATCCTGTTTTGGCTGCCTTTTCTAGGCAGGGCTTTACAAGTAGTTTGGCTCCCATGAGCCAAGGCCACCTTTGGGGAGCAGCAGGGCTGGGGGCAGGGAGCAGAGACGGCCTGGGTGGCAATAGGATGCTCTGCAGGGAAGGGCACTATCCCACGGGGGTTTCCCATCACTCTTGGGGTTTCTCCAGCAATGCAGGGCTGCACTCTGCTTTGGCTTCAGTCAGGGGGATCCCTTCCCTGACCCCATGAGGGTTCTGAGATGCGCTGACACCCCCTTTGATAATAGGAAAATGTCCATTCCACACGCAACCTGCCCTTTACCCACCTATTTCTGCTGGGCTTCAGATTCATGTGCCCCATGACTCATTTTTGGAGGTATCAGGTACTTTCAGCAACATCTGACTTCAAGGACATCGGAGGGGTTGCAGCGCTCTTGAAAAATTAGGCAACTTCTGCACGCCTAAATAGATGCTTAATGACAGACACTTGTGGGTGAGCTGTTGGCAGCAGCCCAGGGCCGCGGTGAATCAGACACCGCCAAGGATGGGTGATGGGTTTATCCCTTGAGGCTCTTCCCTGCTGCGGGACAGCGTGTCCTGGCACCCAGCCCACCCCGGCAGCCAGGAGGGGCTCTTCCAGACCACATCCCACACTCCCAAGAGGGCAGGAGCAGCAGGCAGCACCCTCCCGCAGAGGGATGCTCAGGTGGCTGCTGCGGAGGATCCGCTCTCCGGGCACGACCCATGCGGGGCGGCCCACACACGCACCTCGTGCCGGGGAGCGGATCCTCTCCCGCAGCCGACCCGGACCACCGGGTGATTGAGAAGCATCGTTGGCCTCTCCAGCGCTCTCAGTCCCCCTTCTCCCCCGCTGATTGCAATCAACACCTCATTCATACGCCTCTGTTTACCAATTTTCCAGGAGGTATCATGCTAATGAAGGGAGCCGAGCAATCAAGCAGCCTCCCAGAAGTGGGGAAGAGGGAAGGAAGAAAGGGCTGCTGCCGGGGAAAAAAGAGGGGAATGGACCAGGCAAGGCTGGGAGAAAGGAGGGGAGAACCAAATGGGGCTCCTGGCGTTCACTCTGCCCCACTACCAGCCCTGCATCCCTTCCCGGTGCAGCTGTGAGGAGAGAGATGCTGTTACGTGTTGGGCAACTTCTCCCTTGGCAGGGGTGCTGAGGTAGTTGGGTACTACGCTGAGGAAGATGAGGATGCTGGCCACAGCACTGCCAGGAAGGTTTATGGCTTCTGAGAATGTTCAGCTCAACCTCTGCAGAGCACAGTGCTGAGCCCGGGCTCACAGGCTGTGCTCTGCAATAGGATTTGCCCCAGGAATTATAAAAGTTCTGTAGGAGCAAGGGCTCCGTGCAGGTAACAGAGTTCAAACTGAGTGCCAGGTCCTTCAGGACACCCTCCAGAAGGTGGCATCACCAATGCCCGTGGTGGGTTTACCGCTTCTGCTGACCTGGTACAATGCTGAGAAGGGTAGCACAGTTTGCTTTCTTCTCACTAAGATGCAGAATAAGGGGTATGATCCTCTGCCCAAAATCCTAAAATCCTCCTCTGGCAGTGAGCCTGAAGCCCCCTTGGCCAAAGAAGTCCCCAGGCTGCATCCCCATCTAGCACAGAGGCTGGAGACCAGCAGATCCTTGCAGGCAGAGCTGGCAGCAGCAGGGTGCTTTGGGGCTGGACGGAGAGGCCAGAGGAGTGACAGGCAGAGCTGTGTCCCCTCCATGTCCCCGTGCCTTCAGCTGTCTGATTCCTGCAGACCAGGAGTGAGCAGGGCAGAGAGGGCAGCTCCAAGCTGGCAGCACCTGGAGCCCTCTCCCAGCTCCCAGTGTGCTCACCCACCAGTCAGCAGCGGGGAGGCACAGGCAGGGCAGGGCTGCCCACCCCAGAACCACCCAGAGCCGGGGTGCCCCTGTCCCACAAGGTTCCACGTCGAGAGGAGCTGGAATGTGTTGAGATTACCCTTGGGGCGTCTCTGCCTAAACAACACAGCGGCCATAAAGGATTGTCCAGCAGGGTTTGCAGAGCCCAAACTGCCCACACTGTGCTCTTTACAGCCTGTTCTTGTCCCCTGTGCAAAGCCGTGCTTGGCTGACTGCCCTGGGGCGGGCTCCAGCCCCGGCCTCTCCGCAGATGGGGACAGGCTCTCCATCACCTCCCGCTGCTTGCCGGAGCGAAGCTGCCGCGGGACAGCTGCCTGCTGGCTCCTTTCTGCCAGGGCTGCAGGCTTCGGGAGGATTTTTGAGGCAAGGTCCTGTTTTTCAGAGCAGAAAGCTCCTTGGGGCAGGATTTCCAGCACTAGTGGGCTGGGATGCCACGTGGGGCAGAGGGACCCGAGGGCGGCGCGCTGAGGCCGTGCAGCTGAGGACATCTCCTTGCCGGGAAGCCAAGCAGAAAGGACGCTTTTACAGGTGGCAGTCGGGCAACAAATAACACAGCGGAAGACAGACGTGATTCCAGGCAGATGGAGAAACGGCAACAAACAATCTGTCTCCGGCAGAGGAGCCCCGACAGCCCCAGCCACCACAGGGAGGGGAGCACGGGCTTTGCCTGCCACCCAGCCGGGTTTGGAGCCCACCAGGACTCTGACACCTCCCCACCCCGCTCTAATCCCGGGGCAAGCAGCCCTTTTCCCGCAGGAGCTGGGTTTTGAGGCGTTGAGAGCTGCCTGAGCTCCCCCCTTTTGCCTGCTAAGCCCCGGGCACAGCTGATTGATGAATGGGCTCTCGACATGATTGATCTCATTGACAGTGTGAAACATGGTGATTACCTGGTGCTGGCAGATTTTCCTAAGTGTAGCTCACGCAGGCACAGGACGTTTGTGCCATTATCATTATTAAGTCCATTGTTAACGACTAATCTATGCAAAGATTTGGCCTGGCCTCCGTGAAACACAGGAGGCGGCTGCTGTGTTCCTGCTGGAGATGGACCCATGCAAGAGAAAGGGGATTTTTATCCATTTAATTTTTTTTTTCTTTTCTTTTCGGAGTCTATTTATGGAGGTGAGCATCCCCTAGGCATTCCTGCTTGCTCCCTTGTCCCTTCAGCCCCTGGGTGCTCAGCATTTCTGGGTGGTGATGACAAGGTATTTCAGGAGCTCTGCCCCATCCACTCCCATTAAAATCCACCGCAGGTCTCAGCTTTCCCTGAAAGACAAAAAAAGTCCAAATCTCTTTTTAAAATGTTTTCTCCCCAAATATCTGCCAAACCTAAATTTCAGCCCAGAAACTTAACCACAATAAATGAGCCTTTTGCTTGCAGACCCCCACCCCTGGAGCACAGTCGGCATTTCCTCCTTTGAAAGCAGCAGTCAGCTGAGACCTAATCAACGTCTTTCCAAAGAGGGGAAAAACAATATAAATAAACCCTGCACCAAGGCGCTGTAGCTGATGCTCAAGTCAGGGGATCATTTAGGGGATGATTTATTGGATAGCAAACAGGTAAAAGGGAGACCGGGTAAAGGAAGGGGGACAGGCATGACAAAACAGGAGGGAATCAGCAACAAGGTAAAAATAGCCTAAAAATATGGCAAATGAGAAAACAGCGACAGTTGCCATCCCCACAAGGATGAGTTAAAAATCCTGGCTGGCGTAACTCAGCGGAGAGCCCGGGAAGCCAATGGAGCTGCAGTAATTTACAATAACTGCTCGTTTGGCTCAATTTAAATAGCTCCGCTTTATGGAGACCAGGAATACCAAAGAGGGGAGCGGAGTCGGGAAGGTTTTATTTACACTGCAGCTCAGAAGCTGCTTAAACTGATTTGGAAGCAGGTGAATAATTAATTGCATCTTTAAGGAATCGAGCTGTTAATAATACTCCCCACAGTGGCAGTTTATAAATGTTCCTGTCAGGGTGGAACATGGAGCATCGCAGAGGGAAGGTGGTGGGGGGGAGGAAAAGCCTCGAGGAAACTGTTCCCCCCACTCCCCTGCCTGCAAAGTGAATTAAAGTTGCCATTTTTTCTGCCACCCAGCTGTTTCTGACACCTGGATGTCAAATCAATATTATAATGACAGCACCACAGCCAAAAAATTTTAAAATAAGGGGTTTTTTATTAAAAAAAAAGTCCTATTACTACATGGAAAATATTTGTATTGCCTCCCACTCTCCAGGGTACAGCCTGTTAATTGGGCACAAAGGGTAGGATCTGCCTGGAGCCTGCAGAACCCATTAGGGAAGCAGCTGGTAATGTTATGATGGAATGGGGTGAACGGGTTCTGCGAGGGGAAGAGGGTCCTGAGCAGTGCAGGGCTTGGTCCCTCCTGCTTCTGACAGCCCAGGACCTCCTGTTCCTTCCTTCCATCCATCCATCCATCCATCCAGCCCTGTCTCCAGGAGGTGCTTGCAGAAGGGGGATGGATGAGCAAGCAGGTCCCTTCACACCACTTTCCCCAATTAATCTCCCCTAGCCAAGAAAATCCAAAGCTGGACCAGCCAGCACAGCCACGACTTCAGGAATTAAACCAGCAAAAACCTCCAGAGCCAGGAGTTTTGGGAAGAATCTAGATGCTTACACTTTAGCACAGGAGTAAACCCATAATAAGGAGTTGGGAAGGAAAAGCTGGGAGAAAAGCTGGTCCCTTCAGGGAATCTTTGGCTGGGAGAAGGATTTGGCCATGGAAAATGGTGCAAGTGGCCACAGCAGGGCAGGGGCTGCATGGGGACATCACCAAGCATCTCCAGCCCTGGGGGGGGCAGCAGCCCCTCCATTCCCAGCCAGGATGGAGGCAAGGATATCCAAGGATTTGCTCATGCTCTCTTTTGGTGTTCTCTTGCCTCTTCATTCCAGCTGAGGACAAACCCATCACTCACCTCTCCAATTATTCAAGCCACATCCCAGGACCTGTGTGCAGGGTAGGGGATGGCAAGGGAGCTCCACACTGATGCTCCCAGCCCACCTCTGAGGTGGAAAATCAGCACCTGCAGAGCCCAGCCTCATTTTCCATGATTAATCAGCTTGCATGAGAGCAGCAGGACTCCCACCCTCATCCATCCCCCCTGACAGCCACGTGTGAAGGCTGACGTTAATCAGATAAATTCCTTTGCAGTAGCACCAACAATTTTTCTAAAGCACAGTCTCCCTGGAGCTACTAATAATTACTCCAGATCCAGACATTAAAGCACCACCAAAAAAAATGGTTTTAATTAAAAAATTAATTTTTCTGACAGACCCACTGACGCTAAACTTGGAACAGCACAGCATCCATCAGGAGGGAGAGGAGAGGAGAGGGATGGCAATGACCTGCTCACAAGCCTCTGCTGGGAAAGGGGAAGAGAGAAGAGTGTCATCCCTCAGGGCTTTGGAGAAGCCATCCCATCTCCAAATGCCTTGTAATGTCCCTGCTCTGTACAACACATCTCAAATGGGGCAGAGTTAAGGCGGTGCCCAGCTTGGTGATTGCAATCCCAGTTGCAACTTTCCCAAAAAACACTTCTGTGCTGCTGGCAGGAGGAGCCAGGAAAGAACTGTATTTCCAAGTGCCATCTCCCTAAGCCTCTGGGAATGACATCCCACTGGCAGGACACCCTCAGCCTCAGCAGGTACAGGAAGAACCCTACAGAGTCATCTCCTTCCCTGAAGGCACCTGAACACTCCAGCCAGGCTGGTCATTATCCCTGGGCTGGGAGGGGAAAGGAGGGGGAGAGAATGGAAATAAAACACGTCATCAGTGGAAAAAAAAAACATCCATTACCTCAAAGGGGTTCTGATGGGGAAAAAAAGGTTCAGATTCTCTCAGGACGAACTGAGAGTAGCCAAACTGAGATGCAGCCACGGTGCCCAGAGCTAAAAAAAACCCCTGGTATGATGCTCTGACAAGATCCATCCCAATTCCTGGGGTTACAGCCCCAACTTTTTCTGACTAACCATGGCAATGCTCGAGCTCTCCTTCCCTCTGGCTGCCTCTCATCCTGGGGGATCAGGAGAGAGTTCCCCTCTTCCCTTGGCCTTCCCAGCACTGAGGTTTGCAGAGGAGGGTGATGAAGGTCCCTGTCTCACAGGGCTGGGGCGTGTTTGACACAAGCCCGATGGAGGAACATGGGCACCGCTAACAAAAGATGTTTACTGCAGGAGGATGGATTGAGGCAGGGGCTGGATTCATTTGCTATGGGAAAACACCTAAATATATACATGGAGGGAGAAGCAGCGAGGTGCTCCTGCAGGACTGGGCTCAGGAAAAGCCAGATTGATGTGTTTGGATAAAGACGCCAAGAGCTGATTCCTCAGCTGCATGTGGTGCTGCCAGCCTTCTGCAAAAGGGGTAAGGGCAAAAATCTCCCCAAAAGTGCTTTAAAATATCCCCTGTACCTTCCCAAAGGGCCCCAAGGCATCATGGCATGGGGGAGAATATTCACCTCCAGTGATGAGGCTGGGGCTCAGGCAGGACCTTCCCTCCTCCTGGCCTAAAGAACCCACTAATGAATTCAATGAAGTCAGTCCAGAAGATCTGGGAAACGCAAAAGGTTGAATGAATTTGAGTTGCTTAACCCAGAGAAGAGAGTGTCAAGGGCAAAACTGACTCTGCAAATACAGGTGGTGATGGCTGCAAAGTGGGAGAGAGAAACCTATTCCCTGCATCCAATGTGAGAAGGAGAGGAAGGTTAGGTGTCAGCAATCCTCTTTCCAGCAGCACTGGGAAGGCTCTGGGTGGCCCGGGTCCCATCAAAGGATAGTTTTTATTGAGGAAAGCTGCAATTTCTGCAGTTCCCAGGGCAGGTGGATTGCTGGTATGTTGTGGGTAATTACACCAGTACATCTTCCCACAGCCTCCCACACCCAGACACAGCAGCTTGGCCTCTGTCAGAGCAGGGACTGGAGGAGGAATGTGACTCGATTTTCCATCAGCTCACCAAACAGGTGAGAAAATAACGTGCAGAGCCATTGCCCTTCACGTACAGCCAGCAGAGATTAACGGGGATTTATCTCAGCACTCCCCCTGATAAGCAGCTCCCTCTCTGGGCTGCAGAGATGCTGGGTGCAGAGGAAAAGGGAGGAAGGCAAACACCTGTGGGACCTTGAGAACCACAATTCACTGCTTTTCACCTCTCACTGAGGATAATTCAGTGGCTAGAGCTCTTTGAGAGATCTCAAACCCATCTCTGCCTTCCTGTGTCTCACTTCTGCCTTATTATGGTGCATTTCCCTCTTCTTCCTTCAAAAAGGCAAAAAAAAACCCAACACCAGCCCAGCCCTTCATCTTTTCTGTGATGAGGCAAGAATGTTTCTGCTCACCTGAAAGCTATCAAAATCAATATAGAACTTACCTGTAATAATCCCACACTTCAGAAAATTGCTTCAAATCACATCTATTTGGGGGAGACAGTAATTTGGGCTGGCTTCCCCCAGGAATTTCTCCTTTGTAGGCACATGGCTCGGTCCTGGGAGCAGCAGGTTGATGGAACAGGTACATAAATACCCCTGGATAGAAGCCTGGCTCTGTGTCTCACCCACCTCCCAGCTGGCCATGCCTCTCCTGGCTGCAGCCCCAGTTGATTTCCAGGCCTCCATCACTTCTTAACACTTTTTTTTTTTTTTTTTCCCCCTGGATTCTTGAAATTAAATGCTGCTAATTTATTTTGCAGAAAACTCTGCAACCTGCTGGTACGTCTCTGCCAGCTGTGACCTCATCCCCCAAGTGATTGGATTTTGGAGTAAATTAATAGAACCAGTTCATTAATTAATTGCAACTAACTTGTGCGGTGAACTGGACCCATCGCTCGTGTTCCCAGACTGCCCAGGAACTGCTCCAGATTCCAGCTCAGGAAGCACTTACTATGTTTTAATTTCAGCTGAGTGGTTTGCATGATCACTTCCCGAAGTTCCAGCTGTTAGCAAACAGCAAACCTGAAATTGCCCCCTGCTCATCCCCTGCATCTCACACCCCAAAATGAAGGGAGAACCCTGAGAACACCATCCCCAGGCATCAAAGCTTCTACAGCCAAGGATAATGCTGAACATCCACATCCTATTGTAGACAGGAGCTGGCAGCAAGTGAATGCTCCAGCGAAATCTCTAAACACTGCACATATATTTTGGGTTTATTTGCTGGGCTTACCACTGAATCTTATTTGCTGGCATGGTTTGGGGTTTTTTTTTTGGTTTTTTTTTTTGTTTTTTTTTTTTTTTTTTTTTTTTTTTTTTTTTTTTTTTTTGTTTTTGTTTTTTTCTTTCTTTCCTTCTTTCTCCCTGGGAGAACTTAATAAATCTTTGAAATCATCAAAAAGAAATGCAGCTTCAACACTTAGAGAGCACGGTTAAGTTACTTCCTGGCAATATAAACTCAGGCTGTAAAGTCAAACATTTCCATGCCATAGCACAAGGCAGAAATGAGGGTTTGGGAACAGAAGGAGCAGGAACGGCCCAACCTCAGCTCTGGACAAACCTGGGAAGCTCATGGCTGGCAGTGACAGGAATGTCACTGTCCCCCCTCAGCTTTTGGCACCGTTCCTCTCCTGCCACCTGCAGAGTTTCAGCCGCTCTGGTTTCGGTGGCTGCTCCCTTTGCTGGGTCCCACTCCGAGGTGGGGCTGGCTCCATGAACCTCCCCTGCTCTGGGATCAGCAGAGACAGATGGAATAACCCAGGGGGTGCCCACCTCCTCCCCCTCTCTCTTTTCATCTCCTAATAATGCCAAAGAGATGGGAGAACCCCGAGGGAGGAGCCTGGTGGCAACTCCACCAAGGGTGGGAACGAACGGGCAGGACCAGGGTGGGATGCAGGCAGGACCAGGGTGAGATGCAGCAGGACCAGGGTGAGATGCAGGCAGGACAGAGTCAGGACCACGGCAGGATGGAGACAGGGCAGGACCAGGGATGGATGCAAGCAGCATTGCCATGGCAACACAACAAAAAAAAAAGCAGCAGGGCCACAGCTCTAAGAGGAGAAAGGGGTCAGGAGAAACTTTGTTGCCATGGAGGGCACAAGGACAGGAGCACCCGGGCACCAGGGAGGAGTGAAGGTTCCCAGCCCAGGATGTGTCACCCATCTCGGGGTGCTGTGGGGACCCCAGATGCAGGTCCTGGTGGTGGGGGTCCCTCACCCTTTCCCGGTGCCAGGGAGCTGTGGGTAATTGTGATGCAGAGAGCTGAGGCTGTGCCGTGCCCTTGATTTACTCTCTCCAGCCTCCTGCTTTCTAAATCTCTCTTTATTAGTACCACCACACAGCAGAGTGCAATTAGCAGTATATTAGCAATAAAAAAAAGCAGCCAGAGCCAGAAGTACCGCAGGTTATGGCTTTCAATCCTGCAGCTGACAGGGTGGCTGTGGACACACACCCCTGCAGTGAGCCCCGGGCCAGGCTGCCGTGTCACCCGTGCCCCCCGAGCAGGGGAGACCCAGCACCCCTCCAGCAGCTCATCCCCCCCTCCTCAGAGCTTTCTGAGGTGCTGCAGCAGGGCTGACACCAGTCCTGGCCACATTTAACCGTTTATATTGATTACCCTGTCAGCTCATTTGAATAATTAAAACCAGATGGAGTCCTTTTTGAAGCATTTAAAGGAACAGCAGCGGGAGCATCCCCGGAGCTGTGTGGTTTCAGCAGATGGGTGCAGGGGAAGCTGGGCAGTTTTTTTTGCTGCCAAATCTTCCTCTCGGTGACATTTGCCACCCTGTGTGGTGTGCCTCCCATACCCCTGCTGTCGGGGATGGGGGTGATGGGATCAGCACAGTTCCCACCCCCGGGCAGATTGGTGGGAATAATTGCTCTTGTACACTGCTACCGTTCCTTATATAAACAGCATTAAAGCTGCCAGCCAGCCACGAGCCTGATTTAACAGCAGCAAATAAATGAACCCAGTGCCAACAGCCCAAGGTTCCAGTGTGTGTGTGCAGGGAACGGGGGGCTGTCTTGGTTTGGAAAGACAGGTGTCTGCCAGGGAAAGCTGGAGTTTCCCTTGGAATGGGGAATGTAAACCCCTCACCCCCTGCCAAATTATAATTTTGCAATTAAGGGCTTTCAGGCAAAGATTTGGGAATAGGAATAACAGTTCTTTACTAGAAATACTAACAATGCAAATGTAGTAGAAAAACAAAACCACGCAACCACACCAGCAAACAAACAATTTTGGAAAACCCTGACAGAGTCAGAGCTACAACCTGACACCCTGATGGTCAGGGTGTTGGGAGCAGTCCCAAAGTGAGTCCTCCTGGAGTGGCAGAGGTGGTTCTGGTGGAGTAGAGATGATCTTGTAGAAGAAGGGTCCAGGGGTGGTGAGAAGGGTCCAGTCTTCCTCCAGGAATCGGGTGAAGCTGGATCCCTTGTGTTCCTGTGTCTCAGTTTTTATCCAGGTAGGAATGGTTGGCTCCCCCCACTGGGTGGAGCATCTCACAATGGGATGATGGAATGTGGATGGTCTATTTTGGGGAGGTGTTAATGGCCCATTAGCAGAAAATATCCCCCTGGAGGGAGGACAGGTGGTTAAAGAGATAAGAAACAATGCCCTACTGGGTTTTAACAGTTGACCTATTATCAGAAGGCATCTACCCACCTCCTCCCAGAGTAAAGTAGAACAATTCTCCAACTGCTTTCAGCAGATGAAATAGAATACCCATTTTTTGGTTCCATAACCCAAGACAGGGGCCCAACATCCAGCCTCACCTTAGCACTGTGACCCCTGTTCCAAATCTCACCCACCTGCAGAGCTCTCACACCAGGCCTGCTGCCAGGGACCTCGGGCTTCTTAAAATGGATGGGTGACACCAGCTCCACTCGGGTTACTTGTTATTCCATCGCCTTTTCAAAGGGTGTAAAATATTCCTGGCGTGGTGCTGGTTCTGCACTCCTGCCATCAGGCAGGGATGAGTTATCTGTACAGAAAGAAGCACAGATTAATACGTCAAATGAAAATGAACTATCGGCAGGATGAGATGAAAACGCAATGGCCGCTGACAGGGAGAAAAAGAAGAGAAAAAGGAAAGCGAGGCTTCTGGGGAGGACAGGAACATGAAAAACTGAGGGATTGATCAGCGTTGGTGAAGTTGGATGGACTTGGAACACCCTGCACAGGGCAGGGACCTTTTTCTCCTGCCCAGACCAGAGCCCCACAGCCTCAGTGTGACTGGGGTTTGTCCTTGAGACCTGGTCCTGCCACCCCCACCTCTGCCCCCAGGTAAGGGGCGTTTCCCAGGGGCAGATGAGCAGCTGGGGCAAAGCTGTGTCGCTGTTGGACACAATAAATGAGAGGCAGGGAGTGATTAGAAGGCTGCGGGACTCCCCATCCAGGAGGAGCCACACGTTTATTTCTCGGGCTTCTTTTATGCTTTTACAGATGTGCCCACCTTAGAGGTGGGACCTTTGGGAACCATTGGTCAGTTCCAGAGACCACCATGCAAAAATCCCTCCTCTGGGAAAATTGTACAAAACAAGGTAGTTTACATTATGTGACCTTGTGTACCAAAAGAGTGCCTGGGAACAAAATTTCCCAAAACCAAAACATGGTAGGCACGAAGCATGGCAACAAAGCTGGGGTGCTCAGAGCAGCTCTCCTCTGGCAGCACACCGCCCCTGACCCTAGATCTGCTCAAAACCTTATGCTCCAGGCTGCTTTGAAGCTTCTGGATCAGCTGCAGAAGGTGATCCTTTCAGTGGGTGTCCATCCCACCATTAGACACGTGCCCCCTTTTCCCCAGAGCCAGCCATGCCCTGCTCCCTGCCCCTGCTCCCCCCTTGCCCCTCACTGCACCATCCAGCCTTGCTGTGATTTCCCAAGCCCAGAGACAAACACCACTCCAAAATATTTTTGCAATTAGGAATGGGTGTGCGTCACAGACACCTCACAAGGTACCTGTGTTCATTGTCTGGGATGAGCAGTTGAGCCCAGCTGGTTTTATTTAGACATATTTAATGTACCTGGAAAATAGCTATTTGCATGTCCCAGTGTGGTGGTGTGGTTAGGTGCCTGGGTTTTGATGGATCAGACCTATGAGCAGCAGGCTGGCAGGTTTCTGCTCCCTTTCCTCCCAGCAAATTCCTGTGCTCAGGATGGGAACGGGGAACCCCTCTGCTGGGCAGAGTCCAGCAGCCTCCCTTGCTCTCCAGCTCCTCAGCATAGAAAAGAGGCCAAAAAGATCCCTTTTCCTGCCTGCTGCCTGCTGCCTCTGTCAGAGATAAGAATTAATTAAATTTCCCTGCCTTTGTAACTGCCTGGGGTATTTTTCAGCTCCCTCCACCACGGGGTCCATCTGATTTAAGGGGGGAACAGGGAAATACTGGGTTACACGTGTGCTAATATTGCAGACAGGATATCATCCCTGAGCACTCAGCACATTGCAACAGGAATATTTGCAGAGCTGCTTCTTCATTCCCCAGTCCCTGGGGTGCCACAGCCCCCATCCAGCAGTACTGGAGTGAGCAGGGCCCAGCCTGACCATAAATCCCACAGGCCTCCACCACCTCAGTCAGCCTTATGACCAGGCAGGAGCTTACACAGCAGAATAAGGGATGGTTCCCTCCAAAAATCCATCAGTAATTTGGCATCCCCTGCTCTCTGGAACTTTCAGAGCTGGTGGGACCTTTCCAGAGCCACAGAGATTGGTTCAGCCACACCACAAAGCCAGGAAAAAGAAAGAGAGGCTGCTGTCAGCCAGAGGAAGAGGGCCAGGCTGTCCCATCCTCAGGGGACACCTGATGCCACTCAGAGGGACCTGCTCCAGAGCTTCAGCCTGTGGAGACCCTGGACAAGCAGCATTCTCCCAGCTCAGCACAGGCCACCCGTGCCCTCTGCCCTGTCCTTGCCTGCCCAAGGGTGGCAGGGCAATAAATGCTTTTGGTGGAGGGACCCGCCATGAATCACTCTGGATTTACAGCTGAGCTGCAGGAAAGGGAATTATATAACTCTCAGGAGACAGGCTGGTGTGGAAGGAACATCCATCAAGCACAAATTCTGGATTATTTACCACTGCTGCATCTTGCCAAGAGAAACACCCCCTGTGCTGGACAGCCTGTGAACGGATTCAGCCGTGGGGGAACCGCTCAGCAGATGGAAAGTTTCTGTCCTCCCTGTCAGAGCAAACTGGGATGTTTAGTCCCCCCTCTGCCCATGGGATAAGCCCAGCAGAGGACGGGTCTCAGCTCAGCACAGCCCCATCTGGATCATGGAGCCTGGAGCCAGAGGAGTCTGGCAGCAGTGCCAAGCAACCCTTTTTATGAGCAGCACTTAATTATTCACCCTTTTAAAACGTTTTGCATCATAAACCCGGAATGGAGCAGAGGAAGGTGATTACTCTGCCATTTGCTCTCCTGTGCTGGAGGCCAGGGGTGTGTGCTGGGCATGGTGGCCACAGCCTGGGGATCCCAGCTAAGCCAGCCTTGGTGACACCTGCAGTGTCATTTTGCACCGAACTGGGAGATTTAGAGATGTACCCTGGATAGGTACCACAGGCAGCAGGATCCAGCATCAAACCCTTGTGTCCTCAACACCATCAGTCTTAAATCAAGGGAAGGGGGCAGGAGAAATTCTCCAAAGCACAGCCTGGCTGGCCACAGGGCTCCCTGTGATATACAGGAGCCATCTTTCCAGACACAGGCTGTATTTTGTTCTCCCTAAGCCCTGGCCACGCCAGGCTGTTGATCCCATCTTTTGGGAACATCTTTTTTTCTGCTTGGCTCTAGCAGCTGATTTAGGAGCAGACCAGAGGGATGGCCACAGAGCTAAACCAAACCTTTGTTGCATAAATAGCCCCCTAATTGTGCCCTGTGACATCCCTTTAACTTAAGGGGAGTGTTTCCTTCGCTAGAGAAGGATTTGAGCTTTACTTTCAAGGTAGGTACTTGCAAATCCCAGGAAACCTGAGCACCCTGGTCTAGTGGGAGTTGTCCCTGCAGGGAGATTGGACTGGGTGATCTTTAAAGCCATCCTGAAATTTGATGGTCTGAGCCATCACAACGAGCTTCCCAGTCTCCTCAGCCCTTGCAGAGAGAAAAAACAGATTCGATCTGCCCAAATGCTGGCTTTGTTAGGAGGGATTTTGGATCCTCTCCCAACCTGGAAACTTCGTATCAGTTCTTTGCCGTTTCCCTTAAATTGGCAGTAAAAATTGAGGGAGACTAGAAGTCTGTGATTTGTACTTTGCACATGGGGAGCGGAACAATCTTTTGTTCATTTACTGTGACAACTGCAGTTCAGATTTAATTATTTACGATAATGTTCCGAGGCGCATTAGGGAATGTTCTCTTAGTTCATAAAACATAATGACGCCTTGGTGCTGAGTGGCACCTAGCTACAGGCTCTGCTACTGCACTGGGGGGAGGCACGTGCAGCTCCAGGAGTGGAGCAGAACCCACTTGTCACCTCTCATCTGGCTCAGGTGCTTTTCTACAGCCCCACCCCGAGCCACCCCAGCCACTCCCACACGCCTGATGCTCTTTAAGATTAACAACCACACGGACTCCTCAGGTCAGAAGGCTGAAATGATTCCAGATCTTTATTACCTGGGAATTTCTTCCCTTTACGCTGTTTTACAAAGAGCCACCCAAGGGGTGGGAGAAAGACAAACTTCTTCAATCACATTGGTCAAGTCAGAGGGACATCAAGAAGAAGTCCCTCCTAGGGAAAGGAATGCAAAACATAGGTTCACAGGTAGGAAAACGTGTCTCTTGTTGGCAGAACAGTGCCTGGGAAAGATTTTCAGAGAAACCCAAACATCACAGCACAAACCATGACTACACACACCCTTCTCCCCACCCAGAGTCCAAGACAGGGTCACCCCACCAGCACCCTGAGCTGCTGCTGCAGCCTCTGCTCCTCTCTAACAGCCCCAGCTCCCCTGGCTGCTTAGTGGCTGTATCCATGGGTGTGTTTTTATCCCCCTCTCCTGAAATACAGCCTGGAAACCCCCGTTCCCTCCTGAAGCTGCTGGCAGCCCTTGGTTCATGTTTTCTCTTTGTCCTTGTCTAAACACCCACTGCCCCACCTCAGCCTGTCTTCCAGCACTTTTCACCATGTCCTTCTCCATTAGTCACAGGAATTAGGGGAGACAGTTGGTATTTCATTATTAAATGTCTCACATCCAATAAATAGATCGTTATTCTCCTCTGATTAGCAGCTCCACTTCCATCAGTTCAGAATAGCTATGGGTTTTTTCGCTTCCCATCTTCAAGGAGTAGCACAGTTTCTCCTAAGATCTGTTATAATCAAAGGATTAGAGCTCTGGAAATGTCCTCTGCATACGCAGGAAGGTTTTTTTCCTGCTCTCCCTCTCTCCGAGCGAGCGTGCTTTGAAACTCTGGCTCCACAATACTGCCTGTACCTGACCTGGTTTAATTTTAGTCTTGCCCAAAATCTGCCACCGGCTCATTTAGCTGCAGCACTGAGAGCTCTCTGTGGAGCTGGCCACAGGTCAGCTCGCACACTTTTATTACAATTGCAGAGTCCCAGCATATCCTGCAGCTGTGACCTGGCTGCTGGATGTTGGACACCTTCCCTCTCAGGGCTGCAAACTCCCTCTCCTCCAGCCACCCAGCACCACTGGGATGGGAGACAGGAGCTGCCCCCTGGGCACGGCTCCTCTTTGCTCACACTACAGGTGTCAGCATCAGGTTTCACATCCTATCCACGACTTCAAAGGCTGCAGGGAAAATCAGAGGTGGATGCTGTCTTCTGGGACATTTCCAGCATTTCTGACACGGAAAGCGCTGACCCAGCTGCCCAGTTACAGCCATGATGGGCCAAGCACCACGGAAGAGCAGGAAAATTCCAATGAATATTCATTTCAAAACGTGCTCAGAGATTCCCAGGGCGAATGTGGCTCTGTATTAATTTCACTCTGCACACGGAGCACATGGTTATTGCACAGACAAAGCTGCACAACCGGATAAAAATGAGCTGGGGGGGGGGTCTCTCACCAGGGACAATTTTCAGACCCCAGCAGCTCTCCCTCCAGATGTGCTGAAGGACCATCTTCCCCCAGGCATAGCTCAGCCAGGACTGGAGCAGCAGGTCCCACCAGGCTCAGAGGAGAGGGCAATTCCCTCTCCACTTGCATTTTTCCAGAGGTGTGGAGAAAGCCCCCTCTGAAAAGAGCCACGTGAATGCTCTCGCTGGACCTTCAGCTCAATTAGCTGTGCTGACCTCAGAGGCAAGGCTTTAGCTGAGCCTTGCAGGTCACCAGGAACAGGGCAGCACAATTAGCCAGTGAAATCCAGAGCAGTGAATCCCAGTGGGAGGCAGATCACCAAATAAACCCAACCACTCCTTCAATCCCAGCTCCTCCTTCACCTGTTTCTTCAGCACCCGAGGCCTCTCCATGCTGCAAACCCTGATGCCCCTTCCAGCCACTCCCATTCATCACCCTCTGCAGCTCCTCCCAGGCTGTAATTGGGATGATGGCCACGTTGGTGGGCAGGTCTGTCACACAGAGCTCGTCTTTCCATCCTCTCCATAAGACAAGTCTTGGGTTTGGGCTGGTCACCCGAGATTAGGGTGGTTAAGTGTCCTTTGCCCTCTGAAAAGCCCCAAGCCAGACACAGGAACAACATGGAGTCTTCAGATGTTCTTTTTTCAAGGTTTTTCTCGTTGTTTATTATTTCTTGTCATTTCATTTTTCTCTGTGCCCAGCCAAGGTCTGAACAACCCAGGCACCAGGCGAAGACCCTGCCCCTGACGGAGGCTCATCACCTCTCATACAGATTATTACATACTTCTTATTTACAATTCCAAACCAATATCTACATTCTATACTCAACAGGTCATTTCCACACTGACCCAGTCCCTCTAAAGCTACTTGGTGCCACTGTCACAGCAGAAGATGGAGATGAAGAAGGAGAAGACCCCAGGGCACAGCCCAGAATCCTCCATCTCGTCCCCATTCACCACTGTTCTAGAAACCTAAATGTGACAAACTACACTGTTCTTTATTACACTTTGTGGCTTGTAACTCCTCTCCCAATGTTGGAAGTCTCTCCCATGGACTAAAGTCAAAGCCCTTGCCTTCCTGGCCTCTGTCTCAGGGTCTCCAACCCCTCCTGTACAGATCCCAGACCCCCCAGTACAGGTTTCAAACTCCTCTGTACAGGTTTCTGACTGTCCAGGGTATCCAAAGGAATGCCCTGGACTCCCACAGATAGGAGCTGCTCCTATGGATGCATCCATCATCCCTGCCTGTGCTCTGGCACTGATATCCTTGGGAGAGGCTCTGGATTTGCCCAGGAGATAACAAGTGTGCATCCTTAACAGCTCCTCCAGTTTTGGTGCCCGGCTCCATCCCTGCCTGGCTGGGTGTCTCCCGTCCCAGGAGGTCTCTGTTGGCTGTGTGATGTGTCTCTTCAGCCTGGCTGAGCACAAATCACTCTGCCAGCCAGGCCCTCCAAGCACCACCTCGGGACCAATTCGCTCCGGTGACATCTCAGACAGCTCTGCAGGGTCCCAGGAATGGGGAGAAGGATAGCAGGCAGGCATGGAGGGAGGGGGACAGTGGGGAGCAGGACACACAGCCCCACAGCCAGCACAGCTCTCTGCTCTGCAGGGGCTCCAGCACAGGAGGTATTGGAGCTGCACAACCGTAGGAATGAGCAGCCGAGCTTCAGAGAGACAGGCACAGCTTCTGCCTGACACCAGGAGCTGCTGGATCTCTGCCTTCCCCTCTCAGCCCTGGAAAAACCAATCCCTTCCTCGCTCAGGGTCATCTGCTGCTTGGCCCTTCCTCATTCCCCCATAAATCTCAGCTCCTCACTTCCCACCTGTGAATTTGGGAAGCAGCACCTTGTGCTCCACGGGTTAAAAGACACCCTGAGCTATTTGGAATGGTGGTTGGGCCTCTCCATCCCGTGCCAGAAGGTAGGTGACTACCCCACCTCTTGCCACATCCCAGGAACACCAGGATGAACCAGCACTGCCCAGCCAGGAGGGATCTGGGGAGGGACCAGCACTGAGCCACCCCCCAGCTCTCCCCTCCACCCCGGTGAGGATGCTGCAGCTCTTTCCCATCCCTCTCCTTGTTCAGTGGCTTGTTCTGCTCCAGGCTCAGAGGGTATTTCAGCCATCTCAGTGCTTCTAATCTCTTTGGGAACATTGCTGAGAAACACAATTTCAAGCCTCCCAAGATGTGACATGACTTGTAATTTGAGGCAGAGGTGAGTGCTTTCCACCCAAGGGACAGAGAACAAACCGCCTCCACACGATTCTGCTCCCAGCCCAAACCCCAAAACCTGGGGCTGGAGCTTCTGGGCAGCCCCCTCTGGCAGGAGGGGGTCTCTGCCCTCCTTCCTCACACCAGGAGAGCAAAGCAGAGGCTGGAAAGCAGCTGGATGAGGAACAGGAGATGTGGGGCACAGGGGGATGTGCAGGCAGCGAGGGGGATGGAGGGCAGGGCTGGAGGCCAGCCCAGCTCAGAGAACCCAGGGAAGCCCTCTGGGAGCAGAGTGGGAGGCTGAGTGACACGTTCTGGAGTGGCATCTGCTGGCACCCAGCCCTGCCAGCAGCCCCCAGCCCCAGAGCAGGATCCCTCTGCAGGCAGCCAGGGAGCCTCACACCCCTCTGCACCTCCAAATCCCACCTGCTGACCAAACCCAGCTTCTGCCAGATGTGTTCCCACAGCTGCACTTGGATTATCTCTCCATGAAAAGAGCTGTTGGACCAGATCAAGGCCCCAGCTCTCAGCCATGGTCTCTGGCTAGAGCATCACTCCCCAAACTGAACTGTCCCCAGCCCCTGGGGCAGGGGCTGCCCACACCAGCACCAGGTAATTCTGGTGCTTTCCACACAATGTCCCAGTGCTCTGGTGGGGGATGCTAAAACAAGAGGAGAAATAACACCACCAGCCAGCCTTCACTTTCCTGGGGCCAAAACAAGGGTGAGGCAGAGGAGCGGAAACAAATCAGACATGGTTTGTTCAGCATCAGGCAAAGCCAGTAAAACATCCCAAATTTCACCCTTTAAAAAACAAAAATCTATTATTGATTTTACAGGAGAACCCAGGGATTTTGCAGATCCATGGACAGGTGCTGGCAGGACCCCTCCATGGATCTGCAAAAGCCTCAAGCCCCCCCACATTGAGGGCCTGCCTGGCTGGGAGAGGCATGGGAAGGAAATGAGTGGGATGGAGCTGGCCATGCTGGCACATGTGCCTTTGTTTCACATCAGAGGAGGAGATAATAACCACCTGTGATCCTGTAAATTTTTGATTTACACTCCAGCATCCCAAGCAACGCTCTGTTCCTGGCTCAGGTGTTAATTGGGAGATTCCTCCTCATTTGTGAATGTAGCAGCTCCCCAGCTTCTTGGCTGGGTGATGGTTTCATTACCATTTCCTATATGTTAGCTTTAAATCCCCAATAATCCCACACGACTGGAGCCCATTCCAAGTGAGCAGCCAAATCCAATTTAGGATCCTATTCTCTGGGACTGTGTAACCAGAGCCTACTTCGTGCAGACACAGAAATCCAATTCAGCTTCTTTGCCTCTCAACAGCTGCCCCCGTGAGAGTTTTCCAGATGAAAAAAAAAAAAAAAAAAAAGCATAACCACAAAAGCCCACCAGGCAGACTTGGAGGCCAGCTGAGCCCCTCTGGGGAGACAGGCACTGGGGGAAAGGGGCTGGGCTTTTGGGGCAGCTCTGCTCCTGCCCCCAGAGCCTTTGCAGGGTGAGATCCTCTCTCACATCATCCCCCAGCTCCATCCCCTGGCAGCAGCCACCTCCCCAGGCACTTCCCAGGTAAGATTTCCCCCTTACAGCCTATTCCCAGTGCACTGTAGTCCTCTCTTGGGCTTCTCAGCCATTCTCATTTCATTTCCATTAATCTCTGTTAACCACACAACATTCACAAGTCAATCTAGCACAGAATATTTAAAAATTGCCCAAATTCAGTGACTTACCCTGTGTCAGTGCCAGGCTGAGGATGATCCCGACATTCCAGGGCTGGAGCCTTGCTGGAAAATCCAGGTTGGGAGTCAATGACAGCAATCCCAAAATCTGAATTTGGGCAAGACTGAGTTTTCAACGGGATTGAATTTCCAGTTTCCTGTTCCCTTTTCAGGGTTCTGGATTTCAGACACTTCCTTGCTAGAAAGGAAAGAGCTTTGTCACCCCAAAAACAGCTGCTGTCCTCACTGCAAAGACAGAGGTGGCCAGGAAGAACTGCAAGGAAAGAATGGGAGCCAAGCCCACCCCACCAGAAATCCTGACTGGATTCAGTCATCAGGGTTTGCTTCATTTTTTCTCTCTACGTGTTGCACTGCAAACTCACATTTCCTAGGCAAAAAGTCTTTTGAACCAACTCTTCACTGTTTTGGATGCCTACAAATCACAGGAATGGACATTCCAGAGCGTTTCTAGATGCCTGCTTTCAAACTGGGGAGATTTATCCTGCCTGACCTTCCCCACACACTCTTTGTTTGACAGAGGAGCAGTTTCCAACAAATCCAACCCAAAGCTACTCCAAAAATCCATCCTCAGAGCCACCAGACTCTCCTCTTTTCTTTACAGCCAGCTCATCCTTTCCTCCTCCTGCTTTGCTCTCCCTCCTCCAACTGGAATTCTTCCTCCTGTGGTTCATTCCCCCAGGGTCTGGGCTGTCTGGGGATCATCTGCATCCAGATGAAGATTTCTTGATCCTTTCTCCACACACATCCTTTCACAGGAAAACCTTCTGGGATCTAGCTGGCCCTTCTAACAAGCTAGAAAAGAAAAAGAATGGTTTGCCTGTACAGGAATTAAATTCGATGTGCCTCCCTGAGAGGCCGTGGAACAAAGGGGAATTTTCATCCATTTCAGGAGACAGGGGGAGGAGAGGGATGCACGATTTTGTGGAGCAGGTACAGCTCCTTAACTGGGGCTTCTGGTGGGGGTAGGAGAGGGTGGGAACATGCACAGGGCCAGCTGGGGATGTGCAGAGGATGCAGGAGTGGGAGGGGGAAGAGGGACATTGGCTGGAGAAGCCTGGGGAGGTGATGGAAGGGCTGAAGCAAACCCAAGCCTCAGGGATGGGGGCTCTTTCCTCACCTTAAACATTTTTACCCCATGTTATGAATGCATATTTTGGAGTTGGGTTTTAGCATATAACAAGCAGATTGCTTTATGTATAACATGGGAAAGTTATATTGCATGGGGTTTTTTTATTAATAGAATTTAAAAAATTGTGATAGATAGATATTCTTAGATTGTAACAAAGTAGAGATGGGATTGTTGTTTTTTTTAATTCCTCAAAGAGATAGAAGACAGGAGGGCCAGCTGGAATTCCTGAAGGTAAGGAACAACTGAGCCTTGTTGAAGAAGAGAGATTTACTACCTCTATCTAGACTTAGCAAGGCCACATAGAAAAACTGTATAATTAAGGGAAGTTTTGAAACCAAAAATGAATATTTGAATCATGCATTAGCTCATTTAAATATGTAACACAGAAGTCCTTAAAAACAAAGGATCTGAATAAAAATAAAAATAAAAATAAAAATAAAAATAAAAATAAAATATATAAAATAAAATAAAAGACGCTGTGCTGATGTTGTTGGAATCAGCACCTCAGCTGAAAAAGCTTTGGTTTGTTTTTTTCTCCTTTATTGTCTATTTTGCTTCTATTTTATTTTATTTTTATTAAACTTATAAATGAATATAAAAAGGTGAAAGGTCGTTTTTCACACCCAAGGGTGCTGCAGTCCTACCAGCACCTCCCCCTGCAGGGCACAGCCATGGTCCCACCAGCATCTGAAGCTCAGGATGCCCCAGGAGTGTTTTTTGTGGGTATTCAGACCCTTTTCCCTCCGTGCCACTGGCTCAGCTCCAGCCCAGGGTCAATGGAGACAGAAAGTCGTTGCCAGCTGATGAATTCATGCAAGGGAATAAGAAAGGCATTGGTCTCACTGTAGTGATGAGGAGACAGATGTCACACCACTGCTAACCAGCACCCACCTCCCACCCAGGCCAGAAGATTCCCTTCCCCACCAAGATGAGTCTAAGTACCCACAAAGGGATTATTTCTGGGAGTATATTCTCCACTGCCTTCTGCCATAAAAATAAACAAACAAACGAAAAATAACATAAAATAAAATAAAATAAAATAAAATAAAATATAAAATATAAAATATAAAATATAAAATATAAAATATATAAAATAAAATAAAATAAAATAAAATAAAATAAAATAAAATAAAATAAAATAAAATAAAATAAAATAAAATAAAATAAAATTAAACGAAATAAAATAAAATAAATATAAAATATATAAAATAAAATAAAATATATAATATATAATATAAAATATAATATAAAATATAAAAATAAAATAAAATAAATAAAAAAGAAAAATTTAAAAATTTAAAAAATAAAAAATAAAATATAAAATATATAAAATAAAAAATAAAATATATAAAATAAAATAAAATAAATAATATAAAATACAAAATAAAATATATAAAAAATAAAATAAATAAAATACAAAATAACACAGCCAGGGACAGCGACACAAGAGCCTGGGGACAGCCACACAAGAGCCTGGGGACAGTCAGCCTTGCTCCGGGCCAGCCCCAGCCCCACTCTGCCTCTGCCAAGGGGACAAACCCTGCCAGAAATCAGGGTTACCATGGCGATCAGCTCTCCTCCCTGTGCCACCAGCCGGCTGTGACAGCGAGCAGACAGACAGACAGACAGACAGACAGACACCTCCCTGGTGGGGACAGCACCGAGGAGACTCCCGGCAGAGCCCCCTCTCCCAGCTCCCCGGGGGCTCCAGCTGACAAGCAGGTTTAATTGAATGTTTCTCTCTTTATGTTTCTCTTTCCAGCAAATAAAACCAGAGCGAGATAAAAATATATGACGCTTAAAGGGGACACACTGGCAGGGAATTTTTATCTGGTTTCATTTGCATTTTACTCTTCGTTCGTTTGTGGCTGCAAAACCGCTTTTTTTGGGGTTTTTTTAGGATTTTTATTCTCTTCCCTGGGTTTTGTCGTGTTTCCAGCTGGCAGGTAGTGAGTGAGCCCCACTGCTGTCACCCCAGGCTGCTCCCAGAGAGGTGCAGGTAACCCTGCAAACCACAGCAGGGTGATGGGGTTTGTCCCACCCTTTGTTATTATGGCTTCATTTATACCCTGGCTGCTGGAATTCACACCTGGAAGGAGGATATCAGCTTTTGGATGAAACCCCAATGCTTGAGAGATCCCAGCTATTCCCTGTAAATTTTGATGGAATTTATTGCTCTCTGCCACATCAGGACCTGAAGGTGGGAATCCAAGGCTCTGGTCTTCTTTTCAGGACAAATTAATGCCAAGCTAGAAATAGTCCAGCTAGAATTCCCCACAACCTCTACTTAGAGCTCCAGGACAAGCCCAATTTCCCTCCTCCCTGCTCGGGCCCTGCTAATTTCCCCAGCCACCGTGATAAATGGCTGTGCTGGCAAAGTGACATCTTTCTAATCTGCTCCAAGACAGATGGGTTCCTCTGCTGGGAGAGAAATCCCACGGTTAGACCTGACTGAGAGGGAAACCACAGCACTGGAAGCTGCAGCAGTGGGGAAGGGGGGCAGGGGGTGTCATCACATCTTTCTCTGCTGATTTATCCCCGCATTAGATGGGGATGAGGAGCTTTGAGGGCTTCAGGCACCGTGAGCTTTGCTGGGCATGGAGAGGGGAGGGTATGAGCATCTTCCCTGACCAGGTCAGGGCACCTGCAGAAACCACCACCTTCCCAGGTAAAGAGGACACCTTCGTTTTCCTCCCAGAAGCAGCAGCCAAGGCTTTCCAGGGTCAGGCTTGGAGCTGCTGCTGTTCTGGTGCGTTTGGGAAGGCAGCACCTGCCCACCTGCCCAGGCCGGTTTGGTGACAGCAGAGATGAACGAGGGGCCAAACAGCAGCAAGGTAAGACCCTCCCAAATGAGCCCAAATTAACACCAGTGCCAGAGCAGGAGCAGGGGGATCAGTCCCCAGCGTGTCCCCACCTGCTTAAAGCTGGGAGAGACACCACGCCGAGCTGGCAGTGGGGCCGGCGTGGCCTCTGCCCGTCCCAATCCCCCCGGAGCATCCCTGCCCTCCACTCCGGGAGCATCCACCCACCCATCCCTCCCTTTTCCCGGCCCTGGCCGGGCCAGCACGGAGCGCTGGTGCCATCTCCTGGGCTGCGGCCGCTGCCAGCGGCTCCCGAGCCCTGCCCGCTGCAGGAGCATCCCCGGAGTCAGGCTCCCGAGTGTCCCCGCAGTCACACTCTCGGGGGTCCCCAGAGTCACATTCCCGGGGGTCCCCGGGGGTCCCCAGAGTCACATTCCCGAGTTGTTCCCGCAGTCACATTCCTGGGGGTCCCCAGAGTCACATTCCCGGGGGTCCCCAGAGTCACATTCCCGAGTTGTCCCCACAGCCACATTCCCGGGTGTCCCCACAGCCACATTCCCGGGGGTCCCCAGAGTCACATTCCCGGGGGTCCCCAGAGTCACATTCCCGGGGGTCCCTGGTCACATTCCCGAGTTGTCCCCACAGCCACATTCCCGGGTGTCCCCAGAGTCACATTCCCGGGGGTCCCCAGAGTCACATTCCCGGGGGTCCCTGGTCACATTCCCGAGTTGTCCCCGCAGCCCCGCTCCCTGTGACACCGAGGCACCGTGAGCAGCTCTCGCTGTCCCACCCAGCCGAGCGGGGCCGCCCCAGGCTTCCTCCTGCATCCTCCTCACCTCCCACCCTGCTCCCAGTGCTCCCAGTGCTGCCCTGGCCTCGGGCTGGTTTTCCTGGGCTTTAGCTCCGGCTTGGTGAGGGGGAACAGACACATTTCCTCGAGCAGACACTCTGCTTGTGGCACGGAGTGAGGGCTTCAAACTGACAGGGATCAGATGGGATATTAGGGGGAAATTCCTCCCTGGAAGGGTGGTGAGACCTGGCACAGGGTGGCCAGAAGAGCTGTGGCTGCCTCGTGGCAAAGTTCAAAATCAGGTTGGACAGGGCTTGGAGCAGCCTGGGATGGTGAAAGGAGTCCCTGCCCACGGCAGGAACTGGGTGACTTTAAAATCCCTTCCAACCCCCCTACAATTCCACTATCACCAGGTCCCCAAGGCCAAGCCCAGCCCAGTTAAACCCTAAAACCTCACTGGAGACACAAAATCAGCCCAAGCAGCCAGCACAGCTCTCCCACGTGCTCCAAGCCCTCCCCATCCCCTCAGAGAGCTCCCCGCTCACACCCTGGGCCATTAGTTCCTTGAGAACACATCAGTCAATATCTACCCAGTGTTAAAAGCTGGTTCCTCTGTCTGACAAGCCCTGGAGAAGATGGTGAGCCTGCTGCCTCCAAATCACAGCTCAGTTCCTCTTCCAAAGCACCCTAAATCCAGGCTAAAAATAAATGGGCTGTATTGATTTCCTTTTTAAAACTAATGCTGGGGAGTGATGTGTTCTGTGCTCAAGGAAGAGCACAGGGCATTAGTCACAGGGAGGCACAGCCACAGCCCTCCAAGCCCTCACAGGTGTAAATAAAGCCCATCTCACATCAAACCCCTTGCACAGGGTCTGGGGGAGCAGCAGCAGAGCTGTGGGGCTGCCCCATGGTCCAGCACAACTCCAAAGCCCCAGCACAGGATTTTTTGGGGGCTTCAAACATCCCCATCCCTGGACAGAGGCTGTGTGTGAGGTACCCAGGTGGCCACGCTGCAAAGCAGCACCAAGTGAAGAGAGAGGAGAGGTTTCCTCATCCTGCTGGGGACACATCCTCACCGCCCTCCTGCTCCTCTGAGGGCAAGGGGCTCCCCCAAAACGGGTCAGGGGTGCAGACCCTCTGCCAGGCCTAACATCTGCCCTCTGCCCATCTGCCCAGCACAGCTGTAGAGAAAATGAGCAAAAGCTGAAGGCACCTGAGTTTAAAGGCAGCCAGGGTGGTGGGCAGCATGGGAGGAGTGATGAAAGCCCAAGGGCAGCTTGTCAGGACAATTGCCTCCTTAAACTAACAGCACCACAAGTCCAAAGTCTGGTTTGCTGGTGGCTGCAGACGTGAAACAGGCTTCAGACTGTGCTTCTGCCACCTCAGGCAGAGGCAGGCAGTGTTCCCAACTTCCCTGCAGCTCCCCTGGCTGCCCAGAGCACCCCCAGGTCCCTGCAGCACCCCCAGCTCCCTGCAGCACCCTCTTTCTCCTTGAGCTCATCCTGCTGTTTCACCGAAACAGGACAGGCACGTCAGAAACCCCAAACAAAGCTTGTGACGTGCCCCTCTGCTCCCCTGGGTGAGCCCAGCACATCTGCCCAGCTGTTTCCAGCCACAGACACGAGGTCCAGGTGGCTTTTGCCGTGAGCACACCGAAGGAATCCCCCCCTGCTCCTGCAGAGCTGCCACCTTGGGCCAACTCCACCCCCGGCCAGGGCATTGCTTCAGCCAGGTCAGATCCCAGGGCTTTGTTTCACTTCCTTTTCTAATCCCCTGCAGCACATGGGAAGGCAGATGCTGAGGAGCTGAATCCCAGCAGCATTGATGAATGCGCAGAGTCCTGCCAGCGCCGGATGGGATATTCCTTCCAGGCGCTGGCCCCGCGCTCCAGGCACGCCTGCTGCTCTCCTCCCTCCCTCAGCTCAGGCTGAGCTGCTGCCCCAGCTGCAGCCCCTCACAGCCATCGGGACCCCCAGCCCCCTTCCTCTGCCCTGCTGGGTGGCACAGGGGAGCCTGGCTCTGCCAAGAAGGGTGCAGGGTGTCCTTTTTTGGGGGGGGAAAGGCAAGTAGAGGAGCTGAGCTCTGCTTTACTGAAGGGTGCACAGGCAGCCTCTTCTCTGCAGGTGGGTGTTGGCATTCCAGGGAAATAGTTGCCAGCTTTGCCCAACAGGCCACCCAGCTGTGCAGGGAAAGGGCTCTCCCGTGGAAAGGGCTCTCCCAGCTTAGCCAGCCCACACAGGGTGAGGTGGATGAGCTTCCTGGGGTTCCTGTGGTGCCCAAGAGGTGCCCAGGTGAGCGGGGTGCCCCGCAGGCATGGCAGGGCTCTGGGTGGAGGGCTGCAGCTGTGGACCCCCTCAGCAGCCCTCCATACCTCCCTCTGGCCCGGCTACCCTGGAAACACATCCTAAATAAAGCTGGGATCAGATAAATAAACGCGTCCGGAGGCTGGCGGGTCAGCCAGCACCGCCAGGAGGAGGAGGAGGAGGAGGAGGAGGAGGAGGAGGAGGAGGAGGAGGAGGGGAGCAGCCAGGAGGGATGGGAGCTGCTGGGGCTGCCTCAAACACCGGCTCCAGGACTGCAGGGGGAGGAAAGAATTTCATTTTTTCTTTTTTTTTTTTTTTCTTTTTCCCTTCTTAACGTCCCCCCCAAGCCTCCAGCCTCCCCCCCCACGGTGGGCACTCACAAAGGGCAGGGGCAGCCCCCAGTGCCTGCAGGTGGAGCTGGCCTGGGCTCCTTGCTGGGGGCAGGATGAGGGTCCCTGGGCAGGGCCAGGCTGCCAGCCCTGCCCCCAGAGCAAAGACACCGCTCCAGGCCGGCTCTGCCCCTCTGCAGCCCTGCCAGATGTTGGCTGGGAAAGGGAAAAACAAAAAGGGGCCTGGCTGAGGGCTGGAAATGTGCTGGCCAGATGTGGGGCAGGGGCGTGCTCAGGGCTGGGCTGGGGGGCTGCCCCTGGCAGGGCTCAGTGGGGGTGTTTGGGGATCTTCCCTCTGGGTGACACAGGAAGTTTCAAGCAGAGCTTGTGATTTCTTTGTTGGAGGCGGGGGGGATATGATAATAATTTTAAAAGCAGTGGAAGTTTTCCTCTGTCCTTGCTGCAGACAGGTTTGCCTTGGATTTTTTTTTTTCCCACCAGCCTCCTGCCTGTGGAGTGGACCCCGAGCATCCTTGAGGGGCAGGATGCTCAGGTTGCTTGGAGCCATTTCCTTGCTCAAGCTGTACTTGCTGCCCTCATCCATGTCTGGTGTTCCCCTGGCAAAGGGGGGTTCACTCCCAGTGCCCCAGTGAGCAAAGCCAAGCTGAGGAGAGAGAGCCTGAAGTAAAGGCAGGGGTGCCTGATGGTGGGTTGGAGATGGTCCTGGTGGTGTGGGGATTGTCCTGGTGAGTTGGAGGTGCTTCTAGTGGGTCAGAGATGGTCCTGCTAGGTGGGAGGATTGTCCTGGTGGTGTGGGGATTGTCCTGGTGGTGTGGGGATTGTCCTGGTGAGTTGGAGGTGCTTCTGGTGGGTTGGAGGTAGTCCTGGTGGTGTGGGGATTGTCCTGGTGGTGTGGGGATTGTCCTGGTGGTGTGGGGATTGTCCTGCTGAGTTGGAGGTGCTTCTGGTGGCTTGGAGATGGTCCTGCTAAGTGGGAGGATTGTCCGGGTGGTGGGAGAATTGTCCTGGTGAGTTGAAGATGGTTCTGGTGGGTTGGAGATGGTCCTGGTAGGTGGGAGGATTGTCCTGGTGGTGGGAGGATTGTCCTGGTGAGTTGAAGATGGTTCTGGTGGGTTGGAGATGGTCCTGGTAGGTGGGAGGATTGTCCTGGTGAGTTGGAGGTGCTTCTGGTGGGTTGGAGGTGGTCCTGCTAAGTGGGAGGATTGTCCTGGTGATGTGGGGATTGTCCTGGTGAGTTGAAGATGGTTCTGGTGGGTCGGAGATGGTCCTGGTAGGTGGGAGAGGAATGGATGTCTTCAGCCCACCTGTTGCTCACGACCTGGTGGGGACAGAAGAGATCGAACTCCACCCTGAAGGCTCAAGCCCTGCACCCTCCTCTTCCTTCATCAGCCCCTAAAAGGGGTGAGGAGAGGGGATTGCTGAGGACAGACAGAGGGAAAAGCCTCCCAGAATCCTCAGCAGACCCTAAGATAAAGAGCAGGAAAGGGAATACTTTGCAAAACTGAATCTGTACAAATCAGCCAGCCTGGCTAATGTGAAACCCCCAGACTAAACAGAATTAGCTAATGAACTTACCGAGCCCCTGGCAATTACTCAGAAAAAGTTACTGAAAAAACCAGCGCATCCCAGGTTTATTTAATGTCTTTATTAATGATCTGGAGGCAAAAGTAAACAACAAATTAATTATGTTTGCAGATGGCTGTGCTGTGCTGGAAGGTGTTGCAAACGCTGCCAGAGACGGCAAAGTCACGCCGAGGGCCCTGGAGGGGTTAGAATTAACCCAGCAGGAAAAGAGCCACATGTCATCCATCAGCCAAACGTGGCACAGGGGGGGAAAAGGGCCCGAAATCCAGACATCCATGAGGAGGGAGGGGTGTGCTGCGTGAGGGCCAAAGAGGAGGGTGGGAGCACCTTTGGAGAGGGCTGGAAAGATGGGACAGGAGCAGGGAGCCAGGCTGGGTGGGATGCTGTGCCTCCAAAGGGTGGTGACATGGTCCTGAATCGGCTCTGCAGCAGGAGGAGAAGCTGGAAAGCTCTTTCCCTGGTATTGTGCTAACTCAGTTGGAGAGCTGTGAGCCCTGAGGGCCAGAGGCATCCCGACTGCCAGCTGGGAGAGGTGTGAGGTTTGTAGGAACACGGCCAGGGGTGGGCAACACGGCAGCTTTGCGACCAAATCCCTGATCTGGGTCTGTGTGGACACCAGGAACCGGCTCTGCTCCCCCTGAAGTGCCCGGTGCCAATGGATCTGTGGAGCTTCAGTCAGAGCACGGTGCTAACAGCAGCGAGCTCTGCTCCCTGCACGGCCCATTCACTGAACGGCTTGGATTCCACGCTCCCCGTGGGTCGCTTCCAACGCAGAATATTTTGGGATCCTGTGACATCCTGCTCAGCCCGGAGCAGGCGGTGCCTCCGGAGCCGCCCCTCGCACCCCACCTCGGGCTCTTTCCCCGCTCCTCCCTCTCCTCGCCCGGCGGGAACAAGGCTGCTTTCAGGAGAGGGTGTGGGTGGCCGGAGCCCTCTAGCCCTTTAAGAGAGAACATTTAGTTTGTAATCTGAGCGAATTTCTGCTTTCTGACAGGCGGGAGAACTTGCAGGTCCCTCCCTCGGCCCGCTTTATTAAATATAGTAATAGCAGCAGCCCTCGCCTGGAAGAGCCGGCCGAGCTTGGAGCCGTCCCGGAGCCCCGGCCGCTGCTGCAGCCCCTGGGGACGCGATGGGTGCCCGAGGTGGTGGCACTGCCACCCTCCTGCTGCTGCTGCTGCTGCTGCTGGCCGGCCACCCCCAGCCCCTCAGCGCCGGAGCCCCGGCCGGAGGTGAGTCCCGTCCTCCAGCCCAGCCCAGAGGGAAGGGTGGGAAATCCTCCGGGATGATGCTGCTCCTGGGAGAGCCGGGGAGCGCTGCCGACACGGGGGATTCCTCGGGGTGGGGGGGGTTCTGTCGCCGGGCTGGCAGGAGAGCTGTGTTTGGGGCAGGAAAGCCGAGGGGTGAGAGGTTGGCTGGGCGGTGGGTGCTCCCCGTAGGGCGGTGGGTGCCTGGCCGGGCGGTGGGTGCTCTCCGTAGGGCGGTGGGTGCTCTCTGTAGGGCAGTGGGTGCTCTCCGTAGGGTGGTGGGTGCTCTCCGTAGGGCGGTGGGTGCTCTCCGTAGGGCGGTGGGTGCCTGGCCGGGCGGTGGGTGCCTCGCTGGGTGCCTGGCCGGGCGGTGGGTGCTCTCCGCAGGGCAGTGGGTGCTCTCCACGGGCGGTGGGTGCCTCGCTGGGTGCCCCGCAGGGTGGTGGGTGCCCCGCGCAGGGCGGTGGGTGCCCCGCTGGGTGCCTGGCTGGGCGGTGGGTGCTCTCCGTGGGGCAGTGGGTGCCTGGCTGGGTGCCTGGCCGGGTGGTGGGTGCTCTCCGTAGGGCGGTGGGTGCTCTCGGCGGGGTGGTGGGTGCCTGGCTGGGTGCCTGGCTGGGCGGTGGGTGCTCCCCGCAGGGCAGTGGGTGCTCTCCGCAGGGTGGTGGGTGCCTGGCTGAGTGCCTGGCAGGGCAGTGGGTGCTCTCCGCGGGGCGGTGGGTGCTCTCCGCACGGCGGTGGGTGCTCTCCGCAGGGTGGTGGGTGCCTGGCTGGGTGCCTGGCCGGGCGATGGGTGCTCTCCGCAGGGCGGTGGGTGCTCTCCGCACGGCGGTGGGTGCTCTCCGCAGGGCGGTGGGTGCTCTCCGCACGGCGGTGGGTGCCTGGCCAGGCGCTCTCCGCAGGGCAGTGGGTGCTCTCCGCAGGGTGGTGGGTGCCTGGCCAGGCGCTCTCCGCAGGGCAGTGGGTGCTCTCCGCAGGGTGGTGGGTGCCTGGCCGGGCGCTCTCCGCAGGGCACACCCGCGGGGCTGTGCCGCTGTGTGGGACGCGGCTCGGAGCAGCTCCGCTCGGCGCCGGGGGCAGCCGGCGGGGGAAAGGCTCCGTGGCTGCCCCGCCAAGCCCGGCGCCACGGGGAAGGAGCCGGCCAGCCCTCCCTGCTCGTATCTGGCCCGGCCACCGGGAGCCTCTCGGCGAGGGCAGCCCCTCCGCGTCCCGGCAGCGTGGGCTCGGCAGCAGGGAAGGAGCTGGAGCAGCTCCCGGGGCTGCTCTGTCCTGCACTGAGCTGAGCTGCTTGCTGGCCTGGGCCGGGGCTGAGCGGCTCGCTGTCCCAGCAGCACGGCCCCAGAAGGGTGCGGGGCCACCCTGGGGTGCCAGGGGAGCAGCTGGGGCTGAGGGTGCCCCGCATGGTGCCGCAGGGCTGGCTGCTCTGCAGGGTCAGCAGTCTGGGCAGGGCAGAAGTGGGGGGGTTTATACCCCCAGGAAGCAGCCAGGTTTGCCCAGGCAGCTCTTGTCACGGGTGTGTGTCCAGGTCCCACAGCCCTGCTCCCTCTCCTGCTCCGTGGTGCTCAGAGCTGCCCTGCCCTCGTTGCACCGGGGCAGGTCTGACCCTCCCAGCTGTGCCTGGGAGCTGGCTGGGCACTGCCCTGCATCAGCAGCTAGGAACACAAAGGGAATTTAAAAAGCGCTTTCGTGTCCCCAACTCACCCCCCAAAATAATCTGTCATTTCACTGAGCAGTTTCTCTTCCCCAAACCTCCCCCCCAGGGACCAGGGCTCTGACCAGCAGCAAGGCAGGAGTTTGCTCCCAGCAGTTTTTCCAAAGGAGTTACTGACAACCTCCTGCCTTTTGTTTCCCACCCGCCCCCTGCACCCCAGCCTGTGTCAGTGCAAGGAGGAGGATGATGGTGCCAGCCTGGTGGCCCTCAGCACCTGCAGGGCTGCTCTTGGTCTCCTGCTGTCCCTGTTCCCTCCCAGCGAGCAAGTGGCCCCTGGGATGTGCTCCTTTCATTACCTTAGGCCTTGTCCTTTCTATTTTTTGTCGTGCACCAAAATAGGAGGGTGCCTGGCAGGCTGAATGGAAAAAGATCCCTTTTGTTAATGAACAGAGTGGTCTCCTTCCTCCTGCCCTGACCTTTCCATCCCGAGGGGGGGGGATTTCCCCACATGGATCTGCTCAGGGTGGCTCTGAGGGCTGCCCTGGCAGCCCCAAACTCTCTCATGGTGAATGGGCTGGAGAAACCCCCCAAAAAACCCCAAACCCCCTGTGGCTTTCACTGCCAAGGTGACTCCCCCAGGGCTGGGACACAGCTCTGGGCATCTCCCTGGTGTCAGCACGCGGGGCTGGGGAAGAACAGGGGGTTCACACCCATTTTCCAGAACTGGGGGCTGTTCCTGCCCTGGGCTGAAACAGATGTTCCAGCTGTGAGCCCGGGTCTGGGCAGCAGCTTCCCACAAGCCCCCTGCAGCTGAGACCACCCCTGCTGATCCCAGCACTCGTTCCAGCTGTCCCCATGGGGCTGCCCACCACGGGACATCCCCGTGTCTCCATCGGGGAGAGCCACCAGCAGCACGCTGAGCATGGGGCTGAGCTTTTTGGGGTGAAGCCCGTGTGTTGTGTTCCCTCCTCAGCTCAGGTTCAGGAACCCAGGGCTTCCTGCCCAGCCCAGCATGGGAAGAGTCACCATGCACTTCATCAAATACAGGATTAGACCAAAAGGAAAAAAAAAAAAAAAACCACTGATAAAACTTGTCCTCTTGACATCAGAGTGTGAAGGTTTAGTAAACTGTTTTTCGACAGCCTGGCTCCCCTCTGGTTCCCAGTGAGGTCACCCACAGGCTGGGCTCCCCCTTCCCCAAAATCCCTCTTACTGGAGGTTTGGGATGGGGGGGAGAAGAGAGAATTGGATGTGTAGGCTGCCCGTGAGCAGCGTTCACCCCAAGATTTCAGCAAGTGGGTGCCAAAAATGTGACACCCTCCAAAGTTTGGGCAGACCCCAAAAGCAGAGGCGGGGTCCTGGGGTGGCAAGTGTGATACTGGCTTTGTCCAGGATACCGTGGATAGGGAGCAGTGTCTACCCTGGGGTGTCCACCCAGGATCCCTTCTGCTTCCTCCCTGGAAGCTTTCTCAGCTCCCTGGAGCCACCTCGGCTCTTCCTTTCCTCCACTTTTGGAAATCTGACTGGTTTATTCAAACTTTCTTTTTTTTATGGTCGTGCCACATGTTTTAAGGTCATAGCTCGAAGCAGCTGGAAAAGTTTCCAGCTGATGGGAAAAGGACAGGGGAAAAAAAAAAAAATGCTGGGAAGGGGGGAGAACACAAACTGGTATCGTGGGAATCGGGGAGGAATATTCTCGTCTCGCTCTTATATTTAGCAACAGAGAGCTGGGGGCAGATATATATAATAAAGGCATTCCTGCAGGATTGCAGGGCAGGGTTAAGCTCACCCCGAGGAGCTCACATCAGGTTGAAGGCTGGACAGGAGCAGGGCCTTGTGTGCCTAAATAAAGCTCAGAGCACAGACTGTTCACAGCAGGCGTGGGCCTGGCCCAGCCTCTGCTCCCCTGGCTCTTTCCAGGTGCCAGGCTGGCTTTGTCTCCTTTTTGGGAAGCCAGCTTCCCCAAGTGTGAGCATCACACACACACACATTTCTAGAAACTCCTGTGGCAGCTCTCAGCCAGGCATCCTGAGCCCCGTTTGCCACCAGCCCCTGCAGCACACCCCAACCCCCTGCAGACACAGAGAGCCCAGCAGAGCTCCCTCACGGCCAAACCAGCCCTGCCCTGGGTCTGTTTGGATGGGACACCCCCCCAGACCTTTTCTGAGGTTAAATAGGTAAAAAGGGAGGTCGAGTTTTTTAGGTTATATTGAGCAATATAGCAGAATATCGTTAGATATTGTTGTAGGAGGATAATTTTTTAGTCTGTTGTATTGATAGAATATCAATATTTTATAAGTATTATAAATATTATAATACTATATATATAATAGTATATTATCAGTATTTTATAAAGTACATTCTGATGTTCTGTGAGGTCAGAGAAGCATTCACAAAGCCTTTGCTTCTCAAAGGGCAGCACTGGACTCTGCAAATCCACAGGAGCAGGACTGCTGTGGCTGCTCCCAACCCCAGGACAGGGAGGATGCAGGTTTGCTGCTGATTTGTCACCCATTACCAGTCGTTTCTCCTCAGGACAGACCAAACAGAGCCTCTCAGCAGGGCGGGGTGGGAGCTGTTTGTGCCCTGAGCCCTGGATCCCAGAGGGTGAGAAATTCCCATTTTCCACCCTCCTTCCCCAGGGGTGTGTCACCCATTGCTCCTGGCTCCGGGGCGGGCGACACCTCTGGGAGCTGCCCTGTGCCCAGGAGCTGTGCTTGGCTGCCTGACAGACGGACAGACAGGCTGACAGACAGACAGCAGCCCGGGGAAGGGGCGGGAGTGCCAAAAAATTGCCAGTGGAGAAAGCCCTGGGGCATCACGTGCCTCCCAGACAAGGAGATGGAGCAGCAAATCCATCCCAGGGCCGGTGACTCACGGGCTGGGGAAAGAGCCACCGTGAGCTGTGAGTCAGCTCGGGACGTCCCTGTGAATCCCTGCTGCTGCTTCTGCCCAAATCTTGGCTCTCTGGAAGTTGTTTTGCCTCTTTGCTGCAGGCAGGCGAGGGAAGGGAGGGTTTGGAGTCACCAGCTGCTGGTGGTGCCATCCCCAGGTGTGTTAATGGGTGCTGCCCATCCTGGACCATCTCATGGCCCTGGCTCGGTGCAGCAGTGGCAGAAAGAGGGGGGCAAGCAGCAGGAATTTCCCTTTCCCAGCCTCTGGGCTGGGCTTCAGAAGGGCTCCAAGGTTTTCAGCATCCCATCCCACAGAAATTTCTGAGCCCACCAGGGTCATTTCCTCTGGGAGCTTGGGAGAAGAGAGGGAAGTCTTGGCCCGAGGTGGCTGTGGCTGAGAGAGCCCTGCAGGCCTGGGAGGGGATGTGAGCACCGGCTTCCACACCCCCACAGCCAGCCCTGCCTCCCCCCCGGCGCTGCAAATAGAGCAGGCAGATATTTTCTCTATAAACATCACCCAGCAGGGGTTTCTCATGGATGGAAAAGTCAGGGGACAGCAGGAGTGGGGAGGGGGAGCCTTGGAGAGGAGAGGGGAGAGGTGAGAGGAGATTTGGAGAGGAGAGGAGAGGGCAGAGCTTTCAGCTCTAGAAAGAGGGAAACAAAAAGAAAATACTCGTTTTCTCTGCGGACAGTTTAGCATGTCAGCTCCAGAGGAGGAAAATGATCCCCTCTTTCACCCAACCACACTGCAAACCCCCATCTCTGGTCGTGGAGACACTTCCCTGTCCCCTCACAACGCTCAGCATCACCAAAAGTTCATCCTGGCTGTGGTCCTTGGTGCTCGGTGGGATGCAGGGTGCTGTGGGTGCTGCCTCACCAGCACAACTCAAGCTGAATCACCCCAATTTACACATTTTACACCATAATTGCACGTTTTAACATCTCTGTTAGAACATTTCCCCATCCCTGGGCAGCAATTAAGGCAGGCAGGTATCTTCTAGCAAGGCTTCAACGCTTGCACTGGTGCTCGTTCTTCCCCCACCACTCTGGCTGATCACTCCCCACCACTCTGGCTGATCACTGCCCCACTCTGGCTGATCACTCCCCACTTCTCTGGCTAATCACTCCCCACCACTCTGGCTGATCACTCCCCACCACTCTGGCTGATCACTGCCCCATCCTGGCTGATCACTGCCCCATCCTGGCTGATCACTCCCCACCATCCTGGCTGATCACTGCCCCACTCTGGCTGATCACTGCCCCATCCTGGCTGATCACTCCCCCATCCTGGCTGATCACTCCCCCATCCTGGCTGATCACTCCCCACCATCCTGGCTGATCACTGCCCCATCCTGGTTGATCACTCCCCACCATCCTGGCTGATCACTGCCCCATCCTGGCTGATCACTGCCCCACTCTGGCTGATCACTCCCCCATCCTGGCTGATCACTGCCCCATCCTGGCTGATCACTGCCCCACTCTGGCTGATCACTCCCCCATCCTGGCTGATCACTGCCCCACTCTGGCTGATCACTCCCCCATCCTGGCTGATCACTGCCCCACTCTGGCTGATCACTCCCCACCATCCTGGCTGATCACTCCCCCACTCTGGCTGATCACTCCGCACCACTCTGGCTGATCACTCCCCACATCCTGGCTGATCACTCCCCACCATCCTGGCTGATCACTGCCCCATCCTGGCTGATCACTGCCCCATCCTGGCTGATCACTCCTCACCATCCTGGCTGATCACTCCCCACCATCCTGGCTGATCACTGCCCCATCCTGGCTGATCACTGCCCCATCCTGGCTGATCACTCCCCACCATCCTGGCTAATCACTCTCCCCCACTCTGGCTGATCACTCCCCACCATCCTGGCTGATCACTGCCCCATCCTGGCTGATCACTCCCCACCACTCTGGCTGATCACTCCCCACCATCCTGGCTGATCACTCCCCCATCCTGGCTGATCACTCCCCACCATCCTGGCTGATCACTGCCCCATCCTGGCTGATCACTCCCCACCACTCTGGCTGATCACTCCCCCATCCTGGCTGATCACTCCCCACCATCCTGGCTGATCACTCTCCCCCACTCTGGCTGATCACTCCCCACCACTCTGGCTGATCACTCCCCACCATCCTGGCTGATCACTGCCCCATCCTGGCTGATCACTGCCCCACCCTGGCTGATCACTCCCCCCCATCCTGGCTGATCATTCCCCCATCCTGGCTGATCACTCCCCACCACTCTGGCTGATCATTCCCCACCATCCTGGCTGATCACTCCCCCATCCTGGCACGTCAGGGGCCATTTGACACCGGCGGGGCTGGGAAACATCAGAACCCGGGCGGCTGGAGCCGGGCCCCTCTCCGCCGGCGGCTGCCGGGCTGTTTGTTGACAGCAGGCGAGGATCTCTCCGGTAACACCGAGCTGTTCCAGGCGTGTCTGTGAGCATCCCCTGGCCTGGCTCCCCCAATCCCGCCCGCCCCGCCCCGCCGGCTCCTTCCCCTCACTGCCTCCGGGGATGAGCTTGGGAGCAGGCACTGGGATGGGATTCAGGGATCTGCAGGCGGGATGGACACCCAGGTGTTCCACTCCTCCAAGATGCTCCGGGGCTGGCTGGGATTGTCCCCTCCCGTGCCACCACAATGCCCTTCAGCAGCCCTGCAGGCTGTTCCTTCCCTGGATGGGGAGCAGCTGGGGTAGGGAACACGGTGGCAGCGGGTGCCAGGAGGTGCAGGGTGGAGCTGGAAAACCTACCAGCCTGAGAGACGGGGGAAGAGGCCTCGGCAGAGAGAAAAAGAAAGAAAGGAAAAAAAAAAAAAAAAAATAGAACAAAACCCCGACTTCGAATGGTTTGGAAACCACGTCCTCTGGGGCTGATACAATATTTCCAGGCCAACTTCTCCTTGGCAGCAGGAGCCCGAGCGAGCCTGAGTCACGCTGCAGGGGACGGCACAAAAGCCCCATTGAGCTTCCCGCTTCCCCAAATCCTCCCACCTTCTCCCCCCCGCTTCCCTTCCCAGGGCAAACACTCCAAACACTCCTTCCAGCCCGGCTTTATCCCTCAAGTCCCCCCGGAGCCATTGAGCCACACATGGTTAAAAAAGCTCTTCATCCCTGCTCCTGCCTGCCGGGCTTTGGGGGTGCTTGCTCTGGGGGCGCATCCCCCAGCTCTTCCCAAAAAGCCCTGAGACCTTCGTGGGGGGTTTCAGGCTGGCTCCCAGCTCCTTTGCCCTCCCTCCCCTCCGTGGCTCTGCATCTGGCCGAGCAGGAGAGCTCAGGAAATGCCATCAGCTTTAGGGCTGTGCTTGAATCATCGTAAAACCACGCTGGATAAAGCGACGGAGCTCTGGCCAAGCCTCCTGGACCCTGCTTGCTTTACAGCCTGCAGCTCTGACAGCTCCTGACGCTGCTCCCCAAGGATGGGGAAGGCAGGCACAGGCGCTGGGCAGGGGCTTGGGGACTGGCAGGACAGGGCAGGGTGCATCCAGCCCCCTCCCAGACAGCACAGAATTAGCAGGGGGCACGTGTTTCATGTTTTCCCTTGACCCCGGAGTCCGTGGGCTGTAAAAAAAAGGCTGTTTCTTTCCCCCAAGCTGTCAGGCAGGAGGCTGGGGAAGGCAAGCAGAGAGCAGCTGGCCGGGGCACGGGGGAGAGGAACTGGATGGATAAACACGGGAGGAGGGATTCAAAGCGGAGCGGTGCAGCCAGAGGCCACCGGCGGTGGGATGGGGGGCGAAGCAAATCTCCCCTGGCCAAGACTCTCCTCCCCTCCCACGCCCAGAACAAGGCTGATGGCACTTCTGGTGGTCGGCAGGCTTTGGGGGAGGTGAGCAGCCCCGTGGCTTTTCCTGGTGGTTTTGTGGGTGCTGCTTTCCAGCAATCTCTGCTGGCCAGCGCTCCTGGAAAGCGCCGGCCCCCGGGAGCCCCGCCGGGAGAGAGGGAGGGAGGGAGGGAGGGAGAGAGGGAGGGAGGGCCAGCTGGAGGAGGGGGGGAGGCGAGAACCAGAGCCCTCCTTCCCATTGCCGGGCTTGGAAAAGCACGCACGGCCCTGGCTCGGGATGTGGGAGCAGCAGTCACTGCAATCACTGGGGCTGGGGATGAAAGGGAAAGTCCTGCTGCGTGCCAGGAGCTATCACAGCAGGGATGGATCCGTGCCCATGGCACCCCACCCAATAAATCCTTGAGACAGAAGCCCGAGCTTTCCTGGGGCAGGCACAGGGGGGGTTTGGGCTGTGACCCCAAGGAGCCCAGTGCCCTCGCTGCAGACTAAACCCAGCTCATCTCCATTGCACTGGGATTTCTTTGCTGTGGAGAAGCTCAGCTCGGGTCTCAGGGTGTGTCTGAAGGGCAGCAGCCCTCCGTTTGTCCCCCCCAACCAAAGCTGAAGGCCACTGTGTTTGCCTTACCCTCCTGGCCAGCTGCTCGTTTCCTTCCCTGGCCATAAATAAACCACGCCATAAAACCAAGGGAATGTGGGACATAACGAAGCCTTTCTCCAAAAGCCCATTGGATCCTTTCCTCCCGTGGCTCCTCCACCCTGTGGTGGGCTCAGGGGCACAGCCCAGCCCCTGCTCCGGGGGGCTGCAGGTCCCATTGGGCATCGGAGAACCAGGCTGGGGATGAGGGAGCCTGAGCCCCCAGGACCACCCAGGGTGCTGCTCCTGCCCACCCTGCCTGTGCTGGGAGGGGGATAAGGGAGCCTTGTGCACACCCTTTAGGGGAACAGGAGGGGATCAAGCACCCCCAGGGCTGGGCAGCCACCCCCGAGCCCCTCCAGTATCTGCATCCCCCAAGACCCTCCAGTGTTGGCATCCCCTTGACCCCTCTCTGATGTTCACATCGCCCAGCCCCTCTGGTGTTGGCATTCCCCTGAACCCCCCGAGTATTTTCATCCCCTGAACCCCTCCCATGTCCAATCCCCCCAAATCCCTCCTGTGTTCACATCCCCCAGCCCCTCTGGTGTTGGCATTCCCCTGAACCCCCCGAGTATTTTCATCCCCTGAACCCCTCCCATGTCCAATCCCCCCAAATCCCTCCTGCGTTCACATCCCCCAGCCCCTCTGGTGTTGGCATTCCCCTGAACCCCCCGAGTATTTTCATCCCCTGAACCCCTCCCATGTCCAATCCCCCCAAATCCCTCCTGTGTTCACATCCCCCAGCCCCTCTGGTGTTGGCATTCCCCTGAACCCTCTGAGTATTTTCATCCCCTGAACCCCTCCCATGTCCAATCCCCCCAAATCCCTCCTGTGTTCACATCCCCCAGCCCCTCCGGGTGGGGCTGCACCACAGCGGGGCTGGCGACACTACCTTAAGTTACTTCAATTAAAAAAAAAAAAAAAAACAACAAAAACAAACAAACAAAAACAAAACAAAAAACACCAAAACAAAGAAAAAAAAACCCAAAAAAAACCAACAAAAAAAAAAACCACAAAAAAAACCCAAAAAAAACCAAAAAAACAAACAAAAAAAAAAAAAAAAAAAAACACAAAAAAAAAAAGAACCAAACAAACAAAAAAAAAACCCCAACAAAAAAAAAAAAAAAAAAAAAAACCGAACAACTCAGAGGGCCTCAAAACCAGCTCCTGAGGCTGCGGGGAAGGCACGCAGCAAGCTGCCCTTGGGGCAGCACCAGGCGCTGGGGCCGCTTGTTGGCACAGGGCGGGCGGCAGGAAGGAGGGCAGCCGGCGGGCTGGGCTGCACCACAAGCCCGCGGCTGTTCGGGGCTACAAGGAGCTTTCACTCCCCGGCTGTTTTTTCCACCGCTGGAAAAGCGGTGTGGCCGGGGTGGGAACACAGGGAGCCTTTCAAAGGGGGCGCGCGTGTCTGCGCGGGGCTCTCCTGGCACCAAGAGCCGCTTTAATGAATTCCAGTCCCCTCCCTGCAAACACAACCGGCCACCGGCTCTGGCTCCCACCTGCCCCACCGCAGCCTGAATGGAGCCTTGTTGAGCATCCAGCCCCTCCCCGGGCTCCACACGCCCATCCCCGGGCAGGGTTTGCTGCGTTCCTGCCGCCTCGGTGTCCTCCTGAGCCTGGAGCAGTGGAGACCCTGCCGGGACAGGCGGTGCACCTCGTCCTGCACACCCCAAAATGCAGCTGCAGCAGGGCTGGGGGTGCCCCATGCTGGGGTGGGAGCCTTCGGGCAGGGCAGCACCCACCCAGCAGCTCAGATGCTCTCCCACACACTCAGGAGATGTTTCCTTGCTCCCCAAACCCTTGGTGCTCAGTGCCCCGGGTCTCTCTGAGCTGAGTTTTTCCCAGTGCTTCCCTTTGCCTGGGCCTACAGTTGGCTCCTTCAACCTCCTACGTGCCGGGGAAGGAGGTGGGAGAAGTTTTTGTGCTGAGATGTCTGCTCAAACACAACAGAGAGCCCAAAACAGCCTTGCTGAGCTCCAAGCACTGGGAGAGCTCCCAGCCCAGAGGAGCCCCCTGAGCGGATGGGGATCCCCCCCACCAGGCTCTGCTCCTCCAGCCAGAAAATTCCCTGAACATCAAAAAAAAAACCAAAAAAACAACAAAAAAACCCAGAAAACTCAAAAAACCACCACCAAAAAAACCAACCCAGCAACTGGAGAGGCCAAAGCAGCCGTGTTTTCAGCTGGAGGAGCAGGGGACGAGGGCCAAAGCATCCCGGGGCCGGCGCGTGGCCGATGGCCGGGGCGGGTGCCGGGGCAGCGCCGGCTCACACAGAGCCCTCGCTTGTCTGCCGGCCTCGCTCCCAGACCCCTCCTTACAGCTTTTGGCTCATCTCCTTGTTTTTCTCAATGCAAAAAAAAAAAAAAAAAAGCCAAAAAAACACCCAACAAAACCCCAAACCCAAGTGACACTGCAGTCTATAATCTGCTGGCTGCTGGCTGGCTGCTCGGAAATTGTGACGGGGAGAGGCTCCTCTCGCCTCGTCAACGCCTTTCAATCGGCTTGGCAAGGCACCGAGGGTGATTTCCTGTGGGATACAGCGAGCTGGGAATGTCAATTGCTTTTATCCGGGGTGAGTGGGACATCCGGGGTGTCTGCTCCAAGGTATGGCCAAGAGAGGAGAGGAGAGGAGAGGAGAGGAGAGGAGAGGAGAGGAGAGGAGAGGAGAGGAGAGGAGAGGAGAGGAGAGGAGAGGAGAGGAGAGGAGAGGAGAGGAGAGGAGAGGAGAGGAGAGGAGAGGAGAGGAGAGGAGAGGAGAGGAGAGGAAAGGCCACCTTGGGCATCTGCACCCAAGGATGGGGGCACAACACGCCTGTGGTGTGATCGTGGCATCCTGAGATTATCACTGGAGATAGGTGCTGCTGGGGCATGGGAAGTCATCCTGGTGGGATGATCCCAGGAGCTCACCTGAGCCTGCCCACAGCAAGCATGGAAATCCCTGCTTGCTCCAAGTGATGGACCAGGATGGGGCACAGCCTTGTCCTGTGGAGGCTCCTCCAGAGCAAAATGGGTTTGAAAGAAAACCAAAAAAAAAAAATCCGTGTTTTCTGTGTCTTTGCCAAAGTGGAGGGCGAGGAGGAGGGGAGATGGAGGTGAGAAGCTGCAGGTCCCTCATGAAAGTGAAATGTCACAGGCCAAGTGGCTTCACATCCTGCCTGGGCTGATGAGGGAGGAGGAGAGCAGCCCTGAAATAAAGCAGGAATTTGGGAAGGCAAACAGCAGTAACTCACATGGCTCTGCTGCTGCTGGAGAAGAATTCCAGCGCCTCCTAGATCTGGGCAAGGGTCCTTCATCCTCCCCAACAAACAGCACCACTCCCCATGGCACCCGCACCTCTGGGAGCTTTTTATGAGTAGCACTTTATGAGAGAAGAAGAAAAACATTTCTGGCAGCTTTGGGGAGAGTGAAGGCAGGACAAAATGTGCTGGCTGCAGGAGCTGGTGCCCCCTGGCACACTGGAAAACAAGCTGGTCTTGGAGCAGCCCCAAACCCTCATCCCCAGCACCCACGGCGAGACACTGCCCAGTCCCTGGGCGGGCATGGGAGCTGCTGGCAGCTCCAGCCCAGCCAAGGTTTCCCTCCCCGTGAGAGCAGCCACTCAGTACCCATCTGAAAAACATTTTGTGAATTAGGGGAAACCACTTAAAATGTAGCAAAATCCCAGTGGGAGCTGGAGCGTGGAGCGTGCGCAGGGAACCTCGCCGGGAGCCAGCACATAACGTACACGGGCTGTCTCTGGGGACAACGTGTGCACCCACGTGTGCCTGTGCTTGTGCAAGGAGGGACAGAAATCCCCCTTTTCCGTGGCTGTGCCACGTGGATCCTGCTCACCAAGCCCCAGGACAAGGCGGTGCTGAGAGCCCCAGCACCCACCAGCCTTGGCTGGGCAGGGCTGGGCTTTGCTGGGAGCATGGGAAGGAGGGAGCGGGTCAGGGAAGGACAGAGCCCTGCAGAGAACAGCACAGCTCCTCTGAGTCACTGGCTGGGCTGAAGAGCACAAGGCAGCCAAAGTGGCCCCCATGCCAGCAGCAGGCACTCCTGACAGCCTTGCCCTGGGCTGGGCAAAGGGCTCGGTGTTACAGCAAAGGCCAGATATTTCCATGGTGCCATTTCCTCCCTGGCCAGAACGGGTGGGGTGATGGTCCTCGAGACACCCACGTCATCCTCCCAGACCACAGGGGGAAAACTGAGGCACTTTCTTCTGCTGCCAGTGGCAGGAAATGATTTTTTTTTTTGTGGTGTCCTGGACAAGGAGGTTCCCCCATTCCCAAAGGGCTCAGAAGAGCTTCCCCCATGCAGAGCATTGCAGGGCTTAGCTCTGAAGAAAATGTGAAAAGCTAAAACAGAGTGCTCCAACTCTGTCCCTGCCATGCCAACTCTTGCCATCACCTCTACAGATGGTCCCCTTCCAAATGCCTCAGTGACTGTGGCTGTCTTTGCAGGGCTGTGTGTTTTCACTGGCTGGGTTGGGTTTTCACTTGCTGCACCACCCTGTGAGCAAAGCCTGCATTGCCCATTCCCCACCCTGGTCATCCCACAGAAATTTGGGCAAGAGGAAAATGCGACCGGGGAAGCAGTTGTAAGAGCAGATGTGGGTGTTTATATCCAGACCTAGCTGTGCAGAAGATTGGTTTCATCCCAGCATCATCCAACATCCACCTCTGTCTCCTCCAAAAGAGGTCAGGGGTTGTGACCCTGAAAGCCAAATTCCTGTTCTTGTTTGCCCATGGCACCTCAGCAAGACAGACCTGGGACATAAACCTAAGTGCTCTGGTAAAGCACAGCAGGAAAACTTCACACAAACAAACTCCAGCAGAGCCCATGACTACATATGGACTGAAAATGTGCCTTTGCCCCCCGTCCCTGACATATCCTCCCCAAACGTTTCCAGCTTGCAGGGCTGGAGTGTTTACGCTTAAGCTCAGAGTTTTGCCACAGGCTGAGCTGGAGCCAAGCAGGATGGGTGGCTGCACGGCCCCAGCCACACACATTTAACACGTGTGAGATGCACATGCGTGCATTTGAATCAGCTAAAAACTAAAAGCGCTCTAAAATTAAGCCTGGCCACTCCCTGGACTGTTAATCCTGCTGCCCTCTCCCGCCGCTGCCCTGTGACACAGTCTGTCATTTCATGACCACATGCCATTGAGCTGAGTCCTCCAGGGCTGCTGTGTGCTGGGTGTTGGACGTGTTCCAGCTGGAGACGAGGTTTCCGTACGCTCTCACATCCACATATGGATCTCTGGCACTCGTGTTTATTCCTCCAGCACTGAGGGGAAACACGGTTTCTTTAATCAGAAGGTGCTGAGGCCCTGGCATGGGCTGCCCAGAGAAGCTCTGGTTGTCCCATTCCTGGAGGTGTTCAAGGCCAGGTTGGACAGGACTTGGAGCAACCTGGGCTAGTAGAAAATGTCCCTGACCATTGCAGGGGACTTGGACTAGATGAACTTAAAGTTTCCTTCCAACCCAAACCCTTGTAGGATTTCCTCAGGAAAATCAGAAAAACAGACACCCCCCCCCCAAGGGTCTTTTTAGGCTGCTGGACTTCAACAACCTGTCAGATGGCAAACAAGGGAAGGGCTGATGGATGGGCCATAATCAGCACCCACCCGGACAGAGCTTGCAGGAGGTGTCCTTCCCTGCCTGACCTCTCTCCCTTCTCCCCCCAGCCTCTTTCTTCGGGGACAGCTTCGTGGAGATGCCGCTGGCCGACGCCTCGCGCACGGTGCGGCTGCACCTGCAGCTGTTCACCAGCCAGGCCAACGGGCTGCTCTTCCTGGCTGCTGGCCAGCCCGACCACCTCCTGCTCCAGCTGCAAGCCGGCCACCTGCAGGTCAGCACCCCGGCACCCCCGTCCTCTCCCCGGGCTCTGTGTCGTGGCTTCATCCAGGGAGAGGGTGAAGGGGTGCCAAGAGTACCAGAGGAGAGTGGACACAGTCTTGGAAGTTTTGGTTAAATCCAGAGAAACAGGTTCCATCTGGGGAAGCTCCTCACCCCCTACCTGGGTGGTGCTGGGGACACCCTGACCCTGGCAGTCTGTGTGCATTGTGTGGTCAAACACTGTGCACAACACCCCCAGGTGTGGGCAGGTGAGACAAGAGGATCCAGGGAAAGAAGAGAGCTCCCTTGTCCCAGCTGGAGCGTGGGAAGCAATCAAGACAGAGGAATAAAATTCCCTGTTGTGGTTATGGTGTTGGCATCCACCAGTGAAGGAAATGAGCAGGGAGCATCCGAGGCACACATCCTGCCTCTCCTGCAGCCTGGGCTGGGCTACCAACCACATGAAACCAAAGCAGAAGAGCAAGAGAGCCACTGGCCAGAGGTGTCCCTAATGCAGGCCATGTGTCCCACCAGCTAAACCTCCACTTAGGCAGGCTCCAGGCTGCTGCCCACGAGGAGCAAAGCCTGCTATTTCCCCTGCCAGTTCCCAGGGGAAGGGCTGGAAGCAGCCCAGGTTGCAAGGATGGAGGGCGGTGGGGAAGATAGAGCAGGGAAAGAGGAGCCAGCATCTGGCAGGGCTGCTCTGCGAGGGGAGAGGAGAAGCCCAGCTATGGGACTGGGAGATGGAGGGCCCCAGCCCTGAGAGTGGGGTTTGCTGAGAATGGAGAAAAAGGAGAGAAATTGAGAGAGCAGCTCAAAGAGGGCAGGCCCATGGGGAGGATGAAGGAGGAGCACATCCACAGGTGGAGGACTGAACCGAGGGACCAAAACCCTTGCGAGCAGTCTGGGTGTGGGTCCATGTTTCAGCAGGTGTTACTGGAAGGAGGAGAGGTCTCACTTGAGCTGAGCATTTTGTGTCTTTCCCTGCAGGCCAGGCTGCAATTGGGCTTGGAGGAGGTGACCTTGCAGTCCCCGGCAGGGCTGCAGCTCAATAACCTGGCAGTGCACGATGTGGAGCTGCTGGTGGAAGATGGCAGGATGACACTGACCATCGACGGCCTCTTCAACAGCTCCGCAGACATCGCAGGGCCAGCAAGGGAGCTGGACATCCAGCACGGCCTCTACGCTGGCGGGACAGGCAGCCTGGACCTGCCCTACCTCGCCGAGGCCAGCCCTCCCTTCAGGGGCTGCCTTCACTTGGTGACCTTCAACGGCCTGGATGTCCTCTCCCATCCATCTGCCGATGGCAGCTCCAAGACCTTCCACCACGTCCAGGAAGGGTGCAGCACGCAGTTCTCTGCAGAGCCTGAGGAGCCGTTCGGGTTCCCGGGGCCGCACTCCTACATCGCTTTCCCCACGTGGGACGCACGGCAGGAAGCCACCGTTGAGTTTGTGATAACGACGAGCATCACCCAGGCACCCCTCATCTACCACGCGGGGCTGGAGAACGACTTCTTCTACCTGGAGATCTCCAACGGGCGCCTGCGAGGGTTTGTGGAGAAGGGGAACGGCGTCATCGTCCTGCACAACAACGTCTTCATCAGCGACGAGCAGCAGCACTACGTCAAGGTCCACACGGACACCCACAAGTTCGAGATCCTCATCGATTACTATGCTTCATCCACGTCCAACCGGGGCATCAACAACCACCTGGACCTTCAGGGGAACCTCTTCGTTGGAGGTATGGATGAAAAAGCTTTGCAAAGGCTGAGGGAGCACCATCTTTCTTTCGTCTCACTGTGGACCATGACCAACCACTCATTTGTTGGCTGCTTGGAGGACCTCCGGATCAACCGGCAGAGGAGGAGCCTGCAGGACGCCGTGATCACAAAGGACATCGCAGCAGGCTGTGGGAAGCAGGACCACTACTGGGACTACGAGGAGGTGTATGAGCAGGATGAGGCATCCACCTCCCCACCTCCCAACAGCTTTTCGGGAGCGCCGGGCTTGGTGGTGGAACCGTGCCGGCCCGACAGCAGCTTCCCACCCGCCTTTGCCAACATCAGCAGGCTGCTGCACGTCAGCCCCCTCATCGTCTCTGAAGGGGGCATGGCCTACCTGGAGTGGAAACACGCCCAGCCAACGGTGGACTTGAGCCTGGCCAACATTCGTCAGTCCCAAATCCTCTTCAGCATCACCAATGACCCCAGGCACGGCCAGCTGGAGCTGGACATCCCCGGGTCCAGGAGCAGAAGGAAGTTCACCTTGTTAGACATCGTGAATCGGAAAGTCAGGTACATCCACGATGGCTCCGAAGGGCCCATGGACCAGCTGATGCTGGAGGTGACAGTGACCACCCAGCAAGGGGTCCCAGAGTGCCTGCGGCAGGGGCAGGTGTACCTGCTGCCCATCATGATCAACCCTGTCAACGACGCCCCACAGGTGATCTTCCCCCGTGGGAACCACATGACAATCCTGAAGCACACACGGAAACAGCTGACCACCGACATCCTGCAGGTCCTGGATGATGACTCATCCTGCGACGACCTGGAATTCCAGCTGCATGGTCAGCAGATGGAGGAGGGCTACGTGGAGTTGGACTTCCACCCTGGAGTGCCCATTGAAGAGTTCTCCTGCAGGGACCTGGAGGCTGGCAACGTAGTCTACGTGCACCAGGGTGGGACAAACTTGCAGCTCACCTTGCAGGTGAGTGATGGCACCGTCCCCAGCCCCATTGCCACCCTGAGGATCCTGGCCATTGACCCTGACATCCGCCTGCTCAATAACACCGGCCTCTCCCTCTCCCAAGGAGCGGCCGCGCGCATCACCACAGCCAACCTGTCAGTGGGGACGAACGCCGTGGAGCAACGGGTCTCCATCCTCTACGTCCTCACGGAGCCCCTGAGGTATGGTGAGGTCCAGAAGCAAGGGAGCATGGGAGTGGAATGGAAAAAAGTCGAGTCCTTCCACCAACAAGACCTGGAGCAAGGGCGCATCCAGTATTTTAGCACAGACCCAGAGCACCGGCTGGAAGACAGCGTGGAGGAGGTGAGATTCAAAGTCCAGGTGGGGCAGAAGCTCTTGCCAAACAACACCTTCCTCATAAGGATTAAAAGAGCCACCATTAAGATGAGGACCATGGCTCCCCTCCAGATGAAGAATCAGCGGCACAGGAATATCACCAGCAAGGAGCTGGAGGCAATGTTGGAAGATCCAAACTCTGCCCCCGTTCCCTTCCGCTACATGATCATCCAGGCTCCCAAAAAGGGAAACCTGGAGCTGCTTGGCAACAGGCTGACTGAAGGCTTTGGATTTACTGAAGAGGACCTGCAGGGAAACCGCCTGAGCTACAGCGTGACCATCAGGAACTCCCAGCAAGCTGAGGACTACTTCCAGTTCCGTGTCCACGCTGGTGAGCAGCACTCTCCCGTCTATACCTACAGAATCAGCATTGGTGGGGACCCTGACGCACCAACTTTGACCAACGTGCTCCTGACCGTGCTGGAAGGTGGACAGGCCGTCATCTCCAAGGATCACCTGTTCGTGCAGAGCGTCAACAGCATGGACTACGCCTACGAGGTGATCGAGGGGCCAGCGCATGGGAGGCTGGCCTGGGCTGCATCCCACGGCTGGGCCTCCAGAGAGGAGATCACCGAGTTCACCAACGACGACATCCTCCAGCGCCGGCTGCTGTACCAGCACGACGACTCCGAGACGCTGGAGGATGACATCCCCTTCGTCGCCGTCAGGCAGGGCGAGGGCAGCGCCGAGTCGGAGGCCGAGGAGGTGAGGGGCGTTTTCAGGGTCTCCATCCAGCCCGTCAATGACCACAGCCCCGTCCGGGCGGTGAACAGAGTCTTCAACGTGGTGCGCAATGGGCAGCACCTGCTGACCACTGACGACATTGCCTTCGCTGACAAGGACTCCGGCTTCTCCGACGCGCAGCTGGTGCTGACCAGGAAGGACATCCTCTTTGGCAGCATCGTGTCTGTTGATGACAGAAGCCACCAGGTCTATCGGTTCACACAGGATGACCTGAGGAAGAAGAAGATCCTCTTTGTCCATTCTGGGGCTGACCGGGGCTGGATCCAGCTGCAGGTCTCGGATGGCCTCCACCAAACCACAGCCCTCCTGGAAGTGCAGGCATCAGACCCCTACATCAGAATAGTCAACAACACCGGTCTGGTCATCCACCAGGGCACCCGAGGGAACATTGACTCCTCTGTCCTCAGCCTGGAGACCAACATGGACATCAGGTCAGATGAGGAGATACGGTTCCTGATAACCACCCCCCCAAGGTGGGGGACGGTGCTGAGAGGGGAGCAGCCGGTCATGGCCTTCTCCCAGAGGGACCTGCTGGCAGGAGAGATCTCCTACCACCACAACGGGAGCAGGAACACCCGGGATGAGCTCCAGTTCACCGTAGAAGCAAATGAGGTGGCAGTGGAGGACACACTGGCCATCAGCGTGTTCTTGGATACCCATCCCAGCCCCTTGAACATAGTCAACCACAAGGAGATCTATGTTTTCCAGGGGGAGGCGGCTGGGATCAAGGAGGAGGACTTACTGGTGAGTATGCCCTTCTCTAGTCATTCCCCACACCTGCATGACTTCCCTGGCCACCAGACCAGGATGGCCACCCATGGGACTCCATTTTCCTCCCACCTGCTCAGAGCCAAGGCCTTGTGTTCTTCTCAGGCTTTGCCCAGGGGCAGAGAGGGCTTCAGGCGTGCCCTCAGTGAGGTGCTTCTTGCAGTTCATCCCACAGCAAAGCTTTGAGGGGTTGATTTCATGGCAGGTGGGCTGTGGCACAGCCCAGCCTCAGTTACCAGCCCTCCCACCCATGCCTCATCTCCCCCACACTCCCAGGTGACCCACGAGGAGATATCTTCCCACGACATAGTCTACCTGGTGAGCAGCCCCCCAGCCTCCGGCTTCCTGGCAATGCTGCAGCACAGCCAGGACACGAACCAGCAGCCCAGCCTGGACCCCATCCAGTCCTTCACCCAGGAGGACATCAACACCGGCAGAGTCCTCTACCTGCACTCCAAGCCCAACGAGGAGCGTGACCGGTTTGTCCTGGACATCACAGCCCGCGGTGCAGACCCTCTGGAGGGGGTGGTGGTCAGCCTGGTCCTGCTCCCCACCACCGTCCCCTTGGATGTCCACAACCTCACCGTGCCAGCAGGTGGCTCTGCCACCATCTCCTCGAGCATCCTCCGCATTCCCAACGCCTACTACCCAGCCCTGGGCATGGAGTTCAGCGTGCTGGAGCCCCCCCGGTTTGGCAGCCTCCTGAGCAGCCAGCGGCCCCAGCAGGGCGGGCTGCACAGCTTCACCTGGAGCGAGGTACAGCACCCACGGGCACCCACCTGCCCTCCAGGCTGCTTTCCCCAGGGTTTGGGGAGAGCCTGGGGATGGTCTGCAGCTCCCAGCCACACTGGGAGGTTGGGGAGGGCTGCAGGAGTCTTCTCCCCGTCAGAAGGGATGGAGGCGTTTGGGGTGATGGGTTTGCTCTGCAGCCTCTGGGATACGGGGTGGGGATGCAGGCAGAGCACCTGTGCTGGGCTCCAGGTCTGCTTCCCACAGAGAACTTGCAGGGCTGCTGCTGGGCTGCCAGCATCCTCTAGCAGGGTTCAGGGTCCCCTCCCCAGAGGGGCCGGTGGCCTTTGTCCTCCATGGAGGATCCCCTGGTCCTTGCCCGCAGGTGGAGAACCAACAGATCCAGTACAGGCAGGACGGTCCCCGATCCCTCGCTGACAGTTTCACCATCGTGGCCAACGCCTCCGAGGTATCCCGGCAGAGCCATCCCCGGACTCTCTTCATCACCATCCTGCCCCGCAGCACCAAGGGGCCGCGGCTGAAGGTCAACGCCGGTTTGCAGGTAAGAGTGGGACGGCCAGCCCAGCCTGGGGACCCCACCCTGCACTCGCCTCGGGGAGCTGGGGCTCGGCTGCCGCCCAGAGGCGAGCCACGGCGAACGGGGAAGGGAGGAGGAGCGCTTTCCCGACGGGGCGAGGCTCTGGAGGAGGCGGAGAGCTGAGCTGTCCTCGCTTGCCAGCCCGGCCCGCCCCGCCGCTGCTGCGGGGATCGGCCGCGAGGTGGGAGCATCGCCCCGCGGCCCCAGCGCTGCCACGGCGGCTGCAGCGCCTCCGCGGCCCCTGCCCGCGGGATGGTCCCCGGCAGCGCCAAGAGCAGCTTTGGCAGCACCTTTCACCAACACAGGCTGCGATTACTCAGTCACCTGGGCAGCTTTCACACCTCTCTTTACGTTCCATCCCGGGAAACGGGAGAAGGGGAGAGGTCTCACCTGCTGCTGAGCTCCCACCTTCTGCTTCCAACACTTCCCTGTTTCTTTCGGAGTCACTAATGCAAAATTCCAGCAAAGAACCTAGTGGGAAACACAGAAGCACCACCATCCCCCCAGCCCACCCACCCCCCTGCAGGCACTTTCACTCTCCCTGGGTTTCCCAGGGTGGCAGCTGGGAAGCAATCTGCTCCATGAGGATGGTCACACAGTTGCCTTGGGAAGGGTTCTGGGAGCCTGGACTCTGGAGAAGATGCCCAAGGGGAAGGGGCTGCCCTGTCTAGCCCCAGGGACAGCCATTGTGAGGGATACCAGCAAAGTTTGGGAGGTGACCCCAGCACCAGCTCTGTGCCTGCCCCAGTTTGTCCCCTCCAGCCCAGGAAGCTTCCCACCGAATCCCTTTTGTAGACCTGCCTCAGCTGGGCCAAAATCCAGGGAGAACTTGACCCCTCAGCTGCTGGGCCTGTGCCAGCCCCTTTTCCCCACTCCATGGCCTTCCCTGCTCCCCAGCCATCCTGCTAAGAAGAAGGGTGAAAAGACAGCAAAACCTCCTAAAAACAAACTCTGAGGCAGCGGTTTGTCTGCCTTTCCACGGGAATCCCTTTGCACCCTGGAAAGAGTAGCCACAGCTGCCTAGAGGAGCTCTGGAGCTGGGAAAAACTTCCTTCCCCCAACGGGAACGATGGGAGAGGCCCGGCCCTGCTGTGTTTGTGCTCTGGTGAGGGATGACTTCAGTGTTTAAAGGTCAGCACGGGCCGGGGAGAGGCATTTTGCACAAAGGTTTCCAGGGACGCCGAGCCCTCGGAAGGCTGGGAGGAGACAGGCTGGACCCCAAAGCGGAGCCCCTTGGGAAGGAGCAGCAGTTTTTGGGGGGCTGGATCTGCAGGAAGGAGGGCTGGATCTGAAGGAAGGATGGCTGGATCTGAAGGAAGGAGGGCTGGGAGCTCCAGAGGTTCACCCAGGCCCAGATAGACAATGGCCTCATCCTCTTCGTGCACCAAGGAGCAGCAGTTTTTGGGGGCTGGATCTGCAGGAAGGAGGGCTGGATCTGAAGGAAGGAGGGCTGGATCTGAAGGATGGATGGCTGGATCTGAAGGAAGGATGGCTGGATCTGAAGGAAGGATGGCTGGATCTGAAGGATGGATGGCTGGATCTGAAGGAAGGAGGGCTGGGAGCTGCCAAGAGCGAGGCTTCCCCCGCCGGCCCGGAGCAGGCAGCCACGCTCCCGGCGCTGCTCCGCCGCCTCCCCGTGCGCTCTCCCCGAGAGCAGAAGCGACACGGAAGCTGAGCAAACACAATGAGCTGAGCGAGGAGCGCAGGAGCCGGGCGGAAGGCTTTAATAATTCAGGGAGGACGAGGAGCGTGGAGAAATGGGTCAGCTCCCGCGGCGCGGGCTCTGGGCGGGGAGCAGAGCTACTCCTGCCGCTCTGGCTGTGCCTTCCCAATGGACAGCCATGCCCTGGGGCTGCCAGTCCCCACTGCTTTGCCCACAGGGAGTTTGCTTTGGCTCCGAGCCCTCCCCGGCGTGATCGCAATTGCAACTGCCGTGCTTGCCGGGGAGAGAGGAAGGAGCCCAAAAAAACCTCGGTGCAGGCACAGTGAAGCTCCTGTCCCGGCTCTGTGTGTCCAGCAGTACTTCCCCCATCCTGCCTCTCCAAAGCTGTGTTTTCCAGCCTGTCTCTGCCATCCCGTGGGGACTGCTGAGGGATTTGATTTCTCTGTCGGCACCCACACCCACTCAAGCAATGTTTTGGGTTAGGCCAGCTGAAAAACAGCAGAAAAGAGCTCATCCAGTAGAGAGCACCTCCTCCAGCGCCTGCCTGGGTGTTGCCTTGCAGATTCCCGAGATGCAGATTCCTGAGATCCCGGCCTCGTGGTGCTGTGGGATGCTGCACATCTCACCCCTCCACCTCCCACGTGAGCCATGGCATGGCTCCATCCACGCACCCCATGATTTCCAGGCATCCCGAGGGCAAAGGGCAGCTCTGGGCTGCGTGGGCAGAACCTGTTTGGCAGCACGAGGTTCATCCCTGTGGTCTGCCAAGATGGGAGATGTGGCACAGGGTCACAGGCAGGGAAAATCGTTGCCTCCAGCTGGAGATGGGAGATGCCAGGGCCTTGGGGTGGCAGTGCTCCCACGGGAAGGCTGGATGGGAGCAAGTGGTCCTGGGAAGTTCCTCAGTGGCTCTGAACTCGGCCACATATTTGTCATTCCTGGAGGGTTTGCTGGGACAGCAGGCCTTGCTGCAGGCCTTGTGAGGGGGCGGTAGGACGGGAACTGGGACGAGCAGCAGCGAGGAGAAACACCCAGCCAGGGAGAGACAGGGCTGCTTGTGGTCACTGTGCACCCAGCAGCAGCTTGTGCACCCCACAAAAAGCCAGGTCTCAAAGGCACAGCCCCTGCCCTAGGGCCCTCTTCCAACCTCCAGGAAGTGGGGAAACTGAGGCACCTTTGCCCCGCAGAGGCACAGAGGAGCCGGCTGCGTGGCACGTGCTGGCAAACACGGCGGCGCTGACGCGGGGCTGGGAGGAGGCCAGATGGTGGAGGAGTCACCCAGGGTGCAGACAAGGGCGCCCTTGTTGGGCTGGGATGTGCTCTGGCGCCCAGCAGAGCGATCTGAGCTGGGATGGGAAAAAGGGGCAGAAGTGCCAGGGGTGGGTGACAGGCTGTCCCTGTCCCCTCAGCTGCGGGAAGGAGCCACGGCTGTTCTCAGCCCCCACGTCCTGCGTGCCGAGGACGAGGACTCCCCGGCGGAGGAGGTGACCTATTCCATCCAGCCCCCGGCCAACGGGAAGCTCGTGCTGAGGTCAGCGCCCGGCGCTGAGCTCCAGAGGTTCACCCAGGCCCAGATAGACAACGGCCTCATCCTCTTCGTGCACCAAGGTAGGGCAGGGCTGAGCTGCCCTGGGCCCCCCTGCAGCACCCCAAGGTGATGGGGACACCGTGCCACCAACAGGGGATGCACACACCCCACACCCCTGGTCCAAAACCCTGATGGGTTCATGGGGAGCTGCATCTCTCCCCTGGCCCCCACAAATGCCCAGGGCTGTGCTTCCCACAGGAGCCCTGGATGGCGGCTTCGCCTTCGATCTGTGGGATGGTGAGAATCTGTCTCCTGGGCACTTCTTCCTCATCAGGGCCCAGAGAGAGCCCGTCATCAGCCTGGCCAGGAAGCAGAGCCTCACTCTCTGCCCAGGTGGGTGCCCCTTCCCCATTCTCCCAGCTCAGATGGGGCCTCCTTGGACCTCCTCCCCTTGCCCCAAGCTCTGCTGAGATGCCCCTGGCAGAGGTTCCAGGTGGGTGGCCAGGTTGAAATCCATACTGGATGTGTTTTCCAGGCGCCCTGCAGCCCATCACCAACCAGAACCTGCAGGCAATGAGCAACAGCCCCACCAGCTCCAGCACCCTGTACTACAGCATCGAGCAAGCCCCGCGCCTGGGCAGGCTGACCACCTCACAGGGGGAGGAAATCAGGAACTTCACCCAAGCCCAAGTGAGATTTCAATTCCTGCAGCCCCTGAGAACCCCAAACACAGCCCTTCATCACTGCCCAGCACAGCATGGGGGTCCCAGCCTGAGGCCACTGCCACCACAGGCACCTGATCCCAGGCAGGAGGCAGCGCGAGGCTCCAGCCGTGCTGTGACTTTCCCAGCTCTGCCAACAGCTGCTGAGAAGGATTAAGAGCTGCTGCCCCAGCCTTGGATTTAGCACTGGGGGAGGCTGAGGGAGCTATAATCCCTTTTCCTAGGCCATCTCCCTGCTGCAGAGCCAGCCAGCCTGGCTGCTGCTGAAGGGAAGAGCCAAGCATGATTTTTTTCACCTCTGCCCTGAAAAAACCCTTCTCCCGTGGGGCCAAATTTTGCAGGGCCCAGCAAGGGTCTTATTTTATTCCATCACTCAGAGACACAGAGGTTTACCCTCCCTGGAAGCTCCTCTGTGCTGTGCTGTCCTTTGGAGGATGCTAAACAAGCTCAACCCTTCCTCTGAGCCTCAGTTCCCCTAATTGCTGGCAGAAACATCATAGGGTCACAGAACAGTTTGGGCTGGAAGGGAGATTAAAGGTCACCTTGTTCCCCCCTCATGGACAGGGACACTCTCCACTAGACCAGGTTGCTCCAAGCCCTGTCCAACCTGGCCTTGAACACTTCCAGGGATGGAGCAACCACAATTTCACATCCTGGTAAAGAAGCACCATGAGCTCTCCGTGGTCACTACCACGCCATGGCTAGTGAAAAATCCCTATTTCTTACCTAATTACAGCTTGGTTGCTCCATCCCAGAGTCAAGACAGGAGCTGATCAAGGATTTTTTTTTTTTTTTTAATTTTCAGGTGGACAGCAAGCTCATTTTCTACCAGCACCAGATGCCAGAGGAGCCCTTCTGGCTGGCCCAAGATGCCATCCGCTTCCGTGTGGTCACTCCCACGACCATCTCAGATTCTTTCATCCTCCTTGTCCTGATCTCCTTCGAGGAGAATTGTCCCCAGCGCTTGACTCAGCTTTGGAAAAACGCAGGTAAGGGTAGGATGGAGAAGCATGGGACAAACCAGCTCTTCAGGAGGGTTTGTTTGTCTGAAGAAGACAGCATCATGTTGTTTTCCATGATATATTACATCAGACATCTAAAACTCTCACCAGCTTTCTTTCATGAGTTGATTCTCATCCCTTTTCTTGCCAGGTCTGCAGCTGACAAGGGCTCAGCAGGCTGAGATTGACACCTCGGTGTTGGATGCCTCCAACCTGCTGAGCCAGATCCTGGTCCCTGAGAGGGCTGGATACGATGTTGTCTTCCTGGTGACGGAGCCACCGGCTCACGGACAGCTCTTGGTGGCCGGCGTGCCTCTGGAGAGGTCACGGCCCTTTTTCCTGCAGTCAGACCTGGCAGCGAGGCGCTTGGCGTACGCCCACAGCGGGGACAGCATCCCCAAAGACCATTTCAGTTTTAAGGCTTGGCTCCAGCCCCGGGAGCAGCAGTCTGTCCGTCCTCCACAGGACGGGGTGGTCATCTCTGAAGCCTTCAACCTAACAGTGACCAGCAGCACCAAGTCACCGCGGGTGGTGAAGCGGCAAGAAGTGCTGCAGGTCCCACCAGGCTCCGTGGTCACCTTGTCACAGGAGTACCTGGACGTGGCAGACCCACTGGTGTCCCCCCAGGAGATGGTGTACAGCGTCCTCCAGAGACCCCTGGCTGGCCACGTGGCCAACGCGCAGAACCCACGGGAGCCCATCAGCCGCTTCACCCAAGCGGATGTCAATGCTGGCCACGTGGTGTTTGTGGCCACTGGGAGCCCTGCCCCGGGCTCCTTAGCCCTGAGGCTCTCCGGTGGCCACCACCCACCCATCCAGACCTCACTGGAGATCCAGGTGCTGCCTGCCCCGAGCAGCGCTGCACTGCTGGAGGTGCCCCAAGACCTGAACAGGGCCACCGTGTCCCACCACCACCTGCTGGGCGCCGCGCCGCGAGGGGCAGGCAACGTCCTGTACAGGATCACCAGGGAGCCCAGGTTTGGCCAGCTGCAAGTCAACCAAAAGCCCTCGCGGGGCTTCTCGCAGAAGCAGCTGGACCGCAGGGAGGTGACCTTCACCTTCAGTGACCTCAGGTCGCCTGAGGATGACTTCCAGTTCGTTGCCATTTCGCGGGCAGGGAACAGGAGCGGGGTGGTGAACGTGACTGTCCGTGCGGCGGTGAAGACCCGAGCGGGCAGCCTGTGGCCCCGAGGCACCACAGCCCTCCTGGACACCAGCGTCCTGGATGCCAGTCAGCTGGCCAACCACACCAAGAGCGTCCCGGTCTTCAAGGTCCGCAGGGCGCCCCGTGCCAGCCGTCTGGTGAGGGTATCCAGGGATCCAGGAGAACCCCCCTCCCCGATCGAAACCTTCAGCCAGAGTGAGCTGGAGCAAGGGCTGGTGGGGCTGGAGGTGCTGGATGCTGGGGACACCCAACAACCCCTGCAGAGGGACGGCTTTTCCTTCGAGCTGGTGGCTGCCGGCGTGCCACCAGCGCTGGCATCCCTGGAGTACAGCATCGAGCCCTACAACGCCTCGAAATCCTACGGTGTCACCCTGCTCAATGTCCCATTGGCACCCTCAGCCCCAGGGCCCCATGGCACGGCGCGGAGCAGCCCCAATGCCAGTGAGCTGGGCATGCCCCCTACCTCCTGGCTGGCCCCCAGTGCCACCGCCAGCCCCAGCCCTGGGGCGGGGGGCACCTTCCTCAGCTTCATTGAGGCCAACATGTTCAGCATCATCATCCCCATCTGCCTCATTTTGCTCCTGCTGGCCCTCATCTTGCCCCTGCTCTTCTACCTGCACAAGCGCAACAAGACCGGGAAGCACCACGTCCAGGGCACTCCCGCCTCCAAGGCCAAGAACGGGGCCGTGCCGGACCACGAGACCTTCCGGAGGACAGACCCCAGCCAAAACATCCCCTTAACGACTGTCACCAGCCTGGAGGGCAAGGGCACGGGTCCCCCGCCCTCAGGGGCACCTCCGGACCCCGAGCTCCTCCAGTACTGCCGGACTTCCAACCCCCCGCTGAAGAACAACCAGTACTGGGTGTGAGGGCACCAGACCGCCTGGGCGTCCTGCAGCACCACCAGCCACCTCCTCCCGGCTCTCCTCCTCCTCCCTGGGAGCTGGCATCCCACAGATGCAGGAGGAGCTGCCCCTGCAGCCCACCTGGTAGCCCCACACCTCCCTCGGGCAGGGGGACACTGCACAAGCGATTGGGGACGGGCAAAATTCCTGAGCATCGCTGGGAAGCGCTGACTTTGGGTGCTCATTTGGGGCCACCTGATGGAGGCCACAGTGCTGGGGGGGGACAGCTGATGGCACTGGTCCCCACAGAGCCACCCGGGCTGGTCCAGCGGTGGCTCCTCTGAAGGCAGCACAGTCGCCTCAGGGGTGCTTTTCACAGCTCTTGGTAAGAGAGGGAGGATGAGGAGCAGCTTGCCGCTGAGTCAGGCTGGGGATGAAGCTGCCCAAATTCCCCAGGGCTAGGCGGGCTGAGACACTGGAGCAGAGGCTCGGAAAATATTCTGTGGCCAATGCCAGGGGAATTTAGGAGTCCCCACCCACTTGGAAAAACACCCGCCTCGCTCTTTCTCTACTTGCTGTGTGCTGCATGAAGCCAATTGCACCGAGCCCTGGGAGGGGGGGGGGTTGCACAACAGGTAAGGATGCCCTTGGCAGGGAGGGATGGCTGGGGCTCACCTGGGCAGTGTGAAACCAGACAGGAGAGCAGAGAAGCGGAGCCAGCAGGGTTTTCCACTGTATACTCCAGTATGGCAGAAGCAAACAAGAATAAAGTGCCTTTTCCGAGGTGCATCACTCTTTTCCTAAGCTGCCTCCCTTGCCAGGCCTGTTTTAAGCTGCTGAGCGACATTTGGAGGTAATGGACCATATTCTGGGCTCTTGCTCAAATATTCCCCAGCCCAGAGTCCTGAAAACTTAAATAGAAACTGTCTGAGGGAGGGCAGAGGAAAAAGTGAGCGCTGAGCTCAGGATGGGACCCAACAATAATACCCTGCGCTGCTCCAGCTGGGAATCTCATCACAGGGCACATCCTGCTCACACATGGCTGATGGGAAGCTGACATGAGCCCCCCAGGGACCACGGGGGACCACTTGCACCCCTCTCAGCCAAGATAAAATCCACCACATGGTCCCTCCTTGAACAACGACCCTGTGTGGTCCGGCTCCGAGGCTGGGAGGTTTGCCTGGATCATGCCAGCAGTTCTCCTGGCTGGGTTTATGGTGCCAAGCCTTTAGTGAGCAGTAAATCACACCTGCCCTGCTTCAGCTGGTGCTGGCACATCTGATGGGCACCCAAAGGTGCATCAGGGTGCAGGCAGGCACCCCGTGTCCCCACACCCCACAGGACAGGGCACGGCAAAAACCTGGCACCTCTGAGGCTGTTTGGCCCAAGGGGGAGGCTGATGGGTGTCTGCTCCCCACCTCCAAAACCCTCCTCCTGCCTCATGCAGAGGGGAAAAAATGAGGTTTCCTTCTGCTCAGAGGCAAATCACACCCTCTCCCCTCTGTGAAATGGGGTCAGGGTGACCGTGCTGCCCACGCCATGGCTGGGAGATTGCCAGGGCCAGGCTGCTCCCCAAAGGCTGGGACAGCTCCTGCCCAGACTCCAGATCACAGCTCTGCACCTCCCCATCTCATTCAAACACATCATTTCATTATCCTCAGCACTTACATACCCCCAGTGAGGGATGGGGGCTGCATCCACCGAGGGCTGCAGCCGTGTTTTCCTTCCCAGTGATTCTTGTCTTGTGTGCCCAGGGATTAAACAGAAGGAACGTGGCCTATTTTGTAAGGAACACTGAAAGCCAACCAGGTTATTTTTAAGGCTTGTGGTTGTATTCCCGCTGCTGGGAAACATCCCCTTCCTGAGGTCAGGGGAGGACAGGCAGTAACCTGGAAAACGGCAGCGCGGGCTCTCCGGGGCCAAGCTCTGCTGGCTGGGTTTAAATCCTCAGAACTGAAGGACTGGGTTATTCCAGGTCTGCAGCATCAGATGCAGCTTCCGTGCTGCCACTGCCACCCACCCACCTGAGGGAGGGCTGAGGGCCCAGGTGGGCTCCTGCCTGGACATAAAACACAAACCACAGCCCAGACAATCTCACAAGTTTCCTGGCCAGGCCCTTCCCCGGCATCCTTCCCTGCCAAGCTGGCTATAAAGCCACCAGAGGAAGATCATGGAATGGTTTGGGTTGGAAGGGGCCTTAAAGGTCATCTTGTTCCACCCTCCTGCCATGGGCACGAACACCTTCCACTGTCCCAGGCTGCTCCAAGCCTCATTCAACCTGGCCTGAACACTTCCAGGGATGGGGCAGCCACAGCTTCTCTGGGCAACCTGTGCCAGGGCCTCACAAGCTTCTTTTCTTCCCAATATTCCATCTATCCTTGCCCTCTGGCAGTGGGAAACCATTTGCCCCTGTGCTGTCACTCCAGGTCCTTCTCCAAAGTCCCTCTCCAGGTCTCTTGGAGCCTGTTTTGGCTTTTGAAAGGGCTCTAAGATCTCCCCTGAGCCTTCTCCTCTGCAGGTGAACACCCCCAGTTCTCCCAGAGAGTCCTCAGAGACCATCTGAGGAAGAAGGAAGGGGACACAACCCCAGGGCCATGCCACCTGTGGCAGCCTGGATCCAACACCTCTCCTGGGTGGGTAACACCCGCAGCGTGGGCTCGGGTCAGGTTTCAGCAGGAGCTGGAGGCACTGGGGCTCACAGGCAGGGACGGACACAGGGCAGGAGGGAAGGCTGTCACAGCTCCGGTGACACGAACCAGTATCCAGGCACCTATTCAAATGCAAACAAAGAATCCACCCAGGGCAGGTCGCCTCCTTTGGCTTTGAAACATCCCCGCGCCCCCCCCGGGAAGCTTTAGCCATGCAAATCCAGGCGTTCAACAAATGTGGGACTTCATGCCCAGGCCACCACAGAAGCAACACATGCTTCCAAAATCCCTCACTGCTCTGGACCACCTGCAGGAACAGCATTGTCCACACTTCTCCTGGGACTGAGCACAGGAACCCCCCTGAGCTCAGGCAGGCAACCCCTTGCAAAACTCTCTTTTGGAGAGGCATGGTCCCAGGGCTCCAACCTCTCTGTCCCAATCCCAAAACCTCCCTGGCAGCTCTCTCACCAGCCCCAGGAGATGCTCTGGACTCCACCGGGAGCAGCATCCCGGGGTCCCCATGGCAAGTGATGAGGAGCAGTCTCCTGGGAGGGCAAGAAGACACCGAGGCAGCTGAAGGAAGGGTCAGGTCCTCCTGGGAGCTCAGAGCTTTTCCTGCTTGGAGAGCTCAGAGCCAGAGCCGAGGCTGACAGCTGCCTAGTGTGACGAGGCTCGGCACCTCCACTGGGCTCTAAGCCAAGCCCAGTGCCCCAGGATGCCGGGAGCCCTCCCTCCCTCCGTGCCTGTCTGATTGGGGCCAGTCATGCCCACAGCCTGCAGAACAGGCTCCGCTGGCAGGCAGCCCGGCAGGACGGGATGGAGCCCGGGGGAAGAGCTGGAACAGTCACCCTGGGAGCACCTCAAACAAACCCACACAGGGACAGTGCCGGCCCCTGGCACCTCTCCCACCACCTGCCCACGGGAGATAAAGCACACACGGGAGCTACGGGTCAGAGGAGATTCCCAGCTCCTAGGGAGAGCACGGAGTGGTCAGACACCAGAAAGCATCCCCCGTGCCTGCCGTGGCTCCCCGGCCCAGCTGCGATTTAAATTTCAGACAAATTTGAGCCTGACCTCTGCTTCCACACCCAGCAAACTCCAAGGCAGACAGACAATGACGGAGGGATAACCACATCCCAGAGCCTGGGCTCCCCACCCCTGCTGCACAAACAACACACCCAGAGAGAGACACAGCTCCCTGGCAGTGCAGGACCTACCTCCCCGTGCTCAGCACCTTCCCAGGGACCGGAGAGAAGGAATCCGAGCTGGCACGGGGAGCTGGGACAGGGTCTGACCTGAGCATCACACCGGCTCTGCCTAGCAGGGGGAACCTGGAAGGTTGACACCCCACCCCCCCCCCCCCCCCCCCCCGTTAAAGCTGATTCCCAGTTTATTCCCTAAAACAGACACCACTGATCTGGGCTGGGAGCAGGAGGGAGCATTTACAGCCACAGCCAAGGGAAACCAGCTGGTGCTCGTATCTTTGCCTGGAGGAGCCGACTCAGGGTCACGCTTCGGAAATATTTGAGAAGCACAGCAATTAAAAAGATTGGAGCTGGCAGGCTGAGCTGTCTCCCTCTGCCCTGATCCGTGCCTGTGTATCCTCCCTCCCACTTGCATCCGCCCCGGAGTCACTCCTCTTTACACGGGCACACACTCACCCACCTCCCGGCATGGTGGGGGTGGCAGTGAAACTCCCCTCTGGCTCCATCCCCCGAGTTGCTGCTGGCCCTGGTGGGGCAGGCGGGACTTCTCCCCCTGTTCCCCGTTGGCAGCTGTGCCTTTCCACCCTCCTTTGCCAGCGTGTGCCGGCAGCGTGGCGTGCCCAGCAAGCCCCGTCCTGCCCCGCCACAGCTGCGCCCTGCGCTCCCCCTTTCCATGAGAGGAGCTGGGCTGGGTCACCGCGCTCCTTTTGGTGGCTGATCCCCGATTATTGAACCCCGGTGGGTGTGTCCGTGTGGCTGACCAGGCTCTCTGAGCAGCTGGTCCCAGCGTTGCCATCCTTCACCCTGCGGCTGTGTGGCTGCTCCCTGCGGGGTCCCAGCTGGTCCTGCCCACCCTGGAGCACCTTGCTGGGCTCAGGATGCACGCACGGGTTTGTCCCTACAAGCCTGGCAGCCCGGCCCAGGGACAAAGCAGAGCTCAGAACAAGGATGCCAGGGTTTCCTTCCCACGGTGGAGGGAGGCCCAAAGAGAAGGAAGCAAGATGAGAAGCCAGAGGCAGGAAAGGAGGCAGCCACGGGCTCTCTGGTGCTGTGCTCTCCAGGGAGGATGCTCCAGCCACCACCGCTGCTGCCACCTCCCAGCCCTGCTGCTGTCAGGACTCACACAGGGCCTCCCTCAGCCTTGGCTTTCCCACGCAGGAGCAGCCTTGGGAAGTGGGAGGAGGAAACGGATCTGCTCCATGTTCCTGCTGCTTCCTCTCAGCCCTCTATGCCCTGATTTTTTTTTTTTTTTTCTGTTGTGGGAGCAGGGAACGGCCTGTGTGACAGATAACAAAGGCAGTGACAGACACTGCTGGGCCATGTGAAGCACTGTGTACACACCCCCAGAGCCTCCCCTGCACTCTGGGACAGCCACCGAAATGCTCGGAGCTGCTTCTATCCTCCAACCCTTGGCACATTGGCAGGATGCTGTGGGGGGCAGGAGCAGGATGCTCAGCCCCCCCCCAAGCTGGCCAAGGCAGACTCTGAAATGCCCACCTGTGGGCAGTGAAGGCCCAGCTGCCCGCTGCCAGGTGGCAGAGGGAAAAGTCAGGAATGCTAATGGAATACAGGTCCTAGCCAATGGATTTGCGGTGTCCTGGGAGCGTGGTCCAGACATGAGGGTCCAGAGGGGGTGGATGGTGGAGCAGGGAGACCTTTGTGGTTGCTGAAGGACCACAGAGAGCACCGGTCCACCTCTGGGGAAACTGAGGCACGGCCTTCCGAAGGGGTGCATGCAGCCCACAACCCATCCCTGTCCCCATGCCAGGACACCAGAGCAGAGGATGAAGTGGACACTGGGACACCTCCCTGCTCCAGCTCCAGCTGCCCACCCCGTCCTCAGGACACTCCAGGGACCGAGCTGGGTCTCCCAGCTGGGTCTCCCACAGGGCACCCCAGGCAGGGGATCCCCTTGCCCAGGCAGGTCCAGGGGAGCTGGGATGTTGGCTCAGCTCTGGAGGCTGCTTGCAGTGCCAGAGCTGCCTGGCTGCCTGCCCGGGGACGGCGGTGGCAGGCTCAATCCCAGTGCCCATTGTGCTCCTGGGCGAGCAGGCCTGGGGGAAGGGACACGTTCTGGCCTCAGTCTGGGGCCAAGGCCACCGTGGTCATCCAGAGCACGGCCAGCAGGGCTGGAGACCCGTCACTGCTGCAGGATTAGCACAGGGTTAGACACCATTCCCACGGCTGCGGGGCTGGGACGGGGCCAGGGAGGGATGGGGCTGGCATGAGGAGGGAATGGAGTGAGACGGTGCCAAGGGAAGATGTCAGGTTAGGATCAGGCTGGGGTGGGATGGGGCTGGGGCAGGATGGGACCAGGCTGGGACAGGGCCAAGGTAGAACATGGCCAGGGTAGGATGGAATTGCAGTAGGATGGGGCTGGGATAGGATGGGGCCAGAGTGGGATGGGACTGGGATGGGAGTGGGGCGGGTGGTGGTGGATGCAGCTTCGGTAGGATGGGACTAGAGTGGAACAGGGCCAGGCTAGGATGTGGTGGAATGGGGTTGGGATGGGATTGGGGTGGGATGGGGTTGGGGTGGGATGAGATTGGGGTGGGATTGGAGTGGGATGGGATTGGGGTGAGATGGGATTGGGGTGGGATGGGGCTGGGGTGAGATGGGGTTGGGGTGGGATGGGATTGGGGTGGGATTGGAGTGAGATGGGGTTGGGGTGGGATGGGATTGGGGTGGGATGGGATTGAGGTGGGATGGGATTGAGGTGGGATGAGGCTGGGGTGGGATGGGGCTGGGGTGAGATGGGATTGGGGTGGGATGGGGTTGGGGTGAGATGGGATTGGGGTGAGATGGGGTTGGGGTGTGATGGGGCTGGGGTGAGATGGTGGCAGAGCGTGCTGGGAACAGGGTGGGATGGAGCCAAGGCAGGATGCGGCGAGGGTGGGACTGGTGTGGGACGGAGCCAGGGTGGGAAGGGGCCACGGTGAAGGGGCCTGCCCTGGCTGTGGGATGCAGGAGGAAGCACGTCCTGCCTGGATGGAGACCTCAGAGAGAGCTCATCCCTGCAGCCTGGGGCCGGGGTGGGCTCTGGGAGGACGGAGAGCAGCCCGCAGCATTCCCAGCGTCGCTGTTAGTTTAACAATACCCCGCTGGCCCGCATGCCGGGGCTAATTTTATCCCTGGAGCCGGGCCAAGATGGCCCTAACTTTCCTCGCTGTGATTTATCCCAGCCATTTCCCTTCAAAAACAAGGCCCCTGTGCCAGCCCTGCTGTCTCCCAGGCAGCGGCACACTGTCCCAGCCAGGGCAGAGCGGGGCAGGATTTGTCCCTTGGTGGGAGCAGAGCTGTGGGAACCCCTCCTGGGGTCGTTCCCCCCCCACAGCACAGGGATGTTCCAGGCTGGCTGGAAGCCAGGGGATGCTCAGGCAGAGCCTTCCCCGGGATCCTGGAGCAGCTCTGTTTTCCACAGACATCTCTGGGAAGGAGGTGGGTGTCTTTTTCTACCAACGATTTTATTGAAAAGGCTGTGGGGCTATTTTTTTTTTTCCCCTTTTTTCCCTTTTTTTCTCCCTTTTCCCAGTCAGCAGCCATACTTGAGAAAGAGATTTCTCTTTGCCTCTGTGCATCTAGTTAAAAACTGATCGGTAAAAATGCTGCAGAAAAATGGAAAATATTGAAAATATCTCGTGACAAACAAACAAACAAAAAAAAATCTCTTCCAAATAAAGATCTCTTTTCTTCTCTCTTTTTTTTTTCCATCAGAAAAGCTTTTAGTGTGCAAAATGTCGACCGCTTGGACTCTTTCTCCCAGTGGGCTGGGATGCACCCAGGAGAGTGGGTTTTTCAGAAAGCTAAAAATCACTGGGCAGAGAGACACCCCCCCCCCAGCACCACATCTGCCCCTCTTGTGACCCACCCCACGCTCCTGCCAGACCCGTGGCAGGGCGGGAGGTCCCCAAGGGACAGGAAGAGGTGGCACGGCCAGCCCACCAGGGCCAACCCTTCCCTGCCAGCCCGGGAAGGGGGAGGAAAAGCCCGGAGTCATTTGGTCACTAGCGTGATGATGAGTCCCCCACCCCTGCTCAGCCCATCCCAGCCAAGCCAGGCCCAGGGGGGCTGCAGGCAGGAGGCCTCAGAGGTTGTCGTACATGCGCAGCGTCTTCTCCAGCTGCTGGCTGACGCGCTGGTAGAAGACGATCTGCTGCCTCAGGTAGGACTGCATCATCCTCTTGAAGTCGGCCACGCGCCGCTGGTGGAAGTGGTTCATCTCGGCCTGCAGGGCGAAGCCCACCACGCGGCACCGCTTGCGGATCCCGTCCGCCTCCTCCTGGTCCATCCTGCCCTCGTCGCTCATCCGCTGGCTCTCCTTCACCTTGGCGAAGGCGCCTGGCGAGGCAGGAGGCGGCCGTCAGGGGATGCGTGCCACCCTCGGGCGCTTCCTTCCCTGGGCTTGATCCCTGCCTGCATCTCCCCCTGCCCAGCAAACCCATCTCTTTCCTCCAGGCAGGCAAAGACCAGGAGGGTTTTTCCCCCTCTGGACTCTGGCATCCCCAGTTCTTTTTCCATCCCATCCATCCATCCATCCCAAGCTACAGTTGGTTTTGGGGTGTCTGGGCTCCTGGAGTGCTGTGACTCAAAGCTTGACTTGGGGCAGTGTTAGCACAGTCAAGCACCCCAATCAAGGCTGCCCTCCAAATATTCCGTGCCATTCCATGAATGGGAGTCAGGAGCAGCTCTGGGAGACCCCAGCCCAGGAAGCAGCAAACCAGGAGGTGGCAAGGGCACTGGAGCTCGGCTGGGAAAGCATCTCCCACTCCCAGAGGCAGCTGATGCTCTGACACCAGTTTTTCCCCTCTCCTTCTATGTTTTTTTTTTACAGCTCGGTTTCGAAAGAATCCTGCCTGGCTCCAGCCCTGCATTCCTCCCCCCTCATTAGCACAGAGGCTAAAAAACTAAAAAACAGGATCTGGTCCGCACTGGGCTCTTTTCCCTCCCTCCCTGCCCCTTGCCGGGAGCACCAGACCCGGGGTTACAGCGCTCCCGCTGCGCCAGCGCTGCTCCCGGAGGGGAGGAGGAGGAGGAGGAGGAGAAGGAAGAAGCAAAGTTTGAAGGCCAAATCCTGCCTTCCGCTCTGCCCACGCGGCCTCACTTCCGGACGGGATCCAGCCCCTCTCCACGGGTAAACAACACTCAGAGCAAAGGCAAGGAAGCTGCCCGGGCAGGATTGAATCCTCCCTGCCTCCTCTGCCTTCCCAGCCTCCCCCAGCGATTGTGGAGTGATGCACAGACATCCCTGCATGCTTGGATACAGTCAGCCCTGGCTTCACCCTGGGGAAAACCTGTCCTCCAAACTCTGGGGACACTGGTGTGGGTGTCCCCTCCCTGCTGCGGGCGGCTGGGCGGGGAGGAGAGTGTGGACTTTGGCCCCACACCCACACCGGCGGCTGCCTGCGTGCAAAAAGGACACCGAGCCCTCCCTCCCTCCCTCCCTCCCTGCCCCAGGGAGAGAACAGCAGACACTTCTCTCCCCGCCTCTGATCCCACCATATCCAGGGAACCAGGACGAATGGGACATGGGGAGTTCCAATGCCCTGGGGGTGCAAGGACATAACTCCTGAGAAGTGTGACCCTGGTTGTCCCCAGAGGTTCAGTGTGTCCTCTATCCCACTGCCCTGCACAGCCCCCTTGGCCCCTCCGTGTCCCAGCCCCAGGGGAGCTCTGGTATCCACCGCTGGCCTTGGCAGGGAGGGAGGATGAGGAGGGACAAGTGGCGGTGGCTGGGGGTGCACAAGAGGTGCCAGGCAGGTCACCCCAGACCTAATGGCAGCAGTGCTGGCTCCTGCTCACGGTCTGGGGGAAGTGACATCCCTGCTGACCACCCCCAGCTGGTGCTTTGGGCAGCACCAGCAGCAGTTATGGAGTCCATGGCATCACCGGGGCAGACCCTGGACCCAACAGCCCTAGCAGACTCTCCCAGGCTAGGCTGACTGGGAGGGCTGTGCCAGCAGAGGCCACACGGCCTCCCTAAGAGGCAGAGGCAGTGGTTCCCATTCCCATCCTCATTCCCTATTCCCATCCTCATTCCCCATTCCCTTCATGGCCCAACAGAGGACTTCCTCATTGCATCCCCGTCCCACTTGCCACACCATTCCAACTCACACGGGGCCGTTCCCGGGGAGAAGAACGCCTCCTCCTTACCTTTCTGCAGGTGGATGATGTCCGGGAAGTTGGAGAGGAGCCCTTGGTACAAGGAGAGAGTGTCCAGCATGAGGAACAGGTCGTTCTTGGGCTGCTCAGCGAACATCTCCCCCACGGTCTCGTACGTCTTCCCCGTGTGGGAGATGGCGTTGTTGAGGGCATCCAAGCTGTAGGGAGGGTCCATGTGAAAGGAGTGGCTGATGGCCTGGAAGGCATTGCCCAGCTTCTGGAACTCCTTGCGGAAGCCCCCCACGTGCTTGCGCACCAGCTCCGACGCCACGTTGGTCAGCTGCAGGACGCTGTCGTCCATCTTCTTGCTGAAGGCCTTGAAGGCGTCCACGCGGTCCTCCACGTCCTGCAGGTCCTGGTGCTCCGTGGGGATCTGGATGGTCAGGAGGAAGCTGGCGCCCACCATCTCGTCCTTCTCCGCCCGGCGTTTGCCCAGCTTCCACTGCTTCTCGTCGCGGCAGCTGAGGAAGTGCTGGAAGCCCTCGTACTGGGAGAGGACGGGGTGGCTGGTCATGTGCTCCATCCAGAGGATCAGCCGCCGCTTGCGCTTCTCGATGAAGTCCTCCTCGAAGCGCCCGGTGGCCTGCTTCTCGGGCAGGTGGGGCACCGAGATCACTGTGAACTTGTGCAGCAGGCGGTTGTAGAGCCAGTCGAAGTGCTTGTACCGCCGGTACACCGGCGAGTTGATGTTGCTGGGGGTCAGCTTGTAGGAGATGTAGCTCTTGATGCCCTTGAACTTGGTTTGCTTGGTGGGGTCCTCCACGGAGCAGATGAAAGGGTGGGGGTTGGCCCTCCACTGCGGGCCCCTCGAGCCCATCTCGATGGAGTAGGTCTCGGCGATCTTGGACATCAGGGGCACGTCGCCCAGGATGAAGGCTTCCACCCCGGAGCGGACGAAACAGGAGAAGCGGTTGAGGTTTCTCCCCACCACGCTGCCTCTCTTGGAGGAGCTCATGCTGTCCTGCCTCTCCAGCGCCGGCTTGGGCCGGTAGCCGGCGTGCTGGTGGTGGTGGTGCCCGTAGGGCTCCGGGTAGGGCAGGCTGGGCGAGGGATGCCCGTTAGTGCCCGGAGCGCCCCGCGGCTCCTCCACCACCGTGCACGCATCGTCCCAATCGTCCCAATCGTCGTCATCGTCGTCCTCAAAACTGCCCTGGTAGGAGATGCCGGGGTTGGGGGATGCCGAGTACGAGGAGGAATCGTGCCCGGGCGAACCCACCGGGCTGCTGGAATAGTCCGTGTAGTTGGAACCCGACCGAGAGCGGAGGATCTCGACGTAGGAAGCGGGGAAGAGGCCGGTCTCCCCACGGCTGTTTTGACCCTGTAACCAGCCGTCCAGGGAGTTCTCGCTGAAGATGACGAGCTCCTCGTTCTCCTGGATGCTGATCTCCTCTTTGTTTTCGCTCTGGAAGTTGTAAAGCGCTCTGGCTTTTAACGCCATGGCCGGTCCCGGCTCGGGAAGGCGCTGGGGTGAGGGGGGGGAGCCAGTGGAACGCAATCCCCCCCACCCCAAAAAAAAGCCAAAACAGCCCCCCCCGCCCCCGGCAACACCGCGGGCTCGTGCGGCTCCGGGATCACCACCAGGAGCGGTGGGAAATGGCTTGGCCGCTTTCCCAGGAAAATAGAAGAAAAAAAAAAAAAAAAAAAAAAAAAAAAAGTGAAGAAGAAATCCCTTACGAGGTGACGCCAATGTCCCTATGTCCAAGTGACCCCCCCCGATCCCGGCGGCCCGGCTAAAAAGAACATTCCTCGTTTAAAAACGACATTCCCTGTGGTTTAAAAACAAGATTCCCAGTCAAGCGAGCGGCGCTGCCCTGGCTCCTCCGGGATGTGAATCCCGGGCGGACCCTGCCATGTCCACGCAGGGTTTTATCTCTCCGGGGAGGCTGATCCCGAGGTTTCACTCTCCGGGAGGAAAACCCCAGGCTGCCAACGAGGAAATAAATCCGAAACGATTTTTTTTTTCTCGGGGCTCCTGCGAATAAAACACCCTAAAATTCCCGTCGGTGCGCGCTGGGAGAGCGCCGGCAACGACCCCGAACCCTGCCCAACCTCCCGGCGATCCCGGGATTTTGCAATTCCTTTCCGGGCCGACTTTCCCGATGGTTCAAATGGTTGGTTTTTCCCCCCGAAATCCGTAAATCTCACGCAGGACGGAGGCGGCGCCGGTGCTGGTGCCCGTATCGGTGCCGGGGCCGGTCCCGTCGCCGCTGGATCTGCCGGGGCACTGCCGGTGCCGCTCCGCCGCCGGTGCCGTTGCCGAAGGGCTGGCGGAGCCGGCCGCCAGCCTCCCGTGACGCAGGGCAGCGCCGCGCTCCCCGCTCCGCCGCCCGGTTCTCGGCGGGGAGCGGCCCGGCCCGGCCCGGCCCGGCCCAGCCGCACGCTGCCCTCTGCAGGCAGCCGGCCCTGACGGCACCAACCCCCTCCCGCGGGGCCTACGGCTGCTCCCGCGGCCCTGCCGGGACGTCCCCCTCACCCTTGCCCGGTGCCGGCTCGCAGCGCCCCGTCCCGGTGGGGGAAACTGAGGCACGGCCCGGGCGGGCTGAGGGGAAGGGGGGGCTGGCGGTCCTCCGAGCCGCGCGGGGGCGCTGTTGCGCGGGCGGTGGCGCGGGCGGAAGCGCGGCCGGGCCGCGGGGTTGCCATGGAGGAGCTGAGCGCGGCGCTGGCGGCGGGCGTGGGGCTGGCGGGGCCCTGCAGCCCGGCCGCGCCGCACCCTCGCTTGGCCTCCTACAAACCCCGCGGAGGGTCCGGGCAAGCCGAGCGCCGCCAGCGCCTGCTCCGCATCCAGAGAGAGTGAGCGGGGCTGGGGGGAGTGGGGGAGCCGGCGGGATGGGAGCGCGGGGCGCGTTGGGCCGGCCCGGGGCTGTCTGTGGGGAGCGGCCCGGCCCGGCCCTGCCTGACTTGCCTGGTTGTTTCCTCCACCCCAGGAGGCGGCTGGACTACGTGAACCATGCCAGGAGGCTGGCGGAGGACGACTGGGCAGGGGTGGAGAGCGAGGACGAGGAGAAGGAAGGGGAAGATGCGGAGGAAGAGGCGATGGACGTGGATGCTGGCAAAAAGCTGCCCAAGCGCTACGCCAACCAGGTGAGGGGGGCCGGCCGTGTCCCCGTGGCCAGGTGTGGTTGTGGAGCTGGGATGTGGGGTGGTTTGAGGCCGTTTGTGGGCTGAGAGGAGGGTGTCCTGCCCCTTCCTGCTCACAGAGAAACTGTGGTTAGTTCACCTCCGAAACGTGCTGGGTTCGAGTGGAAAACACGTGGAGATGGGATGTGCTTTAGTGTCACATAGGTTGGAGAAGACCTCCAAGGACACTGATTCCAACATCAATTCTGCATCACCGTATTTCCCCACTTGAGGAGATTTCAGCTCAGCCAGCAGCATGAGTACCCTGTTAGGCAGTATTCAGCTAAAGATTTCTGTCTTTCCCTGTGTTTGGAAAGGAAAGAAGGGCAAACTCAGCTGGGTTTTGTCAGCCTGGGTGCTGTATCAGTCCTAGATAACACACAGCCACTTAGGCAACCTCTGAAGAGATCAACTTGCCCAGGCTCTTTACTCCAAACGTTTTGAAATCTTTAAGCCCTACTGTCATTTTTAAAATTAAAGTGCTGGAGTGAGGACCAAGGTGTGGGTTGCTCAGTCAAGGGCTGTGAGCCCTGCTGAGTCTGAAGCTCAGTCAGCAGCTGGGGAAGCAAGAGAAAAACTTGGGGAAGAATGTGTTAGGCAGGTTGGACTCTGTTAGAGGAGAGGAAAGGAGCCCTTTTGGGGGGTGATGTGCCATGCCAGCTGCCTCTAAAGCACCCAGTGTAGCTGTCAAAGCAGAGTCAAAACCTGCTTGCTTTGCCTTTGAGCTGTTTGTTGTCCATAACTGCAGGAAACTTGTTACTGACTGGTTCTTCTCCCTGGGCTCTGCCTCTGTAGCTGATGCTGTCGGAGTGGCTGGTGGATGTCCCCTCAGACCTGGAGCAGGAGTGGGTTGTGGTGGTGTGTCCCGTCGGGAAGAGGGCTCTTGTCGTGGCCTCCAGGGTAAGTGGGCTTCCAACCAGCTGCTGAAGGACCTGCACCCTTGCACAGATGTTATGAATGCATATTTTGGAGTTGGCTTTTGGCATATAACAAGCAGATTGCTTTATGTATAACGTGGGAAAGTTATATTGCATGGGGTTTTTTTATTAATAGAATTTTAAAAATTGTGATAGATAGATATTCTTAGATTGTAACAAAGTAGAGATGGGATTGTTGTTTTTTTTAATTCCTCAAAGAGATAGAAGACAGGAGGGCCAGCTGGAATTCCTGAAGATAAGGAACAACTGAGCCTTGTTGAAGAAGAAAGATTTACTACCTCTATCTAGACTTAGCAAGGCCACATAGAAAAACTGTATAATTAAGGGAAGTCTTGAAACCAAAAACGAATATCTGAATCATGCATTAGCTCATTTCAATATGTAACACAGAAGTCCTTAAAACAAAGGATCTGAGAAGAGACGGGGTGCTGATCTTGTTGGTATCAGCACCTCGGCCGAAAAGAGCTTTGTTTTTTTTTCCTCCTTATTGTCTATTTTATTTGACTTTTATTAAACTTACAAATTTTACATCATACGTGAATCGTGTTTTTCACACAGACAAGGTAAAACTGGCGTGACTGGGTTTGTTTTTTTTTTTTTCTCTCCTTTTTTCCTCTCACAGGGCACAACAGCAGCTTACACCAAGAGTGGCTTCTGTGTCAACAGGTTCCCCTCGCTGCTGCCGGGGGGGAACCGGCACAACTCCACCAGTGACAAAGGTACAGGTGTCAGGGGGAGTTTGGGATGGGGAGAGGGGAGCTGCCTGGGGGTCTGTCTGTGTGCTGGCAGGCCCAGTGCTGTTCCCCCAGCTCCCCCAAGTCCCACAGCTGTGCCCCTTTTTTGTCCTGGGACCTGTTTCTGTATCTCTGGAGGTAACTGGGTGGGAACAGTATCAGCAGCTGCCTTTATAAGCACACAGAATCCCAGAGTGGTTTGGGTCAGAAGGGACCTTAAAGCTCATCTTGTTCCACTGCCCTGCCAAAGACAGGGAGCCTTCCTCTAAACCAGGTTGCTCCAAACCCTGTCCAGCCTGCCCTTGGACACTTGCAGGGATGGGGCAGCCCCAGCTGCTCTGGGCAGCCTGTGCCAGGGACTCAGCACCTTCACAGGAAAGAATTTCTTCCTAACATCTAATCTGAAACTGCCCTTTTCTAGTTAAAAACCATTGCCCCATGTCCTGCCACTATTTTTAATAAGCTTTCTCTCTGACTGGCACTTTCAAACCCCAAAATCCTCTCTGTCCTCTAACAGAGACCTTTATATGGCGTTACCTTCCTTAATATCTCTTGGAATTCTTTTTTTTTTTTTTTTTTTTTTTGCCCCAAAAAGTGAGGCTTACTGTCTGGCAAATGCCATTTTCTGAAACACACCCTTGCTTGTTGTGTCTCTGACTGGTCCCTTGGCAGCCTCGTGGGACTCCTGAAGCCCAAGGCTTTTTGTGGTTGCAGTTTCTGGTAGCAGAAGGGGATCCCTCTGCAGTCTCACATCAGGGCAGGGTTAATGTGGGAGAGCTGGGAGCTGGTGTTTGCCAGCTGGCCTGGAGCAGGGCCTGACCTCTCTGTGTGTGTGTGTGCAGTGTCCAGGGCCTGACTGACCTCTGTGTGTGTGTGTGTGTAGTGCACAGACCTGACTGACCTCCCTGTGTTTGTTTGTGTGCAGTGTACAGCATCCTGGACTGCATCTACAACGAGGTCAGGCAGACCTACTACATCCTGGATGTGATGTGCTGGAGAGGACACCCAGTTTATGACTGCCAGGTACTGAGTCCCTGCCCTCCCTGGCCTTCCCTCAGCTGCTTTGCTCCAGCACTGCTGAGCTCACTCTGCAGAAGGCAGGATAACTTAGGGCTGCTGGATAACTGTGTACAGGTTTTTTTTGGAGGGGGGGAGCAGCAGGGTTTGGGGTGCTGTTTCTGCAGATGAAGTCAAGTTTGTAGATCTCCCAGGTGAGTGCAGAGGAGCTCAGCAGGCACTGTCAGGGGCTGTGTGGTGAATGGTCACTGACTCTGCCTCCTTTCACAGACTGACTTCAGATTCTTCTGGCTCTCCTCAAAAATCCAAGAGGAGGAGGGGCTGGGAGAGAAGAGCAGGATTAATCCGGTGAGTCCTTTTGTACTGAGGAGGAGGCTGGGGGGGTAAGCTCTCCTGTTCAGCAGGCTTCAGCACTTTCTTTCACAACTGGAAGCATTTTCCTCCTTTTTTTCCTTTCCCCTCACAGATCAGGCTTCAGAGTGTAGATCTGATGAAATGGGAGGCCGTGTCAGGATGTAAATAGAACCACTGCATACTGTAAATGAGTTCAGTGGGGTTTTTTTCCCCCCATCCAAAGTGCTGAGGGAGATCATCACACTGCAGGGTATCAGCTCACTTCCATGCTGTTTTTAGCTTTCCCTTGTAATGGAATGGAAAACCAGTGTGGTTTCCTCAGGAGCACTGTTGGTTGGCAGCCTGACTACAATGGGGTTTATTCTTGCAGTCTTGTGGGTTTGTAAAGCTTTAAGCCTTCCCTCTCTTTAAAGTGATCATTGAAGTTGTCGAGGTGGATGCTGGCCTGGCACCCTGCTGAGCCAGGATAAAACATCCTCCTTTGAAGGCTTACACATGGGGGTCAGACCCAGAGCCCACAGCAGCTTGGAACCTGGTTTTTGGGCACAGACACGTGAGATTTGTCTGCTCAGGCCTGGCCAAGCAGAGCAGCTCCTGTGAGCTGAGCATCTCAGTGATAAATGGGGCTGACTGCAGTGAGGGTGTCTGTGTTCAGAGAACATCCTGTCCTGATTCCCAACAGGAATATCCAGAAGATAACTACCTAATGAAGGGGTGGGGGGGGGGTCGTTTCAGCTTTCATTTCCTGGGTGGAAAGATTGGCTTGGCTGAGCCAGCAGCCTGGAGCAGACGTCTGTCTGCTTTGCATCCTGCCCGGAGGTTGTCATTTTCTATTTTAGTTAGAAGAGCATTTCTGGGTCAGGTCTCCTGAAAAGTTCTTCCTGCAGTCTTAGGTGCTTGGGAAGAAAAGGTATCAGGAGTATGTGGGAGCTGTTCCTCACCCTTTCCCTCTTATGCTGGATCCTGCACCAGGGGAATCCTTCCTTCTTAGCTGCCTGCACACCAGTGCTGGACTCAGCAACTTGTTCTCCTGCAGACCAGAGAGTTGCCTCTTCTAACCCTCTCTTTACTCTTTCAGTACAAATTTGTGAGCCTGCAGAACTTCCCCTGCTCCTCGGACAGCCTGTGTGAGCTGCTGGCTACAGACTTTCCCTTTGAGGTGAGAACCCACAGGCCCCAGCCTTAGCAACAGCTCTGCCAGTGCTGGGAGGGAGGTGCATCCCCTCTCCTTGGGAATTTGCTCTCCTGAGGCTGCAGAAAGCTTGCCAAGGTGCTGTTCCCTGTGTGTGTGTGGGAGGGATGGATGCCTTTATGCCCACGTTTAATCAGGTGCCTTGTCACCAACCTCATTCAACCACACAAACGAGGAAGAGTTAAACCATGGCACTCCCTGAGTCTGTGCTGCCCTTGCTGCAGTTGGCTGTGTCTGAAAGAGCCTTTTGGGATGGATGAGAGGACACTCAGGCTGCCTCCAGAAGCAGCACAGTTCAGGTTCACATAGCAGTGTCATGGATAGCTGACTTTTTTATGGCCAAAATTGGTGCTGACCACTGCCCTGCCTGAGCTTGTGTGCTTTTCCTTGGTGTTGGTCCTTCCAACAAAGCACCTGGCTGTCCTGTGGGGAGGAAGGAGAAGGGTGGTGGTAAGATCCCAATGGTTTCTGGGGTGTTTGGGTGTTCATGATGGGTGCCTGAGGTGCACTGGAGCTGGGGGCAGTTGGCTGTGACAGAAATGACTGAGCAGGACACCTGTGTTGGCTTCACCAGCTTTAGAAGTGGAATCACAGAGCATTGAGTGGAAAGGGAGCTGCTAAGTAGCATCAAAGTCCAGCTCTGGCTCTGCACAGGACAACTCCAAGAATCCCACCCTGAGCCTGAGAGTGTTGTCCAGAGGCTCCCTGAGCTCTGGCAAGCTTGAGGCTAATGGGGAGCTCTGGGGAACCCATTCCAGTGCCTGACCACCCTGTGGGGGAAGAACCTTTCCCTAATATCCACTCTAAACTTCCCCTGGCACAGCTGCTGTGCTGTTCTGACCTTTGGGGAAGGCAAATCCATCTGCCACCCCTCTCTGTTCCGTGTGCTTCCTGTGAGCAGGGAGCTGCAGGCCCTGGTGGAATCAGTTCTGGCTGCTTTTGCCTGGTCACTGCAAGGGAAGGGGATGGAGGAGGCAGTGGCATTCTGACACGGTGACAGTGACAACATCTGTGAGCCAGAAGTTGCTCCAGTGGCTGCAGCTATTCCTGGGAGTGCCCTACGTCAGGAACAGCCTCCACAGAGATTTCTTGTCCCACAAAGCCAAAAGCCACGTTGCTGTGACAGTGTCTCTCGTGCTCTCCCATCCTGAGTTAGCCATTAAAATGGGTGTAGGTTTAAGTTCAGGGCATTAACTTGGCTGTGAGGGCCGACTCTGCTTTCTGCTTGTGAAAGCCAGGACAGTCATCAGAGCAAATTGGAAAGCCCCAACCCCTTGCTGGTCTTGCCAGACCCCCCTCTCAACATGGATTGAAGGGGCTTCCCAGCTTTCTTACTCAATAATAAGTGCTCTAAATGCCTCTGTAGACACAGTCATTCCTGGCTTTCCTGAGTAAAGCCTTCATTCCTTCCTGAGGCATCTGCTCCCTTGTTTGCCCGCTGCAGTCAGAGCAGCAAACTTCTAGGCTGCAGAGCAGGCCATTGCAAAACTCTGGAGCAGGAGATGGAGCTGAACAGACTCCAGCTGTGTAATCCAGCTGTGGTTTGCCCCCCAGGCCTTCTGCTATATCGGGATGTGACCCCAAGAAGCAGAACGTGGTGTCTGCTGGCTCAAAGCAGCCCCAACGCCACGGGAGGAAGAAGGGAGCTGTGGGTCTCTGCAGTGTGCCACAAGAGGGAGCCCAAAAATCCCCAAAAACACCTCCTACCACTGGCACAGAACAGAATAAACTTTACAGGAGGCAAAATACATCCTGTGGATGAAGGGTAACAGAGGTTGTCTTAGGTCTGGACCCAGCATCTTTTGATCCTGACAGGGATCCTGTGTGTGTGTGGTGGCCACAGAGGAGGTCAGTGCTTTCAGATCTGGGTCCTCAGGGTTAATCTGTAACCTCAGAGCCAGGGCCTGATCCACTCTGTTTAGTGGACTCCTATTCCCTGGAGTTCAGTAGACTTTGGATCAGTTGTCTGGCTCTGAATTTCAAGTGGCTTTTGGAGTGGATCTCAAGAGCTACTGTCCTCCTCACAGATCTGAGTAAAACCATGCTTTCCACAAAGGCAGGGCAGCCAAAGCCTCTGAGAAACCCTGATGTTTAGGGATGAGAGGACTGTTCAGCACCTAAAAGCGTGGCTGTGGAATGTTAAATCCTGCCAGGCCAGTCTCCCCTCAGGTTCAGTCCTTTAGGGCCAGGGCCACTCCTTGTTCTGATGTGGCCACTGTCACTGTGGTGACTCAGGGTAGGGACCCAGCCAGCACATGAAACAAACGGGAAGGAATATAGGAGTCACTTAAATCAGGGAGTGGAGAACATGACCTAACTCCAGCAGGCTGAACTCCTTTGAATTCTCCGACTTGGGGAAGGTATTTGGAGTGATCTGGAAGGCCTTTCCAGGCTCTGATCCTTACCAAAACATTCCTGTGGGTGCTGGAGAATCCCCGTTGCTCATCAAGTGCCACGCACCCGCAGGAATGGGCTGGATGTGCTGGAGTGCTGCAGAATCTGGTTCTCCCCAGGAGGCAGGGTGGAAAAGCTTTTCCCTTTACATATCCAGAGGGGTTGCACAAGCTCATCGTGATGTTTACTGTTCTGGTTTTATTTTTTCCTAGCACAGAAATCCCCCTTTTTCTGGGATCATTTTGCAAGCTGTTACCAGTGACTGAAAATTACGGACAGAATAGTGCCAGAAGCTTTACCTTCTCTGCCAGAGGTTAGCATCTGTGGAGCAGAAGTGGATGTATGGTGCTTTGTGCTCAGGCAGTGTTTCTGTTCTGGAGGCTGTAGGATCAGGGAGGGGCCTGGGAGCAGTTCATCCCGAGGTGGGCTCTTGTTCTCCTCCTTTCTGCCCACTCAGCCTCTCTTCCTCGTAGCCAAATGGCCTTTTAAGAGCTTGGGAAGCTGAGCTAAGAGGAGCACCACCTCCAGCATTAGTCAGCCTTGACAGCAGGATCCAGCCTCGCAGAGCACACCCCTGGGAAGCGTGGGAAGAGGGGGGATGAGAATCCCTGAGCACGGTGGGGAAGTGGGGAAAACGTCAGCCAGCTGCAGCACTGCAGGGTGTGGAAATAGTAGCACAAGACTTAGGGCCTAAACCTTTAAAGTCCTGAGTGCCCTTAGCTGTCACTGATTGCTGGGAGAAGTTCTCTCCTGGGAAACATTAAGAATTTTTTTGGCACGAGCCAGCTGAAAGAGCTGGTAGGAATCGGGGCTCCTTGGCGTCACACGCTCGGGCTAATTACTTTCCAAATGTATTATTTAAAATAACCCTGATCCAGTAAAGTGAGGCTGCCTCATTCAGAAACTCTGGCTTTTCTACAGAATGGGATGAAAGCATCCAGAGGACGTTTGCTCTGTGCCGACACCAGGCTGGACTCATTGGCCTTTTGACAATTTAAAGCCATCTGGGAGTCGCTGATCTTTCAGGGCAGGAGCTCTGCAGGTCTCTCCTTTCCCTTCCGCTATTTATTGCACTGCTTGAGGAAAAACGATCCAGCTGGTGGTTTTGGCCTGCAAACAGAGAGCAGGGCCGTTGTCTGGTGCCTGGTCATTCACCTGCAGGAGCCTCAGCTCTGCCCTTTCATTCATCCAGTGTGGGGAGACAGAAGGAGATGCTGCTGAAGGCAGTTTCTCCCCCTGATATCTTACACCTGTGTTAGTTATCCTAGAGTAGAAACAGCCTTGCCCTCACAGCCATGGGTGTGATAAAGGGTGAGTTAACTGGTAAGAGGTCAGTTGGGAGTCTGCTGGCTGTGCTGACCTGAGGACAGGAGGTTGTGCAAAGGGACAGCAAAGGTGAGATGCTGTACATAGGACAGACAGGGTGAGGGGGCTGTGCCAGGGACAGGATGGAGCCAGAACTGAAGGAGAGACAGAGCCAGAGCTGCTCTTGAGAGACACAGAGAAAAGGTTTGGGAGACTTTTTGAATAACAAGATGCTGATACTTGAAGCCTTTTGATGATTCACCTCGAGTGCAGTGTCCATATCGACTGCAACAATCCATCCATCCTCTCTCCTGCCCACAGGTGGACGGGCTGCTCTTTTACCACAAGCAGACTCACTACACCCCGGGCAGCACCCCGCTGGTGGGCTGGCTCCGACCCTACATGGTCCCTGAGATCCTGGGGCTCAGCGTGGCCCCCAGCCCGCTGACGGCCAAGCCGGACTACGCCGGGCGGCAGCTCCAGCAGATCATCCAGAGCAAGAGGAGTAAAAAGCTGGAGGAGGGCCAGGCAGCCGCCAGCAACGGACACTACGAGCTGGAACACTTGTCCACCCCTCGGCCAGAGAAGTCTCCGGAGGGCCGGGATGGAGCAGCGAGCCAGATGGAGAGTTAAGCTGCTGGGACAGGCCAGCTGGGCAGGGAGCAGGGAAAAGGCTCCTTTGCTTCTCACTGCACTCCTGAGAGGGGCAGAGTAATGATGATGATAGGATGGCTTTGTTTAAAGGGCATGACAGTGGAGTATCTTGCCCCAGGTGCTGCTGGATTTCTTCTTTTTTTTTTTTTTTTTTTTTTTTTTTTTTTTTTTTTTTTTTTTTAATTTGTTATTATTACATACTTTTTGCCAGGACTTCTGTGAGGCCTTAACAGGAAGAACTAAAGTAGTCAGGTGTTGGGAAATAGCTGTCCCCATAGCTCAGGGATAATAGTTCAGCTCCTGACCCTGCTTCTGTTCGAGTCTTGGCAAACCTCCAGCATAGGAACAGTGCTTGGACCTCTGAGGTGCAGCTTCTGCTTGTGAGCCTTGCAGCAGCCCCACCTTCCCAGCCCTGGAAATCAGGGCTTCTCAGCCTTTGATCCAGCTGTTTTCTGAGGCCTTTCCAATCAAAGTTGTTACTAACAAGAAGTTTGCAGCGAGCTGCTGTAAATCCAAAGGGTGGGCCTTCCACACCCACGCGTTCTTGGGAAAATCCAAATTTCCTTGCGTTGCAGTAGGACCTGCCTCGGAGCAGGGCTCTGTGCAGCACAAGCAGGGCAGAAGCCTCTCTCTCTCTCCTTGAGGCTTTCCTCAGTGGGGGGAGGAAGGAATGGGTTGGCTCTGAAAAACGCTACCATTGATCGTGCCAAATAAAAGGTTTCTCAGAAAGACAAATTCTTGAGCGTCTTCCTGCTACCTAAGGGTGGATGCGTGCCGTGCCTCCCAAATAGGGATTGAAAAATTGGTTCCAGTGCTGACTGGAGCAGAGGAAACACTTGTGTGGGTTTAATTCTCTGCCCATCGAGGTATACTTCTGTCTCTTGTCCTGTCTCTCTCAGCCCAATCTCACTTTTTAAGCAGTGGCTGCTCCCCCTCCCCAGTTTTAGGGAGATGAAATGATTGTTCTCACTGTCCCCAGGTTGCTTTCCAGGGGGGGAATGAAAAGGAGGGAGATGAAACATCAACCTCAAGGCAGCGCTGGGGCCTCTCCTCCCAGCTCTCAGCAGGAATGCCCCTGGAGGAGACAGAGTGGGGATGGCCACCTGCAGAGAGCGGGTGCACCAGGATCCTGCCCTTGCACCCCCCTTTTTCCTCGGAGCAGCCTGGTTTCTGTGCCAGGCGTGTGGGCTGTGTGCAGCCATCCCATCCGGCTGAGCAGCCACTATTGATGGGAGCAGTGGGCAGCAGGAACTGGCCTGGCTGTGGGAGAGGGCTGCCCTCCGCTCCCCCTTCCCTGGCAGGGAAGTGGCACCCTGGCCCCGCAGCGTTTGGAGCTGTCTCTTTTAAACAGCTGCTTAATTTAACTGCTTTCGGTGTTACTTTTTTAACTGTTTGAAGCAGCTGGCCCAGGGAAAGAGGATGAGCACCTGGACTGCCTTAACCTCCCCATCCCTTAAAGGTTCCCACCTTCAGCCTCCCTGGCTGGCAGACAGCTGCAGGGAGAGTGTTCATCCAGCCTCCTGCCAGCACAGCTCTCCTTCCATCGGGCAATTAAACCCGGAGGTGGCCATCTGAATGGAAGATTTGTGCATCTCTTAGGGCACAGAGAAAGCTGCAGCTCAGGTTACTGCCCTCCAGCAGCCTTCCAAGGTCCTCCGGCGAGGGAAAGAAGAGGAAATGCAGCTGAAGGAGAGCTGTGTGCGCCGATGGAGGAGAGGGAAGCGACTGCAGCTTCCCGCCGGCTCCAGATGATGCCTCATAGTTTCCCTTTTAAAAGCACGAGCCGGGCCGGAGAAATAAATATTTGCCTTACAATTCCTGTTGGGAACGACAGGCTGCTTTTGGAGGGAGGGTGTCAAACGGAAGTCGCAGGGGCCAGCGCAGTTTAGTGCCGCGGCTGGGTGCGATCCCACTCGCAGCTGGAACGGGCAGCAGCTCCGCTGGAGCGGGGTCACCCCACCGGGAGCTGCCACCTGGCCTGGGGCAGGAGAACCGAGCGGGCAGCGTGGCCTGGAGCGCTGGAGGCAGAGCGGAGCCCTCATCCAGCCCTTTCCCTCTGCCCTACTTCCATTTTCTCCTCCCGGTGAGGTGCACAGGCTCCGGCTGCAGGCACGCTGCCAGCGCAGTGCTCCTCGCCTGAACAAAATGTCCCCTTGTCCCAAGGCCTGGCTTTTTTGGAGCGACAGGGGTTTGTGCTTCCCGGGATCCCCGTTCCTTCCCGGAGGAGTTTCGGGACTCTCCATCCACCTGCGCTCAGCTGGGAAACGCTGATTTAGGGATGGTAGAGGAGGGAGTGGGAAAGAGAGACGCCTGGAAACCTCGGAGTCCTGCTCTTGGCGGCGGGGGGGGGAAAGGCTGCGAGGCTGGAATCCCGGCAAAGGAGAACGCTGTGCCGGGAATTTTATCCGGTAACAGCAAAGGGAGGATGCGGCTGCCGGGAATTTTTAGCCAGCACCAGCAAAGGGAGGAGGATGCTGCCACCATTTTAGCGGCGCTGCTCCCGCCCGCCGCAGCCGGAACCGGGGTTGGGGCAGCCGGGGTGGTGGTGGAGGGGTGGGGGGAGAGACCGGGCTCCTCCAGCCCCATCCCGGCTGCTGTCCCCCGCTCTCCCCCCGCCGGAGAGGGCTTCCTGTCCCCCGCCCGCCCGTCCTGCGGGGTCGGGGCCGAGCCGCGAGGAGGGGACGGGGAGGAGGGACCGGGGGCTGCGGGCGCTTCCTGCCGCCGCCCCCGCCGGGGCAGAGCGGAGCGGGGCGGGAGCTCGGCTCGGCCCGGCCCAGCCGAGCGGCGCTCCCGGGCCGAGCCAAACTTCCCGAGGGGGCTCGGCCATATACACGCGCGCACGTATATAGAGTTATTTAATTTTTATAATTTTTTTTTTCTCTTTCCCCCACCCCACCCCCCCCCCCCACCGTTTTATTTTCATTTTCTCGGCACTTTCGGCGGGGCCCCCGGGGCGGAGCCGCCCTCGCCGCCGGGAGGGGCCGGTGCCCGCTGCGCCGGGGATGGGCTCCGCCGGGGCGCCCTCCGCCTAAACCAGCCCGGCTCGGCTCGGCCCGGCTCGGCCCGGCCCGGCAGCATGGCCGCGGAGCTCAGCGCCGAGGAGGAGCAGGTAGGTCCCGCCGTGCTCGTCTTCCCCGGGGCGGGCTGGGCACGACCCCGGGCGTTCTTTTTCCCTCCCGCCGCTCCTTTCCCATCGTTATTTGGCTACCCCGCCTTGCAAGGCTGGGGTTTTTTTGGTTTTTTTTTCTTTTTTTTTCTCAGCGAGGCGATTCTCCCGACGGGAATCCCCCCACGCAGCCTCCCCCATCCGTGCAGCCTCCCCAACCCACGCAGCACCCACCCTACAAAAAAACCCCCCCACCCCTCGCAGCCTCCCCGTTCCCCGAGAGCCCTGGCAAGGCCCGTGCCGTGGGTGCCGGGGTGCCTGGAGCAGCTGGCAGGGCTCGCTGCCGTGGGGATGATGGATGCGTGGGGATGATGGATGCGTGGGGATGGATGCGTGTACACGCGCTTCCCACGCCCTAAGCCGCCCGTGACGTTCCGGCTTCCTCCGCCGGCCTTGCGTCACCGCGGGAGGATGTTGCTGGGCTCGGGGAAACGGGGCCCTGGAGCCGGCCCGGGGAGCTTCGGGTGGCCGGAGCCATCCCCCCCTCCACCCCCCCGGCCTGTCCCCTTCTTTGTCCTCTTCCCCGGGCTCGCCCACCCGCGGCTTCCCGTCTGGATGGGGATGCGAGCTGCCCGGGCTCCCTCTGCCCCCCTCGGGCTGTCACATCGGCCACGTTGGTGGCGCTTGGGGGGGAACCGCAGAGCGAAGGCAAAAAAAAAAGTTCCTGTTTTCCTTCCAAAATGGTGGGGGTTTTCCAGTTGGTTGGCTGGCCGGTTTTCTCCTTTAAAAATCCATAGTTTCTGCAGGGAGGCTTGGGACGGAGGTGCTGAGTTCTCAGAAGCTCCGGGGAAGAGCCCCTCCTGCAGCCTGTGCTGGTGCTCACAGCTCCCGGGCTTTTTCCTTTTTTACCGGGCGCTGCTCTCTCCAGGGTGATAAAATCTCAAGGAATGGGGAGTGTCCTTGGCCTCTGTCCCCACAGGTGCCCGAGATTTGCGTTTCTCCTGTGTCATGGAGAGGGCAAAGCTTCCAGAAACAGGGTTTTTTTGGAGATCCTGCAGTGGCAAGGAAGGCTGGTTTGCAGTGGGAGCAGCGTCCCAGGAGAGGGATCTGAGGTGTTTGGTTTGTTTGGGAATATAGGATGGAGAAGGTGAAGAGATGTTTGCAATAATGCCTCCAAGGTTTGGGTCATCAGCTTGCTGTGGGGAAGGCTGCTTTTCGTGCTGCCCTTGGCTTGGGAGCCAAAATCACGGGAGTTTCCTTCTTTTCATGTGTGAGTGGTGGTTTGGGCTGGAACCCTTCCTGCCATCCCTTCATCCTTCTAGGGACCATCAAGATTTCCTCCTCTCTCCCCTGTTACCGACAGCAAGCCAGGGGGAAATTCACCCTTCTCCTCTTAGGCCAGCCTTGGGACATCTCCTCTCCTGGCTCTTGGCAGTTCCTTCCTCAGCCTGTCCCCGAGGAGCCAAACCGATTTTCCTTCAAGGTTTTCAGCCCAGCTGCAGTTTTCACAGGTTTTCCCCCCCCCAACAACTTCTCCATGCTGAGGAAGGAGGGTGGGTTTGGGCTGGAGGAACCCCTGGATTCTGGCAGCAGTGCCTTTGTCACCACCCTGCCCCAGCGCAGCGGGGACGTGGATGACGCCAGCACTCCCAAAGACCCAGCATTGTTCCAAACGCCCGGCCACGGACAATTTCACTCCCCAGAGCTGCCAAAACGGGACTTCTTGCTGCAGCTCTGGGTCACAGGCTTTGTTTTGGGCACGTGGAGCCATCCCTGCTCCGCTGGGACTGACGTGTCCATAAATCCAGTTGGGATTGGGGCTGGGAATGGCGCTGGGACCCCGTGGAGCGCAGGGAGGGGGCAGAGCTGAGGCTGGCATTGATGCTCAGCTCCGTAAGGCCTGGCTCCCTGCTGCTGAATGGCGGCACTGGTAAGTTTGGAATTTGGTTTTGTTCCCAGGGAAAGCTGGAATTCATGGCTGAGCTGCCCTGCAAAGTCAGTGCTCGCTGTGCATCTTCCCCTTTGCAGAAAGCCCGTCGGCCCTCGTGACTGCTGCTGGGAATGGGATTGTGTGAAGTGTGACGGGTTAGATGTTGAGGGGGCAGACCTGAACCACAGATTGCATCCTCTCCTCATTGCCACCATGCCCTTTGGGCCCCTCTTCCCATCATCTGGGGACCCCCTTCCCATCATCCTGGGGCATCACATCCATCTCAGGCTGCGGTGTCAGCTCTGGTCTTTGTCTGAGGGAAGTGGGAGCTGTGCCTGGTGCTCCCCCCATACCTTGACCGTCCTGCACGTGCTGGGGAGGGATCATCTGCACTGTGGTTTGGGGTTTGCGTCTGCAGCCCTGGATGTTGGGCAACTGGGCGCCTCAGAGGATGCCCTGGCAAAGTGGAGGTGTGCCCAGGACATGTTGGATAGGATATATTTATGGATAGGATATATTCCTGTGTGTGTGCATGTGTGCTGTGTTAAGGCTGAAGATAATTCCTGTATTGCCCCGTTTATTTTCCTGTGGTGCTTTGTGCAACTCTGGGACCACATCAGGGAGCTTCTGGCTGCAGTGTGCTGGGAGACAGACCCCTGGGCTGGGCTGGGCTGGGCTGGGCTGGGCTGGGCTGGGCTGGGCTGCCTTGGCTGATCCGTGAGAGGGGCTGGCTGTCCCTGCCCAGCCTCGCGCCGCCGATAAACCCCGGCCCTTGGCTTCCTCCTGTCGGAAGTCATTAACACCGACCAGCTCCTCTGGCTCAGTAGCTCCCAGTAACTCTGAATAGTTCCCAGTAGCTCGGTGCCTGACATCCTACACCGCTGCCTGCCTGCCTTCCCTGCTCCTGGAGCCAGCCTTCAGCACCCCCTGTCCCTCCTCTGCCTCCTTGGACAGCATCGCCCTGCTCTGCTCCGGGCAGGGTGGAAGCTGTTCCATTTTTGACATCTGCCTGGGTGGGAGCAAAGCATTTTGGTGTCTCCCTCCATCCTGCCTGCATCCTTTGAGTAGGATGTGGTAGAAGACTGGGCTGTGCTGTCCTGTCTCCCTTGAGGGCCCTGTGTGGGACAGGGGATCAATCCACAGCAGAAGGCAAAGCTGTGTGCTGGGACCCTCCCGGTGTTCCTGGGCGAGCTGCTCCATGTCCTGTAGCAGATCAAAGTCTCAGCCCTCCGTGTTCATTACCTCTGTTCCCACAGCCAAGCTTGCTGCTCCGTGGTGGAGCTGCAGCCCCAGGAGGCCACATCCAGCCGATGGGGCTGTGTGGGGATGCTGTGTCTGAATGGGAGTTTGTTGCCTGTAAAAAAAAACCTTCCTTTTGTTCCCCCTCTCCTTTCCATAAGTGTCCCCCAGCCTCCAGGCGACTTTTCCCACCTCTTGCTCCCCTTCCCTTGTGGCATTTCTGCCGTCCCCATCGCCACTGCCCGTCCCCCTTTGGTTGTGCTTCACCCCAAGAGGCTGCTGGGTCTGTTGGGGATTGTAGCTCTGATAATGACCAAGGATGCTCCTTGGGCACTCTTCCTCCTCCTCTTCCTCCTCCTCTTCCTCTCACTGGCTCTCACCGCACACCCCTGATCTCTCCCACAGGCAACCAAGCAGTTCCTGGAGGAGATCAACAAGTGGACAGGCCAGTACAATGTGTCCCCTCTCTCCTGGAATGTGGCTGTCAAGTTCCTCATGGCCCGCAAGTTCGACGTCCTGCGGGCCATCGAGCTCTTCCACTCCTACCGGGTACGCCCGGGACCCCCCAGCTGAGGGCTTCCTGCCCCCTGGCACCACCCTCCCCTTTGCTCCTTTTTCTCTCTCCCTTACAAAGTTTTATCCAGCTGGGAAATCCTTTTTCAGCCCAGGCGGGTTGCCATGGAGATCTCCCCGCTCCCAATCCCTTCCCCTCCTCTGGGAGGCAGCTCATGGGGTGCCCTCCTGGCTGGCCTGTGCTGCCCACAGAGCATTTCCCTCTGGGTTGAGGATGTAGATCCACGCATGCCTTTTCCAACCTGGTGTTGCAAAGCCCCTCCTTCTGTTCCTGGGGGGGTGTGGTGGGAAATGATCCCATGGGGCAGAGGTTCCCTTGGACATCTGGGTGCTCCATGGGGCAGAGGTGGGCCAGAGGTTCCCTTGGGTGGCTGGGTGCTCCATGGGGCAGAGGTTGGCCAGAGGTTCCCTTGGGTGGCTGGGTGCTCCATGGGGCAGAGGTGGGCCAGAGGTTCCCTTGGACATCTGGGTGCCCCTGGGGCAGAGGTTCCCTTGGACAGCTGGGTGCTCCATGGGGCAGAGGTGGGCCAGAGGTTCCCTTGGACATCTGGGTGCTCCATGGGGCAAAGGTTCCTTTGGACAGCTGGGTGCTCCATGGGGCAGAGGTGGGCCAGAGGTTCCTTTGGATGACTGGGTGCCCCATGGTGCAGAGGTGGGCCAGAGGTTCCCTTGGACTTCTGGGTGCTCCATGGGGCAGAGGTGGGCCAGAGGTTCCCTTGGACAGCTGGGTGCTCCATGGGGCAGAGGTTCCCTTGGACAGCTGGGTGCTCCATGGGGCAGAGGTGGGCCAGAGGTTCCCTTGGACATCTGGGTGCTCCATGGGGCAAAGGTTCCTTTGGACAGCTGGGTGCTCCATGGGGCAGAGGTGGGCCAGAGGTTCCCTTGGGTGGCTGGGTGCCCCATGGTGCAGAGGTGGGCCAGAGGTTCCCTTGGACAGCTGGGTGCCCCATGGTGCAGAGGTGGGCCAGAGGTTCCCTTGGACTTCTGGGTGCCCCATGGGGCAGAGGTGGGCCAGAGGTTCCTTTGGTCAGCTGGGTGCTCCATGGGGCAGAGGTTCCCTTGGGTGGCTGGGTGCCCCGTGGTGCAGAGGTTGGCCAGAGGTTCCCTTGGACATCTGGGTGCTCCATGGGGCAGAGGTTCCCTTGGACATCTCGGTGGTGTTCCATGGGCCAGAGGTTCCCTTGGACATCTGGGTGCCCCGTGGGGCAGAGGTGGGCCAGAGGTTCCCTTGGACAGCTGGGTGCCCCTGGGGCAGAGGTGGGCCAGAGGTTCCCTTGGATAGCTGGGTGCCCCTGGGGCAGAGGTGGGCCAGAGGTTCCCTTGGATAGCTGGGTGCCCCGTGGGGCAGAGGTGGGCCGTGCCCGTGCCCCCTGTCACTCCCTCCCTGCCCGCAGGAGACGCGGCTGAAGGAGGGGATCGTGAAGCTGAAGCCGCACGAGGAGCCGCTGCGCTCGGAGCTGCTCAGCGGGAAGTTCACCATTCTGGTAGGTGGGGTGTCCCCACAGGCTCGTCTCAGCTGGGTGACTTCTCCCAACCCTGCTGGGGGGAGCCTGACCCTGTGTCCTCGGCAGAGCGTGCGGGACCCCTCCGGAGCCTCCATCGCCCTCTTCACAGCCAAGCTGCACCACCCCAGCAAGAGCGTGCAGCACGTGGTGCTCCAGGCCCTCTTCTACCTGCTGGACCGAGCTGTGGAGAGGTGAGCCTGACCCTGCAGGGCTGCCCTGGCTCACACTGGAGGGTCATGTTCCCTCCCAGGGAGGTCACTGCTCCCCGTGGCTTGAAATTCTTCCCTGGTTTGAGCTGCAGCCAGCCCTCCTTATGGAGCAGGGGAGTAAAATCCCCCAAGCCCTGAACCAGGCTCTTTGCAGCCTTGCCCTGTCCACGCCCTGGGTGCAGTTTAGCAAAGTCCCAGATTCCTGCAGGCTCTGGCTGGGGAGGAGGCAGCCCCACCATCAGCCAGAGGTAACGTGAGCCCTGCCAAAAATACAAACCCAGGACATTCCCCTGCCATTTATCCTCTTGGGCTCTTACTGTTTTTGATTTTGACCTTACCCATCACGGGTGATGCTGCTGAGGCAGGCTTAAGGCTGGAGTCAGGCTTAAATGAGGGCTGTAGGAAGAGGTGGTGGAGCAGCTGGGAAGTGCAGAAGCAAGGTTTGGGTCTGTGAATCCATCTGGAAGCATGAGGAGGGATTTTTTGGGCATCAGTGTGGGGCAGAGCCGGTGATGCAGGAGCCAGGTGGTCGCACGTTGTGGGGTTGACGTTGTTGGTTTTTCCCCCCCTCTCAGCTTTGAGACACAAAGGAACGGGCTGGTGTTCATCTACGACATGGCAGGGTCACAGTACACCAACTTCGAGCTGGACCTCAGCAAGAAGATCCTCAATCTGCTCAAGGTGGTGCCTGGCGGGGTTAACCGGTGTGTGGGGGCCAGGGAACCCCAAGTGCTGGGGTTTTTGGCATCAGTGTGCAAGCCCAGAGCGTGTCTGAGGTGAGGAGCAGCAGCTCCAACCCTGCAGGAGCTCGGGGAGGTGCTGGGAGCTGGCCAGGCTGCGGCGCGGGCGGGACGGATCAGCTGTCCCTAGGCTGGATTCCTCTCACAGCTGCTGGCAGCGCTTTTGGGAAAACAGATGCAAATTATTTTTTAATCGTGCTGGCATTTGGTGCCTCCTCCCTTCTCTGGAAAAGAAAAAAAAAAAGAAAAAAAAAAAGAAAAAGTAATAAGAGTGAATACTGGTGAATACTGGCCAGGGTGTATTCTTTGCATAATCCCAGTTCCCAGCCTTCACCTCTCCCCCGCGCAGCCAAACCCTCTGCTTACCTAATTCTAGGGAGGTGATTTGTTTCCTTATCAACTCATAAAAACAAGCAGGGCTGCGAGCGTGCGAGGCACGCTTCAGATGTGTGGCACTGCCACCGCACGGTCCCTTTGCTGGCTGTCACCTCTGCTGGGATGTGTCCCCTGCCACGGCAGAGCGGGTCTGACACCCTCCTCACTCCCACAGGGTGCTTTTCCAGCTCGGCTCAAGAAGGTTTTCATCGTGGGAGCACCCATGTGGTTCCGTGTGCCCTACTCCATCATCAGCCTGCTGCTGAAGGAGAAGCTGCGGGAGCGGGTGAGTGGGGACCTGTTGGAGAGGATGAAGTAGCTGGGCCCTGCAGAGATGATTTATTAGTAAAAGATTCTAAGAGTATGAAACCTACAAAAGAGATGGAATTGAAAGCAAAGTTTGAACTGTAAGATGCTGGGCAGGAAGAAGGTGATTAGATAGCTGAAAAGACTGGGCTGGGTGAGTCAGTGACACCCCTGCCAAGACAAAAGGATGAATAAGGGGTTGGACCTTCTCAGGTATCAGGGAAAAGGTGGTTTTTCAGGATTTTGGTATGTAGAGTAGTATTGTAATGTTGTAGTTCCCATAGGCTGTATGTAGATTCTGTAGGTTTTGTATCTTGAGGTGATTAGTTGATGCTCATTAGAATATTCATGATAGAAAGGGTTAAAATAGAATGTAACAGGTAACTCGCTCTCCTGCTCTCTTGCTCTGCTGGATCCCTGCCCCCTTAGACTTATGGACTCTTCCCCAGTTAGGCTGCCTCCCCACGACCAATAAACCACGTGTCCCAAAAATTATCCTGGCCTTCAGATCATCTCTCTCATCAGACACCACCAGCGTGTTTTCTAATAGGGACCCTCCTGGCACGGGACCCTCAGTGGGCAGGGCTGAGGCTGCTCTCCCTTTGTGACAGGGTGGTGGAAGCAGCTGGTGCCGCTCAGCCCCATCTGCTGGAAGCTGATGCCGAGCACCAAAAAATTTCAGACGCACAGTTAAATAATAATTTTATGCTTTTTTTATTAGTAAGTTTGCTAAGTCGGCCAGTCGCATCTGAAAAAGAACACAAACAAGTAAAACCTTATTAGCAAAAGTTATAAAAACTCTGTGTGAACTACAATAAACGCCATTTGCTCTCTGCCAAATTAGTGTTTTGTGAACAATTAACCAAGCAAGCTGGAGTGTAGCTGCTGTGCCATCTTCTCAAGTCGAGTGCAGCAACACCCCAGACCTTTGGCATCCCTGTCGCCATCCCTCCCCCAGTGAATCCTCTCCAATCCTCTCTTGGGCTCACCCCTCTGCCTGTCCTCTCCCTCTCACAGGTGCAGATGGTGAAGATGTCGGAGCTGAAGGAACACCTGCCTCGGGAATGCCTCCCTGAGTACCTCGGGGGCTCCCTCAAACTGGACCCTCTGAGCTGGAATTGCCGCTTCCTGCCCCAGCAGAACGGGCACCCCGACCCCCTGGATGAGCTCATCCTGGTGCCGCTGGCAGCCCCCAAAGACAACGGCTCCGTCCACGTCCCCGGGCCCAAATCTGTCACCCTCCAGGAGCTGCTGGAGCACGTCAGCCACAAGCAGAAACGGGGCATCTACGAGGAGTACGAAGACATTCGGCGCAGGAGCCCGGCCGGCACCTTCGTCTGCTCTCTGTGAGTCGGTGGGAGGGAGCCAGAAGCCCCTCTCACCCCAAAAAAGCTGGGTGCCCCCCCTACCCCAAGCTGGGTGGGGGTCCACCGGCCTCTTTGTGGTGTGGGGCTTAGGGTTAGCAACAGAGAACCCCAGCTTAGGGATGGTGTGAACCCCCCTGCAGCCTTTGGGAATGGGGGGGAGCCACAGGGGACAGCAGGGACCAGGACCTGCCCGGGGCTCTGCTTCCCGAGGCTTTGGCCAGGTGATGGCAGCAGAGCCCAGGCTACGGGCCCCAGAGGCTTGCACAGAGGGAGGGATGCTGCCTTTGCCTTGCCTGGAACACATCCCTGCTTCCCTCTTCCCCCCCTCCGGCTTCCAGGGCACCCTACAACCAGGACAAGAACCGCTACGGGGATGTGCCCTGCCTGGACCAAACCCGGGTCAAGCTGGCCAAGCCCTACAGCCGCCCAGAGGTGAGGCAGCCCAGGAGGGAAACTCCCAGCCCTGTGGGAAGCTGGCACAGGTGTCCCAGGGTTCTGGAGGCTTTCTCTCATCCCTGCTGTTCTCCCTGCAGCTGACTGACTACATCAACGCCAGCTTCATGGATGGCTACAAGCAGAGGAACGCTTACATTGGCACTCAGGGTATGGCTGAGCCAACAGAGGGGTTGTCCTGCTCCTGATCCACCTGTGGGTTCCACCTCTCTGCCCAGTGTCAGCCTCTGGCCACGGGGGGCATCCCAGGAGCAGGGCCCCCTTCTCTCGGGGTGTATTTATTCCTCCCCTGGGTGTATTTATTCCCCTCTCAGTTTCCAGCTAGCTGGCTGAAGTTTTTTCCTGGGAGGGAGCACGGGGATCCATCTTCATCCATGAGAGCAGCCCTCTCCCTGCCCCTATCCCAGCTCTGGATTTGCCCCATCTGCCCCAGGATGAGCAGAGGGGTGGGCTCAGCCATAGGGACTCGGTGCTGGGGGCAGCAGGCAGTGACAGCTCCAGGCTGTGTTCGTGGCTCCACACCTGGGTCAGCCCCTACAGGAAGGGGCTGTGGTTCCCTTTAGGGGTGAAGAGGGGCTGGTGGATGCAGCTGGGCCCAAGGGGTTGCCCAAATCCGTAAGTTTTGGGCTGATGTGTGGGTTGTCCCTGCAGGGCCTCTGGAAAACACCTACGGTGACTTCTGGCGCATGGTGTGGGAGCAGAACGTCCTGGTGATCGTGATGACAACCCGGTGGGTGCTCATGGAGGGGCACAGGCCTCTTTTTCTGTGCAAAATGAGCATTTTTGGTGTGGGATGAGCATTGCTGGGATCAGTGCAGCGATCCTGCAGCAGTGGTGCCAGCCAGAGCCCCATAGAGGGGGGACATTGGGTCAAGGACAGATTGTTTGGTCCCTGAGGGATCCCCAAAGGATCAAAGCAAGGTGGCATCTTGGGAGAGGTCTCAGGCAGGGCAAGTAGGACATTACCAGTCCTTAGTCCATTACCATAGTCTTGTCCTGCTCCCAGGCTGGAAGAAGGAGGCAGGAGGAAGTGTGGCCAGTACTGGCCCCTAGAAAAGGATTTCCAGGTGTGCTTTGGGGCCCTGACCATCACCAACCTGGGCGTAGAGAACCTCAACCATTACAAGAAAACCATTCTGGAGATCCACAGCTCGGAGGTGCGTGGCCACAGCTGCCCTGGTGGGGGAATGGCATGGGGGCACCAGGGGTCAGAGGAGGAAAGAGGATCCTAAACCCCCTGCTTTCCCCAGACCAGGGAGAGGCGGCTGGTGTCCCACTTCCAGTACCTGAGCTGGCCAGATTACGGTGTCCCCTCTTCTGCTGCCACTCTCATTGACTTCTTGGGGGCCGTGAAGCAGCAGCAGAGAGTGGCTGTCAGCGCCCTGGGACCTCGCTTCAAGGGTCACCCCGGGGGACCCCCCATCGTGGTGCACTGCAGCGCTGGCATTGGCAGGACAGGTAATGGCTCTGGGGGAGGTTTGGGGGTGGTGGGGGAACGGGTCCAGCTTCCCTGGGGGGTGGAAATGCCATGGGGACCCCACGGTGGTGACCTGAGCACTCAGGACTTCCCACCACCATCAGATGTGAGAGGAGTCGTCCCCCAAGAGGAGATCAGCGTGGGGCTGGGCAGCACCTCCCATGGGAGATCAGCGTGGGGCTGGGCAGCACCTCCCATAGGAGATCAGCGTGGGGCTGGGCAGCACCTCCCATGGGAGATCAGCGTGGGGCTGAGCAGCACAGGAGATCAGCGTGGGGCTGAGCAGCACCTCCCACAGGAGATCAGCGTGGGGCTGGGCAGCACCTCCCATAGGAGATCAGCGTGGGGCTGAGCAGCACCTCCCACAGGAGATCAGCGTGGGGCTGAGCAGCACCTCCCACAGGAGATCAGCGTGGGGCTGAGCAGCACCTCCCACAGGAGATCAGCGTGGGGCTGAGCAGCACCTCCCACAGGAGATCAGCGTGGGGCTGAGCAGCACCTCCCACAGGAGATCAGCGTGGGGCTGGGCAGCACCTCCCATAGGAGATCAGCGTGGGGCTGGGCAGCACCTCCCAGAGGAGATCAGAGTGGGGCTGGGCAGCACCTCCCATAGGAGATCAGTGTGGGGCTGGGCAGCACCTCCCATAGGAGATCAGTGTGGGGCTGGGCAGCACCTCCCACGGGAGATCAGTGTGGGGCTGGGCAGCACCTCCCATAGGAGATCAGTGTGGGGCTGGGCAGCACCTCCCATGGGAGATCAGCGTGGGGCTGGGCAGCACCTCCCATAGGAGATCAGCGTGGGGCTGGGCAGCACCTCCCAGAGGAGATCAGAGTGGGGCTGAGCAGCACCTCCCATAGGAGATCAGTGTGGGGCTGTGCAGCACCTCCCATAGGAGATCAGCGTGGGGCTGGGCAGCACGGGAGATCAGCGTGGGGCTGGGCAGCACCTTCCATAGGAGATCAGCGTGGGGCTGGGCAGCACCTCCCACGGGAGATCAGAGTGGGGCTGGGCAGCACCTTCCATAGGAGATCAGCGTGGGGCTGGGCAGCACCTCCCATAGGAGATCAGAGTGGGGCTGGGCAGCACCTCCCATAGGAGATCAGAGTGGGGCTGGGCAGCACGGGAGATCAGTGTGGGGCTGAGCAGCACCTTCCATAGGAGATCAGTGTGGGGCTGGGCAGCACCTCCCATAGATCAGAGAGGGGCTGAGCAGCACCTCCCACGGGAGATCAGAGTGGGGCTGGGCAGCACCTCCCAGAGGAGATCAGCGTGGGGCTGAGCAGCACCTCCCATAGGAGATCAGCGTGGGGCTGAGCAGCACCTCCCATAGGAGATCAGCGTGGGGCTGAGCAGCACCTCCCACGGGAGATCAGAGTGGGGCTGAGCAGCACCTCCCATAGGAGATCAGAGTGGGGCTGAGCAGCACCTCCCATGTAGGAGATCAGAGTGGGGCTGGGCAGCACCTCCCATGTAGGAGATCAGCGTGGGGCTGGGCAGCACTGTCACTGTGGGACACAATAAATGGAGGCAGGGAGTGATAGTTCTCTCAGAAGGCTGCAGTGGACCCCTCATCGAGGAGGAGCCCCCGGTTTATTTTCCGGGCTTCTTTGATGCTTTTTACAGATGTGCCCACCTTAGAGGTGGGACCTTTGGGAACCATCGGTCACTTCCAGAGACCACCAGGCGAAAATCCCTCCTCTGGCAAAATATGTGGTCAACAAGGTAGTTTACAGTACCTGACCTTGTTTACCAGAAAGAGCGCTTGGGGAACAGAATTTTTTAAAACCAAAATACGACAGGCACGAAGCGTGGCAGCGCAGCATCTCTCCAGCTCTCCCAGGGCGGGGAGCAACGATGGTGCCACACCACCCCCTTTGCCCTCCCCAGGTACTTTCTGCGCTCTGGACATCTGCCTGGCACAGCTGCAGGACGTGGGCACCCTGAACATCTACCAGACGGTGCTGCGCATGCGGAGCCAGCGCGCCTTCAGCATCCAGACCCCCGAGCAGTATTATTTCTGCTACACCGCCGTCCTGGAGCACGCCCAGCGCCAGGGCTTGCTGCTGCTGGCCAACCACAACCGGGCCACCCAGGAGAAGAGCTCGCCAGGCCACTGAGAGAACCGCTGCCTCCCTGCCTGACCTCGGGGGCTGCCTGAGCTGTCACCTCGGGGACCCAGCAGAGCTGTGGTGGGTGGTGGTGGTGGTGCCAGAGCCGCTGTGGAACTGTGCCTTATTCAACCCAAACGGTGGCTGCGGGAGAGAGGGGCTCTCACTCCTCCCTTGGCGTGTTTCGGGTCGGTTTGGGGAGGTGGTTTCGTCTTCTCTTCGAGTTGTTGGGGGGTTTTTTTTGTTTTTGTTTTGTCGGGGTTTTTTTTTGGTTGGTTTGTTGTTGTTGTTGGGACCACCTAAGATGTACCTAGAGAGAGGGGGCTTTGCAAAGTCCTAGGAAATGTATTCCCAGCCCCCCCCCCGGGGGCTGAGGAAGAGGCACGTGCTTGGGTCTGACCTGCTGCTCCAGCTCTGTGTCTGTATGTATGTGTGTATATAATACACCCCCGCTGTGCCCCCCCCCTGGCTATTATATATATACATATATACAACCTCCCCTTCAGCAGCTCCCAGGGGGTTCCCGCTGTCCTGCCACCTCACTGCTGTGATCTCTGGAGCGGTGAGTTTGGTCCTGTCTTGTCTTCCCCTTTCCCCTTATTTCCCCCTCCTGGGCAGCGTTGGGACCCGGTAGCCCCTCCCTTCCTGTGCCCATCCTGCTGGAAGCACAAGGAGACTTGATGGTGTCCCCCTCCCCTGGTTCTTTATCTCATCTTCCCCATGGAAAGAAAGAGAGAGAAAAAGAGAGAGCAGCTGTGCTCCTGGGAGGATCTGGGTTGTCCAGGGAGTGCTGAGCTCACAGGTGTCCCCTGCTCCTTGGGAGTCACTCGGTACGAGGTGCTGGGCCCTGGGCTCTCCGACCGGCTCTCCAGGTTGCCCGGCTTTCCCAAGCTACCACTGGGAACCCACAGGCCCTGCCCTGCCTTGAGTCATGGGCTGGCAAAGCGCTGAGCAAGAATTAACCCCAAACCCTGGAGAAGGCAGTGAGCCTCTGCCCTGGCCCCAGCACCCCCCACCACGGCCTGGGCCTCCCCAACTTTATACTGTAATAAGCTCTTTGAATGTGTATATTCTTATTTTTTTATAATCTTGGGGGGGCGGGGGTGCGGGGTACAGGATTTGGGAGGTTTTGTTTTGTTTCCTTTGGGTTTGAGGGGGTTTTTTTTGTGTTTGCTTTTTTTTTTTTTTTTTGTTTTGGTTTTTTTTGTTTTTTTGTATTTAACATTAACTTGATCCAAGCCAGAGCCAGAAGTATTTGTAAATGTTCCTATTTTGCTCTCAGAGAAACCTTTTTGTTGTCGTTACCTTTTTTGGGAGTTGTTTTGTTTTTTTTATTTGTATTGATATATAAATATACCACCAGGTGACCAGTCCTCTTTGCTGTCGTGGGGGCACTTGGCAGGCCAGGAGGAGGGAATTCAGGGCTTTCCTGAATACACATGGACTTTGAGGAGCAGTTTAGGGTTTCTTCTGGCCTGGGTGAGGCTGAGACAGAGATAACCAGCTTTCCTGGGCAGGCAGGATAGTGTCAGCAGGGAAGGCAGCACAATGGGCTGGCGTAGCCAGTGGGGACACACAAGCCCACCCTGCTTCAAGCTCCTGCCTCTTTTCCCAAGGCCTTGACAAGCCCCAGGACATCAGTCTCCTGTCTGGCCACGGTATCTGCCTGCTGCTGCCTCGTGCTGCAGGATTTGGGGCTGCAGGCATCGCCTCTGTGCTTCTGGATCCCTTCTGTGCAGGCATGTAGGGCACAGAAATCAGGGGGAGCTCCTGGGCTGTCAGGCAGCCCCAGTGCCTTCAGGTGCAAGCGATGCCAGTCCCAGAGCAGCAGCCACAGCCTGAGGCTGAGGGATGAGGGAAGAAAAAAAAGGCAGCTTGTGCAAATGAAGCCCTAGAGCCAGCAAGAGAGAGCTTGTGCCCCAGAGCAGGGCAGCTGGCAGGTGTGAAGAGCAGCACCTGTGTTTGCTCAGCTGGAGCCTAAAAAAGTGAGGGATGCCAGCATCCTTCTAGGATTAGCACAGGGAGAAGCTCTCCCCTGTGCTCTGGGCGTGGACTGGCTTGGCTGTGCCAAACCAAGGTCAGACACAAGCACTGGAAGGCTGGAAAAGAACCAGAGGCAGAGCAGGGAATCCGTCTGGAAGGGCTGCACGTCCCAGTGCATAGGAGTGTGTGGGTGTTGGGAGCATCCCTGGAGCTGTGCACCATCCTGCCTGCAGCGTGGTTCTGGTTCAGCTGCAGTGTCCAATCCTTCCAGGTACCCTTTTCCACCCAGCTGTCACCTGGAGCAGCATCAACCCAGGCAGTGTGATCTGTTCCTCTGGCACCCTTTGCAGGGTGGCTCCTCTGAGAGAGCTCCCATCCTCTGAAGGAAGGCTCCAGGGGCCCTCACTCCTCACTGCCAAACTTTTTCACCCAGCGGGGCTTTCTTCTCAGCACACGTGCAGGAAGGGAGTATTTGAAGTTTATTGTTAATCCTGTGCTGTCAGCAGCAGCAGCTCTCTGTGGCTCAGCGGGGCTTTTGGCGAAGTGTTGGGTCCAGATCCAAAAGCTGCAGGTGATGCCAAGCGTCCCACGTGGCGCCACGGGAGTGCCCAACTCATGTCTCTCCTCCACAGGCTGTGAAATGCCAGCCAGGCCCGCTCTGTGCACGCAGTAAAGGTGGTTGTGCCTTCCAGCTCAATTCCACATGACGTGGGCTCAGAGAAACAAAACTTTTCCAAGATTCAGGTCCTGGGGGTCTGGTGGGAATAACCAGAAGAGAGGGATGGAGATCACCAGCTCTGGCTCTGAATGGGAACAGCTCGGATATGCTGCTCCCTTCGAGGAGGGACGAAGATCCCATCTGTGCTGGAGGTGGAGGAAAAGGTTGTAAATCTTTTCCGTGGAAAAACAACCCAAACACTCACCCTCCCTTTACTATTTCCAGGGCTGCGTTTCTTCCCAAAGCCAGCGTTTTCAGTCCTCTTGCACAACACGATGTTTTTGCTCTATCCATTCCTTCCGTGCCAGCAGGTCCTGCTCAGCAGCAGAAATAAGGATTGCTCTGGAAAACGGTCACTTCACGCAGACAGCCAAAAGTTACTGGAAAGAAAAACTTTGTATTGTTTGGACAGCGGTGGGAAAAACGGGCTGTTGAGTGCAAGCAGCCTGATGCCTGCGGGAATCTCCCTTTCCCCGGAGTGGCCCGGAGATCGGGATCAGCCACCACAGGCAATTCCAAGAACGAAATCCAAAGTTCCGCTGGAGTTTGGAAGCGGGGATCCGAAGGCATTGCAGGGCAATCCTAAAGCGGCGCTGCCATCGCTGTGCCCACCTGTCTCATTTGGCTTCCTTGGCTGCACGCACGCCGCCTCGCTAACGACGATTACTTCAGTGCTTGGTAATTTTGCGCCCTGGGAGTTTTTGGAAAGAGCCTAACTCCAGAGCCGGGCTTCGCTTCCCAGCCTTCCTGCTTCCTCGCCTCCGGCTTCCAAGGCTCAGGCTCGATTTCCAGTGGCCGGTACAGGCTCAAACCCACGCTGTGGAGGGCTCTTCCAGGAGTTTAAACCGAGCTGCGGCGAGGCTCCCCGGCTGTGCCCGCCGCTCCCGGCACCACCTCAGCCTGCTCCGTCAGGCTCTGCCGCCCCGAGAAAGGGAGGAACAGCTGGGAAAAAAAACCAAAAACCAAAAAACAAAACAAAACAAAACAAAAAAAAAAAAACAAACAAAAAAAAAAACAAAACCCCAAACTTAGGAGATTTAAGACTTCGTTTGAGTGAAGGTACTTGAAATACACGTTTTAACGGAAGTGCGGAAGACGTGTGTTTGTATTTCGCTCTAGACGCCCCAGACGAGCACTAAACGCGCGGCCGGGCCTGGCTCCTCCACCCTCCGTCTGGGGAACCCAGCGGCCCACTCCGCAACTTTCCGGAGGGAGAGGAACACGATAGCTGAAGGGCATTAAGCCCCCATCTCCATCCCTTGTTTTAGCGGAGGGGAAGAAGGCTGGCAGCGGCTCCCTGGGCTCCCTCCCGCCCTCCGCCGTGAGGCCTTTCCCTCACACCGCCCGTTCCCCGCGCCCCCCCCCCCCCCCCGTGGGCGGTGCGGCCGTGACGATCGGCACCGCGGGGCCAATCCGCCCCGGGGGGAGTTCCCCCTCCATTCAGGGCTGCTCGCCTGCGCGCTGAGGGTATGTAACAGCTGCTTCCCCCACGCACACTTTCCCAGTTTTTGCCCCCCCTTCACGGGAACCGCTTCTCAAAGGGGCGGGCGGGCGGGCGGGCAGGACCTGAGGGGAAAGGAGGGGGGGGGTGGGTAGGAGGAGACAGAAGCGCGCGCGCGCTCCGGATCCCGCCGGCGGGAAGCGCGCGACGGGCGGCGGGAGCGGGCGGGGGGGGGGGAAGGCGAGTGACTGAGTGTGTGTGCGTGGGGGGGAGGAGGGAAGGGGGGGGGGGCATTGCCGCGGAGGCCACGCCCCCTCCCTGACACGCCATTGGCTGCTGCAGCTGAGGGTACCGCCCCCCCGCGGCGCGCACCGCCTACGGCCCCCCCCCCTCCTCCTCCTCCTCCTCGGTGCGTGCGTGCGTGAGTGTGAGTGTGTGCGAGTGTGTGGGGCGTGTGCGTGAGCGATTCTGTGTGTGTGTGTGTGTGCCGCGTCCCCCCCCCCCCCCACCCGCACGTGTAACCGACCCGCCCCACGTGGGGCGCCGCCATCCCGGAAGTGAAGGGGTCGGGGACAAAAGGCAGCGCCGCGCCGCCCCCGGGCCCGAGCTCCGCCGCTAAGTCCCCCGCCTCCCGCAGCCGAACCGGTCGGCGCCGGGGCTCGGGGCCGTGGGGGGGCGACGGGGCGAGCAGCTCGCGCGGGCCGCGGCCGCGATGTAAACATTCCACAAAAGGGCTCCCCAGAGAGGGGGGCGTGGCCTCGCCGGTGGCGGGCGGGGCCAGTTCGCCGCGTGGGTGGGCTTCTCGCCGTGACGGCGGCGCGGCCCCACTCGCCGATTGGCCGCCGCTTTGGCCTCGCAGCCAATAGGATGGCGGCGGAGGCGGGACGGGGGCGGGGCGCGCTGCTTATACGGACATTTTTCTTCGGCGGTCGCTCCCCCCCCCCCCCCTCCTCTCCTCCCTCCCTTCCTCTCCACATCCCCTTCCTGGGGGCCGCGGCCAATAGGGGAGGGCCTGGTGGGCGGGGCCAGCTCTCCCATTGGCCGAGAGGGTGACGGGCGCGCGTCTCGCCCAACGGGCGCTCGGGGCTCCCCCCCTGCGCGAGGAGGGGCGGGATTTCCCGGGGAACAGAGAAGCGGGCAGCGCTCCGCCGCGGCGGCCGACAGACGGTTACTCCATCTTACCCCCCCCGCCGAGCCCCCCGCCCCCGCCGGGGCACCGGCGCCGCCCCCGCCCGTCCCCCCCCCCTCCGGGAGGAGGGGCGCGGGGACCCCCCGCTTCTCACTGCGCCGGGGACAGCCCGCCCCCGCCGCCCGCCCGGGAGGTGCCCGCCACCCCCGGACCCTGAGGGAGACCCGGCCGCTACCAGGGCCCGCTTCGAGGTAAGGAAGAGTGCGGCGGCGGGGACGTGAGGCCGCCGGGCCCGGGGCCGGCCCCCTCCGGCGATCCGTAGGGGGCGGGGCCCGGCGCCGGTGCGGCGGCGGCGGCGGCGTGGGGTTGAGTGAAGGGGGGGGTGGGTAGTGAGGGGGGGGCCGGTCGGTGCCCGCGGCGCGGCTCCCCAGGGAGCCCCGGCCCGCGCGGGCGGCCGCGCGTCCTCCCGCCCCGCCCCGCCCCGCCGGGGTGTCCCGGCCCCGGCATGGCGGGAGCGGCGGGCGGAGCGTGCGGCGGCCGCTGGGCGCGCTGCGAGCCGGGCGCCGCCTCCTTCCCCCCCCGCCCCTCCGCCCGCCCCTCCGCCCGGTGCCGCTCCCGGGCTGCGGCGGGAGGGAGGGACCGCCCCCCCCCCCCCGGCAGAGCTCGCCCGCATTGCACGGCCCCGGTACCGGCCGCACCGCGCGCCGGAGCCGCCGCCGCCGCCGGGGCTCCCTCCGGGGGAGGGGGGGGGCGAGTTCCGAGAGGGGCGCGGTGCTCCCCCGGTCCCGGTGTTCGCCCAACTTCCCGGCGGAGTTGCCATGAGAGCGGCTGCCGGGCCGTACCCCGCCTCCGGGGTCCCGTTCCTCCGCGCTACCGGCGCTTGGCGGAGGCTCCGGTGTCTCCGAGGTTTCCCCCGGCCGCTTTTCGCAGTTTCCCGGCTCCATCGGCAGAAGGACCTGTTGGAGCGGAGAGACATGGAAAGCCCAGAGCTCCTCCTGCACCCATTAATTTTTTCCGGCGATTTTAATAGCGAGCCGCATCCCTCTGCTCGTCCTCCGGTGCTGTGAACTTGGCAGACGCTTGCGTTGGTATTTCATCCCTTTTTTTTTTTTTTTTTTTTTTTTTTTTTAAATTCTTCAGGCTGTTGTACCTCCCTAGAAACTACTTTAGGGTTGGTCTTTTTTTTTTGGTGTTTTGTTGTTTTAGTGGGGTTTTTTTTGGTTTTTTTTGGGGTTTTTTTGGGGTTTTTTTGTGGTTTTTTTTTTTTTTTTTGTTTTTGGTTTTTTTTGTTTGTGTGTTTTTTTTTTTTGATAGCAGGAGGCTGATAGAGTTCAGGTAGCTTTAAAAGCATGACCACGCTTTGTGTCTGCTTAGCTGAATCCTGGTTTTTTCTGCCTTTTCCTGGCCTGGGTTCAGAATGAATTTTAACAGTCGTTACTCGTGTGAATAGCACGTGTGTTCAGATAGAAGTTACGTCCCTGAAGAAATCTATTTCTTTGGACCGCTGAAATGTGACAAAATGTGTTGTGTCAGCTCTATTTTAAACTAATTATCAAAGGCATCTCCAGCTGGGCTTGGATTTTCAGTCTCCCACGCTGTCCAGAGGAATCTCGACCTGGTCTGTGTGTTAAAGTGTAGCTTAAGGCTGACACAACACCTCACGTTTCTCTTTTTTTTTTTAACTGCTGCTTTTAGTTGTGCTACAAAGGTGTAGGGTCAGTAAACAAGTGGGAAATGCCCAACTTAATCCTGTATCTGTACCGGCCTTTTTCCACTCCTAACTTGTAATTATTTAAAAAAAATACAGCTTCAGAAAAGTAAACATTACTCTATAGGATTTACTATATAGTACAGTGTTTTAAATTGAAATGGCATTTTAATTTAATATACTCATTTTAAAGCATCTGTAAAACTTCCATCATCACAAAAAGCGCCTTGGCAGCCTGTTGCTGGATCTCCAAGGACAGAAAACCACTTTTTAGGGTATTTTTTTATTTTTTTTTTTTTCCCTGCCGAGGTGAAGTTAGCAGTTTTTCACATGAGTACGCTGTTTGCAGAATGAAATCGTGGTTTTTTTTTTTTTTTTCTCCCCCCAAAGTATCTTACCCTCATCCCTCCCACCTTCTTCTTCTGGTGGAGACACATGCTCTCAGCAGGAATTTGTTGGAGATGCTGCAACGTAACCGTTCATCCAAAAAAAAAAAAAAAAAAAAGCACTAATTTCCCCAAGTTTGTGGAGACTCTGGCTGATTTTTGGGGCTGGTTCTGTGAGCAGTGTGGGGAAAAGGGGGATGCTCTCCCCCTGGCCCCAGCCTGGATTGCCAGAGGAGCCCTCTGCACAGGCTCCTGGCACGTGTGGGTCTCGGGGCTGGGAGCATCGTGTTGGAATTGGCAGGCGGATCCTTTGCCTTTTCCAGGATTTATGAATCGTTTTCTGTCCAGATTGCTGCTCTGGACTTCTCCAGCATTGGTTGGAAAGCTTTTTAGGCTGTTGGAGCAGAAAAGAGCTCCGTAATAGCTGTCACTTCAGCCTGGGCTGTGCTTTTGGGACCGTGCTACTTTTTTCCAGCCCTGCTGGGGTCTTTTCTTATTTTTTATTTTTTTTTCATTTGGTTAAATAAAAGGATTCTGATAATTTGCTCTGTGCGTGGAGTAAGGGCACTCAGGGAAGGGGGCAAAATAATTCTCTGAGCTCTGTAGAGCACGTTTTGGATCGTGGGGTTTGGCACCCGGGCCACTTTTGGGCAAAGCAGGGATCAGTGCCTCGCCAACTTTGTCACCCATCTGGACCAGTGGGATTTCTTTGTGTCCCCTCTGCCTCTCGGTGAGCGTTGGCACAGCTGTCACCATGTCACCCTGCAGAAAACTCTCCCAAGCTGCTCCCAAAGCTTCAGGTGATGCTTTTTTTTCTAAGGATGCCTCTCGTTTCCTTTTGGAATGATGCTGTGGTCCTGGCTGAAGGGTTCTCCCCGGGCTGGGTGGCACCGTGAAAAACAAAGTGTAGCAAGTGACTGCTGAACAAGCTGGGTCACGTTCTGGAAGTCGTGTGGCTGGGTTAGCAGCCTTTCCAGCAGGCACTGCCGTGTATTCCTCTGTAATCCCCTGTGGGATGTGTCCTGCAGGACATCCGGGAGCAGAGTTGGGACTTAAACTTGCTGCTCCCTCTCTCTCCCCTCTGAAAGAAAAAAACTTTTAAAAAGCCCTCCCGTGTGCTAAACAAATCCTCTGCAGCTCTGCAATTTCAGAGACCTCTCCAGTGGATCTTTCACAGCTTGTTGGTGAAGGTGGTGTTTATCTACAAGTGTTTTGGGTTTGAGGCAGCCCACCTTTCCGATTTGCTTTCTTCCTAGTCTCTATTTGGCTTTTTCTTTTTACGTTACTAGCTGATCTCTTAATGCCAGAAGACCCTGCTTATCTGGTGGGAAAACCTGCACTAGAAATAATGGAGCTTTTTGGGATGTTATGTGGTAAAAATGTTAGGGAGCAGAGCTGCCACCAGAGAGGCAGTTTTGTGATGGAAGAGGAGAGCACCTGGGCTCTTGTGCCTCTGTTGCTCCCGTGGAGCAGTGAGCAGGCAGGCAGGAGAGCCCTGCAGTGCTCCAGCAGCTGAATTCAGCCTTGTCCCTGCTTTGTTCCTTCTCCTTCTGTGTCAGTACTGCCACTCCTCTGCTTTCCTCAGCACCAGAGGGAAAGGGATGTGCTCCACTGGCCTTTATCTGTCCCGCTGGCTTATGCCAGGCAGATGGATGGGGGAACCCTCTGATGAGGTAGAATTGCATCATTCTAGCCTTGTTGCTGAGGTGCAGCCTAGCTTTTCTTAATTTTTTCCTTTGCTTTACCAGCTGAGGATTCTCTCTCTCTCTGTGTGTGTCTGCCTGATGCACCCTACCTGTGGCACGGAGCTGCTGAGCTTGGGAGGTGGCACAGGTGGGAAGATCCAGAGGTGTGTGTTTCCCATCTAGCATCCTTCTCCTGCAAAGGGGAACACTAAAAACCTCAGGAAAAAAAAAAATCTGAATAGTTTTCATCCTCCCTTAGATGGAATGAAGTGTGCTCCTCTTAAGGAGTTTGGGTAGAAATGCTGCTGGGGAAAGGGAATTCAATTTCTGACTTGGTGTGCTCAGGTGGAGCTAAGATCTCCTACATGCATCCTGTTAATGCTTTTAACAAAGGAAAGTACCTGAATTTTGTGACTTACTTTCGGTCCCTGCTGTGTTTTGAGGGCTTTTCAACATTCAAATTAAGGTTACAGATGTTGCAGTTTGAATTGGGGCTCTCTAAATCTACACTTCAAAGTCCATGAGGGGATGCCAGAAGATGTGTGCTGCATTTCTGAGATGACGACTGTAAGCGTGGTATTGTTTGTAATGTGGAGGGAAAATGCTTGGTGCAAGTCTTTGATGTTGTGTGCTTATTCTCAAAACACCTTTCCCTTAGCTGGGCTTTCCCATCATTAAGGAAAATTCAGTTGTTACTGAGGGTGGAAGTGGGTGGAATTGCCCCTTTGAGCAGCACACTTCGGCTAAATCAGTTGAAAATAACATGTCTGGGGTTTCATCTCCTTGTTCCTTCCTCAGCTTTTTAGTGGGCTGTAGGAAGGGGTAGGACTTGCTGCACAACAGATCTCTCCAGGTTTTGAACAGAGGAGATGGGTGGGAGATGCCAGGGCAAGATTAGCAGGACTTCAGTGAGGGAATAAATGCACTTTGGGACCATTCAGCATCATACCTGCTTCTGCAGGATACAGACCAGTCACTCTGCTGGTGCTGGTTTGCTTTCCCCTCTCTGTAGAGTTTGGGTGGTGGTGGATACAGAGTTACCATCACTGGTCTCTGTCTTGGTACAGCAGAGCTTTGAGGTCATCTCTCTGCTAGGATTAATAAAGCCTGTCAATTAGCAACCTTCATTAAGGGCTGGTTTGCTGTGAGACACTCACTCAGTGGATTGCAGACCTTTGGTAGGAGTTAGTGTGGTGTTATCTGGGGAGATTGACTGGTGCTATTGAATATTACCCATATATTGAAAAAAAAAATATATATATATACATATACACAGACACCCCCATATATAATTTCACAGTTGAAGCAGGTCCAGTGCTTGGATAAAAGCAGATTCCAAGCTCAGCTGGTGAAGGTGAGGGGAATTCAGAGGAAAGACGAACCTACATGAGCTTTATTTTTCGCTTTACAGAAGTTTTAATATCAACCACCCAGCAAAGTAGATTTTTGGAAGATTGTACACTTGGCCTGCAAGAATCAGGAGCTTCAAAAACTGATGCTCATGCTGCTGGTGTGTGTGTGTGTGTGGTGAGGGATCCTTGGTGCTGTCACGATTCCTGTGGCCTCACTGTGGTAGCTTCATGGGGAAAAGTCTTCTCAGAAAGCCTAAGGTGGCATTTTAATCCTCATAAGGGCACGTGAGTCTTTCCAGCCATCTTCTGCCCTCAAAGAGCCTCTGCTTTAGGGGCTGGTGAGTCCAGCTGCAGGGTCAGTGTGGAGTCTTGCTTTGGGAAATGAGACCCAAGGGTGGGACAGTGAGCAGCCACCACACCACTTACACAGCACCTGGATCTGTACACAGTATTGCAAAGGGTGAGGGGAGAACCAGCCTGGGAGATCAGGAGTGAGTGGCAGGACTGGCTGAGGGCCCCGTGTTAGGAGCAGAAGGGTTTCCAAGGTGGTGAGTAGGTTGTAAATCACTGCCACCACAGCTTTGCCCAGACTTTACTCAGTGCACTCAGCCATTGTCATGCGAAACCCTGGCCAGCTCTGCTGGTGGGTGGATGGTGTGAGGCCAGATTTACTCAGTTTAGTCCCAGCCTTATTAGCATAAAACTGTGGTTTTTTTGCAAAGTGAAATGTGGTCTGTGCCTGAGAGAAGTAGCTCCATGAGGGGAGTAGCTCCATGTTAACCTTCTTGCTCTTCATTTGTCAGCAGAGACCAGCTGAGAAGACAACCAGTGCAGGCACCATTAGAAAAGTGAGCTCCTGGAGTGTGTTCCTCTGCTTGCTGAGTGTGTGCTGGGGCTCAGGCTTACTTAGGGTTTGTAAGCTGCAATTAAGATGCAGTTGATGAGCTGTCCCTTTTACTTGGAGCGAGGAGTCCTCCTCTGCTTCCTGTCTGTGGCCTGCCAGGTGATTTGGGGACCTCTTGAGGGGTTAAACTTGAAGAGTTAACTTCAAAAGTAAATTGAGTCATCTTCCTTGTTGTGCCACCCTCTCCAAGTGAAAGGAGGGACTGAGAGGGGGTTTATATTGGATACTGGGAAGAAATTTTTTTCCTGTTGAGCAGGGGGAAGCCCTGGCAGAGGTTGCCCAGAGCAGCTGTGGCTGCCCCTGGATCCCTGGCAGTATTCAAAGCCAGGTTGGACAGAGCTTGGAGCAGCTTGGGACAGTGGAAGGTGTCCTTGCCCATGGCAGGGGGTGGAATGAGATGATCTTTAAGGTCCCTTCCAAAACAAATATTTCCAAATTTTTTTCTGTATTTTATGTCACGGAGGGGAAAATCTGCACCTGTCCCGCTAATTCCTGTCTCCATATTTGACATGAGATGTTAGTTAGTGATCTTTGGTTGATTTGATTAATGACAGATTTAGACTGTGAAGAGCTGCCCTGACTTGGGGGCTGTTGTACCATCATTCTGGGGGAACATTGTTCCCTCTCATTTATCCATGTGCTTAGCAATGAGCATGTCTTAACTGCACTGAACTGAAAAGGCCTTGCTTTGAAGCAGAAGAGGGTGGTTTTGCTATTTTCTTTCCTTCAAACATCTTAACAGGTTTCCTGGGCTTTTAATCAACGGCAGATAACATCTCAAGGATGGCAGTAAACTATCAATGGACAGAAAGCAGCACTGGAATTTGCTTGCAGTAAAGAGTACTGGGGTGATTAGTTCAAGCCACCAGAGCTGGGAATTCGTGGCTCCTTTTGGAGTGGGACAGTGGCAGCATGACCTGTCAGATTTGATGTGAAATCAAGTTGCAAAAAAGCAACTTGAGGCTGGGCAGGAACATGAAGAAAAATACGGGGGAGTAAGTGAGGGAGCTGCTGATCTGTTCTCCCTGGCAGGAAGGCAGGAATCCAGCTTCTTAGTGGGGCCAGGGTGCTGGCAGGACCACAGGTATGGCATGGGGTGTCCAAAATACTCCTGATATAGCAGACCCATGTCTTTCTCTAAAGTTAGACATGAAATGTGTTTAATAGGTGTGTATTAAATGCAGAACACTTTGGGGCTTTGTAAGTGACTTCAAACTCTGATTCCGCATCCTGCTTTTTTCCCATGTTTTAAAGCCTCTCTCACAGCTGTCATCCTACCTGGACTGTCCAAAAGGGTTTGTTTTTTGGGTTTTTTTTTTTTTGCTGTTGTCATTATAAATGGTGTGTGGGTAACACATCCTTCCCCAGTCTGTTGTGTTCCAACACTGCCTTCACGAGCTTTGCCTCGCTCATGGTCTGTGTGTGCCTCAGATGCTTCAGCTGGCACCGTCCTTTAGGTGAGCCTGAAGGAATCATCAACTTTCAAGTTACTCCAACAATGAGGAGTAACAATAATGCCCTTTCCTTTTGCTGAATGTGGGAAACTTCATTCCTACAAACCTCCCAAAACCAGTTTCAAAAAGAGTTGTTTCTTCCTCACGGTGAAATCCGTGAAAAATCCTTGGCAAGGTGCAAGGCTGGGGCTATCCATGAGCCTTCCTCCCTTGCTGTTGTTTCATTTCAGAGGAAGGAGAGGTCCCACGTGCAGCTTTGTGGTGAGATACTATTTTATGCTGAGAGCTGAATCTTTTAATTTAATTAAATCTTTTAATCTGTCAGTGAAAGAGCAGGGAAAGACTATTTGTAGGATATTTGTCTTTGCCACGTTTGTGGCATGTTTAATCTTCCACATTTGTGTTGCTGGTGAGCTGCTCTCCCTGTCTAGTGCCTGATCTTACACACAGCTTCATCCTTGCTTCTGCAGAAGGGATATTCACAATGACAGTGGCAGCCACAGAGCTGAGGAGCTGCAGGCAGACCCTTGCAGGGGCTGGAAGAGGGTGTGTTGATACTGGAAGTCCATCCTAAAAAGATCTTAAATGGACCAGCAGGCAAACCTTATCTCTTCCATCTCAAGATACCTGAACAGGCAGAAGCTCACCCGGATGCGATCCGCGCGGGACGGGGAGCGCCGGATCCGCCTCCCCGCGCCCAACCTGATTTTTGTCCTGCTTCTCCCCAGCTTTTGTGGGTGCTTCCCCCGAGCATGAGTTCAGCATGAAGCGGCGATTGGATGAGCAGGAGTCACCCGTGTACGCGTCGCAGCAGAGACGTCTCACCAGCAGCACCGAGGCTTTCCCGCACCAGCACCGCGTGCTCGCCCCGGCACCGCCGGTCTATGAGGCCGTTTCCGACACCATGCAGTCGGCCACGGGCATCCAATACTCTGTAACTCCAAGCTACCAGGTGTGTTTGTGTGTTTTTGTGTGTGTGTGTGTGCACAGCTCCATGGGCAGCCAGCACCTGTTGTGTGTTGTGCGTTCGACGCGAGGTTTTGTTTCGGTGTCCGGGTTTCTCCTTTAAAAAATGATGTGCGTCTCGTTGGAGATGCTCATGTCTTGGTTTGGAAAGACAGGTGTCAGCCAGGCAAAGCTGGGGTTTCTCTTAGAAATGTAAACCCCTCACCCCCCACCAAGTCATAATCTTGCAATCAAGGGCTTTCAGGTAAAGATTTTGGGAATAGGAATGACAGTTGTTTACTAGGAATATTAACAATACAAATGTAGTAGAAAAAAATAAAATCACCCAACCAAACCAGCAAACAAACAACAATTTTGGAAAACTGACAGAGTCAGAGCTACAACCTGACACCCTGTTGGTCAGGGTGTTGGGAGCAGTCCCAAAGTGAGTCCTCCTGGAGTGGCAGAGGTGGTTTTGGTGGAGTAGAGATGATCCTGTAGAACAAGGGTCCAGGGGTGGTGAGAAGGGGTCCAGGGATGGTGAGAAGGGGTCCAGGGATGGTGAGAAGGGGTCCAGGGATGGTGAGAAGGGGTCCAGTGGTGGTGAGAAGGGGTCCAGTGATGGTGAGATGTGTCCAGTGATGGTGAGAAGGGGTCCAGTCTTCCTCCTAGAAATCGGGTGAAGCTGGATCCCTTGTGTTCCTGTGTCTCAGTTTTTATCCAGGTAGGAATGGTTGGCTCCCCCCACTGGGTGGAGCATCTCACAATGGGATGATGGAATGTGGATGTGTTAGTCTGGGGAGGTGTTAATGACCCATCAGCAGAAAATGTCCCCCTGGAGGGAGGGCCATAAGAAACACTGCCCTACCTGGTTTGAACAGCTGGTCCATTATCAGAAGGTATCCACCCCTTTCCCCCCAGAGTTACAAGAGGTAAAGAAAAACATCTCCCCAACTGCTTTCAACAGATGAAAATAGAATACACACCCCTGGCTCCACAACCCAAGGCACGGGGGTTTTCCTTTAAAAAACGGGCGTTGGCGATGCTCGCTTGGTCGGCTTCGTTCCTGAACCAACGTGGTGTGACTTGGCTTGCTTGGACCCCGTTCTTCTAATGATTCTCTCAGGCTGTGGTCTCTGAATCTCAGAGTCAGGGGTTTTTTTTCTCCATTTTTTTCTCCATTTTTTTCTCCATTTTTTTCTTCATTTTTCTGGTTTTCTACAAGAAAACGTTTTCTATTGTAAAAGGCTTTACGATGTGGTATCATGGGTGATCTTAAGCTTAACAGACTAGATCAGCATTTAGATTGAAGACTTTCAGGAAAATTGAAATGTTTTGGAAAACGTTACCCCAAAGTCATTAGGTGGCAGTCTTCCCTCTCTTGCCTCCTTTACAAGGAGCTGGCAATTGGGAACATGGAAAAAAAAAATCTTTTTTAAGAGTACACTGGAGATAGCTGTCAGTGAAAGAGCAGGGAAAGACTATTTGTAGGATATTTGTCTTTGCCACGTTTCTTGCATTTTTAATCTTGCACACTTGTGTTGCTGGTGAGCTGCTCTCCCTGTCTAGTGCCTGATCTTACACACACACAGCTTCATCCTTGCTTCTGCAGAAGGGATATTCACAATGACAGTGGCAGCCACAGAGCTGAGGAGCTGCAGGCAGACCCTTGCAGGGGCTGGAAGAGGGTGTGTTGATACTGGAAGTCCATCCTAAAAAGATGTTAAATGGACCAGCAGGCAAACTTTATTTTGTTGATGAGTATTAAATTAAGTATGTCCCATCTTAGAGAAGCTTGAATGGAAAACTGGGTTTGCGAAAATGATTTTCCAAATTGAAACTTTCCTAGTTTACGGTATGAAAAAGTCCCAAAAGTGCATGCTTTCTGTTATTTCCCTGGTTTTCTAGGGGAAATACCAAGCTGGGTTTTCCCCTGAGCCTGCTGATGCCAGAGAGCCACAATTTGTCGAGTAAAGTTGTTAGCAGTTGTGTTTAAAGCTCAAACCAGCCTGCCAGGCTCCCTGCCCCGTGCCTGGAGAAAGTGCCCTGCAGAACAGACCATGTACATGAAATTTTTTTAAATCTTTTATATTTCCTTTGGTTGTGTTGATCATATCCTACTCACAAAAGGGGTACAATTGAATGCTGACAGAGATCCAGTTCTGTCAAGTTTATAGTGGAGGTAGAGCTTTCAAATAATACAGGAATAAGTTGGTTTTTTGGGGAAGTTTCCAAAGTAGATATAAAGATTTGGTTTTTTAAGTAAGTAGCCAAATGAGTAGATCCATAATATTTTAAAGTAGTAAATTGCAGAGCTTTATATTAATAAACACAAAGCTATGCAATTTAATATTTCTTTAATTTTTTAATTAATATTTCATTTAGTATAAATAGTATATTTATATTTATACTATTTATGGTATAGGTTTATATTAATAAATACAAAGCTATGCAATTTAATATTTAATTTTTTAATTACTGTTTAATTTAGTATAAATAGTATATTTATGTTTATACTATTTATGGTATAAATAGTATATTTATACTATTTATACTACAAATAGTGTATTTATACTATTTATATTAATAGTAATTTTTGTAGGATCTCTTACGTGTTTAGTGAAAAGGTTAACTGCATGACTTTATATTAATGGTGATTTTTGTAGGATTTTTTTATGTCTTTAGTAAAAGCATTTTTAAGAGCATTAGTTTTGCTAAGTTTTTTTTGTTTATATACAAAGAAACTTAACAGAGCTTCTCCATTTTTTCCTCCGTTTTTCTGTTTTTCGACAAGAAAACGTTTGCTGTTGTAGAAGACTTTACAATATACATATTGTAAAGTATATACAAAATATATGTATATATATTTTGTATATATATTATATAAATATATATGTGTATATATTTTTATATATTATATTTATTTATATATTTTATATTATATATTATATATTATATATTATATATTATATATTATATATTATATATTATATATTGTATTTATATATTGTATTTATATATTATATATTGTATTTATATATTATATGTTATATGTTATATATTATATATCATATAATACATATATAATATATACATATACAATATATACTATTATATATGTGTATATTATAATATATATTAATATAATAACATATAATATGTATATATACATATATTATATATAAATATATATAATATATGTGTTTATTATATATTTTTATGAAATACATATATTTATATTTTATATAAAAATGTATGTATTTTGTATATACATATCTACAAAAAATAATATATATATGTGTATATATATATGTATATAAATATACATATCTACAAAAAAAAAAAAATATATATATATATATATATCTCAAAAGAGAATTTTTTCATCAAGTTTCCTGAAAAGTTCCTAATCTTCCAGGTCAATACACGACGAGTCGAGTAAAATCAGTTGCCTTAAACAAAAATAACGTACTTTCCCAAGTTGTTTTTTTTTAAGACAATAAGAGACAATTTTCAAGAACAAGGGGAGTTGGTTTCCTGACGTGCGGTGTCCTTGCCCCGGCAGGTGTCGGCCGTGCCGCAGAGCTCGGGCAGCCACGGCCCGGCCATCGCCGCCGTGCACGGCGGTCACCACCACCCCGCGCCCGTGCAGCCCCACGGCAGCCAGGTGGTGCAGGGCCACAGCCACCCCACGCCGCCCGCCGTGCCCGTGCAGGGCCAGCAGCAGTTCCAGAGGCTCAAGGTAACTACTGATGGATGGGACAAGCTGTGCTCTCACAAAGTTCCTTCTGCTGCCAGGTCCCTTTTTCTCTCCCCCCTTTTTTTCTCTCCCCCCTTTTTTTCTCTCCCCCCTTTTTTTCTCTCCCCCCTTTTTTTCTCTCCCCCCTTTTTTTCTCTCCCCCCTTTTTTTCTCTCCCCCCTTTTTTTCTCTCCCCCCTTTTTTTCTCTCCCCCCTTTTTTTCTCTCCCCCCTTTTTTCTCTCCCCCCTTTTTTCTCTCCCCCCTTTTTTTCTCTCCCCCCTTTTTTTCTCTCCCCCCTTTTTTTCTCTCCCCCCTTTTTTTCTCTCCCCCTTTTTTTTCTCTCCCCCTTTTTTTTCTCTCCCCCTTTTTTTTCTCTCCCCCCTTTTTTTCTCTCCCCCCTTTTTTTCTCTCCCCCCTTTTTTTCTCTCCCCCCTTTTTTTCTCTCCCCCCTTTTTTTCTCTCCCCCCTTTTTTTCTCTCCCCCCTTTTTTTCTCTCCCCCCTTTTTTTCTCTCCCCCCTTTTTTTCTCTCCCCCCTTTTTTTCTCTCCCCCCTTTTTTTCTCTCCCCCCTTTTTTTCTCTCCCCCCTTTTTTTCTCTCCCCCCTTTTTTTCTCTCCCCCCTTTTTTTCTCTCCCCCCTTTTTTTCTCTCCCCCCTTTTTTTCTCTCCCCCCTTTTTTTCTCTCCCCCCTTTTTTTCTCTCCCCCCTTTTTTTCTCTCCCCCCTTTTTTTCTCTCCCCCCTTTTTTTCTCTCCCCCCTTTTTTTCTCTCCCCCCTTTTTTTCTCTCCCCCCTTTTTTTCTCTCCCCCCTTTTTTTCTCTCCCCCCTTTTTTTCTCTCCCCCCTTTTTTTCTCTCCCCCCTTTTTTTCTCTCCCCCCTTTTTTTCTCTCCCCCCTTTTTTTCTCTCCCCCCTTTTTTTCTCTCCCCCCTTTTTCTCTCTCCCCTTTTTCTCTCCCCCCTTTTCCTCCTTCTCCGCCCCCTTTCCCCTCCATCCCCTCCATCCCCTCCATCCCCTCCATCCCCTCCATCCCCTCCATCCCCTCCATCCCCTCCATCCCCTCCCTTCTCCTGCCTTCTCCTGCCTTCTCCTGCCTTCTCCTGCCTTCTCCTGCCTTCTCCTGCCTTCTCCTGCCTTCTCCTGCCTTCTCCTGCCTTCTCCTGCCTTCTCCTGCCTTCTCCTGCCTTCTCCTGCCTTCTCCTGCCTTCTCCTGCCTTCTCCTGCCTTCTCCTGCCTTCTCCTGCCTTCTCCTGCCTTCTCCTGCCTTCTCCTGCCTTCTCCTGCCTTCTCCTGCCTTCTCCTGCCTTCTCCTGCCTTCTCCTGCCTTCTCCTGCCTTCTCCTGCCTTCTCCTGCCTTCTCCTGCCTTCTCCTGCCTTCTCCTGCCTTCTCCTGCCTTCTCCTGCCTTCTCCTGCCTTCTCCTGCCTTCTCCTGCCTTCTCCTGCCTTCTCCTGCCTTCTCCTGCCTTCTCCTGCCTTCTCCTGCCTTCTCCTGCCTTCTCCTGCCTTCTCCTGCCTTCTCCTGCCTTCTCCTGCCTTCTCCTGCCTTCTCCTGCCTTCTCCTGCCTTCTCCTGCCTTCTCCTGCCTTCTCCTGCCTTCTCCTGCCTTCTCCTGCCTTCTCCTGCCTTCTCCTGCCTTCTCCTGCCTTCTCCTGCCTTCTCCTGCCTTCTCCTCCCTTCCTCCTTCTCCCCATTTGATGCTTCTCGTGTTTGGGAGCCCGTTGAATGCAGAAATGGACTTCTCTTCCTGCTGGAAGCCCTGTTGTTTCACACACCGTAATAAAAAGGAGTTGGACTCGCCAGGAAAAGATTTGTGGCAGGGAGGGAAAGGGAAGATGTGTTGCTCAGAGTATTTGGATGAATGGGTTAAATTACCAAAACATTTGGTGCTTTTCTGAACACATGGCGTATGTGGGTGGTTGTGTGGGAGTAATTTGGGAGTAAGGAAGGCTCTATTCTCAGATTATGTGATATAAAATCCTTAAACAAAGAGAAAAGTCCACCAAAAATAACCCCTTTCAGTTGCTACATTGGGAGAAGGCACATACAGACAAATTGATGCCTGTTTCAGCTTCTCCTGAATACGGTGCGAGTCTTTCCCAGTTTTGGTGGAAACCACTGCCCTTTCCTTTTGCTGAATGTGAGGAACCTCATTTCTACAAACTTCTGAAAACCAGTTTTAGAAAGAGTGTTTCTTCCTCACTGTGAAATCCGTGGAAAATCCTTGGCTGGTGCAAGGCTGGGGCTATCCATGAGCCTTCCTTCCCTTGCTGTTGTTTCATTTCAGATGAAGGAGAGGTCCCATGTGCAGCTCTTGCAGCTGCTGGGTGCTTGGCCAGGCTGCTGCAGGCACAGGGACCCAGAGCTCTGGCTTTGGGCCGTGGCTGTTCTTCCAGCACCTCTGAAAATTGGCTGTTGGTACACGAATCATGAACCTCTTGCTGTTTGAGGTGTAGAACAATTTGCCGCCCACAGCTGCCGTTTTCCGAGCCCCTTCTATGTCGAGCTGAAGTGTCTGGCTTCTTGAGAGAAGTGCAAGTGTCTACCTGGCAGACAGCTACTACACTGAATATGTCATTTCCACTTTGCTTATTCTCAGACTTCCATAATAATTTCCACATATGAATGCAGGAAAAATGCTCAGTCGAGTTCTGTTTATCCTAGCAGTCACTTCAGTGATGGTAAATTTGGAGTGTGTTGAGTTTTGTTGGGTTTTTTTTTTATTATTCTGAGTAATTCTGCTGATCTGTGTTGCTTTTTTTTATTATTTTTTTTTTCCTTTTTGTCTTTTTTTGGTACAGTTTTAACTTGTGGGCCAAGAGTGAGCAGTGAGTACCTCTTATTGAAACAGTGCTGGTACTACACTAACCAGGCTCATGAGCTTTTTGCTCCTTAAAATTCCCTGCCCAGGCTCAGGGCTAACAGCTGTGTTTTCAAATAAATGAGTGTTCTCCAGAACAATGGGATGTGAAATCAAATCTTCTCTGCTAATGTAACCTGTCTGGTCTGTCTCCAGGTGGAGGATGCATTGTCTTACCTTGACCAGGTGAAGCTACAGTTTGGTAGTCAGCCACAGGTCTACAATGACTTCTTGGATATTATGAAGGAATTTAAATCTCAGAGGTAACAAGCTGCATTTTGCTTCTTCCTTCCAGGTTAGGAAGAGTGTGTGTGGACATGGGAGCACAGGGCAGGAGCTGAATTCTGTCCTTTGGATACAGAATAACACACCTGGACAGCGATGTAAATGCAGTTGTGTGCTTTATTTTCTGGAAATGAAGTGCATCCCTTCATTTCTACTAAATCTCTGCTTAGAGTGGGAGTTCACAAGTTCAGCCTTGACAGCTGATTCATCTGGCTGTCTGCTTGTCTGCCCATTAATAATGATCAGACTTGAGACTGGATCTGGTGGATATCAAAGGCTGTCTGGGCTAATAAAATAATGCTAACGTCACTCTGGAGTTGAGCAGTGTGTTTGTAGGACTCAGTTTTGCATTGTTACTTACATTAGAGGTGATAAGGGAAAAAAAAAAAAATCCAGTGGAAGGTTGCTGTGTGGAGAACCTTATCCCACAGCAAGGTCCCAGAGGATGGTGAACGCTGTGATCTTCTTCCTTCCTCAGCATCGACACTCCGGGGGTGATCAGCCGTGTGTCGCAGCTCTTCAAGGGCCACCCAGACTTGATCATGGGCTTCAACACCTTCCTGCCACCTGGCTACAAGATCGAGGTGCAGACCAACGACATGGTGAACGTGACAACCCCGGGGCAGGTTCACCAGATCCCCACCCACGGGCTGCAACCCCAGCCTCAGCCGCAGCCGCCGCACCCGTCGCAGCCATCGGCGCAGTCGACCCCGACACCAGCACAGCCGGCGCCACAGCCCACACCTGCCAAAATCAGCAAGGTCAGAGGGCTTTGGGTGACCTGCAGCCAAGAGCATAGGGACCCTGCTTCCTCCAGCTGAAGCTGGTGTGGAGCTAGAGAGTGAAAAATTACTTCCACGTGGCTTTTTCCGCGGTATCCGTGAACCTTCACGTGCTCCCCTTCTGCTGCTGGATTAGTTTCTCCTTTTTCAAACTCGAAGATGCAGTCGTTGGTTAATTTGACAGCAACTCAAATAAGCTTTCCAAAACATCAAGGGTTTGGAAAAGCCTTGTTGCTGGCAGTGGGGAACTGAAAGACAGTGAGAGCATCTGGTAAATGGCACACACATTATTCAAGAAGTGATCCAGCATCCCTAGGGGAAAGGGTTCCTAGTTAAAGCACTGGGAACACATTGTCTGCCTGGTTTTGTGTATATTGTCCTGGACCTAAAGTCCCCAGAAATTGCCCATCAAACAGAGGTTAATGATAAAGATGTTCTTTTTGGTGTGAAAGCGTGTGTGTGTGTCGTTTCAAATGCTTGAGGCAATTAAGCCTTTAGGAAACCTTCATTTGTTATGTGGTGGATTCTGCATTGCTTGAGGTCTTGTTTGCAGATTGAATGGTTTTGGTAGAGGGGTCTGGTTCAGCTGTCAGCTGGAAGGGTTCCAGAGTTGCTGGCAACATCTGAAGTGCAAGAGTTTAGCCAAGGTGACCGTGCTGTTGCCTGTAGGTATTGGTGTGTGTGCCTAAAACAGAGACCTTGCAGTAACAAAGGAAATTTGACTCTGGTTTAGATATAATCCAGATGCTACTGTCCAAAAGGTGTATTTTATGTGAAGCAGAACAGGATAATAAATGTTCAAGGAGATTACTGCAGATAAAATATTGTGTATTTTAGCCTCAAAATGCAAAAAATATTTCAGAGCCTTAGGGAGGGAATCTCCAAAGTTTCAAGGGTTAATCCCTAAGCTGTTAGATAACAATTGCCTGGAAAAGCTAAAGGAAAAGGTAATATGCAGTTAGAAAGCAGCAGGATTTAAAATGCAGCAGTTAGCTGATCTCTGGACAAACATTGTTGGGACATGCAACTTCCTGCTCAGGTGTGGCAAGCAAAAACATGCTGAAAGATTGGCTAAAAGATTTGCCAAACTGGACACTGCAGATTATTCCAGAATGAACTTGCCTGTGCCAGATTTCGAGAGTTATTTTTCTGAAGAGGTACATGGCTTTCAGTAGAGATGTAAGTCTCCTTCTTAACACCATGGGATAAGTGGTTTTCTCCCTGTCTATCTGTGACTTGTTGAACTATCTTCGCTGAAACTTTAAAATAAATCTGAGGGACAGGCTAGCCAGTGAGGTAAGATGTCCCTGCCAGGCAGGTAAAGCTGAAGCTGAGCAAGGCAGGACTTTGTAACAGGATATTTATGGCCATCCTAAGACAGTTATTTACATTCTCTGTCCTGAAAACTACAAGCTTTGAAACGTAAAAACGTGAGGGGGAAAAGTACTCCCATTTCCATTTAAAACTGCCACCTCAGAACTAAATTTTCACCTGGCTGTTCGATGTCCATTGAGAGTATTCAAAATAATTACTCACTGCCTGCTTTTTGTCTCAAGAAACTCCATTTTTCCCTTGCCATTGCCTTTATATATCACACAATTCTTCACCAGTGGCAAAGTAACTTGCAGTGTTGGAGCCAGCCATACCTTTGAATTTTGGCTTTGTTGAGTTTTTGAGGTAGTTTGTGCCATTGCAGCCAGCCATACCTTTGCATTTTGGCTCTGTTAAGTAAGTTTTTGAGGTAGTTTGTGCCATTGCAGCCAGCCATACCTTTGCATTTTGGCTCTGTTAATTTTTGAGGTAGTTTGCCATTGCCTTTATACATCTCACAATTCTTCACCAGTGGCAAAGTAACTTGCAGTGTTGGAGCCAGCCATACCTTTGCATTTTGGCTCTGGTAATTTTTGAGGTCGTTTACCATTGCAGCCAGCCACACCTTTGCATTTTGGCTCTGTTGAGTTTTTGAGGAAGTTTGTGCCATTGCAGCCAGCCAAACCTTTGCATTTTGGCTCTGGTAATTTTTGAGGTAGTTTACCATTGCAGCCAGCCATACCTTTGCATTTTGGCTCTGTTAAGTTTTTGAGGTAGTTTGTGCCATTGCAGCCAGCCATACCTTTGCATTTTGGCTCTGTTAAGTAAGTTTTTGAGGTAGTTTGTGCCATTGCAGCCAGCCATACCTTTGCATTTTGGCTCTGTTAAGTTTTTGATGTAGTTTGCCATTGCCTTTATACATCTCACAATTCTTCACCAGTGCCAAAGTAACTTGCAGTGTTGGAGCCAACCATACCTTTGCATTTTGGCTCTGGTAATTTTTGAGGAAGTTTGTGCCATTGCAGCCAGCCATACCTTTGCATTTTGGCTCTGTTAAGTAAGTTTTTGAGGTAGTTTGTGCCATTGCAGCCAGCCATACCTTTGCATTTTGCCTCTGTTAAATTTTTGAGATAGTTTGTGCCATTGCAGCCAGCCATACCTTTGCATTTTGGCTCTGTTAGTGTTTGAGGTAGTTTACCATTGCAGCCAGCCAAAACTTTGCATTTTGGCTCTGTTAAACTCTTGAGGCAGTTTGTGTCTCTTGTCAGGTTTCAGCCCAGAGCAATAAGCAAGAAAAATAAAAAAAAAATCCTAATAACGACAGCTTTGAATGTCCCAGGCCTTTGCAGTTCAGCCTCTACCGGCCCACTAAATATTTCTCTCTCCCTAAGTGGATTAAAGGTACCTTCATCCCGATGGTGTGGGGATGACAGAATCCTAACAAGCCTTGTGTTTCCCCTCCAGCCATCTCAGCTGCAGGCCCACGCTCCTGCCAGCCAGCAGACGCCTCCCATCCCTCCGTACGCGTCGCCGCGCTCGCCGCCCGTCCAGCCCCACACGCCCGTGACAATCTCCCTGGGCACCACGCCGTCCCTGCAGAACAATCAGCCCGTGGAGTTCAACCACGCCATCAACTACGTCAACAAGATCAAGAATCGTTTCCAAGGACAGCCAGATATCTACAAAGCTTTCCTGGAGATCCTGCACACCTATCAGGTGAGCATTAGGAAGGGGAATTCGTGTAACTTGGTGTGGTTATTTCTCTTCCTTTGCTTTGGGGGAGTGTGTATAACTGGTTACGGCGCTCAGGGAGTGCATCAATGAGGCTGCGTGGAGCTCTTGCAAGCAAGAGACCACTCTTTTTCTTTTCTGACTCTTTTTTGTACATTTTACTAATTGCCCACCCCAGAGGTGGGACCCTTGGGAACCACTGGTTATTTTTTAGAGACTATTTACCGAAGCTCCTCCTCTGAGAAGAGATGTGGGAGCTTCGGTAGTTTACTGAACGTAACTTTGTGCTTCAAAACCGGGCCTAAAAATAAAAGTTCCCAAAACCAAAACAAGCAGGCACGAAAACATAACAACAGGAGTGTTCAAAACTTGCATCTGGGTCTTCTTCTGCTGTGCTAGCAGATAATCATAGACTGGTTTGGATTGGAAGAGGCCTTAAAGATCATCTAGCCCACCACCCATGAGCCATGGGCAGGAGCATCTTCCACTAGGTCAGGTTGCTCCAAGCCCCAGCCTGGTCTTGAGTTCTGCTTGAAATAAGCAGAGGTCTGGCAAGTTGAAAAGGTTACGTAGCAGTGTGAAGTAATAGATTTCAATCCATCATCTTTGTTTCAGAAGTATCTGAAATGCTTGTTTAAAAACTGGATTTGGCTTTTTTTTCCTATGAGCATGTGTCAGGATGAGGCAATGTGGGAGTAGCTCTGTGTTAAAAGCAAGGAAACCACTTCCTTGGTCAGTGTCCTACTGTTCCAGGGCCTGTTGGGCATCTAGGATGTATTTATAGTATATATAAGTATTATATATATTTATATATAAGTATTATATATATTTATGTATAAGTATTATATATATTTATATATAATACTTACATAACAATGTATATTATAATTTATATATATATAATTTATAATATATATAAAATATAGATATAAATATATATACTTTTATATGTACATTTATATATACTTATATATAAATATACATTATAATTTTTATATATATTAAATTTATAATATATATAAATATACAAATATATATATAAATATATATATAAAAATATATATTCATATATATAAGTATATATAAGATATTTAGAATATAGGAGAGTCATATTATTAATACAAGTATGATGCTTTACAAGTATGAAGCTGAGACCTTTGCTGTTTCTTTATTTCTGTCACTGAAGGCTCGTTTATTTTTTTCTTTGTCACTTGAATAGTCTGTGCATCCTTTCTTCTGACACCTCTCCTCTTTCCTCTGGCAGAAAGAGCAGCGTAATGCCAAGGAGGCAGGAGGGAACTACACGCCAGCTCTGACAGAGCAGGAGGTCTATGCCCAGGTGGCTCGCCTCTTCAAGAACCAGGAGGATCTGCTCTCGGAATTTGGGCAATTCCTGCCTGATGCCAACAGCTCTGTGGTGAGTACCCTTGGGTACAGGGTGAAATACCTAGTGCAGACTGTTCTGTATGAAGCCAGTGCTCAGAAAAATCTGCTTTTGCTGTTACTTTCATGGGGGGTAGGAAGGAGGTCAGGGTGGGCTAGACTGTGTTTTCTGGCTACAGCTTGTCTCTTAAATAACTTTTATTCTAAGTGCAATTCCTTTGCCTGAAAGGGTTGTTCTAAGTTAGTGCTTTAATTGCAGTAAAATACATTGATCATGTAGAGCCAGGAGGAGCAGCAGACCCCCCTGAACTGCTGCATCCAGCTTTGGGGTCCCCAGCACAGGAAGGACGTTGATGTGTCAGAGCAAGTCCAGAGGAGGTCACCAAGATGATCAGAGGGATGAAGCACATCTCCTGTGAGGAAAGGCTGAGAGAGTTAGGATTGTTCTGCCTGGAAAAGAGAAGGCTCAGGGGTCACCTAATTGTGGCCTTCCAGTACCTGGAGAGATACTTTTTACAAGGGCATGGAGTGACAGGACGAGGGGGAATGGCTTCAAACTGAAAGAGAGTAGGTTTAGATGAGATACTAGAAAATAATTCTTCCCTGTGAGGGTGGTGAGACACTGCCACAGCCTACCCTGAGAAGCTGTGGCTGCCCCATCCCTGGAGATATTCAAGGGCAGGTCAAATGGAACTCTGAGCAACTTGGGATAGTGAAAAGTGTCCCTGACCACAGCATGGCATTGGAGCTGAATGATCTTAAAGATCCCTTCCAACCCAGACCGCTCTATGACATTTTGTGTGGAGCGTAGCCCTGATGGTCTCATGGCTTTGTCTCTCAACAAGCTGTTAAGTAAGACAACTGCAGAGAAAGTGGAATCAGTCAGGAACGACCACGGGGGCACAGTGAAGAAGCCACAGCTCAACAACAAGCAGCAGAGACCCAACCAGAACGGCTGCCAGATCCGACGGCACTCGGGCACTGGAGCAACCCCTCCGGTGAAGGTAAGAGCCTGTGCTGCTCCTTCAGAGCCCCTTTGGTCCCAGGAGGCTGGGGCCCAGCAGCACGTGTTTTCCAGACCCTGGTGATTCTCATGGTGTGGGCTGCAGCTTGAGAACATGGAAAATACTGTTTGTCTTTAAATTTTTCCCAAATCCTTGTTTCCAAGCTCAAGTCTTTGCCTCTGAGTTCTGCAAACCAGTGCTGGTATCTGTTCCTAAGGGTGGGACACAGTTACTTTAATGGCTTGGGGAAACAGAGTTGTCATCACTTTATTAGAAAGGTGTAGCTTTATTAGCAGTGTTTAATGAGAGGGAGTTGTGGACTGTGGAGACAAAAGTCTCAGTAATGCCACAGAATAAATTTGCCCAATCTTGGTAGCAAACGTTCCCAAGGCACGTAGGAAAAGACGAGCTGCAAAGGTGTGCCTGAAAGCTCTGCTGTAGTAGAACTTGGAGCAGATGCAGTAGTATCATGTTTGCTCATCTTTCCTGTGATAAAGCTTTTTAATGCAATGATGAATGATTACTCTCTCAGCAGAGTTTGCCCTTTTCAAATGACGCACGATTCGTGAGAGCAGCGAGGCTTTGTAGTGCAGCAAAAATTGTCCTGTGGCCAGGTGGCTTCGTGTTGGTGCATGAAGGATAAATTTGCCTGATTTTGTTTTTTTTTTTTTGAAGCCAGTATATCTTCCTTTGTCATGAAAAGCATTAGCAGGCATAGTTGTACCATTTAAGTCCCCTTCTGCCCTTTCTCTTCCCCTTCAAATCAAAGGCACAGAAAATAAAGCACGTTTTGGAGGCAACTTTCAGCCTTTCTGTGGGTGGGGGAAAATAGAGCATCTTGCAGTAGAATGCAGGAGAGAAAAGAATTGTCATTCTGGGGAGGTGTAAGACTCGCAGGACTGGCTGAGTGATAGGAAAATCATTTATTCTGGCAGTTTTCCAAACTAGTTATCCAAGTAAGATATGCTGTAGTGTGATTGAAACAATCAGCTAGTTACAGGAGAGGGCGCAACAATGTATTACAAGTATTTGGAGCGGCATGCTACTTATTAACATTCAGTAAATTAACTTGTAGCACATGTTTTAATAGACTATTCCTTCAAAAATGCCACCTTTCCTTTAATGGGAAGCACATGGTGGGCTCGGGGAGCTGGCACTCACGTGTGATAGTTAATCAAATCATCTCAACTTGCTGAACACCCCTTTTATTTTTAATTGCCTTTCTTTTCTTTTTTTTTTTTTTTTTTTTTTTTTTTCTGATAACAGAAGAAACCAAAGCTGCTTGGTTTGAAAGACCAGTCTTTGGCAGAAGCCAGCAAACATGGTGTGGGGACAGAATCTCTCTTCTTCGAGAAGGTGAGAGGCAGGATGCAGATGTTGCAAGCCCTTGATGTATGTCCTTCCTGTACACACATCTGGATTTCTGTCACAGTGTGACATTTACACCACCCTGATAACATCTCTCAGCTCCACCTCAGATGTATCCTGCGACCTCTTAAGTCGGACGCGTCGAATTTCTTAAAAACCCTTGATATTTTTAACACGTGTGTCTTTTTCCCAAACTCCTTCTCCAGCTTTCCACCTGCTGCTGCTGCTGCAATTTATTTGAGGGAATGGGAATTTTTTTTCTTTTCCTGTAGCCCACACTGCCAATTGTTTTCCCCTTTATAAGATCCCCACACAGCTGATGATGTGCGTGGCGTGTCTTGCTGTGTCGGCACAGCTTGTACCCATCTACAGCCAGCTGGCTGCAGTGGGGGAGCTCAGTTTACAAAGCACCTGATTCATATTTACATTGGATTGGTTTTTGTTTGTTTTGTTTTTTTTTTAATCTCCCCTCAGAGATTAATCTAATTAATTGCACAGTTGTTACCTGTTGGTGGTTTAGAACACAGATCAAGTGAGGGAGATCTGGGATGTTTCCAAGTGGTACCTTGGTGTCTTCTCTGAGATGTCCATACACTGCCTTATAGCTCAGAGGGGAGTGTGGAACAAACTTAAAACCATCCTTTTAAGCAATATTCATGCACTGATGTCAGTCTTGGCTGCTCCCTGCTGATCTGGTAAATTCTGGAACATGGTGGCAACCAGCTAATGGTGACTGGGAACCAGTTTATTGCTTGGAGGATATGTAGGTGTTAACATGAGTAAACCTAGAAATCCCTGCTGTGGAATTATAACCATAATGATGAATAACTTAATGATAGATCTCAGTCTGATGTGTAGATCCAGCTGTTCTTGTGGGAAAGGTAATGGTGTTTGGGATGAATAGTGTGAAGATTCAAAGAATTCTGTGAAGATTTGGGTTACAGGAGGAGAATTGTCTGTGATAATCCAAGCTGGAAGCAGGCAGGGGCTGGAGAGGTTGTTGCCCAGGGCATGGGTCTCGTACTCCCCACTCCCTATTACTCCCTAATACTCTCTGGAGTTTAAAAGCAGCCTGGGTGGGTTTGTGCTGCTGCAGTTACAACTGATGTTGTCCATAATTTCAGTGTTTTTTAATCCAGCTGTTACAGGGCTCTTTGAAGGATTTAGCTCTTCACTTGCACCTCCTTTCTTAGAGTGAGTGCTGACATTGCAGGGCATCCCAGCGTGGGGATGGGCTCCCATCAGCACCAGTTTGTCTGGCCCTGTGCCTTGGTGGGGGGGAACACAGTGTCAAATCCATGTCTCCAGGACCTGCCCCTGCTCAGCCTCACCCTGGCAGCTCCTCTTTCCCTCTCCTCTCCCTCAGGTGCGCAAAGCTCTGCGCAGCACCGAGGCGTACGAGAACTTCCTGCGCTGCCTGGTGATTTTCAACCAGGAGGTGATCTCCCGGGCCGAGCTGGTGCAGCTGGTTTCTCCATTCTTGGGGTAAGTGCAGCCCCTTTCCTGGGCTGTTTCTGTTGGGGTGGCAGGAAAGAAACACTCACCTTCGTGTTCTTCTGCACTGCCCTTTCCTGTTCCTTATCCCAGAGAGATTCCCAGCTGTGCCCTGACAGGCAGCGTGTAGGAGCAGTTCAGGTGTTGTTTGCTGTGTGCCTTCCCTTTCCAGTAGGGCAAACAAAACTCTTAGCAGCCTGTTATTGTAGTTTCTTGCTCTGGAATCATGGGCTGTGTCATTTGAGAAAAGACTGACTGTCTGATTACATAGGAAATGTCCCCCCCACAAAGAAGCAGAATGCTGATATAAGCTCGCTAAAGTTTCCAAAAAGCAGCTGAATTCTGTCACAAAGCAAAAAAAATATTAAGGAACTCTGTACTTTAAATAGGAATTTATGACTTCCATGATTGTCAGTAGTGTACTCTGTTAATTGGTTAACACTGACAGATATCCTGTCATCAACTTTGGGCAGCAGGATTAGTGTTTCTTTTTCCTGGGCACTGGATTGCTGGTTCCAAGGAGGAAGGCAAAATAAATTGGGTTCAGGACCCCATTACAGTAGCTTACTGTGCAGAAAAAGTGCCCTAAGGAGCTTCCACTCACTCTGTAGGTCCACTGGAATTAGACATCAACAGGATGCCTGACTTTAGGTAGAAAAGGTACAATATTTGACAAGAAAATTCTGTACTTTTCCCATCTACTGCCTATGCTCCTAACTGTAGGGAAAGATATAATACAGGGGGTTTTTTTATTCTGGAGTTAGACTTTTATCTTCTGCCACATAATGAAAAAGCAGTGAATAACTAGTGATTCAATTAGTAACAGGTTCAGTTCATCCTGTTGCTGGAGCTTTGCATGAGATAAGAGGACTTGAACAAGTGCTGTGTTTTAGACAAATAAGTTTTTCAGGAAGCTTTGGGCCTTGCAGGCAAAGGCTTCTCCCTGATTTCTGCTGCTCTGCAAAGTCTGGTTCAAGCAACTGCTTGGCACTGAAACTTTTTGCTGTGTAGTTACAGAATTGCCTTTAGGCTTCTTCTGGAAAGGAAAGGTCTGGTTTAAGGTTTGAACCATTGGCAGACAATGAGGGATCTGGCCTGAGTTCACTACCAGGGTGGTTTGGGGAGACCTGGATGTGACTGTGCCACAAGTGCTGTTCCTGTAGTGAAAGCTTTGAAAGCTGCTCCTTGCTTGTCACTGACCCTAAAGCACCTTAGTTGCACCAAGAGAGCAATTCCCCACCTGCTGAACAGCAGGTGCTTGCCTCCCATTTGATCAGGCTCTGTGGGAGTGGGGTTAAGCAGAGAGGGTCTTCTCCCCAGAGTGATAATTGGGAGTGATAATTATCAGTCAATAATCAGCTCTAGCCTCAGCATCGCCGCTCAGCCCTGTTTGCCTTCTGCTTAGCTCGTTTTTCCACTTCATTCCTTGTATTTTAGGAAATTCCCAGAACTGTTCACTTGGTTTAAAAACTTCCTGGGCTATAAGGAATCTGTTCACATGGAGACATACCCGAAGGAGCGGGCTACTGAGGGGATTGCCATGGAGATTGACTATGCCTCCTGCAAGAGGCTGGGCTCCAGCTACCGAGCCTTGCCCAAGAGCTACCAGCAGCCCAAGTGCACGGGGAGGACTCCTCTGTGTAAAGAGGTAAGGCAGAGCCACAGGGGAAAGCTCCTCCCAAGCCTCCAAAGCATTGGAGCAAAAAGGGAGCAGGATGGGGGAATTGAGTTGGTGTTGGAAAGGTTCTTGGGGATGTCAGGGCGCATCTGGTGGTGGTGAGCATGGAGCTGGGGGGATGGATCCTTGGTGCTGTCACGATTCCTGTGGCCTCACTGTGGTAGCTTCATGGGGAAAAGTCTTCTCAGACAGCCTAAGGTGGCATTTTAATCCTCATAAGGGCACGTGAGTCTTCCAGCCATCTTCTGCTGCTCCTGCAGCCAGGTGTGTGTGGGCACAGCGTCCTGGCTCGGGATCGCCGCGGTGCGTGGGGCAGCCCGAGGGGAGCACACCTGAGCAATTCCTAGTGGCGCTCCCAGAAACATCTGGGTCGTATCCAGAAGCTGTTGCAGAGGGTGAGGCATCAGTCTAGGAATTGGATTATGCTGGAAGCTGCCTGGGAGTTGTGGCTTTGATGGTTGGCACCAGCTCTCCTCCAGCATCGTTTGTGAAAGGTTTGTGTAGAGCGTAGAAAAACCTACTGAATAGTTGGGATGGTTAGTTACTGACATACCTCATGCTCCTACATTTTATTTATGATGTGTTACGTAGTACAACCTGTGAAAGGAAGGTTAAGATTGCCAACTGAAGTAGGAGATGACAGAACTGGTTTTCCGTGTGGTCTTAATGGGATCTCAGAGGTCCTTTACAAGGTAGTATGTAATTCAGGATTATTGCTACCTTTTTACCTAAATTCCCACTTAGCCTGCTTTCAGAATTGTCTCTAGGCCAACTTTAAAAGAAAATTGTGTTTTCTGTAGACAGATTCTCCCACGTATTCCCTCAGATGCATCTTTCTTCCTGAAATGCTGAATTTTTAATCCTTGTCTTGACACGTCTCTCAAAGACTTGTGTGGTGCAGTTACAAACTTTTCTCCCTGTGAGAATCTGATGACTCAGTTGCTCAGGCTTTGAGTTTATGAAAACTGGATCTGGCTTTCAAGACTACCTGCACTGTTTCTTAGCCTTCAGCCTCTTTGGGGTTGTTTGCTTGTTTGTTTGTTTGTTCACTTTTTAATGTTCTGCTCCTGTATTGAAAGCTGCAGGTGCTGAGCTGTTTGTCAGGAGAGGTGATGTTAGGATATGGTTTCATACTTCTAATTAGCCTTATTTGGAGGCAGCAACTGTGTCCTGTCTAACAGTCATGTCTGCTGTGGTGACCACACAGTGTTGATGGTGAATCACACGTGGGGAACCAGCTGGTTGCAGCTGACTAATCCAAAGTAGCAGAAAAGCTCCTTTCACCTTTATTTTCCTCTTCTCTCACAAGTTTTTTTCCTCACAGCTCTCCAGCCTATGAATTTTTCAGGCTGCCTGCTTGGTTGGGTTCTGGCTGTTTGGGGTTGCCCTGTGAATGCTGGGTTTCAGAAGGAGTGTGCACTTTTTCCAGTTGGGAATTTGATTGTCCCGTCAGAAGACTGCTCTTGCAGCTGGCCAGGTGTGATCCCCTTGAGCACTGACTCTTGTTCTCCCTCTGCCTCCCTGAAAGGTTTTGAACGACACCTGGGTCTCCTTCCCATCCTGGTCTGAAGATTCCACATTTGTGAGCTCCAAGAAGACACAATATGAAGAGCACATCTACAGGTGTGAGGACGAGCGTTTCGAGGTAAACTGCTTTTCCTTGGTTCATGTCTCAGAAAGCTCTGTTCTGTGAACAGTTAATGAACCTGATGTAACGATGCCTTTAATTCTGCATCGTTTTATTGTGTCTGCCACCTGGTCTTTGGCATTAAAGCTTGCTTTCTCTTCATGCAAGACACCTTGGCTGTGTAACCACTAAGCTGCCACCCCTGCCCCTCACCTTTTGTGTGGAGCTCTTGGTTCACCCCGCTCCAGGTGAAATTATTGAATGGCCAGCATGGAATTGTTGCATCCTTTCTCTTCTCCCTGCTCACGGAGTACATGAGAACATGCATTCCCCTGTAATCACCTGCAAAGCAATGTGTTCAGGATTTTTAAATGACTGGAAATGGAAGTTAGCTGGGCAATTACCTAAATCTGCACAGATTTGGCACGTCCCTTTGTGGAGCAACTGTCTATTCCCAGCTGTGGAAGATGTAATTTCCGAACACCATCGTTCTGGTAGCCTTTAAATTCTTACACGGTATCATTAAGGGAGCAGAGGGAAATATAATTGGATTATTTTCGAGCAAAGGGCTGGAGCACACCTTGTTAAACAGGAGCAGCTCCTTGCTCGGTGTCACTGGCACGTTTGCCTGGGGTGAAATATCGCGTTGGGTCCGTTCAAACGCTGCGGCTAACGCGCTCTTCCCTCCAGCTGGACGTCGTCTTGGAGACCAACCTGGCAACCATCCGCGTCCTGGAGGCCATCCAGAAGAAGCTGTCGCGCTTGTCTGCGGAGGAGCAGGCCAAATTCCGGCTGGACAACACCCTGGGGGGCACCTCGGAGGTGATCCACCGCAAGGCTCTGCAGAGGATATACGCCGACAAGGCCGCCGACATCATCGACGGGCTCCGTAAGAACCCCTCCGTGGCTGTCCCCATCGTGCTGAAAAGGTACTGCTGGCCCCAGCGAGCTCCCTTCCGAAGGGGAATGCTCTGTGTGCCGCCCAAATTTATGGAAAAGTCACAGAATCACAGAATTTTTTAGGTTGGGAGAGATCTTCAAGATCATCAAGTCCAACCCGTGCTCTAACACCTCAACTGTTGCCATGCCCGTGCCTGCTTGTTTTGGTTTTGGGAAATTCTATTCCCAGGCACGGTGTTGATGCACAAGGTCATCTTCTGTAAACCACTGAAGCTCCCACATCTGTTCCCAGAGGAGGGGCTTCGGTGATGGTCTCTGGAAAATGACCAGTGGTTCCTAAGGGTCCCACCTCTGGGGTGGGCAACTTGTAAAATGTACAAAAAGGAGTCAGAAAATAAAGGTGTGGTCTCTTGCCTGCAAGAGCTCCACGCAGCCTTCACTGAGGCACTCCCTGCCTCGTCCCTTGGCGCCGTAACCAGTTATACTCAACCAGACCACGGCACCCAGTGCCACATCCAGGCTTTTCTTAAACACATCCAGGGATGGTGACTCCACCACTTCCAATACTTTATCACTCTTTCTGTGAAAAACTTTTTCCTAATATATAACCTGTATTTCCCCTGACACAGCTTAAGGCTGTGTCCTCTCCTTCTGTCAGTGCTGCCTGGAGAAAGAGACCAACCCCCAACTGACTGCAACCACCCTTCAGGAAGTTGTAGAGAGTGATAAGATCACCTCTTGGTCACCTTTTCTCCAGGCTAAACAACCCCAGCTCCCTTAGTCTTTCCTCATAGGGTTTGTGTTCCAAGCCATAGTGGCTGATTTCTGCCCCTAAGGGAATGTGCCCTCCACAAGGCTGGAAGTTTGCCCCAAAAAGTTGTGTCTGCCTCATCCCCTGAAAGCGTTCAAGGCCAGGTTGGGCAGGGCTTGGAGCAGTATGGTCCAGTGGGAAGTGTCCCTGCCCGTGGCAGGGGGTGGAACAAGATGATCTGTAAGGTCCCTTCCAAACCAAACCATTCCATGATTCTATTATTCCGTGAAACTAAGAAATTCATTTATATTCTGGACAGTTGGTGTATTCCATAATCATCACCTCTAGAGGGAATTGCCCTCCTGAAATAAAATCCTTGCAGCTCAGCTGGAAGGATATAGAGCTTTCGTTGTCTCCTCTTAAACTTTTTTTTTCTTCCCTGGTGTCAGCACTGTGTGTAAGGTAAGGGAAGTGTTGTCCCAGGGCTAAATGTGATCCCTTTCCAAATCCTATGGGCCCAGATCATGGTGTCTCTGCTATCCTCAGATTCCCAGTCCTGTTTCTGTTGTCAGCCTCCCTTTCCTCAGTTTAAAGGCAGTGGATGCTGTAACTCCTTGGGGAAGGTCGAGGAGATGTGTGAGCAGTACATGCTGTTTTATCTCCGTGGGACTCTTGGTCCTGTGTTTTTGGAGTTCTGGGTGTAGCAGCCTTCCCAGGATACCTGCAAGCTCCCAGTTTCCCTGCCCTTCTTGGACTGAATCAGGGGTGCTTTGCTTGGGATGCTGAGGCAAGGTTCAGGAGTGCATTCCCAGGATACTCAGCTGCCCATGCTTTGTTCATTGTCCAAACTAAGCTGCCCCTGTTCCACAGGTGGAGCTTTTTGGGGATTTCTGACAGAACAGGGTCAGGTTTTTTGCCTTCCCTGTCCCTTTATTCCCTTTCCTGGGGCTGCTTTGTTCCTGTGTGGTTTTACCTAAATGTGAAGGAAACACAGAGTGGTTTCTCCAGAAGAGTGTGTCCAGGGGGCACCTCCTGGAGAGCTCCTTTCTCTGGGATATCTTTGATCCATGCCCATTTCATTGGAAGTTCATTCAGCTCTTGTCAACACTCACCAAGAACCATGGGCTGAGGTTTTTCACCTCTCAGCTCACCTTTGTTTTCTTGGTCCAAGGTTAAAGATGAAAGAGGAAGAGTGGCGAGAAGCCCAGAGAGGATTTAATAAAGTCTGGCGAGAGCAGAATGAGAAGTATTACCTGAAATCCTTGGACCACCAGGGCATCAACTTCAAGCAGAATGATACCAAGGTCCTAAGGTCAAAGAGTCTCCTCAATGAGATTGAAAGCATCTATGACGAGGTGAGATGGTCACCAATAGTTTCCTTCCCTCAAGCTTATGTACTTTGCTAGTGCAATTTCAGTTCCTGTTCCTCACAGCTTGATGAGGGAGGAAATCTGTTCCACTGGCAGAGCTTTGCTCTTGGGTGGTGGAGAGGGATTGTTAAGACTGATTTTTATGCTGTTTCTCCTTTGTAGAGGCAAGAACAGGCTTCAGAAGACAATGCTGGAGTCCCCACAGGCCCACACCTCTCACTAGCCTATGAAGACAAGCAGATCCTGGAAGACGCTGCCTCCCTCATCATCCACCACGTGAAGCGGCAGACGGGCATCCAGAAAGAGGACAAGTACAAAATCAAGCAGATCATGTATCACTTCATTCCAGACCTGCTCTTCGCTCAGCGAGGCGAACTCTCCGATGTGGAAGAGGAAGAAGAGGAAGAAATGGACGTGGACGAAGCTACCGGGGCAGCAAAAAAGCACAACGGTGTTGGGGGTAGCCCTCCCAAAACCAAGCTGATGTTCAACAACACGACAGCCCAGAAGCTACGGGGCATGGATGAGGTCTACAACCTCTTCTACGTCAACAGCAACTGGTACATCTTCATGAGGCTGCACCAGATCCTGTGCCTGAGGCTGCTGCGGATCTGCACCCAGGCCGAGCGGCAGATCGAGGAGGAGACGCGGGAGCGGGAGTGGGAGAGGGAGGTGCTGGGAATAAAACGAGACAAGAGTGACAGTCCTGCCATCCAGCTGCGACTGAAGGAGCCCAGTGAGTGACTTTTTGGGGGGGGGGGAAAAGGTGCTTCTGTTTTTGTAGTGTTGGTGACAAGGGGTTTGGTGTCCTCAGGTGTTGCTGTGGGACACGATTAATGAGACACGGAGTTGTGATTTAGAAGGTTGATGTTTTAAAAAGGGGCTGGTTTATTTTTAGAACTTATTTTTATACTTTTTTACAATGTGCCCACCTAAGAGGTGGGATCTTTGGACTGATTGGCTACACCAAGGGTCATCAAGCAAAGTTCCTCTTTAGAAGAGGGAAAAGTGAAAAACAAGAGAGTTTACATAGAGTGACTTTGTTTACTGTTTCGATCCCTGGGAAAGAGTTTAAGAAGAATGCAAACATGAGAAACAGTGACTACACTCAGGCACGTGACAGCGGTGACCCTTTAAGATGGGCTCTCCTTTATTATCCCTGGGGAGATGGGAGGATGGGGAGGACATGGGGCTTGGAATAGCAGAAGGATAATATGCAGCAGTTATCCATAAGAGCTTTCATTTTACACTTGCATATATCCTCAAGTTCCCTAAGTAAAAGCTTTCAGAAATAAAAAGCTCATGGAGGAGGCTAGAGCTGGAAAGCAAGAGATTTTGAAAATACCTTAAAAATACCTTAAAAGGACTTATTCATGTCCATAAAAGACAAGTTTGAGTAACTCCTCAGCTTAAGTGGGTCACCTGAAGCCCTGAACACCCAGCAACCCTTCCTGGGGGTGGTGTGCCCATCTCTCCCCTTTCTCTCCTGTGGCAGTGGACATCGATGTGGAGGATTACTACCCGGCCTTCCTGGACATGGTGCGCAACCTCCTGGACGGGAACATGGACTCGTCGCAGTACGAGGACTCCCTGCGCGAGATGTTCACCATCCACGCCTACATCGCCTTCACCATGGACAAACTGATCCAGAGCATCGTCAGACAGGTGCCTGCCTGGGGGCTAGGGAGGGAGGGTGGACAGCTTGTGTGCTGCAGGCTCATCTTAGAGGCCTTGTTGTGCACCTGCATGGGGAATTTTAGGGGCAAGCAGGTAAATTCAGGGTGTTTCTTTTTTAGAAAGCTCGCTGGTTGTGTGCAATGAGAGAGATGGTCTGAAGAGCAGGATGCTTTTTGGGATACGTGGTTTATTGGTCGTGGGGAGGCAGCCTGACTGGGGAAGAGTCCAGGGATCCAGGAGCAGGAGTGCAAAGAGTCCAAGAGGGCAAGAGAGAGAGCTCCTTGTTACATTCCATTTTAACCCTTTCTATCGTGAATATTCTAATGAGCATTGACCAATCACCTCAAGATACAAAACCTACAGAATCTACACACAGCCTATGGGAACTACAACATTACAATACCGCTCTACAGACCAAAATCCTGAAAAACCACCTTATCCCTGATACCTGAGAAGGTCCAACCTTTTATTCATCCTTTTGTCTTGGCAGGGGTGTCACTGAAACACCCCACCAAGTCTTTTCAGCTATCTAATCACCTTCCTCCTGTCCATGCTTACAGTTCAAATCTTGCTTTTAATTCTATTCCTCTTGTAGGTTTCATACTTTTAGAGTCTTTTACTAATAAATCATCTCTGCAGGGCCCAGCTACTTCATCCTCGCCAACATTTCCTCACTGAGCTTCCAACCCGCGTAGTGGAGAGGTGATAAACAGATCAGAAATCACCTTCTAAATTATTGAGAAGATCCTCTGCGGAGTTCTCCTTGTTCTTCAAGATGTTTTAGGATATGAGTATTCAAAGCATGTCCAGAGCTAATCTTGCTTTAGCTTTGGAAAAAGAAAAAAAAAAAAAAAAGGAAATTACATCTAAATAGTTCCTTTCCTTTCCATCAGTGCTGTAGGGAGTGCAGGCTTTTTCTAAAAACCTTTTGTTTCTTTTATCTGGCTGCTGGAGTAGCTCATTTTAGCTGTAAAACTCCAGCTCTTTTATTGGGTTGGTAGGAAGAACGTGTGAGCAAAGGAAAATTTCTTGTGCCTTTTTGTAGCATAAAGAACAAAAAAACAGACACAAGGACACGGTGGAATAAACTTGAAAGGGCTTTCCTCTTTCAGAAGGGTAGAGCTGCTCTTCAGAAGCCCTTCAGTCCAGAGATTAGCTGAATTCAGAAGACAGCTAGGGGACTTTTTGATTTTTTTAAACTTGCACAAAATAAGGATTTTGATCTTAAACCTCCCACCCTTCTCCTCAGACACAGCAAGGAGAGGCCACGCTGTGTCAAGGAGCTCTGGCCCTTCCTTCCCCTGCTGCTGATCAGAACAGTTCTCTGCAGTGTAGTTTTTCTCTGAGTAGCTGTGCTTTGCCACCCTGCTAACTTTCCTAAAGATACAGTGGGTTTTTCACATGGTAGCAGAGTGGAAAGAAGCATAGTGCAAGTGAGGAGCAGTTCTCCTCGGATATGAGCTGCTCATTTGGGATTCTTTGAAGATTTTTTTTTTTTTGAGATTTTTGGGGATTTTGTGGGGATTTTTTTGGGGGATTTTTTTGGGGAATTTTTTTTTTTTTTTTTTTGATTTTTTAGGGATTTTTTTGGGGAGGGCTTTTTTGGGATTCTTTGAAGATTTTTTTGAGATTTTTGGGGCTTTTGTGGGGATTTTTTAGGGATTTTTTGGGGGGATTTTTTTGGGACTTTTTTTTTTTTTTGGGATTTTTTAGGGATTTTTTGGGGAGGGCTTTTTTGGGATTCTTTGAAGGTTTTTTTTTTTGAGATTTTTGGGGATTTTGTGGGGATTTTTTGGGGGAATTTTTTTTTTTTTTTTTGATTTTTTAGGGATTTTTTGGGGAGGGCTTTTTTGGGATTCTTTGAAGATTTTTTTTGAGATTTTTGGGGATTTTGTGGGGATTTTTTGGGGGGATTTCTTGGGACTTTTTTTTTTTTGATTTTTTAGGGATTTTTTGGGAGGGCTTTTTTGGGATTCTTTGAAGATTTTTTTGACATTTTTGGGGATTTTGTGGGGATTTTTTGGGGGGATTTCTTGGGACTTTTTTTTTTTTTGATTTTTTAGGGATTTTTTGGGGAGGGCTTTTTTGGGATTCTTTGAAGATTTTTATTGAGATTTTTGGGGATTTTGTGGGGATTTTTTAGGGATTTTTTGGGGGGATTTTTTTGGGACTTTTTTTTTTTTGGATTTTTTAGGGATTTTTTGGGGAGGGCTTTTTTGGGATTCTTTGAAGATTTTTTTTTTTGAGATTTTTGGGGATTTTTTGGGACTTTTTAGGGATTTTTTGGGGGATTTTTTTGGTACTTTTTTTTTGGGGGATTTTTTAGGGATGTTTTGGGGAGGGCTTTTTTGGGATTGTTTGAAGATTTTTTTTGAGATTTTTGGGGATTTTGTGGGGTTTTTTTGGGGACTTTTTTGGGATTGTTTGAAGATTTTTTTGAGATTTTTGGGGATTTTTTGGGGATTTTTTGGGGACTTTTTTGGGATTGTTTGAAGATTTTTTTTGAGATTTTTTGGGATTTTTTGGGGATTTTTGGGGATTTTGGGGGGTTTTTTGGGACTTTTTTGGCATTCTTTGAAGATTTTTTTTTTGAGATTTTTGGGGATTTTTTTGGGATTTTTGGGGATTTTTTGGGACTTTTTTGGGGGACTTTTTTGACATTCTTTGAAGATTTTTTTTGACATTTTTGGGGATTTTGTGGGCATTTTTGGGGGGATTTTTTGGGGAAGAAGCTAAGGGCTTTCTACTTGCGCTCAATCCCACTGTTCCACCCTTACTTTATTCCCTTCTGCTGGTGATGTAACAGCATCCCTGACAAAAACCCCTTTCCCCCTCTGCAGCTCCAGCACATCGTGAGCGACGAGATCTGCGTGCAGGTGACAGATCTGTACCTGGCAGAGAACAACAACGGAGCCACCGGGGGTCTCCTGGCCTCCCAGGCTTCCCGCACGCTCCTGGAAGCCGCCTACCAGCGCAAAGCCGAGCAGCTCATGTCCGAGGAGAACTGCTTCAAGGTAAAGGCAGGCTCTGAGCCCAGGCCTGAAAACAGCAGGGGATGAGGGGGGGGTGTCTGTTAAGAAGGGGTTTTTTTTTTGGGGATTGTTTGAAGATTTTTTTTGAGATTTTTTGGGGATTTTTTGGGGATTTTTGGGGATTTTTAGGGATTTTTTGGGGATTTTTGGGGATTTTTTAGGGATTTTTTGGGGGGTTTTTTGGGACTTTTTTGGGATTGTTGGAAGATTTTTTTTGAGATTTTTAGGGATTTTTTGGGGATTTTGTGGGGATTTTTTAGGGATTTTTTGGGGGATTTTTTGGGACTTTTTTGGGATTGTTTGAATATTTTTTTTTGAGATTTTTGGGAGATTTTTTGGGGATTTTTGGGGATTTTTTAGGGATTTTTTGGGGGGGGGTTTGGGACTTTTTTGGGATTGTTGGAAGATTTTTTTTGAGATTTTTGGGGATTATTGGGGATTTTTTGGGGATTTTTAGGGATTTTTTGGGGATTTTTTAGGGATTTTTTGGGGGGTTTTTTGGGACTTTTTTGGAATTGTTTGAAGATTTTTTTTTGAGATTTTTGGGAGATTTTTTGGGGATTTTTTTTTTTTTTTTGAGATTTTTGGGGATTTTGGGGGGATTTTTTTGGGGGGATTTTGTGGGGATTTTTTAGGGATTTTTTGGGGATTTTTGGGGGATTTTTTTTTTTTTTTTTGATTTTTTAGGGATTTTTTTGGGAGGGCTTTTTTGGGATTGTTTGAAGATTTTTTTTTGAGATTTTTGGGGATTTTTTTGGATTTTTTTTTTTTTGGGATTTTTTAGGGATTTTTGGGGAGGGCTTTTTTGGGATTGTTGGAAGATTTTTTTTTGAGATTTTGTGGGGATTTTTTAGGGATTTTTGGGGGGATTTTTTGGGCCTTTTTTTTTATTTTTTAGGGATTTTTTGGGGAGGGCTTTTTTGGGATTGTTGGAAGATTATTTTTTTTGAGATTTTTGGGGATTTTTTGGGGGGGGATTTTTTAGGGGATTTTTTGGGACATTTTTGCGGAGTTTCTGGGGATCTTCCTATGAGACCCCCGCTCTTTTATAAAGACCCATTCTGGCTGCTCCAAGAAATGAAGAAAATTAACTCCATCCCAGCCCAAACCAGTGCACGTGCTGACAGCTTTTGGAGCATAGATTAATGCTTCTATAAGGGCCCCTCAAAAATGAAGTTTCAAGCAGGAATACATTTAATACATTTCCTGGAACAGCCATGAATATCCCCTGTGCTTTACAGCAGCTTTGGGCTGTATCATACAGACTGCTATTTAATTTGTTAGCTCAAACTCTCCCCTTTCTCTGGTGTCTCCATATTTTGACTGTTGGGAGATCTGCCACTACGGACTGGGCATTAAATCACTGCTGCCTGCATACATTGCTAATAAACCTGTGCTAATCAAATCCATACTTCCTTTGCTAAAGAGGCAGGAAGTGGTCAGGCCCTTTTTGAGCCAGAGAAGTACTTTGGATAAAAGCCTGAGTGTATAATATCACTTCCCATGCCCCTCAAATTTACTTTTGGGGGGCTCAAGAAGGTTTCCTTTAAAACTGCCAACTTGCTTCATTGTATTTTTGCTCCAGCAAAGGTGTTTGTTTCTGTTTCAAACCTCCTCTTACTGAAGTTCCTTCTGCTTTTTCCTTACAGCTGATGTTCATTCAGAGCAGAGGTCAAGTTCAGTTAACCATTGAGCTGTTGGACACAGAAGAGGAAAACTCGGATGACCCCGTGGAAGCAGAGGTAAGGGCAGCTTGTCCAGAGGGCTGGCTGGTGATGGTCAAGGTTGCTCTGGACCAGAATGTCCAGTTTGACAGGACAGGACACAGGACAGGACAAAAAAACATCAAGGACGTGCCTGTAAAGCTTCCAACGACGTGAGCAGGCAAATCCTTCTCGGTTTATTTATTAGAAAATACTCAAAACCACATAAAGAAACATTGTGCCTGCCTTTTTGGGCATCAGAGCCTTCAGAAGGGATGTTCTTCCAGCTTAGCCTTGCTGAACCCTGGCGTGTTCTTTGGTGGGAGGGCGGTGGCTGACGTGCTCTCTGTGCTTGCTCCCAGCGCTGGTCCGACTACGTGGAGCGGTACGTCAACTCCGATTCTACCTCCCCTGAGCTCCGTGAGCACCTGGCCCAGAAACCTGTCTTCCTGCCCAGGTGAGTGGTCAACCTCTGTTGGGAAAGGCCCTTAAAGCTCCATCTCATTCCAAGTCCTGCTGCCTGCAGAGACACCTCCCTCTAGACCGGGTTGTTCCAAGCCGTGTCGTGTCACTGTTGGACACAGGGAGTGATTCAGGAAGGCTGCGTGGACACCTTGCAGGAAGGAGCCCCCAGTTTATTTCTCCAGCTACTTTTATGCTTTTTTAGATGTGCCCACCTTAGAGGTGGGACCTTTGGGAATCATTGGTTAGTTCCAGAGACCACCACGCTTTTTTTATGCTTTTATGCTTTTTACAGATATGCCCACCTTAGAGGTGGGACCTTTGGGAATCATTGGTTAGTTCCAGAGACCACCACGCTTTTTTTATGCTTTTATGCTTTTTACAGATATGCCCACCTTAGAGGTGGAACCTTTGGGAATCATTGGTTAGTTCCAGAGACCACCACGCTTTTTTTATGCTTTTATGCTTTTTACAGATGTGCCCACCTTAGAGGTGGGACCTTTGGGAATCATTGGTCAGTTCCAGAGACCACCACGCTTTTTTTATGCTTTTATGCTTTTTACAGATATGCCCACCTTAGAGGTGGGACCTTTGGGAATCATTGGTTAGTTCCAGAGACCACCACGCTTTTTTTATGCTTTGATGCTTTTTACAGATGTGCCCACCTTAGAGGTGGGACCTTTGGGAATCATTGGTCAGTTCCAGAGACCACCACGCGAAAATCCCTCCTCTGGGATGTTGCCATGCTCGTGCCTGCATGTTTTGGTTTTGGGAATTCTATTCCCAGGCACGGTCTTGGAAGCACAAGGTCATGTTCTGTAAACTACCACATCTGTTCCCAGAGGAGGGGCTTTGGTGATGGTCTCTGGAAAACGACCAGTGGTTCCCAAGGGTCCCACCTCTGGGGTGGGCACAGTTGTTAATGTACAAAAAGAGTCAGAAAAATAAAGGAGGGGTCTCTTGCTTGCAAGAGCTCCACGCAGCCTCTTTGATGCACTCCCTGCCTCGTTCCTCTGCGTCCCCCACAGTGATACTGGGAAAATTGTACAAAACAAGGTAGTTTACAATTATGTGACCAAAAGAGTGCCTGGGAAGGGAATTTCCCAAAACCAACACATGGTAGGCACCAAGCGTGGCAACAATGTCGTGCCTGGCCTTGAGATCCACCACCAGCTTGGCAATCCCAGGGGTTGGGCTCCAGTTCCAAGAGGATTTCTCTGGTTTGTAGGAATCTGAGGCGGATCCGCAAATGTCAGCGCGGCCGGGAGCAGCAGGAGAAGGAAGGGAAGGAGGGGAACAGCAAGAAGTCCATGGAGAACGTGGAGAGCCTGGACAAGCTGGAGTGTAAATTCAAGCTGAACTCCTATAAGATGGTGTACGTGATCAAGTCGGAGGATTACATGTACAGGAGGACAGCGCTGCTGCGAGCTCAGCAGGTAGGAGCCAGCCAGAGAGTGGGATGGGCTGCTGCTGCTTCCAGGGGGAAGGAAGGAAAGAGGCATTTGGGAAGCTGTAAAGGTTTGGGTTTATCCAAGATGAAAAGAGCTTTGTGACTCCAGATGGGTGAAATTGAGGAGGATTGCACGGGAGGAAACTGATGGGATCATCTGGATGCTTTGACACTCACCTTTTCTCATCTTATGGCAATATTCCCATATTTATATTCACATTTATATTAATATTCCCATCCACTTCTACCATGTATTTAAATTTATGAAACAACTACTGACCATGTTTCTTGCTGATGAGATACAGATAGTGGCTTACTTAATTAGTTGTAATTCTCTTAAAATTGCATCAACATCAGTTGAGAGCATTTTATTGCAGCGTAGTCACTCTTTGAAATGCTGATACCGAGGATTTTGTTTGAATTCTGTCTATCTCATTCAACTGGCACAAACCTCAAGGAAATGTAAGCTTATAAGCAGGATACTATGTGCCAGTGCTCTTCGCAGAGAATCTGAACATAAATTCTTGAAGTGTTAAATATGCAGTGTGCAGCTTAGCCCTTGGTTACTGGAATACACTGAGGGAGCTGTAGAAGCTACATTGGATTTTGGAAACAAATCTATTGGATTTAGCAGTTAACACCCCAAAGCAGACAGTCTCTGGGAGAAGAAAAAACAAATAATGAAATCTGTAAGTTTTAATCTGGAGGTTTAATTATATTGCCTGTTTTCAATTATGACCATATCCATGGCTTTATACCATCTGTCCTGGATTTCACATTCTTTAGGCGGATGCTCTTACCCAAAAAAGTGCACAGTTCTTCCTCTCCTGACGTTTCTGTTAAGTCAGAGCGTCTTAAGCCTGTTAGACCTGACCTGGGTCTGAATTTTTTGTAGCAATTGTGTCCCCAGTGTGTGAAACACATGTTGGATTTGCTCTTTCCTGGGACTGTGCCCCTCTCTGGGGGCTGGAGACAGACCCCAAGGGCTGGGAGGAGCAGGACTTGCCTGGTCCTGGGTGCTAACAGGAGGCAGCAGCATCTTTTGGGCACTGCAGAAGGGACTCTGTGAGGTGGGCATGCAACTTTCAGGCTCCCACTGGAGATATCTTCTGTGTCCCCAGCCCATGAACTGCTGTATAAAACAAAGAGCATAAACTTTTTTTGTATTTTTGAGCTCGCCACGAATTTTCTTGGCGAGGAGACCTGGGGGGGGGTCCTTCATCAGAGCTTTCCCTCTGTGGTTAATCCAGTGTCTGCATTACAAATTCCTCTCTGCCAGTGTCAAGCAGTAACCAAGCTCTGTAGTTGGGCTGCAGTTTGGGGGGCCCCCAAGCTGCCTTTCCCTAAAAACCCCCCTTCTCCCTTTTTCTGCAGTCCCACGAAAGGGTCAGCAAACGGCTCCACCAACGCTTCCAGGCTTGGGTGGACAAATGGACCAAGGAGCACGTGCCCCGCGAAATGGCAGCCGAGACAAACAAGTGGCTCATGGGTGAAGGCTTGGAAGGTTTAGTGCCCTGCACCACCACCTGTGACACAGAGACCCTGCACTTTGTCAGCATCAACAAGTACCGCGTCAAATACGGCACGATATTCAAGACACCCTAAGGAATGCCCACCCCCGGGGCCAGGGAAGAGCCCGGGAGAGATGTGTGTGTGTGTGCATCCAGGGAAAGGAGGAAGATGCTTTTCTCCCCTCACTGTGTTATCTCCGTGACATGGCCACTTGACTAGTGAGTGCGTTGTGGCTGGTACAACCTGTCCCCGGCGGGGATTCCCTGCAGGGGGGACGGATTCCCTGCAGGGGGAAGGATTCCCTGCAGGGGGAGGTGTGGATCTCCACCCCTCGGGGACCTGTGGATCTCTGCCCCCCCAGGGATGTGGGGCTGTGCCGACCCTTTTAGGGTGGGAAGGACCCTTCTTCTCTGAACTGAGCCACCCCAGAGAAAACACCAACGAGCTCCTACACACCAGCAACGTCGAGGCTTTTTGACTCCCTGAGCGGGCGAGGGAGGGGGAACAAGGATGCTCTCCACCACCACCGGGACCGCTTGGATGTGTCCCCAAAAGTCCCCAGGTGCCTGTGGCCACCGGATCCTCCTCTCCTTTGCAGGGGGGGTGCTCCGGCAGTGGGGCCGTGGGGCAGCGGAGCCCCGGGTTCCTCTCGCTTCCCTCCCTTCCCTCCCAGGCTGGACTCAACCCCGTGCAGATCGGTCTGTCCTTTCTAGTGCCAGTGGAACTGTTTTATTTTTATTTTTTGGGGGTTTTTTTTGTTTGTTTTTGGTTTTTTTGTACCTGCTTGTTTACTAGTCTCTCCTAGTGCCATGCACCAGCTTTTCACACACATGTACGTACACACACACAGCAGAGAACAACACGATTTTAACATGTTCCCCCTCCTTTTTTGTAAATAAATGTACAAATTGTCAATTTTTTCGGGTTTTTTTTTTTTTTTCCCTTTTTTGGTTTGTTTTGGGTTTTGTTTTTTTTTTTTTTTTTTTAATTAAAGGAATTATGCTTGATGTGCTAGCATAACTGTACTAGCTTCTTGTGTACCATAGTACCAGGTGGCTTGAGAATTAGTACCGACAGACAGACCGATGGAGACATTTATTACACTTTTTACCAAAGGGAGTTATCATTGTAGTGCTTTTGTGGAAACTTTTTTCTCCTTTTTTTGTAAATAAAAAAAAAATAATGTCTTTGTTCTTAACTGGAGGAAGATGCTCACTCACCCCCAGCCGTGTTCCTGGTCTGAGAGGCGCTGCTGCAGCCTGCAGGGGTGGGAAAGGGGAGGGAAGGGGGAGGTCTCATCCCAACCCCTTTTCTAAGGCTGGCAAGAGGAAACAGCAGAAGCAGCATGTGTGCATTTGGGGCCTAAACAACTGAGGTCTAAGCAGCCTGAAAGAGATATAAATAGAGAGTGTATAATCTTAATTTTTTAAAATTTTTTGGCTTTTTTTTTTTTCCTGGTGGGTAATTTTTTATCCACCTTGTCTTCCAGCTCCAAGGATCTTCGCTTTTCGGAAGTGTTGCTGAGCAACTTTGCTGCAGCTGATGGTGCTGAGGTGTTTTTCCCTTTCTGTGTTGGAGAAAACATCCTGGGAAATACCAAGCCAGTATTTGACAGAGCTGCTCTGCCTGTGTGTGTGTGTGTGCAAGAAAAGGAGGAGGGACTGGGGAGGTCTCCGTGCATTTCACTCCAGAAACCCAAATATGGGATATATATATTTTTTTAAGTAGAGAAATTTAACGCTGGCAGATACTTAAAACGCTGGGGAAGGCTCTGATTTTAAAAACAAAGAAGTAGCACGGATTTTGTAAGCCACGCCAGCCACTGTGCCTCCTCAAAAGGAGGTGGCTTTCCTTGCACAAATCCATGCTGCCAGTCCTACTACACACCTGGAATGGCTTCCATCATCCCTGGACAGGGAGCCACCAGCAGGGTCTTGCCATGGCTTCAGCCTCTTACTGTATTTTGAGACAGCAGGTTCACAGAATCACAGAATGGCCTGGGTTGGAAGGGACCTTAAACATCACCTAATTCCAGGTTTTCTCCTCCTGCCACCACAGTTCCTTCCGTGGAGAGAGGCAGGGCTGGAGGAAGGATCTGGAGCCAGGGTGGAAGTCACAGCCCCGAGGGGCCCGGAGCAGCCAATGCACAGCAGGCAGGTCTGGAATGGGAGCCTCCTGTGGAGAGAGGGAGAGGAGGAAGAGCCCAGCAGGGCATTTTCAAACTTTGCTAGCAATAAATCACCCGTCTGGTTTCTCCTCCTGTGCTGTGAGCAGGCAGGAAGGGGTTCTCGTGTGTCCTCTTCCATTCCAAAGGTGTCATGCACGCTCCCCTATGATTTCCCCCGTGTTTTTTTTTATTCTGGTGAATGCTCAAGGTGATCTGGAAGGGAAAATCTTTGGTGATTTAGGGTTTTGGCCAGCTTGGAAGTGCCAGCTGCTGCTGCTCGGTGGGGATCCTATCCCAGGAGCTGTGCCTGTCATTGAGCCAGGGGGGCTGCTGCAGGTCCCTGGGACACACCGTGGGGAGACCTCTGCCCCTGGTGCTCCATCTGACATCCCAGCTCGTACAATAGCAGAGGTTTGTTTTTTTAAAAAATTTTCTTTTTATTTGATCTTGCTTTTTTGTATTCTGTAACGTGATCCTCGGCCCACAGCCCCATGTGATTTCTATCCCACTGTTGTAAACTTGACTGTAGCGCAGTATTTCCATTAAAACATCAGGGCTGAGCATGGTGTACAGGTTCTTCCTTCCCTCCTGATGATAAGGACGTTTTGGGGCCATTTGGAGGCAAACCAGGACAGGGAGAGGAGGGTTGCAGGATTGCTTAGGCTGAGGGACAGCGATGAGAGGGGATTCTGCCTTCTCCTCATCCAGGGAGCGCTCAGGGTGGGATAAGAATCTTCTCCCAAACTTGACAAACAAACATTTCCAAGAAGCATCAGAGACACAACCACGGTCATAAGGAGCTCTCAGCAGAAACGAGTAAGGACATTGTCTGTTCCCTCAGGAAATCTCCCTTAGGGCTTCTGGGCAGGCACCTCATCGTGAAGAAGATCACTTCATCTCTTCACCAGGGAGAGCTTGTGAGGGACTCACCCACACGAAAATCGCTGAGACACGAGCTCCGGCCCCACCACGGGCACAGCACCACGCACACCTGGAACTCAACGTGGGCCCGAAGGACTCTCCCACTCCAGCCGGCCCGAATTCCTGCACAACAGCCTCCTGGTACGGGATGCGCCGCCCAGGCTGGGAGCAGGAGAGCTGGAAGCGAGCGGGGCGATCCCCGGGGCGATCCCCGGGGCGATCCCCGGGGCGATCCCCGGGGCGATCCCCGGGGCGATCCCCGGGGCGGCCCCGATCCGCTGAGGGCCGGGCGGGCTCCTCCGAGCGGCCCCGAGCGGCCCCCGAGCGGGCTCCGAGCGGGCTCCGAGCGGGCTCCGAGCGGGCTCCGAGCGGGCCCCGAGCGGGCTCCGAGCGGGCTCCGAGCGGGCTCCGAGCGGGCTCCGAGCGGGCTCCGAGCGGGCTCCGAGCGGGCTCCGAGCGGGCTCCGAGCGGGCTCCGAGCGGGCTCCGAGCGGGCTCGGCCGCGCCTGCGCCTGCGCCGTGCGGGGCGGGGCGGGGGCAGTGCCGCTGCCATGGCCGCCATCAAGCACCGTCGGACGGCCCTGGAGCGAGTGGAGAAGTTCATTTCCGACACCTACTTCACCGACTGCAACCTGCGGGGCAGGTGGGCGGTGTGGGGGGACTTTCCGGGATACCCCCGGGGGTGCTGGCGGCGGCCGGGACAAGCTGCAGTGTGTCCCCCCGGGGTGGGGATGCCGGCCGTGGGCACCGGGCCTCGGAGAGCTCAGTGCTGAGGGGACAAATCACACCCACACCCACACAGAGTCCTTAATCGGCATGGAGCGCTGCCTCGGGGCTCCACGGCACAGCCCCTCAGCCCCCCAAGCCCTTCCCGGGCCATCAGGGCGCTTTATTACTCAGTAATCTGCTGATATTATTGAGGGTGTTGGGTGGTGGCGGGGCGATAGCGATTCAGCCGTGCTGTGAGAGCTGCCTGTACCACCCCTGGGCTAGTCCGTGCGGGACTGATCTTATCCATGTGTCCTGGCCATCTCCGACCACAGGCTTTTTGGGGATCGCTGTCCACCGGCATCGCTCTCCTGCTTCCAGAGTCGGCGGCGCATCCCGTACCAGGAGGCTGTTGTGCAGGAATTCGGGCCGGCTCGAGTGGGAGAGTCCTTCGGGCCCACGTGAGTTCTTCCAGGTGTGCGTGGTGCTGTGCCCGTGGTGGGGCTGGAGCTCGTGTCTCAGAGATTTTCTGTGTGGGTGAGTCCTCACAAGCTCTCCCTGGTGAAGAGATGAAGTGATCTTCTTCATGATGAGGTGCCTGCCCTGAAGCCCTAAGGGAGATTTCCTGAGGGAACAGACAATGTCCTTGCTCGTTTCTGCTGAGAGCTCCTTGTGACCATGGTTGTGTCTCTGATGCTTCCTGGGGGGACGTGTTTGCTTGTCAAGTTTGGGAGAAGATTCTTATCCCAGCAGTGGTCAGATGGGGTGCCACAGACAGTTTCTCTGGGCTTCCAGAAGGGCAGAGGTGAAATCAGGGGGTGTGTGTGGGTGTGTGTGGACAGGCAGCATCCTTGTGTGTGAATCCCATCAAACTCGTGGGCTGTCCCCACTCTGGTTTTCCCCTGGAGGGCTCTGAGGAAGCATGCTCTCCCTGGGGAGGAGGTCACAGGGTTGACTCCTCCTGAGGTTGCTGCTTGCTCTCTTCCAGATGGGAGACGTGCTGGTTTAAGGTGGAGCTGAGCATCCCCCCGGCGTGGGCAGGGCGGGAAGTGCACTTCGTCTGGGAGAGCGATGGGGAGGGCATGGTGTGGAGAGATGCCCAGCCTGTCCAGGTATGGAGACACGGACCAGGGGTGTGCCAGGGACCCTGCTGGGTACAGAGTGGTGACCTTTGGCACCGCTGCCCTGTTCTGTGGTGGTGCATGCAGGGATCGTGGTGCTGGCTGGGGCAGTTCCTGTTCTTGTGCCAACAGTTATCCCACAGCATGTGGGAGCAGCCCCTCTGTCCAGCTGGATTTGGGGTATCTTATCCTGCCCATCCAGCCTGCTGTCGTGACCTCTGCATGACATGGTGCCACCTTCCTGTTGTGCAGGGATTGACTAAGGAGGGTGAGAAGACCAGCTACATCCTGACCAGAAGCCTGAAAGAGTCAGAGCCCCACAGGTGGGTAGTCAGCCCAGCCAGAGCCCCCCTGCTGCTGGGGGACCTTGGTGTTGCTGGAAGCCAAGGGGACGAGGACACACACGTCCTTGTCTGTGTCCTGGTGCTTGTCACCTGCCCCCTGATGCCTTCCTCTTGTCCCCACAGCCTGACACTCTATGTGGAGCTGGCCTGCAATGGGCTCTTTGGAGCTGGCAAGGGCAGCATGATCGCCCCTCCGGACCCAGACAGGAGGGTTACCCTGAGCAGGGCTGAGCTGGTTGTCTTCAACAGAGATGTCTATGAGCTGCTGGTGGATCTGGAAATACTGCTGGACATGGCTCAGGTCTGGGAGCTCCTCTTCCCTTCTTTCACCTTTTCCTCAGCTTCACTGTATCTACTCCTCCTACTGTTCTGTGATCTGAGACCAGTTCTGTGACCTTGGAGGAGAAAAATGTTTGCTGCCTCTGCTTTGGCACAACTGACACTGTCTGGGCTTGATGATCCTTGTGGGTGCCTTCCAACTCAGTATATTCTGGAGTAGGAGAAAACTGACCTGAGAGAAGCTACAGGTGTTTTTTCATCCACTTCCTGCTCCAAAGCAGGGTGTGTTAACCACGGTCCCCTGGAATGGGCATATGTGGAACGTGGATTTGGAAGGCATGTGAGAAAAAGCACAAGGCTGTGTTTGTGAAGCAGAAACATGGTGTTTATCTGTCATGACTGCCTGAGATAGATGTTGAACGGAAGGTAGCAGGTTCTCCTGGAGGCAGGTGACATCTGAGCTGATACAGTGGCCAGAGTCATACTTCTCTCCCTCTCAACCCCAGCTCCTCGGGGAGGAAAACCAAAGGAGCTTCCAGGCACTGTACACTGCCAACCAGATGGTGAACGTGTGTGATGTTACAGACCCCTCCACCTTCCCCGCTGCACGTGACCTGGCTGCAGCCATCTTCAGCCAGAGGAACGGCGAGAGCCAGCACACCATCCATGCCATGGGGCATTGCCACATTGACTCTGGTGAGGGCAGCACAGCCCTCCCTCTGCTCTCACCTGGAGGCCAGGGTGTGCTGCCCAAGGGGAGGACAGGCTGCCCTTGGGCTCCAGGCACAGGATACCGTGCCTTGAGAGAAGGGAATGGGATCTCTGTGCTGCTGCTCTGTCACTGGGGCGATGTGGGAATGTGGGTCTGGCTAGTTGTGCCCTTTGGAGCACTGATGGCACCGGGGATGAGGGATGAATTACAATCTGCTGTCTTCCACCTGTTGGGCTTCACCCCTTGATTTCCCACCCCAGGAGGGGTTTCAGAGAGGTTCTAGCTCCGTGTTAGGAGCTTGTGTTAGGTGATAACCGTGCTGGGGCCTGTCCCTGCAGCCTGGCTGTGGCCTTATGAGGAGACCATCCGAAAGTGCGCCCGGAGCTGGGTCACCGTGGTCCATCTGATGGAGCACAACCCAGAGCTCACCTTTGCCTGCTCCCAGGTGAGGGATCTCCCTCTGGACACCTCTCCTCTGCTTGTGGCATGCTGCTTCTCCATCAAAAGGAGATGAGGGGCTGTAAGTGTTGCAGGGTGTGAGGGGAGCTGGGGCTGACCCCTGTGCCCTGGCAGGCCCAGCAGTTCGAGTGGGTGCGGAGCTGCTACCCTGGGCTCTACGCACACATCCGGGACTTCGTGGCCAAGGGGCAGTTCGTTCCTGTTGGAGGCACCTGGGTGGAGATGGTGAGTAGCACGGGGAGCCTGGCTTGCTGCACCCTCCTTGTGCTGTCCTCTGGGGCCAGGCCTGGTGCTGCAGGGGAGAGCAGAGCCTTTGCTCAGCCTGTCTGGTTGGCGATGGTCTGCAGGCCTAGGAACAGCAGCTGTCTGAAGCCTAGCAAAAATACAATCCTCCCAAATCACTCCCTGAGAAAAGAGCTTTGGATTCCCTAGTGCATTCCTCCTTTTTCCCTCTGCTGAGCCCTGCTGAGGTTCTCCCCACCATCTGCCAGGTCAGGTGGGTGGGAATGGGGGGTCTTACAAGACCTCTCCTTGCTTGGTGCCTGGCTTTCCTCATGGGCTGCCTGTGCCTTCCCCCCCAGGATGGGAACCTGCCCAGCGGGGAGTCCATGGTGCGGCAGTTCCTCCAGGGACAGAGGTTCTTCCAGGAGCAGTTTGGCCGGATCTGCTCGGAGGTACTTGTTCTTCTCCATCGTACCTCCCTTGCCTGCCATCTCCTTCCAGCCCTGGCTCTTTGTGAGGTTGGGCTGACCTGTGTGTGTGTCCCTGTGCCTCTGCTCCTGTCCCTGTGCTCGCAGTTCTGGCTGCCGGACACCTTTGGGTACTCAGCCCAGCTGCCCCAGCTGATGCGCGGCTGTGGGATCCAGCGCTTCCTCACGCAGAAGCTCAGCTGGAACCTGGTGAACTCCTTCCCGGTGAGCTGTGCCTGCCTTCCCCCCAGGGGATGGACCTGTGGGGGCTGCAGTCTTCTGTAGAGCTGGACCTGGTGGTTCTACAGTTCTTCAGTTCAGCTAACACAGGCCCTGCTTCCAGAAGCCACTAGGCTTTGGTGGTAGTGATGTCCTGTCAGGCTTTAGGAGAGGACATGATCAGAGATCCCACCCAGGCCCCTGGCCTAGATATTCCTTCCGCTGCCAGATGGGAAGCTGTGACTTGTGTGCAAGTTCAATAGACAGCAAATCCAACCCCTGCCCTTGTGGCATTCCCTGTTCTTGTCCTCTCCTTGAACTGATCCACCTGGGCATCCTGCACCTCCGTGGAGTGAAAGTGAAGGCCCAGTTTGCATCCTGAAGGGGCTCTGAAGTGCCCTTGTGCATTACATTTTCCTTTCTCTCCCCTCCAGCATCACACCTTTTTCTGGGAAGGCATTGATGGTTCCCAGGTCCTGACCCATTTCCCCCCTGGTGACTCCTATGGGATGCATGGGCGAGTGGAAGAGGTGAGTGAGGTTGCCAGACCTGCATGAGAAGGGCAGTGCCAGCCCCTTGGGGCCAGATGTGATGCTCCTGGGAGAAGGCACTGCCTGGGAAGGGAGCAAGATGTCTGGCAGCTTTGTGGAACAGAGCTGTTGGGGTGTCTGACTCCAAGATGTGCCCTGTGCCTGATTTAGGCACTTTGGGCTGGGGAAGAGGAGCAAGACTGGGCTGTGCACCCTACAGACTGACCTGGCTTTCTTGTATGGAGCTGGGGCTGGGTGCCAGAGGATTGCAGCTGCCCAAAAATCCCTCCAGATGCTGAAAACAGTGAAGAACAACAAGGACAAAGGCCGTGTGAACCACAGCGCGTTCCTCTTCGGCTTTGGAGATGGAGGAGGGGGACCCACGCAGAAGATGCTGGATAGGATGAAAAGGATGAGTAACACAGATGGGCTGCCCAGGTGAGAGCAGAGCTCCCATCCTCTCTCCTGGCAGGGGCATTTGCTCTGAGCCAAGCCTGGCCTTTGGCAGTGCCCAGAGAAAGGGTGGGTAGATGGGCAAGCAAAGGCTGGGAAGGATTTTCAGGGGGATGCAATCTCTCAATCGTTAAGAGCTGTAAGAACAGGTCCACAGGGCAGCCAGGGACTGCTTGTGATCCTTCAGGAGAGCTGTGGGGTGAATGGCCAGCATGGCAGCTGTGCCTGGCAGTGCCTGGGGAATGTCCACAGGAGAAGGTTGGGGTCACAGGGGGGCAGGAGAGGAGGTAGGAGAAGGATGAGGGGAATACTTTGTATGGCTGTGCTGCAGTTTCTGAGACCTGTCACTTTTCCAGCCTGGATGCACCATTAGCCCTGTCACAGGCTTCTCCCCAGCTCATCACTGTCTGTGTGTCTGTCCCACAGGGTGCAGATCTCCACTCCTGACCAGCTCTTTTCCATCTTGGAGAAGGAGTCATCCCAGCTGTGCACCTGGGTGGGAGAGCTCTTCCTGGAGCTGCACAATGGCACCTACACCACCCAGGCCCAGGTGAGGGTCCCACTGCCAGGCAGGAGGGTCCATGCAAACTCCTGACACCTGCAAGCAACCAACCCTCTTGCACTGGAGCTGGGATTGTGCTGCTGGTGTGAGAGATCCACTGCCAGCTACCTCTTTCCTGAGCACCTTCCTTCTGTCCTCGATTGGCACCAGATAAAGAAGGGGAATCGGGAATGTGAGCGGATTCTCCACGACGTGGAAGTGCTCAGCAGCCTGGCTGTGGCTCAGGACAGAGGGTTCCAGTATCCTGCCAGCCAGCTCCAGCAGCTCTGGAGGTGAGGGAGGGCAGGAGCCCTGAGGGTTCAGTGCTGCAGCGCTGTGTGTACAAAACCCCTGCCATAAACTGACCAGGAATCTACCTGGAAAGAATTTGCTGCTTTGCTTGATTCTCCTGCTGAAAGAAAACTCCCAAACCCTCAGTATTTTGCTGTCTGGAAGCTTCATTTCCTGGGGAAGCTTACTCTCCCCAGTTCTGGCTTGTTTGAGCTTGTGCAACAGCGTATCTCATAGCCCTGAGGGGTGAAAACAAATAGCTCTTACTGCCCGTGGTTGTGGTTTACTGAGATGACAGCTGACAAGCCCTAACATAAAGGGAATCAAAGGATGCTGTGGAAAAAAAAATCCCTTTCTCTCAAGTGTTGGGTAATGGGGGAATAAGGAACAATTATTAAGTTTGTCTGTCTTGCAAAGAGGGCTCTTGTTTGAGAGAGGAGCTGGGTCTAAGCCAGCACAAATCCGGTGCTCCGCCGCTTTCTTCCCTGGTTTTCTGCTCTCTGTTCTAGGTTGTTGCTGCTCAACCAGTTCCACGATGTCCTGCCAGGCAGCTGTATCCAGCTGGTGGTTGAGGATGCCCTGCAGTACTACACAGGTGAGCAGGGAATTTGGCCAGGAGGGCACTCACCTGTGGGAGCAGGACTTGCCTGGTGAGGCTGCTGGGGCCAGCCTTGGCAGGCATGTCTGAAACAGCATTAGATTAGCAGGAGAGCCAAGGGATTGAGAACCATCCCAATTTATTGACTTTTCTGCTTGCTGCTGGCATGCCAGGGTAGACTCCCACCAAGGTTTGTCTCTGCTTGCCCAGGAGTGCTTGCAAGAGCTTCGTTAACCAGAATTTTCCAGCTGAGCTGGCGTGGCTCGTTGTAATCTTGTAATAACAAAGTTTAGAGTAATTATACACTTGAATTACTTACTAATAGATAATAATAATTAATGACAATTAGCAATCGTAGCTTGGAAGGAGATAAAGTGTGTGTACACTGCACGGGGAGTGCCAGCAGCTCTCTCAGATCCAACTGAGGCCTTTTTCTTGCCCAGAGATCCGCAGGGCTGGTGCTGAGCTGCAGGAGGAAGCTGTGCAGGCCCTATGCAGGGATCTGCTGCAGCCCAAGGTGTGGAGCAACCCCAGCAGCCTGGTGTTGAACACGTTGTCCTGGGAACGCACCCAGGTGATCTCCAGGCCTGGGCCAGATGGAACAGAGACTTTGGGTATGTCTGACCTGGGGGTAGCTCTTGTATCAGAGTTCCTGACAGAGGCAGAGACAGCTAACAGGGAAATACTCTGCCTCTCCCTGCCCTGGGGAGGGTTTTATTGACTGTTCTGCTTATTGACAGTTCATTTGTGTGTGGTTAACTTGAAAACAGGGTAAAGTCCCCTGAAGCATGCCTGAAGAAGAGGAGGGTGTGGGAGGAGGTGGTAGATCTGACACGAGAGCAGCAGGACAGCAGCATGACTTAGGATTCAGTCTGTGGTGAATGTTGGAAAAGAGCCTTTTTCCTTCCCAGCTCTGGTGACAGTCCCCAGCATGGGCTATGCTCTAGTGCAGGAACCATTTGTGCCTCCTCAGCCTGTGACAGTGAGCAAACAGGTAAGCACAAGGCAGATTGCCTCAGGTCTGTGTTCCCCTCATCAGAGGTTCTTTGAGGAGAAATCTAAGGAATCCACATACTAAATTTGCAATGGAGGCAGGTGTGGGTCTGTGACACCTGTTTCTGGCCTTTTCCCAAGGAGGATGGCTCCATTACCATGGAGAATGGGGTGATTGCTGTCTGCCTGGACACTATGGGGCACCTGACCTCGCTTCAGCTGCTGGACTCCGGGAGGTCTGTGCCACCCAGTTCCTGACCCTGAGCTCCTCAAACCCCTCCCTGGACTTCTCACTGTGCACCTTTCTCCACTGCCAGTCCTCCTGATGATGCTGTTCTCCTGTTCCACTTCCTTGCAGAGAGTCAGTCCCAGATGGCTGCTATGCCAACCAGTTTGCACTCTTTGATGATGTTCCCCTCTACTGGGATGCCTGGGATGTGATGGATTATCACTTGGAAACCAGGTAGAGGAGCAGTGCATGCAGCACTTGGATTTGGGCTTTGCCCTGAGATTCCTGCCTCCCTGTCAGTCCCAGCTGTAAGAGAGCATTCACTCTGGAGAAGTGAGTGCCTGCTGGGTGGCTGCACTGGGATGTGGGAACCAGGGATCTACCAGGCTGAGGCTACCTCTGCCTTCATTCCTTTCTGTAGGAAACCAGTGACCACGCTGCTGAAGCCTCTGGAAGTCACCCTGGCTGGGGGCCTGCGGGGAAGTGTGAGGTTCTCCCTGCAGGTCGGGAAAAGCAGCACCTTAACCCAGGAGATCATCCTGGATGCCATGTGCCCGTACCTCCGCTTCCTGACCCAGGTCTGGCCCGTGGCTGCTGCTGGGAACCAGGCAGCTCAACCTTGTTGCCTGAATTACATCCCCCCTTCCTGTTTTCTTCCCTGGAATCCCCTGCTGTCTGTCCTTCTCTGCAGAAAGCAGCCCAAGGCTGGGGGTCCTGAGGGACAAGGGTGTGGGAGAGGGGACCCACCAGTTCATCCCTGTTGAGACTCTGGTGTGTTTTTGTTATAGCTGACGTGGACTGGCCGCTGCACACCGGGACACGAGAAGTGCAGTGTCTGCCTGTCCATCCCTCACGGTGACATCCTTCTGCTGCCACGTTTAGGTTGAGTGGAAGGAGGCTCACAAGTTCCTGAAGGTGGAGTTCCCCGTGCAGGTCCGGAGCACAAACGCCACCTACGAGATCCAGTTTGGACACCTGCAGCGACCCACGCACTGGAACACGTCCTGGGACTGGGCTCGCTTCGAGGTGAGGAGGGAGCTGCTCCCATCCTGGGGCTGAGCTGCTCCTGTGCCTGGCAGTAGCTCCTTGTGCTGAACACATCCCCTGGTACCTGCTGCAGGTGTGGGCTCACAAGTGGCTGGATCTCTCGGAGCATGGCTTCGGGGTAGCTCTGCTGAACGACTGCAAGTACGGAGCATCAGCCCACAGGAACATCCTCAGCCTCTCCCTGTGAGTTAGGGGTGGGTGAGGGGGCAGCTGCTGCAGGTACTCTGCCTTCTGAGGTGTCTCTGGAAAGTCAAGGCAACACCTGCTCCTAAATGACATTATAGCAAGGGAATAGTCTGGTGGGTGGCTGGTTTCTGGGAGTTTGGCTGACTTATTTTATCTTAGTCAGTTGGAATTAATTCCTGTGAACTGTGCTCAAAGATAATTCAGGAGAGATCAGATTCGTATTTGTGGCAGGTAGTTCTTCTCTTGCTCACCAAAACATTCCCCAGGAATGGAGGTTTAAGGAGAGGAAAGGAACAGGAGTGTTATGTTACAGGTGCATACAAAGCTAAAAGAAACTGCCTATTTCAGTTTGACTCAGCCAGCCACAATTCTCACAGGCTGACACCCCAGATTTTTTAGCTTCTGGAACTGTCCAGGGTCTGTTTGCTGTTGTGTGCTTGCTTCCACTTCAGGGCACAGCCTCGAGGGCAGCAAGGGAAGCCAGTTGTCATGTCACAGTGCTCTGGCTCTGCTCTGGGTGACACAATCTCACTAATCTCATGTTGCCTTAGGCTGAGAGCACCCAAATCCCCTGATGCCACGGCAGACATTGGGCACCACCAGTTCACCTATGCTGTGATGCCTCACCAGGGTGAGTGGCAGGCAGAGCTGGGCACCTGCAGGGTGGCTCCAGATGCTCCAGTGAGCCCTGGGGTGAGCGTGCCTCTGCCTGTGCACGTACAGAGGCTGACCTGAGAAAGGTCCTTGTGCTGCAGGTTCCTTCCAGGAGGCTGGTGTGATTCAGCAAGCCTACAACTTGAATTTCCCCCTGCATGTGGTCCCAGCCAGCTGTGCCCAGTGCCCAGCCTGGAGTGCCTTTTCTGTCAGCTCGCCTGCCGTCGTGCTGGAGACTGTCAAGCAGGCAGGTGCTGGGGTGGAACAGGGGAGGGCAGAGGGGCTGAGGTGCTGTTGTTGAGCAGGGCTTGCTCTTTCCCTCACAGTGAGGGGTGGTCAGGCTCAGCTGAGCTGTAGAGGCTGTGCCTATCTCATCTCTCTGCCTCCCTCAAAGGCCGAGGACAGACCTGAGGCTGCGGTGGTTCGGCTCTACGAGGCCCACGGCAGCACAGTCACCGCCTGGCTCCAGACCTCCCTCCCCGTTAAGGAGGCAATGCTGTGAGTCCGTGCAGGAGGGCTGGGGGTGCTTGGGGATGGAGATCAGTCCCTTTCAGCCTTGTGCTTTTCCCCCCAGCTGTGACCTCCTGGAGCGTCCGGCTGCGCGGGGCCGCCTGCCGCTGGAGCCACGGGGGCTGAGGCTTTCCTTCACTCCCTTCCGTGTGCTCTCCGTCCTCCTGGTCTGGAGCCACTGACACCAACCATCCCCCTGGCTGCTGCTGCAGCCACCTGGAGCAGCACTGTGAGCTCAAATCGCAGGCTGAGCCCTTCCCCAGCCCAAGAGTGGTGCAAGGCAGCATTCCAGGGAAGGGCAGTGTCCCATGTCCTGCAGACAAATGTTGGAGAGCAGCACGTGAAAAACCCCACTCCTCAGGGAAGGAGGACAGCTGCTCACTGCCCAGCCAGGGCAGGTGGTCTTGAGTGAGCTCTGAGCTCATTAAAGTGTGGAAAAAGGTGCAAACAGGCTTGTGGCCCTGCACAGGCCCTGCTCCATCCAGAGGTTTTGGGAGCAGCAGCTTCCACAGGGACTCCTGTGGACTCCATGCCTGCATCTCGTCTAACAGTGAGTGTAAAAACACATTCCCCTCCTTCCCTTCTCCACCTTGCACTGCCCTTGCAGAAGAGGAAACACAAAAACAAAAAAATCAAGAGAATTACATAAAAACAAGCTCCAGCCTGTTTTTTTAAACTTCTTTCCAGGTAACTGCACTGCTCTGCCTCCTCCCAGGGGCTTAGTTGTAGTTGCTTTTTTGTCCACCTGAGCAGGATCTCACTCCTGGCACTGGGGAGGCTGAACTTACCTTTATTTTGGGGGGATGAGGTGGAGGGGAAATTTGCTCCAGCCCCTGTGAGGAAGAGGCTGGGCACAGAGGGATTTATCCTTCGCATGAAAAGGCATGCACGGTGATTTCTACACAAAATACTTTATTAGTCAGCTAAAAACAGTGATTGGATCAGCAGCCAGAAAGGGGAGGGGGAAGAGTCAGAATCCAACACAACGTGGTCCTGGCCCTTTTTCCCCCTCAAATGCCTGTGGACAGCAGGAAAAAGCCCCATCACCACTCTGAGCTTCTCCCTCCTATACTGGCAGGATGCAACAGCAGCAATTGAGTGTGAGCCCAGGCACAGAGCAGCCTGGCCCTGCCTGAGCTCCTCTTGGCCCCTTAAATGCCCCTCAGGAGGTGGCAGGAGGTGACACTCACACAGCAGGGGCTGCACCTGGAGATGGAAGAGGAATATAGTCAGAGGGCAGTGGGGTAGCTGGCTCTGCCCCATGGCTCCTCTGCTGCCTTGTGGCACAGGGGAGCTCTCCCACAGCCCCCAGCTGTGCAGCAAAGCCACAGGGCCTGCCAGGCTCACCCTTGCCCCTGCGAGCAGCTGTCCGGCGGCTTCTCCTGACACCGAGAGGCTCCTCAGGCAAGGCTGGAGCAGCAGCCACTTTCCTCCTGCCACGAGCACGTCCCTTCCCGGGCCTGTCAGCCTCCTCTTGCTTCTCCTCCTCCTTCTCCTCTGACTTTGGGGGCTTCCCTGCAGCCCTGCGGGGCTGTTTCAAGGCACGTGGGGTCACCTGGGTGGGCAGAGCCAGAGCTTAGCAACAGAAGTGTTCTTGGAGCACCAAGAGGAGAAACTCCAGGCAGGATCCTCACCATGAGCTCCTGAGCAGCCCAAGCAAGGCACAGGCACAACAGGACAGCCAGACACAGCTGCTCACCTTGGGGCTCAGGGCCTGGGGCTCTGCCTTCAGCTGAGGGCTCTCCTTGCGGGGCGCCTTGCGGGGTCTCTGCCCTGCACGAGAGGATGTGCCCAGGTTGGGTGGGCTGAGGAGAGGGTGAGGCAGAGCCTGCAGCCCAAGGGACAGCCCATGGCACAGCAACTTTGCAGAGATGCTGTCCTGGGTGAGGAACTACAGGATGAAAAGCCATCCAACAGCTGCACCCAGGCTGCCTGGGATGCTGGTAGGAAGCCTTGGGGACAAATGGCTTCTGTCTCTTGGTGCCAATGACTGTCACAGGCCAGTCAGCACCCCAGAGAGAACAGCTTTGCTCCTGCCTGTGCCTTGTGCTGCACAAGAACAAGGCTTCCCAGGCTCCAGCCCTCCCAAAGCAAGAGTGGGTCCCACAGGAAGGGGAGAGGAAACTCACCTTTGGGAGCCATGGGGCCAGGCTCTCCCTGTAAGGAAGGGACAGAGCATTGACTGGGGTGCATTCTGCAGGCAGCAGCAGCAGAATCCCTGCCCCTTCTCCATCCTGCAGCCACCTCAGTGGTAGGGAAACAGCCACATTTCCCTGGGAAGGCAGGGGAGTTGGGCTTGCTTTGCCTGCCCTGTGCCTTGGGGGACTCTGCCATCAATTCCTGTACCTGCAAGGCCCCAAACACAGGGCCCAGGAGGGAAGAACAGGGCTGCCAGACCACCCAAACCCTCTCATTCCCTCTATCTGCTCCAGATTGCTCACCAGCCATTAACTGCCTGCCCACCACACAGGAGCTCCTTGCCACCTCCATGCCCAGCAGCTCTGTGGAGAGGGAGATCTCCAGCCACACAGTGTAAAGGGAGTCCCAGCAAGCAGAGAACAGGCCAGTGTCCCCTTGGAGGAGTGGTTTGGGGGCTCCCCAGCTCCAGGCAGCAGCCCCAGGCTCCTACCTGGAACCATATGGTCCTGCCACTGCGGTCCCGCAGGGAGCTCATGCCAGGCACCAGGTAACACTGCAGCCAGCTCTTGAAGGCAGCATAATTATCCGAGTGCTCAGGGTCAAAGAGCTGCTTCTCTGTGAGGGGAGACAGGGGAAGGACACAATCAGAGCAGAAGCTGTGATCACAGGGTGCTCCCCCAAACCCTCCTGACGCTGAGAAGGCAAAGCCCCCTGGGCCTGCCTCGTCCCCTCACCTGCTGTGATCACCTCCATGGGCACGGTGTGGCACAGCTCCAGGAGATCTGGGTTCTCTTGCCTCAGCTTCACCTTCTTGCTCAGCGTCAGGGAAGGATCCTGCAGGCACGGAGAAGGGCAGAGAAGTCATCTGCCAGCTACCTCAGCTTCTCTCCTCCCATCTTCTGCCCCACCTCTTGCCCTCCAGAGGATGAGCTGCCACACTCTCCACACACAGTAGCCCTGAGCTCACCACAGACTATGCTTCCAGCTTAGCTGCAAGGATATGAAAGAGGGCTAACACACACAGACACCAGCAGCAGGTCCTGTGGTTTGTTTTCAGGCTTAAAATAGCTGTTTCCTCTCCCCTGAGGCCACAAGATCAGCCTTGGGCTTTACTGCAGCCTTCCACTTGGAGATGCTAAACTTGCAAGGTGTTTCCCTCACTTCTTTCTCTTCACCCACCCCAAAAACTCTTGTAGACTTCCTTAGGGCAGAAGACTGGCCAGAGCTCATCATGAAGGGCCACGGGCAACCAAACCCCTGCTTCTGGCATCTGTCTGGAAGCCTGCTGCTTTCTGAGCCTGTGAAAGCACCTGGTATTCCCCACCTTCTTCTGCCTCTCCTGCTCCTTCAGGGCCTCCAGCACAGTCCGAGCTTTTTCAAAGGGAGGGATCTTCAACCTGAGAGAGTTACACACAAGCCTGGAGCCTCGCTTCTGGCACTTCCAGTGTCACCAGGTGAGGAGGCACAGCCGCCTTTAGCCAAGGAGCCGCCAACCTCCAGCAAACTCTTAGGGACCAAACCTCCGTGGCAGGTCAGCAGGTGCTCAACCCACTGTACCTGAACAGGATCTCAGCACGCAGGTAATTCCCAATTCCATTGAAATACTTCTGGTTTAAGAGGACCTCACAGATAGGCTTGTCAAACGCCCTGTCGTCCAAGTTCTTCAGCACATTCTCCCTGCAAGAGAGCGCGGGCCATCAAGCAGAGTCACCCGGACATGTCCGTGCAGGAAAAAGCAGCCAAAACCAAGCGGGGGGGGAATTCCTCAGGACGCTCACCTGAAGGCCGGGTACTCGGAGACGACGCAGGGCCCGCGCTCCGGCTGCCAGGCGTCCCCCAGGCGCCAGGACCCGAAGCGCCGGGGGTCCACGAAGCAGAGGGCCCGCGGGGGGCTCTCCCGGGTGAGGAAGCGCAGGTGGGCATGGCGGGGCAGCTCGGCGGCGGGGCTCAGCCGGAACGACCCCGACATGCCAAAGCGGAACACCAGGTCCTGCGCGGCGGGGCCGCCGCCGGCGGGCTCCAGCGCGCTCAGCCTCAGCCGCAGCTCCTTGCCCCGGGCAACGGCCGAGATGCTGTAGGCCTCGCTGCGGAAAGGCACCTCCGGGCCGCGGCCCACCGCCGAGCGTTCCACGCCGCCCGCGAACACCAACGCTCCGCACGCCGCGTTGATGAAGCGCCCGGCCAGGTGCAGCTCCGGGCACTCGGGCATGGCCGCGGCCGCACAGCACAGCCCGGAGCCGCTGCTACCGCCTGTAGGCACGGCCCGCCCCCATTGGCTGCGCCGTGAGGGGTGCGCGCCCCCATTGGCTGCGCCGTGAGGGGTGCGCGCCCCCATTGGCTGCGAGGCGCGCGGCCCGCGCTTCCATTGGCTGCGCCGTGAGGGTTGCGCGCTCCCATTGGCTGGGCCGTGATACCGGAGGCTGGTGCCCTGCCGAGGCCGTGCCGCCGCGGGGAGATGTTGCACAACGCGGGGAGAGAGCGGGACACGGCTCAGCTTTGTCACCGGGATTTTATTGGAGCCGCCCCGAGGGCCCCCGGAAACCCGGAGGGAAGGGAAACAACCTCCTCCCCAGCCAGGAGCACCCATCTGGACCCCAACTCAGTGTCGCAGCCACCCGCCGCGGCCCTTTTCCGGCTCCTCAGAGAAGGGTGTTCATCAGGGCCTGGGCCTGCTTCAGCTCTGCAGAGAGAGGTCGGAGATGTGGGGGAGCTGCTGGTTTCGCACCGTCCCCTTCCCAGCGTGCCTCCCACAGCATCTCCCCCAGCAGAATCCCCCTCGGAGGTCCCCGCTGTCACCCTTCCTGGCCCCTCACCTGCCAGCAGCACCCAGAACTTGTTGGCCGAGAGGGTGACAGGGACAGCCGTCATCTTCTCGCACTCCCTGTCGCGCACGTTGAAGGTCAGGTGCACCACGGGCTCATTGACCTCGCGCAGCTCGCTGGAGCTGAGGGTGTAATCCACCCGCCAGCGCACCGAGCCCAGCTGGCTCACTGCGGTGGGGAGAGAGGGACGGTGTGGGCAGCCCGGCGGCCGGCACTGACCCCCACAGCCCTGCTAACATCCACCCCACTCACATCGCAGGCTGCAGGCCCTGAGCCTGTCCTGGAGGGGGCTTTGCTTCTCCTCATAGGAACGGCACAGCCCGCTGGCATGCTCTGCTCGGCAGGGGAGACAAGAGAAGAACAGCTCTGCTCACACCGCACCGGACAAACTCCACCAAAGCACCTGGGGAGCCCGCAGGGACTGATGGCACGGAAGGGAGGTGATGGAGGACAGCACCGCAGCCAGCCTGCCCTCCATCTGCCGGCAACATCCCACCGTGTCTGGCTCATGGTGCCTCCCCGAGGGTTCCCCGTACCTTTGGGCAGCCCCAGCTGCTGCAGCTCACTCGACAGAGACTCACTGTCTACATTGTGCTTGGCTGCACTGGAGAGGATGAAGCTGAGGACAGCGATGGTCGCCTTCACATCCCCCGACTCTGCAGACGGGAGGGAGGGTGAGCTCTGGCACCTGGGGAAGGCATCTCCAGACACACTGCTGCCCATCCCTGGAGCACGGCTCCATCAGGAGATCCTGGCAAGGACAGCACTGCTCACCTAACTTTGCATCTGAGGTCAGCTTCAGGATCTTGTCATACTGTGGGAGAGCAGAGCATCATGGCAAACACCAGCTAAGACACACTGCCAGCGTTAACACTAACAATTCTTACCTAAACATTAACACTAATAACACTTACTATGCATATTATTACTAGTAGAGGCCGGTAGCGTTCTTAACGCTGAGGCTTCCATGAAGAACATGAGATTAATTAACGTTGCTGATGATGCCATGGTAGTGTTGAAACAGTTCACTGCGGTAGCCCCACACTTACCTCGATGGCCTCCCCCAGCAGGTCCCGCAGCACCTGGGCGCAGATCAGCTTCAGCTTCACCGAGGACTGCGGGGGAGAAGGAGGGTGAGCAGGGGCCCGCAGCAGGCGGGGGACGGGCAGGGGGACGCGGGGGGCGCGGGCACTTAACTATTTTGGCCAGGGTGCTGATCTCGGCCAGCACCCAGTCGGGGCAGTCCAAGTCCCCGCAGAAGCGGAAGCGCTGCAGGGGAAGAGGTGGTCAGCCCGCAGCGGGCTCTGCACGCCCTCCCCGCTCCCCGCCGCCGACACCCCCCCACACACACTCCCCACCATGTCGCCGCCGCTCCCCGATCCGCGCTGCTATCGCAGAATCCGCCTTTGCGACCCGGAACCACTCCCGGGCGGGCTGCCCTCCCCGCCCCCTGCCCCGAGTGCCGATGGGGTGCTCCGGTAGGGGCTTTGCGGGGGCTTTTTAGCCGGGACCTGGGCACTAGAGAGCTCCGGAGAAGGGGACGGGGGTCTCGGGAGCGGGACCCAGAGCGCCCGCAGACCCTCCCAGCGCCCCGGGCTCCGCCCGACTGAGCGCTCGCACTCCCACGGGCCGCAGCCTCACGGCTTCCGCCAATCCCGGCCCGCCTTTCTCCGCCCCGCCCAATCACAGCCGCCCTCTCACAACCTGGGCGTGGTCCCGACGAGCTCAGCCCGCGCAGGCGCGGCCCCTCAGCCCCTCAGAGCCCGGTTCCTCGGCCCCGCACTCAACTCGTCCCCTCAGCCCCTCACAGCCTGGCCCCTCAGCCCCTCACAGCCCGGTTCCTCGGCCCGGCACTCAACTCGTCCCCTCAGCCCCTCACAGCCCGGCTCGGCCGCCCGGCCCCTTACTCGGCTCCTCGGCCCGGCCCAGACGGGCGTGGAGGCGGCGCTTCAGCCGCATACTCGCGCTTGCCGCCCCACGGCCGCAGGAGCGGAGCGGTAACGTGGAGTTCAGGGCTAGGGCTGAAGCTTAACATACCTCGACGCGCAATAAAATCCTGTTTTGGTGCATGAGCAGCTGCAGCGGGCCGCAGGGGGAAGAGGCAGAGCAGGCAGTGAAATAAAGTTGCGTGAGAGTGGAGCTGGGATCGCTGTAGAGCTGGGATCTCATTGAGGTGTTTATAAAGATTGTGGGGACAGGATGCTGATCTGGGGGTGAAATTCTGATTGTGGAGCTGAAATGAAACTTTTCGGCTTGCCTGAAACAGAGACGGGTGGCGGAGGTGAAGTAAAACTTGCGGCTGCAGAGAGGCAAAGTGAGATCCTGGCAGTGAGGCTGGAACAGGGAGTGCAGAGGAGCACAGAGCTCGATCTGAAATAAAGACTGAAATAAAGGAGCTGCCGGCGGTGCTGCAGGGCTGGAGCTGAGATAAAGCCAGCAGGGCAGGAGCAAACACTCCGGAGCAGGATCTGAAATACAACCCACGGTGCTGGAAGAGAGCTGGAAAAGTGACTGTGGGGCTGCCATGCACATTTGTGCTTTTTTAACTCCCCAGCACCAGGGTTGTTACCCCAGAGCTGGAGAGGAACAAGCCCAGCTCGCTGGCACCAGTTAGAGCAGCAGCACTGCTGTGGTGCTGCTGGGAGCCCAGGGCAAGGCTGCCCACCGAGGGAGGAGGGTTCAACACCACCACAGCAGACACACATCCTTCACAACTGGGTTTCACGGACTAGAAAGGGTTTATTTGAGATACAAAATTATTCCTTTACACACCCGAGTCTGCATTCTGCTCAGGGAGCTCCTGGCAGCTGCTGCCACAGGATCAGGGAGAGCTTCTGAGCATCTCCTTCCCACCTACAGCCCCTCTCCAAGCTCCCCCCAGTTGCTGCTGCTTCTCTCCTCAGGCAGAAGTGCTTTGCCACTCGAAGTGACCGTCTTCAGGGTCCTGCAGGGGAGAGGGGAGAAGTCACTTTAAACACCTCCAGTGAAGGCAGCAATGAGGGTCCCTTCCCTCCAGCTCCCTACAGGTTTCTCCAACCCCAAAGATCATCACCAGGTAACAGAACCTGTGAGCTGCAGAAACACCAGCTCCCAGGCACAGAAAATCACTCAAGGCATGCAAAGACCACTCACCTCTGTCCAGAACCCCTGGTTATCCATTTCCAACGTCTGGATCCCCACTTCAGGATCTCTTCTGTCCCAAAAGGCTCTTCCTTGCTGCCAGCCCAGCCTCTTGGTGCCCAGGCACTGGGGAGGAGAGCACAGGGACTGCAGCCCTACCTGGCCCCACAGAGGGCCCCAGAGCTGCTGGTCCAGCCCAGCAGACAGAGCTGCCCTTACCACGAGCACCACGGGCGCGATCATGATGCAGAGGCCACCTATGACCATGAGGGCCACTCCGTAGGCCGGGAAGCCTGGCTGGGGCAAGGGACGTTCCAGGGTGTCCTCTGCAGCAGAGCACAGCATTTAGAGCCTGGAGCAGCCAGCTCTGCCCCACGGGCTGCCAGCCACCCAAGGGGATATAACAACACCCATTCCACACCCTTCGTGCCTTTTCCTCCCATCCTACACCAGTCTGCAGCAGAAGGTCTCCAAGCCCAATCCTCCAGGTTACACAGAGGGAAAGGGCACAACTGTTACTGAAATTTTACTTTCTGGTCACCTCACCAGCCAAGACATCTGAGCCTCTCTTCTCACAAGGGATCAGGATCTGCTCTGCTCACAGTGGAGGCGTGGAGCCTGTGGAGCTCAGCTACTCATGGCCCAAAAGGGAGCTTACCTCCCACAGAGAGGGAGAATGGATCCACATGGATGTCAGAGTCAGCCAAAGCCTGGTTTGGCCCCACCGAGAGCACAAGCGTCTCCAAAACTTCCACACTGGTTGGAGCGGGCTCCCGGAATATCATGTTCCCATGGCAGATCAAGGAGCCAGGCCTGCAGACAGGGTTGGGAAGAGCTCCAGCAGCTGCCAGTCCCACCATGACCCTAAAGTGGGATGGGGTGGGCACACCCAGCCTCCTCCCTGAGGGTTTTGCTCAGTAGGAAGAGCTCTCTGCACTCAGGGAGTCGGGACATCCCTGGAGGTCCAGCAAGTCACCACTGAATCAATGGGTTCATGCTTGACCTCAGCTCCCTCTGCAAATCCTTCTGTGTGCACAAATACACACCTGTCAGCCATGAGCTGTGGGCTGATGTCTGAAGGGAGACCTCCCTGCCCCGTACACCCCTGCCCCAGCAGAACCCCTGCTCCCACTCACAGGAATTCTTTTATGATCGCTTTCAGGAAGGTTGGGTAATCCCTCAGGGCTCTCGTCACCTGGAAGAAAGGTTGTGCTGAGCTACCTGCCAGCTTTTGGGAGTGTTTGGACACCCCAAAGCAGCCCCTCTTCCTCCCATGGCCCTTCTCACCCCACTGGGAGGACTTTAACCCCCTCTTCCCCCCAGCCCCACTCCTACCGCATCGCCAAGTTCCACAGAGAGGTTGTGGTGCTCTTCAGAGAGTGGATCCTGAAGCTCCTGGCTGAAGAGTCTGTTGGTGACGAGGAAGGAGAGAGGGTACACGTGCAGACCAAGCTTGGAGCCTGAAGGAACAAGACACGAGCGCTGGGTGTGCAGATCTGGCAGCGACCCTGCCCATGCCACCCACAGGGACTTGTCCTTACCCTCCACTGAGACGGAGGTCAGGTCCATGGAGAGGTCTGAGAGCTCAGTCAGGGCTTCCAGAACATCTGTAACATCAGCATGGACAACCGTGTCTAGGTAGAGGTCTCCAGTGACCTCCATGTTCCCACCGAGGTTCCTGAGGGGAGAGAAGAGCTCTGAGCGAGGCAGAAGGGCTGGGACCTGGCTCCAGCACCTTTACTGGTGGTTGTCTCCTGAGAGCCCACAGAAAGTTACACTTTGCTCCAGCTGCACATGCCCTCCCAGCTTTTCCCATCCTCTCCATCCTTGCAGCATAGCTCATTAGCTGCATGGGGCCCCAGAGATGGTGAAGGTAAATGAAATGAAGATGCTGGCAGAGGAGTAGCTGCATCCCATACCTGAGCTGGGAGATGGTGAAGTTCCTCACGTTGTAGAAGGCACTGACAGATGAAGTTACCTGGGAAGGAGAAGACAACAGTTCACACCTTCCCCTGTTTAGGGCAGGTTATTGCACCAGCCAGGCAGCCTGTGCCCATTCTCCCAGCATCACCCTTTGGAAAAGCCCCCAAGGCTTGGCATACCTCATTGATCAGCTGCTCCAGAAGCTCCTCCTCACTCATCCCAAGCTGGGAGCCAGTGAGGGAGACGGACAGCCTCACTGGGTCCAGGTTCTCCAGGCTGAAGCCTAAGGGAGTGTGGAGGAGTTATGCTCATCCCTGTTCCTCCAGCTTCCTTGGGAGGTATTGTTCAGCCCTGAGCTCATGCATGGCCACACCAAAACCAGCAGAGCAGTGAGGAGGAATGCCTTTGAATGTGGGAAGGGGTCAGGATGTGCCATTTCCCAGCACTGGAGAGCTGGGGCAAAGAGAGGAGGCCAGGGAGTCCAGCAGAAGCACTGGCCCACACAGGCCCAGCTGCTTCAGATGTGTCCTCCACCACCCTTAACATCCTACAGTGGTTTTACACAGGCCAGGAGAAGGGATGTTAAGTGAAGGAAAAGCCTGGAATCCAAGCTGCAGAGGTTTTGGCTTTGATGGAGGCACAAGTAAGGCACTTGGCAGCAGCAGCCCTGCTTTGGGGAGACCTTCAGGACTTACCACCAGACTGGACAGACTGGGGCTCCAGCTGCCAGCTGAAGATGCTCCTTCCCTTGCTTGCCTCTGTGATGAGTGTCCGGATGAGGTGGGAGTTGGTGGGAGCAGGAGCATCCCCCTGGAACAGAACCTCCCCTCGCACCACCACGGAGCCATTCCTGGGAGGGACAGAGAGGAGACAGTGGGCAAAACACCTGCTGCCTTTTTTTTATTTTTTCCCCAGGTGCATTAAATCAGAAATTCAGATGATGGCACCAGGGAGGGAGCTTAGCCCCTCACAATGACCTGTCTGGAGCATTTTCCTGGGCAAACCCTTTCCACCAGGACAAACCTGCAGCAGTTTGGAACAAAACAAACAGAGGCCACTGCTTTGTCCAGCAGGATCAAACCCATCTTTACACACTCCAGTATTTGTATGTTTCTGCTGTGGGAAAGTTTAAAGAAAGCTTGGGAACACGTAAGAGGAAAGACAAACCAGCCTACACCGCCAAACATCGGTTAGAGCAGATGTTTCTGCCCTTATCAGCCATCCACTCAAACATCCACCTCCCAGGATTCTGGGAGGCACAGGAAAAACATTCCCACGTGGTGTTTCTGCCTGCAGCATTCCTCTGGTATGCACCTTTCCCAAGAGAATGGAGAGTCATTATCAAAGTTAAGTGTGACAAGGTGCTCTTCTACACAGGACTCTCCTTAAGGCCAGGATGGGTACCACAGGCCACTGCTCCTACAAAACCCACCCCTCCACTCCCCCTGCACACTCACATGAACTCAAGGACATTTGCCTGCAGGAAGTTCTCATAGCCAGACAGCAGCTGGTTCAGCTGGAAGGAAGAAACACCTGGTTAATTAATTCAGAAGGTTTTCCAAGCTCCCCCACGTGAAGGGGAAATGTAGGAGCAGGTGGGCAGTAAATAGAGGGAAGTCAGCTCAGGGAGTGCCAGCCCTCTGGGAATGCCTGGGGATGAGCTGGGATACCCAGAGCAGCCACCCACACCCCTGGGAGGGAATACCCCAGCAATAACAGGGTGTGCCACAGCCCTGCTGGCTGCCAGAGGGAAGGGGAGCCCAGTCCCACCTCAAACCAAGCTCCAGTGGAGCAGTGCCAGGCGTTTCCCCACCTCCACCATGCCCAGGAGGGCAATCAACCAACCAAGGGCTGGTGCAGCACACAGGCTTCTCATCCCACCACCCTGCAACCCCAAATCTGTCCCAGCCACCTCCAGCACCCACCATCAGTGTCACAGCTCCCTCCAGTTGCTGGTAGCTCTCCGAATTCCTGCTGCCCAGATCTGGGGTGTAAGTGACTCCCAGCAGCCGGAATTGCAAGGGCAGCACCACCACAGGCTGTGTGGGAAAGGGGTGGGATGCAGGGGGTTCTGTCCCTGGGGAGGCAGGTTTGCCCTCTGTCATCAGTTCAGCTGGGCTGGAGGCCTCTCTGGTGGCTGCAGGGAGATGCTCCATGGCTGTGGAGGAGTGCTGGGAAGTGCTGGATGTGACTGGGGCATCGAGGGTGGCTCCTGTGGGCACAGCCAGGGTCTGGGAGCTGAGCAGGGGGCTGGCTGCACACCCAGCTCCAGGAGAAGTCGGCAGGCAGGATGGAGACATCATGCTGCTGGTGGTGGCAGTGTGGTGCCCAGGCTCAGAGGCAAGCTCCAGAGCTGGGTTTGTGGAGCAGGGGGGAGGCACAGAGCCTGGGCTGGCAGGGATGGGCTCTGCAGATCCTGCTGGAGTGGGGACAGGTCCCACTGATGCTGTCGTGGCCTTGCTGTGCCTGGATTCTTCTGTCACAAACATCTGCCCATGCTCTGGGGTGACACCAGTGGCTGCAGAGCTCATCCCAGTCACGGTGGGACCTGCAGGGCTGGGAGCCCTGGTCTGAGCTGGGGAGGCTCCAGTGGACACCAGCTGTGCAGGGGGAGAGGGCCACTCACTCTGCATCCCCGAGGTGACAGCACCAGACTCCACCATGGGATGGGAGGGTGCCAGGACATGCTGATCGTGGGCACCAGGAGCTGTTGCAGCGCTGGGAAGCGATGCCAGGGCTGCATCCAGGAGTCCAGACCCATTTCCTGGATCCTGGGTCAACACAGCGTCCACCGACGGAGCAGCTTTCCCAGGCAGGGCAGTGCCAGCCGTGCCCCAGAGCCCCTCAGGTGCCAGGGCAGGGGGCACCCACAGTGTGCCAGGCTGCAGCTGGGCTGAGCTGGGTGTCCCTCGTGTTGGCAGAGCAGAGGCCACCACCTGCTCTGCCCTGCTGGGGCTCCAGGAGTGAGCATCCATCAGTGTCCATGTGGGGACATCAGGTGGGACCTGAGACCCTGCAGCTGCCCCTTGGAGTGGCACCACCTGCATCACTGCAGAGGAGCCAGAAGCAGCTGTGGGGAGGGAAGGAGGGTGCAGCCATACCTGGGAGGGGGCAGGGACCCCAGCAGCTGGCTCACTCCAAGCTCTGGAGGTGGCCTCAGACCCCTTCTGTGGGCTCAGGAGCTCTGCTGTGCCCGCTGGCTGCCCCAGGCCACCAGCTGGAGTCACAGCTGGCATCTGGGTGGCAGAGCCTGGCCCTGCCCTGGGGAGGCCTCCCTGAGCAAGGTAATGCCAGGAGCCAGGAGTGGGGACATCCTCAGTCTGCAAGAGCTGAGCTGAGGGAGCAGGCACCCTTTTGCCAGGCCACCGTGCAGGGGACAGAGCCATTGCTGTGCCCAGCCCGAGCCCCTCCCTGTTCCCAGATCCAGGCTGCCACTGCAGGGAGGCCCGAGGTGTCCGTGTGGCCGCAGTCTGTGTCCCCAGGCTCTGTCCCCCAGCACCTCTCCCAGGGGTCACAACTCCTTGGCCCCCTGGGAAGCAGCCCGAGGTGAGGAGGTCCCCACATGCTGTCACCAGACTGTCACCCCGCCCTTGCCGGGAGGCTGATGAGCCCGGGCCACCCCAGGTGGCAGCAGCCGGAGCAGCCAGGCTGCGGGGGACAGCGGTGGCACACAGACACACGGCCAGCAGCAGCAGGAGGGCTCTGCTGGCAGGCACGGCAGGACACGGGGCTGTGCCCGCAGCCCTGCCTCTCTCAGCAGGGAGCAGCGAGCCCGCCTGCGGGGCAGCAGCGTCCGGGGGGCTTGGTGGTCCGACCCCTCTGCTCATCTTGGGAGAGCTCAGCTGTGGAGAGGGACAGCAGATTTAGGGTGCGGCTCTGCAGCCCCCACATCCCGGTGCCTGGCCCATTCCCAAGCTTCCCATGCCCAGAGCTCCCTAATAAAACCCCTTCTCCTCAGCAGCCTCCCAGCTCAGGAAAACCGGTACCAAACCTCAGCACCTGCTGAGAAGCTCCCTGTGCAGCACAGGGTTGTAACCAGCCCTGGGCTCAGATTCCCTGCCCCAAACACCCACCTTGTCCCCAGAAACCTCCCCAAGGAGGGCCAGGCCCACCAGCACCTCTCACCTGGCAGCACCCCTAGAGAAGAAAGTACCAAAGCCCAGCCAAGCCCTGGCTTTTATCTGGTTTCCCAGGTAGGGGGGGGGAATGTGGCTCCATTCCAGCTGCTCCCAATTAACACACAAACTCATCTGCACTCCCCCAGGTGTGAAGGATCTCAGCTTCCCTCTGCTCCTCACTGAGCCCTTGGCAGCAGGAGGGGGTGAGCCTGCCCCTCCAGGCAGGATGATGCCCAGAACACCCTGTCTGTGAGGTTGTGGCAATGTTCACCTGCTGGGCTGCAGTAACTGGGGCTGAAAAATCACAGATTGCAGCATTTGGCTTTTGGGGTCAGGGAGATTCTGTGCCTGATGGAGGCTCACAAGGGGAAAGGTCTCAGGGGTCCCCACTGCATCAGCCCAGGCTGCATCCCTTGAGCACCCTTCTGCCCAGTTTCTGATGCTCAGACATCCAGCACCCTCTTCCCAAGGCTGTCACCTGGGTGGTTTGTGGAGGCTGGGATGTGCTCCTGTCATGGCATCCTGGACACTGGATCCAGCCTCCAGTGATGGGACAGAGGGGCTGGGCACAGCACTTGGGGTTTGTTGCAGAGAGAAACAGGAAAGTACATCAGGTGGGGCATTTGGGGACCCTCCAACCCCAGGAAGGTCCTATTGTGACCACGCTGGGAAACAGAGACAGAAACAGGGCAGGTCTGGAAACAAGCCAAACTCTTTTAAACCAGGTGAGGCAGCTCTTCATATTCTCACAAAAAAAAAAAAAAAAAAAATCAGTAAAGAACTTTCCTCCCTGGAACCTTCTGTACATATAAAAACAACAACATTATTAACAAACACGGCTTTCCCAATCACTGTGCACAGGCATGGAGTGGTGAGGGGCAGTGAGGAAAGCAGCAGCATCCCCTTCACTCGTCCCATCCACAGCCACCCCATCCCCACGGAAAACCAGCAAGGCACCCACAGAAATCCCCCAGTAGCAAACACACCATTTGGCTAAAATAAGTACAGGTTGGGGAGGGTCTTTCCTTTCCCCCCCCCCCTCCTTCTGTGTTCTGAGTTTAAAATAAATATTCCCTGTAGTGAAACACGAAATCTGAACAAGCCTTGTTTTGTTCCTCCGTGCCCTGCAGCAGCTTGAAGAACACCTGAGTGATGAGTTTTTAAGGCCTCTGCTGTGTACCCTGCTGCAGCCCCCCAGGGGCAGGGGATGTCCATCAGTCCTGGGGTGCCCACCTCCCTGCTGGGGTGCCCATAACCCTTTGGCAGGAAAGGATCCCTCCTTTCAAGGTCTGGCAGCACCACTCCCCTCTCTGCCCCTTTAGTCTCCACCCAGATGGTCCCTAAATGTGCATCTCCCACATCCTCCTTTGGGACAGGATCTGGGATGTAAAGTGATTTGGTTTTCTTTTCTTTAACAGTCCTCAAAACTTTCTGGCACAGCCTTTTTAGTTTAAATAAAAAAGACACATATAAATTACTGTATTTAAAGAAAAAAAAAAAAAAAAAAAAAAAAAAAACAGCCCAAAACACGTGACCTGAAGGTAGCAGCTCCTTATAAAGGTAAATCCAGAACATTTGTAAAATGTTAATGGTCATTTTTAACAAAAAAACAACTTAGTCCTGGGACTATGGAAGTCACGATTCCCTTGCCCTTGCTGTTGTGCCAGGTCTCTGTGGCACTTGAAAGGTGAAAATCCTGGACGAAGGGGATGTTCATTGGGAGTGGCACGGATAAAGCAGGAGGGGGTGGGATGTCATCCCTGCAGTCCCTTTTGCCAAGGCTGGGGACGGTGCTGTGGCCATTTCCACGCTGCTCTTGCTCCAGCTCCATGGGAACTCCAGCCATTCCCTCTCAGCTCACCAGGGCAATCACGGATGGAGATGCACTCAAAGATGATCCACTCAAAGAAAAACAGCTCCAGCTGCCATGAGGGGCTCCAGTTCATGCCTGTGGGCCCCAACAACTCGCCAGCATCCCTGTGGACCTTCTCATTCCCGTCATCATTTGGCTGTTGCCCTTGGCACATCCCTCAGTGCCTCCTTTCCCTTGATCTGTCTGTGGCTGTTGCTTTGCCATCAGCTTTCAATGCCTGCACGCCAGGGCTACCTGGGAGAGGAAAGAGTGCTTAGGGAGGGCACACCTCCACATCCCAAATATTCCCTGCTCAAGGCCGGCCCAGGGAGTGGAGCCTCCCCAGCTGCTCATCATCACATGAAATCCACACACATCCAACCTCCACAAAATGACAGACAAATCCCATAAATCCCTATAAACCCACGTGGAAGAGGAGTTACCTACTTGGAAGGCTGCTGGCCAGTCTCTGAGCTTGAACCTGGAAGAAATAAAAGTTGCTGGTAAGGGCCTTGAGTAGCAACAAGAGGTTATCTGGACACAGCAGGATGGGACAGCCATGGGTGGCAGGTCTGACACTGCACCCTTGGATAGGCAGAGGTGGCCCAGAACTGACTGAAACCTCCCTGATACCCCCAGGATTTCTCCCTTCCAGCTCAAACTTTCCCCCTCCACAACCCACAGAGGAGAAGCTGGGCAGAACCCCCGGTAGGACAGGGATGCTGAGGCACCTTCGGGTGCTCCCCAAGAACAGCAGCATCTGGAGAGCAGGTGCAGCTGGAACATCTCCTTGGGAGAGGCCCAGGGACCCATCCCCAGGAGATGTCAGGCTACCTACCGAGCTGCTGCCAGATGGAGCTGTGCCAGTGGAGGTTGAGCAGGTCGGGATAGATCTCGGGAAGCTGCTTGAGCGCCAGGAGCTTCAGCATGCGGGAGGTGCAGCTCTTCAGCTCCAGGTCCCTCAGGTGCTTCTCCTCCGAGAGGGTGGTGGGACGCAGCTCCACCTTGTGCTTCTGCAACACTTGGTCCACGAAGCTCCCGGGCAGCTTCGGGAAGAGCTTCTCCTTCACCACGTGGATGGGGATGAAGATGGCTCCCGCCCGGACGACGTGGGGGAAAGGGCAAGCGAACATGAAGGTCTTCAGCTGGGAGAGCAGGTTGGCGAGGAGCACAGCCACGTCCTGGAAAGCCAGCCAGATCTCCTTGCCGTTGCTGGGCTTCTGAGGATTGGGAGCTTTGGAGCCATTTTTGGGCTTGGCCAGGGATTTGGGCATCTCTCCCAGCTCCTCCGCCAGGTCAGCTTTCTCCAGCCACTGCCGCAGGAGCTCCGGGGAGGAGCGAGACACCGAGCCCGAGATGGTGTCACAGAGCAAGGTGTGCAGGGAGGTGAAGTACTGCCCCGAGCGGGTCCGTGCGGGGCCATCACCAGCCTGCCTGACCACCAAGACCTTCTCCTCCCCCAGGCTGGAGGGGGCTTTCTGAAGCGGGGTCTGCGGAGGGTTTGGGCCCAGGATGATGCTGAGCTGGGGGCTGGGCGTGCAGGATGGAGAGGAGGCTGGCTGAGCCGGCGTGGGGGTGGGGGTGTTGCTGGGGGGGCTGGGCTGGGGGGCCTGGGGGCTGCCCTCCTGCCGGGGGGGCTCAGTGCTGGGCACCAGGGAGGGCAGCAGCTTGTATTTTTGGAACATGAAGGTGGCTGAGCTCTGGAAGCTGCTCCTGTCCCCAGAGTCCGCCTCAGGCAGCCGGGGCTGCGCATCCTCTCCCAAGGCCACCTTCTCCCCTGCAGCCTCCTTCTCCTCATCCTCTCCCTCCAGTGTCCCCTCCGCACACCCACTGGGTCTCTGGGTGTCCCCAGATTCTTCCACTCTCTTCTTGAAGCTAAGGTCCAGCACCATGTCCTCAGGGGCCGGCTCCTCAGTGCCCACCCCATCAGGGCTGCCCTCCTCAGCCTCCAGCTCTTGGGGCACAGGCTTTGGCTTTTTAGGGATGCTCCCATAACAGCTTTCCTCTTGGCTCTGCACTGCACCACTGCCCGACCTCAGGCTGGACACCACCGGGACGTCTCTGAGGGCAGCAGGCTCCTGGCTGCCAGCAGCCGTGTTTTGGGCTGAGGAGTCCTCCCACAGGTGCTTCCTGCAGAACAGCACGGGGTCTGAGCCCCTGGCCCTCTCCAGGTACTCCTGGTAAGGTGCCAGGCTGAAGACGTTGTGGATCACAGGCATTGGTGGGGAGGATGACAAAGCCTTGGTGTCCCTCGGGTCTCCCAGGCCCTGGGTGGGGGTCACGGACGGAGAAGGGCGGACGAGCTCCTTGGCTGGATCCCTGGCCTTGCAGGCATTTCCTTCCCCTGGTGCCCCACGGGGGGAGTCCCGATGGGCCGGGCTGCTGTTCCTCCTCCCTGGGTAGAGCAGCTCCTCCTCCCCTTGCCTGGGTTTCTCCCAGCTCCCTTCTCTCTCAAGAAAGGTCTCAGCGAGCCCAGCAGAGCCCCCAGGGAGCCTCTCTGAGGTGCAGACAGGCTGGAAAGCGCTGCTGTGTCTCGGTGCTGCTCGCCACTGGGGGCTCCCTGCCCCACGCTGCTCACAGCCCGGCTCCGTGCCGGGAAGGGAGGAGAGGAACACGGCTGCATCCCCCGGGCTGACAGCAAACCCCGGGTACCAGGGCAGCTCGGCATCCCTGGGTGGCTCAGCATCCCTCAGCACCGCCCCCAGCCTGGCACCCCCCGTCCTCGGCACGTAGGGCTCCAGGGGGCTGGGGAAGTAACCCCTGGGGGCTTGGGGCTTGAGGTAGGTGCTGGGAAAGGGCTCCCTGCTTCCCACGTAGCCAAAGGCAGGCAGGGCACCGGGCTCCCCCACAGCGGGAGCTGGGGGCTGGCAGAGGGGGCCAGCTCTGTGGGGTGACAGCGGGTAGGGGGACGGTGGGTAGCACACTGCTGACCTCTCCCAGCTCACTGGGCTGGCCTCAGGTGGCTGCAGCTTGGGCCAGGGTTCCGGGCTGAGGTTGGGCACCTCCAGCACCTTCTTCTGGCTCTGGGCAGAGGGACAACTCGCTTCCAGGAACAGGGTGCTGGGGGGTGGCCCGTACTTCTCAAAGGCGAGGCAGCAGTGGGGTAAGGGAACGGGGGAGCCCAGCTGCTGCTCCTTGGAAGGCAGGGCCTGGCTGGAGGGCAGCAGCTGCAGCCTGTGCTCGGAGCAGGGACCCCTCTTGTGGGGTTCGCTGGGGTGCAGAGGGTGGGGGGCAGGGGGCAGGGCCCAGTTGGCCTCCGCTGGTGGCTGCTGCAGGCTCTCTGCTTGTGTCCCCAGCAGCAGAGCCATCCTGGGAGCCAGGAAGGAGGCGGGGGCTCCGTACACCGGCTTCGGTGCTACAGGGGCTGCCTTCTTCACCACCACAGGCTTCTTCACCGGCAAGGGGCACCTGGGGCTGTCCAGCTTCTTCCTGGCCATCAGCTGCTCCTGGCTCAGGCTGTCCCTGCTCTTCTGGGCGTCCAGGGGGGGCTGCAGCCTGGTGCTCCCCTGTGGGAAGGGCAGGAGGGCCGGCAGCGGCCCCTGGGGCGGGCTCAGGGCCCCGGGGCTGTAGTGCAGGGAGGCCGGGGGCTGCTCGGGACCCTCCTCGGGGCTCTGCAGTGGGCAGGCAAAATAGGAGCCCTTGTAGCTGAAATGGTTTTCAGAGCCAGGCTGGGGCACGGGGCTGGAGGTGCCTGGGATGCTGGCAGGCTCTGGACGAGGTAGTTTGCTGAAAATCACGGCGTCGGGCGGCGAGTGCCGTTTGGAGGCCATCTACACCTCGGTGCTGGGGTCTCCACGGGAGGGGTGAGCTGGCCCTCCTGGAAAAGAGAGATGTGATCAATGGGAAGTCATCTTTTCAGAATATTGGTGTTTAAGTAGAAATAAAATGTGATTTTGAAATAGCAAACTGTACCCTAAAAAGACTTTTCTCACAAGGCAGAGGGGTGGGTGTGTGGCTTTCACAAGGAGCTTTCACCCATCTCCCCCCAGGGAGAAGATAAAGACATTAAAATACAAATAGAAGGTGGAGAACAAGGCTGGAACAAGGCACTGGCTCAGCGATGGGATCTTATCAGGATCATTTGGAGCATTCAGGAGTCTCCCCCACCCAGGAAATCCTTTCAGGAGGATGGACACCGATTCCAAAAATTGCATCGACCACTGAAAAAAAGTCAAAGGGGAGCAAAAGAACTTAGAGAATTTGGGGACTCACATAGCCCAGCCAGAAAAAAGTATAAAAACTGCTGGCATGGGCTCAGACCTTGGTGAAACTCGAGCAGTGCAGTGCGACAGAGGCTGTACTTGTGATTTCACCCAGTGACAAAATCCCGGGACTTTGTCACTTTTGCTGTCCAAATTCTCTGGCAAAACAAATCCTTTCCGATGGAATTGGCTCTTTGAATCGATAACAAGAGAGAACAAGCCAGGAGCAAAGCAAAGCCGCCAGAGCCAGCAGGGGGGACTGGGGGTTACAACCCACCCCGCGAGGGGAGCGTAACCCAGGTTCTTGTCAGTGGATCTCTGGGGGCTGATTTAGAGTGAAACAATGCTGAATAACCGCTGTTTATAAATATAAAAAATATAAAAGACATAATTTTAATTATATATAAATGTATATAATTATATACATTTTATATAATTATAATTATATATATGATATGCATTGTATAATTATAATTATAAAAATGTATAAATAGAAATATAAATATATAAAATAGATGACTAAATATATAAAAGATAGAATAATAAAAATTATAATTTAATTATATAATTATATAAATGCATAAATATAAATATAAAATTTATTTTATAAATTTTATATTTCTATAAACTTTATAAATATTTTTATATAATAAATTTTATTATATCATATATTATATAAATAATATATAATATACATCTATAATTATATATTTTATAATAGTTATAATTATTAATATGTTTATAATATTTGTAATTACTAATATATTTACGATAGTCATAATTGACAATTATATATTATATAAATATATAATTATATAAAAATCATAAATATAAGTATAAAATTTATAAATGTAAATATATATAATTTATAAAACATTAAATATAAATATAAATACAATAAATATACCTATAACTATACCTATAACTATAACTATAACTATAACTATAACTATAACTATAAATATAAATATATGGTTCACTTTAGAACAATTCGGTTGCAGCGGAGCCGTTTCGGTTGTTACCTGCTGTGATGCAGCAATATAAAAGCATAAAAATAACACCTCAAACAACACCTCAGGAAAAGAAAGAGAAGGATAAGAGAAAGATCCCGCCACCCCTGGATCTTACAAGCAGACTGAGAGATGTGATGATCTGCCTGGGCTGAGGGCAGCGCAGGGAACACAAAGTTCTTTCCCTGGGTGAAGGCGATGCTCCGGCTGGCTGGGAACGCCCAGGTACCTCCCCTGGGGCCGGCAGATTTACTCTGGATGATGTAACGCGGACACTGCTTGCCTGTGACACCTCTGCAGATGTTCCTGTGACACCTTTGCAGATGTTCCTGTGCCCCATCAGAGGGGATGAATTCAAACCAGCCCCTAAGGGGAGTTTTCCCAGCCGAGCCACTGGTGCAGGGACCAAAAAGCACCATCGCACTCGGCAGGATTTGTCTCTTATCAGCCTCTTATCTGGCTCAACAGACTGGGATGGGCGCACCTGGGCAGTTCCTGCAAATGTTCGATTGTTTGAGGCATTAACCATTGACATTCCAGCCTCTTACACCACCCCCTACCCTCACATTCCAGCAGTTCTCTGCTGCTGCTGCTCACTCCCAATCTTCTCCCACGGAGGTGGATTTTCAGTGCGACGGGACAGAAAGCCATCTGACTTAATTTATTTTTTTTTCCTGTTACATTGTCCCGATTACTCAGTTCTCCTGTTAATATCTCTGAAAAATGTAGCCTCACCATCGAAAATTTCAAGCCCTCCGAGGCAGAACATGGCAGGCTGTATGTATCTTTTGTGTTCCAAAGAGGCAAAAATCCTTGCACCAACTCCCAGGTTCAGTTTGGTTGAGACAAAAATCATATATCAAACTTCCATAATGTTATAAATGCACATTTTGGAGTTGGCTTTTTGCATACAGCAAGATGATTGCTTTATGTATAATGTGGGAATGTTGTATTGTATGTTCTTTTATTAATAGAATTTGAAAAATGTGATAAATGAATATTCTTAGATTGTAAGGAAGTAGAGATGGGGGTTGGGTTTTTTTTTGTGTTTGGTGTTGGTTTTTTGTGGTTTTTTTTTGTTTGTTTGTTTTTTTTTTTTTGGTTTTTTTTTTTTTTTTTTTTTTTTTTTTTTTTTTTTTTTTTGTAACTCCTCAACTAGATAAAACACAGAAGGGATGTCTGGAATTCCTGAATTCCTGAACTAAGGATTTCTGATAAAGAACAACTGAGCCTTTTGAGGGTCTGAATCTTCAGAAGACAGATTTACAACAACGTCCCCCAGACTGTGTGGAGTCCCACAGATAAACTGAATACTTAAGGGGGGTCTTGAAACCAAAATGAATATTTGAATCATTGAAATATGTAACACAGAAGTCCTTAAAACAAAGGATCTGAGAAGAGACGGGGTGCTGATCTTGTTGGTATCAGCACCTCAGCTGAAAAAGCTTTGTGTTTTTTGTCTCCTAATTGTCTATTTTATTTTATTTTTATTAAACCTATAAATTTTACATAAAAGTGAATCGTGGTTTTCACACATAAGGTAAAAAGCATTTCCCACATCGTTTCTTTTCCAAGTAAAAAGACAAAACAAACGTGGCAAAAATGAAACCAACGACGTCTAACAGTTGATTGACTAATATTTGGGTCTCCAACGGAGTTACTTTTGATGAAAACACAAATAAAACAACTATAAATAAACTGATAATCTCAGCACGAAGTTTTAGTGCATCAGGCAGGCCCTGGATCAAGACAGGGAATGAATCTCTGCAGATCTGAGTCCATTTCCAGAGGGGAATGTCACTGCAGGCCCCATAACTGTGTGTGCATTAACTGGAGACAGGATTTCTACAGCGTGGCCACTCGTCAGGGCTTTGATTGAGCAGGGTTCAAAAGGATCCCCTTTCCCCAGGATCCCCGCCCCTGGGGGGGAGCCCTGGGAGGCTGGCGGGGGCATTTCTCCATCTGTCTCCTTGGAAAAGCCCCGGGAAGCTCCGGTTGCTTTGGCTCCAAAGCTGAAAGAGCGTCTGCTGCAGGCAGCAGGGAGCAGAGCTGGGTCAGCTCAGGTGAGGAGCCGGCAGACACGGACACAGAGTGCCCAAAATTCCCACCCCCGGCTGCACCTTGTGAGGTAACTGGAGGTTTTTACCCCGAGGCAGCAGCTCAGCCTCTCCCTGAGGGGATTTGGGGTTGCTCTGGGGTGGCTGCTGGCCCGCAGTGAGAGGCGGTGGGTGCCAGCAGGTGGAGCTGGCAGCCTGTCCCAGCACATCCCTGAGAACCCCCAAGCGTTCTCTGAGCATCACCTGGCATCACCCAGCATCTCCGGAGCGTCCCACTGAGACACCTGACCATCACCTGAGCCCCAAGAGCACCACGGAACCATCGAGCAGGATCCCCCGGCATCACCTGAGCACCCTGTGCGTCACCCAGGACAAATCTGAGCATCCCTCAGCACCCTCCCAGCACGGCCAAACCTGTCACCCAGCATGGCCCAGCTACCCCAAGCCCAGGGATGGACTCCCTACAGCAGCATCTCCTCCATTTTTGAGGGTTTTTTTTTTTTCTTCTTTTTGCGGCAGCTTTAGCAGAGAAGCCAAGGAGGAAATGGAGGAAGAGCACGTGCAGATAAGATAAAAGCCACATCAACAGCAGGGGAAACAGAGCAGATATGGGGGGAGACTTGTGGTGGTGGCGTGCAGCTTTGCCAGCAGGGGACCAGAGCTCCCCCAAAACAGCACAACTGAGGCTGCAGCCCTGGCTGAGCCTTCCTGGTGGGTTTCTCACGCAAGCTTCAACAATTCATTGCTTCCCAAAGAAGGACAGTGCTTCCCTGGAATGCTCTGAAAATCCCCGCGGGAGCCTCGGTGCTTCCCTCCCTGCCTGCACCCCTGGGGGCAGCTCCCCCACATCATTTCCAACAGTTTTACCCTCGGGTTCACTCCTTGGGGTAATTTCCAAGACATGCAGCACCAATTAAATTTGGCAGCACTTAGATCCAGGGAAAGCAGCTCCATTGGAACTGAAGAAAGCTTGAAGAAAACCCCAGGCCGGGTTATTTTCCTTCCCCAAAGGGATCTCTCGGGAGGGTGGTGTTTGAATCCATCTCCCCGGGAGATGCTGCGTGGGAGGGCGATGCAGGCATGGGATCCCTTCCCGTGTGACAACATCAGGGGTGGACAAGCTGGGACAGCAATCCAGGACCTTGTGAGTGCCCGACGCTTCCCCGCTGCTTCTTCCCCTTTCCCCAAAGCCCCCGGGGGTGTTGTGACACCTCCTGTCACCACGGGATCGGGTGACGCCGCGGGGCACGATGCAATCGCCCAGCTCCCAGTTCAATTTTGGCTGCAGGGTTGCAGAGCAGGACGAGCCATGTGCAGCAGCACGCAGGGATCGTTTGGTTGGGCTGAGCTCATTAACCAAATGAGGGAGAGGGGCTCCCTCTCTCCATTAAATCCACAGGGACTCTGCCCAACCGGTGCCATCTCCGCACCTGCGCCACGCCGGGAAAACTTTTACTGTCAGCATCAGCCTTTTCCCCCTGGGATTATCCTGCCTGCAGCCAGAGGGGGAGGACAGGGACACGTCCTGGGGATCTACGCTGGGGGGGATGCTTGGGAGAACCCCATCACATGCAGCCAGCAATTCTGAAACCCTGCAGCCGGGAAAAGCAGCGGGTGGAATAAACACAGCCCGCTGGTCTTCTTTTTTTTTTTTAATTTTTTTTTCTCGTTCTTCTCAGGGTTTTTGTGCTTTTTTTTAATTATTTTTTTTTCCCACACGCGGCCGTTTGGCCGCGAGGGAGTAAAAGCAAAACCAAGCGCGCAGGGAACACGTGCCACCACCAGCGAACCCTCCCCGATAAGCTCCCTGGGGAGCCTTATCTGCCGCCTTTTGGGTGTCCAAAGGACACGGGAGAGCTCCCGAACCTCCTCGGCCTGCCAAGGCCGTTGGGAACACCTCAGACATCTCTTGTTGCTGCGACAGCTCCGAACAGTGCGCCCGTGTGTGTGTGTTATCGGCGGGGCACGCAGGCTCCCCGGAATTTCCTCCCTGGGATGCAACTCCCGGAGCGGGAGCCTCTGATCGCAGGCTCCCGCCTCCTCCATCGCCACGTGATGCCAAAAACAGCCGCCAGCTCCCGGCCAAATCCCGCAGCAATCGAGAAATAAAATCGCCTAAACCCAGCACGAAGCAAGCACGGCCGGCCCGAGGTGCTGCGGCGCGGGGTGGGGTTCCCGGGGTCTCCCCGAAACCGATGGATTCCACCGGGAAGGAGGCGGATTCCCCATGCCGGGCTGCAATCCCGGTTTCACAATCTCGGGGACTTTGGGATCGTGCGAGGAGGTCACCATTCCCACGGCCGGCGGCTTGGGATCAGCTCGCCGGCATCGCTCCCCCGAACTTCGCTCATTTCGGGGAACAAACAAGAGGCCCCCGCGGTCCCAGCTCCCCCATATTCCACACTTTGTCCCTTCCCCACAAAGTTTGCAGCTCCCGAGCTTTTCCCACGCGGGGAAAAGCCCACCCGGAGCCTTCCCGTGGCCGAAGCCCGCTGCTTTTTAAGGCAGTATCCCTACGGAACGCAGGCACCAAGCCACGGCTTGTCTGCGATTACAGCCGAAACCTCCCACCAGGAATATTCGCTTTTATTTTAAAAACCGAAAAAACTCCGCGGAGCATTGAGCAGTCACCAGAAGGGCTCCGTGACTGCGCCCCTTTCTGCTTGGGGGATTCAAACCGCTCCAAAACCGCATCGATCCCGTTCCGACACGGAGATGTCACAGCCAGGGCTGGCCGGGAGCCCCTCTGTGCTCGCAGAGCCCCCGCCAGGACACGAGGTATGGATGTGGCAGGGCTGGGTGGCCGTGGCCGTCCTTCTGTCCCCTCCGCACGCCCACGGCCACCGCTTCCCTGTGGACAACACTCCGGCGACCCCCAAAACAAACCTCGGGCAGGAGCCGGAGCGCACTCACGCTGCCAACCAGCCGCATGATCCAAAGTGTCCATAAATGGGTAAAACCCCGGGATCCGCAGCCCGCAACCCGTTTTTTCCTTGCATGGCCCGAGGAGATGATTCCCGAGGAAGGCGTGCAGGGATCCCCCATCCTGCTCGAGGGTTTCACCCGCCGAGGGAGCCTCGGGGCAAGCGCGGCGCTGGCCGGGGTTCCCCCCCGCATCCCTCCGCTCCCCCGCGGCTCCTGCGGGACGCGCATCCCCCCGGCCCCGCACTCACCTGCGGCTGCGGCTGCGGCTGCGGCTGCGGCGCGGTGCCTCCCCCGGAGCATCGCTACGGGCTCGGCTGGAGGGCTCGGGGGGAACCGGCTGCCCCTCCTCGGCCGGCAGCCCGCGTTGTGCGGAGGAAGTGGGAGGAGGAGGAGGAGGAGAAGGAGGAGGAGGGCTGGGTGTGCGTGTGGGCCGGCCGGAGGAGGGGAGGGGACAGCACGGGACAGGAGAGGACAGCCCAGCCCAGCCCAGCCCAGCCCAGCCCAGCCCAGCCCGGCCACACGTGCGCTGAGCTGCTCGGGGCTCTGCTCGCAGCGGGGTCTCTCGGTACCGGGACATCCCCCGCGCTCCGGGGGACACCCGCAGCCGGGGAGCCGCTGGACGGAGGGGTCCCCGGTGCAGCCAGCCCCCCGTTATAGAGCTGCCGCGGTGGGGGGAGCGCTATGAAAGGCAGCCCTCGTTGTAGGGGACCCCATTACGGGGACCGGTGAAGGGGCCACGCCATTTCAGACAGTCCCCGTTAGCAATTAAGGGGCGACCCCATTAGGGAGCAGCGACATTAAGGGGCCTCTCCTTAGAAGCAGTGCCCATCAGGGAGGGAGAAGCCAGTCTTGATAAAAGCACCCGTTTAAAATGGCTTGTGAGCAGCGTGCCAAAGGCTTGGGACTGTGGGGCTGATGCAAATCAGGAGTCCCATAAAACCTCCTAAATCCGTGATCTTATAGGCACCTTGGGTTCTTTGCTGCGCTGGTTTAGATCTTTGACAGTGTTTGTTTCGAGAGAGTTTTCTATTTTTAATAACATGATGTTATTAAAAATTTGTATTATTTTTTGTAATAGTTTTCTGTTTGAGCCTTCTCAGCCTCAGCATCTCAGTTCAATCTGTTGTTTGCTGGGCTGTGGCTCCCTCTTTGAGTGCTCAGGAAACCTACTGGCTTCACATTGCCACTGCCTGCAGGGTCCCCAAACTCCCTGTCCCAGGGGGGGACACCCATCCTGGGGTTCACCCTGGCAGACACAGGGATCTGGGGGCTCCAGGTGGGAGTCTGGGCATCCAGGCAGCACCTGGAGCTCCTTGCTGCTCCCCAGCCACACCACTTCTCCCATACCCCAAAAAAGGGTTGGTTCTTGTCCCTCATTTTATAATAATTTTATCATTTAATAATTTATATTAAAATATTTTAATAGCACAATAAAATATTTTAATAACATATTTTATATTTTACTCCCTATTTGCTGGAGTAGGGGCCCCATAAGGACCCCCCTTGGGAGTCACCCCGTGTCCCTCCTCCTGGATTTAAACCCCCCTGGGAATCACCCCCTGCCCTTCCTCCTGGATTTAAACCCCCCTTGGGAGTCACCCCCTGCCCCTCCTCCTGGATTTAAACCCCTCCTGGGAATCACCCTCTGCCCCTCCTCCTGGATTTAACCCCCTGCCAGCCCCCGAGCGTTAACAGGGAGCGTTTATCTGAGGAGTCCCGTCTGGAAAAGTCCGTGCAAACATCCCCGGAGTAATCATTAACCCTCATAAAAGGCACGTAAATATGATTAACCCAGTGACACAGATCCTGGCAGATCCAGTGCCTTTGCCCAAGGCCGTGGAGTGAAGCAGTGGCAGAGGCTCAGCTCCCTCGGGCAGTGTGAAATAAAGATTTCTAAGTGAAAAAAAAAAAAAAAAAGAAATAATTCCACTTTTTTTATTACTTCACTGAACAAGGGCCGAGAGAGAGCAGGGTTTGAATTCTCCTCTCCTTGGCCTCACAAGCATTATTTTCCACTTACAGCTTTAATTTTAATTTATAGCAGTTTTGTGGCAGCAGCAAAGCAAGCAAGGATCTGCGAGGAGCTGGCACCGAATTCCCAGTCCCTTGGCTCCCAAGTTTACACACCACTGCTTTGTCTGGAGCTCATTGATCAGGTGATGTTAATTAATACTTTCTTTGGTCCACTGGTAATGCAATTAGGGAATAGTTATCACGTTCAAGTGTGATATAATATCTATTTGTGTGCAACATAGAACTGTTATTATGTATCAAAACAAGCAAATGGGTGGATAATACAGCTTGTTAGTTGGAGTTATGGGCATTAAAACGATCAGTGTTCATTTTTGCCTCGCTGAACAGAATCACAGTTCCCTCGAACTGGCAGATAATCCCTTTGAGCTTGAGTTGGCTCATTCATTTACAGCTTTACTCAAGAAACACCTTCCCTCAGCCCGGTTTGGCCACATCCCTGCTGCCAGGCATCCAGCTGGACTCAGCTGAATTTCAACATTTTCTCATTCTTACATTTCTCTGCCGCAGAGAGGGGAGCTCCTACCTGTTGTCTCAGCAAATACCTGCTGTTCTGTTCTTTTTTTTCCTGGGAATTTCCTTCTCTCACCTTCCCTTGTGGTTCATCTCTGCCCTAGGGACTCAGATGACCTGAGCAGCTCCTTGCTGAGGCATCAAACCTGCTGGCACAGGAGACACCAACTTCAAAAAAAAAAAAAAAACAACCAAAACCCAAACATTATTTAACTTTTATTTTCCTGTTTTAACTTTTGTATTACTTTTTAAAGACTCGGGAGTGTGTCTTTGGGGGAAAGATGGGTGGTGACTCCCACTCAGGGCATGGCCATTCCCACCCTTTTTGCCCCTCCAGCCATCAGCATCCTTTTTGCTTGGCACCCAGTGTTGGGAGCAGCCCCAGCAGCCCCACAGGGTTGCTGTGAGCCCAGGGAGGGGAGGATTTCACCCATTCAGTCAGATTTTGGCCGTGTGGTTTTCAGTTTTCTGTTTGAGCCTTCTCAGCCTCAGCATCTCTGTTCAATCTGTTGTTTGCTGGGCTGTGGCTCCCTCTGAGTGCTCAGGAAACCTGCTGGCTTCACATTGCCACTGCCTGCAGGGTCCCCAAACTCCCTGTCCCAGTGGGGGACACCCATCCTGGGGTTCACCCTGGCAGACACAGGGATCTGGGGGCTCCAGGTGGGAGTCTGGGCATCCAGGCAGCACCTGGAGTTCCTGGCTGCTCCCCAGCCACACCACTTCTCCCATACCCCAAAAAGGGTTGGTTCTTGTCCCAGCTTTTGCTCCCCAATTTGTCCTGGTGCTAATTAAGCCCCCCAGAAGGATTTAGCCCCCTCTAGAAGGGCAGAACCCAGAGCGATGCTGGCCAGGGTTTTAAGTGATGGGTGGTCCCCAGCTCAGTGGCCTGGCCATCACCTCTTCCTGTGGCAGATCTGTCCAGGAACATCTGCCTTCATTCCTTTTCTCTCTTTTTTCCCCACTCTTCTCTTTGATTTGCTTCCCCACAAAGTCATGCTTTAGGTTCAGGAGAGATCAGCCTCTCAACTGATCCCCTGGTGTCAGGAGAGGTGGGATTTAAAGGTGCCCAGAGTCCCTGGTTTTAAACACAGCAGCTCTCCAAAATGACCTTGGGTTTGCTCCTAGGGACCAGACAACCCCTCTCCACATCTCAAATCACCTGGTAATCCCCCAAATTATCCAACAGAGCCAAGCCAGAGATGGTTTCTTTGGCTCATTTGGAGGGGAGTGGGAGATGGATGGGGTCCTCCTCTACACCTGAAACACGTCTCACATATGGAATGAAGGCACATCCCCTCAGTCCCCCCCAAAAATCCCCAAATTCCATCCCACTGCAAGGAATTTGGGGCACCAGCACCTGCTGCTCTGTCCAAAAGGAGAAGAGGGGGCTTTATCCCACCCCACCATCCCCAGGGCTCTTACTGGGGACTTCCCCACCTCGTTAGCAGCTCTTGCCTTGGAGACATCCTTGGCAGCAGCAGCACCCCTGATGAGGCTCTAATTAGCGAGCTAATTGGAATAAGAGAGCTGTACAGACAGTCCCAATTTCCCACACACAGCCTGGCTGGAGGAGAGGGGCAGAGGAAAACAGGGATGGAGGGATGGAGGAGTGGGGGGTAGGGATTAGGGAGGGCTCCCAACAGCTGCCACTGTGGTTTAATTTAAAGTACACTTGTTGTGAAGAGAGGGACCCAGGTTTCCTCATCCCACTCGTTTCTTCTGGAGCCAAGAAGGAGTTGAAGCCTTGGAAGCTGCCAGCTCCTTCCAAGCCTTCAAGTGAGTGCTGGCAGTGAGAGGAGGAGAGCCAAACACCCTCTGAAATACCCACTCCCACATCTCCCCCTGTCCTGGAAGTCAGATCCCACACCCTGAGAATTTTTTGGGGTGGGTCTTTACAGCTTCTCCCACCCCTCTTTGCTCTGGATCTCCTTCTACCCAGGGCAAGATCCCCTTTTAGGTTGAACTAGGAGGAAATTACGTCTGGAACTGGCTGATTTTTCAAGTCCCTTACAACCCAAATCATTCTGTGATTCTAAGAAAATGTGGCATGGGCAAGTCTGCTTGCTCATTCGACATTTTTCCAGCTTTATCTCCTTCAAAATTTTGATTTGGATCCTGCCAGGGCCTACAGTTATTGGTAAATAAAGAAAAATCCCGGCCTACCCTGCTTGCTGCCCCAGGAAAGCAATAAAGACAAGGCCCAGCAACCCAGAGATGCAGGTACCTCATTATCTCTAGATAATTATCCGTAGGTAATGAGATATCCAAGCCCCAGGAAGGGCAGAGTGGGAATAAATCCCCAAGGGACGTGAAATATCATCACCTTCCCACCCAGCATCGTGGAATCGAGCAGACCCCACCGGCCAAGGGGGTTTTTCTCTGCTCAGTCGTTCCCTCAGCAAGCTGCTCTCCGAGGAACACTAAAAACAAAACTAATCCTGTTCTCCCAGGGGGAGGAATCCAAAAATAACCTTGTGGATGAATGAGCAGCACCAAGCCAAGTGCTGAGGCTTGGGTCGAGTTTGGGAGCTGAAAGCTTTCCAGCCCCGTGTTCCCGTTTGAATTACTGCCCGGGCATTCACACCCCGTTCCTGCGCCTCCTAAGAAAAAAAAGCCGTGGTGTTTCTTTTTGCTTTTGTTTCCCAGGGTGGGAGGTGAAATCCTGCAAAACTCTGGGGGAGGGTGCAGGGAGGGAGAAGCCCCTTGGAGCAGCCCACAGGCTGATGGAACCCATCCAAAGCTGAGGGAAGGCACTTGTGCATCGGGACACGGGCCTGGAGTCCACGGCTCCAGCGCTGAATTTGGGCTTGCCAAGCTTGGCACCTTTGGATGCCCCCTCTGTGGGAAGCCCTGGGACAGTAGCAGAGCTGGGGATGCTCCTGGCACGCTCCCTGCTCTCTCAGCAGGCAGGATGCAGGCTGGGGTGGCTGACCTGCTGGAAGGAAACACCCCCAAAGCCAGGGATGGACACCCATGGGACAGCCAGGCCAGTCCCATGGCACGGTTTTACACCAGCATCAGGAGCATCCTGGGGCATGACAGAAAGCCTGTAGCAGGGATCTCACACTCAGATTCCTGAGCTGGGATTCCCCTGTGAGCCCCACCTCTGCATCCTGCCCTTCCACCAGGAAGCAGCCCCCTACCCGGGTTTGTTCCCTGGGCACCTCCAGGGACAGCCCAGCATTCCTGGTTCAGAGGAAGAGAGCAGCCAGGGCAGGGAAACCACCTTGCTCGGTGCCACGTGGTGAGGAACAGACCTGTTCCAAGGAGGAACAAGGCTTGGCAAAGTCTTGGGTGTGGTAACAGCTGAGCCAGGGAAGCTGGTGAGCTGCCCTCTGCCCCGGGCAGCAGCAGCTGTGCAGTGCCAGCCACAGGGACACCAGGATGGGATGGGCACAGCCAGGAGCTGTGCAGTGCCAGCCACAGGGACACCAGGATGGGATGGGCACAGCCAGGAGCTGTGCAGTGCCAGCCACAGGAACACCGGGATGGGCACAGCCAGGAGCTGTGCAGTGCCAGCCACAGGAACACCAGGATGGGATGGGCACAGCCAGGAGCTGTGCAGTGCCAGCCATAGGAACACCGGGATGGGATGGGCACAGCCAGGAACTGTGCAGTGCCAGCCATAGGAACACCGGGATGTGATGGACACAGCCAGGAGCCAGCCCGGTGCCCAAGCACCCCTCACCTCCCTGGGCTCCAAAATGAATCCAAGTCCCTCTGTGGGGACACCAGCAGTGCCCGTGTTTGGGAAGCTGGCCTCAGTGGCACAACTGGGATTGGGATGCCACTCCTACTGCCCTGGCTGCTGGGCAGGGGGCCACACACCCCCAGGGATCCTTCCAGAGGCTCTGGAGCTGTGGGTCTCAGGGATCTGCATCCTAATAAGCACCAAGATGTAATTCTGAGTAAGCCTTACAAGGGATCAGCCTGAGGAAGCTGCCATTTCTCACCTCTTTTTTGGTTTTCCCCTCCCTTTTTTTCTGCTCTGGTTGAGGGCACCCAGTTTGAACCTCAGCAACACATGGACCTTCTTCCCCTTCTCCTCCCATCGGTGATCTCAGTTCCAAAGAGAATCCCTGTGTCTGTGCCAGCACAGATGCTGCTGCCTGTGCCTAAATTTCTGGGATGGTTAATTAATTAACTTCTACATGATTCCCAGTGTGGGAATGGCTACAAGGCTCTGTAACATCTCTGCACTCTGTCTCCACCAGTTATCTCTGATGTCCATGTGTTCCTTCAGGCTATTGAGCCATCAGCTGCCTCCCAGCCATGCAGTGCCCACCAGCCTCCCACGGACGCATCAAGATGCTCCAAAAGTCTTTAAAACAGTTTTTGTTCTCTCCTAGCTGGGGTCAGGAGGAGGTTCACCTCTCCAGGGTGTTTGCATGGCATTGCTGCGGTATCTCCCACATTCCTTTACTCTGTGTGGGAGGACAGGCATGGAATCCTGAGGAATTTGACCATTTTATTCCCTCTCCTGCTTGCAGAAACCACTGTCAGTCCTGGAAACGCTTCAGTCTTCTGCAGGGCTCCCTGGGCTGGCTCCAGCCCTGCTCTGGAGGCTGCTCTCTTCCCTCTAGGAAGAGGACACCGAGATGGATGGAGATTTTCCACAGAGAAGAGCCAAGCCTCTGTGGGAACCCCAAGGACCAAGGGGGAAGGCATCAGGATCCAGTGGGACTCATGGCTGCAGTGGTGGCCACCAAATCCCTGGAGCTCAGAGGTTTTTGCTGTGCCAGCAGGGAGGTTCCTTTCCTGTGGGATCATCTCCTCCTCCTCCTCACAGCTGGTGCTGAGTTTCTCAACTGGGCTCTTCCCAGTTGGCTCCCCTTCCCCCATGTCAGAGTGAGCCATGAGTGCTGCTGCTGCTCAGCAACAAAAAATGGTGATACAGGTTATAAAAACACCAGGAGGGATGGGAAAGGGGTGCTTTCCTCCTGCTGGGACATCTCCAAGAAGCTCCATATAGGAGGGGGTGGCCCAGGAGGCCAACTGGAGCTTCACCGTCCTCCTCTCCTGGGTGGCTTGGCCTGAGGACTCACCAGAGGAGAGAGCAGAGCAGATCCCTGTGATCTGCCAGGGTGGATTGGGGCTCATCTGCTCCAGTCTGCAGCCTAATTGCTGAGGTGGGACCAGGAAGAGGAGCCTTCTCTGTTTACTCACATAGTTTCAAGGTGAGTAACACACACAGGGCCCAGCTCTGGTGCTCCAGAGAGCGAGACCTTCCCCTCCCAGCTCCCCCAGCCCTTGGGCTGCCAGGATGGGCTGAAGAAGCTCTCAGATGAAAGGACACGGGGCTTTGAACCCCCTCCTGCAGCATCCCAGGGGGGCTGGGAGCCACAGAACTCTCCTTGCCTGGCACAGAGGATCTTTGTCCTCCCCTTTTCCTCCCCTTCCCCCTGCCTTTTGGCACACAAGGAGCTGCTTTGATGCCCTCATGAGACAGATTTCCCACCAATAACAGATCCTTCTGATAACAGATCCTTGTGGTCACCCCTGTGACTGACTCATTCTTCCCATGGGGTTAAATCCTGGTGTCTCCAGTTCCCTGCAGGCACTTTGAGAATGGGGATATCTTATTTCCTCTGTGTCCACCTCCACCAAATAACCCCCCTCCTGCCAGTCCTGACCCTGGAGCTTGGCCAGGTCCCTCAGAACTGACTGCTACCCCATGCCTTGGATGGGGGAGCAACACCTCGCTGATGGGTTTTCTTCCTCCACAACCACTGGCTGAAGCAGAGGATCCCAGGAAAACATCAGACCTCAGTGAGCTTCTACACCCAGCAGAGTGAGCTGGCGATGGTCTTGGTGTCCTGGGTGGCTTCCTCTTCCAGGATTTGCTTTTTGAAGCTGCCCTCATCCTCCTGCGTCAGGAGAAATCCTATGGAGAAACATCTCCCTCAGACGTGCTGGATGCACTGGACAGTCCTGGGTTTTACACAAGAGGCAGTGAGTCATCACCCTCTCATCATTTATCTTCTCTGGACTCATCAGGCTATCACAGACCTTGGCCACCTCTGCCCCCTTCCCAGCGTGTTTCACCACCGTTTTCACAGAGTTTTCCAGGAAGTGAGCTGGGGACAGCCACTCTTCCTTCCACGGTGTTTTCCACGGGAAGCTGCTGGGGGAAGGATGCTCCTGGGATTTGGGAAGCCGAGGCTGCACAGGGTGTGAGGAGCCTTGTCTGGGCACATCTTGTGCTCTGCAGCCGGCGGCAGAGGGAGGTGGTGGTGGCTCCGGACCGCCAGGTTGGGAAACGGGCCGGACCCTCTTGCCCAGCCGGAGTCGAATTGCAGCAGGAACACCTCGGAGAGCCTGAGGCCACGGGCTGGCAATCACCGCCCCGGCAGGCTGGGACATCTTACTGCCCTCGTAAAAACCTCCTTTCACTCATCGGGCTGATGTGGGTTTTTTAGCTGGAGTAATTAGAGCCTCATAAAAGGACCGCTCTCCTCCCACCGCCGCATCCCCGCTGTCCCCAACCTCCCCGCCCCGCTCTGCCCTCAGTGCCAAGTATTTCCCTCTCCTTTTCTCCGCTGGGAGAAGGAAAAAATCCCAACCAAACCCCACAAAAAGGCCGCTTTCCCCTCTTTTTGTCTTGCAGCAAACCCGTGGGCGCAGGGAGCTGTCGGAGCGGGAGCACCCTGGGTTTTGGCAGGGATGCTGCTGGCCTGATCCCCTTTGTAGGAGCTGAGGCAGCCGAGCCTGCCAAGCTCTGGAGAGCTGGGGATGAACCTGAAGCCGTCCCTTGAGCTGGGAGCCGGCCAAATTCTACTGGGCCAAGTGTCTTCTTTATTCCCTTCTAGGCTTTTTCCATGCCTGGGTGTATTTCCACAGCGTGGAGATGGGTGGAAAATTACTGGTGATGCTCCAGTGCCAGGTGCCTGCCCTGGCAGAGGTGAGCTAAGGCTGAGCGTTCATCCAGGGAACTTCTGACCACGGGATGCTGCTGGGGCTGGAATGCCTTGAAGAACCAGCTAAGTAATTAAAAAAAAAAAAACAAAAACAAAAACAAGCTACTAAAAATAAATAAGTCCTTTTTTTTTTTCTGCTTAAAAATGTTTCTCTGAAGAGATCCATCCATGACAGCCCAACTGAAGTTTTTTGCAGTCCAGCAGCTGCCTGGGTTCTGCTCCTCAGAAGTACCATGAGAAAGTACAAATGCATCCCCAAGACAGTAGATAAACCAGGTTAAGTGATGTGCACCAACATCCACAGCCCCAAATCCTTGTGATCCAACCCTCAGGGAGGAAAGCAGCAGTGGCAGAGAGCTTGGGATGACAGAGAGCACCCGGGTTTGGTGCAATGGATCAGGATGGGATGGATGGAGGGATGGATGGAGGGATGGATGAAGGGATGGATGGATGGATGGATGGATGGATGGATGGAGGGATGGAGGGATGGATGGATGGATGGATGGATGGATGGATGGATGAATGGATGGAGGGATGGAGGGATGGATGGATGGATGGATGGATGGATGGATGGAGGGATGGATGGATGGATGGATGGATGGATGGATGGAGGGATGGATGGATGGATGGATGGATGTTTAGAGGAGCAGGGAGCAAGCCCTGAAGATCTCCTTTCTGCTACCCAAGGCATGATTCACAGCTCACATGCTCCAAGGAAGCAGAGGGAACACCACGATCTTCCTGTTATGGGAAAACCCCGATTTCAACACGCCAGCCAAGGAGCTGAGGTTGGGGTGCTGCATCCCTGGGAGCCTCTCTCTCTGGGTGGTTCCCCACCTCCAGGCTCAGGGATGCTCATCTAACCCAGTTCCCCCAAGCCAGGACTCGTGGGAGGGATGGAGCGTGCCCTGCTCACATCCAGGTCACTGGAAAATCCCCTTGGCTGGGACAGAAGCAGCACATGGACACCACAGACTGCTGAGCCAGGCCTCTCCCCTCCTCTGCAATGGCACTTCCAGCCTTCCTCTTTTTCTCCTGAAACTACTGATTTGGCCTGTATTTGTGAGCTGTTTTAGGGAATTTCACCCTTCCAGTCAGGAAGGGCAAGCCCAGGTGTTTTGATGCCCATCAGAAGAACACATCTGCTTGGCAAACATAGCAAAGCCATTCATCACCTTCATAACACATCTCTTCCCACACAGCAATTTTCAGTGCCTGGAACAATGACTGAGTGAGGCTCTTGGCTGTGCCTGCTGCAGCATCCCTGGATGGGGCTGCAGGACCTTCTCCAGCCCAGTTTGGGACAGGACATCCCCCAGCTGACTGCCTGGATGTACAAGCTGTCCTTTTCCATCCCTCTGCTACTGGGACACCGATGTTGGGGCCGACCCTAGTTCCCTCAGCAGGGCTTTTATTGTGGAAACCATCAGAAAAGAGGGCTGGGAGTGAGGTGGTGCTGGGATAAACCACGCTGCCAGTTCAGGGATGGCTTTACCACACCAGGGAGAGGGAGAGAGGAATGGCTGCTCAGGGCTTAGGGTTGAAAAGACCCCCTTGCCTTGTTCTACCCCATCCCAACCCCACGTCCTCATCATCTTGCAGCTCATGGAAACCTGTTAGAAGGAGGTTTACTCCTGGCTGGCCCTCCCTCAGGGATACCTGGTGCCATCTGATCCACAGCAGCTGGATCAGCCCTTCCCACAGGGAACCATAGCTTGGCCCCAGTTCAGCATCTGCCCTTGGGCTGGGGACTCCCCAGCTCCAGTCAGCAGCTGGCCTTGATGCCACCAAAGTTCCTGGGGACTTCCCAGGGCTTCCCAGCCTTTGGATGGGCTCACATTGCATCAGCCAGGCCTGGAGGAGATGCTCAGTGACACCCAGGGATCTCCTCTTCCTTCTCTTGCCTTTCAAAGCTTTTCCTGCTTTGCATGTTCTCCAGAAGGAGTCAGATCTCCCTGGGGCACTCTTGGTGCCACTTGGATGGGGACCTCCTTGGATCAGACACTAAGAAAACACAAATCCACAGGTTTTTTGTCCTCAGGCAGGTAATTAGTGGTCTGGGCTTTGCCTACGCTGCCAAGCCAGTGGCTCTGCAAGACATGGCAGGTCCTGGGTTTTCCAGACTTTTCATCAGCTGGCCAGTGGCATACATAAATCCCAGCCCAGGAAAATCCTGGATGAGCCTTCCCTGTTCTCCACAGTCCCCAAACCCAGCACTTTCCTATCAAAGCTCAGCACCAGCAGAAGAAGAACAATGCTCAGTGCAGGGCCCCATCTGCTCTCCAGAAGGTGATTCCCAGCTCACAAGTTCAGCTTGAGCATTCTAGCCCCAGCAGGACTTTTCAGCCCCAAGCAATGATGAATTTTTGGAGAATGCTCCACCACCACATCCTGACACATTTTTTTTCCCCCAACACCCTGCAGCAAGAGGGAAAATTTCCCCATAGCCTTTGGTCCTCCCATCCCACCAACCTCAGGACAACACCAGCTTGGAGGCTTCCTGACCTCCTTGCTGCTCCAAACATCTCATGGAGCTCAGTGGATGGCCTGGGGCTGGACTGCTGCTGGATTTGACTCTGAGGGATTTGGGATGGACTGAGGAGGCAGCACAGGATGCCCTCACAGCCTCAGAGCTCGGAGACACCGTCATGGCCTGGGACGGTTGTAAGTTGGTGCCTTCCCTAAAATCCCCATCACATCCCCACAAAAACATGTGGGCAGCACATGGGGAAGTCCTTCTCCATGGCAGCAATTCAAAAGTCCAGGAGGAAACAGAAATTCCATGGGATAAATCAATAAACTTCTCCCAAACGTGGTTTTAATTATCAGTGTTGATGCAGACTTCAATGGGAGGAAGGAGAGAGAGGAAGAGGTGAGTGAGGAGGAGGAAGAGAAGCAGAGGCTCTGATTTATCTCTTAGCAATGTGTATTCCTCTGCATCCAGCAAAGATTGAGAAAGGGATTGGTTAAAAAAAAAAAAAAAAAAAAAAAAAAAAAAAAAAAAAACCACACCCCAGATGTCATCAGATTTGCAATCCCAAACCCCATGTTAAAAAAAAAGCCCCAAATGCTCACATTCCTGCACTGAGGCCCATCAGCCCCTCCCAGACACACGTGGCCACTGCTGACATCAGTTCCAGGAGAGCCGCAGGAGCTGGGAGGTGTTTTGGGACCAACCCGCCTGTTTTGGGAAATACCTTCCTCATTTCAAGGCCAGCACCAGCTCATCCGGGCCATGATCCCCCCCACTTTATCTTCGCCTTCCCCATCGCCCCCGAGGCTGCTCCTCCCAAGATCATCGCACTGACCCATCGGGGTGGGTGCTCCTTATCGGCCGAGCCAGGAGCTGCAGTTTCCCCTCTCCCCTCCGGGGATGGATGCCAGGCTGAGATAAGGATCCACTGGCTCCAGGGAGGGGGAGGGAAAGAGGTTCTGCCATCCAAGCAGGAGGTGGAGGGGATCGTCTGCCATGAGGACACCCGCTGGGCCAGAGAGCCCCAGGGCACCTCGCACCCATCGTCTGGGCACGCCTGAAAAGAGGAAAATTAACATAAACCGAGATAAAACCCGGAGAAAATTAGCATAAAATGTAAATACAGCCAAGAGAGGAGGGTGAGAGAGAAGCTGTCGCACTTCTCCGGGTGTTTCTAAAACTTCTCTCCAGAGCCATGGTAGGAGAAAGCTGATTCTCCTCCAAAATTTTGTGCAGGCTGAGGCCAGCAGACAACGAAGAGCGGGGGGAAAAACCGAACCCGAACCCGTGGCGTGTTGCATCTCATCCTCTGCTGGGCCTGGCAGAATTCTCGGGACAGGGAGAGCCTCAAATCCTGGCCCACAGCGATCCATCTCCTGGTTCCCACAAGGGAAAAGGCAGGGTGGAACCTGAGCTGGAGCATCCCAGCGGCACACCTGGCCCCGGGGGATGGGAAGGGGTGATGGGGAGGAGCCGGAGCCGGAGCCGGAGCTCAGCGCCCCGTGCCCGGCACTGGCCGGGTCGGGGCGCGGCCGCCCGGGGTTTTCAGCAGCTTGGGTGAGCCAGCAAAGCAAACGCGAGCAAAGAGCTCCCGAGTCACGTAAACAAACAAGCCATTAAGAGATGAAATAAATCTCCCAGGTACATAACCTTTCTATTTAAACACTCTAGGCCTGGAAATGTTACAGCGCATCTGACCCAGCTCCGCCTGTGATCTCCCTGCCGAGCTGCCGCGGGATGAAAGGGGCTGGGTTTCAGGGAGTGACTTTTCTTCTGCCTTTCCCCCCACCTAATTATATTACCTTTTCTTTCTTATGTTGGTTTAATTCACCGGGAAAGCCCCCAGATGTTTTCCTTGTGCATCTCCTCCTCGGCAGGGAGCAGGACCTGCCTCCCTCCCCATCCTTGGAACAGGACTGACTGCATTGACCTGTTAATTATGGAATTTAAGGCCGGTATAGACCTGAAACGGGGGCAAATTGACCCAGCAGCATTAAAAGGAGCAGAGGGAAGGGAAAAGCCAGGCTTGAAAAGGAAGGCAGACGTCCGTGGGAGAATTCTGGGGGGGAATCAGGATGCTCCTTGCACAGAGCACAAGGCACAGAGGCATAAGTGAGTTGAAGCCAATGGGTGTGTGCAGGAATTAATGTTGATTTTACTGGGGTTTCTGTCCCCTGCAGCTCGGGGGAGCCTCAGCCAGCTCCCTCCTTTGAGCATCCAGCAGCCCACGAGCTGCCAGGCGCCCTGCTCGCTCCGGGGCTTCCCTGTGCACTCCCTGCTGATTCAGGACAGCCAGGGACTCGCCCCGCTGGCTTCAGCACAGCCTCTAATCCCAGGCTTAACTTTAAGCCCAGGTTTGGGGTCCCGCAGAGGACAGCAGTCACACAGCCCAGCCGAGGTCATCGCCGAGTTACGCTGACTCTTTCCAGGGACGGGGCAGGGGGTGCACTGTTTTAATTAGCGCTGTTAAATTGCTAAAACCTACGCACCTGCAGAATTTTGTTACTCAAAGCTAAGCTGCAAGGACAAGGACCATTTAGAAGAAGCATCACTAATTATTTTTGGAGAAAGAAAACTCTTGCTTGACACCAGACTAGGAGCTCTTTCAACCGTTGGTGATGGTGTTTCATGTTAAAAAGGCTTTTGCTGAGGTGCCTGATGTACCCAAACACCCCACTCTGCCCCACCCCCAGGTGTGCAGTCCTGCAGAAAATATTTGGGGACAGGCACCATATATTTGTGAGTCTGCTTAAAAGACTAAAATGCCTCCTTATTTGGAGGCCAAACATGCAGATACAGCCCATGTGCCATGGGATGGAAAGGGGATGGAGAGGGGTGATGCAGCTTGGATGTATCTGCATCCCTGGCAGGGACCAGTCCCCAAAACTCAGCAGACCTGGAATGCTGGGTGATCCCCCCAAACCCCACCATGCAGGGATGCTGGGGGAAGCCCCCCAAACCCCACCATGCAGGGATGCTCAGCAGTCCCTGAACTCCAAACTGACGGCACGTGTGGCACCCACCTCCAGTGACACCAACCCCACACACCCCAGGGTGGAATTTATGAGCAAAGACAGGAACGGGGTTAAAAATAGCCCGAAGCCAAGAAAACCTGTACAGACAAGGAAGTGAGAGCCCCAAAGATAGAGCTGCCACTCTTTCACATCTGAGCTTTCAGTAATCACAGCTGCTTTCACTTCCCCTTCGCCTTCTGCCTGTTCCTCCGCGGCTGGGTTTTGGTTCCTCTCCTCTTCCCCCATCACCTTCCCCCTTTCGTGGCCAAGCCTTCCAAGTGCTTCAGCTTTTATTTCCCTGGGGTGCTGCCAGTTCCCGTGTCCCTCAGTGGCCTCCGAGGAGCTGGGGATGTGACGGGGAGGTGAGGTGATGTCCCCTCCCCGCAGTGATCCAGCTTGGATGGGTGCTCTGGGTCAGAGGATGGCTGCTGGGTCAGGAGAGGGAGAGAAGGCTGAGGGAGTAAGAAGCAGAGCAGCTGGAGCTCTCTTTCTCCGTGACTTTTCCCGGGTATTTGACTTCCAGCAAAGCCCCGACAGACCAAACAATTTCACGACGGTTATTTTGAAAGAGCCGGCACAGCGAGGCGGTGCTGAAGGGACGCACCGGGCTTTGTTCTGCTCTGGGAGTGCCGGTGACTGCAAGCGCTGACCGAGGGTCAATATTGACTTTCTGCTGAGGCAACTGGCAGGGCTCACGGGCTGCAGGCATTTGGGTGCTCCAGCTGCACCCTGCCCGCACCCTGCCAGCAGCTCAGCGGCTTTTTCCCGGGCACCAAGAGCGATTTCCTATCGATGAAAAATCCTGCCGTAAATAACATCCACCCAGAGCATCTCAGAGCAGACTCACCCCGAGGGTATGCAGGATGCAGACTCCCTGGGGATGCTGCAAGAGCAGCATTCCCCACCCTCAGGAAGGATATTCTGGATGGGAACAAGGGGCAGAGGTCTGCCTGTGCCTTGGCACATCTCGGAGCTGGAATTCTTTCTGATAATGGCCGTGTTCTCTCATCACAGCCAAATTCTGCTGCCTTTAGAGAGGGGCTGTGTTTGCCAGGATGGCAAACACGATGTGTTTGCACAGGGGGCAGCAAGAACCAGGTCAGGGCTTTCCCTGCCACCCTCAGTCCCACCGGTGAGAGAAATCCCGACATGAGATTCATTCCCAAGCCATGTGCCCAGCAGGCACACGGTGCTGCCCCGCAGAGCAGGGGGACAAAGGGACAACGCTTCCCTCGCCTGTCACTCACACGGGAGCTTGCTTTGGGATGGCTGGCGTGGCTCTGGCACGGCTCCCAGACCCCACGCCGGTTCCTGATCCTCGGGGAAGCAGGGCAATGGTCTGGAGGGAGGCTGGAGCCTCGGGAGCACAGTCAGCTCTCTGCAAACATAACACCTCGGGCCATCAATGATCCCCAGTTAGGAAGTCTGGCTGACTCGTGTCCGTGGAGTTTATCTGGAGCCACCCCACGGCCTCAGAGCTGCAGTGTACTCGGGGGACAAGAGCCCCTGAAGCAGGGATGGGAGGCTTTCAGCTGTTTTCTCAGGCACATGTTCTCATCTTGTCCCTTTTTACGCCTGATCCCCTCTCCCAGGGCTCTTGCCAGCCGAGGCTGGGCTCTCTACCAGCCACATTCCTTCAGGTTGACGTGGCTTTTCTTTCCTCCCTCATCCTTATCACGCTGGAGTTCATGAATCGTTTCTCCAAAACCATAAACCACCCAAGCACCATGTGGAAATCAAGCCAGACAGAGCAGAGCCAGGCCCGGGGCCTCAGGCTGCTCTTGGGGGTACAGCTCTCCTGGGGAAAGGCTCTTCCAGCCATCCAAGGAGCCAGGGAGGAATAAATCCCTTTTATAAAGCTTTTATCGCTGTGCTGGCCCTCCCCCAGCTTGTTTTGGCACTGCCTCTCCTGGCACGCTTGCCCAGGGCTGGAAGGAGGATGTGGGGGGATTTTTTGGATACTCCTGTGGGAGCAGGGGGACAAAGGGCCCCTGGGGTGCTCTCCCCCCACAGCTGGCAGTGGCCAACGATGCCTTGCCAGGGGTTGAATGCCATGGCACAGGGGACTGGGAGCACACCAGGCACTCCCCAACTTCAGACTGAGGGGTCTTGGGGATCACACATGCTGGAGCCTGATTTTAAACCTGATTTTAGGAGTTTCCATGCAGAGCCTGCTTTCCTTTAGGATCCCAGGAGCCTACTGGCCAAGAGTAGATTCATTTTATCTTTACTGTGATTGACTGAAGTGACCTTAATTCCTCATCTCCGTGGACAGCACAAAGGCTTTTTGATCATTCCATCCCCGTTATCCCATTTTCCCCGGAGAGTCAGAGAAGTGAGGTACAACACCAAAGCCAGCATTCCCAGAGAAAAAAACCCCATCTCCATCTAAAGGACAACATGAGATCCCATGAATAAAACCTCACACAGGGTGAGACCCAGCAGGGAACTGCCCCACCGGATTATTTCAGTCCCCTGTGCATCTCTGAGCATCCCAGCTCTAGGGAATCCAAGCTCTAATTAAGCTCAATTACTCCTGGAAAGACTTTTTCAAGCACCCACTGAGGCAGGTGGCCAGGGAAAGAACCCTGCACCTGCAAGTTTTAATTGTGAGGCTGCCCCACTGAAGCCAAGCCATTGGTGCTGCTGGTGCCAAGGAGTCTGTACAGAGCCCTGCTGGGTCTTTTGGCACCACCCTTATCACCAGTCAGGGTCATGCAGCTGCTTCCCAGTGTCTCCCAAGTCACAAGGGCTGGCCAGACCAAAAAAAAAATTAAGCAAAACATGAGGGCAGAGGTTGGAACCACCACCATCCCTTTGGATCATCTCCCTTTTCCACTGTCACTGCAATCTTACAGGAGAAAGATTCATGTCTCATGGTGGCATTTTGAATCCTGCCAAAGCAAGGGCAGGAAAAAACCCTACCAACACCCTGTTATCTTCACTGTGATGACTAAAGTGACCTTTATTCCCCATCTGCCTGGACAGCACAAAGGCTTTTTGGTCATTCCATCCCCTTTATCCCGTTCTGCCCAGAGACTCAGAAAAGTGAGGTATGTGATAGATGGTAATTCATGTTTTCAGGATATTGGTGTTAGAGTAAGTAGAAATAAAAAGTGCTTTTGAAACAGCAAAGTGTACCCTAAAAATGCCTTTTTTACAAGGCAGAGGGGTGGGTGTGTGGCTTTCACAAGGAGCTTTCACCCATCTCGCCCCAGGGAGAAGATAAAGACATTAAAATACAAATAGAAGGTGGAGAACAAGGCTGGAACAAGGCACTGGCTCAGCGATGGGATCTTATCAGGACCATTTGGAGCATTCAGGAGTCTCCCCCACCCAGGAAATCCTTTCAGGAGGAAGGGGGTCTAAAAATTGCATCAACCACTGAAACAAAGGCAAAGGGGAGCAAAAGAACTTACAGAATTTGGGGACTCACATAGCCCAGCCAGAAAAAGTATAAAAACTGCTGGCATGGGCTCAGACCTTGGTGAAACTCGTGCAGTGCAGTTCGACAGAGGCTGTACTTGTGATTTCACCCAGTGACAAAATCCCAGGGTCATCACTGTTCCCTTGATTGCGGGCTTTCTCACTTTCGCTGTCCAAATTCTCTGGCAAAACAAATCCTTTTTGATGGAATTGGCTCTTTGAGTTGATAACAATTACAACACCAAAGCCAGCATTCCCAGAGAATGCCACCGCCCATCTGTCACCCTGTGGCAACCCCTGGCCTCCCCCAGTGCCTGGCTGGGCTGTGGTCGGGGACAAAGCCACTTCCTGCCACCTCAGGTGCTTTGGGGATGCGGAGTGGGTGGCACCCCCACGCCCGGGGGGTGGCAGGTGCCAAATCCGGAGCCTGGAGGTGCAAAGCCGCCGCCCCAGGTGCATCACGGAGGCACCGCTGCTCAAAGTCTAAATATGGGGAGGTGGTGTCACTTTTTTCAGGTGTTTTTTTCCTGCTGCAGGCTCCCAGGATGGAGGAGTGGGATGGGACAGGCACGTGAGATGATGCAATGCCCATCCCAAGTCAAGCTGGGGAGGCAACTCCTGATCAAAGCCAGAGCAGAACAGCACCACGGCATCTCCATCCTCCTCCGGTGCTTCCTGAATCCAAGCAGCAAAGGGATCCCATCAGGTTTGGGATGGGGGGAAGCAGCCAGAGCCAGGGATGCTGAGAGGCACATCCAAGCCCAGGAAAGGATGTGGGCTGCTGCCTTCACTCAGCTTTTGTCCCGGCTCTTTATCACTCCCAAGCCATGCTGAGAGAAACAGTTTTAAGCAGGATGAATGAAACGGCAACGCAGCAGGATTCATGGGGGTGCTGCCTCGGTCATCCCAGAGTTTCATGGGAAAGCGAAACAAAAAATCAGCGTGTGGCTCATAAAGAAGAGCTGAAGGAAAAGAAAAAGCTCGTGGGAAGTGTCTCAGGCCTGCCTTGTGAACCTGGGTCACACACAGAGCTGAGGGACAGAGGAGGAATCCTGAGTGCCCTGAGGGATCCATCCCTTGGTGTGCCTGCCAGTGCCTATTTCCCAAGCTGGCACAGAGCCCTGGTTTGGAATCAGGTCCTTCATCACCACCCCAAGCCTCCTCCTAGAAAAACACTGTCCCAAAGTCGCCTCCTCAAGCAGACAGGGCTTCCCCCAGTTCTATTCCTGCTCCTCTTCCATAGGGAGCAGCTCCTGCCCGTGGGTTGCTGCACCTCCCCCGTGCCAGGCTGGAAGCTGCTCCTGCCTCCCAGAAGGAATGTAACTGTTTCTTTTATTTGCCCTGAAGGAAAGGGGGTTTGGACACAGGTTTATCCCAGCCTGGAAGGCTATTACACCTGCTCCCAATGAAAAAAATCACAGCAATTGCACAGAAGATCACTTGTCAACATTTCTGGAGCAGCTCAAAGCAGAAAAGCAGGCTTGGAAGAGAGGAAGGTTCTTATCAGGGCCGTGGTATTTTGTCCTGGGATAGAGGAATCTCTGTTGGGTTTTCTGTGCTGCCAAGTCAGGGAGCAGAAGGAGGGATAAACAACTCCAGGCACAGGAGATAGCCAGGAGAGAGCCCCAAGGCCAAGTGCTAATTGTAGCAGCCAAAACACACATTTCCCTGTGAGCAGCAGAAACACAATTCACCCCTGAAACTCATGCAAGCCAGAAACATTCCTGCTGCTGTCAGTGAGCTTAAGGGAAGGTCCTCTGAGAAGCTGAGAGCTGAGAACATGAGCAAATGATGCAGGTAACTTCAAAATCCTGGCAAAATCCTTCAGCCCTCTGTGTGAGCCACAAGCCCTGCTCACACCGGGATCCTTCTCAGAGATGGTGACTCCCTGGATCTCTGTCAGTGGAAGAGGCAAAACAGGGAAAGTTCAGAGGTTGTATTTGTGTGGGATGGATAATTCAAGCAAACCTAACCTAGTGACCTCTTCCCTGGTGCACAGCAGGCTGGAGTGTTCCCCCACAGGCAGGATGCACATGCTGGACCCAAGGCCTCAGATTTGTTTGGGTTTAGTCAAAAATGAACTCTGCAGGTCAGCACTGTTCTGCTAGAGCAGCATGTTCCACAGCTCCCATTCCCCTCAGGAGCAAGATTGTGCTCCCAAGGAAAGGCTGGACTGGGGAGCCCTGCCTGGTCTGGCCCACAATGGCACAGGATTTCCCAATTTATTCATGCCAGGCAGTTAATTTTCAAGCTGAAAAGGTCATCAAAGGTAAAGTTTGACTTCATCCCCAAGGGAAACACCTCCCCTTGGCTTTCCATGAGGACCTGGCCTGCTTGTTTCCTGACTGGGGCACCCAGATGGGCAGGAGGCACTTTGGAATGAGATTGATACCTTCATCCCTCTCCAGGCAACAGCTACAAAAGGACAAAAGAACTGGAGAGATCCTTTCAGTCAATTGTTCTTAAAATCTGATAAAAAACCATAAGCAGACACAACAACTTAGCAAATATCCTGGCTGGGGAACACCTCCCAAAGCAGTTACAAGAGGCAACTCATCAGGGGCAGGATTGAAAACTCTTTTTTATTAAGTTCCCAGAGGAAAAATGCTTTTTGGACAGTGACTCCTGCTGGGAAGGTGCAGCCAGCACAGCTATGGATCAGGCTTTGGAGAGCAGGAATGGTCCAGAAGGGGCTGGAATTGCCCTGCATCAGAATTTGCAGTGTATTTTCCTCTCTAGGACCAGTGGAGCTCAAACACCTTCTGCAGCCTGCCCAGAACAGAGCAGGTGTAAAGCACTGGGGGCTGAGCAGCCTTGGGAAGGGAACTCCTGAGATACCACAGGGTTTTCCACACTAAAGCAGCACATTCTTGGCTCTGGTTTTTGAGAGTCTGTGGTGAGGTACCACATTTAAGTTTGGCACCAGCTGGAAGACAACGGTTGGCTCCTTCTGTTGAAGAGCAGCTAAAGGTATGCATGCCATGGGTACCAACCAGGGCAGCTGAGCCCAGCTTCCTGCTGGCTTTATCTCCATCAGGAAGGCACAAAGCCACCATTTACATGCCAAAACATCAGCTCTGCCTTGGCACATCCCGTTCTTCAAGGATCCCTTTAACTCTTTCCACGATGGTCCACACTTCTGCCATGGCACCTCGGCCTGCAGGGCAAGAGCAAAACCACATTGTGAAATCCAGGCTGGGGGCAACCTTAAAAAAAAAGTGTGTGGAGCAGAAGTCCCTCTCTCACCTCCTTTCTCCAGGGTGTATTTCAATTCAAAATTATGTGGTTTCAGTATCTCTCTGAAATGGTCTTTGCCTATACAGAAGATTTGACAAATCCATACCATTCCCATGATTCTGCCTGAGAGAAAGGAGCTCCATTAGAGAAAGCTGTTGTGGATTCCCACCAGCCTGAGCCTTGGGAGCATCTCTTGGAGAAGGCTGAGTGCTTGGAAAGGCTTTTCCTTTGGGCCTGGTTATCTGCCAGATGAATATCTAACCTATGCTGTGCTGCTGCTTCCCTTTGAAACAGCTTTTAGCTCAGGTTCAGAATTTTAAAGCCTGAGATGATGAAATCACCTTGTCTAACCTTGTGTGCTGAACTCAGCACAGAGAACTGAGGCCATTCACTCTTCCAATTTGCCCAGACCTGAGGAAAGATGCTTCTCCCAAAGGTGTTTGTCTCTTTTGGAGGATTTGTTATAAATGCATATTATAAAGTTGGCTTTTTGTAAATATTAAAATGAATGCTCTATGTATAATGTGGGAAGGTTTTACTGTGTTAATTCCTTTAATTTCTGCTATTAATGACACTTAGAAATAAGCAGTGTGATGAATATATATATATTTCTTAGGCTGTAACATGATACTAAAGACTGTTTTTGTAACATCTAAATTGGCTGAAGCAGAGGGTAGAGAAAATCCTCCCGCATTCCTGAATTATCCAGATGAAGATAACGATGAACCAAAGCTCCAAGAAGCAATTTATTAATCCTCTGTTATCAGCAAATGAGAAATGAGATGACCAAGAGGCGCCACCAAGAAAATTATCTACAAGGAGTAATAAAATGTTGGATTGGTGAAATAGGGGCAGGGTGGGAGAGTTAAAACTGGGAAAGAATTTCTAAACTCAAAGGAATGTTTGAATAATGCATTAGGTTCTTTTAAATATGCAACAAACTGATATGTTTAAAGGAGTGTTTTTTTGAGTTAAGGTGTGCTTCCTGGCTGCAGGAAAAAAACCTATTTTGCTTGTCTGTCTCCTAAATTGTCTTTTTCAAAAAAAATTTTTATTAAACTTATACATTTTTCTAAGAAAGTGAACCTCGTTTTTCACAGATTGAAAAGGAAGTCTCTCTTGGTATTTTGTCCTGTTGGCTAATTGATCTCCTAATCTACTGCTCAGCAGAAATTAGTTCTCGGAGGTGTGGTTTTCCTCTTTTTTAGACCTGTAATTCCCAGGAGGTCTGGAGCATCCCGTGGACAAGCTGCAGGCAGATTTGGACCCCTCTGCTCTCCTGTCTTGGGTTCAATGCCAGCTGTTTTCTACTCCCATCTGCTGAAACTGGTTGGGGAGGTGTCTATGACCCATTCCTTGTGACTCTGGGAGAAAGGGGGTGGGTGCCCTCTGTTCATGGGCAGCTGTTAAATCCAGCTGGGGCAATGTTCTTTATCTCTTCCAGGACCCATCCTCCCTCCAGGGGATATCTGCTGTTCATGGGCCATTGAGGCTTACTGCATAGCTGATAAAATTACATCATCCCATTGGGAGAAGCTCCACCCAGTGGCAGGAGCCAAGCATTCCTACCTGGATAAAACCTGGGATTCAGAACACCAGGGCAGCCTGTTGGCACTGGATTGCCAGAGGAAGACCAGACCCATCTCACCACCACTGGACCCTTCTACAGGATCATCTCTGCTCCAACAGAACCACATCTGCCACTCCAGGAGGACTTAACTGGACTGCTCCCAACACCCTGACCACTAAGGTGTCAGGTCATACCCAGACTCTGTCAATGTTTTTCTTTTTTGTTAGTTTGCTTTTTTTTTTTTTTTGGTACTACTACATTTTTAATCTTCCTAGTAAAGAACTGCTATTCCTATCCTCATATCTTTGCCTGAAAGCCCCTGAATTTCAAGATTATAATAATTCAGAGGGAAGGGGTTTACATTGTCCATTCCAAGGGAAGCTCCGGCTTTTCCCTGGCAGACACCTGTCTTTCCAAACTCTGACATCTCATAAGCTCAAGGAAAAGAGTTGCACCTGACAAGAGACATGATTTAGCAGAGCTGCATCCTCCCAGAACACTTCCAAGCCCTGCCTTCTTCCTCCACCACCCACTACTCCAACACCTCTGGCAACCCACAACTGGATTTTTAGGTTTAGCAAAGCAAACTCTTACAGCACAGCTCCTGCCTACAGGTGGAAATCTTACCAGTGTGCCAGGCTCTAGAAACCCAGCCAAGGATGGTGAAGGTAATGTCAGCATGGAAACTATCCAATCAAGAAGCTCAGTTTGATATTCTAACTCTTTTAGCTGGACTTTCTGTCTGAACCCACCCCTCACTAAGGGAGAAAACTTCCAGGTAAAACTTGGGGGCAGTGAGGATCTGGTGCATTTCAGGTGAGACCCAACCACACGAGGTGAGGAAGAGAAACCTCCTAAAGCAAAAACAAACCACAGTGTCAACAGACAAAACTGGTGCAAACTGAGTCTCTCCTGCACCACATGTGCGAGCTTTGCTGTGTGCTGTTTGTGTGGAAACCAGGGAAACCCCTGCGTGGATGGAAGCCACAAAACCAAAGTGAGTGTGGAAGAGGCTGTGGGGTGAAAGGCCTGAGAAAAGGGGAAGGGGTGAAAAAAAAGTCAGTTGTGGAGACTGGTTTGGGTCTCCAGAGAGATGGAATCCATTAGTGTGCCCTGCTATAATCTCCCTGCAGCCTGGCAGGAAAAGTCCTGGTGTTTGCCATCAAGAATCATTCTTGTTGGGAACTGACTCAGGAGCACAAGAGTCCAGTCAGATGTGGCTGCTCCTGCCATCCCTGCATCCCTCTCCTCCAAGCTCCTTCAGGAGTTTGCTCTCACAGCTGAGCTGGATATGGAGAAATTTGATGTAATCATATCTAAAATCCCAGTGGAACGTTCATCATCCAGGATATTTCAACTGATGTCTGAGTTACTTGACTACACTTGCCTAATTGTAAATATTTATTGGTTTTTGGTTCCAAAAGTATAAATCTCTAGAGGCATTGCACCTACCTAAGGATTCCAAAACTAAGCCAGGCCTAGAATTTAACCACGAGGGTCATTTTAGCACCCTGTCTTTGTCACAAACTGTTTATTGGACTGGCAGGGTGGTTAAAATCCTGCTGGAGTTGGGGCTGTTACACAGAAGCAGGTGCATAGTACAGTGCAGGGTGTGGCTGGAACTGGGGGACATTTTACAGAGATTTGCCCAATGAAATGTTAATAAAAAAGCAAATCCATTCATCCTAATGGTTTGTGTCAAAACCCTTCCCAAAAGTCAAAACATGTCATACTAAAGCAGCTACTAAAACTCAAATGAGTCTATTATTTTTTAGCACTGCAAGCTAAATGTATTGAATCTGAACTTCCTCCACACCCCTCTTTCACTTCACTGAACTCTGGTGTCAAAACCCCAAATCAAAACTTGTTTGGGAAGCTAAAAATTAACCCAGGCAACAACAACAACAAATGTTGAATGTGCACCCAGCTACACCCCCAGCCACATCTGCAAAGGGCTTTTTTCACTGTCTGCTCTCAGGAACAAGATTTAATCCCAATGATGGAGCTGATGAACTGAGGCACAAGGAAAACAGCCCCCAGTCCCAGCAGAGGGCAAAGTCAGGACACCCAAATCCCAGGCTGATAACCCTCACTACAGAACCTTCCTTCTCTTTGATCTCCTCTCTTCCTAAATGAGCATTTGCTGTTCAGTATCAGGCTCAGCTGGAAGCTCTTAAGGCTACTGAAAAATTAATGAGGAGGGATAACACAGGGCAAAGCTCCAGCTTGTTTGTACAAACCGTGGCAGCTCCACATCTCCGTGGCCCCACGCAGCAAAAGGCAGCACATCCCTCCAGGACAAGGGAGGGGAAAAAGGGCAGGAAACGGACTGACCTTCATCTCCACACACCAGTTTCTTCACCACACAGGGGATCTCCGTGTAGCCAAAGGCCTTGAGCTGCTCCACCTGCCGAGCTGTGATGGGATGTTCCCACATGGCCGTGTTCATGGCTGGGCAGAAGAGCAGGGGTTTGCTCAGGTCCCAGGCGCGGATGACACAAGTCTGCGGGAGAAGCCGAGGGAGGGCTTGGACTTCCTCACCCCTTCCCATCCCTTTGCTGTCCCTTTCCAGCCTGGCTGTTGTTTTGTCAGCACAGCTGGACTAACCCATGGGCTGAGATTAATTTGTAGCACATTCCAGTCAAGCTGATCTCTGACAGGGAGGAAAGATGAGGGAAGGCTACCCAGCTCCTCATGGAATTCCTATGGGATGATGCTTATGGAATTTAAGGGATGGCAGGGATCAGCAGATAAGGGGATCCTTTCCTCCTAAGCCAATTCCCACATCTGACAACCACAGGTTTCAGCTCACAGCAAAGAGCTGTCCTCATCCACAGCAGCCCTGAGCTTTGGAATTATTCCTAAGAGCTCCATCCTTCAGCCAGCTGAGCCAGGCAGGCCCAAACCAGGGGTACACTGTAGTCATGGTTTGTGCCTGTGATGTTTTGGTTTCTCTGAAACTTTTCCCAGGCTGGAGCAAACCAAGCTATGTACAGACTGTGTGGAGGTGGCCACAGATCAGATCAGCCCCAGAGAAACCCCCAGGGCAACACCTCAGATAAGCCAGCTGCAAAGCTAAACACTGAAATTTAGCAGTGACATGATATGCCAGCTGGATCCATAACTCCCCAGGAGGGAAGCAGTGCTGCTTCCAGGATACAACAGGGGAGAGAACACAAGCACATCTGGGCCTCTGCAGGAGATGCTGGCAAGGTTACAAAGCATCTGGCAGCTCCTGTGTGCAACAGGCAATCAAATCTGACTCCTCAGCACCTCCAGATAAGTCAGGATCACCTCGTCCCCTTGGAAAGATAAATGCTGGTTGTTCTTAGTGCAGTGTCCATCAGATTCCCCAGGCCTTGCAGCATTTCAAACACAGGAGCTTCCAAGGGAGCAACTCAGATCACAGAGTCCTTACAGGAACCCTGCCCATCCTTTTTTATACCCTGTGACTTGAACCCCTCCCAGCACAAGGAAATGGAATCTGTTCTGAAATGCCAACCAGCACCTCCAGCACTCACTTTCCTTTCCTGGAGCTGCCTCTTCCCTTCACAAGGCTTTTAAAGATTGGCAGGAGCTTGTGAAGCCACACATCCCTGACATCCTTCCTGAGCTCTTCCCTCTGCTAAACCAGCACACCCACAAGGGACCCAGAAGGACAAGACATTGCTTGTCCTTCCCACGACTCTTTCTGGCTTCACTCAGATCCCCAGTGATCTGCTCTGGGTGGATTTTGTTCCTTTATAAGCACTTCTTACCCAAAAGGCTGTAGGTCACACAGATCTGCAGCTTCTTGAGATCTTTTGTGTTGTTAATGCCTGGCCACAAAATATTTAGCCCCACTGAAGGTCTCCAGCACCCAATAACTAAGCACACTCCCTTTTAATACACTTTCTGGTTAGGCTGAAGAGCCTCAAGAGCACTTTAAATACCAAAAAACAAGCCTGAACAAGCAAAAGCCTCTGTAGCTGAGACTGGGAGTTAAGTGGGCACAAGCATGTTTGAAACACTGTGCTATGTTAGGTGAGGGAGGTGGTGAAGTAGCAGGAAGTAAACAGTTTTATCTGATCTCACAGGTGTCTTTCCAGATTGCATTGAAAAAACGTAGAGGAACTCAAAAATGAGTGAGCCTGCGTTTGTGTGTACGAGTGACACACAGAGAGGATGGAGGCAGAAGGAAATACCACCCTCCCGAAAAAGCAAGGAAGACACAAAGCAGGCACAGGGAAATCAGACGAGAGACTGACAGAGGCAAGGAGTGGGAGGGGATTAGGTCAGGGAAGGAAAGAGAAGGAGCAGGGGAACCATGCTGGGGAAGTGAGAGACAAGCAGATGAAGGGGGAGCAGAACATGCAAATTGCACTGTTGGTGATGCTGCAGAAGCACCGAGGTCAGGCAGCCCTGAGGCGTGGCAGCAGTGGCAGGCAGAGCCCGGGCACTCACCAGCAGGTTGTCACAGATGCCATTGGCCACCTTTGCCAGCGTGTTGGCGTCCAGAGGCGCCACCACCATGAGGTCAGCCCAGCGCCGGAGCTCAATGTGCAGGACGGGGTCTGAGCGGCCCTTCCACAGCTGCGGGGGAGACAAGGTGGGGAGCACCAAACCCTCACACACCCCAGCAATCCCCGCTCAGGAAACACAGCTCCTCATGGAATGATGCTTATGGAATTTAAGGGATGGCAGCGGATCAGCAGATAAGGGGGTCCTTTCCTCCTAAGCCAATTCCCACATCTGACAACCACAGGTTTCAGCTCACAGCAAAGAGCTGTCCTCATCCACAGCAGCCCTGAGCTTTGGAATTATTCCTAAGAGCTCCATCCTTCAGCCAGCTGAGCCAGGCAGGCCCAAACCAGGGGTACGTTGTAGTCATGGTTTGTGCCTGTGATGTTTTGGTTTCTCTGAAACTTTTCCCAGGCACAGCTCTGTCAACAAGAGACATGTTTTTCTAACAGTATCCTGTGTTTTGCATTCCTTTCCCTAGGAGGGACCTTCTTTTGATGTCCCTCTGACTCAGCCAATGTAGTTGAAGAAGCTTGTCTTTCTTCCACCCCTTGGGTGGGTTCTTTGTAAAACAGCATAAAGGGAAGAAGTTCCTGGGCAATAAAGAGAGATTGGAGTCATTTTCAGCCTTCTGATCACGGAGTTTGTGTCTTCCCTTTGTGTCCTATTGCGACAGTACCTTTCCTGGGGAGCCCATGTGATTTATAAGTTCCACATTGAAGCGAAGCTGCCCACTGGCTTCTCATGAGGTAGAGACCCCCGAGTGAACAAAACACTTTTAATTAGGATGCACAGCCCTACTCACACTCACAGCAGCAAAGGGAACCCCCCTAAGGACTGGAGGGAACAGTGTCTTGCTGGCTTTCTCCACGATGGATGATGTTTATCCAGTCTGGCACTTCCCTCCTCTCTCAGCTCTTTGAATGACAGAAGGGTTTGGGTTGGGAGGGTCCTTAAAGCTCCCCTTGTCCCATGGGCAGGGACACCTTCCACTTGCCCAGGTTGCTCCAAGGCCCATCCAACCCCGGAACACTTCCAGGGATGGGGCAGCCACAGCATCTCCTTGATACACTCACTCTTGAGTGAATATTTCTGTTTTCACTAAAACCCTGAACTGCTCAAGACAACCCTGCTCTTAAGAGCTCAGTTAACTGGGAAAGAGTCCTGAGAGGCAGCACACAGCATCAGGTACTTACTCCCCAGAGGACACCCAACCACAGGCCAGCAGGAGCTGCACCAGGGCCACAAAATGCTCCCCCTCTGAGTCATGGGAAGCCACAACAAAAGGGCAGCATCCGAAAAGCCAGGGCTTCCTGAACACCTCTCCCACCTCCTCCACTCAATTCTATTCTTTCTTGTCATTTTATTGTCAGAGTGAAGTATCTCACAAAGAGATGCTGAGCAGGCTGTCACAGTGAGCCCAGAGGAGGCCATCAAGCTGATCAGAGGGATGGAGCACCTCTCCCTTGAGGAAAGGCTGAGAGAACTGGCAGTGTTCAGCCTGGAGAAGGCTTTGGGATGACCTAATTGTGTCCTTCCAGTGCCTCAAGGAGCTGGCAAGATGGAGGGAGGCTACATACAAAGGCCTGGAGCAACAGGAAAAGGGGAAATAGCTCCCAGCTGACAGAGGGCAGGGTTAGATGGGATATTGGAAGAAATTGTTCCCTGTGAGGGTCGTGAGGCCCTGGCACAGGTTGCCCAGAGAAACTGTGCCTGCCCCATGCCTGGAAATGTTCCAAGCCAGGTTGGGCAGGGCTTGGAGCAACCTGGGCTAGTGGAAGGTGTCCCTGCCCATGGCAGAGGGTGGAACTGGATGAGCTTTGAGGTCCCTTCCAACCCAAACTGTTCTGTGGTTATTTCCCACCACAAGAGTTCCGTGGCAGCAGACTTCAAAGCCTGGCCTGCACCTCTTCTATCACCCCACTGAGGGTTCCTCAGAAATAACTGCCTGAGGGCTGTAGCACCCTGGGATCCAGCAGGTATCCATCAGAAAGCCAGAAAGCTTCCTGGCTGTTGCTATTAGCATGTTTCTGTCCACTTAAAAGCAATGCTCATGTGTGAGCAGGAACAGGAGTAAGGAGAGAGCACCTTGTGCTCAGATCAGCACTGCAAAGCAGGGATGAAATGTATGGAAAAATGGAAAAACAAACCTTGATGCTTGTGCAAAGAACCTCTTCCTACTCAAGGGCTCTCCAAGTATGTCAGTAAAACTGCAGTCAGGAGAAAAAGCCATTTCACAGGGAGCAGAGATGTTCACAGCCCTGACAGCTGAGCTAAGGAGAACGATGCTGCTGCCTGCTTGAAAAGCATGACTCATGACAAGCACCAAACACGCTCACCATGGCTCTGCAGTGCCTGCCTTGACATTGCCTGACACTCCTCTCACAGCAGCTGGGCAGGAGAGAGACCACTGCAACCCTCCCTGACTGCTGCAGGAAAAATCCTCCAATGCATCAGGGTGGCCTCTCTCTTCTCCCTCATTTACAGCACGTTCTTCAAAAGCCATACTCCAAACATTACTACTAGACCGAGGAGTGAGTATTGGCCCAGGTTTAAAAAAAGAAATAAGTGTGGTTTCTTGCAAGAAAACTCAGAGGAATGGTTCTATTTGCAGGAACAACTCACCTGCCACTCCTCCTCATCACCATAGAGGGTCACAGGAATCTCCTGGGCGTTGTAGAAATGCTTTGCTCTCTCAGTAGTGACCACCTTCACCTCGAGCTAAGCAGAAAGAAAAAGACCACTGGTTAGACTTGAGGACAGTTTTGAAGATTTTGTGGCTTCTCAGAGAGCTTCCCCTATTCCTGGCTGAAAGGCCAGGCTGCTAGGGTGGAAACACATCATCACAGAATGTTTATATGCAGGTGCTTTCATTGAGAGCTCTGGGAGTCGGGGTAGAGACCCAAACCTGACTCTTGACAGTGATTCGTGATGAACATGTTTTTATACTCTTCTGTTACATAACTATACATTAATCATTAAACCCATATTGTTCTATTGTATCCATTGATCTTATCCAAGCATGAATTTCTTGTGATTTAGTTAAACAGTGATCATATTCAATTCCTGGACAGAGTCATACTTGATTTGGTTAAAACAATGGCCATAGCTCCAGTTAGCAAAGCTAATGTTCTGTTCCCAAGGCCTTGTTGACTGGCATGTCCAGGCCTTTCCCTTCTAACCATCATCACCCCGAGTCACCTGCTTGCAATTTTTATAGAAATCATTTTAACCCCAGACTATCAAGGCCACCACAGGAGCCAGAAACTCATTTCATGTCAACCTGAAACAGGCAAGCAAAAGGGAAAACTTCTGTGTGGGTGTGTTCCATAGCACAGGGTTTCTGTACAGCAAACCAGTGACTTCCACGAAGAGAGACAGACTGGGTGAGCACATGAGGGGTGTCTCTGAAATCTCAGATAAACCTGCAAAGCCACTGGAACCTTCATTTATTGGTGTCTACTGGGGAAAGCCTATCCCATCCTTCAGATGTTTATCTGACACACACTGAGAAAAGGTGCTATGGTGAATCTCTTGTTTCCTCCTGCAGAAATCTTCCCAAGTGGAAAAAACGGCTTTTCCCCATTTTCTGTGTGTCCTGCACCTCTGATAAACATTGCCAACACCTCCTGCCACAGGCAGTGAACCAGTAATGCCTTAGCAAGGCTGACCTGAAACAGAGGCTGGACAGACCTAGAGAATAAAGTAGATACTTATTAAAAGGCTTCCAGGACCCACCACAGGAGCCTGACCAAGGCTGCACCCAGAGTGGGTTAGGAATGGCCACACAAAATGGCTGCCCGATCACGAGATTTTACATTTTTATCAGTTTTGGTCCATTTGCATATTGAGGTTTAATTGTCCAATAACAGCTTCAGGTTGTGAGGTCCCATCCTTCTTGCTCTTCCCTACAGTCCACTGTTGTTTGTGCTTTGGGGCCTGAAAGTTGTCCTTGGTCCTCAGCAGGAAAGGATTTGTCTACTTGTTCTGTGAAGAGACCTGAGTGACACTTAATGTGAGGCTCAGAGCTACATCCTTAGGTGGCACAGAATCTGAAACTATGAAAGCTGAAATCTAAGGCATCACCAGAGGTGTCCTCCACATACTGGGATCAGCCAGTGTCAGCTCTGCATGCCCTGACTGCCCAGGCAGGACATGCAGCTGAATTTCCAGCTGCAATTCCTGCCAAGGATGTTCCTTAAACCAGTCAACAGGCAGGCCAATACACGGATGGAGCTGGTAATGAGGAAGATGAACCTCAGGCTGCTGATTACAGTCAAAAGTACCCCTTTTTTCCATGGTATTGGCCACTGGCTGCTCCTTCCAGCAGCTCCCAGAACCCACTGCAGGGTTCTGTTGATCTGACAGTGGGATGAGGAGAAATCAGCCCCACCAGCAGCTCCTTCTGGCTGGATAACTGTGCCTTGAGGGAGAAAACTGATGAGGCACTCAGCGTGTTCACTCCTTGCTACAATCAGCTGCTGGAAACCTCCAAGAAGTTCTCTGCAACAGCAGCAGTGATGTGCTAGAGCACATCAGCTCCCAACACCATTAATCCCACTGGCAATGAGGCAGTGTTGGCTCCTTGCATCCTATGACATTAGAATAACAACTGGGAGCAGTGGAAAATCCCAGCCTTGGCATAATGTGGCCGCTGGTAATCTTCCCCATTTTCTGAAGGAAAAGTGACAGGATACTACAGCCGCACAAGACATTTTTGGTACTGTACATCTGTTTCTCTCAGAGCCCCCCCGTGACTGGGAATCACAGGTGTTTGTCATGTTTTTGAGTGTGAAGATCACACTCGCAGGCATTAAGCTAAGTGTATTATTTCCATGTTAACCTCACCCCACAGGAAGCTGCTCGAGCCAAGCAGCGACACCCACAAAGGCGCTATCGCCGCTCCGCTGCGCCTCGGTGTTAACCTCAGGCTGCAAGAAAATTTATTTATCTGGGGGGTTTTAAAGGCCACTGTGCAGTTTCAAAGAGGATGGCCTCTCTCTGAAATGATACCATTGAAAAAAAAAATATTTATTTCTTCCAAGCATGAGCACAGGACTAGGGAAGAGTTCTGGCTGAGGAGCACTGCATCCAACCATTCCAGAGGGATGTTCAAGGAGTCTGAGTGCTGGTGGCTGAAAGCCCACCACCCCCCCCAAGAAAACTGTTCTGTGAGTTAAAATATTGTCCCTAATGAAGGTTTCCTGCTGGGGTAGGCTCCTGGTTCCCTTGCTCTCAGCAAGCCCTTCAAGTCCCTGCAGCTACACTGGGAAGAGGTCAGTGTTCTCAAGATCACTTTAGCCTACATAGTTTATTTTTTCTATTTACCTGTTTCTATTTTTCAATTTTCTCTGTTTGCCTGTGGATATCTTTAACAGCAAAGGCAGTCTGGCCACACTCAAACTCCCTCACTGGAGACAGTTTAGATTAGTTAGAGATCTTTGGCTTAAGCCAAATCTCCAAAACAAAACTTGACCACAAAAGTGCTCTCCTGTCTTCAGGCAACGCTGCTGGTCTCTGATAGAGGATTCTCCTGGCACAGCCCTTTCTGCTCGGGCAAGGAGGTGCACGTGATTATTTTTTCATGGCTTTCTCAGTTCTGACAGCAAAATCTTTCCAGATAGCCTGAGCACACGAGAACGAGCAGCTCCTCTGTTAAAAGGCACCTACAAGCTGAGGTGCTGCCTGGCAGGTGCACAATGAAGTGACAGGGTGTGATTTAAACCTGAAGTCCAGGTGAGTCCTAGAGCTTCAAGAGCAAAACATTTTGCCCACCAAAGAGTCTGTCCTTGCCTTTCTTTATCCTAGGATCACAGACTGGTTTGGATTAGAAAGGAAATTAAAGGTGCTCCAGTTCCACCCCCCTGCCATGGGCAGGGACACCTCACACTATCCCAGGGTGCTCCAAGCCCTGTCCAACCTGGCCTTGGACACTGCCAGGGCAAGTCAAGGACAAGACAAGCAAAAGGCAGCGAGCTGTCACATCCCCTGGCACCCTCGAGGAGGTGTTAAAGTTTAATGAGCAGCAAAATCACTCTGCCAAGTCATTCACCACAGACCATTTCAAGCAAAACATCAATTTGAACTAACCACCCTGGTTGCAAGCCTGTGACCACATCTCCTCTGGTATCAAAGCCTTTGCTCTGCTCCTGCCCTGCCTGCTTGGTAAAATTCTGCTCCAGCAGTAAAGAAATTGATGCAACAGCCTGGTGCAGGACTCAATAAACTCCATGGGAAAGTTACACCATGGACTCAGCAGGCCTTGAAATCACAGCAGAAATGAGTAAACAACTTTGATTAATAAGCTTTTATAAACTCCTGGATGTCTCACTTTTGCTTTTTCTGCCCTAAAACCAGTGGCCACAAAGCCTGCACTGGATGTCACAGAGTTCTGGGGCTGCACAGAGAGTTTGAGTCCAGCTGTCTGCAGCTTTTAATTACGAAACAAACACTGAGAGAGAAGCAAAGGGTTTAGGCCACATTCCCACCACGGGTCATTTGCATTCTGCCTGTCACCTGCACAGAAGGATGTCCCAAGCTCCAGGAGCAAAGGAAAATGGACAGCAGCCAAGCTAATCCAAGGGGAAGAGGATTAGAAGATCTCTATCTCTGGCTCTGGGCTGGTCACCCCATTCCTTGATGTCACTTTTCTTTGTCTTTCTTATTTCAGGCTGAGGCCTTTGACCTCCCTAATCACATCAGGTCAAGTCATCAATTAACTGAGGCCTCACTTTGACACACATGCCTCACCTCCAGCACCCTTTCCAGCTTGGATATCAACATGAAGCAGATAAATCAGCACCTCCTCTGCCTCTACTCAATGCACCCAACAAGGTACAGCCTCCCAAAGGATCTTCATGCAGCAATCTAATCAATAAATCTGCAGATTTCAGTGCACCCTGCCACTTTTTTTCTTTCACTGCTCCAAAGTATTTCCTCTGTTTCTTAAAACCTAGAAGTTTTCTGTGTTTAATTTTATCCTAGAGCAGAAGAGAGCACATTTCCCTTCCTGATCAGGCACCAGTGGCCTCTGCTGGGCACCTCTGTTACTCCCGATAACAAATAGTAAAAAAACGCTACACCAACACCTACAGCAGCTTTTCCATTTCTGGTTTTATAAGGCCTGTTTTCCCTTTCTGGACCACATTTGGAAAAAACCACATCCCACCCACGGAAAACTGCAAGACCCTGGAGATTTCAAGTTTCAGAAGCATCACCCCTGTCTGCAACCACACCTGATAACTTGACTGACAAGGAAAAACCACCCACTCAAAGCAAAGACCTTTTCAAGCATGAAATAAGGAAAAAAAAAAACCAAACAAACATTTTAAAAACAGGTGGAATCCTCCTCACAGAAACCTTTGAGCTAAAGGGCCCCCCCCCAAGAGGAACTTGTCATTTCAGCAGGAGCCACGTGATCTCTCCTCAAAACAAGGGTAAACTCCAACTTGACGCAGCTCCACCGCCAGCTTCACTCACCCCAGGGATTTTCAGCAATTCTGCAACGAGCAGGGGCAGCTTGAGGGCAGCCACGCTTCCAGTCACTCCCACCAGCACGTGGACTCCTTCCCGTGCCACAGACGAGCTGTTTCCTGGCAGGGAGATGGGCTCCATGCTCCAGTTCAGCTGTGCAGGCACGGGGAGAGGAAGATGCTGGACTAACAGCGCCTCCAAGCAGCACAGCTCCAACCCCACCACATTCCCGAGGGTAGGGATCCAACCTGGACTCTGCAGGGTCACCCAGAACTATGGGATGGGCTCAGGGTCATCCCATAAATGTCACTCGTCCCACAAGGATTTCAAGCACCGGCGGAACTTTAAGGGCGCCTCAAATGTTTCATTGCATTTTTCTCTCAGATATTGGGGAGCTGACTCCTGGAATTGGAGCAGAGAGGCAACAAAAGTGCCCTGGGTAAAGTTCATGCCCCCCCAAAATTAAGACTCCCACATGTTGGACATGGTCCAGAATTTAGGACAGATAAATAAAGCAGTTTGGGATAAAATTTTACACCAAAGGCAAACAAACCCCTGCTGAGCTGCTTCCCCTTTGCACTCTCTGGTGATTAATAAATGCACAGAGATGTCTTAATAATTAAAAATGTGGGGCCACACTGCACGCACAACCATCTTTGTTTGTTACTGTGTTCATAAACATTTACAGCAGTGCTAGAAATTATTCCCTAGCAGCTCTAATTCCTGCTTCCTCCTGGCCTCCCTGCTGCTGCTGCCTCACTGACAAAAACCAGAAATGAATGTTTTGGTGGGGAAATCGACACAAAAAATCTCAAAGTATAATCAATTCACGATGAAGCAGCGAAGAGAAAATTCAGTTCTTGAAAAAATCGCTGCAGCCAGTGAAGTTTGTTCCATTTGCAGTGATGTCCTCGTTGTTAAAACTGAGCTGCTGGGAATCGCTTTGGGGGGGGAAAAAGAAAAGCTGGATGCAGGCTGCCCTGATTTTTGGGAGCAAGTCAGAGGTTGGAGAGAGGAATTTTGCAGGATCACAGCCTGGTTTGGATTGGAAGGGAAATTAAAGTGACTGAGTCCCACCCCCTGCTATTTACCTTCCACTAAATGCCCAATTTCAGCTTTGCTGATTAGCAAAGGAAATTAAGAGGTGAGGAAATGTAGCAGGACATTGGCTGAGAGATTTTGGATATTTACACCACACTTCGCATATTTAACTATATCTAATAATATTATCTAATAATAATAATCCTATATCTAACCTAACAATAATTATTATTAAGATTATTATCAGCTTAAAGCATCCTTAGGATGTTTCCAAAACGCCCACAATTAATTCCGCCTAAGCATCCACAAATCAAAGCCTGGGGATTAAACCCAAAATTTTTGGGTAGGAAACTTCCAAAATGCTTATAAAGTAACGATAAAAAGGATAAAAATGTTAATATTATAAAACAATTATTAAAATGGTAAAATAACGGTAAATACGGTAAAACAATGGTAAAAAGGTGAAAAAATTTTAAATGGTACAAATTTAAAAATAACGGCAAAAAATAGCAAAATAGTGGTCAAAACTATAAAATAATGGCAAAGGATCATAATAAAATCCGTATGTAAAATAACATACGTAATATAACGACAACAAAGTGCTGGGCCGCGCTTTCCTCTTACCCAAACACAGCTGTGGGGAAGCAGCCACTAGAAAACAAGCAATTTACCCCTAAGGCCCTTGAGGGTTAATGAGATCGACTTTTAATGCTGAAAACGGCTCCAAAAGGCTGCATAACAGCGCCGAGAAGCCCCGAGGGCTCCCAGAAGGTAACAAACAGCTCCGGTGCCGCTCGAGGCAGGGCCGGGGGAGCGTGAGGGGCGTGAGGGCCGCGGGTGCGAGCGGAACGGGAACCGCGGGGGGTGCCGGGAATGGGCGCACGGACGGCGCTGATTGGTGCGGACTGCTCCCTCCCGCGGCGCTGATTGGTGTGGACTGCTCCCGCCCTCGGCGCTGGTTGGTGCGTACCGCTCCCGCCCTCGGCGCTGGTTGGTGCATACCGCTCCCGCCCTCGGCGCTGATTGGTGCGGGCAGCGCGCGCGGCCGGCGGGAGGAAGGGGTGTCATGGCGGCCCCTCACGGCCCCGTCCCGGCTTATGGCGGCTGTGCCGCCTCCCCCGAGGGCTTTGTGCCCCTCTGTGCCCCAGCCGTGCCCGCGCGAGGGATCTCGCCAAGGGCAAGTGGGTGGCTTCAGGCTGCTGAGGAAGTAGTTTTAACGGGGATTCTGGCTCGTGGCAAGGTTTTGGAACGTAACAAAAAAAAAACTCGGCGTGTGGGGAACGGGGTCGAGGAGAGGGTCTGAGGGCCCCGCAAGTGACAAGGGCGATATCTGAGCCTAGGAAAGTGTTAGAGACCAGGAGTGAAACCTTTCCTACGGGATTCAGGGCAGCCACACAGAGTTTGCAGGGGAAGGTGGGTTAAAGGACTGAGTATTTATTGCCTGAAGCACGGAGGGGGAACGGCTTCTCATGCCAGAGGGCAGGGTTAGGTGGGATACTGGGAAGGAACTGCTTTCCCAGAGCAGCTGTGGCTGCCCCTGGATCCCTGGCAGTGCCCAAGGCCAGGTTGGACACTGGGGCTGGAAAGTCCCTTCCCACCCAAACCATTCCACGATTATGCAGGCAAGACAGATCTGGGGCAGCCCTTTGCGAAAAAAAAAGCGTCAGTTCCTTGGACATCCCTCTGATATTTTGGCAAGGACGGCAAGAGGCAGAGAGTTCTGCTTTGCTGACTGCAGGGCATGGAAGGCGACGGGGAGAGCTCAGGAGAACTCCAGGTGTGTTCTGTCCTCTTACCAGCAGCAGGAGCACCCTGCCTCTCCCACCCCGTGGGCTTCAGGAGCACCACGCCTTGATCACCACCACATCAGGGACAGCTCACAAACAACCAAGGTGAGAACAAAGGGCTCGAGTTTCCCACCTGGCTGGAGCCACGGGGGGGGGGGCAACATTTCAGCGCTCGCACACTCAGGAGACACATCGGAGAGGAGGGTTAGGTGCTGAAGCAATGTCTGTTAGTTACAGCTCGTTACAGTTATTGTTATTATTATTATTATTATTATTGATGCATCTTATTGTCAAATTGCAAGAGGTGAAGTCACTTAATTCATCATTTCTCAGACACGGATGACAGAGCACGTGGTTTGGCAGAGTCAGTTTGAGGCGAGCTAGAAATGGATTGCACAATATTTAAACCTGATTAAGTACATAATAGGCTTAGCAAAGGATTACTTTTCTCCTGACATTTTATACATAAATATATACACACATACACACACACACAGAGACAGGCATTTTTATCAGTAGCTGCATTTTAGTCTGGTCAAGAGACGACTGCCTATTGCAGAATGACTGGGGTGATACCCTTAAAAAGGAAATTAGTCTTGGTGTGCTTTGCTGGAGAAGAGAAGGTCCTTTTTTGGGTGATTCTCAGGGGTAGGGGTCACATCCAAGCATCACTGGAGGAATGGAGGGGACAGATAAGGGGCTGGGGACTCGCACAGTCCTGGCTGGTGGCCCCACTGAGCTCCTTCCCTGTGCCAGGCAGGATGTACTGGAGCCAAGGGGCTGGATTGGATTCTGTTTGGGCTGCTTTTCGAGGACTTAGAGAAAAAATTGGCTTATTTAAAGTGCATTTAGAGTTGAAAAGCATCTCGGAGAAGTAGCTTTCCCTACTCCTGCCCTGCAGCATCCATCCCATTTATGCTCCCACTCACAATCATTTCCAGGGTGTGCCAGTCACCTTCCCCAAGAAGCGTTGGTGTGAGCTCAGCTGCCTCCTGCTAGGGTGCCAGGATCATTATTTAATGTCCAACATCCCCAAACTGGGCAGGGATTCGGGTCTGACAGGGGTTTCTGCACCAGGAAAACCCACGGCCACAGCTCACCACGCCTTTTAGGAGCTCAGGTGAGCAGGAGTCCTTCCCTTCCAGCCTGGAGGTTTCCTTAGGAGACTGAAATCAGCACAAACCTCCAAAGCTAACGGGGACAAATCTTGGCCTGGCTGTTTCCACGAGCAGGGAGACTGCTTGGATGTGCTGGGACACGGGGTGGCAAGATTTGACCCGCAGCCTTGCCCCTCTGAGCTGCTTTCACAGCTGCTTTTCAAAACAGAAGCCTCGAAAAGAACCAGACTCAGGGTGCAGAATCTGGAATGGGATGGTTGTATCCCACGGGGGAAAACCTGTCCTTGCTCCCCAACACACACACACACACACACACGCATACACACACACTGGTCCTCCACGTCAAAGTGTAAACTACTCACTTACAACACCACACACTAAGAGAAGTTGTAGATCCTGAGCCAGGGTGTAGATTAGGAATCTCTTGGCTTCCAGCATATCAACAGCAGGATTGAGGGTTTCTTATATTTTTTTTCCCTTTTTTGTCTTTTTTTTTTTAATGCTAATTCAGTCAGCCACCTGCTAGTTAAAAAGCAAAAAGAAAAAAAAGGAGAATTCCCAGGATTGCTTGCCCTTGCTGAGACAGTGGCAAGTGGCTGGACACTACCAACTGAAAGAGAAAACTCACACACGTCAAGAACCTGTGGTTCAGGCTTATTCCAAGAGGGAAGATGGGTGCTGGTTGCTCTTTTTTCCCTTTTTGGGGGCATGGGAGGGGGGGGTGCTTTTGGCTGATGAGGTTCTAACGTACACCTATCACCACAGTAATTAAAAAACCACCACTGTACACTATTCCACAGGGAAGAAGAAGAAGAAGAAGACACGTGAATGGACAACTGACTATCACGCACAACAAGAGCCCTGCAGGTCAACTCACGGCCTCTCCAGAATGGAAAAAAAAAAAAAAAAAAAAAAAAAAAGAAAGGAGAAAAGAAGAGCTCAAGACAAGAAAAACAGAATAAAAAAAAAAAAAAAAAGAAAAAAATCCCAAAGGATCTCGTTACAAAGACAGGAAAAGAACCACCATTATGGTACACTCTGGCTTTCTGAGACAGCTGCAGAAACTCGGCGCGGGCTTTTCCCTCCATCCTTTTTTTCACACCCCCTCCACCCCTCCAGCTCTTCCTCCCGAGCTCAGAGTCCCGCTGCCGCTCACATCTCGTTGGAGTAGGTGTAGCTGGGGGTGGCCGAGTACTGCGTCTCGTGCTGCATCATGGCGCCCTGCGCCGCCCCCATGGCCGCGTTCTGCGCCGCCTGCTGCACGTGGGGGTTCTTCCAGGCCCCCGTGGTCCACTCCTCCTGAGCTTTGCTGAAGCTCCCGCCGCTGCCTCGGTAAAACTTGTGCACCTGCGGGGGAGAAAAAACCCGGAGGGGCTGAGCGCGCAGCTCCCGGGGCGTTGTGGTGGTGGTGAGGGCCACCCAAAGCCCACGTGGAAGCTCTGGGTTTGTTCCTGCCGTACCATGGTGAGGGCGATGAAGGAGAAGACTGCCATGGCCGTGAAGAGCACGGTGGGGATCAGCATCACCACGGCCGAGCCCACGTTGGTCCCAAAGAAGGAAATGGCTGCAATCCAGCCGCTGCGAGGAGGTGGAAAGAAGCGGTTCGGTTTGTCGGCTTTGCCAAACTGCCCTCCCAGCTCCTCAAACCACATTTCCCCAAGGACAGAACCGGTAAAGATGTTAAAACACCATGGTGACCACCCCTGGAGCCAACACAGCAGCGTGTTCCTTACCAGACCCCCCATCCAGGGATCCCCACTGCCTGGATAATGCTGATCACCAGCTGGGCCATGAAGGTGAAGAAGAAGGCCATGAAGCTGAAGGAACTGTCTGTCCTGCAAGAGAAGGCTCGGTCACTCCTGCACCTCCATCCCTGCTGCACTCCAAGGGAAGGGAGATGCTCCTACGCATCAGACCTGGCTGTGGTTTAGCAGGAGGGTGATGAAAAGCAAAATCAAAAGGCAAAAGAGAAACTGCAAGAGGCTGGAGGGTGGTCAAGGAGCACCAGACCCTCCTTATGGCTCAGTCAGCTGGGCTTGAGGACATCTGTGTTGGGACACGGCTCTCGGCTCACACCACCCCACATGGGCAATAAATACCCCCCTGGTTCTCTAGATTTGGGGATTGACCTCGGCACTGTGGGTAATCCGTACAAACACCTGGAGGATTCGTGGAAAAATATAAAAGATGCCTCAGGGATGAGAGGGAAAGTGGCAGCCCAGCTGCATCCTCACCACTGTCCCCCACTGCTGCACAGAGGCACACGGAAATTGTCCTTACACCGTCTGATGAGGGGTTTGGCCCCCAGGAAACCCCAAACACTCTGCTTCCAAAGGTTAGAAAGTAAAGCTAAAGGGTTGCACAGAAAGGAATTCCCCCAATTAGTCAGGCAATGCCCCAAGCTAAACACTGACCATTTCCGAAGGAGAACAAGGCAAAAAGAAGCCAGGCTCAGGTGCGACCACTTACTTGAAAGCTTTGTAAATAGGTCTAAACCAGCAGACATAGGAGCAGGGCGTAAAGAGAATGAGCCAGAGAATTGCCAGTCCAAAATTTACAGCTCCGCCGCCTCCAATGAGCCACGCGAGGCAGCCCACGAGATTCACCGCCAGGGTGATGCTGTTCACTGCAAACACACACACACACACAGAGAGCAGAGTAGCACGGAGGCAAGGGTGGCACTGAGACACCAGGGACCCCGACCCCAGGGTCCTGCCCTAGCTGGGCTTCCCTGAAATTAAGCTTGGGAGCACATTCCCAGGCTGGCTGGGCCGAAGGGGGTCAGGCCTCAGCTGAGTGTAACAGGAGGAAAATCAATGTATCGCTCGGAGCTGTAATTCCCTAAGCAGCTCCAGGGCTCGGAAGATTGGCAGGAGTCGCATCCTCCCGCTCCTGTCCAGCCAGGACACGTTTCCACTAACAGAAGGAAACTGGAGGAACTGTGGTGAAGCTTTTTGCTTGCTCCAGGTCTATCTTTGCTGAAGGAGCTTGTGCAGGAGCTCCCCGAGCACCACCGAGAGCCAAAACCCTGAACTCCTGACCCCGCCTCACCAGTTCAGGGGGTGACACATTTCCCTCGCCCACCCCTGCTGGGGATCAGACCACACAAGGGCTCCGACTATGAATCCCAGCTCAGCAGACACAGGACAAAGCAGAGAAGGCTCAGCTGTGTTCTGACGCCTCCGAGTTCGGAGAATGATTCATTATTTCGACGAGAACCAAAGCCCTCCCACTGCCGCCTGCCTGAGAGCTGCAGCTGGCAAGGGAAGGAGCTCAGCTGCCTGGGCTGCCCTAAAGGACACGGAGGGACCTTCCAGCCACTCTGTGCTGGGTGTCTGAGGGGCTGGTGGCGAGAAAATGACCCGGAGAGGAGCTCCAGAGGCAAAACCTAAGGGGCAGCAACTGAGAGCTGGTGCTTGTGCTGAGGAGCAAGGAGCAAGCTCTGTTACATTAAGAGGAAGAACATCCTGGTTGGGATGAGGAGGGCATTGAACACTTCCAAGACAGCTTCCTCAGGGAAGTACAGCTTTTTTCCTCCCATGCCTTAAACAAGCAAACCCTCCTGACATGGTGAAGCTACTCCAGGGTCACCTTCCTGATGGGACACAGTCCCAGGGATGCCAACCTGGTGCTGTGCCAAAAGCAGGAGCACACAACCTCTGTGGTGTTAGCTCAGCTCTCCCTAACCTGCCCCTAAAGCACACGGCACTCCCTGGGCACTGACGCTTCCAAAGTTCAGGGGAAATGCCTGATAAGGGAACTAAGTCCTTCTAAAAAGAAATGAAATGCTGCTGCCAGCCCGCCCTGAGCTGTGCACGCTTCCACCTGTGGTGGGGGGGTGTGACCTGTCCCTCTGGCTCTGTTCCCTGCCCAGGGTTGGTGAAGAAGAGAGATCCAGGATAGCTGGAAGAGCTGGAAGCTGGTGACAGCTCTGTTAGCACAGCACGGCACACAGAGGCATGCAAGAGGAACAGGCAAGCTCCGGGAAGCCTCAAGCTCCACGTTTTGGGGAGCAGGCACACCAGCCCTCCAGTCTGAGCCGTCTCCTCCTTACAGCAGGATATCACCATCACCACCAATGACCCTGGGACACTGAGCCAGCTCCACAGCTCCATCCTGGAGGCTGGAAGGGCTGGGATCCATGGGATGCTGCAGCCCACCTCTCATTCCTGAGTTTTGACAGGAGACACCAAGGCCTGGAGGGGGAGGAGGGCTTCCCCTGACCTTGCCCTGCCCTTTCAGCTGGCAGCTCCCTGAGGAGCAGCCTTTGGAGAGGCAAACCAATCCTAGAGGAGCCATTCCCAGGCAGCCACTCACGCATCCAGAGGTAGTAAAGCCGCTTGGCCATGGTCCGGTGCTGCGGTGGGATCTCCGCATCGAAGTCCTGGTAGAAACATGGCTTCAGGGGGATGAATTTGGGCAGGGGAGGGAAGTTGTTCACCTTCTCTGCAAGGAAAAGTTTCACTGGTGTCAGGCACTGCCCAGAGCTGAACAAAAAACCAAGAGGCTTCCTAAATAACCCCAAGAACTGACAAGTTTTACACAGGAGTTAAGGATTTCCCACAGAAATCACCACAGACCCATCCAAAAGGATCAAATTCAGCCCTCACAGGCCACACAGATCCTGCAGCCAGGGTCACCCCCCACCCCATGGGTGACTAATGAGGTGACATTATGGCCAGTGGAGCCCACAATGATCTCCAGAGCCCCCCGTACCTGCCATGCTGGCACACGTTCAGCCTCTCTGCTCCTCAGGAAAAAGACTTGGGAGCTTTATAGCAAAGCTGGAGGAGAACGAGAGAAAAGGTTGATTGAAGTGGTCAGGGGCCTCTGCAAAAGCCTTCACCTTCCCCCCCAGTTCCAAAACAACTCAAGGACAGCGGTTTGCCTCACTTCTGTGCCCCTCTGGACTATCACACATGCAGGCTGGCACCTGGCTGGCAGTGTGATAAATCCTGGCTCCTCTGGCTCAGGCTTATGTGCCAGTTAAGGCAGAAGATTACGAGAGGATCCAGCAATGTGGGGCCTCCCACTCCCAACTGACCTACATCCAGGAGAGGGCCAGGTAGGGCAGCAGGGAAGGGAGGTGGCTGTGGGCAGTTTGAGTTCGTGACCTGGCCCCAAAATAATTCTTTAAAAAATGTATTATTGTTGCTTTTGCTGAATTCCAGCACAGGGGACTACCTGGCTGCCTCGTAGCTGCCACCTCTGCAAGCCCAAGCCAAAAACAAGGCTAAAGAGGGAGCGGGGGAAATCAGAGCAGAGAAATCAGCTGGAAAAAAACATAAATCAGTGGCGATTGTCACTAATGAGTCACTTGAGTGCCTGGCTTAACAATTACTCATGTCACTTGGCACCTCATTCCAGAGCATGCAGGTGGGAAAGGGGGGAGCTCAGCATGCCAGGACCATCCCAGACCATTCCATGCTCCGCTCTGTACCAGAAGTGAAAATCACGACCAATTAAAGCAAAAAATTAAGACCTGAGGTCTTAAATAGGAGCGTGAAGATGGCGTATCCCCACCTGCCTGCAGGTTTTTGCCCTTTCCCAGCTATCCAGGCAGAGCCAACACATTTCCCAGGACTCGGGGGTCCCAGGAATTGGTGCTTGGCGCTGCCGGGAGGATTTTGGGGAGGGGGGTGGGCTCTCTCCAAGGGTCTTTTGGCACCAAACACACGGTGAAGCCCCGGGGCTCGCTGTCTCCCGGCAGCCCCCGGATGCTTCCAGCCGCTGCTATAAATACGGAGCTCCTCGGGCGCGGTGACGTCCGCCCGGCCGCCCCTACCCCACGCGTGTCGGGATCGGGGACACACGGCCGGGCGCCTCCCGACCCCACACCCGCGCCACCGCGGGGCGAAAACACCCCTGGAGAGATAAATTCGTCGATCAATTCGGGTGGGGTTCTCTTTGCAAAATTAGGATTACGGTGGAGGAGTTGGAAGATGGTGGAGTGGATGGAAAAAGGAGGGGGGGGGGGGGAAATCTCAAAGGTGATGGCACCGAGAAGAAACCCCCTCTTGGGTGCGTGGGGTGGGTTTGGGGAGGGCTCGGCCTCGCCGTGCATCGCTGCCCGCGCGTTTCCACGCGTGAAGGGCTGCGTGCCCCACGTATCCCCACCTCTGGACCGGGGAGAAGGGCGGCCCAAGCCCCGCTCGGTCCCCGGTGCACCCACGCGTGTGCAGGGTCACCGCGGCTGCCGCCACGCCGCGCATCGCCCCCCCCCCGCAAGTGGGGCGCAGAGCAGGAGGTCGGTGCAAAGGGCGGTCAGCCCCCTCGGGGGGAGCATCCAGCGCCCTGACCCCGAGGCGTTTCCCCTCTGCACACTCCCGGGACTCACCACGTGCCGTGAGCCGTGCCGTGCCGTCCCCTCCGGTTCCCGGCGGGTGGCGGCGGCCGCCCGCCCGCCCGGTGCTGCTCCTGCCGCAGCGACCGCGCTCTCGCGAGACTGCGGCGCCGCCGCCGCCCGGGCTATGGGCAGCGCCGAGATCTCGCGAGAGCGCCCGCCGCTGTCCAGGGTCCTGATGCCGCCGGATGGAGGGGCGGGGCCGAAGGAAGGGGCGGGGTCATGGAGAAGGGGGCGGGGCCTTTACTGGGGGCTCTATGGGGCTGGGAGTGCTCCATGGGGTTTGGGGGGCTTTATAGGGCTGGGGGCTCCATGGGGCTGGGAGTGCTCTATGGGGCTTGGGGGGCATTATAGGGCTGGGAGCTCCACGGGGCTGGGAGTGCTCTATGGGGCTTGGGGGGCTTTATAGGGCTGGGGGCTCCATGGGGCTGGGTGTGCTCAATGGGGCTTGGGGGGCTATATAGGGCTGGGAGTGCTCTATGGGGCTTGGGGGGCTTTATAGGGCTGGGGGCTCCATGGGGCTGGGTGTGCTCTATGGGGCTTGGGGGGGTTTTACAGAAATGGGGGCTCCATGGGGCTGGGAGTTCTCTGTGGGGCTTGGGGGGGTTTATAGGGCTGGGAGTGCTCTATGGGGCTTGAGGGGCTTTACAGGAATGGGGGGGCTTTATAGGGCTGGGGGCTCCATGGGGCTGGGAGTTCTCTGTGGGGCTTGGGGGGGTTTATAGGGCTGGGAGTGCTCTATGGGGCTTGAGGGGCTTTACAGGAATGGGGGGGCTTTATAGGGCTGGGGGCTCCATGGGGCTGGGTGTGCTCAATGGGGCTTGGGGGGCTTTACAGGAACAGGGGCTCCATGGGGCTGGGAGTTCTCTGTGGGGCTTGGGGGTTTTATAGGGATGGAGGTTCTGTGGGGCAGCGGTGCAGTGACCCCTGCTCAGGGCATGGCAAACGCTGTGTAGGTAGAACACCCTCAGTAGGGCAGGGGCTCTGTGGGACAGCCCCTGGCAGGACCCACAGGTTCCCTGTATCCAGGGGGCAATAGGAAATCAGCAGGTCCCACCAACAGGACCAAATTTGGGGTACTTCATGTCCACACCCTGATGTGCTTCATTCTGGAGGCAGTAATTAATTAATGGCTTGCATGAAGGGCAGGGGATATGTTGATTACTTTTGCCAGCTATGCCGAGGTTGGGATATGAGCAGGGGAAGGGACTGGACTGATTCACAGACAGGGTTCAAAAGCTCCTAAAAGGGATGTAAATCCCAAATCAGCCTGAGAGCTCAACAGGCCCTGTGTCCCTTGTTCTCAGTGTCATCACACAGAGTTCTGTGCACACCACTTGGACACCTCCTGCCTTAGTGCTTGAGAGAATATCCCTGAAATGTTGTGAAAATTACTTTATTTGACAACTAAATCATCCTCCCTTCCCGAGGTCCAGCCTCGATGGTCATGGAGGGGCAGCAAGGACAACATCCCACCAAGGGAAGATGAGAACAGCTGGGCAAGGAAGCAGCAAAACCTTTTTACACCAGTGAGCCCCAGTGGCCAAACCCCTTCAGCAGGAGAACAGCGTTGCTGTGGGGATGCAAGGAAGGAAATCTGGCAGAAACAGGGAAAATGCCTGCTTCACAGATGGTAAAAGAAAGAGAAGCAGCGTGCCACAGATGACCCCATAGAAGGGGGCCCAGCTGTCCACTCTGACCCCTTTCTGGGTCTTGGACCCCGAGCTGTTCCCCACAGAGAGCAGGGAGCCCTGCACATCCAGCTCCATGCCCTGCTCAGGAGCAAGGAAGGAAAGGGAGGAGGGGATGGGGGTCATGGATTCCCACTCCTGCCAAGCACTGGGGATGCTCAGTGCCATGGAGAGCTGCTCTGGCTCTGCCTGTGGGCACATTGGAGATTTGGGGCTGATTTCTTGTCCCTTATTTCTTATCTCCCCAGCTTTCTCTCACCTAAATTTCCTCCCCACTTGCATCTCTGCTGCCTCAGCACCTTCCCATCCCACTGAGACTATGGGAATGGTCACCTACAGAGCTGATCCTTGCCCTCAGCACTACCACACTGCTGTCTGCCTGCAGGTTTTCCAGTCAGGGATATTCAGGAATCAAATGGATGTGTCCTCCCCTCCTTCACAGGGAATGCCTGGAGATCCAAGGGATAACAGAGGGAAGAGCCTCCCTGCCCATCCCTCACTCCCTAAGCAGGGCAGGCTGGGGAGGATGGGCAGGTCCAAAGACAAGGCTGGATCAAGCAGCAAATTCCCAGCAGGCAAACAGGTTCAAAACCAAGGAAATCAACCCACAGGTCCAGTTTAGGGTCAGTCTGTAGCTTGGAGTCCAGACCAGCTGCAGCTGACCCAGAGATCAGTCCTGACACAGCTGAGACTAGGACTGAGACCCATGGGTTGAGCTTAAAAAGATCACCTGGGCCATGGTTGAGGGGTGGATTGGGGTCCCAGGTGGGGTTGGTGAGGAACATTCAGGTTTATTAATGCCCTCAGGGTCCTTACAACATCCCTCTGCTTATCATGCTGGAGCTCTGCAAAAGGGATTTGTCTTATGAAAGAGATTTTTCCTTTTTCTTTCACTGTCGGGCTATTCAAAACGAGGATTATCTTGAGCTCTGTAATTTTCTGCTTACGGTAGGGATAAGAACCCAGCAGAGAGCTGGTGCTACCCTAGGATGCTCCGAGAGGGTTCCTCTGACATCCTGACACAACACCAGGGGGCTGCTCCTGGGAAGCAGCAGCTCCAGGACCCTGGTTGGGATGCGGGCGGGGGATCCCTGCAGCTGTGCCATCCTGGGGGGGTCCCTCTGCACCCCTTTTGCCAGGGTTACAATCAGCCCTGGCATCGTCCCGCTGCCGAGTGCAACGTGATGAGAGGCTGAGACCTGAGCCGGGCCGATGTGACGCAGAGATGGGCGATGGCAGCCAGACTTTCCTTGTATCGGATGCTCCCACTTTCCGTCCCCTTCCCGAGCAGAGCCACCTCGGATGAAAGAAAATATGGAGAGGGCAGGTGGAGGACAGGGGCTCGGGTTACGCTCCTCTCCAGCTGCCCTGACCTCCATTAGGAATATGTTTCTGGGGTTTTTTTTTTCCCCCCCACTTTTCCAGGTTTGGCTGGGCTCCGTGCTGTGTCCAGCAGCCCTCTCCATTCTTGCCACCACCAGCTCTCCTCTTGGCTGCTCTCCCAAACAGCTCTTCCAAGCTCACACCTCCTGTGGGCTTGGGACCAGGCAAGAGGGTCCTGCAGGGATTTGGGGTTGGGATGGCACTGGAATGCTCAGAGAGAAACTGTAATGGGAAAAAGGAAGAAGAAACCACTCCCTGGGTTCCACTGTAACCAGAGTGGCTGCTCAGGAAGGACAGATGGACAGGATTCAGGGCGTAATTCCTTTATTCTTATTTTTTCATCACTCCTGCCTTCCCCATTTGCTTCTTCTCCGTTTTAAACGACTCCCCATCCTCTTTTCCAGCTTTTGTTTCCCTGATCACCCACGGCTTGAGCTGCCTGTGCTTTTGTCCCCCCATCCCAGCTTTTCCTCTCCCACCCTGCTGGGCTCATTTCAGCTATTCCTTGGCTTGGAGTAACCCATCCACTCTGTTGTCCTCCAACAAATAAGCTGACAGGCTAATGAATAGCTTCAGATGGTAATTAGCAACGGAGTTGCTAATAATGAAGTTCATTTACATTTTAAGCGCTGCGGAGGGAAAATAAGCTCCTGTCATTAATGCCCGTCCCCCCCCCTGCTCCCAGCACAGCCTTGGCCTTGGGGGGAACGCACCCTGAGGAAGCTTTTCTGTGATTGCACCTCTCCCGCCTCCATTTCGGAGGCTGCGATAAGCAGAGTTCATTAAACAGCAACGAGGGATGGGGCTGGGGGGGAGAGATGCTGCTGCTGCTGCTGCTGCTTCCATCATCCGATGATGGGGAAGCGCCACGGCGCCATGGAAAATGGGCCACGGGAGGCAGGAGCTGGTTCTGGGTCAGGAAAGAAGGGTTGGATGGGTCTGGCAGCACCAGGGATTCACGTGGGTTGCCCAGAGCCCTGGAGCTGTCAGCCCTCCGTGTCCATGTAACCCTCCCAGGGTACCTGGATAACGACCCTGAGGGATTTCTCAGTCACTGAAATCCTTCCCGATTATTTCCCCAGGGGTTTAGCACATTTTGAAGGCAGGAATTCCCCTGAGGAGGTTTAATCCTGTCCCTGCCTGCCCAAGGAAGGAGCCAAGTGCCTCCTGCAAGGATTCCATGAAGTGTTATCAAATGGAAAGATGGAGAAATGTCATTGTTTTGTCTCGAAGCAGTGAGGAATCCAAGGTGGGAGTGTAGGGAATAGGTTTGCTCACTACTGCAGAACACCACTGGGACTTGGGAACGCTCAATGCCTGGATCTGGTGCTGGGGGTGAGCCTGGGAGCATTGCCTGCCCTGCCTCAGTTTCCCTCTCCATACCCAAGGAGCCTCAGGGAGGGTTACATGGATTGGGAAACAAAGCTCTGCATCTCCAGGGGTTTTCCAGCACATTCCTTGTAGATAGATGATCCCATCCCACTGCCCACAGACCCACCCAGACCCCAATCCAGCAGCTGGATCAGGGGTGTCCCATATCCACCCCTATTTAGGCAGTGGTACCCACAGAAAGCTGCTTTGGGGACCACAGGGATGTAGGATCCTTCCTGGCTAGGGAGGTGACAGCCACGTCCTGCCTTCACCTCCACGGACATGGGATCGATTGATTTCTTTATGTATTTATTTATGTATTTTTTCAAGCCCTGCTAGGAGTGAAACCAATCCAGGGCCCTCCAGAGGCCGATAAGATTTGACTGCAAGTCAATACTCACATGTCTTTCCACTGTGCAATGATCCCCCGGCCAGCGGGGCGGGAGGGGACAGCCAGGTGACAGGGGCGGGCAGAGGGCCAGCCTGGGGCAGGGACAGTCGCCTCTGCTCCGGGAAGGGATTGGGGGCAGGAAGGGGACAACTCTTGGCCTGCAGCAGGGATTTTCTGGGATTTGTTGCCAGTCTATGTAATGGTGAGCCCACAGTGGGCAGCTCCGCGTTGGGAATGTGGAGATGAATGAGGGACAGGGACTGGGAGAGCAGCAAGGAGAGGGAGGGATAGAGAAGGAGGAGGAGCAGGGGGGAGAGAGACAGAGAGAGAAATTGCCCGTGAAAGCCAGCTCTGCCACGGCATCTGCTCCTCGGAGCTTTGGGAATTGAGAGGTTTTCCTGCCGGCAGAGCCGGGGCTGAGGACGCAGGGTGTTGGGGGGAGCAGAGCCCTGGCACACTCGAGGCACGCTCGCCTGCGATGCCATCTGCCAGGCTTTCTCCTGGCTGCTGCTTCTTTCCTGGCTAACGAGGGTCGAGCTCAGAGCCCAAAGTGCTTCCCCAAGTACCTGCTGCATCTTCGTGCCATCCCAGGACACGGCGTGGCTGGGATTCCGCAGCCCTCTGGGAACGCTGCAGGACAGGCAGGCAGGGTGACATTTGCAGTTAGCAGTGGGTGTCCTTGAGAGGAGCCAGCGCTGAGAGAGAAGAGACCAGGTTCTCTTTAAGGGGGCAGGACTTTGGGAACATTATGAAGGCAAGAGTGAGCTTCTCCCTCTGCCTTCCCCCCACCCCTCCTTCCCTTCTCTGTTCCGGGACAGAGACCTGGGTTCCCTGCCCTCCCCTTTGCCTGGCAGGGATGAAGGCAGGAGCTGGGTGCTGGGATGGGCGGCTGAGCACGGGAGGAGGAGGAGGAGGAGGGGAGGAAGGGGAGGGAGAGGGGGAGGATCTGCTAATTACACAGAACAGCTCTGGGGGCTGCTGAAGTCCAGAATGAAGCAAAGAGCAGCAGAAGCGAGTGCTGCAGTGGGAGCGGAGGAGCCCAAGCATCACGGAGAGCTGGAGCCGGCTGTTATCCCTGCTGGGAGCAACTGGGAGCACCCAGGGGATCCTGCAGCCTTGTCTCCCACAGGAGACAGCCCCTGGCACTGCCGCCGAGCCCACTGCCAGCCCCCGGAGAGCCGAGGGGAAGGGGCTGGTGGTTGCAGGAGGCAGGGCTGGGCTGGAGGGCAGCGAGGTCAACCCTGCTATGCTCGCGAGGGGCTAGGAGCCCGTGGGGATCCACCGGGAAGAGGTGAAGGATGGCAGCTGCCAAAGGAGAGAGAGCCAAGCCCGTTACCCAGTCCAGGATGGAGAACTTCCGAAAGGTGAGGACCTCAGAGGAGGAGATGCCGTTGCCCTTCCCAGACCTGCCCCCGGACGTGGTGGAGATGAAAGTGAAGGAGGGCAGCAAGATCAGGAACCTGATGAACTTTGCCATGGCCCAGATGGAGCTGAAGGGCAGGCGACAGATTGTCTTCAGCGGCTGCGGCAGGGCGGTCACCAAGACCATCACCTGCGTGGAGATCATGAAGCGCAAGCTGGGAGGGCTCCACCAGGTCACCAAGGTACGCTACAAAACCTTGCTGGAGGTCTGGGAGAACCAGGAGCCGCCGCCCAACGGCCCCGCGCAGAACCTGACCGTCCACAAGAACGTCCCTTCCATCTGCATCCTGCTCTCCCGGGACCCCCTGGATCCCAACCAGCCGGGATACCAGCCCCCCGAGCCCCGGCAGGAGGCGGGAGAAGACGCGTCGGGATCCTCCGCCAAGGGGCTGAAGCGGCCGCTGCCGCCTCCCTGCGAGGAGCTGCTGCCCAAGAAGCTGCAGGTACAGGTGTCTGACAGCCCCAGGGGCTCGGGGACCACCGCTGGCCAGCTGGACCACTGACCCCAATGCCTCCCACCCCACTGGCCAGGTATTGAGGCAGGAATATCTGCTCGTTCCAGGGTCACTGGTGGGCTGCAGGCTCCCCCTGACCTGTCCCTGCTCGCTGCTCCTTGACCCCCTGTGGATGGGGGTCCCCAGATTTGGCGTGAGGGTTAAATGGTTAAACCTACCATCTCTTGCTTATGGACTGAAGCAGCTGAGGATGTGGGGAGGAGCTGGTGACCTCTAATTCAGCCACCCGGGGACACTGTGACCACCAGCCACATCCTGCAGCGACTCCCACGGAGGCAGAGCAGCCGAGGGGTGCCCGGACCACCACCACCGCTCCTCACTGCAACGCCTCATCCATCAGGAGCGATGGGTTTGCCCCAAGCTTCTTGGCATAAAACCTTCATTATCACACCCGCTGCCGAGGGACTGTCAGAGTTATTAATGCCAGGCTCAGCGTCCTGGGGGGCTGTGATTCATCCCAAAAAAATCCCACCCAAACAAGCACGGGGGTTGTTCCCTCCCTACACCTACAGAGCCAAGCACTGCACTGTGCTGCCTGCCTGTGGGACAGCACAAGGAAATAAAACAACCCACATCGGATACTTTGGTCTGGAGTCGGGGAAAACCATGGTGTGGGGAGCTGGGGGCAATGGAATTGTTGGGTGGGGGATTATTGTGACTGGATGCAGTGCTCTGCATAAGACAAGGAGGTTTTGGGGTCGTGCCTTGGCTGCAGAGTGCTTTGGAGCAAAATCCCTGCTGCTTCCAGGGGGTGAAGAGAAATGAATGGCAAATAAAAGCTCTTTAGAAATAGTTGAAATATGTCTATGGGAAAATGGGGGGATCATCTTGGCTGCTGGCGATGGCACGGATCAGCTGCTGCCACCGCAGGACAAGGGGATCCCAACCAAACTCTGTCCCTTGGAAGAACGGGATTTGGGTCTCCTGTGCCAGCACAGGATCACCTGGCAAAGCCCCAATTCCAGTGGGGACAGAGCATTTGAGGGATGCGTTATGAGATGCCAAGCCCTGATCCACCTGGTTCCCTCTGCCCAGCGCCCAGGGGCACTGCGGGATGAAATAATCGGTATTAAGGAGCAAACCCTTCCCAAAATCCACATGTGAGGGATTCTCTGGCTGCAGCTGCCTTATCTCCCTGCCTCAGTCCTGCTCTACAGGGACAGTCAGCATTCCCTCTTTGTCAAAGGCTTGCTTGGCTGGGAGCGGGAATGAAAGGAGAGGAGGAGGAGGAATGGGAAGCAGGGTCTGTTTTGTGAGGCAGTGACCTTGTTATCTCCCTCAGCAGGCAGCTGCTCCTCGGGCCAGAGGCTCGTGTTTATCTGCCCTGCTGCAGATTGATTCCCTTCACTTGAACATTAATTTCCAACTGTTTTTTCTATGTTCATGATATTTTTTTTTAATATTTTAATTTTTTTTGTGGGTTTGGGGCTGGGAAAGCTTTGGGCTCTGTCCCATCCAGCTCTTCCCATTTCCTTTCTCCAGTACAGATCCCATTCAGGATCAACCCTCCACACCCACATGGGAGCACCAGGTACAAGCACCTACCCCAAATGCATTAAAATGCACTAATAAAATTAATTAATAAACCTGTAATTAAGAAATCCCTCTGATTTATTAATAAATACTCTGGCCAGAGCCTGAAGACTGTGGGAGCCACACAGTAGAACACTAATAGCCCTTCACCTTCACTATTGCCACCTCACATTTCTCTGAGCAAGGAAAAAAAGAACAAAAATCATTCATTTCTCCTTATTTTATTAATTTGCAAGATCTTTTTAATTGATTTCATAGGCAGGTAGTTTCCAATCACAGAGACAGCACTGGGGATTTTACCCTCCTTGCTTTGCTGGCTGTGGACTGATGGCTTCCTGCACGAAAAAATAATAATAAAAAAATGCCTGTAACAACAACAAAAATATGAAGTATTAAAACAGGACGATGATACCAGGGGACATGGCGAGTGGAACAATCACGAGAGTTTTGTACGGCACTGCTGAGGCACAGCCCCAGAGACGAGTTTTGGGGCGATTTCGTGCCCGGCTCGGTGCGATGGTGGCTGAGGGCAGCAGCCCACGCTGTGGGGACAGAGAACTGGGGAGCTGGCGGACGCTACAGCTGAGCCCATTCCCCTGACAGGGACCGAGTGCGGCGGGTGTCCATTGATAAGGAAGAGGATGCTGAACGTGGGCGGCAGCAGCCTGAACACCGAACCCGAACGCTGCCCGGTGCGTTCCACAACCCCCTCAGCCCTTCCCCTCACGCACAAAATGGCGGCCGGCCCCGCCCCAAAATGGCGGCGGCCCCGCCCCGCCGCGCCCCCAGCCCGTCCCCGCGGCCGCGCCGCCCTCCCCACACGCTCCCGCTCCGTTCCCGCCGCGCCGCCGTACCCGCCTCCGCGCGCCCCCCCACCCCCGGCCCTCACTTCCGTCCCTCCCTCCCTCCCGGTGCGGTGCGGGAGCCAGCCGTGCGCCCCCCCCCTCCCCCGGTGCTGTCTCCCTCCTTCACAGCCCACCGCCATGCTGGCCGCCAGCGCCTCTCTGCTCCGCCGCTGCGCCGTCTCCGGCCTCCGCGCCGCCGTCCGCCGGCCCGCCGGCCCAGCAGGTGAGCGGCCGCACTCTTTCTCCGTCCCTCTCGCCGCAATCCCGCCTCGGTTGGAGCCTGGGCTCCCTTCCCGGCGGGGAGCGAGGCGGCGGGGCCCGGCGTGTCCTTGCGGTGACCCCGCGGCCTAGCGCGGGCCGCCCCCGCCGTTCCGGCCGCCGCCACCGGGACCCCCCCCCCCCTTCTCCGCCGGCACCGCCTCAGGGGGCACCGGGCACCTCCCGGGGGCTGCAGCGGGAGCCGGCGGCGCTTTCCCTGCGCCCCCCGTCAAGGTGACATTGATGGAGGGCGGCGGTGACCTCCGCAGCACCGGGGCGCCAGCCTCCCGCGCCGGCCCTCACGCTCCTAATTAACACCTCAATTAATCTTATTTATAATATTAACAGCTTATTAGCGCCCCGGTTAATAGGGGAGAAGAGCAGGACTAGCCTCAGGCAGCGTGGTGTGATGGTGGCCAGGGTGGCAGGGCTGGAAGGCAGAGACTGCAGAGAATACGCTGCCTCTGCATTGCAATTCATGCCTAATTAACTCCTGCATCGCAATTAATACCTAATTAACAACAGTAATAATGCTCGGAGACTTGTGCGTGCGCCTCGGCTGTGTGAGTTAAACAGCTGCCACATGGACCCTGCCGCTTCATCTTTTTAAATAATAAGCCCAGGATTACTTCGATGCTGCTCAACACCCTTGGTCTTAATTCTTATTTTAAATCCACTAAAAGTCTTCTCTCGCTGTTCCTTGGAGCTGCTGAACCCCGGCTGCTACTGGGCCTCATTTCCAATAGGCTCTGTTCCTCTTTTCCAAGGTCTTGTCTTACAAAAACCCCACTTAACACTGCTGCGACCCCTTTGCCAGGGGCATGCTGCTGCTGCAAAACCTTCCCTTTGTAATCCCTGGGCTCCTCCTTCTCAGATTTTCAGCAAATTAATATTTTTTCTTCATGCTGCCCTTTGCAGGGGCGTGCTGTTGCTGCCAAACCTTCCCTGTGTAATCCCTGAGCTCCTCCTTCTCAGATTTTCAGTAAATTAATATTTTTCTCCATCTGTGTTTTCCTCCTGTGCTTCTTACTGCAGAAAATTGGCCAATCCCTGCCCTCGCAGAGATGCTTTAATCTGTATTTTTAGATGATTTTAGGCTTCCCAGGCTCTTAAAATGAACTGTTGAGTTCACTTTAAAGTAAAGATGTTTGCCCTTTGGTTCTTCCTCAAGCTGGGAATCTCTGGCTGGTTGTCACAGACACACACACGTCATGTGTGTGTGACAGTGACCTTGGTGGACCCCGCTGAAGCTCAGGGCAGAGGGAGGCTCAGAGTCCAACCTCCAGGTGCAGATAGAAACATTCCTGTGGAAAAGAAACACAGCAGCAATTGGAATTGGAAATGGAAATTTCAACACCCTGGAAATCCAGAGTTTTAGTTCCTCTGGTCTGTATTTGCCTCCTGGGAAGACTTTAAATTTTGACTTAAAATGGCAGTTGAGCTCTTCAATGTAAGGCTTTTCTCCAGCTGAGATTTGCAGGTTTGCTGTTTCTCAGTAGGATGTCTTTTTTATTTGGTTGGGGGGATTTTTTGTGGGTTTTTTGGTGGGGTTTTTTGTGTTTGTTTTTGTGATTTTTTTGTTTTGTTTTGGTTTTGGGGTTTTTGTTTGTTTGTTTTGTTGTTGTTTTTGGTTTTGGGGGGTTTTTTGGGGGGTTTTGTTTTGTTTTTTTTTTTTTTGTTCAGAAAAAATAAAGATCCTCCTTCAACCAGCTGAACCCTGAAGGGTTTCCAGCAGTGTCCTGGGAGCAGGAGCATTTACAGAGCCCTGCTCTTGCTCTGAGCTCAGCTGTGCAGGTGATTTGCTGCAGAAAGCAGGGTCAAAGGTCTGCTTTGGAGCTGGGGAGAGAAGAGGGAATTTCCCTACAGAAGCCAAATGAACATTTTAATTCTCTTTTGGCCTGTTGTTTACTTTTCCATCGCTAAAATAAATAAAGCTATTTTCACGCTCCCATTACATACAGCCAGTATTGCAGCTGAAACGTTTGGACCAGGTTTAATTTTGTTTAAAAAGCAAATTGCCTGCTAATTGGGCTGTCATTAATGAGACCGAAGAGAAGCACATCAGCAAAAATACAGCTCAGTTCTGCTGGTGTGTTTTGTTTGTTTGTTTTCTTTTAAATTAAACCCTGAAGTTGATCACCGTGAGTGGTTCATGCTGTGTTTAAGAAAGAAAAAGTCAGGAGCTAAATTTGACTTCTGTGAAGCAGAGCTTTGAGCTCCAAGGTCGTATCTGGTGTGTGACCTCTCTGCAAATATTAGTGGAGGGAGATTAGCAGTGGGGAAAGGAAGCTCCAGGCCTGTGGTTCTTTAGTTGAGTTCCCTTGGAAAACTGTTCCAACCTTTGTGGGGTAAAAAAAGACGAGTTCATCCAAAAAAACAAGCAATTTGTGATAGTGCTGAGTGAAGAAACAAATTAATGACTTGTGCATTAACCTACAATCTGCTTTTGTGATTAGTTATCAAATATTAATGCAATTGCAGCCTTGAGATCCAGGAATTTTCTCTTGGATAGATACAGACTGATAATTTTTTTTCTTCCTCCAACCCTTCTGTTGGAAGGAAAATCCTCTCATGCCTTTGCTTTTGAGAGGCTCTGATTGTGTGGAATTTTGTTAGTGAAGGATGTGCATGTTAAAGCTTCTCAGTCTCACTTGGCTGTGGGAAGAGGGAGCATTCCTGTATCTTACAGAAAAGGGAATGCCAAAAAACCTCTTCAGGACTGGCATCCTGAGCTGGTTTTTGTGTGTCTTCCCCCTGCTCTGGGAACACTTTGGAAGTCTGATATGGAAAAAAAAAAAAAAACTAGACACTTTGCCACAACATAAACCATGACATTTAATAAATTACATCCACCCAGGGCTCGTCTAACGAGGGAAATCCATATTTTATGGCTTCTGGCCTCTTGGTCAGGACTCAAGTAGTGTTTATCTTGCTTTTGCTCCAAGTTTGTTCCTTTTTTTTCCTGGGCTCAGCTGTGCTTCCTGCCCGCTGCCACTCTCATGGGTCACAGGAGTCAGATGAGGAATTCGATGCTCGCTGGGTGACCTATTTCAACAAGCCAGACATCGATGCCTGGGAGCTCAGGAAAGGTACGTTGGAGATCAGGGAGGCACAGCCTGCAGCAAATGCAAGTTTTGTGACCACAAGTAACAGCTTTAGTTTGTGTTTTGTGGGCTCCCCATCCCTGGAAATGTCCAGGGTCAGGTTGGACGGGGCTTGGAGTAACCTGCTCTGGTGGAAGGTGTGGAATGGTGCACTAGATGATCTTTGAGGTCCCTTCCAACCCAAACCATTCCATGATTTTAACACCTGGATGGGAGAGAGAGTAACATTTACTCCAAGGAAAGCGTGTGTAGCCCTGGTTGGTGCTGTGATGTTTTGGGTTCTCTGAAACTCTTTCCCAGAGAGTTTTCTGCCAACCAGAGACACGTTTTCCTAACCATAACCTATGTTTACATTCCTTTCCCTAGGAGGGACTTCTTCTTGATGTCCCTCTGACTTGACCAATGTGATTGAAGAAGTTTGTCTTTCTCCCACCCCTTGGGTGGTTCTTTATAAAACAGCATAAAGGGAAAAAATTCCCAGGTGATAAAGACTGGAGTCATTTCAGCCTCCTGACCTCGGAGTCTGTCATTGTGATCTTGAACAGCATCAAGTGTGTGTGAGCTCTGCTGTGCTCATTTCTCTTTAGATTTTGGTTAATGCCTTGGCCATAACTCCCTGCACACTGTTTATCTGGCTGTCTCCAGCTCGCTGTGGAGTTGCCAAGTTCTATTAAACTCCCCCAATTAGACCTTAAAAACATGATTGCCTGAGCAGATAAGGGATCGCTGCAGCAGCACCTGCCTTTTTCTGATGGAGGAGAGGGGAGCAAACAGTGAGGGGATCCTTTTTGAGAGCCTGACAGGCTGCTTCCACGTTCCCCTTGGTGTTTTCTTGTCTCCAAAGGCATAAACACACTGGTGGGCTACGACCTGGTCCCGGAGCCCAAGATCATCGACGCGGCTCTGAGAGCCTGCAGACGGTTAAACGACTTCGCCAGCGCCGTCCGCATCCTGGAGGTTGTAAAGGTGGGTGGTGCTGCTTTCTCCTGCTTTCCCTCCTGCCTGGCCAGCAGCTGCAGAAGAACTGACAAGTTTCTCTGGGTCTAGGAAGGGGAGGTGAGGTACAGGAGCCTTAGGAGAGCTTTCAGGGAGGGTTCTCTTGGTAGTGTGTAGCAGCTGATGGCAGCAGGCAGGCAGGCAAGGCACCACACGGCTTCTGAGTTTGTAGTCACTGTTTGTCATGTTTGGGTTTTTCTGAAGTTCTTTGCCAGGGATCTAAAATGGTAAACAAGGTCACTCTCTGTAAACTCTCTTGTTTTTCCACTTTTCTCTCTGCTAAGGAGAGACTTTGCTTGTTGACCCTTGGTGTGGCCAATGAGTCCAAGGAGCCCACCTCTTAGGTGGGCACATTGTAAAAAGGTATAAAAATAGGTTCTAAGAATAAACCAGTCCCTTTTTCAGAGCATCAGCCTTCTGCATCACGAGTCCATGTCTCATTTATTGTGTCCCACAGCAACAGGTGTTGATTAGTCAGGGTTTATTTGGGGGTCCCACACTGGGGGGGAGCAGCATGGCTCCCACAGGAGAGAGGGGGCAAGAGCAAGAGGCCTTCCCCCTGGTGTCCTCATCTTAAAAGGCTTTTCCAGCTCAGGGGCAGATCCAAAGCTCAGACCAATGGGACACTGAGGGGAGGAGGGGTTGGGTAACAATTGGGTTACAATGAACAGCAACTTAGGGGGTGGTTTACAACAACTTGGTAATGAACCGTACATTTTGGAGGGGAGCAGAACCATTCAGGAAAAATGAATCACCACAGGGTGGAACTGCTCTGTTCCTGCTGCTAGAGCCAGGCAGCAGGGGGGTTCTCCCTGGCTTTTTCCTGCTGCAAAGGGAAGGCAGCTTTGCTGCTGCCAGAGTCAGTGGCTCTGTGATGAGCACAAAGCTTCCTGGCTTCTGGAGGGACTCTCTGGGAAAACACCTGAAACCAGCTCCTTGAAACCTGAAGCCAGCCTTGCCAGGGAGTTAAGAGAAACCAGGATTTCTATTTCAGCCCCAGAGGCCAGGAGCTCTGCTCTGCCACGAGCCAGGGCTGAGGTGGGAGGCTTTGGAGATGTGTGTGTTGCAGTAACTTCATTCTTTATTTTTTGGGTTTGTTTGGGGTTTGTTTTTTTTTCAGGACAAGGCAGGACCTCACAAGGACATCTATCCTTACGTTATCCAGGAGCTTAGACCAACTTTGAGTGAACTTGGAATCTCCACTCCAGAGGAGCTGGGCCTGGACAAAGCATAAACCACAATTGTTGGTAAGGTTTGATGTTGTTGCTTCCCAGATTCTTGGCATGGGACTCCTGTACCTCAAACCCCCTGGCAAAGACAGCATAGGCAAGACCTAATGTGCTCTAATCCCAGACTAAAATAAAGCCCTAAATAAAAATCCTTGTGGAAGTGAAGCCTCTTAACTCAGTTTCCTCAGGAGATGACCCATGTCATATTCTTTTTTAGAATATTGTGCTTAGAATAGAGATAACTGTGTGTCAGGCTGCTGCAAATAGTGCTTGATTCTGCATCTTGTAAGTCCTTTTCCTCCTCCTTGCCCTGGGATCCAATATTCTTGGTGCCAGGGGTCCTGAATCAGCTGTGCTGGGAATGCAGTTCCCTGCATTTTTGAGCTGAGGATGGTTAAACAAGGCTTTGAAGGTAAAAGGGATGGAAATAACTCGTTTGGGACCTCATGGAAACTTTGTGGAGATTCCAGGCTGCTGCTTTAATGGCTTTTTTTTTCTTTTCCCCCTGTTCTTTTCCATTCCAGGTGCATTACTCAAGCGTTTTCCTGATGCTTCCTGATTGTTGTACGTGGTCACCCGGAGAGACAAACTTTAAATCTCACCTGAAATAACTTCTTCCTTTATTGAGTCACAGTGGAAGAGCTGTGAAGTTGGGCCTAATAAAGGAAAAACTGGTTTGACTGATGTGGTACCAGTGCCTCCTGTGGTTATTTCCTGTTGCTTTTGTAGGGAAAAAAAAAGGAACAAACCCTGAATGTGCTCTTAGGAGCTTCTGAATTGTTACTTACTCTGCAAAGCCCCGTCTCCAGAGCCTTCCCAAGCACCTGGCTGTGGGAGGGGAAGAGAAGGAGCTGTTTGGAGAGCTTGGTTTCCTGTGTGCACAGCTTTGGGGAGGAGGAGAGGAGAACAAAGCCTGGGAGGGAGGCATTTATTTCCCTGGGGTGATGTCCGGAGGCTCGTGTTTTGTTTCCCGTGTTTTCCTCACCGGGAAGGGGATCTGTTCTGGGATAGGTGCTATCTACCCCTGGTTTCCACCCAGCTCTGGCCCCGGCAGAGAGAAAAAAACCCAACAAAAGTAGCTGGGAGGAGAAGGAAAACACTTCAATTCTGTTGTTATTTTCCTCCTAGAATAAGGGAGTTTTTTGGGGAAAGCAGGAATTCGTTTCTGCACAGCGGGCTCAGGGCAGGAGCCGTGCGGGGCGGGATCCCCTGCTGTTGTGTCCCACAGTTCCATCCCACAGTCCCATCCCGTCCTGCAGTCACATCCAGTCACATCCCATCCCATCCCATCCCATCCCATCCCATCCCATCCCATCCCATCCCATCCCATCCCATCCCATCCCATCCCATCCCATCCCATCCCATCCCGCTCTCCCGCTCCGCTCTCCCGCCCATCCCGCTCTCCGTTCCCGCTCTCCCATCCCATCCCGGTCTCCCATCCCACTCTCTCTCCGGTCCCGCTCTCCCATCCCGTTCTCCGGTCCCGCTCTCCCGTCCCGCTCTCCCATCCCGTTCTCCGGTCCCGCTCTCCCGCCCATCCCGCTCTCCCATCCCACTCTCTCTCCCGTCCCGCTCTCCGGTCCCGCTCTCCCGCCCATCCCGCTCTCCCGTCCCGCTCTCCCATCCCGTTCTCCCGTCCCGTTCTCCGGTCCCGCTCTCCGGTCCCGCTCTCCCGTCCCACCCCGCATGCGCAGCAGAGGGGCGCGCCTCTTTCCCGCCTCCTATTGGCTGAGCCCCACCAGCCCCTCGCTGCCATTGGCGGGCGGGCCATGAGGCGGGGCCAGGGCCGGCCATGGCGACGGGCGGCGGCGGCGGCGGAGCCGCGGCAGCTCCGGGTCCCGCTCCCGCTGCCAGCGGAGCCGGCGGCCGGCGGGGCCCGGGGGTACGGGCGGGGTACGGGAGTGCGGGGCTGGGCGGTGGGCGTGGGGCTGTGGGGGGTATGCGCATCATGGGTAGGGGGCTGTGTGGGAAAGCTGCCTGAGGGTTATGGGGCTGGGGGTGTCTGTGGGGTGTGTGCACAGGGGCTATGGGGCTGGGGGTGTCTGTGGGGTGTGTGCACAGGGGTTATGGGGCTGGGGGTGTCTGTAGGGCAGTGTAGGGTGTGTGCACAGGGGTTATGGGGCTGGGGATGTCTGTGGGGTGTGTGCACAGGGGTTATGGGGCAGTGTGGGGTGTGTGCACAGGGGTTATGGGGCTGGGGGTGTCTGTAGGGCAGTGTGGGGTGTGTGCACGGGGGTTATGGGGCTGGGGGTGTCTGTGGGACACTGTGGGGTGTGTGCACAGGGGTTATGGGGCTGGGGGTATCTGTGGGGTGTGTGCACAGGGGTTATGGGGCTGGGGATGTCCATAGGGCAGTGTGGGGTGTGTGCACAGGGGTTTTGGGGCTGGGTACATCCCTGGGGCAGTGTGGGGTGTGTGCACAGGGGTTATGGGGCTGGGGGTGTCTGTGGGGTGTGTGCACAGAGGTTATGGGGCTGGGGGTGTCTGTGGGGGTGTGTGCACAGGGGTTATGGGGCTGGGGGTCAAATAAATGCACCTGCCCTGGCCCAGGTGAATCAGCCCAGCAGCAGCTGGCCAGGAAGGGGCCTGGCACAGCCAGAGGCACCTGGCGGGGGGGGGGGGGCACTGCCTGCCTGCTTCTTGCCACCACAAAGCTCTGTCCTGCTAATTCTGCTTTAAGACTCCCAGGCTAATCCTGGCTCTGCTCTCCCATCACCATCCCAACTCCTCTGCCTCGTTCCTTTAATCCCACAGCCCTCCCGTGCCAACCCTCTCTGATTTTCCCCCTCTGTTTTCCTCATTATTTCTTGTGTTTGTGGAGGGTTTTTTTTTTTTTTTTTCCCCTCTTTTGCCCTTAGGAGCAAAGGGTTGGTTCTCCTTGACAATAATTGGATCAAAGGAGAAACTTGGCAGGCTCCACTCCCCCGAAATGAAAAGATGCAATCCTTACTTTTCTCTTGGATTAACCTCCCAGAAAATCTCCTCCACCACCTTTGCCCAGGTGTTCCTGCAGCCAGGCCTTGCACAGGGGACTGATGGTGCCTCCCTGTGCTTTTAACGAGCATCCCCATTCCCAAAGAATCCTTCCATCTGCTAACAGATCTGCTTATTCCTTCTGCTCCCCCTCTGAGGGACAGAGGGAGGAGCTGTCCCTCCCCAGCCCACCTGGGGACAGATTGCTCTGCTGACCTTGAGCTCCCAGGAATGCTCTGGGATGACTCTGCTTTCCTTCCTCCCCGTGGAGAGATGCTGAACCCTTCTCCCTCTCTTGTTTTTAGCTGATTTGGGCTGAAAAGAAGAGGCTGAACAAAGGGACGGATGCAGTGGAGAAAAGGGGTCCCTACCTCGTGAGCAAACCTCCCTCCATTCAGGCCAAGCTGAGTAAGTGATGCTTGGTGGACTCTGCTGGGCTTTGGGGTTTCATTTCCACCTCCCTCCCAGAGCTGGAGTTACCAAAAGCCCTTTTGTTCCTTGCTGGGAGAAAAACCTTTTATAAAACCCCATTAAAAACCCCATAGAGGTGCTTCTGGGAAAGCACTGCAAAACCTTCCTCACCCCTTTCCCCCCAAAAGAACAAACCCTCTGGGAGCACCTGGGAATTCTCCTCTCTATCCCTGTGCTTGGATTTCAGAGAGGCAGCGGGAGCTGGCCAAGGCAGCGCTGCGGAGGCAGGGGCTGCTGGGGGCACCCCCTGCCCCCAAAACAACTCCTAAAAGGTCTGAGCCCCTCTTCCTCTTTTCAAAATGCATTTTTCATTTTTTTTTCAGGGGGAGGGAGGACTGGGAAACTCAAGGGGATTAAAAAGGAGAGTTTGGGACTTTGCTGGCTCTGTTTTTAGCCAGGAACATCCAGTGTAATTAAATACGCTGCTTTTCTCTTTATTTTGGTGGTGTGGATTTATTTGGGTAGCCTGGGGTTTAGCTGCTGGTGACCCTGGACAGTGCCTGGGTGGGAAGGAGTGGGATTCCTGCCCCTGGCTTCCACATCAAACATCTGTGCTGGTCTCGCTGTTTTCTGGCAGGACTGTGAAGTTCAACAAGGGCTACACGGCGCTCAGCCAGACAGCTGACGAAAACCTGGTCTCCCTCGACTCAGACAGGTGAATATCCCAGGCTTTTTGGGTAAATACCTCAGGATTTTCGGTAAATACCCCAGGATTTGGGGTCAATATCCCAGGATTTTGGGTAAATATCCCAGGATTTTGGGTAAATGCCCCAGGATTTTGGGGTAAATGCCCCAGGATTATGAGTAAATACCCCACACTTTTGAGTAAATACCCCAGGATTTTGGGTAAATACCCCAGGATTTTTGGGTAAATACCCCAGGATTTGGGGTAAATACCCCAGGATTTTGGGTAAATACCCAGGATTTTGAGTAAATACCCCAGGATTTGGGGTAAATACCCACAATTTGGGGTAAATACCCCAGGATTTGGGGTAAATACCCCAGGATTTTGGGGTCAATATCTCAGGATTTGGGGTAAATATCTGAGGATTTTGGGTAAATACCCCAGGATTATGGGTAAATACCTCAGGATTTTGGGGTCAATACCCCAGATTTGGGGTAAATACCCACAATTTTGAGTAAATACCCCAGGATTTTGGAGTAAATACCCCACGATTTTGAGGGAGGGGGTGTTTTGGAGGGGTTGATTTTCCTTGTCAACTTGTGGCCCATCCCTGACAGCACAAGGCACCTCAGAGCAGCGAAACGCTCCCGTTGTCCCAGATCTCAAACACCCCTTGGGATTGCACTGCCAGCTCCTTTCCCCCCCCCAAAAAATCCCCCTTATCTCTGCATCCTCCAGAGACTCAACCCTACCCCCCATTTCCTGGCCAGCTCTGTTTCTTTTTTCCCCCCCTTTAGTGACGGGGAGCCAGGATCCAGGTGTTCCTCAGGATACTCCTCGGCCGAGGCAAGTGCAGGGCTTTGCCTCTGGCTCTCCACGGGTTCCCTGGTCCCCCTGACCCCTCCAGGCTCTGCTTAGGGGGCTGGAGGCATCACCCCACAGAGAGTGGCTGCCTGTCCATCCCGCAGAGCCCCTCTTTGTCCCCCTTTCCCTGCAGCAGGTGACCCAGGACCTGAGCCGGCAGCTGCTGCAGGACGGTTACCACCTGGACGAAGTGCCCGATGATGAAGACTTGGATCTCATCCCCCCCAAACCTGCTGCCTCCTCTTCCTGCCCCTGCTGCTTCGGGGAGAATCTCTCCTGCGTGATCCAGTAACTGCACAGGATACAGGTCAAAGCCCAGCACTTTTTTTTTTTGTCCCGTGGGTGGCCGGGTTCCCACGCCACGAGGACTGAACGATGCTGCTCGTGGCAGAGACCGAGCGACCCCCAAAGGACTTCTCCTTCCGCTCAGCAATAGCAGGGGGAGGTGGCACAGGTGACATTTTGGTGACCTGGCACTTGGGCTGGGGTGGGAAGGGAGGACAGGCAGAGCCTGGCACTGGCACAGGGAGGTATAAAGGGAAAGGTTTGGGAGTTTCTGGGGTTGGAGTTAATGGCTTATTCCCATTCTCCTCAACGCTGCTTTGATGCAGGTGAGGCACAGCCCAGGCCCCCCAGCCCAGCTCTGCACAGGGCTTGGATTTGGGGGGGCTGGAAAGCCTCCCTGCTGCAAACCATTAACGCTGCCTTAAACCATGGTCCTGCTCTATGGCATAGAGGACAATCAGCTTCTTATACAGAAACCTTATTTAAATATTTCACGTCAAGAGACGTGAACTGGTTGGGTGGGGGGGTGGGGGGGCATGTTTGTTTGGTTTTGTATTTTACTTGTGAAAGGGAGCACTCAATAAACTGGATCTCATGACTCAGAAGGGGTGCTGGTGCTGCGAGGGGAGGACTTCTGGTTTCCTTCATCACATTTTAACTCTTTCCTGTGCCTGAGGAGGCAGGGAGGGGTCACAGCCAGTGTTGAGGGGATGCTGGATGCTGCTCCCAGCCTCTCAGGCCCCCTTCACCACACTGCCCTTCGCCAGGGATAAAGTCACCTCTTTATTCACAGCAGCAGAGGCTCTCCCACCCCACCACCCCCCTTTTTACAGCCAGGGAAGGGTGCCACTGGCTACCATCAGCCAGCCTTGGGAAGAGCCCACCAAAAGCAGCAGCAAAGCCTCATCCAAGGAGTCGACTCCATGGAATTGCTCTTTCTATACAGCAGGGCTGACTTGGGGATTCAACAGGCGGAGGGGGGGGAAAACCTTTCAAGCCTACACCAGTTTTCTATCTACTCAGAGATGGAGTGATGTGGGTGGAGGAAGCGTCCCAGGCCCTGCTCAGAGGAGGCAGCAGGCTCGGAAGAGCAGCATCCCTTCGGGAGAGGAGAGGTGCAGGGAGATGCTCTCGTTGGCCGAGACGAAGAGCACGGAGCCACGGCGCAGGGACATCTCGGAGGCTGCGGCCGTCGAGGTGCCCACGGCTGTCCCCTGGATCACCAGCAAGATGCTGGCAGAGTCCATGGCAGAGACCAGGTACAGCTTGATGGAGGCAGGGATCTGCCAAGGGAAAATGGCATTGTGGATGGAGCCTTCCTCTGCTCTGGAGAGCTGGAAGGGGCTTGTCCCCATTCCCACCCCTTTGCTGTGCCTGCAGCAGCCCAAGCCCAGGGACTTTGGCTTGGCTGAGGACACCCAAGACTTCCTCCTGGTTCTTCCTCTGCTCAGAGCTGCTGGAGAAGGTGAACAAGCTCCAGGCAGAGGGATAACGAGACCAGCACCCCATTATATGCCCAAGCATCCCGCCAGGACGCTGATCCCAGTGGTGCCTCCAAAAAATTCGGTTTTTAAGATTTAGGATGATATTAACATGGTTGAAGTTATTATGAATAAATCGTGGGAAGGTAATATTTTAGTTAAATTTTGATTTGTATATAAATAGTATAAAAAAAAAAAAAACAAAAAAACCACAACCAAACAAAACAAAAAAAACCACAAAAAAAACCCACAAAACAAACAAACAACCCCCCCCCCAAAAAAAAACACCAAAAAAAAAAAAAAAAAAAAAAAAAAAAAAAAAAACCAAAAAAAAAAACACCACAACCAAAAAAACCCCAAAAAACCAAACCAAAACAAAAAAACAAACCAACAAAAACCCAACCAAACCAAAGGGGAGCAAGCCCCAGCCGGCGCTGGTGTGTCCCAGCTGCTGTCCCCAGCACAGACCTGTCATTCCTCACCTCTATCCTCATGATGGTGAAATCTGGCACGGGTGGGTCATAGAGGTAGACGTAGGGATCGAGCTGGCTCTGTGCTGCTGGGAAGATCTTGGAGCTGCTGGGCGCTGGCGTGTAGTTGAGCATCTCACACAAGGTGAGCACGTCGATGAACTTGGGGGTGAGGCCGGCCCGCACCGTGTTGTCCGAGCAGGCCATGATCTCCACGCAGTCTGCGGGGACGAGGCAGCGTTGTCAGCCCAGCCCCACCCCATCCCTGCAGGATGCTGGGCTAGGAGAGCCTCCCCAACAACGCTCACCTCCGTGCAGGTAAGCGTGGGGCTCGTTGGCTCCCAGGAACATGGCCTCCCCTGGCTCCAGCCTGACCAAGTTCAGGAAATAAATGGTGAAGCAGCCGATGTCCCCTGGGTACTGGGAGTGCAGCCGCAGCAGCAGGTCCCCGTTGCTCCCCGACGTGTCCTTCCCTTCCGCCGCTGCGCCGGAGGAGAGCGAGCCCAAGGTGGGGAGAAGGGCCGGGGGTGCCCCAGCCTCTCCCCTAAACACAGCACCCCCCCCCGGCCCGGTTTGGGGTGTCACAGCCAGGACCCACCTTCCTGGGAGATCCTCTTCACCAGCATGTTCAGCTGGTCCACGAAGAACTTCTTCTCGCTCTTCATGAGGCGGGTGAAGCAGACGCGGAGCGCGGCCGAGACGCCGCGGGGGTCGTCGCTGCCGCTGCGCTCCAGCTGCTCCGCTGCCACCTCCCCGATCAGCGCCCGGAGCTCGGGGACATCTGAGGGGCCAGCCCCGCTCAGAGCCAGGCCCCCCCAGCCTGGAGGAGAACGGCCACCATCCCCACACCAGCCCTGTCCTCACCCTCAACTCTATCTCAAGGGAGCACACCCCAAAGTCCATCCCAAGGGAGCTCGGCCACCATCCCCACCCTGAACACCATCCCCACCCCAAAGTCCACCCCAAGGGAGCGTGGCCACCATCCCCACCCTGAGCTCCACCCCAAGGGAGCTCCATCCCCACCCTGAACTCCATCCCCACCCTGAACTCCATCCCCACCCCACAGCCCACCCCAAGGGAACGTGGCCACCATCCCCACCCTGAACTCCATCTCAAGGGAGCACCATGCCCACCCTGAACTCCATCCCCACCCCAGAGCCCACCCCAAGGGAGCATGGCCACCATCCCCACCCTGAGCTCCACTCTAAGGGAGCTCCATCCCCACCCTGAACTCCATCTCAAGGGAGCACCATGCCCACCCTGAACTCCATTCCCACCCCACAGCCCACCCCAAGGGAGTGTGGCCACCATCCCCACCCTGAGTTCCACCCCAAGGGAGCACCTTCCCCACCCTAAAGCCCACCCCAAGGGCGCACAGCCACCATCCCCACCTTGAACTCCATCCCCACCCCAGAGCCCATCCCATGGGAGCACAGCCACCATCCCCACCCTGAACTCCACCCCAAGGGAGGACCATCCCCACCCTGAGCCCCACCCCAAGGGGCCACCATGCCCACCTTGAACTCCATCCCCACCCCAGAGCCCACCCCAAGGAAGCGTGGCCACCATCCCCACCTTGAACTCCATCCCAAGGGAGCTCCATCCCCACTCTGAACTCCATCCCCACCTTGAACTCCATCCCCACCCCAGAGCCCACCCCAAGGGAGCATGGCCACCATCCCCCTGTCCTTACTCTGGAGGAAGCAGACGATCTCCTCCACCGGCCGGAAGCCGCACATGCCCTCGAAGCGGGTGAGGGCGATGGCCATCTCGGGCTTGTGGTTGGCATCGGGATAGTGCTCAGGGAACTGGGCGTGGAGCTTGGCCGCCAGCTCCTGCAGAGACGGGGAAGGGGCTGGGTGGGCTCCCCGGGGAGGTGGGGTCCGGCCGGGCCGCCCAGCCGGGGCTCTCCCTTTACCTTGTTGGGGTGTGCCTGGACAGACAGGGCGGTGTCGACCGACAGCACCTTGAACAGGAAGGGCAGCTGTCCCTGGAAGGCGTCCTTCACCTTGGCCCCCAGGCAGGCGGGGTTGTCGGCGATCCACTGGCCCAGGGTCTTCTGTGGGATGCGGTTGTCCCGGATGAGGGCATCGCCCCGGGGGTGTGTGCCCATCCACAGCTGCGGAGACACCGACAGACAGGCGGCAGGGATGACTTGGGCTTTTCTAGAGGCTGCCCGGGCCCCAGAGGTGATCTCCGGCAGTTCCCTCGGGGGCTGAGTCATGCCGGGTTTGCCTCCAAGGCAGGCACCCCCCCCCCCCCCCGCCCAAGGGACAGGGGACAGCTGGGGGTCAGCATCACACGGCCACCGGGTGAGGTGAACACACACGGATGGGACAGAGCCACGGACAGAATGGACATATGGACACACTCACCTCGGCATAGGGCTGGTCAGGTTGGATCTGGACCAAGGGGTCACCGCTGGCCACCAGCTTGGCCACCTCGCTCTCCAAGCCCACCTTCCCCCAGGAATAGTTCTGCACCACGCAGGAGAGGGGGAACACTGCGGGAAGGAAAGTCAAGTGTTAGCAAGGCACAGAAAGAACCCCTTAAAAACCCTTCCGGACACCCACCAGAGCACCCGGGGCAGGGTCAGAGGGTACCAGGGTAGGGAGAGGACCACGGGCTTGGGTGGGGAATACTTCCCTGGGTGGGGAAGGGACGGTTTTCAACCATCACAGGGCGATGTGGGGACACCCTGGAGGGGGATCCCCGTGGCCCAGGGTGTGTGCCCGGTGCCCCGCTCACCCCGGATCTCCGCCATGGCTGGGCCGGGCAGCGCCCCCCCCCACCCCCCCCAACCCCCGCCCCGCCGGCTATAAGCGCCGCCGTGACGTCACGCGGCCACGCCCATCGGGTTAACCCCGCGCCAGCCCTACGCGCCGCCGTGACGTCACGCGGCTCCCGGTCACGCGGCTGCCCCGGAAGCGCCAAGGAGCGGCGGCGGCGGGAGCGGAGCAGGAGCGGACCGCGCCCATGTCGGGCTTCGACACCAACCCGTTCGCCGACCCGGTGGACATCAACCCCTTCCAGGTGGGCGCGGGCGGCGCGGGCGGCCCCCCCACCTTTGACGCGGCCCGGCCCGACCGGGCCTCCCCCCGTGCCCCACACGCCGGGACGTGGCACTGAGTGAAGCGCCGCCGGCCAATGGCAGAGCCGCTCCTCCGCGCCTCGACCAATCAGAGGGAGGGGGCGGGACCGGCGGGGCGTGAGGCGGCCGCGACCCCCGGCCCTGAGGGCGGCCCGAGCCCCCCTGCCCGGAGCGGGGCTCCCGCTCGCCCTCCCTGGGCTCAGAGCCTCCCTTCTCTGTATCCCGCCTCCCGAGCCCCCAGCGCGGCCAGGGCCGGGTATCCCGGACTCCTTCCGCAGCTCACCCCCCAGCGCTGTGACCCCCCGCCCCCCGGGGGTCCCTCCCGCTCCGTCCCCGGGCCGGGCTGCTCCTCACCTGGAGGAGGGCTCTCCCCTTCCCTCATCTCGGCAGGCAATGGGGAGAGGGCGTGCTGCCTCTCGGGATGCACAGCAGTTAGGAATGCCTATTCTGAGGTCTTATTAAAAACAATCCATCGCTGGAGCTCTCTCGGCCGCGCTGCGTGGTGGCCTGCTCGTCCGCTGGGTCTCTCTGTTTTTTTTTAAGGCGCTTCAGCGCTTTAAAAGTGAGTTCCCGAGGCAAAGCTGTGGATTTTGTGGCTTAAAGCAGGGGGATTCCTGTTAAGGTCACTGAGGACTTGTGTTCGCTGGGATTAACCTCTGAAAATTGGGGTCATTTGTGCAGGGAGCTGGCCTGGAACAGCCTCTGGGTGCCTGTGCAGTGGGGTGGGAATCAGTGTCCGGCCTTTGGCTCCCGCCTCTGCTGCTGGGCTGGGATGTGATCCACGGCAACCAGTGCTTTCCTGACCTTGGCTTTGGGGCCTGAGCCAAACAGAAGTTGTTTGTTGATGAAGCGGAGTCTTTTGAGGAATCAGAGTGAAAAAAAAAAAAAAAAATTGTTCCCTTCTTCCTCGCTTTCGTTTTAACGTGGTCTTGTGACTCTCAGGAATGGGGAGGGTTTGGGACGATCGCGTTCCTCTGATATTCGTTCTGGCGGGGTGGGATGGGAATATATTGCTGCTGCTCGTGGACGTGGGATTTGTTGCTTTGGCTGTGAGGAAGTGAATATTCCTAGGATCACAGGATGGTTTGGATTGGAAGGGAGATTAAAGCTCATCCAGTCCCACCCCTGCCATGCCCAAAGACACCTCCCACTGCCCCAGGCTGCTCCCAGCCTCAGTGTCCAACCTGGCCTGGGACACTTCCAGGGGTGCAGGGGCAGCCACAGCTGCTCTGGGCACCCTGTGCCAGGGCCTGCCCACCCTCCCAGGGAAGAATTTCCTAATATCCAATCGAATCTGCCAGTTTGAAGCCATTCTCTGTTGTCCTGTCACTTCAGGCCCTTGTAGAAAGTCCACCTCCATCTTTATTGTCATCTCCCTTCAGCTGCTTTGTGCACGTTAAAGCTGTCCTGGTATCTGACAGAACGAGGCCGTGCTCACTCTTTATTCACTGTTCAAACAAAAAAAAAAAAGGGTTGAAGGTGATTTCCAGCCAGTAACTCCCATGTCAGGCTCACTTCTTAACGAGGATTAACACATGTCCTGCTGTGGATTCCCCTGTGACAGCTCTTGGGAGCTCATCTGGTCCTTGTGGAAGGTTCTGTGTCCTCCTCTCAGGACTGCAAGTTTTTGTCTTACTTTTTTTTTTTTTTTTTTTTCTTCCCCATGAAAAACGCCCCAGTCCCCAGCAGCTGGTTGAGAGGAATTTTTTGACTGCTGCTTCCTGGAGCCTCGAAGCCTCGTTGGTCCGGTTTGAAATGGCATCCCAGCCTGTGGGACAGCCTGTTCCCTGCCAGGGGCTGGATCCAGGCTCTGTGCTGGGGTGCCAGTGTCCCACTGACACTCCCTGACACGCTCTGGAAGCAGCAGAAGCATCCTCACCCTCCCAGCCCTTGGATCTCTCTTACCACAGCACCGGGCTTGTCCCTCCTTGCTGGAGCTCCCCATTCAGTGCTTCATCCTCCTCAAATCCTGACCTGACCAGGATTTCTGCCTTTTCAGGAGACTTTGTTCATCATCTTCGTTAAGCTTTGTGTAAAATAAGCTGCTTTGGTCCTGTTAAAAATATCTCTGGCTGCTCTGTTACTTATTGTAACCAGTTAATGAGAGATGATTAACTTCCTTCCTTTATCTAGTAACCTGCTGGAAGTGGCAGCTGCCTCCAAAACTTCGATTCAAGCTTCAGACAGAGCTGGAAACTTCCATCCTTTGCAGAGATATCAGTAATAAAATCCTCAGGATTTCTCTCAGTGCATCTTCCAGGCAGTGGCAGCGCTCTGGCTCTGCAGGACTGGTTATATTTGGGGCAATACTGTTATATTCTGACAACTGTGTTAAGTTCCAGGTGATTCTAGGTTGAGCTCTTTTTCCTTGATCTCATCTAGAGAGGCCTTTCACTTTCTTTCTTTAATCTGTGAGAACAGAAGGAAAAGAAAAAAACCCGAATTTCTCGCACAAACCTGTTGTATCCAAACCTTTCAGTGGCAGCAACGCTTGAAAATAGTTCTAATATTTGTGGCAATGCAGTTTGGTCAAAGTGTGGAGTTATTCTGTGCTGGGGACACCTGAAGCCATGAAACACAACATCCCACATCCCCAGCACTGGAGGAAGCCGTGGTTGGAAGGGCAGCAGATGGGATCTGCTCGTGGCATCCTGCAGGGCGAGCCAGTCGGTGGTTTGTGAGCAGGAGTTTTGTGGCTGGGCACACTCACTGTGGCTGGACATGTGGCTGGACACACTTAACTGTGGCTGGACACACTCACTGTGACTGGGCACACTCATTGTGGCTGGACATGTGGCTGGACACACTTAACTGTGGCTGGGCACACTCACTGTGACTGGGCACACTCATTGTGGCTGGACATGTGGCTGGACACACTCACTGTGGCTGGGCACACTCACTGTGGCTGGGTACACTTAACTGTGGCTGGACACACTCATTGTAGCTGAACACTATTGTGGTTGGACACTTTATTGTGGCTGGACACTCTTCACTGTGGCTGGGCACACTTAACTGTGGCTGGGCACACTCAACTGTGGCTGGGCACACTTAACTGTGGCTGGGCACACTTAACTGTGGCTGGGCACACTCATTGTGGCTGGACACACTTAACTGTGGCTGGGCACACTTAACTGTGGCTGGACACACTTAACTGTGGCTGGGCACACTCATTGTGGCTGGACACTCTCACTGTGGCTGGACACATTGTGGCTGGACACACTTAACTGTGGCTGGACACACTCATTGTGGCTGGACACTCTCATTGTGGCCTGGCACACTCACTGTGGCTGGACACACTGTGGCTGGACACACTCATTGTGGCTCCCAGCAGTTCTCAGTTAAATCCTGATCCTTCCCAAGGCTTGTTTCAAGAGGCTCAGCTGCCTTTTGCTCTGGGGCTGGCAGAAAATAACAGCCAAGCACAAAGTTTGTGGGCAGCTCCTCACTCATCCCTCCCTCCCTGCCTGCTGCAGGCTCACAGGAGCTGCTGTCACCCCTGTGTCACCCTCTGCTTTCCTTCCTGCCCTCCCCAGGCACGTGTACAAACACTTCAGCTGGCTTGCAGATCCCCTGCTCTTTTGGGTTCCTGTTTTAGACACGCTTGCACAACAGCAGGCAAGTGCTGGGCCTTGGCCTTGCAGCCTAATTCAGGGATTTTTTTCAAAGCTGTGCAATAAGATGAGAGCTTGTCTGCCCTGGGAATCAAACTGTGGTGCAACTGAAGCCGTGGTGCTGCTCTCCCTGCCCTCAGAGAGCTTTCTTTTGGGTGCAGATGAGCCAAGGGAAGTAAAATGTGTGTTTTGCAGTGGTACTGTAGCATTTCTCCTCATTCCCGAGCACTTTCCTCCCAGCCTGACCACCCAGGCTCTTCAGAGGCTTATGCTGCCTCCACTTTCCACTTCCCACACCTTGAAGGGAATTTCTCTTCCTTGTGCAGTTGTTTTCTGCTGGACTTTAGTCCAGCTGGGGCTCGTGTGCTCCGGACTGAAAGGTTTGTGCCGATGTGCAGCGCTGTGGTGTGAGGGGAAGTGTAAACCTGTGCTGACAGCCCCTTATCTCAGCACAGCTGAAGCTTCCAGAGGAGTCAGGAGTGAAACAAAAGCAGGTTTTACATCCAGCGTGGCAATCCTGCTGCTTCTTCCCACTTTTTGCAGCCTTTCCTGGCTCTGGGGAGTCGAACTTCCCCGAGCAGCGTGAGCAGCATCGGCGAATCTGCGCTGCCTCAGCCCTGGGGTGATTCACAAACGAGTGTGACCTGTTGGTGGGGAGTGCCTGTCAGGCAGGAGCTGTGCAGTTACTCATTAACTGCTCCCTGTAGCTCCTGCTCAGCAGAAGGCTGCGCTGCAACCCCAGGAATGGCTCCAGAGGGATTTTCCTCCAAGCCTCGGCTCCCTCAGCTCAGTCCCTGACGCAGCCTCGGTTCCTTCTCACCCCAGTTGGAAGGGCTGGTCCGGACACACCAGCTGCTGAGGGAGGGAGAAGAAGCCACTTCTTAATTTTCTGGCTCACACCCAACTCTTGGGTTGCCAGGCAGGAGGATTTCCGAGTTCCAAAAAGGGGAATAACTGGGGAGAGAGTGCTCCAGAGGGCAACATCTGGCTGCCCAAAAGGAATATCTGCGTTGAAAGGAGGAGGTGGAAAAGGGGAGATAAAAAACAGCTGCGTGCATTGCAGGTGAGGGGTGCTCTGAGGTGCAGAGAGCCTGTTTTTAAACATCAGAGGATTTGATGGAGACGAGTGGGAGGTGCTGTGAGTAGAAGTGCGAGCTGTTATGCCAGCAGCATTAAAACCTCCTAAAATAATTGGTGTCACACCTCCAAGCTCAATTTTCCCCGAATGTTTCACTTAATCCAGAGCAATCATTGGCATTTTAGCCTGCTGGCATCTCTCAGCCAGGATCAGCTGTATCTCATTTTTTGGGGCTGCGTGCTTGCTTTGTGAGGCCCAGCAACATCCTGACCATGGCAGGATGAATTCCAAATCCCTGGAAGTTAGGGGTAACTCGCTGTAGGTGAGCAGAAGTAACCTGCACAAAGCATTCCCGTGCCAAAAGCACGTTGTGGTTGTTCAGACATCCCTCTTGGCTGGACAGGAGATTATTTCTGCTCACAAGTCTTGCCTTGCTGGTACTCATCTCCTTGGATATTTAAATTCCATGCTCAGCCAGGGCCATCTCCCTGTGGCAGGGATGTCTTTCACCCCCTCAGATTCCCAGCTAACAAGCAGATGGAAAGCAGGCAGCATGGATAAGATGGACCTGATGCTCCTAAAGGCCTTTCCCAAACTGAACAATCCAGTTCTGTCAGTGGTGATACCCCCTACCCAACGCTGACTCACCCTTGTGCTCTCTCCCTCCAGGACCCCTCGGTGACACAGCTCACAAACACCAGCCAGAGTGGCTTGGATGAGTTCAACCCCTTTTCCGAGAGCTCCCAGCTGGTACGTGCCACGTGTCTGTGTGCTCTGTGTCCCTGCTGGTGGTTTTACTGCTGTGGAGGGTCCCTTGATAGGTGCAGCTTAAAAAATAAGGAATTCACAGCTGATTTCCCCGTGGATGTGGCTCGTGGCGTGCAGGAGCGGGCCATTGCTCCTGCACTGGAGCAGTAATAAGCTCCCAGCTGGAGCTCTCCAGCATGGAACAGCTCCTTCTCCAGCTGGCTGCTGCCTCCCAGGGAAGCCCCATGAAGTGTGAAGGGGAGGATGGTTTGTGGCAGGACACAGCAGGATTTCTCTGCTCCCTGGGCTGGGAGCTGAGCTCTGCTGGTCGTGTGTGCTGGTTTGAAAGCAAAACCAGTGAGCCTCCCAGTCAGAGATACAATTTAATAGGAGAAGAGAGGAAGAAAAAGGTAAAATAAAATAAATGGAACAATACAAGCTGACACCCTGTTGGTCAGGGTGTTTGAAGCAGTCTAAAAGTCCTCCTGGAGTGGCAGATGTGGTTCTGTTGGAGTAGAGATGATCCTGAGAGAGAAGGGTCCAGGGATGGTGAGAAGGGTCCAGGGGTGGTGAGAAGGGTCCAGGGGTGGTGAGAAGGGTCCAGGGGTGGTGAGAAGGGTCCAGGGGTGGTGAGAAGGGTCCAGTCTTCCTCCAGGAATCCAGTGGAACCAGATGAGATGTTCTTGTCAAAGCAGTGATTCTGTCTGGTAGCTCTTGTCTCCTCTGGGAGTCCAGTGGATAAAAGCTCCCTGTGATGTCTCAAACCCTGGATTATATCCAGGTGGGAATGTTTGGTTCCTCCCCCTGGGTGGAGCATCTCACAAAGGGATGATCTCATTCCATGAGTCATGCAGTGGGTCCTTGATGGCCCATTAACCAGAGATAACTTCCTTGGGAAGGCATTGTTGGGCTCGTTAACAGGAGATAAGGAAAACACTGCCCCACCTCGGCTCCAACAGCTCATGGGGATAGAATACATCCCTTGGGCACAATTTTACATTGGAACCTAGAACACTGTGCCATTGAGAGATGGCTGGGAGAGCCTGGTCCTTACTCCCTGGCTGCTGCTGGGAGAAGGAGTGCAGGAAGCCGAGATTGGTGGTTTAAACAACTCCCCAAGAGCCAAGAGTGTTTCTCCTGCCACGTTTTCCCCTGGTTGCCTGTGGTCTCTTGCAGACAAATGCGGCGCGGACGACGCCGGCGGTGCCGCCCTCGGGCCACTCGCAGCCGGCCGTGCTGCAGACATCTGTGGAGCCCACACCACAGGTACGGCCCCTCCCCGCTGCCCCTCCCAGCCTCCTGCAGCTCCCAGGGCCTCTGGGAGCACAGGATTCCCTGGGGTGGGGACTGGGAAGCTGCAGGTGATCTTTTCCACTTGCATTTCCAAGGCAGATCTTTATAGGGAATGCACACATACAGTTCTTATGCCTCCTCCTCTGTCCCTCTGGTGGCAGAGCTTGCTTTGCCTTGTGTCCTGTTGGCTCTGGCTTCCCTCTGGAAATCCCAGAATGTATCCTGCTAATCCTGGTGTCTGGTCAGACAAACTCAGTGCCAGGAGAATAAATGCGAGTCCCTGACTGCCAGGACCACCTCATCCAGAGTCCTTAGGCTGTTGGGAGAAAGAATCATTTCTCAGAATACAGAACAGGTAGAGGAGATCCTGAGGAGGTGTGGTAGGCAGCTGGGAAGGGAATTGTCCTGGTAAGCCCAGGAGCCCTGCTCCCCACTCTGTTGTGAGGTGAGCTGTGAGGTAGAAGCAACTGTGGATAAGCTCCTCCTCCCAACCCTGTATTCCTGTGGGATAACTTGATTTTGTCCTCCAGTGGCAGAATCGAGGTGTCTGAGGCTGAGCTTTCCTGTCACCCTGTGCCCTGCTCCCTCCCCAGCCTGGCACAGGGTGGTGGTGCCACCACAGCCCCAGGGCAGGGCTGACCTCTCTGATCTCTGTGCCCTCCTCCCCCAGGCCGTGGCTGCAGCAGCACAGGCAGGGCTGCTCCAGCAGCAGGCAGAGCTAGAGAGGAAGGCAGCTGAGCTAGAGAAGAAGGAAAGGGAACTGCAGAGCCACGCAGCCAGCATCGACCGTGAGTACTGAGTGCTGCCCTGGGTCACTTGGTTTGCCCAGGTTTCAGGAGCACTCCCTGTGGCAACTCTTCTGGGACAGTGCCTGCCATCCCACAGCTTCCAAGATGGGAAGGCAGCTCAGGGGTGGGATGCTGGAGGCCAGCTCTGGTGGGTCCCTGCCCTCAAGCAGCTGCTTTTCACCACCAAAAGCTCTCAAGCACCCATCTGTGCCTGTGTCACAGCTGGTGAGTGACACTGCCACACTGAGAGCAGCAAAGCTCTTCTCCTCAGCCTCAACGTGCTCTTAACCACAGGAGCCCAATATTTTCCCCCCTAATCTTGGTTTGAAGTGGCTGAATCTGGGCTTGCAGGGCTGAGTGATGGTGGCTGGGATGGCCCTTTGGCCAGTGCTGGGGAATTCTGCCTTCCCCAAGGGAAAAACCCCTGCACAGGGCTGCTCTGCCAGCAATTTATCCCATTCCTGCTGTGCTGCCTGCTCAGCTGCAGGAACTGCCCAACCCCTGGGCTTTGCATGGATTAAACAACAGCTGAGTGGCTGCTTGGAAATTCTGGGGGGGTGGGAATGAGCCTTCCAACGAGAGAAGAGCAAGTGAAGAGCTGCTCCTTCCTCCCCTCCACAGCGAGGCAGAACAACTGGCCCCCTCTCCCCAAGAGGTGTCCTATCAAGCCATGCTTCTACCAGGATTTCTCTGCAGACATCCCAGCTGACTACCAGCGGATATGCAAGATGCTCTACTACTTGTGGATGTGTAAGTGACATTCTGAGCTGCAGTCAGAGTGTTTTTTGAGCAGGTTCTCTGTGAAAAGCCGAGTCGGTAAATGCTGCTGGTGTTGCCTGCAGGGCTAAGATCACGTTTCCCTCCTTTCTTATGAGGGTGAATGTGAAGAACCCCAAGGTTGTGCTTTGGGAATTGCTCATTCATGACAGAGTTCTAATTGTTTAATGGGGGCTTGAACACCTATTTAAGATTTGGCCCTGAACAGCAGGATCAGAGGAGCTTCTTGGGTCCAGCTCTGTTTCCCTTCCAAAGGAAGGCAGGGGGATTAGACGGCCCAAAGTCACCTTAATTTCTGCAGCTCTCTGTGTGTTCAGTGACATTGGGGATGCTTTGGGGTTCCCAAGAGCTTGCTGATGCTGTTTTTCCCTCTCTCCCACCCCAAACAGTGCATTCCATCACCCTGCTCCTAAACCTGCTGGCTTGCCTGGCGTGGTTCTCAGTGGACAGCAGCAGAGGAGTGGACTTTGGTCTCTCGATTCTGTGGTTAATTTTATTCACCCCTTGTGCCTTTCTCTGTTGGTACCGACCAATTTACAAGGCTTTCAGGCAAGTACTGGGTTTTTTTTTTTTTTATTCTGTAACAGGGATGTATCTCTTGGTGGGAGGAGCTTTGGGTTTATCTGTTCCAGTCGTGTATTGCCCGCAGGATTTTTCCAGCTCTTCGCATCATTAGATAAACCCAAACCACTATGTTGCTAAACATATTAGATCTGTCTGATAGAACTTAATTATGGTGATCCTTTTTCATCCTGAAATCCAAGCCTAGGCAGATATAGGGCGCTTTTAATTCATTTTTTATTCACTTTATTAATTTCTGAGACGCTGTTGGGTACATTGATGATGACGAGCATGCTGCGTTTCTTGAGGGAGCTGCCTGCACCCCGTCCTGCACTGGGCAGAGTGCTGGATTTGCAGTGGACACATTTGGGTGCCCAAATTCCTCCCCTCAGCAGCTCTTCCCTGGAGAAAGGAGTTCACTGAAGCTGTTCCTTCTCCTCTCAGAGCAGGGACTCAGTGCGGGGATCACGGGTTTCACTCCTGTTGCCATCTCTCCCGCAGGTCTGACAGCTCCTTCAGCTTCTTCGTCTTCTTTTTCGTCTTCTTCTGCCAAATAGCAATCTACATCATCCAGGCTGTCGGAATTCCTGGCTGGGGAGACAGGTAAGCTTGGCTTCGCTGCCTGCCGTGTCACAGATCCCTTTTCTCACCAGAGCTGTGACTGGCAGGAGCTCTGGGGCCTGGTTCTGACAGCTGCCTCTTCTTCCTGCTGTGGTTTTCCTCTCTCAGCCCATGCACAGGTCCCAGCTGCCTCCCTCCTCTGCTCTTCTCATCCTCATCTCAGTATGTGAAGGAGTGTGAGAAGGGGAATATGTGAATTACCGGATATTGGGAAGGAATCCTTCCCTGGGAGGGTGGGGCAGGCCCTGGCACAGGGTGCCCAGAGCAGCTGTGGCTGTTCCTGGATCCCTGGCAGTGTCCCAGGCCAGACTGGACTGGGCTTGGAGCACCCTGGGACAGTGGAAAGTGTCCCTGCCCATGGCAGGGGAGTGGAATGTGATGAGTTTTGAGGCTCCTTCCAACCCAAACCATTCTGTGATTCTGTGAGAACTCTTCCATGCCTCTTCTGCTGCCTTCTCCCCTCCGTCAGTACAGATCATGTTTGCTCCTCTAGTGTGAGCCAGGTCAGCCTTGTTTAAACTGGAGCCTTCCATGGCAGCAGTGTGGGGCTGAGGGATCTCTGCCCTGAAATCTGGGTACTGCTCAGCCTGATACTGCTGCTACCACGCCAACTCTGTCCCCCAAACTCTCCCTGAATTTCTCTGGAGCCTGTGGTTAGTGGGCTGAGATAGGGCGAGGCTAAAAGCCTCTCTGCTTTTTCTCGGTGACATTGTCCAGAAGGGTGAGCCTGAGCTTCTGGAGCCACTCCAGCAGCCTCGTGTCAGCAGCTGTGCCCTGCAGGGGAGAGCACAGCCTTTCCTTTCGCCCTGCTGCCTTGGCTGCAGCTCCCATGCCGGAGTCAGGGAGCTCAGGGAAAAGGTCAGCAGCCCGTGCTGCCTCTCCCCAGGGGAAGCCCTCAGGTGGGAGCTGCTGTCTATTTTTGCTGCTGCCTGCAGAAGGGCTCCTGGGCAGAGCTGTCCCCGCTGCCTGAGTCACAGGGGAGGGGTGGGGAGGGGGTTCAGTCTGCCTTGGAGAGTATTAGAAAGCTGGTTGTGTCTGATGAGAGAGATGATCTGAAGACCGGGATACTTTCTGGGACACGTGCTTTATTGGTCGTGGGGAGGCAGCCTAACTGGGGAAGAGTCCAGGGATCCAGGAGCAAGCAAGCAAGCAGGAGTGCCAAGAGGACTAGAGAGCAAGAGGGAGATTTTACCTCTTACATTCCATTTTAACCCTTTCTATCGTGAATATTCTAATGAGCATTGACCAATCACCTCAAGATACAAAACCTACAGAATCTACGTACAGCCTATGGGAACCACAACATTACAATACTGCTCTACATACCAAAACCTGTGAAACCCACCTTATCGCTGATACCTGAGAAGGTCCAACCCTTTATCCATCCTTTTGTCTTGGCAGGGGTGTCACTGAAACACCCAGCCAAGCCTTTTCAGCTAACCTTATCACCTTCTTCCTGTCCATGCTTACAGTTCAAATTTTGCTTTTAATTCTATTCCTCTCGTAGGTTTCATACTTTTAGAATCTTTTACTAATAAATCATCTCTGCAGGGCCTAGCTACTTCATCCTCTCCAACAGGAGAAGCTGCCTGGAGCTTTCTGCTCCGGTTCCTGGCGCCAGACAGCGCGGATATTTCCGCCTGCGGTGCCTGGTGTGCCTTCCCGCTCCCCTGTGCCATCGGGGATGGGACCCGTTCCCTCTCTGCTGCTGGCACACGGCCTGCTGGGCTCAGCAGTTGGAAAGGTTCCTTTCTCCAGCAGCAGCACCCCAGGAAGGTGTTCTGAGTGAGGTGTTCTCGGTATTTTGAGCCGCAGCCGAGTGCTGGTAACTCCTTGAGTTCTCCCTGTCCCTTCCCTTCGACATCTCTGTCATGTAGGACTGTGGGATCACAGAGTGCTTGGGGTTGGAAGGGACCCTGAGGCTCATCTCATCCCTGGGCAGGGACACCTTCCACTATCTCAGGTTGCTCCAGTTGCCATCCAGCCTGGCCTGGGACACCTCTACATCTGCTCTGGGCAGCCTTTGCCAGGGTTTCACCGCCCTTCCCGCCTCTTCCTCACATTCCCAACCCTTACATCCCTGTCAGGGTGACACTCAGATCCAGGCTCCACACCTGCCAGCTGATCTCTTCCAATGTAGCTGTTCCAGCCTATCTTTACCCTCCTTGGCTGAATTTTGAGAAGGTGTCCATGGAAGTCACTGTTGGCGCCGAGGGCCATCGATTTTGCTGCCTGAGGAGAGGAGGGCACACAGGGCTGGAATGTGGGTGGGGTGAGCACAATCCTCCTCTAAAAACAGAACTCTGTCCCCAAAGCAAGGGCCTGGGTGAACTCTGGGCTCCCATTTCCACGGCTGTTTGGTTTTGCACTCCCTTTTACCCTTACCCTGCAGCAGCAGGTGTGGATGCCTGTCCCTGCCATGCTCCAGCTGTGCTGGAGTGCTGTCCCTGTTGTCCCTGTTGTCCCTGCTGTCCCTGTTGTCCCTGCTGTCCCTGCTCACCCCCTCTCCTCTCCTCCCCTCTCCTGGCAGCGGCTGGATCGCGGCGCTGTCGGAGGTGCACGAGAACCTGGCCGTGGTGGTGATCATGATGGTGGTGGCAGCCTTCTTCACGCTCTGCGCCGTCCTCTCCCTCTTCCTCCTCAAGCAGGTGAGTGCCTGGGGGGGCCCAGCAGAGCTCAGGCTGCTCCCAGGGCTCTGGGTGTGACACCTCCCTTCACCCCCCTGGGAGTGATGGCGGGGTCGGGGCACCGGTTTTAATTAAAGAGTTTTTGTTTGTGCTTCCTGCATCGATGCCAGGTTTCTTGGACACTTTTCCAAGTGGGAAGTAGCCTCCCTTTGGAGTCTCACAGAGTCTTGAAACGATTTGGGAAGGGACCTTTGAGCTCATCTTACCCCCTGCCAAGGGCAGGGACATTTTCCACCATCTCAGGTTGCTCCAAGTCTCATCCAACCTGGCCTGGAACGTTTCCAGGGATCCAGGGGCAGCCACAGCTTCTCTGGGCAACCTGTGCCAGGGCCTTCCCACCCTCACAGAGACAGATTTTTTTTCCTGATATCCCATCTAACCCTGCCCTCTGGGAGTTTAAAACCATTGCCCCTTGTCCTGCCTGGAGCTGGCAGTTCAGCATCCAGGGGTTGTCAGTCACTGCTCCCACAGCGTTGTGGGGCTTTTCCAAGCCTGGTGGGATCCCAGTGAGTGCCTTCCCACTGGTTCCTAAACCCAACCCAGCATCAGGGCTGGATTTCTGCAGGAACAGCAGAAATGGAGCTTGGGGCAAAGCAAGGCCAGGCTGGACTGGTGCTGTTTTTATTGGTGCTTCCTTCTTTTCTCCTGCATTTCTCTTGAAGGAAACACCTGATGCCCTTAGCACCTTCAGTAAGGTGAAACACCTGCAGTAAATACTGGCTTAATTCTGAACCATCACGGTGTGAGGAGTTTTGGGGCAAATTTTGCTGAGAACTCCACATTTTTCAGCCAATGAAAGTCCATGGAACCTGCAGGTGGGAGCTGTGGAGCCCTTGCAGCCGTGGAGGGAGCTGCTCATCCAGGGAGGAGCGAGGTGTGTGCACCACCCCACATCCCCACGCTGATCCCACTCACTCTCCCCTCTCTTCCCCAGGTGCATTCCCTCTACCGGCGCACAGGAGCCAGCTTCCAAAGGGCTCAGGAGGAATTTTCCCAAGGCATCCTCACCAACAGAAGCTTCCAGAACGCCGCGGCCGGGGCGGCCTCCTCGGCTGCACAGAGCGCTTTCCGGGGAAACTAAACCTTCCTGAGAAACCCAACCCTTCCCAGGAAAGCCAGCCCCTTCCTGGGCTGCCTCCCTCTCGCTTCCTCTGCCCTCATCTCCCCGACCCTCATTTATTTTTATTTTTATTTTTTATTTTCTAAAAAAAAAAAAATGCACTTTTCGGGGTACCATGTGAGCTCTGTGATGGCGACACTCCTGATGAGATTTTTTTTTTTTTTTTTTTCTTGCTTCAGCTGAGCTCCGGTTTGGATGATTAGTTTGCCCTGTCTTGTTTTAGGGTGTGGGGAGATGGGGGAAGACGTTCTCTGAGGCAAATATTCCTCTCTCCAGGACCTTCCGGGTGTTTGTCTCTTCCTCCCCTCACCCTGTCTGTAGCAGGAAGATGAGGGGGAAGCAGATTTTTGATTTTACTCTCTCTCTTCTCTTGGCCTTTGCTACGAAGAATTTGATTATCTGCTGTTTCGGGAGGGTTTTGTAACGTGCATGTAGTTGATGTCGTTAATTTTAAGAAACAGAAACTGTACTTTTGGTTTATTACACTCACACGATGCTGTATTTTGACCTGATAACTGCTGGGCTTCCTGGGAGCCAGGACAACGTGGCACGAAGGAAAATCTGGGAGCAGGGAGGGGAAAAGTGTGTGGGGGGTTTGTATTTCCCCTGGTCCCCCCAGCACGCATCCCTTGCTTCCACGAGGGTCCTGCAGGTGCCAGCCCCGGGCACGGAGAGGGGAAGAAGGGATCAGTGGAAGCTGAGTTCTTCTCAGTGACTTTGAAACCAGGCGAGGGACAGGAAAAGGGATTTTGGTTTGGCTCCCAGCTCCAGGTTGGGGCAGCTGAGGATGCCGGGTCACACAGTGCCTGTGACGCCCTTCTCCAATGAACCCTGAATGAGTCTTTCTCCAGGGAAAGCTCCTCCCCGCCTTCCTCCTCACGAATTTCATTTTTTTTTTTTCTTCAGCTGGGAAGGAACTGTTTTGATGTGTGTTCAGCTGCATCCCAAGATGGGCTGTCCCTTGGGGTGCAGGGGGTGGATGGGGGTAGATTCCCACCTCTCCCTCCTTCAGCCCCGTGTTTTGGGTGTCGGGGAGGGGGTTTCATGCAGATTTGGCTTTGCGGTGCCCCTTTTCCAGGGTGGAGGGGTTGTATTCACCCCACATCCTGTGCTGGTGAGAGGGGTGCTGGGGGGGGGGCGCTGGGATACAGAAATCGGTATTTTTACATCCGTTTCTTCCTGTGTTATTGGTTTGTTTTTTTTTTTCTCCCCGCGTCTGATCTTTTAATGTTTGAAAAATTATTAATAAAAAATTGTTCATGTGGTCCAGATGCGGTGCCCGTGCCGGCGGGAGGGGGCGTGGCCACGGCGGGGGGCGGGGATGTGGGCGTGACAACGCGCGGTGATTGGCGGGCTGGGGGCGTGGCCAATGCGGATGGGGTGTCACTGGGGGCGTGGCTTGCTTCGCGGGTGAAAGAAGCGTGGGCGTGGTTTTGCTGCTTTGGGGGCGTGGTTATGGGCGTGGCCTGCGCCGTGGCGCGCCGGGAAGGCGGAAGCGGCTCCCGGGCCCCGAGTGCCGGGACCGGGGGTCCGGAGGGGCCATGGCCGGGGGCGGCTGGGCCCCGCCGCGCCTCGACGAGTTCATCCTCACCGAACCCCTCGGCTCCGGCACCTATGCCACCGTCTACAAGGCCTACAGGAAGGTAGGGCCTTTTTGCCTTTTTGCTCCCTAATCTGCCCCCGCCATTCCCGTGGGACCCCCGTTTTCCAGTCCTCCACGTGGGGTGCCGCCCCTTTGCAGGGGTTCCTCCCCTCCCCTCCCCACCCGGTGGGCTGGGGGAGCAGCCCAGCGTGGCTGCTTGGGTTGGGGGTCCCCCAGCGCTGCCCCCTCCTCCTCGGCAGAGGGACACGCGTGAGGTGGTGGCCATCAAGTGCGTCAACAAGAGGAGCCTGAACCGAGCATCGGTGGAGAACCTGCTGACCGAGATCGAGATCCTCAAGACCATCCGCCACCCCAACATTGTGGAGCTCAAGGACTTCCAGGTGGGCTTCTCGGGGGGCCCTTTGAGCCAGAGCTACTCTGGCGTGGATCCATCCCCTCTTCCCAAGGGTGCATCCGTGGGGCTTGGTGCCAACCACTGGGCAAACTGCTCCGGGTGGCCCTGGCTGGGGTGGCACTGCTGGGGTCTCGTCACCTCGCAGTGGGACAGCGACCACATCTACCTGATCATGGAGTTCTGTGCCGGGGGGGACCTCTCCCGCTTCATCCGGACGCGCCGCATGCTCCCCGAGAAGGTGGCACGCGTCTTCCTGCAGCAGCTCGGTGAGGACAACCCCACCTGACCTTCCCCGAGGGTTTTTGGGGGTGCAGGGCTGCGCTATCACGTGCCCATCCACCCGCCCAGCCTGTGCCCTGAAGTTCCTCCACGACCGCAACATCTCCCACCTGGACCTGAAGCCGCAGAACATCCTCCTGAGCGCCCCGGAGAACCCGCAGCTGAAGCTGGCAGGTCAGGGCGGCTCTCCCTGGGAGGAGCTGGGAGGAGGCAAAGCCCTTCTCCCCGTGCCCCCCACCAGCTCTGTGTCTGGCAGATTTCGGCTTTGCTCAGTACATGTCCCCCTGGGACGAGAAGCACGTGCTGCGGGGCTCCCCGCTCTACATGGCCCCCGAGATGGTGTGCCGCCAGCACTACGACGCCCGCGCCGACCTCTGGTCGGTGGGCGTCATCCTTTACGGTGGGTTTGGCTTTTATTGCCCTCCTGGGGGAGGGGGGCTCTGCTCAGGGCTGGTTTCTTCCCTCTCCATCTCCCCCCCTCCTTCTCCTTTTCCCTCTGCAGAAGCGCTTTTTGGGAAGCCGCCCTTCGCTTCCCACTCCTTCGCCGAGCTGGAGGAGAAGATCCGCAGCGACCGGGCTGTGGAGGTACCGGGTGGGATGGAGCTGGGAGGTGGGTGGGGGGGGTTCTCACAGCGGTCACTGGGCTCAGCCCTTTCCCTCCCCAGCTTCCCAGCCGGCCCCAGCTCTCTCTGGAATGCCGGGATCTCTTGGGACAGCTGCTGGAGAGGGACCCTCGGAAGCGCATCTCCTTCGAGCGCTTCTTTGCCCACCCCTTCGTGGACATGGAGCACATCCCCGGCCCCGAGAGCCTGGGCAAGGCGGTGAGCGGGGTGGGCTGGGGGCTGCTCCCTGGGAATTGGGGGGTTCCAAACCCTGAGAGCCCCCCACTGTGTCCTCCAGACTGCCCTGGTGGTGGAGGCGGTGAGGAAGGACCAGGAGGGAGACGCCGGCGCCGCCTTCTCCCTCTACCGCAAAGCCCTGGAGTATTTCGTGCCCGCGCTGCGCTGTGAGTCCCTCCCGGGGGGGTCTGGCTGTGTTTTTGGGGGGCAGCACCCCGAGGCAGGCCACTTTTCAGCCCACCCACTCCTGTGTTTGGTCGTTCTCCCCCTCAGATGAAACCGATGCTCGGCGCCAAGAAGCCATCCGGGCCAAGGTGAGCAAAAACCCCTTGGGGGTGGGGGGGGCTGGGAGCAGCACCCCCCATCCTCTGCACCCCACATCGGGGCTCTCCTCACCCCCAAAACCCCCGCAGGTGAGGCAGTACATCTCCCGAGCAGAGGAGCTGAAGGTGTTGGTCACCTCCAGCAACAAGAACCTCTTGGAGAAAGGAAACCCTGCCAGGGAGCTCCTTAAAGGTAGTGATTGCTGAGCATCCCGCGCTGCTGGAGCTGCCAGGGGGCCGTGGTGGGGGCTTCTGGGCTGGAGGGGGAAGGTTTGGGGCAATCCCCGGAGCCGTGTCCCCTTGCAGAGATGGCCAAGGACAAGCCTCGGCTCTGCGCCGCGCTGGAAGTGGCTTCAGCTGCCATCGCCAAGGTGAGGGGCGGCCTTGGGGGTCCTTTGTGGGGGAGAAGGTGCAAACCTGGTGGGCAGGGGGGCTGCTGGATCCCCCCCCGCCCCCCGCAGCCACAGCCAGACCCCCGGGGGGCCTCTTGCAGGAGGAGGAAGGCAGGGATGACAGCGACGCCCTGGAGCTGTACCAGCAGAGCTTGGGCGAGCTGCTGCTGCTCCTGGCCGGTGAGTTGGGGCTGTGGCCGGGATTTCGGGGCAGGGCTGCCTCCTGCTCCCATCCCTCACTCCGTGGCACCTTTCCCCTGCAGCGGAGCCAGCGGGGCGGCGGCGGGAGCTGCTCCACGCCGAGGTGAGTGCCAGCCCTGGGACACCCGGCTGGCCCCGGTGGCCTGGCTCCGGTGGGACTGTGTCCTCTCTTCTCTCTCTCCTCGCCAGATCCAGACCCTGATGGCCCGAGCCGAGTACCTGAAGGATCAAATCAAGGTATGATGAGTGAGGGGAGAGGCTCCAGGGGGGAGGATAAAGGCTGGAAAATGCCCCTCTCCCTTGGCAGATGCGGGAGGCACAATCCCTGGGCAAAGAGGCGCTGGCAGAATCCGTCCGGAGCGGTGAGTCGCCCTTTTCCAAGGGTATAACTGGCGACGGCGCTCAGGAACGAGGCAGGGGGTGCATTAGTGAGGCTGCGTGGTGCTCTTGCAAGCAAGAGCCCCTTCCTTTATTTTTCTGACTCTTTTTGTACATTAACAACTGTGCCCACCCCAGAGGTGGGACTTTTGGGAACCACTGGTCATTTTTTAGAGACTTATCACCGAAGCCCCTCCTCTGGGAAACAGATGTGGGAGCTTCGGTAGCTTACAGAACATGACTTTGTGCTTCCAAGACCGTGCCTGGGAATAGAATTCCCCAAAACCAAAACAAGCAGGCACGAGAGCATAGCAACATCAGGGGACTTGGGCAACATTCCTCCAGGGATATTATCCCTGCCTGTGGCTGCTCCCAACCCCGCAGAGCCCCCAATCCCCCTGGGGCGGGCTGGCCCTGCCCGGGAGCCCTCCTGGAGAGGTGGGCAGCCCGCTGAGCCCCTCCCGCTGTGCCCTGGCACAGCCTGTACCTTGCAGTGACTCCCGGGAGCTGCCCAGCCTGCCAGGAGATGCCGGCGCCGAGGCGAGGCTTCCGTCCCCCTCCAGCAGGGTGACACCTGGGGGGGGTCACCCTGGGGCTGCCAGCCCCTGGGGGGGCACCGCAGGGACATCTGCCCCCTCTCCCAGGCGCTGGCTCCTTTCCCTGCCAGCCCTGCCTCGACCGTCTGCTGCCGCAGCCTCCCCCTGCCACAGCGGGCGGGTTATTCCACTCTAATTCCCTCCGCTGCCTGCCACGGGAAGGGTATTTTTATCCTGGCCCTGGGCTCTGGCAGGACAACCCCCCCCCCTGCTTTTTCGGCTTTTTTTGGGGCGGTTCTTCCACCTCCCAAATCCTGGAGGAGCCCCACAGGGGGCTCAGGTGCACAAATCCCACTTCTTTGGGGAAGCTGAGGGCGGACGGGGATGCTCCGCTGTGCCTTCCTCGCTCAGCATCTACCTCTGCAGCCAGTGCTTGTCCAGCCCCCAGTGCACTGTTCCAGCCTGGCCAGACCTCCCTTCCTCTCACTGCTGGAGCACTGGGGATGAGGTTTGGAGGTTTTCCTCCCCAAATCTGGAGCGTGACAGGCACCGGCGTCGTGACCGTGAGCAGGGCTCAGCAGGGATCGACGGGACACGAGCAGCAATCAGCCACCTCCAGGGAGACCCTCTCAGCATCCTGCCTGCCCTGCTCCGCTCCTCAGGGCCCTGACACCCCCCCAACACCCCAGTGCACTGTCCCCAGCCCAGCCAGACCTCCCTTCCTCTCACTGCTGGAGCACTGGGAATGAGGTTTGGAGGTTTTCCTCCCCAAATCTGGAGCGTGACAGGCACCGGCATCGTGACCGTGAGCAGGGCTCAGCAGGGATCGACGGGGACACGAGCAGCAATCAGCCACCTCCAGGGAGACCCTCTCAGCGTCCTGCCTGCCCTGCTCTGCTCCTCAGGGCCCTGACACCCCCCCAACACCCCAAATCACGTCCCCAGGAGTCACTGGTGCGGGGTGCTGGGCTTGCCTGTCCTTGCAAAACAAGGTACCTGTCTCAAAATCTACACTATCTCAAGGGAATGTAATTTATTGTCTTTAATAAAATTTAATTTTGATTTCTCCACCTCCTCCGCTCTCGGGTTTGTGATTTAAGCCTAAGAGGGGCTCCCCAGGTCAGCCCAGGATCCTGGGGTCCTGGAGCCACCGAGGAGGGCTGGGAACCCTCCAGGAGCAGAGCTGGGGTGTCCCCTCCTCTGCTCCAGCAATGCTCTCCCTTCCCCTGCTCCCCGGGGACACGAGGCAGCCAAAGCAAGGTCTGACCTTGTTTTCACTTCCCATCTTTTTTTTTTTTTTTTTTTTTTTTTGCCTGGAAAACACGGAGCAGAACAACACTGAGGCGTTACGTAAAACCCTGTGCTCTCCAATAGAGCCCTGTGGCGGGCGAGCAAGAGCCGGCCCGGGCCAGGGGGGAAGGCAGAGGGGCTGAATCGAACCACGGAGGGGATTTTTTGGGATGTCCCGTGGGATATTCTGAACCACCACCGCTTCCCCAGGCAGCCTGCCCCGATGCCGGCTGCTCCAACCCGCCTGGAGCTTCCCGTGAACGAGGCCCTTTTCTATCTTTTTATTCTCCTCGTTATTATTCAGAGCAGAGATTATATCCCCAGGCTTTCAAGTGCTTTCCGAGCCCGTGTGTCCTCCAGCGGGGCTGGATAATCGCATCTTCCTTCACGCTCGGCCGCCAGCCCCAGCCCTGGGATGCAGAACCGGGCTCCCGATGCTCCCCCGGGGCTCCTGGAGCTCTCCCTTTGTGTCGGGGGCTGGGTGTGAGCGGCTCCAGCAGCGGGGATTTCAGCGGAGCGCTGTTCAAATCTCACCGGCAGCTTTGGCTGGCCTTCTGCCGTAGCCCCGCTCCGGCCAAATGTCACCCAGCCCTTCCAAAGGGGCCGGATTGTCACCCAAGGGAGGTGTGGGAGCGGCAGCTGGGTGATGCCAGCGCTTGGGTTGAGGTGAGGTCAAACACGCCGTGGGCTTGGGGGAGAGCTGGGTCAGCCTGCGGAGCCAACCTTGGGCTTTCCCCCAGCGCTGTTTTAAGCGGATTAATCGCGATTGTTGGAGCAGCAGGGGGGGGTGGATGGGGTGGGCCATCCCCTCCATCCCCTGGCGGCTGGCAGGGAGGTTTAATTGCCTGCAAAAGGAAGGGAGATTCCCCGGCCTCCCGTGGCAGCTCATTTGTTTCGGGCGCTCTGACAATTGCTCGTTTAATGCTTCACCCATTGGGGAAACCACTGGCTCATCCCTCGCTGGGAAGGAGGAAGGTCCCGCAGCTGGTTGGAGGTGGTGCAGGAGGGCAGGAGTTTTGTCAATAAAATTTGGGTTATTTGATCAATAAAATCGATTTTATTTTATCGACAGAATTCCTTACTGCATCTTCCAGCAGCCAGCAAGGGCTTGCTTGGACGCAGCCATCCCAATCCCAGCCCCACAGGTTGAGGGAATGACAGAAGGTCTATAAAAGAGAGAGGAGGGGAAAAAAAAAAAATACATTTTCTGCTTTATTCTTGGCTTTAAGATTTTTAGTCTGTGTGTTGATGCCCGGAGCAGTCGCACGGCGTGGAGGCTGCAGGGATGCTCAGGATAGAGCAGCAGGAACCGCTGGGAACTGGGATGCATCCCGGGGTGGGCAGGGAAAAGGCAGGAGGGGGCTGGCTGCCCCTGCTGCCCCCATCCCAGCCTCTCCTCCCTCCATCCCGACCCCTCCTCCCTCAATCCCGGCCTCTCCTCCCCTCCATCCCGGCGTCTTCTCGTCCATCCCAACCTCTTCTCGTTCATCCCAGTCTCTCCTCCCTCCATCCCAGCCTCTCCTCTTTCTATCCCGACCTCTCCTCCCTCCATCCCAGCCTTTTCTCCCTCCATCCCAGCCTCTCATCCCTCCATCCCAGCCTCTCCTCGTCCACCCCAACCTCTCCTCGTTCATTCCAGCTTCTCCTCCCTCCATCCCGACCCCTCCTCTCTCAATCCCAGCCTCTCCTCTCTTTATCCCAGCCTCTCCTCCCTCCATCTCATCATCTCATCCCTCCATCCCAGCCTCTCCTCCCTCCATCCCAGTCTTTTCTCCCTCTATCCCAGCCTCTCCTCCCCCCATCCCACCCTCTCCTGGTCCATCCCACCCTCTCCTCCCCGCCACAGGCGGCCCCCCCAGCGCCGGGAGCTCGGCGGAGCATCCTCGGAGCTGCCGACGCTTTCTCTCTTGTGCCGGGAAGGCTTTGCCGAGGCTTAACACGTCGCGGGAGGCGGGCGGGGGGAGCGGGGGCCGCCTGCCTTTCACATGCCTGGGGGTCATGGTGCCTCCTAAAATAAACCCGCTGAGCTTCACGCGGCCTTTGCGTGGCGGCACGTGGGCCGGGAGAGCGGGAGCGCAGCCCAGGGGTCGGGCACGGGGGGCAGGGCAGGGCACGGGGGGGGCCGGGCCGGGGAGAAGGTGCGGGAGAGGATCCCGGCTGGTTGTAGGAGGGAGGAACCGCGGGGCTGCATCCCCGGCGCATCCCGCGGCTCCCGCTCCGGCTGGGATCGGTTCTGGCTGGGATCTGCTCCGGCAGGGATCCTGCTCCTGCTGGGATCTGCTCCGGCTGCGATCAGCTCCGGCTGGGATCTGCTCCTGCAGGGATCCTGCTCCTGCTGGGATCCCGCTCCTGCTGGGATCAGCTCCTGCTGGGATCTGCTCCGGCAGGGATCCTGCTCCTGCTGGGATCCCACTCCGGCTGGGACCCCCCTCTGGCAGGGATCCCCCTTGGCTGGGATCCCGTTCCTGCTGGGATCTGCTCCTGCTGGGATCCCCCTTGGCTGGGATCCCGTTCCGGCTGGCATCCAGTTCCTGCTGGGATCTGCTCCGGCTGGGATCCGCTCCGGCTGGGATCCGGTCTGGCTGGGATCCGGTCTGGCTGGGATCCCGTTCCCGCTGGGATCCCGTTCCCATTGGGATCCCACTCTGGCTGGGATCCTGTTCCTGCTGGGATCTGCTCTGGCTGGGCTCCGCTCCAGCTGGGATCCCGCTCTGGCTGGGATCCGCTCCCACTGGGATCCTACTCCAGCTGGGATCCCGTTCCCGCTGGGATCCACTTCAGCTGGGATCCCACTCCCACTGGGATCCTGCTCCCACTGGGATCCCACTCCTGCTGTGATCCGCTCCAGCTGGGATCTCGCTCCCACTGGGATCCCACTCCTGCTGGGATCCCACTCCCGCTGGGATCCCATTCCCACTGGGATGCCGCTCTCCCGCGGGACGAGCCCTGATGCTGCCCTGGGCCTGGGATTTCCACCCCAAGGGCTGGGCAGGGGCCGTGCCCGCTCCCTGCTCTCCCTTTCCCGGTGTGGGATTAGTTCAGCTCGGGCTGATCCTCACCAGGTTCCATCTCCTCCTCTCCTCCTGCCCATCCCCGCTCCCGGCTCTGCCTGCCTGGGGCTGGGCTGGGGATCCCATGGGAGCAGATCCCCCCGGAGCTGCTCCCGGGGGCTGCGGGGTTGTCAGGATGTGTGTGCACAGAGCCTGAGCTGCCTCTGTCTGTCTGTCTGTCTGTCCATCTGTCTGTCTGTCTGTCTGTCTATGCGGGGTTGTCAGGATGTGTGTGCACAGAGCCTGAGCTGCCTCTGCCTGTCTGGCCGTCTGTCTGTCTGTCTGTCTATGCGGGGTTGTCAGGATGTGTGTGCACAGAGCCTGAGCTGCCTCTGCCTGTCTGTCCGTCTGTCTGTCTGTCTGTCTATGCGGGGTTGTCAGGATGTGTGTGCACAGAGCCTGAGCTGCCTCTGCCTGTCTGTCTGTCTGTCTGTCTGTCTGTCTATGCGGGGTTGTCAGGATGTGTGTGCACAGAGCCTGAGCTGCCTCTGTCTGTCTGTCTGTCTGTCTGTCTGTCTATGCGGGGTTGTCAGGATGTGTGTGCACAGAGCCTGAGCTGCCTCTGCCTGTCTGTCTGTCTGTCTGTCTGTCTGTCTGTGCGGGGTTGTCAGGATGTGTGTGCACAGAGCCTGAGCTGCCTCTGCCTGTCTGTCTGTCTGTCTGTCTGTGCGGGGTTGTCAGGATGTGTGTCCACAGAGCCTGAGCTGCCTCTGTCTGTCTGTCTGTCTGTCTGTCTGTCTATGCGGGGTTGTCAGGATGTGTGTGCACAGAGCCTGAGCTGCCTCTGCCTGTCTGTCTGTCTGTCTATGCGGGGTTGTCAGGATGTGTGTGCACAGAGCCTGAGCTGCCTCTGTCTGTCTCTCTGTCTGTCTGTCCGTCTGTCCTCTCAGGGACGGACACGGGGAGTTTCCCACAGCTCCCTGGCCCTGGCACAGGATTGCCAGGGGGGCGAAAGGAAACTCCTGGTGCAGCAGCCCCAGCGCCAGGGCCTGAGCCGGCCCCAGTACTAACACTAAAATTAACACTAATTAACATTAATACTGACACTAACACTCATTAACATTAATACTGACACTAACACTCATTAATATTAATATTAATACTAACACTAACACTCATTAATATTAATATTAATACTAACACTAACACTCATTAACATTAATACTAATACTAACACTCATTAATATTAATATTAATACTGACACTAACACTCATTAACATTAATACTAACACTAACACTCATTAATATTAATATTAATACTAATACTAACACTAATACTGACACTAACACTCATTAACATTAATACTAATACTAACACTAACACTAATTAACTTTAATACTAACACTAATACTAACAGTAAAACTAACACTAATTAACATTAATACTAACACTAACACTCTTTAACATTAATACTAACGCTAAAACTAGCACTAATTAACATTCATACTAATACTAACACCAATACTAACACTAACACTAATCAACATTCATACTAATACTAATACTAAAACTAACACTAATTAACATTCATACTAATACTAACATCAATACTAACACTAACACTCATTAACATTCATACTAATACTAACAGTAAAACTAACACTAATTAACATTCATACTAACACTAACACTCATTAACATTCATACTAATACTAATACTAATACTAATACTAACACTAACATTCATACTAATACTAACACTAAAACTAACACTCATTAACATTAATACTTACACTAACACTCATTAATATTAATACTAATACTAACACTAAAACTAACACTAATTAACATTAATACTAACACCGATACTAACACTAAAACTAACTCATTAACATTAATACTAACACTAACACTCATTAACATTAATACTAATACTAAAACTAACACTAAAACTAACACGAATTAACATTCATACTAATACTAACACCAATACTAACACTAACACTAATTAACATTCATACTAACACTAACACTAAAACTAACACTCATTAACATTCATACTAACACTAACACTCATTAACATTCATACTAATACTAACACTACAACTAACACTAATTAACATTAATACTAACACCAATACTAACACTAAAACTAACTCATTAACGTTAATACTAACACTAACTCATTAACGTTAATACTAACACTAACACTAAAACTACCACTCATTAACATTAATACTAATACTAACACTAATTAACAAAACTAGTACTAACACAAATACTAACACTAATACTAAAACTAACACTAACACTAATATCAATACTATCACTACCACTAATTAACACTACACTAACACTAATTAATACCAATAAAGAAGAACAATAACAACGACAAAATCACTTTCCCAGCCCCCTCCCCTGCCTTTTCCTGGGTCACCCATCCTCCCTCCCCTTGCCAACCCACACCGAAATTCATCAGCTCCCACTGGGATTTGGAGCCATCACTTCCCAGCCCGTGCCAGGTTTTTCCAGGAAAAATCCTGCCTGCCGCCAGGGCTGGGAGTCACACCTGCCCTGGCACGGGCTCATCCCTGCAGAGAGTGTCCTTGCTTGGGGCAGTGCACCCTGCAGCGCCCGTGAGACTGAAAATTCTGAAGGTTTTGTGTAAAAAAGGCCAAAAATCTGCGGGAAAATGGGAATTTTGTTTGCTTTTAAACCCGATTGCTGCCAGCAAACTGCTCGTAGCATCCCTTTGACCCCAAAGGTGAGTGCAGCCAGGAGAGTTCTGAAGGTTTTGTGTTAAAAAGGCCAAAAATCTGTGGGAAAATGAGAATTTTTTCTTTTAAACCTGATTGCTGACACTGAGCTGTTCGTAGCATCCCTTTGACCCCAAAGGTGAGTGCAGCCAAGAGAGTTCTGAAGGTTTTGTGTTCAAATGGCCAAAAATCTGTGGGAAAACGGGAATTTTGTTTGCTTTTAAACCCAGCTGCTGACACTGAGCTGCTCGTAGCATCCCTTTGACCCCAAAGGTGAGTGCAGCCAAGAGAGTTCTGAAGATTTTGTGTTCAAATGGCCAAAAATCTGTGGGAAAATGGGAATTTTGTTTGCTTTTAAACCTGATTGCTGCCAGTGAGCTGTTCGTAGCATCCCTTTGACCCCAAAGGTGAGTGCAGCCAGGAGAGTTCTGAAGGTTTTGTGTTCAAATGGCCAAAAATCTGCGGGAAAACGGGAATTTTGTTTGCTTTTAAACCCGACTGCTGCCAGCGAGCTGCTCGTAGCATCCCTTTGACTCCGAAGGTGAGTGCAGCCAGGAGAGTTCTGAAGGTTTTGTGTTCAAATGGCCAAAAATCTGCGGGAAAATGGGAATTTTGTTTGCTTTTAAACCCGATTGCTGACAGCAAACTGCTCGTAGCATCCCTTTGACCCCAAAGGTGAGTGCAGCCAGGAGAGTTCTGAAGATTTTGTGTTCAAATGGCCAAAAATCTGTGGGAAAATGGGAATTTTGTTTGCTTTTAAACCCGATTGCTGCCAGCAAACTGCTCGTAGCATCCCTTTGACCCCAAAGGTGAGTGCAGCCAGGAGAGTTCTGAACGTTTTGTGTTCAAATGGCCAAAAATCTGTGGGAAAATGGGAATTTTGTTTGCTTTTAAACCCGATTGCTAACAGCAAACTGCTCGTAGCATCCCTTTGACCCCAAAGGTGAGTGCAGCCAGGAGAGTTCTGAAGGTTTTGTGTTAAAATGGCCAAAAATCTGCGGGAAAACGGGAATTTTGTTTGCTTTTAAACCCGATTGCTGACAGTGAGCTGCTCGTAGCACCCCTTTGACCCCGAAGGTGAGTGCAGCCAGCAGAGGTGTTCTCTTTGGAATTCCACTGCCCTGGAGTTCTCCTTGGAGCTCCTGTCCCTGCCTCGGGAACGAGACACCCCAAACCCAAAAAAAAAAAAAAAAAAAAAAGGGAAAACGTGGCCAGGAAAACAGAGGCCCAGGGAGAAAAAGAAATGCATAGACATCTCCTGGTATTTATTCCACCGGTTATAACAGTACCATGGCACGGGGGGCAGCACAGGAGGTGAGGGACACTCAACCCAGCACAGCACAACTACAGCACGACGGGGCAGGAGGACAGGACGGGGACAGAGATTCATTCCCCCCGGTCGCTTTGTTCTTCTCCTGGAAGGAACAAAGCCGGGATCCCATCCCGGCAGAGGGACACCACTGCTGCGGGGAAGGGCTGCTGCGGGCTCAGCTCGGCACCGGGGAGGGCTTTTGTTGCTCTCTGGTGTCATTTCGGGCTTCAGCACCCTCCCCCTTCCCACCAAGGATCGGATGGCAGGTCCTTCCCGGCTGGCTCCTCCGGAGGGACCCTCAAGGGCACGGGGGGTGTTGGTGTTCCTTGCAGGGATGGGATGTCGCTTCCCGGGACGCGGGGAGGGAGGGAGGGGGGTGTTCCACACCCTGCCTCGTCCTTGCGAGGCCAAGCGGAGCCTCCGGCTCGTCTCTAGGAGGCTGAGAAGGAAAGGTGGAGGCAGAGCCGGAGCGTGTGTGGCCGCCGCTCCGAGGTCAATGACACCCCAAGGTCGCTCTCCTCTTCCCCTCCTGGGCTCTGGGGGCGGTGGGCACCCCCTGCCCGGGCACGGGAGGGGGACACGGGGCTGGGGACGGGGGGGACATGCTGCCTCTCGGCTCTAACCTCAGCCCGGAGAACGGAATGAAAACCACACATCAGGGACATCTGGGTCAAGGGGGCTGGAGGGGTCACGCGGCTCAGCAGGACCCCAGTGACACACGGCAAGGGTGACAAAGTGGCCGGGGGCCTTTTGCCCAGCCCGCGCTGCGTCCCCTCCCTGCTCAGCCCCACCCCCCCGTCACATCACGGAGCACTTCTCCGCCGATTGCTTCAGGTCCTCTAGCGTGGCCGAAGCTTTGTCCTTCAAGGAGTCAAGGTCCAGGTTCTGGATGTTGCTGAGCTGGCCGATAACCGAGTTCTTCTCCTCCTCCTCCTCGTTGTCTTGCTCGATCATCTTGGCCAGCTCCTTGGGCAGCTCCACGTCGCCTCCCACCAGCTGGATCTGGTTGTCATCCGTCTCGTTCTGGAAGGAACCGGGAGAGAGTCAAGAGAGGGGAAAGGAGGATCTGGGAGCATCACAGGAGGGGTTTGGGGCTCTCTCCCCACTCCAGGAAGGTCCCTGGGGGTGAGGGTGGGATGCTGATCCGGGCTGAGGACAGCCTGGGCACGCACAGCCAGAGCCGAGCTGGAACCCACGCGCGGCGCACAGTACCGACTGGTTTCCAGCTGGCCTCGCGTGGGGGGTGAGGTGACTAATTAAGCTACTTCTGCTTAACGACCGCTGCCACCGGCGGCGGGGATCAGCCCTGCACCGCCGGGAGCCGCGGGGAGGCTCGGGAGGAGGAGGCAGCCCGGCTGCCAAGCGGGATCAGCGATGAGCAGAAGAAACTCGTCAAAAGATGAGAAGGGACATGTCGAGCACAAGAAGGCAGTTGAAAGGATGGTGGGGCCAGAGCCAAATAAATCCCAGATTCCCCCTGGGGAATTTAAAAAGAAAAATAAAAAATTCTCCGTTTCTTCTTTCTCTGCCTTTTCTGGCTTTTTGGCAGGGGGTGAAAGGAATTCTCCAGCTGTTTGTTTCCTGGATATAAAGGGAGGGTAGGGAAACAAGGAGGGGGTGAAGCCGGGCTGGCTGAACAACTCCAAACAATCAGAGCAAATCTCACTTGGCTTAGCTGACCCTTCGCAACAACTAATATTAGCCCGGCTCCAATTTGGAGTATTCACCACCGAGCGACTCTTCCTGAATGAAGGGTGGGTTTGGAGGGAGAAGAGCCGGTGGCAATTCCAAGAAAGGCTGAATTGCCCCTTGATTGAATTGTTTTTAATGAATGGCTCATCGGACTGAAATTCCGACACCAGAGCTGAGGCGGGAGACGCTCGCCAGATAATCCGGGGAGAGGAGCTGGCTGATCCGGCCACAAAGGTGGGACCCGGCTCCACTCCCAGGCTCCGGGCAGCCTGAGGTGAAGGCGGATTTCCCTCACCCAGCTGGGTTTAGGGGGTAAAAGCGAGGAAGAGCTGGATCAAGCAAGGCTGGGGGTCCCACTGTCTCGGGCCCGGCGGTCTGCGGTGCTCGGGGGGAAGGAAAGGGGCCGAATTTTGGGAAGAAGGATGGTTTTGAGGGGAGTTTATTTGCGTTTGGGCTTTGAGGCTCAAACCCCAGCCAGCCGAGGGGGTCCTTGTCCCTTCCCCTCACTCCAGAGCCTGACTCCCCCCTCTCCCAGCACGGCCGTACCTTGGGGAGCCTGTACTTGTCTCGGAAGTGCGACCTGACCGTGGCTCTCTCCGCCTTGCGCTGGGCAAACTGGGCATCTCTCTCCATCCTGCGAAGCACACGGGCCACTTACCGACAGCCCGTGCCCCCCACCGCGGGGTCTGCGCTCCCCCCCCCGACCTCAGCGCCCCCCATTTTCTCTGAAAAACCCCCGTTTCCCCACAATTTCCTCCCCCCCAGCGCAGCCTGGAAGGAGAAAACAATCCCATCTCCCGGGCGAGGAAGCGGATTAAGGGATTAGAGGGGCTCGTTAAAGCCCCTCACGGTCCGGCCGTCCCCAGCGCTGGCTCCCCCCATCTCCCCACAAGCACGGGATGTGGGGCTGCAGCGGGAGCGGCTCCGCCGGCACTCACTTCTCCTCCACCAGCTGCCGCTGATACTCCTCATACTCCTCTCGGGTCATGCCCTGCGCCTCGGCCGGAGACTTCTCGCCCTCGCTCTTCTCCTCGCCTCCCAGGCCGCCCGTGAGGTTCTTCAGCTGCCCCCCTACCATGCTCTTCACCATGAACGCCATGGCCGCGTCTCCGGGGGGCCGGGGGGCCGGGGGGCAGCGCGGTTCTACAGCGGGGACAGCCGCGGTCACCGCGGGGAAGGTGCCGGGGATGCCCCGGGGGAGCGGGGTAAGGGTGAGCTGAGGTACCGGGGAGCCGAGGGATGGTCGGTGCCGGGGTACCGGGAGCGGGGAATCACCGGGGGGGGCTGTGGATGGAGAGCTGCCGGGGTCAGCGGAGAGGAGCGGCTGGAGAGCCCGGGGAGCTGGGGCACGGCTGGCGGTGGGAGAGCAGCGAGGAGCCGAGCTGGGCTCCTGGGGAGCGGGGGTACCGGGTTAGGAGGAGCTGGGAACGGGAGGGGATGAGTTCCCGCGGAGGAACAGCGGTCAGCGGAGTGGGGTCGGCGGGGGAGCTGGGAGCCGGGGTGATGGAGGATGCGGGAGCAGCAGAGCCCAGCGCGCACAGCACCGAATTCCCCAGGAGCCGCGATCGGCAGAGCTGAATTTCCCGGGAGGCGGCGGAATTCCGAGGGATGAGAAGCCGGGGTCAGCAGCGCCGAGTCCCCGTGGTGCGGGGTTACGGAGGAGAGGGGCTCAGCGGGGATGAATTCCCGGGATGCCGGAGAGCTGAACTCCCGGGATGCCGGAGCACCGGGCGGTGGAGGAGCCAGGGACGGGGGAGATGGGGAGCCGGGGCACGGGGTTATGGAGGAGATGAATTCCCGGGGTGACAGAGTACCGAATTCCCGAGGAGCCGGGACGGGCGGTCAGCGCAGCCGAGTTCCCGGGCCGGTGGAGCACGGACTTCCCGGGATGCCGGAGTACTGAGAGATGGAGGAGCCGGGCTCAGCGGAGCGGAGTTCCCGGGACAGCGGCGTCCGAAGCTCCACGGATGCCGGAGTACCGAGCTGCCGGGATGCCGGAGCCGCCGCCGGGATGTGCGGGCTCAACGGGGCCGCGCCGCCCGGCCGCCCATGGCGGAGCGGTCCCGGCCGGGAGCGGAGCGGAGCGGACGCTGCAGCAGCACCGGGGCTCGCACAGCTCCGGTGTGTGTGTCCCTGCACGGCGGCGGCGGCACCGCCTCCCCCCGGCCCCGCCGCCCTCCCCCGGGCGGAGCCGCCGCCGTCCCGACCCGCCCCGGACCACCGCCAGCGACGCCACCCCCGCGGGAAGCAGAAGGAGCCCCCCGGGAGCTCCCCGGGGACAGCGGGGTGGATGGAGCCGTGGTGGGGGGAGACCCCCGGACACCTTTCCCTCCGTGACTGCCGGCTGCTTCATCCCAGCGAGGAGCAAACCTGCCCCAGTGCCCTTTTCTCCCGCTCTGTTCCCCGTCCTTGGGGGCCGGCGGGAGGAAAAGCCGGGCTTGACACTCGGAACGAGCCGTGGGTGCCAGCCAGCACCGGTCACAACTGCTGGTTTGCTCATCCATCCAAGGGCTGCTGCCCGAAAGTTCTTCCCTCGCCTTTATCCTATTAATGACATCCCTGGAAGCATTCCCATCTCTGGAAGTGTCCAAGGCCAGGTTGGACGGGGCTTGGAGCAGCCTGGGATGGAGGAAGGTGTCCCTGCCCATGGCAAGGGGTTGGAGCTTGGAAGAGCTTTAAGGTGCCTTCTGACTCCAGCCATTCTGGGCTCGCGTGACTCCATGATTTTACGATGTTAATTAACACTGGAGCTGCTCTCAGCCCCCCAGAACCCGGGCAGAAAAGCTTTGTTTGATCACCTCAACCAGGAGGAGGGAGCAGGCATCGATTCCGTGGCATCACTCCCTCGCTCTCTCCAGCCCCGCTCCCGCTCTTCCCTTTGACTGCAGCCGCATTCCAGGCCTTGGGGAGCGAGAAATTAATGGCATCAGCACCGCACCTCCCTTCCAGATGGCCAGCCTGGCTTTAACAGGCACTTCTGCCTTTCCTCCTCTCCGCTCATGAAGAACGAGCGCGGCTCCAAACCCCAATCCCGGCTTGCGGGAGAGATCATTTCATTTCCGAAATATAAAGACAATCTCTGCAGATTAGAATGATGGAACAGCTGTCAGGCGACGGAGCAAAGTGACAGAGGGAGGGGGGATCGGCCCAGCTCCTCCCATCCCCCCCTACCTCCCCCCCCCCAACCAAGGTAAAATTATGTCTTAAGAGGAAAATAGATTAAAGAATAACCCTTTTAAAATTTTTTTTTTAATTTTATTTTTTCCTAGGATAATAATCTGGTCACAGCTTGGCAGTGGCTGCCGCTCTTAGGGATCGGAACACGCACTCGGAGGTGACAACGGGGGATTTGTCCTGGTGAAAACTCTCCTGGCAGAGCAGAACCCCCTGATCGATGCCAGAGGTTGCCCTGGGTCCATCCAAAAGGACAAACCCAGGCTGGGAGCAGGGAGGTCCCTCCCAGGCACAGCTCCAGCCTCACCCACAGCATCCCCCAGCAGGCAGGTGCCCCTCTGCCTGCTGCTCACCCCGAGCTGGCAGCTCAGGAGCCTCAACAGCTTTTGGAAGTGAGGATTTTTGCTTTTCACACCCATCTCCAGCCCCCCCCCCCCGCCACCCCCCGACCCCCCCTTAAGCTCTTTCCCATGGAAAACCCATGGAAAATTAATTTTAACCCACAACGAGCCTGCTGAGCAGCAGGCTGGGAGCCCCGGGCGCTCCGCAGATGTCCCGTTGCCCACGGCGTGGTCACATTCCAGCCATCGGTCTGGCCGAAAAGAGGGGCAGGGAGAGGGCCCAGCACCCCTGGGTGCATCCCTGGGTGCTGGCCAGCCCGAGCCTGGCGTGGGCTCGGAGCAGATCTCGGACGCGGCGAGCTTGGGCTCGCTCCCGATTTCGCTGCGAGCATCCATTAACAATAAGAGACTGGAAGTCAAGACCGATTTTTTTCCAGCTCGGGTTAGATGGGTCAGCTCCCACGGAGCCTCCCCTGGCTGAGGAACTAAGAGCAAACAGCTCCTGACGAGCAGAAACGCTCGGCCGAGGCAAGGAGGTGAAAATAAGCCCGATGTTCCCGACGGCGCCTCGGATCCCCTCCCTCGTGGCAGGGATGCTCGCTGGCCAGCCTGGGCTCCGCAGCCTCCCGCAGTTTCACGGGGATGGAGCGAAGGGTGAAAGAAAGAAGCTCCCGAGAGGTTTTGTGCCTCTCCCGAGTGGTTTTGTGCCTCTCCCGAGAGGTTTTGTGGCTCTCCCGAGAGGTTTTGCGGCTCTCCCGAGAGGTTTTGTGCCTCTCCCGAGAGGTTTTGTGGCTCTCCCAAGAGGTTTTGTGCCTCTCCCGAGAGGTTTTGTAACCCTCCCGAGAGGTTTTGCGGCTCTCCCGTCCCCTCGGCTTTCCCTGGAGAGGCCGCTGTCCCACCTGAGGGCAAGAGCTGCGGGGACAATCAGAGGGCGCAGCCAGCTGGGGAAATGATTTCTCTCTGGAGGTGCTCGGTTTTTCCCCATTTGCTTTTCCTTGGGCAGCCGAAGGCGCTCGTCATCCCTGAAATATATTCAAGTGAGGATGAGTCATCCTTCCTGCCAGGACTCTAACCTGCCGTAATGAGATGTAAATCCTTGCATGACCCATTATATTAGCTTATGCTATATCACACATCTCCGCGGATTAGACGGCAGGGAGATGAGACGTTCCCCCCCCCCCCGTCGCATCCTCAGACAAGACGGTGGAAGTTAAGAGGATCCTTTCTCAGCGTTGACACCTGATTTAAATTGGAAGCAAGCAGCTCCCTCTGCCACGCCGGGAGAGGGGATCATTCCAGCTCTTCTTTCCAGGTAGCTGCCTCCAAAGGCACAGTTATCACAGCCCGGGGGTTCAGGGGATGCTCCAGAGATCCCCGAATGGCCCCGGAGCGATCCCGGGGATTGCAGAGGGGAGGGGAAGGCGCGGGGCCATCCAGAAGGCCTGACCCTGGCCAGCCTGAAATCCAGGGAACACGAACATTTAAACCTTTGGAGAGCCGGGATAGGTGAGGGAATCCTGGAAAGCCGGAGCCGCGGCGGGCAGGAGATGAGGCGGCGTTCCCGCAGGCAGCCGGGGGAAAGGCACGGCGGCACTTGGCAGCTGATTGTCACTTCTGCTGATGGGGACAGGCACCGCCACCTCGGGAAGCGCCGCGCTCGGCTCTGACCCCGGGCGCAGCGGCAGAGTCACCTTCCTTGCCTCTTGTCACCTGCCGGCTGCGGTGGGACGGGGACAGGGACACCCTGCTGGGACAGGGACAGGGATGGGGACAGGGACACCCTGCTGGGACTGGGACAGAGACAGGGATGGGGACAGGGACGCCCTGCTGGGACAGGGACAGGGATGGGACAGGGACACCCTACTGGGACTGGGACAGCGACAGGAATGGGGACAGGGACACCCTGCTGGGACAGGGACAGGGGCACCCTGCTGGGACAGGGACGGGGACAGGGACACCCTACTGGGACAGGGACAGGGATGGGGACAGGGACACCCTGCTGGGACAGGGACAGGGACACCCTGCTGGGGCTGGGACAGGGACAGGGACAGGGATGGGGACAGGGGCACCCTGCTGGGACAGGGACGGGGACAGGGACACCCTACTGGGACAGGGACAGGGATGGGGACAGGGACACCCTGCTGGGGCTGGGACAGGGATAGGGACAGGGATGGGGACAGGGACACCGTGCTGGGACAGGGACAGGGACAGGGACAGGGACAGGGACAGGGATGGGGACAGGGACACCCTGCTGGGACAGGGACAGGAATGGGGACAGGGACACCCTGCTGTGCCCCTCGGGCATGGGGACAAGGCGGGGTGACATCCACCCGGAGAGCCCTGCTGCTGTGATGGACCATCAGCTTTGAGGGAAAATGTCCTGAAGGTCCTGAGGAGAACATCCCTTCGGTGGGATCCCTGCTGGGAGAGCCTTTCCTGGGATCAAAGGGCGGCCACGTCACTGAGAGAGGGAATAAAGGAACTCCAGGAGAAGGCAGGGTGTGGTGAATTACCGAACGGAACGATTTCTGGCATTTACCCGAACAGAGCTCCATAAAGCTGGAGTTGGCCTTGGCTGAGGAAGATGCACTGAAAAGCCTTCCTGCTCCACAGAACCCAGCCTTTGAGTTCCCCAAAATCTGACACCATCTCCAGAGGGTGAAGAGATCCCAGTGCACCCCTGCTCGCCTTGAGGTGCCCTGGCAGAGCCCCTCAGGGGTCCTGGGAAGGGAAGGCAGGAGTGGGGATGTTGCCGAGGTGTTCCTCCCAAATCCCTCGGAATTCCCTGCTCTCCCCTTCGTGTCACTGAGCACGGGGCCAGCCAGTGCTGGGGTTTGGGAGGTTTGGGGTGGGAATGGATCTGTCATCCACAACATCCATCCTGGGGGATGAGAGTTTGGGGTGGGAATGGATCTGTCATCCAGAACATCCATCCTGAGGGTGGGAATGAGTGTTTGGGGTGGGAATGGTGACACAGGACATAGAACATCCATCCCGAGGGATGGGATTTGGGGTGGGGATGGATCTGCCATCCAGAACATCCATCCTGAGGGTGGGAATGAGTGTTTGGGGTGGGAATGGTCACACAGGACATAGAACATCCATCCCAAGTGATGGGATTTGAGGTGGGAATGGTCACACAGGACACGGAGCCCCTGTCCCAGAGGTTTTGGGGTGGGAATGGTCCTGTCATCCACAACATCCATCCTGAGGGTGGGAATGAGAGTTCGGGGTGGGAATGGTGACACAGCACACACAGCCCCTGTCCCAAGGGATGGGGTTTGGGGTGGGAATGGTCACACAGGACACAGAATTCCTGTCCCAAGGGATGGGGTTTGGGGTGGGAATGGTCACACAGGACACAGAGCCCCTGTCCCAGAGGTTTTGGGGTGGGAATGGTCACACAGGACACACACAGCCCCTGTCCCAGAGGTTTTGGGGTGGGAATGGTCACACGGGACACACAGAGCCCCTGTCCCAGAGGTTTTGGGGTGGGAATGGTGACACAGGACACAGAATTCCTGTCCCAGAGGTTTTGGGGTGGGAATGATCACACGGGACACACAGAGCTCCTGTCCCAGAGGTTTTGGGGTGGGAATGGTGACACAGGACACAGAATTCCTGTCCCAGAGGTTTTGGGGTGGGAATGGTCACACGGGACACACAGAGCTCCTGTCCCAGAGGTTTTGGGGTGGGAATGGTCACACGGGACACACACAGTCCCTGTCCCAGAGGTTTTGGGGTGGGAATGGTCACACGGGACACAGAATTCCTGTCCCAAGGGATGGGGTTTGGGGTGGGAATGGTGACACAGGACACAGAATTCCTGTCCCAGAGGTTTTGGGGTGCCGCGGGTGCTCCGGCAGCAGAGAGCCGGGCGGCCGCGATTCCCACCGGGAGGAGGGGCTCAGTGCGAGGTGAGGAAGAGGAGGGAGGTGCTTGGGGGCATCGGGAGGGGGCTCCCACGGCGGTGTCTGCGCCCGAGCCGTGACACAAATGCGGCCGGACAGACATACAGAGCATGTAAACAGGCACATGGGGAGAGCATGTGCTGCTCCGCGCCGCTGGTGGAGAGCCAGCCCCGAGCAAAGGCACACACACACACACACACACACACACACACACACACACGCAGCCTTCCCACGGGGGATCTTCCCAGCCTGGCCCGCATTTCCTGGAGTGCTCAGAAGGGAAAAAAAAAAAAAAAAAAAAAAAAATAAGCACCAAAAAAAAAAAAAAAAAAAAAAAAAAAAAAAAAAAAAAAAAGGAGAGAAAGAGAGAGAGGAGCTGGAGAGGTGAACGCCACGGAACGGTGATGGGGATGGCTTTGTACATCACGCTAAAAATAGCCCTGGTGATAAAGTCGATCGTGGAAGCGGGGGGAGGAGGCGCCGGCAGCGCACAGATGCCGGCCAGGGATGCCAAGGGTTGGGAAGCCCGCGCTGCGAGGATGGAGCTGAAGGGCCGTAATTAGGGCTGGTAATTAGCCCCGAGCACTCCTGGCTTCCCTTCCCAGAAACCCCTCAGGGACTCCCAGGGGCTCTGCCAGGGCACCTCAAGGCGAGCAGGGGTGCACTGGGATCTTTTCACCCTCTGGAGACGGTGTCAGATTTTGGGGAACTCAAAGGCTGGGCTCTGTGGGAGCGGGAAGGCTTTCCACGGGAATGCCTCCGTAGGTCAGGGAAAGGCATCCTTGGCTTCATTTCCATGACGAGCAGCTACTGAGAGGGCTGAGCCGCTTGTGGGGGGCTCACTGCGCTCCCTCCTCTTGGGATGGAGGCTGCTGCAGCCGGAATTGGGGTCCTTCGAAGGGAGACGGGGGGTTTGGGGTGCTCAGGGTGAGGAAGGCTCTCTGCAGCTCTGCGGGCAATGAGGAGAAGGTGGGCAAGGTGTGGGGACACGGGGAAGAGCAGAAGTTTGTGGCAGGAGCTCTGATAGGGGAGAGAGGGGATCTGCAGGACTGGGGGGAGCCAGGGCTGGTGCTGGAAGGGATGATTTGGCTCAGGAGTCCCTGTGGGGTGCAGGTAGGGATGGAAAAGCAAAGGATGTGGGACTTTGGGGATGGTCCTTTCACCCCCGGCAGGTCCCACACACCGAACCCCAGCTCTGCCCAGCCCTGACCCGATCCAGCTGGGATCCCAAACCCCAGCCCGAGCTAGGATGGAGGAGGAGAGGCAGTGGAGCTGCCGGAGCTGCGAGCTGGGTGTTCAGAGCCCCTTCAAACACCGTGTCCCTGCTCCTGTCCCCTTCAAACGCCGTGTCCCTATCCCTGCTCCTGTTTCCCTCAAACACCATGTTCCTGTTCCTGTTCCTGTTCCCGTTCCCTTCAAATACTGTGTCCCTGCTCCTGTTCCCTTCAAACACTGTGTCCCTGTTCCTGTCCCTGTCACTGTTTCCCTCAAACACCGTATCCCTGTCCCTGTTTCCCTCAAACACCATGTCCCTGTTCCTGTTCCTGTTCCTGTTCCTGTTCCTGTTCCTGTTCCCGTTCCTGTTCCCGTTCCCTTCAAACACCGTGTCCCTGCTCCTGTCCCTGTCCCTGTTTCCCTCAAATGCCGTGTCCCTGCTCCTGTTCCCTTCAAAAGCCATGTCCCTGTTCCCTCAAACACCGTGTCCCTGCTCCTGTTTTCCCTTCAAACGCTGTGTCCCTGTTCCTGTTCCTGTCCCTGTTTCCCTCAAACGCCGTGTCCCTGTCCCTGTTCCTGTTCCTGTTCCCGTTCCCGTTCCTGTTCCCGTTCCCTTCAAACGCCGTGTTCCTGTCCCTGTTTCCCTCAAACACCGTGTCCCTGTCCCTGTTCCTGTTCTCTTCAAATGCCGTGTCCCTGTTCCTTCAAACGCTGTGTCCCTGCTCCTGTCCCCTTCAAATGCCGTGTCCCTGTCCCTGTCCCTGCTCCTGTCCCTGTTCCTGTTTCCCTCAAACACCATGTCCCTGCTCCTGTCCCTGCTCCTGTTCCCTCAAACGCCGTGTCCCTGTCCCTGTTTCCCTCAAACGCCGTGTCCCTGTTCCTTCCCCTTCAAACGCCGTGTCCCTGTCCCTGTTCCTGTTCCCGTTCCTGTTCTCGTTCCCTTCAAACGCCGTGTCCCTGTCCCTTTTCCCTCAAAGGCCGTGTCCCTGTCCCTGTTCCTGTCCCCTTCAAATGCCATGTTCCTCTCCCTGTTCACTCAAACGCTGTGTCCCTGCTCCTGTCCCTGTTCCATTCCCTTCAAACGCCGTGTCCCTGCTCCTGTCCCCTCCAAACGCCGTGTCCCTGTCCCTGTTCCCCTCAAAGGCCATGTCCCTGTCCCTGTCCCTGTCCCTGTCCCTGTCCCTGTTTCCCTCAAAGGCCGTGTCCCTGCTCCTGTCCCCTTCAAAGGCCGTGTCCCTGTCCCTGTCCCTGTCCCTGTTCCCCTCACAGGCCGTGTCCCTGTCCCTGTCCCTGTCCCTGTTCCCCTCACAGGCCGTGTCCCTGTCCCTGTCCCTGTCCCTGTCCCTGTCCCTGTTTCCCTCAAAGGCCGTGTCCCTGCTCCCTCCTGGCAGGGCGGGGAGCAGCCCCCCGGTGCCGCAGGAACAAGGCCGTGCCCGCCCCGCTGCCCAAGGGAGGAAGAGGAGGAGGAGGAGGAGGAGGAGGAGGAAGGGGACGTGATGTGAGCCAGCACTCGGGAACCCCGGGGTGTCACTCAGCCTGTCCCCTCTGCCCACGCTGCTGCTGATGGAGAGAGAGAGCCCCAAAATCCCTTGGGAAAAATCATTGGGAGGGATCCGGGATGAGCAGCTCCAGGCCCAAGGAGAGCCAGCGGCAGGAGCAACCCTCTCTGTGCAGGGGAAACTGAGGCACGGTGGTGGCAGGAGGGGCTGGGCGGGGTGAAATCCCCTGATTTGCACTGGAGAACGCGATTTCTTTCCAGCAGTTCTCTCAGCATCCTTCAGCCACACCCCTGGTCACCCCTGCTGAGGCACCCCAGAGACCAGGCACGGTCTCAAAAATGGGAGGAGTGGTGTCGTTTGGAGGAGAATTAAAAAAAAAAAAAAAATCTAAATAATCTGAGATCTAAATAATTTTGGGGCGAGTTTTGCCCCCTTTTTTTTTTGGGCAGGTGTCTGTCCCCAGCAGCAACCCCGGGCAAAGGGACAGGACCCAGTGGGGGACAGGAGCAGACCTCTGCCCGCTGCCTCCCATCACGTGAAGATTCCGGGTATTTCTCGCCATTCCCAAAGCCCTTTCCTTGCAGGCTTTGCCTGTAAATGACTTTAATCTACATAAGCCCAAAAAAGTAAAGCTGCTTATCCGGCTGGGCCCTGCTGGAGGGCTGGGAGGAACAGGGGGGGGGGGACGTGGACAAGAGGAAAGGGAGGGAGGTCACTCCAGGGGAGAGGGATCCCTAGGGAGCTACATCACACCCCTGGTGCCTCTCCCACCCGCCCTGAGCACCGGGACACCCCCAGGTCTGAGGGAAGGGGGTCAGCAGCACATCTCCCCTCTGCATGCCCATCCCTGAGCTACTCCCGTGTCCCCTTTTTCCCGTTTTTTCCCCGCTCCAAGAGGGATCTGGCTCTCAATCCCGGCTCCTGCCCGGGGTTTGCCGAGCAGAACCCATCCAGCCGCTGCTCCGCGGGTGTTGAAGGCTGAATTAATTCCCTGCGGAGGGAGCTCTGAACCCGCCAGACGCCGCCTCCACACCCCCCAGCTCCTTCCAGGGATTCCACGGGGACAATTTCGGCCTGGGGATATCGGGGTCTCGCCGCATCTTTTTCTTCGTGGGTTCATTGTAACTAAAAATTAAACGGCTCTGTGTTTGGTTTGGGGTTCTGAATTACACAAGGTGATGTACACCACCCTTGTGGTAGTGGAGCTCTAAGGATGCTAAGGACTCTCACACTTTTGACATTTGCTGGGACAGGCAGGGAGGGGCGGTGAGGTTCAGGAATCGGCCCCAAACCTTATCCCCTGCCTGCTCAGAGCATCAGGAAGTAAAGCCCAGACTAAAAGCAGAGCTTTGGGTATCACTCAGCAGCTCCACAACCCCGCCAGCTCTCACAGGGAGCCAGCTGAGTGCTGCCCAGGAGCTGTTTGGGGAGGAGATATGGGGGGGAGGAGGTGTCCATCCCCACTTTTTCCCCTTCCAGGGGCTCCCCAGACCCGCTGGTGTTGGGGAGGATGAAGCAGGAAGGCCCTGCAGAGATGATTTATTGGTGAAAGATTCGAAGAGTGTCAAACCTGCAAGAGAGATGGAGTTCAAAGCAAGATTTGAGCTAGAGAATGCCAAGCAGGAAGATGGTGATTGAGTCAGCTGAGGACCAGGACCCTGGTGATTGAGCAATACTCCTCCCCAGACAACGGGATGCAAAAGGGGTTGGGTCCTGCCCAGGAAAAAAGTGGTTTTCCAGGTTTTTGGTATGTAGAGTAGTATGGTAATGTAGCAGTTCTCATAGGCTGTATGTAAATTCTGTAGGTTCTGTACCCTGTACTGGTTGGTTGGTGCTGACCAGAATATTCAGCACGGAAAGGGATAAAATGTAACGGAACAGGAAACTCTGGGATTCTCCCTTCTGCTGCTCCCTGCCCTTCCTTGTGCTGGCCACGCTTCAGCCGGTGCTGCTCAGGCTGCCTGACCCCACGACCAATAAACCACAACCAATAAACCACGACCAATAAACCAGGCGTCCTAAGGGCACCCCAGTCTCCAGAAATCTCTCATCAGACCCCATTGCAGTTTCCTATACTCTGGCAATAGAGGTGGGGGGCCGAGGCGGGGCGTGCCACGCCCGTACGGAACGGTTTTTGTTTTTATGACAGTTTTTAATCTCACAGTCGGTAGCATTACATGAGAATAAAGCACTGGACAGGACTTGGAGAAAAAAAAAAGGCCTCTGGAGACAGCATGCAAACATTGCGACGAGTTTTAAAGCAAAACAACCCGAAAAAAAAAAAAAAAAAGAAAAAAAAAAAAAAGGAAATAAAAATAATAAAAAATAAAAAATAAAAAGCGTCTGGCGGGGACGCGGCGGCGAGTCCAGCGTCTCCCCGTCAACCATCACTTCTGTCGCTGGGGGTTTCCTTTTCATCATGTGTCCATTTCATTGGTTTATTTATTATTATTCTCCTTTTAACAACCTTCTTTTCTCTCTCTCTCTCTTGCTCTCTCTTTTTTTTTCCTTTTTTTTTTTGTTTTTTTTTTTTTTTTTTTTTTCTTCTTTTAATTACATTAAAAAATAAGATTCGTACTTTAGTAAAACGCCCAGCAGCTCGGCTTGGGCCCTGCTTGAAATAATAATAAAAAAAAAAGACGACAAAAACAAAAAACCAACAAAAAAAACCCAAAAAACCCAAACCCAAAATAATAAACGCCCCCCAAAACTGAGAAAACAACAACAAAAAAACACCCACAAAAAAAAAAAAAAAAAGAGCATGTGGGAGACCAAAAAAAAAAAAAAAAAATTAAAAAAAACCAACAAAAACCAACCCCAAACTTAGAAAATAAAAACTGACAGATTTGGAATTTTGGAAGCAACCTGGGGTGGGTGGGGAGGCATTGGTGGGGAGGACATACTCACAACCCCACCTCCTCCCCCCCATCCCCGGGGGCTCCCCTCCTGGTGCCGTGGTGGGGCAGGGGGGATTGCCCACACCCTGGTCCCCCCCCCAAACCCCCCCCAGCGTGGGTCCCCTGCGGCTGTGAGCCCCTCCCCTCTCACAGGTAGAGCTCCTTCTCTTTGATATGCACTAGCTGTTCACGGAGCTGGTGGAAGGAAGGCCGGTGCCCGGGGTCCAGGGTCCAGCATTTCTTCATCACCTCGTAGACGACGGCTGGACAACCGTCCGGAGCATCCATCTTGTAGCCCTTCTCCACGCGGGGCACCACGTCCTTCAGGGGCTGCCGGGGAGGAAATTCGGGATGTCAGCCCCCCCAAAAAATGGGGTTGGGGGGAACAGATTCCCCCAAAGAATCTGGCCCCCAGGGGATGCTCGATGTTGTGTTCCTCTGGGGAATGGTTTTTCCCCTGGAGACGCCCTGAAACTGTAACTTTCTTAACCCTAGGTAAGTAGTTTAGTAAGTTACCCTTAGTAAGTTACCCAGTTACCCATGGTAAGTAGTAAGTTACCCTTAGTAAGTTACCTAGCTACCCTAGTTACCCTTAGTAAGTTACCCTTAGTAAGTTACCTAGTTACCCTAGGTAAGTAGTTTAGTAAGTTATCCTTCGTAAGTTACCTAGTTACCCTAGGTAAGCAGTTTAGTAAGTTACCCTTAGTGAGTTACCTAGTTACCCTAGGTAAGCAGTTTAGTAAGTTATCCTTCGTAAGTTACCTAGTTACCCTAGGTAAGCAGTTTAGTAAGTTACCCTTAGTGAGTTACCTAGTTACCCTAGGTAAGCAGTTTAGTAAGTTATCCTTCGTAAGTTACCTAGTTACCCTAGGTAAGCAGTTTAGTAAGTTACCCTTAGTAAGTTACCTAGTTACCCTAGGTAAGTAGTTTAGTAAGTTACCCTTAGTGAGTTACCTAGTTACCCTAGGTAAATAGTTTAATAAGTTACTCTTAGTGAGTTACCTAGTTACCCTAGGTAAGTAGTTTAGTAAGTTACCCTTAGTGAGTTACCTAGTTACCCTAGGTAAGCAGTTTAGTAAGTTATCCTTCGTAAGTTACCTAGTTACCCTAGGTAAGCAGTTTAGTAAGTTACCCTTAGTAAGTTACCTAGTTACCCTAGGTAAGTAGTTTAGTAAATTACTCTTAGTGAGTTACCTAGTTACCCTAGGTAAGTAGTTTAGTAAGTTACCCTTCGTGAGTTACCTAGTTACCCTAGGTAAGTAGTTTAGTAAGTTACCCTTAGTGAGTTAACTAGTTACCCTAGGTAAATAGTTTAGTAAGTTACCCTTAGTGAGTTACCTAGTTACCCTAGGTAAGTAGTTCAACCCTACCTTCCCCTTATCTCTGACCTGTAGTTACTGCCTGTCATGTTTTGGTTACCTAGAATTCTTTTCCCAGAGATGAAACTGGTAAGCACGGGCATGTTTTTCTAAACTATCCTGGTTTTCACATTTCTCTCCTAAGGAGGAACTTTGCTTGTTGTCCCTTGATGTGACCAATGGTTCCAAGGATCCCACCTCTTAGGTGGGCACATTGTAAAAAGGTATAAAAATAGGTTTTGAGAATAAACCAGCCCCTTTTTTAGAGTCATCAGCCTTCTGAATCGAGTTCGTGTCTTTCTTTCGTGTCCAACAGCGACACTGACCCATGGCTCTGTGCCAGCTATCCCATCCCCAGACAGAGACTGGATAAAAACCCCTGCTCCTCCCTGTTCTCCCTCTTTGCCTCCGGGACTTCCTTCAAGAAACAAAGCCTTGGAACATTCTCCCTGAGGTAGGAGCCTCTTTTGAATCTTTTACTCTATCCTTGGAGCTTACTCCTCCACAGCCCCCCAGAATCTGAGCTAGCATATGCCTTGGGTTATGGAACCAAAAATGTGTATTCTATTTCATCTGCTGAAAGCAGTTGGAGAATTGTTCTTTACTCTGGGAGGAGGTGGGTGGATGCCTTCTGATAATGGGCCAAATTCGGTAGGGCAGTGTTTCTTATCTCTATCACCACCTGTCCTCCCTCCAGGGGGATATTTTCTGCTAATGGGCCATTAACACATCCCCAGAATAGACCATCCACATTCCATCATCCCATTGTGAGATCCTCCATCCAGTGGGGGGAGCCAACCATTCCTACCTGGATAAAAACTAAGACACAGGAACACAGAAAAGTATCCAGCTTCACCCAATTTCTAGGAGGAAGACTGGACCCTTTCTCACCATCACTGGACCCTTGTTCTACAGGATCATCTCTGCTCCACCAGAACCACCTCTGCCACTCCAGGAGGACTCACCTTTGGACTGCTCCCAACACCCTGACCAACAGGGTGTCAGGTTGTAGCTCTGACTCTGTCAGGGTTTCTAGGATTGTTGTTTGTTTGTTTTACTACTACATTTGTTAATATTCCCAGTAAAGAACTGTTATTCCTAGTCCCAGACCTTTGCCTGAAAGCCCTTAATTGCAAAATTATAATTTGGTGGGGGTGAGGGGTTTACATTTCCCATTCTAAGGGAAACTCCAGCTTTCCCTGGCAGACATCTGTCTGTCCAAACCAAGACAGCACAGCAGCCAGGGGGGTGGGCAGGGGGGTGGGCAGTGCTTCAGCTCCTCACTTACAATTCTCGGATAAGGCACTCGCCCGAAGGAGTAGATTTCCCAGAGGAGGATCCCGAAGCTCCACACGTCCGACTTGGTGGAGAATTTCTGCAGGGAGAGAGGGGAGAGAAGCCCTGTGAGCAAGCTCAGGAAGGGATGGGGTGGGGGGGTGAGGGATCTTCCCCCCACCCTCAGGACAGCTGGTTTTGGGGTCAGGCAGCGGGAAGTGGCGCTCTGGTGGAAGGCTGGAGGCTGAGGATTTCAGGCACTGACCCCCAATAAAACACAATATTCGACCTGAGGCCGTGGGACAGGCTTCTGAAACTGAGGGATGGCAAGGGGGTTGTGGGTGTGGAGTTTGAATAGGATTGTGTGATATCACAGAGGGCAAAACTTAAGAGTTTTAAGGTTTTAGTATCTAGTAATGGATATAGAGCAAGATGGAGGGTTTAGGGTGTAGGCTGAGTCCTTCCTCTTTCACCTTCTTCCTCATGGGTCTGGGTAGTATTTTGTAATTGGGCGAAAAGGCCTGCACTGCAGACCTTGGGTTTGGTTACTGGGTTATAAAAGTAAAAATAATCCAGGTGTCATCTCGTTACTGGACAATAAGTGTTTAAAAGACCTTGGAAAGAGCTAAGGGACAAAGCCATTCCCCACCTTGCTGGCTGCAACTCACAACCTGTGAGACTCTACCACAGACAAGAATTAATAAACACCAAATCCAAACATGAGGAAACTGCATCTCCCACGCTTTAATCCTGGCTCTAACAGAAAGATAAAACCCCCATAGCACTCAAACACCATCTCAGGGGCAGCCTGGGCTATCCCATTCCCCCTCCCTGCAGCTTCCACCCCATCCAACGCACCCCAAGGCCTCTCCTCTGCTCACCCACCTTTTCTCTAAGTGCTTCTGGCGCCGTCCACTTGACGGGCAGCTTGCCCGTGTCCTGCGTGGAGGAGGCCTCCTTGGTGAGCCCGAAATCGCTGACCTTGGCGATGTTGTCCTCCGAGACCAGCACGTTCCTCGCCGCCAGGTCCCGGTGCACGAAGTTGTTGGCCTCCAGGTACTCCATGGCTTCACAGACATCTCTGGGAGGCCAAGGCAGCACCGGGGAGGGTTGGCAGGGGGACCCTGGGGTGCGGGGTGGGGTGGGGCAGGGTGGGGGGCACGGCCGTGGCCGGTACTTACAGGGAGAACTTGAGCAGACAGTCTGCCCCCAGCACCGACCGCCCGCGCGACCGCAGGTAATCTACTAGGCTGCCCTGCAGGAGGGATGGAGAGACAGAGGTGGGGTCAGCAGGGGCAGCAGCACACCAGAACAAGGGGAGGGTGTCCCTCCCTTGTGGGGCAGGATCAGGGGAGGATGTCCCCCCATTATGGGGCAGGACCCAAGGAGGATGTTTGTCCCTTATGGGGCAGGACCCAAGGAGGATGTCCCTCCCTTATGGGGCAGGACCCAAGGAGGATGTCACTCCCTTGTGGGGCAGGATCCAGGGAGATGTCCCTCCCTTGTGGGGCAGGATCCAGGGAGGATGTCCCTCCCTTGTGGGGCAGGATCCAGGGAGGATGTCCCTCCCTTGTAGGGCAGGATCCAGGGAGGATGTCCCTCATTATGGGGCAGGATTCAAGGAGGATGTCCCTCCCTTATGGGGCAGGACCCAGAGAGGATGTCCCTCATTATGGGGCAGGATTCAAGGAGGATGTCCCCCCAATTATGGGGCAGGACCCAAGGAGGATGTCCCCCCATTATGGGGCAGGACCCAAGGAGGATGTCACTCCCTTGTGGGGGAGGATATCTCTTTCTCATGAGGCAGGATCTGGAGATGATGTCCCTTTAAAATTGGGCAGGACCCAGGGAAGATATCCCTCCCTTATGGGGCAGGATCTGGAGATGATGTCCCTTTAAAACTGGGCAGGACCCAGGAAGGATGTCCCTTTAAGATGGGGCAGGACCAGGGGTGACGTCCCTACAAACGAGGGGCAGCAGGACACAAGGACAACATCCCACCCTCACGGGGCAGACCTGGGCATGCCACCAAGAGCCAGCCATGGGACATGGGACACGCCACCTCCAGCCACCACCGCGGCCCCAGCAAGAGGCCAAGCCCCAGGACCATGGTGGGGACAAGGGGACAGAGCAGCAGGGCTGGGGGCCTGACCTTGGCCATGTACTCGGTGACGATGTAGAGGCCGCTCTTCTCCTCCACGATCACCCCCAGCAGCTGCACCAGGTTGCTGTGTCGGAGCTGCCTGCGCGGCACAGGAGGGCTCAGGGGACAACGGGGCCACGGGGGACCACCCACCCCCTGCTCACAGCCACGGGGGTGCCCCCTCCCTCCCGCTGTCCCCCCCTCTAGGGGAGGGTGACACTCACGTCATGACGGACGCCTCCGCCAGGAAGGCCTGCGCTGTGGCGTCGTTTTTAATGCACTTCACGGCGACTTTGTTCCCCCGGTAATCCCCCAGCATCACGTCTGTGGGTCAGGAGAGACAGGCACGGGAAGCATCCCAGCCTCCCACCAGCACCCTTGGAGGTGGGGGAGCCACAAAAGAGCCCCCCCCAGACTCAGGGCCACCACGGGCTGGGGACAGCGGGCTCACCTCCGAATTCCCCTTTGCCGATGATCTGTAGCAACTTGAGGTCCTTCATGTTGAGGGCCCAGCCGCCTGCATGGGGGAGAAGGGGGGGAGCAAGGGGCAGACTGTGAGGGGCAGACCCATTGAGGGGGTGCTGGGGCTGGGGGGGTCCCCAGGGGCTGGGGGGGGGGGGCACGGCCACTCACTGCGGGAGAACTCGTCCTGCGCTGCCACCGTGCCCTCCATCAGCTTGGGTTTGATGAGGCGGGTGCAGAGCCCGTCTGCGTCCGTGGTGTAATGCTGGGGGGACACGGCGGGGCGGGGGTGACACCCTTGGTGTGGGGTGGGTGACACCCGTGGCATGGAGTGGGTGACACCCCCAGCGTGGGGTGGGTGACACCCCCGGTGTGGGGTGCAGGTGACACCCCTGGCGTGGGGCGGGTGACACCCCCGGCGTGGGGCGGGTGACACCCCTGGCATGGAGTGGGTGACACCCCCAGCGTGGGGCAGGTGACACCCCTGGCATGGAGTGGGTGACACCCCCGGTATGCGGTGGGTGACACCCCCGGTATGCGGTGGGTGACACCCCCGGCGTGGGGCGGGTGACACCCCCGGCGTGGGGTGAGTGACACCCCTGGCGTGGGGTGAGTGACACCCCTGGCATGGGGGGGGTGACACCCTTGGCGTGGGGCGGGTGACACCCCTGGCGTGGGGCGGGTGACACCCCTGGCGTGGGGCGGGTGACACCCCTGGCATGGGGGGGGTGACACCCTTGGTGTGGGGTGGGTGACACCCCTGGCGTGGGGTGGGTGACACCCCTGGCATGGAGTGGGTGACACCCCTGGCATGGAGTGGGTGACACTCCCAGCGTGGGGCGGATGAGACCCCCGGTGTGCAGTGGGTGACACCCCCGGCGTGGGGCAGGTGACAACCCTGGTGTACAGTGAGTGACACTCCCAGCGTGGAGCGGGTGACACTCCTGGCATGGAGTGGGTGACACCCCTGGCATGGAGTGGGTGACACCCCTGGCATGGAGTGGGTGACACCCCCGGAATGGGATGTGTGACACCCCCGGTGTGCGGTGTGTGACCCCCGCGGGGGTCCCGCCCCGGCGCTGCCGGGCTCCGAGGCCCCCACCAGGGGGCAGCAGGAGGCCGCGGATGGCGGCCCAGGGTCCGCCTTCGTCGTCCCTCTCCTTCTTGTCCCCAGCCTCCCCACCCCGGAGCGACAGCAGAGCAGGAAGAGCAGCCGCCACCTCCGCACCTCCCGGCTGGGGATGCCAGCTCAAGCCTCACCTCCACCAGCTGCATGAGGTTCTCGAAGTAGACCTCCTCGTCGATGCTGAGCTTGCTGGAGGAGTAGATGATGCGGTAGTGCTCCACCTTGCCCTCGCAGCTGACGCACAGGGTGTAGTCCCCGGGGTAGTTGGTGCTCTCCCGCACCAGGAACAGCCCCGTCTCGGGTGGGTACAGCAGCCGCTCCGCCTGCTCCCGCGTGATCTTCCCGTGGAACCACCTGCGGGGGGGACACGGAGGGTGGCATCAGGGCTGGGCTGGGATGTGGAGCAGCTTCTGTCCCTGCCTGCAGTGTGTCCGTGCTCTTGCTGGCTGTCCCCACCCACCCGTGACGCGGCTCCTCCCAAGGCATCCCAGGCTCCCTCCTCCTGGCCCCGAGCTGGGATTCAGCTCCTCCGCACACTCCCAGGAGGTTCCTCCATCCTGGCAGCTCCGGGATGCAGCAGGAACATCAAACCCGTCCAGCCCCCATCCCTCCTGTACAGACCCCGTTCCAACCTCCCCTTTTCCTCCCTTTACAACCCCAGCCTCCAGTAAAACAGAACCATTTAAATTTGACCCAGCTCAGGCAAAAAAAAAAAAAAAACAACCAAACAAAAACAACCTAATTTAAAAACGCAACCCAACCATCAACCACCTTCCCTCCCAAAAGGCTCAAGAGCTCTCCCCAGCAGCAAATCCCAATCCCAAACGCCCACTGCTGCCCCTCTCTGTGCCCTGCTGGGAGGAAGGTCCCTCCTGCTGGCACAGGGGGCTGCTGCAGCCTGGCTGCCCCTCGGCAGCGGGTACTCACGGCATGAGGCTCAGCTTGATGCCAGCTTTGACCCCTTCCCGCTTCTGGACGTAGTTAGCGGGGATGATGCCCTCCCGGCCCACCTTGTTCTTCGCCTTGTACCAGTTGGGATCCTGCGGGGACATCACCGTGAGCCCAGGGTGCCCCCCTCGGGGCACGGCTGCACCCCACCCCAGGAGCCCTCTTGGGGGTGCCCCAAGCACCTTGGCTGGCTGCAGGAGGGATGGGACGAGCAGGGCATCGGCGTCGGGGCTGGGACCACCCCACCCCGATGCTGGGTTCGCTGTCACCCCCCACTCCCAAGCTGCTGGGCCCCCCCAAAACCCACAGCCCCTCTTCCCCTTCCCCGGAGCGGAGCCCAGAAGCGCCGCCTCTCCCGTCCCTCCTCCGCCTCCCGGGAGGCGTTTTGGAGAAACCTTAACTAACGAGGCCGTCATTAATTAACCGAGCTGGCGGCCCCGTTCGCGCCCGGCGGGGCTGGCAGGAGCGGGGGCTGCCAGGTGTCCCGGGGTCCCCACGCGTCCCGGGTTCCTCACCTTGGTGACAGCGACGATGGTGAGGACGTCTCCTTTGCTGAAGGGCAGGTCCTGCTCGGCGGTACCGTGGAAGTTGTACTTGGCGATACATTCTGTACCGGACGGCCACACGGCCTGGCCAGGAGCAGGGAGCGCCATCTGAGCCGTGCCCGGCCGTGTCACCCACCCCTGGCACCCCCGCACCCGCCCGCGGGGACACCCCTGGCAGCTGGGAACCCAAATGGGGTCTGCTTAAACCAAGTGTCCTCAGGTCCCTACTGAGCGCTGGGGCCACCTCAGGGTGGCTTCATCTGGGGTCACCTCGGGATGGCTCCATCCCTGGCTGGGACCATCTCAGGATGGCTCCATCCCTAGCTGGGACCAGGGACCACCTCGGGATGGCTCCATCCCTGGCTGGGACCATCTCAGGATGGGACCATCTCAGGATGGCTCCATCCCTGGATGGCTCCATCCCTGGATGGGACCATTTCGGGATGGCTCCATCCCTGGCTTGGACCATCTCAGGATAGCTCCATCCCTGGCTGGGACCAGGGACCACCTCGGGATGGCTCCATCCCTGGCTGGCACCATCTCAGGATGGGACCATCTCAGGATGGCTCCATCCCTGGCTGGGACCAGGGACCATCTCAGGATGGCTCCATCCCTGGCTGGGACCATCTCAGGATGGCTCCATCCCTGGCTGGGATCAGTGACCATCTCGGGATGGCTCCATCCCTGGCTGGGACCATCTCAGGATGGCTCCATCCCTGGCTGGGACCATCTCAGGATGGCTCCATCCCTGGCTGGGACCATCTCAGGATGGCTCCATCCCTGGATGGCTCCATCCCTGGCTGGGACCATCCCTGGCTGGGGCCATCTCAGGACGGCTCCATCCCTGGCTGGGACCATCTCGGGATGGCTCCAACCCTGGCTTGGGACTATCTCAGGATGGCTCCATCCCTGGCTGGGACCATCTCAGGATGGCTCCATCCCTGCCTGGGACCAGGGACCATCTCAGGATGGCTCCATCCCTGGCTGGGACCATCTCAGGATGGCTCCAGCCCCGTCTCTCCTCACCCAGAGCTCACCTGCATCCCTGACATCTTCTCAGGAGGCTGGGGGCACGACTCTCACAGGGGGGACACGTCACTTGGTACCATGAGACCTGCGTGGGGGCAAAGGAGCACGGCGGCAGTGAGGTGGGAGCAGCCCTGACGGACGAGCATCTCCTCTCCAGGTCCTGCCCGAGGTGCTGCTTCCAACCTGTCCCCAAACCGAGGTGGGGGCCTGCCCAGGCCCCACAGGGACACAGGGGCGGGCCCAGGGAGGAGCTGCTCACCCGGATTAGGAGGCATTTGCAGGGAGACAGCTTCTTAAGAACCGAGCATCTGAGTGCAGCATCTGCACCAAGGCAAAACCCGGCACGGCGTGGATGGCTGGAGATGCCCAGGGAAGGGAAGGGAATGGAGATGACCTCCAGCAGGCCCATCCCACTCCTCTCCCAGGCCACACAGCCTCCCCACTGACCCACGTGTGGAAACATCCAGCCCTGAGAGCTTCCCAGGCCTGGGATCCAAAAAGAAATAAACCCAAACTATTCCCTGCTGGGCTAAAAACCCCCCGGGACTGTGGAACGTGCAGCTCCCGAAGGCCAGGGGGACGCAGGGCCCTGCCCGGGGTGGGTGCTGCGCTCTGGGACGGGCGTGTGGGAGGGGAACAAACCCGGCTTTATTCCCTCCGCTCCAGCCCCCAGGCAAGAGGCATGAAGTCACCCAGCCCCAGAATCAAACCAGGCTTTCTTGGGGCTGGGGCACATTTGGGTGGTGTCGGGCTGGGGGGGCACAGAGAGGGTGAGACACAGGCGGAGCAACCCCCACCCCCCCCCAAAAAAAAAAAAAACCCCACCCAAATATTTCTGAAGTCACCACGTCCCTCGGGGTCACCGCGGCCAGAGAGCCCCGGCGGCTGCAAGGGGGAGTATTTTGGGAAGGAGGAAGCGAAACTGGGGGGGCAAGGCTGAGGCCAGGAGGAGGAAGGAGATAAGGGGGGGCAGAGCTGCGGGGACAGGGGGGGAGAGCGCGGCCCCCGTTGCCACCACGTGCCCGCAGCGCTCCGGAAGAGGCGTCACACACACGCTGCCACCACCGAGCAGCCTTCCTCACCTTCCCCCGGGGACAGGGACACAGAGGAGAAAGCCAGGCTTGGGTGTTCACCCCAAGGACAGGGCCTTGAGGACCTGAGGGGTTTCTGTCACCGCAGGGTCGGGTCGGTTTCTGTCCCAGCCGGCCTGGGAAAAGGCTCTGGAGGTGGCATCAAACCCAACCTGGTGGCACCAAACCCAACCTGGTGGCACCAAACCCAACCTGGTGGCACCTGGGGACACCGCCGGGAGTGCCAGCATCCAGGGGAGGGCAGAGCTGGCAATACCAGGCTGGAGAGCACCAGACACTCCCAGCTCCAATTCCCTGCCCTTCCCAAGCCGATTTCTGCTGGAAATTTCGGATTTACACCCGGCACGGAACAAAAATTTCACCCAGGGGTCCGGCTCCTGGCAGCAGCAGAAACCCAGGGAATAAACTCCACTCGCTCAGGCTGTGGAGGAGGCCTAGCTGGAGCGTGGCAGGAGGTTTGAGGAGGGAATTTCCTTTCTCAGGCCCTGTTCCTCATCCAGCATCCCGTGGGGACACCCAGGCCAGGCCGGTTCCGGGTGTTGCTCAAGGAGAGCTCCCGAAGCCCCGAGTCAGCGCTTCCCACCGGCCAGGCCCCATCTCCAAAAATCCAAAAATCAGCACCACGGGGGAGGCTTTTCCATCCCCAGCTGGGAAAAAACCCCGGAGCCAAGTGCAAAGGGGGATGCCCCAAAGGTCCATCATCCCACCTTTCCCACCCCGTGCAGGAGCTGAATCCTGCTGGTCCCCGAGGCCGCTCACTTGGGCTTTCAGCTCACGGATGTCACCAGCGTTTATATTTGATAAACGCAGCCAGGCTACAAAATTCACAGCCTGCTTTCAAAAAGGGAAATTTTTTTTTTTTTTTTTTTTTTTTTTTTTCCTGCTAAAGAGGAAGCTGCCTGAGCAAACCCCACCAAGAACAGACTCCAGCCTGGCCCAGGCATTTTTTTTTACCTCCCCGGGATCGTGGATATTCGTGGATATTCATGGATATTCGTGGATATTCATGGATATTCATGGATATTCATGGCACTGGACTGTGGCATTGTTACAGCCACACACAATAAATCCACCTTACACTTTTAAAAGAGGGAGGTGGCTACAACAACCAGGGGCTGCTGCCCTTCAGCCCCACACAGACCTTCCTCCTCCTCCTCCTCGCCTCGCTTTCTCTTCAATCGTTACCCAATTTCTGCCTCAAAGACGAGACTTTCCGAAGAGGAGGAAGAGGAGGAGGAGGAGGAAACCACACGGGGCAGCTGCCAAGCAGCCCCCCGAAGGCCTCATGTGACAGCCAGAGGTTCCTGCCGTGCCTCACCCGGGCCAGCCCCCGCCTCCCTGGGGATGCTGACCCGGGAGAGAAGACGTGGAGATGCTGGCAGAAACGGATCCACGGCTTAAAAGCAGCATCCTCTCTGCCTTCCGGGAAAGCAAAAGGCATCGCCCCTTCTCTCCTGGAGGAGGAGGATGTGAGGCAGGCACGTGAAAGAAATGAATAATAATAATAATAATAATAATAATCGTTCAAAGAAATTAGCCAGGCAGCAGCCCGGCCCGATGGGGCAGTGGTGGGTTTGGTTGTTTCCAGCCTTGCCAGGAGAGGGTTTGTTCCTTCTGCAAGCTCCTCAGCCCCGAATTGAGGCTCGAGGCTGTGCCAAAAGCCCTTTCTCCCCCAGTGGAGCATCCTTGGGTGAGATGGAGCTCATCCCCCAGGTCCCTCCCCAGGGCAGGGCAGGTACAGCCAACACCTCTGACAATCCAAAGGGCAATGAGACAGGAAATGAGCTGCTCCTCTCGCTCATCAGAACAAACCCCAGACCCACTGGGCAGGTGGGGAGAGGAATTTGGGACCCTCCAGAGCGAATCCCACCTGAGGAGCATCACCACCATGGTGGAAAGATGCTGCAGCTCAGCTCCAAGCCCAGCCAGGTGAGGGGCAGCACCTGCCCAGCACCAGGGTGACTCTGTTTAAACCAAGTTTGGCTGCTGATGGCAGAGGGTTTGTTCCTTCTGCAAGCTCCTCAGCCTTGAATTGAGGCTCAAGGCTGTGCCAAAAGCCGTTTCTACCCCAGTGGAGCATCTTTGGGGATGCTCCGTGAGATGGAGCTCATCCCCCAGGTCCCTCCCTGCATTTCCCTGGGCAGGGCAGGTACAGCCAACACCTCTGACAATCCAAAGGGCAATGAGCCGGCAATGAGGTGCTCCTCTCGCTCATCAGAACAAACCCCAGACCCACTGGGCAGGTGGGGAGAGGAATTTGGGACCCTCCAGAGCGAATCCTGCCTGAGGAGCATCACCACCATGGTGGAAAGATGCTGCAGCTCAGCTCCAAGCCCAGCCAGGTGAGGGACAACACCTGCCCAGCACCAGGGTGACTCTGTTTAAACCAAGTTTGGCTGCTGATGGCAGAGGGTTTGTTCCTTCTGCAAGCTCCTCAGCCTTGAATTGAGGCTCAAGGCTGTGCCAAAAGCCGTTTCTACCCCAGTGGAGCATCTTTGGGGATGCTCCGTGAGATGGAGCTCATCCCCCAGGTCCCTCCCTGCATTTCCCTGGGCAGGGCAGGTACAGCCAACACCTCTGACAATCCAAAGGGCAATGAGCTGCTCCTCTCGCTCATCAGAACAAACTCCAGACCCATTGGGCAGGTGGGGAGAGGAATTTGGGACCCTCCAGAGCGAATCCTGCCTGAGGAGCATCACCACCATGGTGGAAAGATGCTGCAGCTCAGCTCCAAGCCCAGCCAGGTGAGGGACAACACCTGCCCAGCACCAGGGTGACTCTGTTTAAACCAAGTTTGGCTGCTGATGGCAGAGAAGCCTTTATTCCCAGTGGGAACAGGTGTGTGGGCGCCATCCACGTCCACCTCCTCCTGAAGAAACCCTTTAAACTTCAAAAAAACCCCCAAAAAAACACCAACAAACCAAAAAAAAAAAAAAAAAAAAAATCCCAAACCAACCCCCAAAGCAGACAACATCCTCCCTGCCTCTGAAAGATCTTATCTGCTGTTATTACAACCAACACCTACGATTACTCTAATCGAAAGGAAAAACCTTCCTCCTCCAGCTCCGCAGCCTTTCCGAGCTGCTCCCCCAGGCCAGCCCTGCTGCAAAAAAAAGGGGAGAAGGAGCGAGGCTGCCTCTTTTTTTTCAGGGATTTTTAAATTATTTTGGAGGAAAAAAAAGGAGATGCTGCTGCTCAGAGAGCTGGTGGCACCTCAGGGACGGAGAGGGGGAGGCCTGCAGAGAAGCTCCTCATTGCAGAGAGGTTATCCTGGACCTCCTTAATCCTACAAAAAACCTCACAGGGGTGATTTCCCATCATAAATCATCCCAGTCTGCCCTTCCCAGGTGCTGGCACCTGGGGACAGGGACAGGATGTGGAAGCTGGGGGGAGGCAGCGGTCAAAGGGGCAAAGAGCCACCCCAAAACCTCCCTGGCTCCATCACTCCCATCCCGCTGATGCCCCTGGAGGGGAGGACGGGGATGCTCCCAAAACCTCCCGCATCCCTGCGGGGACCTCTCCGACACTCCCTGCTTTGCCAGGACGGTGCTCCATCCGCTGGGAACAACCCTCTGTCCCGGGAGGAAGGCTGCCACCATCCTCCTCCTCCTCCCCACCCCTCACATCTCCCATTTTTTTTTTTTTTTTGGACTTTTTTTTGCCCCGCGTTTTGATTTTTTTTTTTTTCTCTCGGGGGACTTTTTTTTTTCTTTTTTCTTTTTTTTTTTTTTTTTTTTCCGCCCGACGGCACAGCCCCTTTCGTTCTCTCTCGCTAAAACCAACGAGCAACAGCCGCGGCTATAAATAACCCGCCGCCGCCTTATTGCCCGAAAAAAAAAATTAAAAAAATAAAAAAAAAAAAAAAAAAAAAAAGAGCAAGCAAAGCAAAGCAAAGCAGCCCCAAAATTTTCAAAACATTCAAACCCAACAATGCGCCTCCCGAACGAGCCGTGAGCGCCCCGTGATCTCCCCGGAGAGCTCCGGTTCCCCGCGGGCCTTTGTACGGGATGGGGATGCAGGATGGAGGTGGTACCCCCGGTGGGGCTGGGGGGCGCCGGGACCCCCCCCAAAACGGCAAAGAGGATGCTGCTGGGGGGGGTCCCACGGGATGAAGAGGAGGGTGAAGGCTCCCCCGGGGCAGCACGGTGGGGCCGTGCCGGGGTCACCGGGGGTCAGGCGGGGCCGGACCTCCGCACCCCCCCATCCCCCGCCCCATTGTTAGTGGCTCCCCCCAGCTCACTCACCTCCCTCCGGGCAGGGGCTCAGCCCGCCGCCGGCTGCTCCATGCGGCGCCGCCGGGGCCTCCGGGCTCGGTTGGGCCGGCGGGGGGGGGCGCGGGGGGGGGCGGAAGGGGCGGGGGAAGCCGGAGCCGCCGCCGCCGCCGCCGCCGCCGGAGAGCGGCGGGGCCCAGCGCGGCGTGGAGGAGGATGGGGGGGTGGGTGGGCCGCGGGGAGGCGTAGGGGACGGGGGGGTGGGTCCCGGGGCGGCGGGGCCGGAGGGACGGAGCGAGGGAGGGAGGGAAGGAGGGACGGAGGGAGCGGCGCCCGGAACCGGAGCGCACCGAGCGCAGCGCGCATGCGCCGCCAGCACCGCGCCGGCTGCGGGGCGGGGGCACCGGGGGAGGAGCGCGGCGCCACCTGGTGGTCACCGCCGGTAGCGCCGCAAAGCGGGGGGGGGGACGGCGGGGGCAGACAGACAGACAGAGGGGACAGACAGAGAGAGAGGATAGACAGACAGAGGGGACAAAGAGCGGGGACAGACAGACAGAGGGGACAGACAGGGGGACAGACAGACAGACAGAGGGGGCAGACAGAGAGCGGGGACAGACAGACTGAGGGGACAGACAGACAGAGAGCGGGGACAGACAGACAGACAGAGGGGACAGACAGACAGACAGAGGGGACAGACAGGGGGACAGACAGACAGACAGAGGGGGCAGACAGAGAGCGGGGACAGACAGAGAGCGGGGACAGACAGACAGAGGGGACAGACAGAGAGAGGGGACAGAGAGCGGGGACAGACAGACAGAGGGGACAGACAGACAGCGGGGACAGAGAGCGGGGACAGACAGACAGAGGGGACAGACAGACAGACAGAGGGGACAGACAGACAGAGGGGACAGACAGAGAGCGGGGACAGACAGAGAGCGGGGACAGACAGACAGAGGGGACAGACAGACAGAGGGGACAGACAGAGAGCGGGGACAGACAGAGGGGACAGACAGGGGGACAGACAGACAGACAGAGGGGGCAGACAGAGAGCGGGGACAGACAGACAGGGGGGACAGACAGACAGAGGGGACAGACAGACAGGGGGGACAGACAGACAGAGGGGACAGACAGCGGGGACAGACAGACAGAGGGGACAGACAGACAGAGGGGACAGAGAGCGGGGACAGGCAGCAGGGACAGACAGACAGAGGGGACAGACAGACAGCAGGGACAGACAGACAGCAGGGACAGACAGACAGCAGGGACAGCAGGACCGACAGCAGGGACAGCGGGAGCAGCGGGACCGGAGGGGACAGCGGGACCCGCACCGGGAACGGCAGCGGCAACAGCGCTGGGACCCGCACCGGTACTGGGATCCCCACAGGCACCGCGACCGGCACCGGGACGGGTAACGGGACCGGCACCGGCAGCGGGACCCGCACCGGGAACAGAAACGGGAGCGGCAGCGGGAGCGGGATCCGCACTGGGAACGGGAGCGGGACCCTGACCAGGAGCAGCGCGGGCACCGGGACCGAGCCCTCGGTGCCTGCCCGGTGTGTGCTCAGATGGGTGCGAAGTAGTACTGAAATGAGGCTAAAATGCCAATAAAATAATAAAAATGGTTACAAAGCCTACAGTAAATCCCGATCAAATGATCAAATGACTTTATTATAATATAATATAATACAATATATAATATAATATAATAAAATATAATATAATATAATATAATATAATATAATATAATATAATATAATATAAATAACATATATAATATAACATAATATAATATAATATAATATAATATAATATAATGTTATATAATGTTATATAATATAATATAATCTTCAAGGTCCTTCCAACCTAGCCCGTTCCCTGATTCCGTGGTCCTAGGAGACATTATTATTAATAATAATTGCAATAATGCAATAAAATTGCTCAAATAACTAATAATACATGGCACGCCACCACATAAACATATCAGGGAGCACAACATCAGACAACGTCGTATAAACGACATCATATGACATCATAATACAGAATAAATTGAATTAATAGAATTAACAGGCGATCTTCAGGGTACCTTCCAACCAACCCATCCCGTGATGCCGTGGGGACAGAAGGACCGCAGGGGACAGAGGGACAGTCGGGCGCAGAACCAGGGCGATCTCCGGCTGCAAAGCCCAGCTCATTTTTAGGAAGCTCCAACAGAAAGATCCTGGGACGCTTTCCGAGGCTCAGGCGCCCCTTTACAGCCCCGAGCTCCCCGCGGGGTCTCTGCGATGTTCCTCTGGCCTCGGGGGAAGGCGTGGGACGGGCTCGTCCTTTCCCCGGCTCCTTCTGGGAGGAACCGAGAGCAGAAGCGCCGGGAACGCGCCCGCGGTCACCGACCCCGCGCCCTGCGCGCACCCGGCGCTGCCCTGCGCGCACCCGGCTCTGTCCTGCGCGCACCCTGCTCTGTCCTGCGCGCACCCGGCTCTGTCCTGCGCGCACCCGGCTCTGTCCTGCGCGCACCCTGCTCTGCCCTGCGCGCACCCGGCTCTGCCCTGCGCGCACCCGGCTCTGTCCTGCGCGCACCCTGCTCTGCCCTGCGCGCACCCTGCTCTGTCCTGCGCACCCGGCTCTGCCCTGCGCGCACCCGGCTCTGCCCTGCGCGCACCCTGCTCTGTCCTGCGCGCACCCTGCTCTGCCCTGCGCGCACCCGGCGCTGCCCACCCGCTGCTGGAGGGTGAACAAACCAGGCACGACCCCAGCTCGGTGGGAATCGCGCCCATTCCCAGGTGTTCCCGGCCCACCGGAGCTGGGAACAGGGAAATTCTCTGCCATCGGGGATGCTTCTTCCCCCTCCCTGAAGCCCCAAGCCCGTCAGCATCCCCTGGAAGGACGGGTGCGGGGGTTTGGCTGATCCACCAGGGGAGACCGGGAATCCCCCCCGGGCATCGCTGCCGCAATGTCCCGGCTGGAATTTTCCCCTGGAAGGGTCTCGGTTGGAGGGGTGGGTGGAAGGGAAGGATGGATTGACGGCCAGCGGGGCAGGGACGGACATCTCCCCACCTCGCACCAGGAGAGGGGGCCCGTCAGCCGGCTGGAACCGGCAGCCGAAAGGAAAAGAAAGAAAAAAACGGGATGTGGGGGGAAACGCAGCAGAGGATGAAATCCCGGCGGGGTAAGGGATGGAAAAACCGCCTGCCCTGTCGCTCTGCCGCTTTCTCCGCATCCCCGGCTGCCTGGCTGCGTGAGTCCCTGCGGAGCCCGGAGCCTCGCAGGGATTCCGGCAGCGCGGGCGGGATGAGGAGGGTGGGCAGGGAAAAGGGAAGCGCTCCTGCCTGGGATGTACCAGACAGCGCGGGGTTCGCGGGCGGTGCCGCGGAACAACAGAGTGAAGTCGGCGCGACAGCTCATCCCAGCCTGGAGAATTCCCCTTCCAGCTGGAAAAAGCCTCGAAGGGAGCCGGGTTTGGCCGGTCCTGCGGCTCCCGGAGCTCCGCGGGCTCTGCGGGAGGAGGGATGCTCTGTCTCCGGCAGATCCCCCTCCCTAAATGTCCCTCCCCTCAAAAAAAATATCCCGTCGGCGGTAAACCCCGGCTCTCCCCGGTGTCACGGGCGCTCCCCGGTGTCGCGGGTGCCACCGGAGGGCGTTCACGTCCCGAGAGCCAGCGGGAGGGGACAACAGCGCTCCAGTGAATGAGGATCCTGCTCCCTCCGCCCCAGTTCGGCTTCTCGGGGAAGGGGGTTCTCCCCTCCGTGCCAACCCCAAAGCCGCCTCGGGTGTGGAGAGCAATTTCGGGGCTCTCCCGGGCAGCCCTGGCTCGCAGGGTGTTTTTAATGGAAGGGCAGCAGGCTGGGGAGGCTGGCTCTCAGCAGGTGGCTTTTCAAAACCTGCGGGGTGGGTGGGACTCCCCCTCTGCCTGGATGGGACCCCCCCTCTGCCTGGGTGGGACCTCTGCCTGTGTCCCCCACCCTGACAGCACCACCACCCTGCTGGGGTTCAGGGAGTTTTAGGGGGGGCGAGATTGGGGCAGACAGCTGGGACCTCTTGTTACGGGGAGGGACGGGAGAGCCTCTCCCTGTGTGTCACCCCACGCTGCCGCCAGGGCCAGCCTTGGGGACAGCCAGGGGACAGCCAGCCCGCATCCTGCAGCCAGGGCAGAGTTCGAGGAGCATCCGCCGTCCTCCCAGATGTTGGGGAGGATGAAGTAGCTAGGCTTTGCAGAGATAATTTAATAGTAAAAGATTTTAAAAGTATGAAACCCACAAGAAAAATAGAATTAAAAGCAAAGTTTGAACTGTAAGTTGCTGGACAAGAAGAAGGTGATTAAACAGCTAAAAAAGGCTTAGCTGAGTGAATCAGTGACACCCCTGCCAAGACAAAAGGATGAATAAAAAGTGGACCTTCTCAGGTATCAGGGATAAGGTGGGTTTCACAGGTTTTGGGATGTAGAGTAGTATTGTAATGTTGTAGTTCCCATAGGCTATATGTAAATTCTGTAGGTTTTGTATCTTAAGGTGATTGGTTAATGCTCATTAGAATATTCACGATAGAAAGGGTTAAAATGGAATGTAACAAGGAGCTCTGCCTCTTTGCCTGCCTTCCCTTGGACCCTCTTGGACTTTGCACTGGATCCCTGGACCCTTCCCCAGTCAGGCTGCCTCCCCACGACCAATAAACCACGTGTCCCAAAAAGTATCCTGGCCTTCAGATCATCTCTCTCGCCGGACAACCAACGTGCGTTCCAATACCAGAGGCTTTTTGGCTCACGCTGCCGGGTGCTTGGTGCTCCCACCTCTCAGCCCTTGGAAAACCCTGCCAGGGTGGGTGTACAGCCAGGTTTGAGGGAATTCCTGAGAGCCTGGAGCTTTTCCTGAGCGGGGAGGAGCTATCCCCGCATCCCTGCTCTTCCCTTCCCAGCCTGGGGACAAACTCCATCCTTGCCCTCTGATTCACAGGTACCTTGTACCTCCGGCGGCGTGGGGCGATCGATCAGCCCCAAACACGGCAGGAGGGAGGGGAGGGGAGGGGAAGCTGGCAGCAGGAAACAGGATTCACGCCCATTTGAGAGCAGAGCAGTGTACCAGGCTGAATGTGCCCAGCTCCTTCAGATCCAGCTCGGCTCCACCTCTGTTCCACCTGGATGGGGTGGAGGAGCAGCATCTTCCTCGCCCCACCAGCTCCAGCACCTCAGAAGCTGCTCATGGAGGCTGAGCAGAGATGGTTTTCCCCCCAAAAGGCAGAAACCAGTGTGGAGTTCAGAACCCAACTCCGTCCCTGTGGAAATGCGAAGAGAAGGATGGTGTTGGGAGGTTTTCTCTTGTCACCAGTGCTGGGGACAAATGGCCAAAAGTGGGACAGAGAAGTGTTAATCCCCGTGGGGAGATGTCACTGTTGGACTCGTGATTTCAGAAGGCTGATGCTCTGAAAAGGGGCTGGTTTATTCTCAGAACCTATTTTTATACCTTTCTACAATGTGCCCACCTAAGAGGTGGGATCCTTTGAACCATTGGTCACACCAAGGGTCAACAAGCAAAAAGTCCCTCCTTAGGAGAGAAATGTGAAAAACAAGAGAGTTTAAAAAGTGTGACCTTGTTTACCAGTTCTGGTCCCTGGGAGAGAACTTGAGAAAAACCCAAACACGACAGGCAGTGACTACATCGAGATGGCTCCTGATAACACATCCCAAAAGGCCCAAAGGACAGGAATTACAAATGCAGGATAAATTTTTAATTGTGAGGGCCATTGGGTGTTAGGGCAACTCCTCTCTTCCATCCAGGAGACTCACAAGTGGTTGCTCTGGCCCATTTTGGGGCTAGGCACTGACTTCCCCAGTGAGATGCCACCAGCCCGAGTGCTGGCAACCAGGCGTCTCTCAGCCAGCAGGAGAAGTCCTCCCAGAGCTTTTCCTGCAGGAATGAAGGTGCTGGGAGCATTTGGAAGGGGAGCTGGAGCCCTGCTGCCGTGCACTGGGCTCGTGACTCATTTTAAAACCAACCATAAAAGCAATTTTCCACGGAGTGATCAAAGCCTCCCTGGCTTATCGCCGCCCCGACTCCGGTAACGAAACCGTGGCGCTCGCAGGCTGCCCCGGGGAGTAATTGGAGGGCTTAATTGAGGAAGGTCATTAGGGGCAGGCAAAGATAGGGGCACTGGAGCCTCTCACCTGCTGTGAGTTACTGAGGCTTTCATGGCAGTGAGGATGAAAAGGGGAGGCTGGGGCTGATAGCAGGAAAGGGCTCCTCATCCAGAGGGTGCTGGGCACTGCCCAGGCTCCCCAGGGAATGGGCACAGCCAGAGCTGCCAGAGCTCCAGGGGAGTTTGGACACTGCTCTGAGGTGGGATTGCTGGGGGATGTGTGCAGGGCCTGGACTGGATGATCCTTGGGGTCCCCTGCAGCTCAGGAGATTGAGTTTTATGATTTTATGGACCCCAGCAAGGAAACTGGGGTCTCACCTGGTGTCTGGGCTGTTGGATGGGATGTCCAGGAGTGATGAGCATGCAGGGATTTCAGACCAAGGTCTCAGGGGTCCCTCCTGCCCTTGCAGAAGGACTGGAAAAGTCTTCCACAGCTCCCTGGGATGGTTCCATGGGCATCAAGAGAGAGAGAAGTGCCAAATGTAGGTAGGGAGTTATAAAGTGGCTCCATGGAGAGAAGGGAAGGGTAACTTGCCTTCCCATTCCTCTCCCCTCCAGCCTCTCCCCCTGACAACAGGATGAGCGATGAACAAAATCGATGAACGGATTTTGGGGGAGCCCTTCCACCAGCAAGAGGCTGCTCCCCACCACTGATGTTGACATTAAGCTGTTTTATCTGCCCCGGGGCTATAAAACCCTCATCTGCAGAGGGGGAAAAAAAAAATAAATAAATATAAATCTCTCTCTGTTCTTTCTATCTGCTCTGGCTTATTGCAGCCTTATCAGCGTGCCCAGGCAGCCTCCAGGGCACGGGAGTCACGCAATGGCTGCAGCAGAGAGGACTCCTGTGGTCCCACAGTGGGCCCAGTGCCACGTGTCCCCACGGGGCCAAGTCCTCCCCACGGGGACAGCGTGGCACCCGTCAGTCCCTGGCAGCTGCTCCCCTGAGTCAGCAGCCTGGGCTCTGAGGTGCAGCACCTCCAGTGGAAGGTCTGTGGTCATGGTTGGTGCCTGTGATGTGTTGATTTCTCTAATATTAGAAGGCACGCTGGTTGTCTGGCGAGAGAGATGATCTGAAGATCAGGATACTTTTTGGGACACGTGGTTTATTGGTCGTGGGGAGGCAGCCTAACTGGGGAAGGGTCCAGGGATCCAGTGCAAAGTCCAAGAGGGTCCAAGGGAAGGCACGCAAAGAGGCAGAGCTCCTTGTTACATTCCATTTTAACCCTTTCTATCGTGAATATTCTAATGAGCATCGACCAATCACCTCAAGATACAAAACCTACAGAATCTACATACAGCCTATGGGAACTACAACATTACAATACTACTCTACATACCAAAATCCTGTGAAACCCACCTTATCCCTGATACCTGAGAAGGTCCAACCTTTTATTCATCCTTTTGTCTTGGCAGGGGTGTCACTGATTCACTCAGCCAAGTCTTTTTCAGCTGTCTAATCACCTTCTTCCTGTCTATGCTTACAGTTCAAACTTTGCTTTTAATTCTATTCCTCTTGTGGGTTTCATACTTTTAGAATCTTTTACTAATAAATCATCTCTGCAGGGCCCAGCTACTTCATCCTCCCCAACACTCTAAAACACTTTCCCAGGCACAATCCTGTCGACAAGGGATATGTTTTTCTATCAGTGTCCTGTTTTCTGCATTCCTCTCCCTAGGAGGGACTTCTTCTTGATGTCCCTCTGACTTGACCAATGTGGTCCAAGAAGTTTGTCTTTCCTCCACCCTTTGGGTGGGTTCTTTGTAAAACAGCATAAAAGGAAGAAGTCTCGGGCAGTAAACACAGATTGGAGTCCTCTTCAGCCTTCTGAAACACGAGTCTGTGTCCTTATTTCGTGTCCTGTTGTGACAGTCGGTCCTTGCTCCCCCTGCAGCAGGGGACTGCTGGCTTTGGGATGTCCCTTCTGGGAGGTGGGTTTGGGGTTCTGCAGCACTAGTCTGTGTCCTTGTCATCGTTGGTGGAGCTGTAATTTGGCTGGTGAACCTCGTGGGCTGTCCTAAACCATCCTCCCATTTATTTTATTTTTTTTTTCCAAGGCCTCTGGTAGCCTGCAGCAGGTCTGGACCTTCCCTGTGGGAGTCCAGAGCATTCCTTTGGAAACCCTGGATGAACAAAAACCTCTACAGGGGGGTTTAAAACCTGTACAGGGGGGTCTGGGATTTGTACAGGGAGGTTGTAGACCCTGGCACAGACCCCAGACAGGCAAAGGCCTCGACCACAATCCATGGGAAAAGTTACCAACACTGTGGGAGGAATTGCAAGCCCTCAAAGGTAATAGAAAGTAACAATATTTTCACATTTGGGGTTTTAGAATAAGAATGACCAGAGACAAGATGGAGGATTCCGGGCAGTGCCCTGGGGTCTTCTTCTTCTTCTTCATCTCCACTTTGTGCAGTGATGATGACATCAAGTAGCTTTAGAGGGATTGGGTCAGAGTAGAAGACACCTGTTTAGTGTAGAATATAGATATTGGTTCGTAATTGTAAATAATGTACATATTTACAATTAATTATCTGTATATAAGATGACGAGCCTTGGGCAGGCGGGCAGTCGTCACCTGTTGCCCCCAGGTGCTGTCCAGACCTTGGCAGAGCTCAGAGAAAAAGAATTGTGATAAGACAAACAAGAAGAACCACCTTGAAAACGAACATCCAAAGACTCCTCGTTGTTTCTGCGGGCGGCTCGGGGCGTTCGAGAAGACGAAAAGCAAAGACCACCCTGATCTCGGGCAAGCAGAGACCCCGAGACCTCCCCTCCAGTGCTTTCCCTGTGATTTTGGGATTATGGCTTTAGGAGGGGGAAAGCCAAAGCTGCTGTGACACCGGCAGCTGCTTCTGCTGCCTCAAAGATTTCCGGCGGCTCCGAGGCTGCGTCGCCCCGGTGTCCCACCACAAACTGGTGACCAAGCAGGGCCTGAACACTCAGAGTCCCTCCTTTTCCCCCAGCTTGGTTTAGAGGGTCTGGACAAGCTGAACTCTTGGGTGATTGGCTTCCCCGCTCTCTTCCCCGCCGCGCTTTCCTCTCTGCCTCTTCTGGGGAGCTTCTGTGCCACACCTGAGGAGCCACTGGTGTCTGGGCATGGCAGGAGCTCTGGCTGCAGCCCTGCTGCTTGGGGGTCTGGGGCTGCAGGGGCAGAATCCTCCCCTGGGAATGGGTGCAGGAGCAGAGTGGATTGTGCTTGTCCCCGTGTCACAGCTGCCAGGGTTGGCCGGGGTGGCTTTGCGTGCCAGCTGGGCAGGAGGAGGCATCTGGCTCTGCTGCCATGGGCTGAGTGGCAGCCAATGTAAACTCTTGGGTTTGAGCTGGAGCAAGTCCTGGCTCTCATTCTCTTCCTGCCGTGAAAACACCTTTGTTGCACCCCGGAACAGCAGCAGCTCGGCTTTCTCAGCAGCCAGGACTGAAGATGTCCTTCCTTGTGTCCCTCCTTGTGTCCCTCCTTGTGTCCCTCCTTGTATCCCTTCCTTGTGTCCTTCTTTGTGTCCTTCCTTGTGTCCCTTCTTCGTGTCCCTTCCTTGCGTCCTTTCCTTGTGTCCTTCCTTGTGTCCCTTCTTCGTGTCCCTTCCTTGTGTCCCTTCTTTGTGTCCTTCTTTGTGTCCCTCCTTGTGTCCCTTCCTCGTGTCCCTCCTTGTGTCCCTTCTTTGTGTCCCTTCCCCTTGTCCCTCCTTGTGTCCCTTCTTTGTGTCCCATCCTCGTGTCCCTCCTTGTGTCCCTTCCTTGTGTCCCTCCTTGTGTCCCTTCCTCGTGTCCCTTCCTTGTGTCCCTCCTTTTGTCCCTTCTTTGTGTCCCTTCCTTGTGTTCCTCCTCGTGTCCCTCCTTGTGTCCTTTCCTTGTGTCCCTCCTCGTGTCCCTCCTCGTGTCCCTTCTTTGTGTCCTTTCCTTGTGTCCTTTCCTTGTGTCCCTCCTCGTGTCCCTCCTCGTGTCCCTTCTTTGTGTCCCTCCTTGTGTCCCTTCTTTGTGTCCTTCCTTGGGTCCCTTCCTCGTGTCCTTCAGGGCCACCACCGACCATGGTGAGGAAGGCTCAGGTTGCACCAGGGGAGGTTTGGATATTGGGAAAATTTCTTCACCATAGAGGTGCTCAGTGGTGGAGCCACCGTCCCTGGGGGTGCTAAGACATGTGGCACGTGGGGACACGGCTTGGTGGTGCTGGCCTGGATGATATGAAAGCCTTCTCCAGCCTCAAACAGTTGTGTCATTCTGAAGCACCAGTGGGGGCTGTGGGGTTATGGCATGGGCTGGCTGCCCTGCATCCATCAGAGAGCGGTTCTGAAAGGATACAGCTCAAGACTGGATGTGGTGGAATGGCCAACATTTAATGGGATATCCACCACTAGAAACACCAGGAAAGACAAAAAGGCAACAATTGCTACAAGCAGATAAAACAGGCGTCCCAGCTGCTGCAGACCCAGCTCTGCTGCCAGGACACCCCGGAGACGCCTGCTCCCACCGCTCAGCTCCTGCCCCTCACGGGGAAGCGCTGCCTGGCCTGGAAGTGCTCACACCTCTTGTGCTTCAGGGACAGCCCGTAGAGCGGGGTCATGTCCACCCTGCCGCCCTCGCAGAGGCTGAACTCCAGCTGCTGCAGCAGCGTGGCCAGGAAGAGGAACACCTGCCAACGGGCAATGTTCTCCCCGATGCACCTCCTCTTCCCCAGCCCGAACAGCAGCACCTTCTCCCCGTCCTCTTTGTTCACTTTGGTCCCGTCGGCGCTGAGGAAACGTTCGGGCCTGAAGGACTCCGGGTCCTTCCAAAGCTTCCTGGAAGGGAGAACATCAGCTGCTGAGATGGTTTCTGCTGGTCGTGGGTGTTGGGGGGGGACGCTGGAGGATGGGAACTGTCAGGAAGGACATCCCTGATGGTTTGCCACCTCAGGAGGGATCCTCTTTGTCCCTGCAGGAGGGGACCTGCTTGTCCCTGCAGGAGGGGACCTGTTTGTCATTGCAGGAGGGGACCTGTTTGTCACCACAGAAGGGGACCTCTTTGTTCCTGGAGGAGGGGGCCTGTTTGTCACCACAGAAGGGGAGCTGTTTGTCACTGCAGAAGGGACCTGTTTGTCACTGCAGAAGAGGGACCTGTTTGTCCCTGCAGAAGGGGACCTGCTTGTCACTGCAGGAGGGCTTCTCCTTGTCACTGCAGGAGGGGACCTGCTTGTCACTGCAGAAGAGGGACCTGCTTGTCCCTGCAGGAGGGGACCTGCTTGTCACTGCAGAAGAGGGACCTGTTTGTCCCTGCAGGAGGGGGCCTGTTTGTCACCACAGAAGGTGACCTGTTTGTCACCACAGAAGGGGTCCTCTTTGTCCCTGCAGGAGGGGGACCTGTTTGTCCCTGCAGAAGGGGGTCTATTTGTCCCTGCAGGAGCGGACCTGTTTGTCACTTCAAGAGGGGACCTGCTTGTCCCTACAGGAGGGTGCCTGTTTGTCATTGCAGGAGGGGGCCTGTTTGTCACTGCAGGAGGGGGACCTGTTTGTCCCTGCAGGAGGGGGACCTGTTTGTCCCTGCAGGAGGGGACCTGTTTGTCACTGCAGGAGGGGTCCTCTTTGTCCCTGCAGGAGGGGACCTGTTTGTCACCACAGAAGGGGACCTGCTTGTCACCACAGAAGGGGGCCTGTTTGTCCCTGCAGGAGGGGGACCTGTTTGTCACCACAGAAGGTGACCTGTTTGTCACCACAGAAGGGGACCTGCTTGTCACCACAGAAGGGGGCCTGTTTGTCCCTGCAGGAGGGCTTCTCCTTGTCACTGCAGGAGGGGACCTGCTTGTCACCGCAGGAGGGGACCTGTTTGTCCCTGCAGGAGGGGACCTGTTTGTCCCTGCAGGAGGGGGCCTGTTTGTCACCACAGAAGGGGTCCTGTTTGTCCCTGCAGGAGGGGACCTGTTTGTCCCTGCAGAAGGGGGCCTGTTTGTCACTGCAGGAGGGCTTCTCCTTGTCACTGCAGGAGGAGGACCTGTTTGCCACCACAGGAGGCTTTGTGCCTCACAAGGTACTCACTCGTCGTGGTTCACCTGCCACTGGTTGACGAACACGCAGCGATCCTTTGGGATGTAGTAGCCGCTCAGCACCGTGTCCTTGGTCGTGCTGGGGAGAGAGAAGACAGAGAGCTGGGCAAGCCCAAAGGTTCCTCAGGGTGCTCCTGGAGGGTGTGACCCGAAGGGGCGGTTTTGAGGGGGCAGCTGTGCCCTCCCAGGGCACCCCAAGGCTGCCTGGTCGCCTGGAGCAGCTCCAGCTGTTCCAGCCCGTACCTGTGCGGGATGGTGAAGGGCAGGAAGGAGGAGTGCCTGAACATCTCCAGGATGAAGGCTTCCGTGTAGGGCAGCGTGCCCCGGTCCGACAGCCGCGGCCGCCTCTCCCGCCCGATGGTCTGGTCTGGGGGAGTTGTGGGGAGACAAAAGGAGATGCTGCTGAAGGCAGTTTCTCCCCCCCGGTATTTTACACCTGTGTTAGTTATCCTAGAGTAGAAACAGCCTTGCCCTCACAGCCATGGGTGTGATAAAGAGTGAGTTAACTGGTAAGAGGTCAGTTGGAGTCTGCTGGCTGTGCTGTGAAGACCCAGGGACAGGAGATGGTGCCAGGGCCAGAAAAGGTGAGATGCTGTAGGTGGGACAGACAGGGTGAGGGGGCTGTGCCGGGGACAGGAATGAGCAAGCCAGAACTGAAGGGGAGACAGAGCCAGAGCTGTGTGGAGCTGTGTGGGAGATACAGAGAAAAGGTTTGGGAGACTTCTGAATAACAAGGTGCTGATACTTGAAGCCTTTTGATGATTCACCTCGAGTGCAGTGTCCATATCGACTGCCACACACCGACTGTGACAGGGGAGGTGGAGAGCAGGAAGAGGGTCAGCATCAGGTGAGACCAGAGAGGTTTGACCCCAGAGGAATGCGTCCATCGACTCACCGAGCTCTTCCTGGATCTTCCTCTGGATGTCGGGGTACGTCACAAGGTACATCAAGCTCCAGGAGAGGGCTGTGGTCACGGTGTCAAAGCCTGGGCAAAGAGGTTGGGGTGTGTGGGTGAGCCCAGCTCAACGCCCACCCTGGCCTGACCATCACACGGGGCAGTCTGGGGTGGCTGAGGAGGCAGGAGACGTGCTGGACACAGCAGCAAGGCTTGGGGCTTTATTCTGCCATAATAAAACTTGGCTAAAATATCCTGCTCTCTCAACCCGTTCCCGCTCCTGGGCCGTGTCAGGTTTGTACAGCTTCTCCGGAATTGGGGGAATTTCCAGAGAAAGATGAATCAGCCCACAGACATCTCCCTCAGCCAGGAAAAGCCACCCTGGCTCGTGAGGCTCGGCTGAGCTATAACCCATGCCCTTCACTTTCCCAGAGCTTTGGGATCTCTGGAGACATCCCTGGAAGGTCCAGTGAGCAGGACAGCCAGCGCTTAGACCCAAACTGGCTGCTGGCGCTGGGCAAGGAAGGGTCAGACAGGAGGAGCTGAGGAAAATCTGAGAGCATCTGCCACAGCTGAGGAGAGGAGGGAGAAGATACCTGCTCCAAAGAGGTCGTTCACCAGGTTGACGATCTTCTCCTTGGGGATCTGCATGGCCGTGCTCGTTCCCAGCTTTCCATCCAGGCACTGCTCGATGAGGGAGTCTGTGATGTCCCGGATGTTGTTCTGAGAGGAAGAGGAGACCAGGTCACGGAGCAGGACTGGCAGAGGGGTGGGTGCTCCTGAGCAGCCCCGTCCGGTGCTGGGGGAGCCTGGGCTCGCACCAGCTCTGGGGAGCATCATCCCTCGGTGGTCCCTACGGAAACAAGGTGAGGGTTCCCCCCTGAGGAGCAGATGTTCAACCACCAGGCTGGCCACACCACACAGGGAATGGAGGAGACGCTGGGAGACTCGTGAAGCTGAGCCCGGGGAGGTTCAGGTGGGACATTGGGAAAAGGCTGCTCCCCCAGATGGTGTTGGGCACTGCCCAGGCTCCCCAGGGAATGGGCACAGCCCTGAGACCGCCAGAGCTCCAGGGGAGTCTGGATACTGCTCTGAGGCACAGGGTGGGATTGCTGGGGTGTGTGTGCAGGGCCAGGGGCAGGACTGGATGCTCCATGTGTGAGCCAACTCAGGATACTCCACGATTCCATGATATTCTGTGACTGTGAGAAGGAGGGCTGGAGAGAAACAACGGCCACTGCTGCTTGACTACCAAAACAAAACCACCTTGCAGACAGGAGGAGAGCAGGGGAGGGTCCTGCTCTTGGACCTTACCTGGTCGTAGGTGTCGTAGTGCTCCTTGACCCTCTTCTGCAGGAAGCTGAGGAAGTACCTGTTGAAGTCCACGAAGAGTTTCATGCTGCGGCTGGGGAGGTAGCGCAGCACGGGGATGAAGTCAGCGGGGTTGCCGGCCCCGGTCACCTCGGTGAACTCCTCGGTGGAGTTCACCAGCCTGAGCAGCTCCTGGTCCTCGTGCTCGTAGCGCTTGCCGAAGCACATGGCGCAGATGACGTTGGCCACCGACACCACCAGGTACCGGTAAGGCTCGAACCTCTTCTCCTCCTCCATCAGCTGCAGGAATTTGCTGACCAGGTACTCGGCCTCCTTGGAGACGTGCTCCTCCAGCAGGCAGCTGCAGGACGAGGTGGGGCTGGGGGCCACCGAGAAGCTCTTCAGGGCGCTCTGGGCCAGCTTCCTGCGCGCTCTCCACACCTCCCCGGAGTCGGGGCTAAACGTCAGGCTCTGCCCGTCCGTCACAAAGCGGAAGCTGTAGAGGTCTGGTCGACCCATGAAGTCCTCTCCTTGCTTGACCAGGGCTTGCCTGATGGTGTCCAGCCCGCTGAGCACCAGCACGGGCCGGCTGCCGATGCGCACCTCCATCACGTCCCCGTAGCGCCGGCTCAGCCGCGTCAGCGCCAGGTGCGGGTCCCTGCGCAGCTCCAGCACGTTCCCCAGCACGGGGTAGCCCCGCGGGCCCGGCGGCCTCCGCAGCCCCTCGGGCACGGCCGGCCGCTGCAGCCACTGCAGCAGCAGGAACACCAGGCAGAAGGTGGCGGCCACCAGCAGCACCTCGGTGGCCCCGGGGCTCCCCACCAGCGACATCGCAGCCTTCAGCATCGCTGCCGGCACGGAGCGGGCCTGAGGGAGGGAAGAGCGGGGAGGGGAAGAGCCGCGATCAGAGAGGGGCGAGGGGCTGGGGCCGCTCCGGACCCCGCGGCACAAGGGAGCGACAGCCCCGAGCCGGCTCAGGGCACGGAGCTGCCCCCGCGGGGCACCGGGGGTTTCCTGCGCCACGAGCTGCGGACCTGGGGAGGCTCCGAACGCACCCACCCGTCCCTTGGGGGGGACCTCAACCCCTCAAAGACTTTGCCACCCCCGCCCCCTTTCCCCGCAGCAGACCCTTGGAGTGGCATGCGGAGCCCTCGGGAATAGACGCGTTAGGGACCGGGGCTGGTCTCTAGGCTGAGACACTCGGAGCAGCGACAGCGCAGGGCAGGGGCAGAGCAGGGCTTCACTTCTGATCCGCGGCTGCCGCACTTTAGGAACTCCTCGCACTAAAAACCGGGTTTTTTTGCTCGCCAGGAGGGGAAGGGATAGGTCCCGCAACTTTTTCTCTACGTGCCAGGGAAGCAAAGGAACCCACCCGTCCCTTGGGGGGGACCTCAGCTGCCTGAGCCTGCAGTGGCATCCCTCTCCCCACAGGAAACCCCAACCCCACTGGCACAGCCACGGCTCCTGCCCGGGGAAGGCAGCCTTGTAAAACCAGGCACGGAGAGCTGCAGCTCGGCAAATCCCCGGGGAAGCGGGAGGAGAGGAACAGCAGCTCCTCCGTGAAATGTGGTTCCAGGACTACCAAACCCATCGGGAGTTCCAGGCGGGAGGATAAACCCGCTGGCCACAGGACTGGGGGACTTGGGGATGCCCCAGAGCTGCCCTGTGAGAGCACACAGCTCGCTGGGTGAGCAGGGAGACCCAAATATGACCCTCCTGGTCGTGTATCCGTATTTATCCGTGTTTAGGGGGTTCAACCCCCACTAAACACAAAGGTTGTCTCCTACCTGCGGGTCCTCGGGCTGGTTTTCACTGCTCAGGGCTCCCGACAGAGATTAGCACCCGGGAGCCGGGGGGAATCCTCCTCTGTCTCCTCAACCTTCTCCTCCTGTCACCTCCTTCTCCTCTGCCTGGCCCTTCTTCTCCTGCCACCTGGATGTCCACGGCTCTCTAAGCTCTCCCCTCACCGCAGCGCGGGGTATTTATCCCCCGAGGGACCGGACACGGCGAAAGCCCTTGGGAATAGCTACCCATTAACGAAGGGGGCCGAGCCCGGCTGGAGCCTGCCCAAGGAGCCCGGGAAGAGCCTTTCTCCCCCTCCAACAGGCTCTGGGGTGACTTCTCCTCCTGGCCAGGGCCCTGGAGCCTGCTGTGGAGGGGGCAGAAGGGGCGTCCCTAGGACAGGGAGGAGGAAGGGGGTCCCTAAGCCCTGCCTTGAGGAGGATGCCTATGGAACGTGGGTACCTACAGCTCCGTAAAAATTTCCCCCAAAAACACTTTTCACAGAATCACAGAATTTTTTAGGTTGGAAGAGACCTTCAAGATCATCAAGTCCAACCCAGCTCTAACACCTCAACTAGACCACGGCACCCAGTGCCACATCCAGGCTTTTCTTAAACACATCCAGGGATGGTAACTCCACCACTTTCAATACTTTATCACTCTTTCTGGGAAAAACTTTTTCCTGATATCCAACCTGTATTTCCCTTGGCGCAGCTTGAGGCTGTGTCCTCTCCTTCTGTCAGTGCTGCCTGGAGAAAGAGCCCAACCCCAAACTGACTGCAACCACCCTTCAGGGAGCTGTAGAGAGTGATAAGATCCCCTCTGAGTCTCCTTTTCTCCAGGCTGAACAACCCCAGCTCCCTTAGTCTTTCCTCACAGGGTTTGTATTCCAAGCCCCTCACCAGCCTCGTTGCTTCCTCTGGACACGCTCAAGCATCTCAATGTTCTTCCAGAACTGAGGGGCCCAAAACTGGACACAGCACTCAAAGTCCATCCTAAACTGAGGGGCCCAAAACTGGACACAGCACTCAATGTCCATCCTAAACTGAGGGGCCCAAAACTGGACACAGCACTCAATGTCCATCCTAAACTGAGGGGCCCAAAAGTGGACACAGCACTCAAAGTCCATCCTAAACTGAGGGGCCCAAAACTGGACACAGCACTCAATGTCCATCCTAAACTGAGGGGCCCAAAACTGGACACAGCACTCAATGTCCTTCCTAAACTGAGGGGCCCAAAAGTGGACACAGCACTTAATGTCCATCCTAAACTGAGGGGCCCAAAACTGGACACAGCACTCACTGTCCTTCCTAAACTGAGGGGCCCAAAAGTGGACACAGCACTCAATGTCCTTCCTAAACTGAGGGGCCCAAAACTGGACACAGCACTTAATGTCCATCCTAAACTGAGGGGCCCCAAAACTGGACACAATACTCAAGGTGTGGCCTCAACCCTTTTGGGGCTGGCCAGGCTGTTCCCGGCAGCCGGAGAGGGTTGTGACCACCGTGGTGACACCGGAGGCGCTGTGAGCGAGGGGACACGAGGGGACACCCACAACCCTCCCCAACCGGGGAATCACCCGGCCCGGCTGTCCCGGGATCGTCCCGGCCGGGGGCAGAGCCAGGCTCAGGTTAACGATTGGCCAGGTTTGCGTGAGAAGGCGGCTGGCTGGCTTCCCCCGGCTCCTCCGGGGCAAACAGGCAGCGAGCGGGGGAGCAGGAGGAGTGGCGGGGCAGAGGGGAGGAGGTGAGCCCGGCAGATAGGAGAGGTGAAGGGGCAGCACAGGGGGCAAGGCTGGGGCAGTTCATCCCACCCCCCCCCAAAAAAAAAAAGCGTTGGGTGACACCCAGCTCGAGCCAGCGGGGCGGCTCCTCCGGGCGGGGCAAAAAATTTCGGGCGGTTTGGGAAGAGCAGCTGAGATGAGCGGGAAGGAGGCAGAGCCCGAAGGGGGTTTGGCCCGAAGGGTTCCTTCAGTCTTCGGGAATTCCGGTGGGAATTTGGCCCAGGTAAAAAAGCTGAGCTAATATTTAATAAAAGCTTTCATCATCTGGTCTAATCGGGCTCGTTAATAGCAACGACGCCGTTCATTAATGTTTGGCAAGAACAGTTACAAAACGCCGGCTGCTAATACTCCTGCTGATAATTCCCGGGAACGCCGCAGCCCTCCCAGCCCGGGCCAGAGCCTCCTTGGGAAGTTTTTTGGGAGGCAGGCTGCCGGGTGCAGGGCTTTTAGGGCGGGCTGGATCCTGCCAACGCTTCCCATCCCTGTGGGATCTACCCGGACCCATTGCAGGGGGTCGGGTTGGGGCTGGGGGGTGCTGAGTGACCCACCCCAGCTGATGCTGAACCCCCTCGCTCCTCATCCATCACATCCCAAAGCACTGGGAGAGTCCCAGAGAGGTTCCCCGGGACCCTCTTCCATCCCATTCCAGGGATGCAAACCCTGCCAGAGCCGCCTTCAGAGCTGCTGCCTCGCCTGCCTCACACCCCAAAAACACTCTCCAAACACCCTCAGACCCCCCCGGCCGCCGCCCCTCACCGAGCCCGCGGACCCCCGAGGGGCAGCCGGGGGGAGGCAGCCGCCCCCCTGCCCCTGCCGGGTCTCGCTGTCCCCTCCGCGTGTCACCGCGCCAGGGGCAGGCGGGAGGGGGTGGCGGTGCCCGCAGGCACGCGTGGCACGGCGTGGGCGGCATGAGCCACGCGAGGGACACGCAGGGTGCTGGCAGCCCCGAGCCCGTCCCTGCCCCGTCCGTGCGGGGACACACCCGCGCAGGTGTGCGGGGACACGGGGTGGGCGCGGGAGGGACAGCGGGGGACACCGGGACTGACACGCAGAGCGTCCTGCGAGGCGTCGTGCTCGGTGTCAGAGGCTTTACGGACACCCTGGCCGGTGTCCCCGTGTGTGACACTCGTGGTCAGCCCCGCAGCGCGGGGCAGCGCTCGGTGTCGCCTGGCGCTGAGAGAGGACACTTCGGGTGGCACGACTGCGACCTCCCCGCTTTGCGCTGCCCCCCTCTCCCTCTCTTCGCTGGGATGACCGCGTCTTGCCGAGGGGACACAAATGACAAAGGGGCAGCGCTGTCCCCTGGCAGGTGGTGCAGCATCCTGCGGCCGAGGGCACCGCTGTTGACACCGACGATTGTCCCCGGTGCTGGGGACCCCCCCAGAAGCTCCCCAGCCCCCCAGCCAGCCGTGGGGCGAGCAGATCCTGAGCTGCTCCGGCGCCGCCTTGACCCCGGGCCAGGCTCCCTGGACGTGAGGCCACCGCCCTGGTCCTTTAAAAACCATTTCCCCCCCCACCCACCCGTAGCGTGACTGCGAGTGACCGGGGCGGCCCTCCCGGGTCTGGCCGGAGCCCCTTCGCACGCGATGTCCCTAATGCCACCCCCGGGACACCCCGGCAGGGCGGGACCCCCTGGCCTATCCCCCACCTGGTGGCAGCTGGGCTGGGTACAAGCATGCGGGCGGAGGGGGCAGATTTTGGGAGCGGGCTGGTCCCCCCTTGTCCTGCCTGAAGGGCGGGACCTGGCCTGTCGCCCCTCGGGGGTCCGGGGGCTGCAAACTCCGCCCGAGCGCCCCCCCTTCGGACACCGGACATCGCCCCCCCGCCCCGACGTGAGCCCTCGCCCTCCGGCGGCACCCTCTGCCCCATCGCAGCCCCACCTCGAGCCCCGCGGGTCGCCCTGTCCCCAGGGGACAGAGGTGACAGAGGGCACGGCGGCTTCTCACGCGAACCTGGCCAATCTTTAACCGGGCCGGGGCAGCCAGGGCCGTGACCCCCGCGGGGCTGCCGCGCCGCCCACGTCCCCGCGGGGACCCCGTGGAGCTGTGGGGTGGTCCCGCAGCGTGAGGTGGCGGAGGGGGATGGGGACACACGCACGGAACCGGTGCCGCCCGCTCTGCTCTCCCGGGCGCACCGGCGGCGGGACGGGCACAGCCCCCGCCGAGGAGCGCCGTCGCTTCGGCCCCGCCGAGGCTGCTCGGCGCTCATCCCCGCGGAGCCCCACGGGGGCTGAACCCCCCAATCCCCCCCCCCCCCCCGCTCTCCCGGCCCGCACCGCCAGCCCCGGGGCGGTTTTCCCACGCTCCCGCTGTCCCCACGGCTCCGGACACCGCGGACGTCCCGGGGCTGCGGGCAGCGGGGCGGGGGGGGCTCGGGCGTGGGAGTTTGGAAGCCGCGGGGTCTTGGGGGGAGCAAGGCAGCCGGGGCGACCCCCGGGGTGGTCCTGGGGAGCAGCGGGGCGCGGGACCGGCGCCTTTAAGATCCTGCCCGTAGCGTGACTGGAGTGACCGGGGCGGTGCGGGGTTTGCCCAAACATCCCGCCCTCTTCGCACGCGATGCCCGCCCCGGGCTGGAACCCACGGGCGGCACCGACACCCCTCCCCACCCCCGCACCCCACGGCACGACCTGCCGGGACTCCCCCCGCCCCCCTTCCCTGCCCAAGCCTCCCCCCGCCCGTCCCGCAGCCTCCCCTCCGGGGATGCGCGGGGGTCCCGCAGCCCTGGCGTGGGGGGGGGAGCCCCGGGAAAAGGGGGGGCTCGGGGATGGGGGGGGGGGGGGGGGTCCGGGAAATTCTTGGGGAATTGGGGGGGTGGTCACGTGACGGGAGGCGGCCGGACCAATCAGAGCGCGGGGCCACGCATATAAAGCAGGAGCGGCGGGGAGCGGGGCACCTGCCGCGGGATCGGGCCCCTCCCGCCGCTCCCCGCCGCTCCCGCAGAGGTGAGTACCGGAGAGCTCGGGCACGGCTCTCCTCCAGCACCCCCCTCGGGTGATGGACAGCCCCGCCGTGGGCCGCCCTGCCTTTCCCACCGCAGCAGCATCCTCCCCCCACCTGTTGGCAGGTGGGTTTTGGGGGTCTTTCCGCTGCCGAGGGCTGAGAAGGGGTCCCAGCCGGGCTGCACCCGCTGAGCTGCAAGGTCCCCAGAGCCCCCCCAAGAATCTCCCCGCTGTGAGGGGGCTGTGGCACCCTGCCAAGCCCAAGGGAAGCGGGGATTTGACGGCCAGCCTCCTCCCAGCCCTGCTCGGGGTTTTCGGAAGGATTTAATCCCTCCTTGTGAGGAGCTGCGGGTTGGACTCGACGATCCTTAGGAGTCCTTTCCAACTCGATGGGGACGATTCCGTGGTTTCCGACAGAGCTGGGAGCGGGGTGCGCGCATCCCGCTGTCCCCACCGCAGCCAGGGTCGTGTTTCAAAGCCGTCGATCTTCGGGACGAGCTGGCGCTGCTGCTGAGTGGTGGCTCGAATCGCTATCAGCTCTCCTCTAGCCGAGCGCTCTGAAAGAGACTTTGAGGAGATAAGAAGGTTCCTGCGCTTAAAGAGAGCACCTTAGCTTCCCTGGCACGTAGAGAAAAAGTTGCGGGACCTATTCCTTCCCCTCCCGACGAGCAAAAAAAACCGGGTTTTAGTGCGAGGAGTTTCCTAAAGTGCCGCAGCTACGGATCAGAAGCGAAGCCCTGCTCTGCCCCTGCCCTGCGCTGTCGCTGCTCCGAGTGTCTCAGCCTAGAGACCAGCCCCGGTCCCTAACGCGTTTATTCCCGAGGGCTCCGCACGCCCCTCCAAGGATCCGCTGCGGGGAAAGGGGGCGGGGGTGGCAAAGTCTTTGAGGGGTTGAGGTCCCCCCCAAGGGACGGGTGGGTGCGTTCGGAGCCTCCCCAGGTCCGCAGCTCGTGCCGCAGGAAACCCCCGGTGCCCCGCGGGGGCAGCTCCGTGCCCTGAGCCGGCTCGGGGCTGTCGCTCCCTTGTGCCGCGGGGTCCGGAGCGGCCCCAGCCCCGAGCCCCTCGCTGATCGCGGCTCTTCCCCTCCCCGCCCTTCGCTCCCTCAGGCCCGCTCCGTGCCGGCAGCGATGCTGAAGGCTGCGATGTCGCTGGTGGGGAGCCCCGGAGCCACCGAGGTGCTGCTGGTGGCCGCCACCTTCTGCCTGGTGTTCCTGCTGCTGCAGTGGCTGCAGCGGCCGGCCGTGCCCGAGGGGCTGCGGAGGCCGCCGGGCCCGCGGGGCTACCCCGTGCTGGGGAACGTGCTGGAGCTGCGCAGGGACCCGCACCTGGCGTTGACGCGGCTGAGCCGGCGCTACGGGGACGTGATGGAGGTGCGCATCGGCAGCCGGCCCGTGCTGGTGCTCAGCGGGCTGGACACCATCAGGCAAGCTCTGGTCAAGCAAGGAGAGGACTTCATGGGTCGACCAGACCTGCCCAGCTTCCACTACATCTCCAACGGACAGAGCCTGGCGTTCAGCCCCGACTCCGGGGAGGTGTGGAGAGCGCGCAGGAAGCTGGCCCAGAGCGCCCTGAAGAGCTTCTCGGTGGCCCCCAGCCCCACCTCGTCCTGCAGCTGCCTGCTGGAGGAGCACGTCTCCAAGGAGGCCGAGTACCTGGTCAGCAAGTTCCTGCAGCTGGCGGAGGAGGAGAAGAGCTTTGACCTCAACCAGTACGTGCTGGTGTCGGTGGCCAACGTCATCTGCGCCATGTGCTTCGGCAAGCGCTACGAGCACGAGGACCAGGAGCTGCTCAGCCTGGTGAACCTGGGCAACGAGTTTGGGGAGGTGGCCGGGGGAGGTCACCCCGCCGACTTCATCCCCGTGCTGCGCTACCTCCCCAGCCGCACCATGGAGGTCTTCAAGGACATCAACCGGCGCTTCAACGCCTTCGTGCAGAAAATCGTGGAGGAGCACTACAGCACCTTCGACAAGGTAAGGGCTTGGATGCTCTCGGATGGGGGTGGAGATGCCTTCAAGCGTCCTCCTTGGAGACCTCTGAGCGTCAGCTGTACCCCCTGCCCCCTCGAGCCAACCCTGTTTGGGGTGGGTTTCCCCATCCCTGTGTGCCCACGGCGTCCCTGAGGCACAGGCTCTTCCCCAGGAGCACATCCGGGACATCACGGACTCGCTGATCGAGCACTGCCAGGAGAAGAGCCTCAAGGAGGACGCCCACGTCCAGCTCTCCAACGAGAAGATCATCCACATCGTCAACGACCTCTTTGGGGCAGGTGGGAATGTTTTCTGAGGGCGCCATTCCATCTTTGGGACGAATCCCAAGGCTGGAGGCTGGGTGGGGACGTGGAGCTGCTGCGTGGACACGTTGGCCATGTCTGGGTGTGTGGAGCTGCTGTTGGGCGCCCTCCTGAGCGGCGACCAGAGCTTTTTGGTGGCAGCTGATGGGAGAACAAACACCCACTCTCCTGCCCTCTTGTGCTGACTAAATGCCTTCTCCACGCCCACCCAGGCTTTGACACTGTGGCCACTGCCCTGTCCTGGAGCCTCATGTACGTTGCCTTGTACCCCGACATCCAGAGGAAGATCCAGGAAGAGCTTGGTGAGTCCACGGACTGCGTTCCTCTGGGGCCAGACCTCTCTGGTCTCACTTAATCCTGACCCTCTCCCCGCTCTCCACCTCCCCTGTCGCAGTCGGTGTGTGGCAGTCGACATGGACACTGCGCTTGAGGTGAATCATCAGAAGGTTTCAAACATCAGCATCTTGTTATTCAAAAAGTCTCCCGTGCCTTTTCTCTGTATCTCCCAAGAGCAGCTCCACACAGCTCTGGCTCTGTCTCTCCTTCCTGTCCCTGGCACAGCCCCCTCACCCTGTCTGTCCCACCTACAGCAGCTCACCTTTGCTGGCCCTGGCACCACCTTCTGTCCCCAGGTCAGCACAGCACAGCCAGCAGACTCCAACTGACCTCTTACCAGTTAACTCACCCTTTATCACACCCATGGCTGTGAGGGCAAGGCTGTTTCTACTCTAGGATAACTAACACAGGTGTAAAATATCGGGGGGGAGAAACTGCCTTCAGCAGCATCTCCTTCTGTCTCCCCACAACTCCCCCAGACCAGACCATCGGGCGGGAGAGGCGGCCGCGGCTGTCGGACCGGGGCACGCTGCCCTACACGGAAGCCTTCATCCTGGAGATGTTCAGGCACTCCTCCTTCCTGCCCTTCACCATCCCGCACAGGTACGGGCTGGAACAGCTCAGGCCTTATTTGGGGTGTTTTTTTTTTTTTTGGAGTGGTTTTCTGGGAGGTGCCATTTTGACAGGGAATTGATCCCTGTGATGGGGGAAATATTCCAGCTCGTTGCTCTTCTGGGGTTGAATCCTTTGTTCCCCATTTTGGCAGGGAATTGATCCCCGTGAGGGGGGAAATATTCCAGCTCGTTGCCCTTCTGGGGTGGAATCCTTTGTTTTGAGGGTGGTTTCACCCCGCAAACCTTTGCTGGCAGAACGCCCCTGGGTTTATATTTCTTCCTGCCTTGGGAGAAACCACATCACAACTGGTCTGGAACCATCTGCAAAATGAAACCGGAATCTTTTTCTGCTGGAGGAAAGCGTAACCAAGGCTATTAAATCTCCCGAATACAATCTGGGGTATTTCCTAGCCAGTCCTAAGGGCTCAAACAGGACTTTGAAGGTGAAACCCCTGCAGGACTTGCTGGGCTTTGACTCGTCAGGAGCTGTGGGTCTCCTCTAACTTCCCTTTGCACCTGTTTTCCCTTCAGCACAACAAAAGCCACGGTGCTGAACGGCTACTACATCCCCAAGGACACCTGCGTGTTCATCAACCAGTGGCAGGTGAACCACGACGAGTGAGTATTCCAACCCATCTGGGCTGCCCTGGCTCCTCTTGGCATGCTGGTCATGCCCATCCTGGTGCCAGAAAACGAGTGGTGCACGTTCAAAAAGTCAGATTGGACCAAAAATGGTGTGGAGCTCAAGCTGAGCCCTGCCTGCCTTGGCTCTCCTGGGCATGGAGGTGGTCCAGCTTGGCTTGGCCCCTGGTTCAGCAGCTCCCCAGCAGCAGGGATTACCTAATTGGTGTGGAAGCTCAGGCTGCTGGATAATCAGGAATCGGTCAATCCTGCTGCCAGGCAGATCCTGTGATCTGAGCTGACAGCTCTGGGTGTGCTCAGTGGGAACTGCTCGGGTCTCTTTTTGAAGTGAGGAAAACGTGGTGATGGGGCTCTGTGAAACTGGATGGGCTCGTGTTGGGGTTGCTGATGATCAGCTTTGGGAATGACAGGGGGGGGGACTGGAAACCAGAGCCTCATCCTGCCCCTCTGCTGCTTCCCAGCACAGACATTCCAGCGGGGAGTAAGCCAGGGCTTGACACAGGAGGGGTTCCCAGATGGGGCATTTTGGATCAAAGCTCAAGCTGTTTGTATCCAAATCCCCCAAAAGGCTGGGAACCTTCTGATATCCCTCCTGCTCCTGCATGGGCATGGGATGGGAATGCTGCCCCTCAGGGCAGAGAGGATTCCAGGTATCCAAGCAGGAATTCCCAGCTGGGACGCTGTTAAATCCCACCTGGCACCTCCCAGCAGCCATCCTGGCACAGGCTGGGGAGCTCTGCTGAGGGGATTCAAAAAGAAAAAAAAAAAAACCCCTGGTCCCCATTTTTCCTGTTTGAAGGGCTGCCCCTGGCTGACCCCAGTGCTGAAGCTGCAGGTTCTCTGGCTGCTGGAATGAAATGGATGGAATTAAATCCATCTCTGGTGTCTGCCCAGACAAACACAGCCCGAGCCTGGAACAGAGGTTCCAAGGGGCTGAGCTGATGGAGCCTGGCACGGAGCTGGTGTTTTAGCTCAGGGACAGGGCTTGCCAGGGCCGGGTTTGGATGGTGGGGTAAGACAGCGCTGCAGAGCTCCTCTCTGCAAGGACAGGCTTTGGTCACTGACCCCACTGCAGGGGTCACAGCTGTCACCATGCCCAAGGGCTGGGCCCCTCTGCTCTGGAGCTGGGACCTGGGGACACCTCAGAGCTTCTTCCAGGGCCTGAAGGGGCTCCAGGAGAGCTGGAGAGGGACTGAGGACAAGGGATGGAGGGACAGCACACAGGGAATGGCTTCCCAGTGCCAGAGGGCAGGGCTGGCTGGGAGATTGGGCAGGAATTGTTCTCTGGGAGGGCGAGGAGGCCCTGGCACAGCTGTGGCTGCCCCTGGCAGTGTCCAAGGCCAGGCTGGACAGAACTTGGAGCACCCTGGGATGGTGGAAGTCATCCCTGCCCATGGCAAGGTGGGGTGGCACCGGGAGACCTTTTTTATCCCCCTGTGTTGGTTTAGGGCAAATTAGGGGGAGAATCTCTGAGAGGAAGTCCCCTAAAACAAACCTCCACCACCCCTCCCTGCCCCCAGCCCTGGGTTTGGGAAGGAAATTCTTTGGAGGAGAAAAGTGGAAAAAACCCGATTTATTGACAAATTACAAGAACTCTTCCCACACATAAGAGAAAAGGAAAAGGCTCAAGTTACTGTGGGGGGAGGGCACAGAGCTTCTTCCGTGGGCTCGGAGATCCTCAGCTTTCTCAGGTCAGGTCCGGAGCTGGTCCAAATCTTCGGGGTGGGAAGGGAAAAGGAAGGAAAAAAAACAAACCAGAAACAGCGAAAAAAGCAGGCAGCAGAAAGCAGAAGTGGCCAAGGTAGCAGCAAGTGAAGCAGGAGCAGCAGCAGCCAGCCAGCAAAAGCCCAAAGCCAAGCACTGGCTGTTAGACATAACAACAGTCCGTGATATGGGATAGCAGGCACCATCAACCCAGGACACCCCCCAAAACACCCGGACCATTTTTTTTTTTTATTTTGGCCCTGTGACCAAACCTCCCCCTCAGGAGCGTTCCCCTCTCTCTGCCCTGTTACAAGTGTGTCTCAATAACTGGACACAAGCTTAATTAAAATAATATTGGAATTTATTAAGCAAGCAACAGTAAGCAAAAACAGCGCTGGGCGGCCGGGGGATCTCCTGTCCCACCACAGCTCGCACCATACCACCAAAAGTCTCTGCTCTTTATACTTTGCAGCTTCTTGGGACACGTTTCTGTTTCTTTTGTATTGGTGAAGTGTTGTGGGGGTGGAGGGGTCTTCTCAGTGGTCGTGAGAATGAGGTCTCATCCCTACAAAAAAACTGGTTGCTCAGCTTCTGCTTATTTTTTATTCACTTTGCCGGATGTCTGAAGGAATAGTCTTGACGAGATCACAAGGTTTTCCCTCTAGCATGGTTTAGTGACCAATTACTGACGGTAATTTCTCACATGCCCCAGGAGCCTTTGGAAGGAGCCCTCAGCCTTCAGGCCCGAACGGTTCCTGACGCCGGCGGGCGAGCTGAGCCGGACGGAGGGCGAGAAGGTGCTGGCCTTCGGGCTGGGCAAGCGCCGCTGCCCTGGGGAGACCATTGGCCGCTGGGAGATCTTCCTCTTCCTCACCACGCTGCTGCAGCAGCTGCGCTTCAGCCTGAGGCCTGGCGAGCCCGTGGACGTCACCCCCCAGTACGGGCTGACCATGAAGTATAAGAAGTGTGAGGCTTTCCAAATCCAGCAGCGTTCCCCCGCCGGGAGCTCCCCGTGAGCCGCGGGAGGAGGCGGCCCCGGAGGCTCGGCCTCGTTTTTTTGCTGAAGCACAGCCCCTTAGTGCCCGAGGTGTTTTCTCTGCGTTAGGGAAAGCACCTGGCTCTCTGCCCCAAAGATAAAAGAGTTTTAAGATGCTTTCTGGGGATTTTTTGCCTTTTTTTTTTTTTTTTTTTTTTTGATCTGAAATGCTTGCCCGGAGTTCCATGACCGGTTCGTCCTCCGGGTCTAACGTAGAAATTATTGTTTTGCCAAAATTTTGTCTCCTTGAGGGAGGGAAAATGAGCTGGCAAGAAGCTCGCAGGCCGGTTTTACCAAAAAACCTCTTTTTCTTAAAATGAGGGTACCTTGTTCTTGTGGCTGCAATCACGTTGGGATCACCAGATGATGCTGTTTACCTTGTTCCCATGGCTGCAATCACGTCGGGATCACCAGATGATGCTGTCGTACACCACAAGGACACAGGCCCCAGCTTCAGAAGGCTGAAAATGACTCTGTTTATTCCTGGGATGTGTCTCCCTTTTCTCCTGTTCTACACAGAGCAATTCCGTTGGTGAAACAGAGACAAACCTCCTCCATCACATCGGTCAGAGCAGAGGGACAGCAAGGAGAAGCCCCTCCCAGGGAAAGGAACGTAGACAAAGTCACAGTTAGAAAAAAACCGTGTCTCTGGTTTGCAGAAAACTCCCTGGGAAAAGAATTTCAGAAAAACCAAAACGCCTCAGGCAGGAGCCAGAGCTGAGCCTCGCTGTGCTGCTCCTCCTGGGAACGGCAGCTGGGCTTTGTGGGGCTCTTCCCAGCCCCTGGAGCCAGCTCCATCACCCCTTCCCACATGGATGCTCCCCAGAGGTCTCCTGGAGAGATCCAGCCTGTGGTGGGGAGGGGGCTGCTGGAGGCTGGGAGGTGCTGGGATGTCCTCCAGGGGCAGCTCCCTCCATCCAAATGGAAATAAACCTGCAGGTTCCTCTGGGAGGATCCTGCCCAGCCATACCCCAGAGGCCGAAGTCCTCTTTTCCAGCTCCTCGTGCCTCGGGGCTTCCCGCTGCTTCAGAAAGGCTCTGGAGGCTGCAGCGGCCCCCACCTCGAGGGGGGACCCACCCTGGGTGCACCCACACCCCCGAATCCCTTGAATGTAAACTCCTGGAGCGAATTCCTGAGCGTTCCTACGGATTGTGTATAAAAATGAAAACGTCCACCAGCAGTGCCCGCTCACAAATCGAGGTTTTACATCAATCCCTACCACGGAGCCTCCTGGAGAACCCCAAAGGGAACAAGGGGCAGGACACTCCTGGCTTTCAGACTAACTCTGCAACCGCTGCCTTTTTTAACAGGAGGGGTTTTTTTTTCCCTTTTGTCAAGCAATAGGTTTCTGCATCCAGGTTAAGGAGCAAGGGTTTCAGGCTTGCAGGAGGTGCCTCGTGCTGCATTCAGCTGTAGTGGGAAGGTGAGGGCTCCTGGCAAATGGAGCAGCAATTCCTGCCTGTTTCTGTCTCTTTGGAATGCAGCTGTGTGCTGGGATGGAAACCACACTATATTTCTAACCCAATAAATACTTCTGTGAACATTTCTTAAGTCTCTTTATGATCTTGTTCCACTGGCAAATGAGTTTTTTTTGGGGGGGTGGGGGAAAGCACCCTGTGCCTCTCTATCACCCTTAAAAACCCGAGTTGGTGTGTTGGATCAGGGGTTTTCTGGTGGGAAATGAGGGGGCTGTGACTCCAGTGGCACTGGGGGAAGATTTCACCCCAAAGGGAGCTGATCCTGGTCCCACTCCCATGTAAAGCCTCAGCTGGGACGGGCAGAAAGGTGGTGCCAAGCTCTGGGTCAGTTCAGGGCTTCACTAAAAATCGGGAGTAGCTTTCTATCCCTGAAAAAAAAAAAAATGGAATCAAAAGGTCAAACCCAGGTGTGATGGAGGGAAGGAAGGCGGGGGATGCGAGGGAGGGGATGAAGGGAATGGAAGGGATGAAAAGGTGATAGAGGGGATGGAGGGATGGAGATGATGGAAGGGGTGGAGAGATGGAGATGATGGAAGGGATGGAAACATGGAGATGATGGAAGGGATGGTGGGATGAAGGTATGGAAGGGATGGAGGTGGTGGAACGGGTGGTGGGATGGAGATGATGGAAGGGATGGTGAGATGGAGGTATGGAAGGGATGGAGGGATGGAGATGATGGAAGGAATGGAAGGATGGAGGTGATGGAAGGGATGGTGAGATGGAGATGATGGAACGGGCGGTGGGATGGAGATGATGGAAGGGATGGTGGGATGGAGGTATGGAAGAAATGGAGAGATGGAGGTGATGGAAGGAATGGAATGATGGAGATGATGGAAGGGATGGAGGGATGGAGATGATGGAAGGAATGGAATGATGAAGATGATGGGAGGGATGGAGGGATGGAGGGAATGGAGAGGATGGAGGGGACAGAGAGGATGGAGGTGTAAGAGAGGTGATAGAGGTATGACGGACATGATGGCGGGGATGGACTACTGGAGGGATGGAGGGCCAGAGATGACAGGTGTGTGACACAGGTGTGCGACACAGGTGCGTCAACTGCAGGAGGCCTCCAGCCGCAAGCACTGCGCATGCGCACAGCGCGGCTCCCACGCCGTCTCTATGACCCCGCCGGCGGCCGGAGCGCCGCGCGCGAGGGGCGGGGCCGGAAGTGGCGTCACGCCGAGCGTCGCCGAGGCGGAGGGGCCGCGGTGAGGCGGGAGCGGCGGCGGCGGCGGCGGGTGAGGAGCGCGGGGGGAAGGGTGGGCACGGCCCGCGGGTTCGGAAGGGGGCAGGCTGGGCAGGCACGGTGCCGTCCAAGCGGGCCCGGCCTCTCCTGGGCTCCCGTGAGGCGGGGTCGCGGCTCCAGGCCCTGCCCGGCCTGAACGGGCCGTGGTGGGGAGGTGGGACCGGGGGAGGCACGGAGGGGGGAGGCCTGTGGGGCCACTGTGCTTAACTCTGGGGTATCCGTGCTGGCCTGTGGGGCTCCCTATTTGCTTATGGGGGGGGCTGTGTTTACATGTGGGGGGGGCTCTGTTTACATATGGGGTCCTGTGTTTACATATGGGGTCCTGTGTTTACATATGGGGTCCTGTGTTTACATATGGGGTCCTGTGTTTACATATGGGGATCCCTGTGTTTATCCATTGAGGATCTCTGTGTTTATCCAAGGAGATCCCTGTGTTTATCCAAGGGGATCCCTGTGTTTATCCAAGGGGATCCCTGTGTTTATCCATAGGGGATCCCTGTGTTTATCCATAGGGGATCCCTGTGTTTATCCAAGGGGATCCCTGTGTTTATCCATTGAGAATCCCTGTGTTTATCCATGGGGGAGATCCCTGTGTTTATCCATGGGGGGGATCCCTGTGTTTATCCATAGGGGATCGCTGTGTTTATCCATGGGGGGGATCCCTGTGTTTATCCATGGGGGGGATCCCTGTGTTTATCCAAGGGAATCCCTGTGTTTATCCATGGGGGGGATCCCTGTGTTTATCCAAGGGGATCCCTGTGTTTATCCAAGGGGGATCCCTGTGTTTATCCATAGGGGATCCCTGTGTTTATCCATGGGGGATCCCTGTGTTTATCCATAGGGGATCCCTGTGTTTATCCAAGGGGATCCCTGTGTTTATCCATAGGGGATCCCTGTGTTTATCCATAGGGGATCCCTGTGTTTATCCATAGGGGATCCCTGTGTTTATCCATAGGGGGGATCCCTGTGTTTATCCAAGGGGATCCCTGTGTTTATCCATGGGAGATCCCTGTGTTTATCCAAGGGGATCCCTGTGTTTATCCATGGGAGATCCCTGTGTTTATCCAAGGGGGATCCCTGTGTTTATCCATGGGAGATCCCTGTGTTTATCCAAGGGGGATCCCTGTGTTTATCCATGGGGGGGATCCCTGTGTTTATCCATGGGGGATCCCTGTGTTTATCCATAGGGGGATCCCTGTGTTTATCCATAGGGGATCCCTGTGTTTATCCATAGGGGATCCCTGTGTTTATCCATGGGGGGATCCCTGTGTTTATCCATGGGGATCCCTGTGTTTATCCATGGGGGGGATCCCTGTGTTTATCCATAGGGGATCCCTGTGTTTATCCATAGGGGATCCCTGTGTTTATCCATGGGGGATCCCTGTGTTTATCCATAGGTGATCCCTGTGTTTATCCAAGGGGGGGATCCCTGTGTTTATCCAAGGGGATCTCTGTGTTTATCCATAGGGGATCCCTGTGTTTATCCATAGGGGATCCCTGTGTTTATCCAAGGGGATCCCTGTGTTTATCCATAGGGGATCCCTGTGTTTATCCAAGGGGAACCCTGTGTTTATCCATAGGGGATCCCTGTGTTTATCCAAGGGGAACCCTGTGTTTATCCATAGGGGGATCCCTGTGTTTATCCATAGGGGATCCCTGTGTTTATCCAAGAGGATCCCTGTGTTTATCCAAGGGGGATCCCTGTGTTTATCCAAGGGGATCCCTGTGTTTATCCATAGGGGGGATCCCTGTGTTTATCCAAGGGGGATCCCTGTGTTTATCCAAGGGGGATCCCTGTGTTTATCCATGGAGGATCCCTGTGTTTATCCATAGGGGATCCCTGTGTTTATCCATAGGGGGATCCCTGTGTTTATCCATAGGGGATCCCTGTGTTTATCCATGGAGGATCCCTGTGTTTATCCATAGGGGATCCCTGTGTTTATCCATAGGGGGATCCCTGTGTTTATCCAAGGGGGATCCCTGTGTTTATCCAAGGGGATCCCTGTGTTTATCCATGGGGGATCCCTGTGTTTATCCAAGGGGATCCCTGTGTTTATCCAAGGGGATCCCTGTGTTTATCCATGGGGGGGATCCCTGTGTTTATCCATGGGGGGGATCCCTGTGTTTATCCATGGGGGATCCCTGTGTTTATCCATTGAGAATCCCTGTGTTTATCCAAGGGGGATCCCTGTGTTTTTCCATAGGGGGATCCCTGTGTTTATCCAAGGGGGGGATCCCTGTGTTTATCCATAGGTGATCCCTGTGTTTATCCATGGGGGGGATCCCTGTGTTTATCCATTGAGAATCCCTGTGTTTATCCATGGGGGATCCCTGTGTTTATCCATTGAGAATCCCTGTGTTTTTCCATGGGGGGATCCCTGTGTTTATCCATAGGGGATCTCTGTGTTTATCCATGGGGGGGATCCCTGTGTTTATCCAAGGGGGGGATCCCTGTGTTTATCCATAGGGGATCCCTGTGTTTATCCATAGGGGATCCCTGTGTTTATCCATAGGGGATCTCTGTGTTTATCCATGGGGGGGATCCCTGTGTTTATCCAAGGGGGGGATCCCTGTGTTTATCCAAGGGGATCCCTGTGTTTATCCATAGGGGATCCCTGTGTTTATCCAAGGGGATCCCTGTGTTTATCCATTGAGGATCCCTGTGTTTATCCAAGGGGATCCCTGTGTTTATCCATAGGGGATCCCTGTGTTTATCCATAGGGGATCCCTGTGTTTATCCATAGGGGATCCCTGTGTTTATCCATGGGGGGGATCCCTGTGTTTATCCATGGGGGGGATCCCTGTGTTTTTCCATGGGGGGATCCCTGTGTTTATCCATAGGGGATCCCTGTGTTTATCCATGGGGGGGATCCCTGTGTTTATCCATAGGGGGGATCCCTGTGTTTATCCATGGGGGGGATCCCTGTGTTTATCCATTGGGGGGGATCCCTGTGTTTATCCATAGGGGATCCCTGTGTTTATCCATAGGGGATCCCTGTGTTTATCCAAGGGGATCCCTGTGTTTATCCAAGGGGGATCCCTGTGTTTATCCAAGGGGGATCCCTGTGTTTATCCATAGGGGATCCCTGTGTTTATCCAAGGGGGATCCCTGTGTTTATCCAAGGGGGATCCCTGTGTTTATCCATAGGGGATCCCTGTGTTTATCCAAGGGGATCCCTGTGTTTATCCATGGGGGGGATCCCCTTTATACAATGTGGGACCCCTGTGTTTACCTCTGGGGTGCCTTGCTGTGGTAGGTCCACGTGTTTACATTTTATAATATTTATACTATTTGTAATATTTATAGTATTTTTAATATTTATAATATTTACAGTATTTACAATATTTGAGATCCCTCTGTTCACCTGTGGTGTGCCCTGTGTTTTCCTACAGGGGCACCCAATCCCACCCCAGGACAGTTTAATTTGTGTTTGCACTCAAACACAGATTTATTGCTTGGGTTGTTCTGTAATTTTATTTTTTTATTTGCTAAAAGGAGGCTCTATTTTTTAGAAAGGGTCCGTGTAAGGTGATGATGTGCACTGAGCTCTTTCCCCTATTTCCCAAGGGAGATTGAAAGGGAAACAGGAAATGGAATGAAGTTCTACTTTTCCTCTGGGTACCCAGGGCTGTGTTATCTGTGTTTTGAGAGTGATTTTTATCAGCCATCTCCTTGGAGTGCAGACATTGTCACCGTGGGTTGATACACACACACAGCCACAGGAAGGAGAGGAGGAATTTATGGCTTTGTGACCAAATTTAGTCTTCTCTTCCCTTTGAAGCATCCCCTGTTTTCAGGCCTGTGAAATTTGGGAGAAGTGAGATTTTTTTTTTTTTTCATCCTCCTCCAGGTTTGTTTGTTTTTTGTTTTTTTCTTGCATCTTTCCAAGAGGCTCAGCTTGCAGAGAATCCAGCTGCCTCTTCCAGAAGTGTGACTTACACGTGGATGTTCATCTCCCTGGGCCGCCTCCCGTGTTTTCTTTGTGCTGCTCCCAGTAAATATCAAACATTCTCCCTCTTTGATTGCAGCATGAAAGGCAAATCTATACATTTAGGAGCTTGTCATGTCTCTCGTTCACCAGCCTGTCACTGGGAAATCTGGGATCAAAGGAGCTCTTTAGCTGCTTCCAGGAGTGTTGCAAACATCTGTCTGAACAAATTGGAGCTTTTCCTCCCTGCTTCTGCCACAGCTTGAGTGCTGGGAAGGAGAGCAGCTATTTTTTTTAATTTATTTCTCTAATTGTGGCAGTGATGCTAACGCTGCCTCTGCAGGGCATGGATGCTTTTGTCCTGGATTCCAATTTTTGGGGATTTTCTCCCCCTTCTGTGTTTCTCTGTTGCTTAGGGGTTTCCCCTCCCGCCCTGTATCTCTGTTCCCTTAAAGATTTTTGGTTTTCATTTGCACACGCGGAGATCAATCCTGAATATTCACAGGAGCTGTCCTGCCCCAGTGTCCATCTGCCAAAACTTTAACGAAGATGAGTTCCCAGTTTGAAATCAGCAGGGAGTGGAAATCAGCACCAGCACGGAAGTGAAACTGGGGATAATTTTAGTAAGGAGGTAACATAAGGGCAGATCTTTATTGGAAGGCCTTCAGGAGCTTCTGTGGACATCCTTGTCTGCTAAAACATTTTGTTCAGGTTGTAGGTAGGTTAGGAATTAGAAATGTTATCTCTTACACCTCTTATACTACTGTCACCTACACAGTCTGCTAAAACAATTAATCAATTGGCATGCCCCTGCCAGCTCCTTAACAGAAGGACTGTGAATTGCCTGGAGCAGCCTGGAAGTTCATGTCCTGGAGGCATCTTCTCCACCCACTGTTTTAAGGGTAGGAAAGAAAGTTTCCCTGACTTTTTATACATTACAGTTCAGGTCAGTTCATATCTGCACCATGAGCGGGGAATCTGCCACGCAGAGCTCTGCTCCAGACAAAATCAGATTCCCCCTGCTCTGCATCATCCCACACCAAATATCCTGGCTTTTCTTGATCATAGAAACAAACTTGTCTGTCACCTTACCTCTTCTTCCTCTTGTTTCCTTTTCTTTGCTTTCTTGATGCCTTCTGTTTTGATTTTCTTAGGTTCGTAGTCAGCACGAAGAACAAAAAGACTTGCTGATGAAATCCATCCATTTTCCAGTACAAATAAAGAGAAGCCACAGACACACAAAGTTTGTGTGCACAAGCTTGCAGCATTGTTAATTTCTGAAGAATTTATGCCCTGCTCTGAGGGATTTACCCTCTGGCTGGGATCTTTGGGATGTGTCATTTCTTCCCCACAAAAGCAGAGAGGAGCTGCCTGGGAGGGAGCTGGGGGTGCTGTGGGTGCACTGATGCTGATCCAACTTGTGACTTTTGTACATCTCCTTCCAGCCAGGCCCTGTGTGCTCTTCACAACAGCTCTGTGCCCAGAGAACCATGGCCACGGACTGGCTGGGCAGCATCGTGTCCATTAACTGTGGAGACAGCTTGGGAGTTTACCAGGGCAGAGTTTCTGCCGTGGACCAGGTCAGCCAGACCATCTCCCTGACACGGCCCTTCCACAACGGCGTCAAATGCCTGGTGCCAGAAGTCACCTTCAGGTTAGTGCCTGCCCTTTCCCCTCTGTGCCTTTGGGTGGGTTTGGTCTTCTCAGGTGTCACCTCTTTGCCCTAAATGTCCTCGCTGCTGCTGCTGCTGCTGTTGTGTGCCTCTGGTGGTCGTGTTGGTTTGTGTGCAAGCCAAGCGATGAATTCCTGGCTCAGGTCCTGGAGCTGGAGTGGGGTAGCTCAGGCTCGGGGGGGTTATTTTGGGGGTGACACCTTGTATCTATACAAATATGTATTTAATTGTAAAAGATATTGAATTGTTTTTATTTATATTCCCTTCTATTTATATATTTATATATTTATATATTTATATATTTATATATTTTATATATTTTATATATTTTATATATTTTTGTATTTTATATATTAATATATTTTTTATATTTATATATTTATATATTTATATATTTATATATTTATATATTTATATATTTTTGTATTTTATATTTTATATATTTTTGTATTTTTATATTTTATATTTTTATATTTTTATATTTTCTACTATTTATATTTATATTTATATTTATTTACATTTATATATCTGATTACATTTATATTTATATATTTATTTACAATTATATTTATATATTTATTTATATATTTATTTATATATTTATTTATATATTTATTTATATTCATATTCCCGTGCTTTTTTTTTAAAGCTTTGCCCTCAGCAGCTCTTTCCCACCAGTTCCTGGTAACACTGGTGCTTAAAAAAATATAAATAGGAGTCACTCCTCACTGCACCTTTTCCTGCTCCCTGGAATGCTGTAGTTAAGGCTCTGAGTCACTCATTTTTCAACAACATTGACTCCACAAAGTCAATACTCTTCATTAATTAATTTTTTTATTTTTTTTTTTACCTTGGATTTTGAAGAGAGACAGTGAGGGGAAGACAACAGCCACATCCTGCCAGGGGATGTGGGGAAGTCTCTCTGCTCTCATATCCCACTTGGACAAATGCTGAGTTAAAACTAGCAGAGCCTAATTCCTGATGTATTTCTTGCAGTCAGTGCAAATGGAGGTCTTTATAATCACTCCTTTGTTTTCTTTTGGCTGGTGCCCAGTGCTAGATTAGTTTTCTTTATCCTTTTTTTTTTTTTTTTTTTTTTTCCCTTTGGAAATGGGAAGTATTGTCCTTGTCTGAGCATGAACTGCACTAATCTGAGGGTAGCTTTCTGCAGGAATGGATTAAAAGCAATAGTAGCCTCCAGGCTGAGAGCAATTAATTAGCCCGAAACGGTTCAATTAATGCAGATTTCTGCAAAGCTCTGAGCCAGTCGCTTCCATTTCTTTGCTTGACTGACTCCCGTTGCAGCTACAGAGCCTTTCCAACAAAATCCAGGTGCAGTGCAGGAACACTGAGGTGATTATTTTGAGATTTGCCACGTCAGTGGGACATTTTTTGACATCTGTGAAAACGCCCTGAGTATTAAAATCCTTTTATTCCCTTCTTTCTATCGATAACGCCATCACAACAATCCCGTTGCACCGTGATGTTTTTCATGAGGAGTTTTCTGGGTGGGGTGTTTGGTTTTTTTTTTGCTGGCAGGGTTTATGCTAAACTCCTGCATTTCTCCTGGTTGTTTCCAGGGCAGGTGACATCACGGAGCTGAAGATCCTGGAGATCCCTGGCCCGGGGGACGGTCGGCAATGCGGGGACACGCAGCAGATGGACACGGTCACGCCGGGCGTGGGCTGCCAAGTGGGGCCCAGCCAGAACGGCACCGGCAAGGGGCTGAAGAAACCCCTATCCAGCAGTGCCCCTCAGAACATCCCCAGGAGGACAGACATGAAGAACCAGGACATTGTCATCTCCCCTCAGCAGCAGTGCTCCAAGAGCTACATGGATCGGCACATGGAGACGCTGAGCCAGTCCAAAGGTTTCCGTCGGAGGCACAACTCCTGTGAGTCTGGCTCTTGTGTTCCTCTGGGGAATGGGTTTTTTCCCCCCCCCAGAACCCCCTGTGTTGGAGAGGATGAAGTAGCTAAGCCCTGCAGAGATGATTTATTAGTAAAAGATTCTAAGAGTATGAAACCTACGAGAGGAATAGGATTAAAAGCAAAATTTGAGCTGTAAGAGGCTGAGCAAGAAGAAAGGTGATTAGATAGCTGAAAAGACTTAGCTGGGTGTTTCAGTAACACCCCAGCCAGGACAAAAGGATGAATTAAGGGGTAGAACTTCTCAGGTATCAGGGAAAAGGTGGTTTTTCAGGATTTTGGTATGTAGAGCAGTATTGTAATGTTGTAGTTCCCATAGGCTGTATGTAAATTCTGTAGGTTTTGTATCTTGAGGTGATTGGTCGATGCTAGTTAGAATATTCACGATAGAAAGGGTTAAAATGGAATGTAACAGGTAGCTCTCCCTCTTGCTCTTGCTTTCTTGCTTGCTCCTGAATCCCTGTCCCTTTAGACCTATGGACTCTTCCCCAGTCAGGCTGCCTCCCCACGACCAATAAACCACGTGTCCCAAAAAATATCCTGGTCTTCAGATCATCTCTCTCATCAAACACCACCAGCGTGCTTTCTAATACCCCTGAAACTTGTAACCACGTAGTTTGACCCTTCCTTCCTATCTTGACCCTCTTGGCTCAGGTCCAGCTATCTCTCCTGAGCAGGAGACCAGATAAAGTCCTGCTTTTCTTTGTTCTGTCTCTTTTCTCCCCTGGAACCTTTTTGTCTTGGTTTGGACAGACAGGTGTCTGCCAGGGAAAGCTGGAGTTTCCTTTGGAATGGAGAATGTAAACCCTTCTCTCCCTTCAAATTGTAATTTTGCAATCAAGGGCTTTTAGGCAAAGATTTGGGAATAGGAATAACAGTTCTTTACTAGGAATATTAACAATACAAATGTAGTAGAAAAAAAAACCAAACTCAAACAAACAAGCAAGCAAATAAACAACAATCTTAGAAAACCCTGACAGAGTCAGAGCTACAACTTGATACCCTGTTGGTCAGGGTGTTGAAAGCAGTCTAAAAGTAAGTCCAGGACAAGAATAAAGCTTTGGACTGATCCCAGTGGGTGAGAGCCTCTTTTGGAATCTTTTGCCCTGTTTCCCTGAGATATTCCTCCAAAGCCTCTCAAGGAAACTGAGCTAGCCACAGGAGCCCAGGGGGATATTTCATGTAGGAGTGTCCTGGAGCTTTCCCTTTTTCACCAAACTTTGCTGGAAACTTCCCCCTGTGGGTTATTTTGAAGTAGAATTAATGCCTGACCCCACCTGGAAGGTGGTTGTAGTCAGAGGTTGGTCTCTTTTTCCAGGCAGCAGCTGACAGAAGGAGAGGGACACGGTCTGAAATTTAGGTTGGATGTTAGGAACAACTTTTTTTTTTTTTTACTGAAAGAGTGATAAAATGCTGGATTTGTCTGCCAGGGAGGTGGTGGAGTCACCATCCCTGGATCTGTTTAAAAAAAGATTGAAGGTAGGTGCTGTGCTCTAGGTGAGGTGGTGTTAGAGCCTAAAGATCTCTCCCATCTGAGCAATTCTGTCTGTCTAGAAAGTGTCTAACACCACTTCCAAAGATTCCCTCATTCTGCTGTCTTTCCTGCTTGAAGATTGCCCAGCTTTTCCAGCCTTTTCCTCTAAAAGGAGCTGCAAACAAGCTGCAGTACTCTCCTGGGGTGAGAGGAAAACAGAGTGGGTTGTAGCAGCTCTGTGTTGTGTTTTCAAGGATCCTGGAGGAAAAGTGAAAGAAATGTGCAGTGAGACTTTCACTGCTTTGTCTTTCAGGATTTTAAGGCCTCCTGAGGCAGCAGTGAGAGTTCAGTAATGAGGGATTTCTTTCCTGCTTAATTTAACCTCTTGCTTTTTAAACCTCCCCAAGCTTTTTTTCTATTTAAGGCTTCTATACCCATAACCCCTTACAGCATCACCCCATTTTTAATTACGAACGGGTTTTGGGGCTGTGTTGTTAAAAATACAAATTAATGAGGGTGATGGAAGATACAATCAGAACATCCCAAAGTCACACATCCCTTATTTCTATTGCTCTTGATAAAAATCTTCAAAACTGGGCCAAAACTGGCTTTGTTCACTCCTTTTCCCTCAAAGCCCCCTGAGCTGTTGTCCTTTCCAGACTCTCATAATCCAATTCCTGAAATGTCAGTGTATATCCAGCATATTTCCATGACTTCATTGTCGAAGCCTCAGTATTCCATGATTTCATTCGTTTCCCCTCCTTGCAAAAAAAGAAGCCCAGATGGGCCAGGCCATTTAAACACCTGTAAGGCTGTGTTTTAGGGGAGAAACTCCCAGACCTCTGGAAGTCTTTCTCCCCCACCAACAGCTGGGTTATTTTCACCCCTTCCAGGCCATGTGGTAGATTTGGGGTGAGCAGGGAGTGCTTCAACCCACAAACCAACTCGTGCTAGGTTTACGTGAGCACAACAAGTCACTCCCACAGGCTTTGAGGCAGGCTGACGGTGTAGATGGTCAGCTTGGGTTCATTTTGGAGCACAGGAGGCAGAGCAGGGATGCCTTACCCTGTAAAAGGTGCTTGTTTGGAGAGCAGCGAGAGCGATGTGCGAGTTTTGGAGGGGAGACGGAGTTGAGCCTGACTTCGTGCAGGAGCCCAGGGGAGAACAGGCTGAGATGTCATCTATCTTGGGTTCCTCCAGCTGAAAGCTGACCTCCTGTTGGCCTGTAGCGTGCCGAGTCAGGGCCAGGATTCCCCTTTGGAGCACTTGGTGTGACAGGAATCAATAAACAACAAACACCAGCGCAGGTTTCCCAACAAAGGCTCCGCTGCCGTGCTGGCACCGGGCTCGCCGTGCCAGGCCTTGGCAGCAAACCCTCCCGCAGGGATCTCTCAGGAAGGCAGCCAGCTCGCTGGAGACTTTTGTTTGCTTGTGTCCTGTACATGAAAGGGTTGTTATTCCTTAGAAACAAACAAAAAAAAAAAAAGCCCGGGAAGGATTGTTTATCTTGGGAGGGAGGTGCTTTTCTGCGTGGCACGAGGCTGCCAGTTTGGAGTGGAGCTGCTCTCCTCAGGCAGGGCAGAGGCACTGGAAGCTGTGATCCAAAAGCAGCTGGGATAGGAGATCTTGCTTTCTTTCCCTTGCCCTTTTTTTGGCTCTTTCCTTTTCCCTGAACAGAACCAGCTGTCATTTTTTCCTGTCTGGAGGGCGATGCTTGAAGAGGAACAGCTCCTGACTTTGCCCCCAGCTCGTTGGAGGCCTGTGTGTGACTTTGCCAGGGGGCTGTGGGGCAGTCAGGGCAGAGCTCTGGGGGTCAGCAGCAGCACTGGATGGATGAGGGAGCTGCCCACCACCACCTTTTGATGAGCTGGGCTCCTGGCTCCCACCCTTTGTGGCTGCAGGGAGTTTTGCAGCCGTTGTTCTCCAACTTTTCTGCTGCAGCTCTTTACCCCATCAGCCATTCCATGCTCCTGTCCTGACACACGCTCTGAGTTTGGGGGCAGCTGAGGGGGAGTGTGGAGCTGTTTGCAGAGGGGTCTGACAAGGAGTGAGACAGGAACAGCCCGAGCTGGCCAAACTCTTGTCATGGACACAAGGAGCAGGCTGGGTTTGCCTTTGTGGCAGTGCAGGCTCCAGCCTGTCCATCTGAGAGTCCCTTGGCTTCTGCTTGAGCTGCAGTTCCTGAATGCTGGGAGAGCTCAGGCCCGTTGTATTTGCATTCCCCATCTTCCTCCTGCAGGGCAGCAGCTGTGGCAGTGATTCCCTCAGCAGTGGCAGTTTGGTTCCAACCTAAAGCCTGTCCAACTTTGTGCCACCTTTGGTTTGGGAGCCCTTTATCTGGGACAGAGAGTGGAAGCTGTTACCACAAAGCTTTCAAAACCATGCACATAAATGAGTGGTCGCAGTGTGCCTGCTGAAATTCTCCCTCCTGGGAAGCCTTACCCTTTCCTCTCTGCTAAATCCTGTTTTGTCAACACAGTGCTGGAATTCTGCTGTCTGTCCTTCCAAGACAAAAGGTGCATTATCATAGTCCCTTCTCTTTTCAGAAGGATGTTTGGATTTTTTTTTTTTTTTTTTCTTAATGGGGAATGATTATTCTGCAAAGCCTGGCAGATTTGGGATCTTGCTGTGGGGACTGGGAAAGCTTTCAGGTTAGTCATTCACCAGTTCTCCAGAAAAACTGAGCCCCACACACTGTCTGCAATAAATCCTTGCTGAGGCAATGCATCTCTGGCTGGGAATAAACCAGGTACACATCCTCAGCCAGCCACATTTCAGCATGATTGGAGCTGGACGTGCTGAAACTGGACTGGGAAGGGGTTGGGTGACTTGAAGGGTGCTCCTGGAGTTTGTGCCTGTTGCAAATCTTCTGGGATGTTTCAAAGTCTCAGATGGCTTGAAATGCTTTGTTACTCTGTTATCGATCGATTCTCTCGAACTCATTTGTATAAATCCCTCACAAAGGGGATTCTCTTAAACAAAAGGAAATGGTTTGGTGTAGAGCAAGCAGTCTGGCTTGATAACTTACTCCATCTGTTGGACGCTCTAGGTGATTCCTGTAGCTGCAGGAGTTGGCCTGAAATGTTTTCTGCTAATTACAAATGTAACACTGGCAGCGAGTAATGTTGTCTGGACCTGAAGAACAAAGGAAGAAAGAAGCAAGTAATGGATGTGTTGACCCTGTAATTGTATATTTGCATCAGTTCTTAATCTCCAGCCCTAAGCAGGAGACTTTCATCAGTCTCACTCCAGAGAATTTGGCTGTTCCCAACGATTAGTGATTGGAAAGAAGTGTATTCCAAAATACAAGGAAATGGATAAGGAGGAGATTGAAACAGGAATGAGGCAATGGACTGTGTGTCATACTACAGAAATTACATCAAGGTTGAGGAAAAAGAGATCCTTTGTATCCAAAGGTTTTGAAGTTCTCCCTTAAGGATCATTAATTTGGAAGAAAACACCCACAGTAGTTTCTGAAATCTAGGGGAGTTCCAAGGAAAAGCTTGGGTCACACACCTGCCTGAACATGAGCTGGGGATAGGAGGAAGGCTCCTAGGTCACAGCTGATAACTTTGCCACTGATGTGACACTGGTGTTCAGTAAAACCTGGAGAAACACCTCTTTTACCACTGTGGGCAAACCTCTTTTTCCAACCTGCCTGCTGGGAAGTCCCTGCAAGTCTCTTTGCTGATGCTCTTGTTCCATTTCCCGCTGGCTTCGCTGAGCGCGGGTAGTGCCGAGTATCCCTCGAGCGATGGGGGGACTGTAAGCAGGAGCTCCCCTCTCCCACAGGACTGAGAAAGTGCAGGACACACTCTCACCTCGCTTTCCTTTCACCTTAGGGTCCTCCAGCAGCCGCCACCCCAACCAGGTGACCCCGAAAAAGAGCGGCCTGAAGAACGGGCAGATGAAGAGCAAGGACGACGAGTGCTTCGGGGACGACATCGACGAGATCCCCGACACCGACTTCGACTTCGAGGGCAACCTGGCCCTCTTCGACAAGGCAGCTGTCTTTGAGGAGATCGAGACCTACGAGAGGAGGAGCGGCACCCGCTCCCGAGGGACACCCAACGAGAAACCCGCCCGCTACCGGCACGACGAGAACATCCTGGAGTCGGAGCCCATCGTCTACAGGAGGATCGTGGTACCCCAGAACCCGAACAAGGAATTCTGCACGGGTATGGCCTCCTTCCCTTCCTGATAAGGACCCAAACTTTTGGGGGCACACACATGGTGGTGGAATTTTGCCCCGAGGGGGTCAGCTTAATGTGGTTTTTGCCCCGAGGGGGTCAGCTTAATGTGGTCGTTGTTCACTAAGGTTGGGTTTGTGTGTCTGCACACACAGCCTTGAAATGTTCCTGAGATAAATTCTCAGAGAGGGCAGCAAGGTGAGTGCTGCTCCAGCAGGGAATGAAACTGGTGATTAGGAACTGAGCAAGAGGTGTTTGAATCCTTGCTTTGTGAACCCACATGGGCTCCTGGAGTCGGAGCCCATCGTCTACAGGGGGATTGTGGTACCCCAGAACCCTAACAAGGAATTCTGTATGGGTATGACCCCCCTCTCCCTTCCTGATAAGGACCCAAACTGCTGCTTTTGGGAGCTCACACAGGTGGATTTTTGCCCTCAGGGGGGTCAGCTTAATGTGGTCGTTGTTCACTAAGGTTGGGTTTGTGTGTCTGCACACGCAGCCTTTACTTGAAATGTTTCTTGTCTTTACTCAGAGAGGGCAGCAAGGTGAGTGCTGCTCCAGCAGGGAATGAAGCTGGTGGTTGGGAATTGAGCAAGAGGTGTTTGAATCCTTGCTTTGGTTTCCTGGTGAATCCACATGGGCTCTGGAGATGGACAGAGGGATGGACTCGGGATTTGTGCTTTCGTGGTTTCGGGAGGTTTGCTGTGCTTCTGGCATTCCTTGGGTTGGAGTTCTCCGTTTCTGCAGGTTTAAATATAGTTCATGTAACAAGAACTTCTGGCACATTTAGCTCCAAGTTCCAGGTAACTTTAGTCTCCCTGGGATATCTTGCCTTTGATTTTAAGCACTTGTAAAACGCAGGAGTGAAGGAAATTTGGCATTCCGGGAGCGTTCCTTTTCCACGGCAGAATAAAATCAGATGTCAGCTCTTCTTGCAGGGACTCAAACCAACTGATATCCTGGTGGCCTGAGCAGAAGTGTGAGCAGCTCCTTGGGCTGTCATTCATCCTCTGCCTGGAAATTCCATCTGGGGTGTGAAACGCTTCAGGGGAGGAAGCTGATGGATTTGTGATGATTCGCTGCTTTTCAGCTTTGAAAAGTCCTTTTATTTTTATTTTTTTGAATGGTTCTGGTGTATAACGATGTCCTAGTTCTCCATTTCTGTCATTCCTCTCCCTATTGTTCCTTTCTGCTCTCGGGTGAGAGGGAAACAGAGTGGGTTGTAGCAGCTCAGTGTTGTGTTTTCAAGGATACTGGAGGAAAAGTGAAGGAAACGTGCAATGAGACTTTCCCCCACTGCTTTGTCTTTCAGGATTTTAAGGCCTCCTGAGGCAGCAGTGAGAGTTCAGTAATGAGGGCTTTCTTTCCTGCTTAATTTAACCTCTTGCTTTTTAAACCTCCCCAAGCTTGCAGCATCTCTCTGTGGAAGGAGCCACGCTGATCACCCACGTGCTGTGTGAATAAGCACCTCTTCATTTTCCCTCTGGTTTCCTGTCTATCTCGTGGGGGTTTTTTTTTTTCCAAATTTCCTGCTTGTCAATCCATCTTCCAGCTGGCTTGTTTGAGAGGAGACAGGGCCTCTGTGGATGTCTAGTCTGAAACAAAAGCTAAGCCACTGTTGGCAGCCAATCTGAGCAGGGTGGCTGACAGGGGATTCTAGCAGCAGAATTCCTGGGAGGAAAACTGCCATGCAACCAGCAGCAGTAAATCCAGGGAGGGAAACTCAATCCTGTTTGCTGCACTCCCAATCCCTTTGTTTAGCAGCTGGAAAGAGGATGCTGAGCTATAGGCAGCCTGCCTCTCAGTGGCTCAAAGAGCAGCTGGCATGATTAAATGAGTGCCAAGAGCTCCAAAAGCCAAGATTTTAGATGCATCTGTGGCAGGATTCTCCCTGCAGAGGTTTCTCTGGTTTCCTAAGGGAAGCTCTCCTTGCAAAAAGCACTTCCTAGTTATGACAAAGCACTTCTTTCTCCTGATTTTGTTGTTTTGTTGTTTTTTTTTTTTTTTACCCTGGGCCAGTCTGAGAGATGATTGTGTTAATAGAGCCCTGACTGAGACAGTGATTCTCTGTCTGCTGCAACAGCACAAAACTGATGCTGGAGATTGGCAGGGAGTTCATATCCAGCTCTTGGCACTGTGGCATCCCTGTCTCTGCATCTCTGCCTGCTTTTTTGATGCATGGAGGTAGGGAAGAACCAGGATGGTGCAGAGGTGAAGCCAAACTGCTGATGTCAGTTTTGAGTCAGTCTTTTGACTTCCCCAGAAGACTCATCTGCAGGACTTCCAGGCTGGGATTTTATTGCTGACTGGTGTGTGTAGGATAAACACTTCAGTCCACTGGGATGCTTTTCTGTGAGCTGGTTTTGTGGAGTCAGTCACTTCCAAAACAACCTTCCAGAACAACCTTCCAAAACAACCTTCCAAAACAACCCTGTGCTTTAGAAGCAAGCAGGGAATGAAGAAGCTGGGAATCTGCTCCAACCAAAAGGGAAAACCTGGAGCTAACAGAACTTACAGGTGATTGTGGCTGAGCCAAGTCCATGCCTGGAACTCCACGTGTGAATCCCTCCTGAGCACATCATTGGCCTTCACTGGTTTGGGCTGGCTGCTGTTGAGCTGCCCTTTATTTACTGGGAGATGCAGCTGTTGAGCAAAAAGTGCCTCCCTGGAAAGGCTGTTCCTTTTTCTCCTTCCAGGGAATTTAAATGTATGCTGAATCACAGCATCACAGAATTTCTAGGTTGGAAGAGACCTTCAAGATCATTGAGTCCAACCCATGCTCCAACACCTCAACTAAAACCATGGCACTGAGTGCCACATCCAGGCTTTTCTTAAACACATCCAGGGATGGTGACTCTACCACCTCCCCAGGCAGGCCATTCCAATGCTTTATCAATCTTTTTGTGAAAAATTTCTTCCTGATGTCCAACCTATCCAGGTGTGTCCCTGTTCCTCCTGTTGGCACTGAAACTCCCCGTCTTTGAGCATCCCTGTGTTTTGGCAGCAGGCCCTTCAGCACAGCCAGCCTTGTGCAGGACTGTTGGAGCTCTTCAAACAACTCTTTTCCTTCCCAGTGAGGAGGTGGTGACAGGGAACAGGAGCAGGCAGAGCTTTGTGCCAGAGCTCAGAGCTGAGGCTGGGTGTGCTCTGTGAGGGTGATGCCCCCACAGCTTGGCTTTTCCTTTGGAGTGCCCTGTCCTTGCCTGACTTTTCTCCTCTTGTAGCTCTTCCAAGGCTGGATGTCAATGAATCCTGAGCGTGTGAAGCGCTCTGGGCTGCTTTGAGGAGAATTCAGATGAAGTTTGTAGGCCTGGGGGCAGAGTCCCTTTGTCCCTCTGGCAGTTTTTTGTGCTCAGCTGGAGGGAATTGTTCACTAATGCTGGGAGAGGCTCACGCTGGAAGGTCAGCCAGAGCCCCGGTGGGGTTTGTAATTAAAAACAACGGTGATGAACAAAAGCAACCCTTAAGGTTGTGTTGTCTGAGGTGCAGCAAACGTCTTCTGAGGAGTCAGCAGGCAGGTGGTTCCAGCTTTTACCACCAGCAGAAGGCAGCAGGGAATGTCCCCTGTGCCTGCTGTGGACAAGAGCTCCAGGCCAGTGAGACTGTCACACTGCCAGGCTCTAGACCTGGAACTGGGATTATTCATTGCTAAAGGGATGAGTTGGTGGGGTCAGGACAGCTTGCAGGAGATGCTGAGTCTGGTTCTATCTGATCCATCGCTGAGGCTTGCCTGGATTTGTTTTAGCAGAGAATTGCAACGTGAGAGCCAAAGGGGAAAGGTGGGACCCAACACCCGAGTTCCTCTAGCATCAACCCTCTCCTTTTTCCCTGCCACTGCAAGCTTGGGAAGCATTTGGGCATCCCAGCAGCATCACAGGGCTTCTTTGGGGTAAAAAAACTCATCATTCTTTAACTTCTGGAGTGTTATCTCAGCCCCTCTGCTGGCATAGGGTGTTTTTATCCACCCCGTGTCACTCTGCGTGTCACAAAACTGTTCAGTCTTTATCTGCCTTGTGGTTTTGTTTTGGTTTTTTTTTTTGGGGGGGTTTGTTTTTTTTTTCCAGGCAGCTGTAAAATACATGTATTTCATACGAAAAGGCCTGGGCTAATTTCTTTTATTGCCTTCATTAGCAAACAATAAAGGTGCCCTGTCCAACCCAAACATAATTAAAGTTGGCAGGGCTTCAGTTTTGTGGCAGTGGTGTTATTGTTTGTGGGTTTACACGTCGCCTCCTCCTCCTCTACCCTCTGCCAGAGTTTATTTAACTCCCTGGGCCTGCTTTTGATGAGCCAGTCTGACTGGTTGGACCTTGCGTGAGGGCAAAGAAGGGAAGTTCTCCTGGCATTTCAGCCTGCTCCTGAGAGGGAGCAATTAGGACAGGCTGGCGTGCTAAATGCCACTTCATCACTGCCTCCCAGTCACCCCCTCGGATTAACCCACTGGTGGCACTGGAAAATGCAGGTTTTCCTAAAGCTGCTGGATGAGGGAAGGTGGTGGAGGAGACACAGAGGAGATCTGTGCTGAAGAGATGAGTTGGTGAGATTTAGGAGATCGGCTGCATACAGAGCACAGATTTTCTACTTCGGGGGAGTCGGTGCAAAATTGAAGCAGGGGGATTTTTGGGTGGTTCAGATGGAGCAAAAACAGAGTTTGGGAGTTTCCTTTTTTTGGGGGGGTCAGCAGATGATGCTGGGAGAGATCCCAGCCCTGGGGTCACTCATTCCAAATCTTCCCTGAAGGTTGAAAAACAGGGAGCAGTGGCAGAGTGGGGCTTTCCTGGCTGGGGCAGGGGGCAGGGCGTGGCTGCTGGGACCGCCCGGGGTTATTCCCATTGGGACTGCCTAGCTCAGGCTCTTATCAGCAGTCTGCCCTGGCTGATAAGGTGGTGCCCTGCAGCCCGGGGAGCGGAGGTGACCTCATCGGGTCAAGTGCTGGGACACATCTCTGTCTGCAAAAGCTGCTGAGGGCAGGAGTGAAGTCCAGGAGGACTCAGCAGTGTCTGCTCTGCTGCCTTTTGCAGTCCCCCTGCAGGGACACCTCTGGGTTGATGGTGAAAAGCTCAGGATGTGCAAAACCTCCTGTTTCCACCAGAGCTTGACTCTGTGGCTGGGGCAAACTGGGGAAACACAGAGAACTCCTGGCAGCTGAAATCCACGCTGCTCCTCTCGTTTGCACGTGGCCCTGGGTTGGGAGAGCTGGTTCTCCTTGTGTTTGCTGCGTGCAGGGGAGCCCAGGCCCACCAGGGGTGCCTGGGTGTCCTCCCAGGGTGGAGGTGTGAGCGCTGCCCCTGCCCCTGGCACATTCCCACTGCTCTTTCCCAGCAGCACAGGCAGCCCCAGCCCAGCTGGGGAGCACCCAGGGGGTCACTGTCACCCCCAGCTCAGAGGCAGAGGGGCCAGGGGGAGCCATGAGCGTGACCCAAGGCTGCTGAGCCCTGGGGAAGGAGGGAGGAGAGGTGCTGATGGCAGGACCGAGTTCAGACACTTTCTGACCTCGTGTTTGGGTGACCCAAGGCTGCTGAGCACTGGGGAAGGAGGGAGGAGAGGTGCTGATGGCAGGACTGAGTTCAGACACTTTCTGACCTCGTGTTTGGGTGACCCAAGGCTGCTGAGCACTGGGGAAGCAGGGAGGAGAGGTGCTGATGGCAGGACCGAGTTCACTTTCTGACCTCGTGTTTGGGTGACCCAAGGCTGCTGAGCACTGGGGAAGCAGGGAGGAGAGGTGCTGATGGCAGGACCGTGTTCAGACACTTTCTGACCTCGTGTTTGGGTGACCCAGGGCTGCTGAGCCCTGGGGAAGCAGGGAGGAGAGGTGCTGATGGCAGGACTGAGTTCAGACACTTTCTGACTTCATGTTTCCTGTAGCAGGCATGGCTTTTAATCCTCGACCTTTTTGCTCCGTGGTGCCTGACTCCTGTGCACCTCCTCTGCCTGTCTCAGCTGGGATTCCTGGGAAGAGGAGGAGCTGAGAGCTTCTCCTGCTGCAGCTGTGCTCCATCCCATAAGGGGATGGCACAAGTTGTCCAGAGCAGCTGTGACTGCCCCCTGGATCCCTGGAAGTGTCCAAAGCCAGGCTGGAGAGTTCTCAGCACTTCACAAAACCTCTCCTGTTTCTTTTCTCTTGATCCAAATGCTGGAGCATTTCCCAGCTCGCTAGCCCAGGCTTCCCAAAACACCTGGGAGGTGGTTTTTTTTCTGCAGAGTTCATTCTCTGAGCATTTCCCTGCTGCTTCTGTGTGCTGTGGTGCAGCTGTTGTGTCTGGAGCAGCCCTGCTGGCATGGGAGCACCTACCAGCAGCTGTGGGCTGATGCCTTGTTTTGCTGCGTTCTCTGGGATTTTGGGGATCACAACCTGCTCTTCTGACTCCCACAGTGCTTCGAGGTGGGTTAAAAGCACTGTTGGCCCGGAGACCATTAAGAAAAAACCATCCTCTTCCATCTGTAAGTCCCAGAGGCTTTCTCAGCCCTGGTGTTACTAAAATTTCCCTCAGAAATTCAGCGGGAAGGGTTATTTTCAGCCAGCAGTTGCCTTTTAGCTGCCTCCGCTTGGCTGAGAATAATTTGGATTTATTGGGTGGCTCGGCAAGGAGCGTGGGTGAGCAGCTGAGGAGCCTTTTCGCTGCCCCTGCCTGTCCCCATCTGTGCCTTTTTCTGTTTGTGCCCCCCCAGACTCGGGGCTGGTGGTGCCCAGCGTGTCCTACGAGCTGCACAAGAAGCTGCTGGCGGTGGCCGAGAAGCACGGGCTGACCCTGGAGAGGAGGCTGGAGATGACAGGGGTGTGTGCCAGCCAGATGGCCCTGAGCCTCCTGGGGGGGCCCAACAGGTACAGCTGGGGGTCTCTGGGGGGGAGGGAAGGGGCTGGCAGGGCCCTCTCAGCTCGCTGCTGCCAAGGGGCTTCTTGGCAAAGCAGAGCTGGGGTTGTCCTTCCCTCTCACTGAGCTTGGCACAGGAGCCACTGCAGATGAGCTGTGATGAGCTCCTTCCTGCACAGAAAGGAGCCTTCCCTTTGCTGTTTTGGCCATTAAAAGTCACTAAAAGCAGGGGGCAGCCCACGAGTAGAGCTCTGCACGGGTTTTTGCCAGGCTAACCCAGCTTTTCAGGCACCTGAGCACATCCTGCCCTTTTGGGAGGGCTCTTTGCAGCAGCTCTGCACTCGGTGCCTTTTGCTGACCCCTGCCTCTGCTCCCTGCCCCCTGTGGCTGTTGGGGTGGGCAGCAGCTGCACCCGTGTCCTTGTGCTGTCCATAGCTGCTCCAGATTGATTTGCTCTCCAATTAAAAGTTAACCCTTCAGTCCCCATCTGCTCGTTCAGGAGCGCTTTAGCAGGAGCTGATCACTTGATGGAGAGCACTCGGTGCTGACACACAGGCAGCTGCAATTCCTGCTGCATGTCCTGATGGCCTCCAGGCCAAATGAGCTTTGTTGTGCAGTTGGTGAAGCTTAGGGAGTAGAGATAGTTTTTCTTCTTTTTTTTTAATTGTGGCTCCTCTGATGGGGAAAGTCACCTCGAATTTTTACCTTTCTTCTGCAATCCTTGGGACCTTGTGCTCTCAGCTGTAGGTACAGGGAAGTCCTGAAGGCAAGGGGAGGAGAAGGCTGGAACAACCTTCAAGTATCTGAAGGGGCCTACAAGGAAACCAGAGAGGGATTCTTCATCAGGAACTTAAAGAGGGGAAACTTGGGTTAAATATGTGGAAGAAATTCTTCCTTGTGAAGATGCTGAGGCCCTGGCCCAGGCTGCCCAGAGCAGCTGTGGCTGCCCCATCCCTGGGAGTGTCCAAGGCCACCTTGGACAGAACTTGGAGCAACCTGGGCTGGAGGAAAGTGTCCCTGCCTTCATGGATGACCTTTGGGCTCCCTTGCACCCAACCAACCCTGAGATTCTCCGAACCTGTGAGCGGAGCAGCCCCAGCACCCCGAAAGGACGCGGGTCGCTTCTTGAGAGCGATGGCAGATGTGCACAACACCTGGCAATTCGCATTTACTGATTTATTTTTTTTTTCCCCTACTGCAGAAGGTAGGAGACCTTGGGCTTTGCTGACAGTGCCCTTTCTTTTCCCCTTGTTTGTTTCAGACTGAACCCCAAGAACGTGCACCAGCGGCCCACGGTAGCGCTGCTCTGCGGCCCCCACGTGAAGGGAGCCCAGGGCATCAGCTGCGGCCGCCACCTCTCCAACCACGACGTCCACGTCATCCTCTTCCTCCCCAACTTCGTCAAGATGCTGGAGTCCATCACCAACGAGCTGAACCTTTTCAGCAAGACCCAAGGCCAGCAGGTGTCCAGCGTCAAAGGTGAGGGGCTTGGAACACAAACCCTGTGAGGAAAGACTAAGGGAGCTGGGGTTGTTCAGCCTGGAGAAAAGGAGACTCAGAGGGGATCTTATCACTCTCTACAACTTCCTGAAGGGTGGTTGTGGTCAGTTGGGGGTTGGTCTCTTTCTCCAGGCAGCACTGACAGAAGGAGAGGACACAGCCTTAAGCTGCATCAAGGGAAATACAGGTTGGATATCAGGAAAGAGTTTTTCACAGAAAGAGTGATAAAGTATTGGAAGTGGTGGAGTCACCATCCCTGGATGTGTTTAAGAAAAGCCTGGGTGTGGCACTGGGTGCCGTGGTCTGGTTGAGGTGTTGGAGCATGGGTTGGACTTGATGATCTTGAAGGTCTCTTCCAACCTAAAAATTCTGTGTGATTCTGTGAGTGGCACCGGGTTCTCCTGGGAGGAGGGGTCGGGCAGAGGGCCGGCTGCTGCCCGCTGCCCTGGCACCATCTAGTGGCACTGCCGTGCCTGGGTGGCTGCCCAGAGGCTGCGAGGACACTCAGGGCCTGACAGAGGAGCCCTTGTGCTGCCACAGATGTTTCCTCTGGCAGCCAACCCGGAAGAGCTGCCCTATGGAAATGTTCTGGTGGGGTAAAGGGACCACCTTGTTCAGTATGTTGGAGCTGGGAGGGGATGAGTGTCCAGCTGCTGCTGCAGAGCAGGAGCCAGCTCTGCTGAGCCGCTTCCAGCAGCTGTCAGGATTTCCCCTCTCGCTGTTCCCTGGAATAAACAGCTCCTTGGGGGGAGTGCTGCCTTCTGCTTGGCACTTCACCACTCGTCTTCCAAGCTGCTGCGGTTGAACTTGTGGGGAGAAACAAAGCTGGGAGTTAGGGGCTGGGCAGAGCTGCTTCCCTGGTAGAAAACACTGGCCAAGGTGGGAACAGGGTGCCCAGAGCAGCTGTGGCTGCCCCTGGATCCCTGCCAGTGTCCAAGGCCAGCCTGGGACAGTGGGAGGTGTCCCTGCCATGGCAGGGGTGAGATGAGATGAACTTTAATGTCCCTTCCAACCCAAACCATTCCACGATTTTGCACCAAAGACTTTGTGATCCAGCAGGTGAGAGTGAGTGACAGAGCTCGGTGGGGCAGGCAGCAGTGCAGCACAGTTAGTGTGTTCCAAAAACCAGCCTTATTTTCACCTTGTGGCATAGAAAATGGTCCTTTCTGATGGACAGAGAGCCCCACTGCTCCTCCCCTGGGCTGGTGAGCTCAGGGGCACTGGGGCTGCTCACGAGCTGGTCACTGGGTGATGAGGTTTTCTACCTGTGGTGCTGGGGGTGGCCCTGGAGTGCTGAGGAGCTGCTCAGTGTGGGTCAGTGTGAGAGAAGGATGCAGTGACACCAGATGAGGTTGAATCCCTGGAAGGGGAAGAGTCCTAACCCCAAACCTGCTGCTCTTCCAGACCTCCCAGACACTCCGGTCGACTTAGTGATCAACTGCCTGGATTGTCACGAGAATGCCTTCCTGAGAGACCAGCCTTGGTACAAAGCCGTGGTGGACTGGGCCAACCAGAACCGAGCCCCAGTGCTGAGCATAGACCCTCCCATCAGCGAGATGGAGCTGGGCATCGACGCCAAGTGGTCGCTGGCGCTGGGGCTGCCGCTGCCTCTGGGCGAGCGCGCCGGCCGCGTCTACCTCTGTGACATTGGCATTCCTCAGAAGGTTTTTCAGGAGGTGGGCATCAACTACCACTCCCCTTTCGGCTGTAAATTCGTCATCCCGCTGCACTCCACTTAAAAAAAAAAAAAAAAGAGCCTGCTCGGCCCCGCCCTCTTGGAGCTGGATGGGGAAGAGGGGAGGAGCTCCGTGAAAGAAGCCGGCTGGATGGATCTCCTCGGGTTTGGGTCGGCTCTGGTGAAAAAAAAAGCCTTAAAAAAAAAAAAAAAAAGAAAAAAAAAAGAAAAAAAAAAAAAGGATGCGTGAAGTTCTGGAGGGTTTGCCTTCAGGAGGAAAGGCTGTGTATTTAAAAAGAAAAAAAAATGGAATAATCGTATAAAAAAAAAAACCAAACAAACAAAAGAAGGAGGAGGAGGAAGCGAATTGTTCCTGCGAAGCCGTTTTCGTTCTCTCGTGCCATGGGATGAAGGAAGGTGCAGGACCATGGTGTCTGGCCCTCGCTGCTGCCCAGCCCTGGCTGGCACCTGCTACAGAGAAGGGTGGTTTGGAGCTTTGAGATGTGTTTCTGGTCCTTCTGGTTGGATATTCCCAGCAAGGACGTCCTGGTGGGAACAGCACCCCTTGATTGTGTAGAAATCCCTTGTGTCGAGGGAAAAATCTCGTTTGGTTCCTTGTCCTTTTTGACTGCCCCCATCCCTGTTTTGTGTTCTGGAAGGCAGCTGTAGCTCCCTCTCCTTGCCAGCCCCTCCCAGAGAGGGTTCCCTGTTTGGAAAGCTTGTGTCAGGAGCCAGGGGCTCACACATGCTCTGGGACACACTGATGTCCTTCCTCAGCTAGGCCTTACTGCTCTATGTACTGTTGGTTTTTCTTTGTTCACTTTGTGGCCGAAGCCCAGCTCCGTGGGGTGGAGGCCTGGTGTGGGAAAGAACTTTTCCAGGCTCCTGGTGGGGTTTGGGATCGTTCTCTTTTTGTTCTTTCTCCGTGCTGGCCCAGCTGCTCCAGGGCCAGGGGAGCGGGGCAGGGTTGCTCTGGGGTTGTGGGGTGGTGCAGGTGATGTTTGGGGTGAGCTCCCCTGTCCCTTCCAGCATCCCTGCTGCATTGGGGGTGCTTTGGGAAGTGGCTCACGGATTTGTTTGTTCCCTTTGGAACCAAAGCCTGTGTATGGGGTGGGCTTGTGTACTGGCCTGAGGAGGGGCCTGGCTCCTGTTTGCTGGCAGGAGAGGGCGTGCTGGGAGCTGCTGTGCTCCTGCAGGGCTGTGGCAGAGATCCTGGGTGGGATTGCCACCAGAAATCTGCTCTGCTGTCCCCTGCCCGGCCAGAGACGTTGGATTATCCTTCCCTGTGTTCCTTTTGTGTGCAGGGACCAGCTGAGGAGCCACCAGCGAGCTGCCTTTGGCAATCAGCTTGGGCACCCAGCTCCCTGCTGGCTCCGTGTGCCCCCAGGGCCGAGCTGCAGCTGCAGGAGGTGCTGCTCTCAGGCCCGGCTGGGGCTGTGGGCAGTGCTGGGAGCTCTGCTGCTCCTCCCTCTCACACTTCACCCCTCCCCAGGGCTGCTGCGGGCTCCTGCACCCCGCCCAGCCCTGCTCTGGCCTCGGGGAGAGCTCCGGGCGCTGCCTCTGGAGTCCCGTGGGAGGCTGAGGCACAGGGACCAGCCCCAAGGACCCACGTGTGCCCCGAGCTGGGGCTTTGGTCAGGCACTCATCTTTCCTTTCCTCTGTTAGAACAAAGGCCAGGACTATCCAAGGAGGAGGGAAGAGCCTTCCCTGCTCGGAAAGAAGCGATTCCCAGGTCCAGCCTGGGAGTGTGGAGCGCCGGGAAGGGCCCAGGAGGCTGCTGAGCACCGGGCTCACCCCGAGGTCCGTCCCTCCCCACTGCACGTTGCCATATCTACCTCAGCAGGACCAGGGGCTGTGCCCTGGCTGGCTGCAAGCCCTGGTTCCCCCTCAGCTGCTCTGGGTGGGGCAGTGCTGGCCTGGGGTGGGGGGCTCTGCCCTCCCTCCTGGGCACAGCTGTGCCCCACGGTTTCGGCCCCAGGTGGCACCGACCAGGCTGTGCTGCTGAGCAGGGCAGGACAGCAGCGTGGTGATTATTCACATCACAAACACAAAGTTCCCCTCTGCGTTTTTCGTTCCTTCGGCTGCGTCCTCGGCTCTTTACCCGGGAGCAGCAGCGGGTTCAAAAGGTTGTTGCTGTAGTCAGTGTTAGCTTTAGTCCCCTTCTTTTCACTCTCTTTGCTCAAGACACTCAAGTAGGAGACTTGCTGTTTCAATTTCTGCTTTCTGCAGGTTTTGCCCTGCCCTTTTCTGGGTTTGGCTGTTGAAGTGTATGTAGCTTGTACACAAGGGAGCAGGGCAGGGCTGCAGCTGCCCTGCCTGGGAGGCACTGGAGCAGGGGACGGGGCTCTGGCAGGGATGGAGAAGCACTGGGAAGCACTGAGGCCCTGCTGCTTGACAGCCTTGAAATGCTTCCCCACCTTGAACTAGAAAATAAAGCCAGCACTGTTGCACAACAGGAGGGTTCAGCCCCCGGTGTAGGGAACAGGATTCCTGACCCCAAATGCCTGCAGGGTTCAGGGCACGGCAGGCAGTGGGGCTGTGCTCAGCACCTGCTGGGTTTGGGTATTTGGCTGTACTTCCCCTCACAGGCAGCTGCTTCTTGGCCTCACACACCTGGAATGTGATGTCTCTGAGACCCAGAAGGGGCTCTGGGTGTCCCCACTGCCGTCCCCCCACGCTGCCAGAGTGAATTCTGAGCACCGTTGTAGCTGTGTCTGGGATAGTTCCTACCCCCCACCTGGCCCAGCAGCACAGGAGCTGCCCCTGGGTCCTGCTCTGGGTGCCAGGTGACCATCACCGCGCTGTGGCACTGCTTGGTGACCCCCGTTTGTGACCTGATGTTTGTAACGACCAATTCCTGCCACCGCTGGGGACCGTGCCCTGAAATAAAGTGCAGCTCTTCATGTGTGCTACGGTGTGCAGCTCTTCCTTTGTCTGCTCTCCTTCCAGAACCTTCCTGCTGCCAGGGCAGGCACCGGGCCACTCACTCCCCCTCGCTGATTCCATTTTTTCCACCAAGGGCTGCTGCAACCCTACACCCGCCTACAAGGGGAGTATCAAACAATAAGAAACACTTTATTTTAACTTTACAACATATAAATAGACAAATCTGTGCTTTCCAATGGAGCTTTCCTTTCCCCCCCCCTCCTCCTCCCCTCCCCGGGGTCCTTGCGGCCGTGCCCCCCCAGCCCCTGTGGACTCGGGGGAGGAGAGCGGGGCCGAGGTGCAGCGGCTGGCGGGATCCGTGCCGAGGGATCTGTGCTGAGGGATCCATGGAGGGATCCATCCTAAGGGATCCACCCTGAGGGATCCATGGAGGGATTCACCCCGAGGGATCCACCCTGAGGGATCCATGGAGGGATTCACCCCGAGGGATCCATGGAGGGATCCATCCTAAGGGATCCACCCTGAGGGATCCATGGAGGGATTCACCCCGAGGGATCCATCCTAAGGGATTCACCCTGAGGGATCCATGGAGGGATTCACCCCGAGGGATCCATGGAGGGATCCATCCTAAGGGATCCACCCTGAGGGATCCATGGAGGGATTCACCCCAAGGGATCCACCCCAAGGGATCCATCCCAAGGGATCCACCCTGAGGGATCCATGGAGGGATTTACCCCAAGGGATCCATCCCAAGGGATCCATGGAGGGATCCATCCCAAGGGATCCACGGAGGGATTTACCCCGAGGTATCCATCCCAAGGGATCCACCCTGAGGGATCCATGGAGGGATCCACCCCGAGGGATCCATGGAGGGATCCATCCTAAGGGATCCACCCTGAGGGATCCATGGAGGGATTTACCCCAAGGTATCCATCCCAAGGGATCCACCCTGAGGGATCCATGGAGGGATTCACCCCGAGGGATCCATCCCAAGGGATCCCGGCCGTCATCTGCTGAGGTCCCGGCCGGCGCCGCGCCCGCACAGCATCCGCTCCTCCGCCGAGAGGCCGGCAAAGAAGGGGTGCAGCAGAGCCTCGGAGAACGTGATCCGCTGCGAGGGGTCGAACTCCAGCATCCTCCTCATCAGGTCAAAGAGCTGCGCGTGCTCCAGGGAGTCGTGCAGCATGTAGGTCTGCAAGGGACAGCCAGGCTTAGCCAGGGGACACCGGGCCCAGGGCCAGGGCAGCCTCCCATCCCAAATACAGCATCCATCCCAAATACAGCATCTCCAGAGCTGCCTCCCATCCCAAATACAGCATCCATCCCAAATACAGCATCTCCAGGGCAGCCTTCCATCCCAAATACAGCATCCATCCCAAATACAGCATCCATCCCCAGGGCAGCCTCCCATCCCAGTTACAGCATCCATCCCAAATACAGCACCCTCACAGCTGCTTCTCATCCCAAATACAGCATCTATCCCAAATACAGCATCCATCCCAAATACAGCATCCATCCCAAACACAGCATCTCCAGAGCTGCCTCCCATCCCAAATACAGCATCCATCCCAAATACAGCATCTCCAGCGCTGCCTCCCATCCCAAATACAGCATCTCCAGAGCTGCTTCCCATCCCAAATACAGCATCCATCCCCCAGGGCTGCTTCCCATCCCAAACACAGCATCCTCAGGGCCTGGGCCCATCCCAAATGCAGCATCCATCCCAAATACAGCATCTCCGGAGCTGCTTCCCATCCCAAATACAGCATCTCCAGAGCTGCTTCCCATCCCAAACACAGCATCCATCCCCAACCAAGGGCAGCCTCCCTTCCAAAATACAGCCTCCATCCCCCAGAGCTGCCTCCCATCCCAAATATAGCATCCATCCCCGAGGGCAGCCTCCCTTCCCAAATACAGCCTCCCCAGAGCGGCCTCCCATCCCAAACACAGCATCCATCCCAAATACAGCATCCACCCCCAGGGCTGCCTCCCATCCCAAATACAGCATGCTCAGGGCTGCTTCCCATCCCAAATGCAGTATCCATTCCCCACAGCTGCCTCCCATCCCAAAGACAGCATCCCCAGGGCTGTTTCCTACCCTAAATGCAGCATCCCTAGGGCAGCCTCCCATCCCAAACACAGCATCCTGAGGGCCTCGGCTCATCCCAAATACAGCATCCCCAGAGCTGCCTCCCATTCCAAATACAGCCTCCCCAGAGCTGCTTCCCATCCCAAATACAGCATCCATCCCCAGGGCTGCTTCCCATCCCAAATGCAGCATCCATCCCAAAGACAGCATCCCAAAAGCTGTCTCCCATCCTAAATGCAGGATCCCCAGGGCCTGGGCCCATCCCAAATGCAGCATCCATCCCAAAGACAGCATCCCAAAAGCTGTCTCCCATCCTAAATGCAGCAACCCCAGGGCCTGGGCCCATCCCAAATGTAGCATCCTCCAGGTTCCCTGATATCCAGAAGGACTCAGGAATCCTGGGCCAGGGCTGCCTCCCATCCCAAACACAGCATCCTCAGGGCCTGGGCCCATCCCAAATGCAGCATCCATCCCAAATACAGCATATCCCCAGGGCTGCCTCCCATCCCAAACACAGCATTCCCCCCCGTTCCCTAATCCCCATCCTGCCTTAGCCAGACCAGGATCACTGCAGCTGAGGGCTGGGGCTCCCTACCAAGCAGTTCCAATGGGAATCCCCATCCCTGAGGCCCACAGCCCGAGCCAGGGAAGGGAGCTGCACCTACCCGCAGGGGTTTGCAGTTCTCCTGCACGTATCTGCCATCAGACGTGTTCTCATCCCACACCAGGTTGCCATTGTGGAAGTATTTTTGCTTCCTGCACGGGGAAGGTGGGGATCAGGCAGGAGCTCTCCCTCCCCTGCAGGTGCTGAGCTCAGGACCAGGCTCTTACCGAGTTCTGTGGACCATGTGAGAGGGGAGCGGCCCCAGGATTTTTTCCATCATGACCAGGTGCTCACGGTTCTCATGGGTCTGCAAAGGAGCAGAGCAGCGGTGGGTTAGTCAGGTGACAAAAGGTTGGTCACCTCTGCAGGGACAGGGGAGAAAGGATTCCACCAGGTCCTAGCCAACTTTCCACGTTTTGCTTATCCCTTTCTTTAGAGAATGGAAATGATCCGAACCCAGAAACCATCCCAACTCTGTCCTTCCAGCAAGGCACTCCTCAAACCAGCCCTTTCCCAGGGCTCGTTTTCACACTCAACTTCTCATTTTTAAGTGCCTGATGCGTGCTTCCCTCCCCTCCACCCAATTCTGAGCCCTTCTGGACACGAAGGTTTCTCAGGGAACAAGAGTCCTACCTGGAAGAGCGTGAAGCCACGGTAATACTCAAACAGAATGCAGCCAGTGCTCCAGACATCACACGGCTGTGCCCAGCCCAGCTCTGCAAAGAAAACCAAATCAACTCCGTGCTCCCAGCAAACCCCACCCACGCTGTCCCTGCTGATCCCCACCCAGAGCTTCAAATTATCCATCCCGGAGCCAGAGCGCTCCCAGGCTGCTTCTCCTCCAGCCAGCAGCACCCTGGGGCAGCTGCTCTCCCCTGTGGCCCCAGCCTGAGGCTCCCCAGGAGGAGCAGTGCTCACCCAGGATCACTTCTGGGGGCCGGTAATGCCGCGTGGCCACGATGGTGGTGTGGTGCTCGTGGTCGAAGGTGGCGCTGCCGAAGTCGGCCACGCGGATGCTCGTGTTCCGGATGGACTTCTGCTCGCAGCTCTGCGGGAAAAGCACGGGGCCGGGCTGGGAGGGGAGCCCAGGGGTGCTGGGCTGCACCTCCCTGCAGGGATGGAGCTCTGAGGGGTCCCAGGAGTGCTGAGCTGCACCTCTGTGCAGGGATGGAGATGTGGAGCTCTGAGGAGCCCCAAGAATGTTGGTCTGGACCTCCTCATAGGGATGGAGTTCTGAGCTCTGAGGAACCCCAGCAGTGTTGGGCTGCACCTCCTCACAGGCTTGGAGCTCTGAGCAGTCCCAGGGGTGCTGGGCTGCACCTCCTCACAGGCTTGGAGCTCTGAGCAGTCCCAGGAGTGCTGGGCTGCACCTCCTCACAGGGATGGAGCTCTGAGGAGCCCCAAGAATGTTGGTCTGGACCTCCTCATAGGGATGGAGTTCTGAGCTCTGAGGAACCCCAGCAGTGCTGGGCTGCATCTCTGCACAGGGATGGAGCTCTGAGGAGCCCCAAGAATGTTGGTCTGGACCTCCTCATAGGGATGGAGCTCTGAGCTCTGAGGAGCCCCAGCAATGCTGATCTGCATCTCTGCAAAGGGATGGAGCTGTGGAGCTCTGAGGAGCCCCAAGAATGTTGGTCTGCACCCCCATGCAGGGATGGAGCTCTGAGGAGCCCCAGCAGTGGTGGGCTGCACCTCCTCAGAGGGATGGATGGAGCTGTGGAGCTCTGAGCTCTGCACATACCAGAGCAGCGTTACAGAAAATCCCTGATCACTCTGGGCAGCCTCAAGGCTTTTGGAGGGCAGGAAGGAAGGAGAGGCAGGCAGGAAGAAGAGGCCTGACTTCTTCTGCACAGGCTCTGAAGGCCTGGAGGGAGCAGGGAAGATGCAATTTCTGCAGGGAGGGAAAGGCAGCCCATTCCTGGTGCAGCCAGTAGGGCACAACCCACCTTGTTCTCGTTGTACAGAGTGTCAAAATCCGAGTTGACAAACAGGATGTTTTCTGGCTTGAGGTCGGTGTGAGTCAGCTGGTTGTCGTGCAGAACTGTGCAGAGGCAGGAGAAAAAAAAAAAAAAGAAAAAGAAAACAAAGCTCTCTAAGAACCAGAGGGAAGCACCTGCACAGCTTTGCCCAGCCCAGGGCCAGGGCAGCTCCTCCCAGCCCAGCTGGGCTCACTCACATCTCAGGGCGTGGCAGAGCTGGTAAGCCATGTGCCGGATCTGCGGCAGGGGGTAGGGCTGGAAGTTGTTCTCCTTCAGGAACTCGAAGGTGTTCTTGCCCAGGAGCTCAAAGGCAATGCACATGTGGCCATGGAAGTTGAACCAGTCTGACATCAGGACACACAGGCTGTGCAGGGAGAGACAGGCAGGGGTTTAGCACCCTCCAGGAATGCCCAGGACAGCCATTCCTGCTGTTCCTGGCTGCTTCAGGAGTGGCTGGTGAGCAGAGCTCCGTGCCAGCTGGCCCAGGGAGATGCCTCCTGCTTTGCTCAGCCACTTTTGCAGAGAGCTCCCCAATTCCTGTGGGACAAGGCAGCAGAGGAATGGGGCCAATTCCCCCTCAGCCACCACCTCCTCAGCCCCGTGCTGCTCTGTGTGTGCAAGGACGTGGCACTGGGAACTTACAACTTGTTCTCCTTGTCCTTCTCTTTGATTTTCTTCAGGACGTTGATCTCCAGCCTGGCAGCCTCTCGGTATTTGCCGACGTTCTTTATGATTTTCAGTGCCACCTGTGATTTCCCTCTAGAAAGGAGGAGATACAAGGATGTGGAGCCAGAGAAAGAACCCTGCTGAGGAGCCCCAGCAGTGCTGGTCTGCATCTCCCTGCAGGGATGGAGATGTGGAGCTCTGAGGAGCCCCAAGAATGTTGGTCTGCATCTCCTTACAGGCATGGAGCTCTGAGGAGCCCCAGCAGTGCTGGTCTGCATCTCCCTGCAGGGATGGAGATGTGGAGCTCTGAGGAGCCCCAAAAATGTTGGTCTGCACCTCCTTACAGGCATGGAGCTGTGGAGCTCTGAGCTCCTCTGAGGCTCCACAGGGAGAGGCCCATGCCACTACTCCAGGCATCAGCTGTCCTACAAAGCTCTGCCAGCCATCAGTGTTGCTGGGCCAGTGGCTAAGTGGAAGGTCACTGCTGGGTTATCACTGCCAAGGGACACTCCTGACACAGCAGTCCCTCAGCTCTCTGTGACTCCAGGGCCACCTCTCCTCTCCAGCCATGCCAGAGATCCCCAGGGAGGCAGCAGAGCCTGCAGCAAACTGACCCCAGGGCTCGGGGTCAGACAAGAGGTCAGGAGGGCACAGGGGTCAAATGTAACCACGGCAGAGGTGGAAGGAGAGAATGGAGAAGTGCCCTGGCAGATTAGGAGGTCACAGGGGTCAGCCCTGAGCAGGAACTCGCTGCAGCACAACCTGTGGCTGGGGCTGGGTCAGGCTGGGTACCAGGGAAAAGCTGGGTACCAGGGAAAAGCTCTTCCCCAGAGGGTGCTGGGCACTGCCCAGGCTCCCCAGGGAATGGGCTGCCAGAGCTCCAGGACAAAGCTCTCAGGGATGCACAGGGTGGGACTGGGGTGTCGTGCAGGGCCAGGAGCTGCACTTGGATGGTTGGTGTGGGTCCCTTCCAGCTCAGGACACTCCACCATTCTATCCTCCCCTGCTTCCCTTAACACAGCAGCCTGGAAATTCTGGAGGGGGCTGAGGCTTGAGCCAGGCCCTTTTCCCTGGCTCTGAGGAAGGCAGCGACACATGGAAGGTGACAAAGGTGGCCTCATGGAGCCCAAGTGGAGCCACCACACCTCATGACACTCAGGGGACAGGGAGAGGTGCCCACCTGGCGTGGTCCACGCACTCCACCACCTTCCCAAAAGTGCCTTCGCCGAGGCTGCCGACGATCTCATCTAGGAGAGAGAACAGCAGCGGGTGTGAGCCCGGCGGGGGGAGCTCGGCCAGAGCTGGGCTCCTGCCACTTCACACCAAACAAAAAACGTCCGAGCAAACACAAAAGAACCGTCTCTCACTGCTACTACGCTCGTTAAAACTCGAATGTCTACGCTCTGCCTCAGGCAAGCTTACTGGCCAGTACATAAACCACTAAGAGAGACCCCCTCCAGTACAGGACGAGAGAGAGAGAGAGCTGGGCTAACCCGGGGTGGGTAAAAGTAGAGAGGTAAAGTTTTACGAAAAGGTGGCTGTACATCGCTCTTGAAGCCAATCGCCGATCCTGCACACCAGGTGACCTTCCTTGTCATCTTCCACGCTCCTGCTGCGCTTACTGCTCTGTTGGCTTCTCTGCACTCCCCGCCCCCCGGGGAACGGCGGTCAGAGCGGGGTCATTCAAAGGTTGCAGAGACGACGGGCAGGGGGGGGCCGCCGGTGGGTGGATGGATGGATGGATGGATTTTCCAGATCCCAGCATTTTCATAAGGCACACAGCATATATATAAACGATAGGGATATTGCAAGGGACACGTCAAGACACAAAACTAACTCGAAAACAGAAAAAGTCATCAACAGCTACAGGTACGGCAAGAAAACTTCGCTCAATAGCTACGGCCTCTGGGGCGAGGGGAAGGCCCCCCCTCCTTCTCTTCCAGGGTGGGAAGCTGCAGTGGGGATCCTCTGCTCCCCAAAGGAATCCTCTGATCCCCAGAGGCACGGGAGGCCAGCAGAACGTCACCTCTCCGCTGGCGAGCGCTCAGTTTGGACAGGCTGCCCAGTAGAAGCTGCAGGAGCAGTTTTGTTTTTTTTTTTCCCCCTGCTCTTTGTGCCTCGGGAAATGCAGCTCCAGCTGCCCAGAGCTGTGTTCTGCCCCAGCTGGGAACCAGCCCTTTCCTCTCCTGAAGGGGAACTTTCTGCCACGTTGATCCTAAACCCAGGTGCCCAGCTGGCTGTTGGCAGAGCCGCTGGGGCACATCGGCCTTTTTGGAACTGGGAGAGCTTTAGGAACAGGGCAGGTCAATCAGTCCCCAGGAACACTTCAGGTAAGGGCTGAGGTGAAGTTCACCCCCTGCTACTGGCAAGCTTCTACTGGAAAACCAGCCCAATGTTCCTGCAAGGACCCGGGGTCCACAAAGCGAGCTGCCCTAATTCCTCACCTTGTTCTGGTCTGCTCTCCAAACAGTTACAATCCCTGCAGCCAAAGGAATTCATGGAAACCTTGACATTTCCATGCCTGAGCTTCTAGCAGGCTTCTCTTCTGTGCCCCTCGCCCACCCACCCCAGCAGCTCCAAGATAATGAGCTAAGATCAAAACTGCCCCAAAAATCAGCTGAAACAGAGGAGAGGGTGGGAGGAGAGCTGGGACAGCTGGGAGGTGTCGAAGGACTGAGCTCCTGCCAGCCCAGACCTGTGCAGTGTCACCACCGTGTGCCCCCTGCGCTTCCAGCAGTGCCCTGGCTCCCTCAGCACCGAAATCCCAAAGTTGGCTGGACAGGAATCGAGAGGAGGAGCTCAGGAGTTCCCAGCCATGCAGAACAGATAATCCAGCTGCCAGGATCAGGGCTGGCCCTTCAGCTGTGCTACTGTTTCAGGTGAGGAGGGGAGTGCTCCTTACAGGAGGGAAGAGCTGAAGTGCTGGGTCTGACACCTCACACCGCCTCCAGGGTATTCCTGGGAGCAGCCCCCCCACACCCAGCTCCAAACATTCCTGGTTAATCCCTGGAAGGAAGGCCTGGTTTCAGGGAGAAGTGTACAAGAGGCTGAACTCCAAGTGGGAACGGGCAAGGAGGACACATGTGTACCCTCCTCAGGACTCTCTGAGAACTGACAGGGCTTAAAAACAGCTCAGAGATCCAAGCTGACCCATCCCACCTGGGAGGGGATCCAAACATGAGGCCAAACCAAGGAATGCTGCACACCAAACCCCCCCAGCAGCAGCAGCAGCCGCAGGCAGAAGCGAGTCCCTGGCCAGGGACAAAGCAGAGCCCTACGGATCCTACAGATCCCTGGGAGCAGGGCTGGCCCCGGGCCACGGCTCTCCCTCGCCAGCACCACGTGAGCGCCGCTGGAAGCTCTCCCTGATCCCTAAAGAACACGGCTCAGCTCAGCTCCCTCCACGGATTAAGGCTACGAGGGAGCCGGCCAAACCCACCAGCTACGGCCGCTGCCCGCCGAGCACGACACAGATTCGGGACTTTCACAGCAAACACAGGAAAACGGGGTGCGAGGTACTCACCCAGAGCGCTCGGAGCTGCAAGGGAGGGGGGGCAAGAAGAAGAAGGGTTAAACCCCGAGCTCGCTGTGGATGCTACTCACCGAGGAGGCACTGCTACAAGACCTGCTCCTGCGTCTGCGGCAGTGCTGCTGGTATCTCTTGGGCCGGTGCTGCTCCCTGCCGCGGGAGCGCCGCCAGTTGCGCGGGCGCGCCGGGTAATACTCCTCCCCGAAGGACGGGCTGCGCTCCTCCAGCCTGTAGGCATCGCTGTCCCGGCGGCAGCGGCGCGGGTAAGGCATCCTCTCATGGCTGCGGCACAGAAAGGGGAGCCCTCAGAGCCTCGCAGGCTTTGGGGATGCTAGGGTAGCCCCGCGCAGGCTGAGCTGTGAAATCGCAGTTTACGCCCGGCTCCTGTGTAAGACAGCCCGGCGATCCCAGCCTGGTCAGCCTCTGGAGAAAAGCACCTTTTCCTAATGCCTGCCTGTTGGAGAGGATGAAGTAGCTAGGCCCTGCAGAGATGATTTATTAGTAAAAGATTCTAAGAGTGTGAAACCTATGAGAGGAATAAAATTAAAAGCAAAATTTGAACTGTAAGCATGGACAGGAAGAAGGTGATTAGACAGCTGAAAAGACTTGGCTGGGTGTTTCAGTGACACCCCTGCCAAGACAAAAGGATGGATAAAGGGTTGGACCTTCTCAGGTATCAGGGAAAAGGTGGTTTTTCAGGATTTTGGTATGTAGAGTAGTATTGTAATGTTGTAGTTCCCATAGGCTATATGTAAATTCTGTAGGTTTTGTATCTTGAGGTGATTGGTTAATGCTCATTAGAATATTCACGATAGAAAGGGTTAAAATGGAATGTAACAGGTAGCTCTCCCTCTTGGCACTCCTGCTTTCTTGCTTGCTTCTGGATCCCTGTCCCTTTAGACCTATGGACTCTTCCCCAGTTAGGCTGCCTCCCCACGACCAATAAACCACGTGTCCCAAAGAGCATCCTGGCCTTCAGATCATCTCTCTCATCAAACACAACCATCGCGCTTTCTAATGCCCGCCCTGACGCTGCTCAAGATCACAACGACACAGATCCGAGGTCAGAAGGCTGAAATGACTCCAGTCTTTATCACCCGGGAATTCTTTCCCTTTGTACTGTTATACAAAGAACCACCCAAGGGGTGGGAGAAAGACAAACTTCTTCAATCACATTGGTCAAGTCAGAGGGACATCAAGAAGAAGTCCCTCCTAGGGAAAGGAATGTAAACAAAGGTCACAGTTAGGAAAATGTGTCTCTGGTTGACAGAAAACTCTCTGGGAAAGAGTTTCAGAGAAACCCAAACATCACAGCACCAACCAGGGCTACACCGCCCCAACGCCCCTGGCACAGCTCCCTGCTGTTCCCTGTCACCCCAGAGAAATCAATCCTGCTGCTCCCAGCTCCCCTGTGGCAGGAGCTCCAAATCCTTCTGCACCTCTGACCACTGAGGAGCAGCTCTGCAGAGAAAACAGAGAGCCATTCCCACATTCTAAAGGAGCTGGGGAAACCACCCTGAGAGCTCCAGCTGGGCTGCCCTGCCTTGGTGTGGACTCCCATCCCTGGCAGTGTCCCAGGCCAGGCTGGACGGGGCTTGGACCACCCTGGGCCAGTGGAAAATGTCCCTGCTTGGGGCACTGGATGGGCTTTGAGGTCCCTTCCAACCCCACAACACTCCATGAACTCCACAGCACCTGAGCCAGCAGTGCCACCGCACACAGGTGTTTGTCACCCTTCCTCCTCCCTCGGGAAGGTGCCTCATTAGTTCTTAACCAAATGAGGAGCAGCAGCAGCAGCAGGGCTCTGCTTGTCACCAGAGGGGACAGGAGGTCCCAGGGCACCAAGCCCTCGGTGTGCACACACAGAGCAACAAGAGCCAGAAGGAAAATCCTGTCACCAAGCTCCTGCCCCTGGAGCAACAACCTCCCAGGACATGACGGCCAAACTCTGCATCAGGAAGGGCCAGGAGGCCTCAGGCCAAGCTCACCTGTGACACACAGGTGTCACACATGAGCTTTTGGGCACATCAGTGACGAGAGCAGCTCTCCCTGCTTCTGCCCCCAAAACACCAATGCCTTCCCCACTGGAGGCTCGCTTCACAGCCCGCTGAGAAAGGAGCTGTGTTTTGGGTAGGAGATGTTGCAATCTGAGCCAAAAGCAGCGCTGTGGCTTCCCAGCGATAACCCCGGGCACGCTGGGGGCCAGGTCGATGCTGTCACCCAGCAACGGCTTCGCCAGCCGAGACCTTCAGCCTGGAGATTGGGAATATTCTGCTGTTTGCACCTCTCTGCCCTGTCAACAACCAGCTCTGCTGCTGGCAGCTTCCTGGGGCACCTGGGGCGGGGGTCATCCCAGAGGGGGTCAAAATTCCAGCTGTGGCTCTCGTCACTGCTCAAGTACCCAAAACACAGCCCCACAGCTCTGTCCAGCCCCGACCCAGATGCACCTCAGGGTGCTTTGGAAGGACACAGGAAGCAGCAACACAACGACCTGAAGGACTCCAGGTCTCCTCAAAGAGGCTGAGAGTGAAGGGACAAGGTTGTTGTCACCCAACAAAAGCCTGCTTTCATCCGAATCTGTTCCAAAATTACCCATCGGGTAAAACAAAACGGAAAAACCCGCTGCGTGCGCCAGCTCTATTTCACAATCCACCTCCTTCAAGTAAACAAAAGGCAGGCTGGGGAGAGAAATTAATCTGGAGAGCATTTCAGGCATCTAAAGATGAGCTCAGCTCCTGCCTGGCTGCACCTGCCCAGTCCAACCAGTGGAACCACACCAGCCCCAGCACTGCGGCCACACGGCTCCGGCCTCTGTTCCAGAACCCTGCTCTTATCAGGGGCCTCATCCCGCTTCCAGCACCTAATTGTCCCTGTGGAAACGCTGAACAAAGAGAGGCTCAAAGGGAAAATCCCGAACCAAAGCAGGAGAGATCAGTGAGCGGGCGGATCCTTTAGCTGGGATCCTTTCTGAGGCGAGGGAGGAGCCGTGGCTGCTTTAAATCTGATTTTAATCCTGTCAGAGAGAAGCGGGCTGTCAGGAGAGACTTTAATGCCTCCGCGGCATGGCAACGTGATTCCAGGGCAGGCTGTTCCCTCCTTAACATGACAGCCGTGGCTTTGGGAAGCACTTCAGGGCGGCAGGGAAAGCGCACACACACACACACACACGTGTAAATCCTTCACTTCCATCCCCGGGATTTAAGGGTTTAAAGCTGCTCTGCAGCCAGGAGCCGAGCTCAGCACGGCGGTTTTTAGGGGCTCACCCTGCCCGCAGCGCTCTCACCTCCTGGATCGCGATCTGCGGGAGAGGTCCCTGCGGGGCGGGTACCGCAGCCTGCCTTCGTACTCCCTGCTCCGCGACCGCCGCCGCTTCCACCGGTGCCCCAGCTCGCCGTCCTGCTCCGGGGACCGGAACCTCCTGCAGTGATGCATCTGCGGGCACAAGAGCACGGCGGGGCTCAGAGCCCTGACCCCGAGCGCCGCCGGAGCCCCGGGAGCCGGCCCGGCCGGCGCTGGGCGCTGCCGGAGCGCTCTGCCCGCGGGGCCGGGGGGTTTACGGGGCCGTTACCCGCGGGCCGGCCCGTTCCGCGCCCGCCACCCTCGTGTCCCCGCCCTGTCCTCTGGCGTGTCCCCTCCGGCCTCACCGCCGCCACTGCGGCCGCGCTCGGCGGGTGCGGCCAGGCCCGGCCCGGCCCCTGCGGCCCCGCAGCGCCGCCGCTTCCGCTTCCCGGCCGGGGTTAAACCCGCCTCAGGGGGCCGGGCCGGGGTTAAACCCGCCTGAGAGGGACGGGCCGGGGTTAAACCCGCCTCAGGGGGACGGGCCGGGGTTAAACCCGCCTCAGGGGGACGGACCGGGGTTGAATCCTCCTCAGGGCCGGGGTTAAACCCGCCTCAGAGGGACGGGCCGGGGTTAAACCCGCCTCAGAGGGACGGGTCGGGGTTAAACCCGCCTCAGGGGGCCGGGCCGGGGTTAAACCCGCCTCAGAGGGACGGGCCGGGGTTAAACCCGCCTCAGGGGGCCGGGCCGGGGTTAAACCCGCCTCAGGGCGACGGGCCGGGGTTAAACCCGCCTGAGAGGGACGGGCCGGGGTTAAACCCGCCTGAGAGGGACGGGCCGGGGTTAAACCCGCCTGAGAGGGACGGGCCGGGGTTAAACCCGCCTCAGGGGGACATACCCGGGTAAACCCGCCTCAGGGGGCCGGACCGGGGTTAAACCCGCCTCAGGGGGACGGGCCGGCGTTAAACCCGCCTGAGAGGGACGGGCCGGGGTTGAATTCTCCTCAGGGCCGGGGTTAAACCCGCCTGAGAGGGACGGGCCGGGGTTGAATTCTCCTCAGGGCCGGGGTTAAACCCGCCTGAGAGGGACGGGCCGGGGTTAAACCCGCCTCAGGGGGCCGGACCGGGGTTAAATCCGCCTGAGAGGGACGGGCCGGGGTTAAACCCGCCTCAGGGGGCCGGACCGGGGTTAAACCCGCCTCAGGGGGCCGGACCGGGGTTAAACCCGCCTGAGAGGGACGGGCCGGGGTTAAACCCGCCTGAGAGGGACGGGCCGGGGTTAAACCCGCCTCAGGGGGACGGGCCGGGGTTGAATTCTCCTCAGGGCCAGAGTTAAACCCGCCTCAGAGGGACATACCAGGGTAAACCCGCCTCAGAGGGCCGGACCGGGGTTAAACCCGCCTCAGGGCCGGGGTTAAACCCGCCTGCGAGGGCCGGCACGGGGCGAGCCCGGGCTAAACCCGCCCAGGAGGGACGGGCTGAGGTTAAAGCGGGACCGGGAGCAGCGGGAGAGGCCGGAGTGCTCTGGGCGCTCGCAGCCCGAGTCACCCTGTCCTTCCTCCCCGCCACCATCCTCACCCTCAGCACGGCTCCCTCCCCATCCTCACCACAGCCTTCCTCTCCGTGGCCATCCTCCCCTTCCACACAGCCTTCCTCGCCAGCGTCTTCCTCCTCACCGGCTGCCTCCTCACCATCGCCTTCCTCACCACAGGCTGCCTTCACCATGGCCAGCCTCTCCCTCAGCATGGTCTTCTTCCCTTCTTCATCTGCCTCACCATGGTCTTCCTCATCACTGCAGGACTTCCTCACCACAGGGCTTTCCTCACCATGGTCATCCTCGCCATGGTCATCCTCACCACGATGACCTTCACCGTGACAACCCTCGCCACGACCTTCCTCCCTGTGGTGACCCTCTCGTGGTCTTCTTGTGGTGGCCCACGGGCAGCAGAGAGAGCTCCGCACACGTGATCATTCCCAAGCCCTTTATTTATTTATCAGCCACTCATTAGAGCCAGCAGTCAATTAAAAATGCTGATGGACACCTTTATCCCCGGGTGACATTGGCATCACCGCCGTCCTTGCGGCTCCACTCTGCTGGGGTGGAAGGGGCTGGAGATGCCAGCACCGTGGTGACCACAGGGATCCCGGCTGGGTGATTGTCCCAGGCGGCTCCTCCACAGCCAAGATCCCGGGTGCAGACGTGGATGGAGAAGGCAAAGCTCCTCTTCTCTCCCCCAAGGCTGAGGCCACCTCAGATGGGCTCAGTCCCCTTGGGAGCCTCGGGATGGGCCCGTGCCCACCGCCAGTGATCCCTGGAGATGGAGGGACTTGTCCCGGGCGGTGTGCGGGTGCCACCTGCCCTCTCCGCAGCTCAGGGCCCGGCGGGCTGCAGGCGGTGCCAGCGCTCCGACTCCAGCGGTGCCCGGCTGCACATGTCCCTCCAGTGCGGCATCCCGGCCCCGGGCGCCGCCGGCCCCACCCGGACACGGCCCAGCACGGAGCCGCGGGCGTAGAGCCGAGCCTGGGGCGGCACAGGGCACGGGGACACGGCTGGTGGCCTTCCCTCCTCCTCTCCTGCGGGGGCTGAGGCCAGCAGGAGCACGGGAGAGCCAGGTCACCTCCTGGGCCACCTCACCTGCATGACAATGAACTCCAGGGCCAGCTCCTGCTGTTGGATGTCCCCGGTGGGGATGCTGAAGAGGAAGGGCGCGTTCCACACGGGGTTGTAGCCGCTGACGGACTTGGTCTCCTTCGTGTCGATGATGTGGCCATCGTGGTGGAGCTGGACGATGACGTAGTGGCCTGGGGAGAGGGACACAGGCCAGGGAGGGAGGCTGGCAGCTCCCAGGTAGTGCCTGGCGGGCTGCAGGACCCCTGTGGGGCTCTGAGGTTTCACCTGCCCCTCCCTTCTTGAGAGCAGGGACCTCCAAAGTCCTCAGCTCACATCCCAGAGAGCAGGGAGTGCCAGAGGTGACAACGGCCAGCAGGACTGAAAGCCACATGCTTGTTTTGGACCATAAATAAATCCATTTCAAGCACTTTGGGGCCGTATTGGAGACCCCGAGATCCGTACTACGCTCTCCGTGCTCATTTTCATCCAGTCATAGAATCACAGAATGGTTTGGGTTGAAGAAACCCCAAAGATCATCGCATTCCAATGAGATGATTCCTCCCCCGTGCTTGGAAGAGGGAAATTTGAGAGGGAATAGGCGAATCTGCAAAGCAAAAGGAGAGGAAGCCATTCCCCGTGCCCACCTGGACAGGTGCTGGTCCCCGTGCCCTACCTGGGGGCCCTGGCATGCGGGACAGCCGTTCCAGGGCCTCTGCCTTGCGCAGCAGCACCTTGATGCGCCCGGCCGCAGCCTGCAGCTGCAGCAGCAGCAGGAGCTGCCCCGCGGGCCTGGAGGGCCAGGAGAGGACACTGCAGCTCCGGCCGTGGGCACTGCGGCGCTGGAACGGGAGGAGAGAGCAGGAGACGCTGTGAAACCTCCTCTGACTTCACCCAGCCCTTCCACCTCTGACTTCATCCAGCCCTTCCTCCTTGGACCTCATCATATCCTTCAACTTCTGACCTCATCCAGCCCTTCCAGCTCTGACTTCATCCAGCCCTTCCACCGCCAACCTCATCCAACCCCTCCACCTCTGACCTCATTGTATCCTTCAACTTCTGACCTCACCCAGCCCTTCCACCTCTGACCTCATCCAGCCCTTCCACCTCTGACCTCATCCAGCCCTTCCAGCTCTGACCTCATCCAACCCTTCCGCCGCCAACCTCATCCAATCCCTCCACCTCTGACCTCATCATGTCCTCATCCAACCCCTCCACCTCTGACCTCATTGTATCCTTCAACTTCTGACCTCATCCAGCCCTTCCACCTCTGACCTCATCCAGCCCTTTCACCTCTGACCTCACCCAACCCTTCCACCTCCACCCTCATCCACCTCCAAATTCATCCAGCTCTTCCACCTCCGACCTCACCCAGCCCTTCCACCTCCGACCTTATCCAGCCCTTCCAGCTCCGACCTCACCCAACCCTTCCAGCCCGGTGATGCTCATCCCCCAGCAGGTCAGGGATGGAGGAGAGTGAGAGCCCAAGGTGTGTTTGATGCTCACAATCACTGCAGAGATGGTGCCAGCTCTGTGTTTGCCCCTTCCACCCCAGCACCCCCTGAGGATGAGGTGCCAAACCCGGAATGGGGGGCACTGCCCCGGATTTGCACTGCCATGGACACACCAAGGGGTTCCTGGTGGTGCCTGGAGGAGGCTCTGCCTCTGAGATCAAGCCAGACTCAGCCCAAACACTGAAACCGCTGCCGTGCTGACCTTGCTGAGCTTGGTTTTGGCGCTCGCCAGCTCCCAGGAGTAGCTGGAGGGGCCGCGGCGGTCCCAGGAGGCCTCGGCGCAGGGGAACAGCACCTCGCCCACGAAGGAATCCTGGAGGCTCCGTGACCTGGCGTAGACAGCAAAGCGCAGGGTGCAGCTGCCCAGCTCCTCCGGGCCGTAGGGGCCGAACCGGCAGCGGCTCGGCTCCCGGCGGGCGAGGCGGAGGCTCCTGCGGCTCACGGACACGCGGCGGGACAGCGGCGGCCGCGGCACCAGGGACACCTTGACTCGGGAGCCCCGGTGGCCCTGGGGCAGATGCGAGACGCCGAGGATGGTGACGGTGAGGGTGGCCTCGGGCAGGGAGTAGCACAGCTCGCAGTGGAGCCGAGGGCGCTGCCCGGAGAGCGGCGGGGACCCCGGGGCGGCGGGGAGCAGCGGGCTCTGCTCGTTGCGGAGGAGTTGGGTGCCGGCGATGGTGCAGCGGCGCTGCCACAGCCCCGCCGGCTGCGGGAGGAAGGGGAGGGTGGGCAGGGACTCTCTGCCGTGCGGCGAGCCCCCGCGGGACGCCGGGGAAATCTCCTCTGCCCGGACACCCAGCGCCTCTCCACCCATCACCTCCTCGCCGCGCTGCTGGATGAGCACCGGCACCGTGGCCGAGGGCAGAGCCGCCCCCAGCTCCACTCGCTGCCGGCCGAGGGGGCGGCCCGGGCGCCGGCGGTGCCACCAGCACATGGCACAGCCCAGGAGGACGGCGAGGCAGAGGAGGGACAGCCCTGCGCCGAGGGAGAGCTGCAGGTGCGCTGCAGAGAAGAGATGGGCACCGTTAGCGGGCGGATCCCCGCAGGGCTGTGCCGGCGCGGCTCTCCCCTGCAGCGGCTGGGACGCGCAGGGTGCCCCCTTCTCCCGGAGCCCCTCCCCGCTCTGTAAACTGGGGTTGAGCTGGAGCAGCCCAAAGCCGACAGGTGGGACAGCCTGGCACGGGGCTGGGGCTAAAGCAAAGCTCAGGCCGGCAGCGATAAGAGCCGCGGAAAGCGGGCGGTTATCAGAGCCGCTGCCAGGCTGACACAGCTCGGGCACCATCGCCTGCGGTGCTGGGGGCTCAGAGGGCGTGCAGGGGAGTGGGGGCACCGGGTTGGATTCAAACCCCGGAGAGCTGAGACAAGCCAAGCCCCGTCCCAAAAAAGGGGAACTTCCTCCCTGAGCTGTGAGCTTTGTCCCTCCCCGCAGGGACGCCCTCAGGGTTTCGGGCTGCCTGGAAAGAGGGCGTCCCTGCACACCGGGCATTTAGGGAGCAGGGAAGCGACTCCTGGACATCAGGGCCGAAACTCCTTTGGAATTGAGTTCCTGGGTTTCGGAGGCGGCATCTGTGCGGCTGTGCTGGCAGGAAAGCTCCCTGTGCCCCAGAGCTGGCTTCGCTTCCAGCACCGCAGGGAGGGATTAAGGAGTGCAGGGCCGGGACGAAGCTGTGCCAGAGGCTGAGCCGGGTGCCGTGAAGGGACGGGGATGTTGGAAGGAGAAAAGCAGGCATTGTCTCACCCCGCGGCGCCGGGCCTCCCTGCCCAGGTGCCTTAATCCGCGCTGGGCTCTCCCCAGCCCTTTGTTATTAGTTCGGGAGCCAGGTGGTGGCTGGGATGAGCCGAATGAATGGCGGCATTTAGGGAGGGATGGAGGGGAGGGGGCTGGCCGGGCATTTCCCTCCAGGGATTCTATTCCAGCCCAAACAGCGAGCGCTCTGCCCGTGCCCGCAGTGGGAGGGTGGGAGCGTGTCCAGCCCGGGCGCACGGACACGCGGGGATCTGCAGGGCTGCGAATGTGCACCGGACCTTCGGGATGCGAGGGCTGCGGGATCCCGGGCAGGAGCCGCAAGGGCTCGGGGTGAGCACCATGGAGCCGCTTGGGTGTCCGAGCACCCCGCGGCCCGGGCAGGTCCCTCTCCAGGGCCCGGTGGACAAACGCTGCAGGAACCCGGCCTTACCTGCTCCGGGCATGGCCAGGGGTCGGGGAGTCCTTGAGCCGCCCCAGCCGCGCTCCCAAGGGGAAAAGCCGGGGCTGGGAGAAGCCGGAGGGGTGGGCAGGACGGGAGGGGAGGTGGGGGCAGAGGCTGGGATAGGCTGGCAGCGGAGCCCGGCTGCGCTCCCCGCCTGGGGAGCTCACCTGGGGCATGAGGGAAGGGCAGAGGTTCTGGTTCCCGCGGGGAGGATGAGGAAGGTCGAGGGCTCCATCCCCTCCGCGGCACGGGGCCAAGGCAAACGCGGGCACGGAGCATCGGGCTCGGGGAGGGACCGGGAACGGCTCCCCTGCCGCTGCCGGACTGGTTCAATGACTGGAAAAACAGCGCCGGGTGCTGCGCAAACAGCCAAGCTGCGGGGAGGCGTTCAATGCGCTTTTTGTGGGGAGCAGGTGGTGACAGAGGAGGGATTTGGGAGATGGGTGAAGGGACAGGGGCGGGGACAGCTCCAGCGACACCTGGGATGGGGAAATCCCGTGCGCTTTTCCATCAGAAGCCAGCCGGGAAGCGCCACCGCTCCATCCGGCCCGCACGGAGCCAGCTCGGCCCGGCTCCAACCCGGGAGCTCAGGGTCCCTGCAAGGGGGGGGCCCAACCCCTGGGAATATCTTGGAATTCTTTAACCTCAGGGAGCCAGCCGAGGGCACAAAGCAGGCGTGGGGGGGTCACGGTGTGAAGAGGTAGAAGTTTATTGGAATATAAACATTCAGATAACCTGTAAGATAGAAAAAAACCCAACAACAACATATACAGACACTTGTTGGAAAGAGACGTTGAGGTATTTATCCACCGCCTAGGCTATCACATTTTGTTTTTATTTACTTATTTTATTATTTTTTTTTTCTCTCTCTCTCTCTCTCTCTCTTTTAAATAGGTAAGAAAACTAGTTAGCAAGGCTGCTGCAGCTGTTTGGAGAGAACATCTGATCGCAGACCCCCCTGGGAACGTTCACGTTCGCCGCGGGAGCCTCCCCTCATCCCACCCTCCGTGCCTTCCCCGCAGCCCCGGGAGCAGGCTCGGGTCGCTTTTTTCCCCCCTGGAAGCGGCGGGGGGAACAAGCCGGGGGCTGGCTGGGGGTGTTTTTGTTTATTTTTTGGCTGGTGTGTGGAGCTGGGGGAGGATGGAGCGAGGCTGCAAAGCAGAGCACTGCCCTGGGGAACGTCCTGCTGGCAGCATCAAACCCTGAGTTACTGCACGACCCCCACTCAGCCTCCCCCCCACCCCCAGCTCTCTGCTGCTGGTTTCCAGCACCCCGAACCCAAAGCCTGGCAAGCTCAGCAGGAGACCCGCAGCTCTCAGGCTGCCAGGGTCAAAGCCAGGCTGAGGGAAAGGGTTTAACTCTTCACAGTCTGGATGGTCCTTGTCACCCCGGGTTGGGAAAAGGACCGGTTTATTGTTGCAGCTTATTTAACTGAGGTATCTGTTAACGCTTCCCGACCTGATTCTTTCCCTGAATTGGATACAAAACAATCTGTTAGTCCCTGGCTAGTTTCCAGTCTAGGTTGAGTAAAGCTTATAAACATTAATACTCTAGTAGTGTCCAAGCAGTTCAGTGATTCGAGTGCCTTTCTGTGCAAGAAAACACAACGTTAGCAAGTGAGACAAAGCAACCCCCACCCCGAGCAGCCTCTGCTCCCCAGGGCCGGGCAGCAGAGCAGAGGGAAAAGCAGAAAAGTGCCCCAGTCCCACTCAGAGGAAACAGCCCCAAGCCCACCCCCCGAATAAAATTATAATAAAAAAAAAACACAACCAAAAGAGGAAAAAAAAAAAAAAAAAAAAAGATGGGGGGGGAAAATCATTCGATTGAGTCCCAGAGGCTGGAAAATCCTCTGGGAGTCTGTGAGGATGAAACGCTCCGGAGCCCGTGGGTCAGGCCGGCTCCCTCTGGAAGCAGCCGGCCGGGAGGGGCACCCGGGAGCAGCATCCCCTGGGGACACGTGCATTCCATTCCCTCCTCCTGGTCCCGGAGAGTCCTCGGGACTGCGGGGGCAGGGTGAGCCCGCCGCGGGGACATCGGCACGGAGCTGGGAAAAGCGAGGACAACACCCAGATCCAAGGGTCGGGATGGCTCCTGCCCTGCACATGTCCCGGGATGATGCTGGAGCTGGGGCTCCCCGAGGCTGGGGAAGCTGCTGCTCCTCTGCTCAGCCTTGTTCGAACTCCCCTGTCTTTGGTGATCCGTTTAAAAGCCAACACCAACAAAAGCAAACACCAAAAAGTCAGCAAACCCACCTATGAAAACCCCCAAGCGATAGGATATGCCAATACTTCCTGAAGAGGTTAAAAAAAAAAAACAAAAAACCAACAACAAACCAAAAAAAACCAACCAACCCAACACAAACAAAACCAACCCAACAAGTACATATCTGAGGTATTTTTCGTCTGCTCAAAAAAACCTGACTTGGGCCTGGAGCACGGGAAGGGCGTCACGGGGGCAGGAGGGGTGGCAGGGACGTCACCAGGGCAGGGGATGGGGAAAGGCCAGAGGGACAACACGAGGCCACCTGAGCAGCTGATTCACGGAGCCAGGGAGCTCCAGCTCTGCTCCCAGGGCAAGGAAGGGCTGGATTCCCTGTGCTCTGCTTCTCCCCGGGGAGCAGAAGGGCTCCCCTGCTCGGGTACAGTTGGAGGGGGGTTTGTTCAGAGCCCCAAACCCCCCTGGATCCCAGCAGTGCCCCTGTGCTCAGCACACAGCCCTGCAGAGCTTCCAGGGCTGCTCCAGGGAGCCTGCACCAGCCCAAGTGAGGCTGCCTCAGGGGCAGAGGGGCGAGGCACGGAGCCCCAGCACGGCCAGGCTGTCGGTGTCACCCCTCAGGGGACACAGGACACTCGAGGGCTGAGGCAGCACCAGCCAAAACCGAGCAGCTGACGGTGCCAAAACCGTGGGGAGGAGCAGGGAGGGAGGTTCAGAAGGACACAGCAGGAAGGAACAGGAGCAGATTGCCGTGGGAGGTCAGGGCCAGGCACCCCCCTGGCTCTCAGGATTGTCAAAACACGGAGCTGTGGATGGGAGGAGCCCTGGTGGCCTCTGGTTGCAGCAGAACCAGGATTCCCAGCCCCAGCCCCAACCCCGGCCCCTGCCCTGCCCTGGTGACATCCCGGCCACGCCCGGAGCACCGCCCCTGATTGAGAAACGCCAGGTGTGTGCCCCCTCCTCTCCGCGGGAACACCACAAACCCTGCCAGGAGGAGCAGCAGCAGCAGGAGGAGGAGGAGGAGGAAACAAAGAGCAAAAGGGAGGAAGGAGAAAGGGGGCAACAAAGCAGAAAAAGGCCGGACAAAGAGACGATGAAGGAAAACTCGCTGGGCACGGAAGGGTTTCGCCACCACCACCATCATCATCATCATCATCCTCCTCCTCCTCCTGTTGCTGGCCAGCCGTGAGAGCAGGTTCCTTGAGATGAGGTATGTGTGCACTCCTGGGCAGTGGCCGTCAGAGGGACCAGCTGGTGGAGGGCTCTGCGCCGGGCGTGCCCCGCGATGAGGTAGGGCTGGGGGAGCAGTGGGAGCTGCTGCTGCTGCTGCTGCTGCTGCTGCTGCTGCACGAGCTCTGCGTGCCTGAGCCGGCCAGGAGCTGCACCACGGGCTTCTGGGCAAACAGCACCCCTGTGGGCACACACACACACACACACACACACACACACAGGGTTTAAGCTGGGAAAAGGGAAGGTTTGGGGGCAGCCCCCGGATGCCATCCCAGCGTGGAGAAGCTCAGGGATGGCTGCTCTGGTTCCTGTGCTCAATAGGGAAGGGGTGCCTGGAGCACAGGGATGCTGGCCCTACAGAAAACAGATCTCAAATGGCTTCTGCCTTCGGAGAGAAGCAGCTCTCCTTGGGGTTAGGGACAAGCAGAGCCAGGCCTCCCACTCGGGATTGGGCCAAGGAGGTGCAGGTGTGACCTGCAGAAGGGAACTGCTCCAGAGGGCTACAGGGGACAACTCCTGCTGGGAAAGCCCAGTACAGCCCCTCCTCAGGAGAACAGGGATAATGCTTCCACGGAGATTTCAGAACCCTCCCCTCTGATTTTAAAGCACTAACACCAAGGGAAGGGCACTCATCCTGCCCAGCCCAGCCAACAAGAATCGCCTCCTGCTGCGATTTGGCGGGGACCACCCCCATCCCACCCATTCCTGTCCCCAGGAGGGCTCTCCCATTCTCTCAGCAGGGCTCTCCCATGCCCAGCAGGGTTTTCCTGTTCCCAGGAGGGTTTTCCCATTCCCAGGAGGGCTCTCCCATGCCCAGCAGGGTTTTCCTGTTCCCAGGAGGGTTTTCCTGTTCCCAGCAGGGCTCTCCCATTCCAGGAAGGCTCTCCCAGCTCAGCAGGGCTCTCCCATTCCAGGAAGGGTCTCCCATGCCCAGCAGGGTTTTCTTGTTCCCAGGAGGGTTTTCCCATCCCAGCAGGGCTCTCCTGTTCCCAGGAGGGTTTTCCTGTTCCCAGCAGGGCTCTCCCATGCCCAGGGGGGTTTTCCTGTTCCCAGCAGGGCTCTCCCATTCCCGGAAGGCTCTCCCCTTCCCAGGAGGGTTTTCCAGTTCCCAGCAGGACTCTCCCATTCCCAGGAGGGTTTTCCCATTCCCAGCAGGGCTCTCCCATGCCCAGCAGGGCTCTCCCCTTCCCAGAAGGGTTTTCCCATGCCCAGCAGGGCTCTCCCCCAGCCCAGCAGGGCTCTCTCACCAGCGTAGGTGATGCCATTGATCTCCACGGACATGTTGATGCTGCCGATGCCGTTGGGGGACAGGTTCAGCGCCGCCGCCGCCGAGTCGGCCTTGTCTTCTCCCAGGAAAGGAGGGAGGGAGGCAGAGTTAGAGGGACAGGACCCCATTCCCTGCGCACCCCAGAGGTGAGCACAGCCCCCCTTCTGTCCCTTTTTTAGGCATGTCCACATTCCTGGATCCCTGGAAGTGCCCACGGCCCGGCTGGATGGGGCTTGGAGCACCCTGGGACATGGGATGTGCCCCTCCCAACTCAAACCATTCCATGACAAGGCTACCAAGGTGTTGGAAGGCTTTGGTGAGGTGGGAGCCCACTGGCATCTGAAGTCTTTCCCCAAGGGCCAAATTCCCATTTCCTTCCCCAGGAAGGGCTGGGAGCACAGGACACAAACCCAGATTTAACTCTCAGCTGGGTTTTGCTGTGGGGACAAGCCCAGATTTAACTCTCAGCTGGGTTTTGCTGTGAAGACAAGCCCAGATTTAACTCTCAGCCGGATTTTGCTGTGAAGACAAACCCAGATTTAACTCTCAGCTGGGTTTTGCTGTGAAGACAAGCCCAGATTTAACTCTCAGCTGGGTTTTACTGTGAAGACAAGCCCAGATTTAACTCTCAGCTGGCTTTTGCTGTGGACACAAACCCAGATTTAACTCTCAGCTGGGTTTTGCTGTGGACACAAGCCCAGATTTAACTCTCAGCTGGGTTTTGCTGTGGCTCAGCATGCTTGGACTGCAGCAGCTCCAGTGGCCACTGGAGGGAGGGAAAAGCCAGGGACACTCCATGAAAACCAGGATTTTCCTCCATTTCCTCAGCCTGGGCAGTGATGGGCAGCTGTGTTTGAGCTGAACATCAAACTCTTCCAGGAGCTCCTGAACCTCCACCATTTTGGGATTGCTCCTCCACAGAGGGAATTAAGGCCACTCCCACTAAAAACCCCACATTATTAACGCTGAACCTAAATGTTGTTATCAAGCCATGCTGAGCTCATCAAAACCTCCTCTCAGAGCAGCTCCCAAAGCTCCACCTGATTTTTATGGTGCCGTGGGGAAAAGGAGGGCACGGAAGACAAGACAGAGGTGGGAATCCCATCCCTGAATCCTCACGGCTCAGCCTGTACCTGTTTGTAGGGACTGCAGTTGTTCCCAGCGTTTGGGTTTAGGAAGCTCAGGGTGAAAGCAAAAGCAAGGTGAGAGGGAATGTTCCTGGACAAAATCTATATTCCCTATCACTGGCTCCTTTGGTTTGGATGTGAAATTTTGGGGGATGCAGAGCTGCCAGGAACTGGGAACCCCAATCCCAGCTGCTGCTGCTTCAGAGGAACATGCTTTGACCTTCCCCATGCATATTTGTGGCCAAGCACCTCAAACCAGCACTGCTGGAGCAAGAACAGCTCTTTTCCCTTTCCTCCCAAGCTGCGCCAAACTTGACCAGCTCGGAGCTTTGGGAAGGTGGCAAAGGCCCTTCTGAACCTGGAGCCGGATAATAAACCCAGCAGGGAAAACCCAACAAGACCTTGCAGTCTGAGTGCCCTGCCCTCAAGGTGACATTCCAGGCTGGGAATGTCACATCCATTTCCCTCCCTGCTGCTTCCCAAGAACTTGACCAGCTCGGAGCTTTGGGAAGGTGGCAAAGGCCCTTCTGAACCTGGAGCCGGATAATAAACCCAGCAGGAAAAACCCAACAAGACCTTGCAGTCTGAGTGCCCTGTCCTCAAGGTGACATTCCAGGCTGGGAATGTCACACCCATTTTATTAGAAAACACGTTTGTCTCCTCCAGAGAGATGACCTGAAGATCAGGACACTCTTTGGAACACGTGCTTTATTGGTTGTGGGAAGGCAGCCTAACTGGGGAAGGGTCCAGGGATCCAGTGCAAAGTCCAAGAGGGTCCAAGGGAAGGCAGGCAAAGAGGGTCCAAGAGAGGGTGCAAAAAAGGGCCGAGCTCCTTGTTACATTCCATTTTAACCCTTTCTATCGTGAATATGCTAATGAACATTAACTAATCACCTTAAGATACAAAACCTACAGAATCTACATACAGCCTATGGGAACTACAGCATTACAATACTACTCTACATCCCAAAACCTGTGAAACCCACCTTATCCCGGATACCTGAGAAGGTCCTGCCTTTTATTCATCCTTTTGTCTTGGCAGGGGTGTCACTGACCAACCGAGCCAAGCCCTTTCAGCTGCTTAATCACCTTCTTCCTGTCCATGCTTACAGTTCAAACTTTGCTTTTAATTCTATTCCTCTTGTGGGTTTCATACTTTTAGAATCTTTTACTATTAAATTATCTCTGAAGGGCCTAGCTACTTCATCCTCCCCAACACCATTTCCCTCCCTGCTGCTTCCCCCAGGACCCAGGTGCCTCACCTTTCCCTGTCTCACCTTTCCCGTTGATTTTGATCTTCATGGGGATCTGCCGGGCCATGCTGAAGAGGTTACGTTGCAGCGCCTGCTGCACCAGCCGCTGCTCCTCCTCCGTCATCCGCGTCGCCTTCTTCTCCGGGGGCTCTCCCGCTTCCAGCCTCTCCCTCAGCTGCTCCAGGGTGGCCGTCCTGGCTGCCAGGTTGCCCTGCTGGCCACCCAGGCTCACCGGCACGGCGATGCGGCTGGGCATGGAGACGCTCAGGGGCACGCCGTCACCTAGGCAGGGAGGGCTGGCTCAGCCACGGGGCACCCCCAGAGCCCTGAACCACCACAGAGTTTCCTTGCTGGAAGTTTGGAGGCTGAGGATTTTAGGCTTTCCGTGCTAAAAGGCACTGACACCCCCCCCTCACCCAGTAAAATCTTTGACCTGAGGCCATGGAATACACTTCTGAAATTGAGGGATGGCACGGAGGTTGTGGGTGTGGGGTTTGATCAGTGATGTGTGGTACTACAGGGTGAAAAACTTGGAGTTTAAGGTTTTAGGATCTAGTAATGGTTATAGAGCAAGATGGAGGATTTAAGGTGTTGGCTAAACCTTCTCCTTCATGGGTCTGGGTGGTTTTTTTCTAATTGGGTGAAGGGGTGTGTTGTGTTCCTCTGGGGAATGGGTTTTTCCCCCAGAAACCCCTGAAGCCTGTAACCATGTAGTTTGATCCTTCCTTCCTATCTTGACCCTATTGGCTCAGGTCCAGTTATCTTTCCTGAGCAGGAGACCAGATAAAAGTCCTGTTCTTCTCTGTTCTCTCTCTCTTCCCTGGAACCCTTGGAGAATAAAGCCTTGGACTGATCCCAGGGGGTGAGAGCCTCTTTTGGAATCTTTTACCCTGTCCCCTGAGATATTCCTCCAAAGCCCCTCAAGGAAACTGAGCTAGCCACAGGAGCCCAGGGGGCGGAGGGGGGAATATTTCAGTTGGGGTCCACATTGCAGACCTGGGGTGGTCAGTTACTGGGTCAAAAATATAAATAATATATTGATTATTGGATAGTTTATGCTTAAGAAGACCTTGGAAAAGAGTTAGAGGCACCCATCTCCCACCCTGTTAGGGTTTGGGTGGTCTTTTTTAATTGGGTGAAGGGGTCTGCATCGCAGACCTCGGGTGGTCAGTTATTGTGTTAAAAGTATAAATAATATAATCCTTATTGGATCAGTTATTGGGCTAAAGGTATAAATAATATATTGATTATTGGATAGTTCATGCTTAAGAAGACCTTGGAAAAGAGTTAGAGGCACCCATCTCCCACTTTGTTAGTCAGAGCTAATTAGGTGAAGGGGTCCATACTGTGGACCTCGGGTGGTTAGTATAAATAATTAATCGGGTTAGAAGTATAAATAACATATTGATTATTGGATAGTTTATGCTTAAGAAGACCTTGGAAAAGAGTTAGAGGCCCCCATCTCTGTTAGCTAGTGCTAATTGGGTGAAGGGGTCTGCATTGCAGACTTGGGGTGGTCAGTTATTGTGTTAAAAGTATAAATAATATAATCCTTATTGGATCAGTTATTGGGTTAAAAGTATAAAGAATATATTGATTATTGGATAGTTTATGCTTAAGAAGACCTTGGAAAAGAGTTAGAGGCACCCATCTCCCACCTTGTTAGCTAGAGCTAATTAGGTGAAGGGGTCCATACTGTGGACCTCGGGTGGTTAGTATAAATAATTAATCGGGTTAGAAGTATAAATAACATATTGATTATTGGATAGTTTATGCTTAAGAAGACCTTGGAAAAGAGTTAGAGGCCCCCATCTCTGTTAGCTAGTGCTAATTGGGTGAAGGGGTCTGCATTGCGGACCTTGGATGGTCAGTTATTGGGCTAAAAGTATAAATAACATACTGATTATTGGATAGTTTGTGCTTAAGACCTTGGAGAAGAGTTAGAGGCTCCCATCTCCCACCTTGTTAGCTACAGCTCACGCCTCTTGAGCCCGCACTATGAATAAGAAATAAACACCGAGCCGCGCCCGCCCCCGCCTTAACCGCGGCTCCAACGGGAAGCCGAGAAGAGACAATCCCCCCAGGCTGCCTGACCTTTCCGGACGGCCGGCGACACCCGCGGGCTGCTGCTGGCGCTGCCCGGCGCCACGCCGATGACGGGGAAGCGGATTTTGGGGGGGGACAGCAGAGAAGGAGGCGCGGGTGGCGAGGGCGAGTAGCTGAACAGGGAGGAGCTGTAGCTGGGCCGCCGGCCCTCACGCCGGTTGCCGTCGATGGCGGCCTGCAGCTCGGCCGGGGAGCTCAGGGATTTCTTCTCGCACTCGTAGGCGTAGAGGTACTTCATGTACCTGGGGAGAGGGGACACAAGAGAGGGGCTGTGGGGCCTCGGTGGATCTGGGGGTTTGGGAGGTTTGGGGCGGGGGGGGGGGGTGGAAGAGCAACCCCGGCGTGGATTCGTTCCCCCGTGAGGGAAGGAAGGAGGCAGCCAGAATCGCCTCACAACTGAAATATCCTCCATAAATCATCCAAAATTGCCTCAAAACTGAAGTATCCTCTATAAATCATCCAGAATTCCCTCACAACTGAAATATTATCTATAAATCATCCAGAATTCCCTCACAACTGAAATACAATCAAAGAATCACCCAGAATCGCCTCACAACTGGAATATTCTCTATAAATCATCCAGAATCGCCTCAAAACTGGAATATTCTCTATAAATCATCCAGAATTCCCTCACAACTAAAATACCCTCTAAGAATCACAAAGAATTCCCTCACAACAGGAATATCCTCTATAAATCGCCCAGAATTCCCTCACAACTGAAATATCCTCTATTAACTAGCCAGAATTCACTCATAACTGAAACACTGCCTATAAATCACCGAGAATTCCCTCACAACTGAAATATGCACAAAGAATCAGCCAGAATCGCCTCACAACTGAAATATTCTCTATAAATCATCCAGAATTCCCTCACAACTGAAATACAATCAAAGAATCACCCAGAATCGCCTCACAACTGGAATATTCTCTATAAATCATCCAGAATTCCCTCACGACTGAAATATCCTCTATAAATCACCCAGAGGTCCCTCACAACTAAAATACCCTCTAAGAATCACCCAGAATCCCTCACAACTGGAATATCATCTATAAATCAACCAGAACTCCCTCACAACTGAAAATATTGTCTATAAAACACCCAGAACTCCCTCACAACTGAAACACCATCTAAGAATCATCCAGAATTTCCTCAAAACTGAAGTATCCCCTATAAATCATCCAAAATTCCCTCATAACTGAAATATCCTCTATAAATCACCCAGAATCTCCTCACAATTGAGATATTATCTATAAACCATCCAGAATTCCCTCACAACTGGAATATCCTCTATAAATCATCCAGAATTCCCTCACAACTGAAATATCCTCTATAAATCACCCAGAATTCCCTCACAATTGATACACTATCCATAAACTATCCAGAATTCCCTCACAACTGAAATATCCTCTATAAATCATCCAAAATTCCCTCAAAACTGCAATGTCCTCTATAAATCACCCAGAACTCCCTCACAACTGAAATATCCTCCACAAATCCCCCAAAACCTGAGGAGCTGGGAGTGCATCCCTTCATGGCTAAGGCACAGCTTCACCCCGTTTTTCCCAGGAATTTCCCTTCCACCTGTCTTTTCGCTGGGTTTATCCCACTTTTCCTTCCCTAAGCCCGGGCCACAGGCCAGGAAACCAACCCTCAGAGGAAGGAGGTGTCCTGGAATTCCCAGTCTCCAGTGCAAAACCAGCAGCAGAAGGACAGACAGGCCTCCCTCCCTGAGGAGGCCAAGAAAAAGGCGGGAATTCTATAAATCGTCCAGAATTCCCTCACAACTGGAATATCCTCTATAAATTGTCCAGGATTTCCTCACAACTGAAGTATCCTCTATAAATCACCCAGAATTCCCTCACAATTGAGATATTATCTATAAACCATTCAGAATTCCCTCACAACTGGAATATCCTCTATAATAAACCCAGAATTCCCTCACAATTGATACACTATCCATAAACTATCCAGAATTCCCTCACAACTGAAATATCCTCCATAAATCATCCAGAATTCCCTCAAAACTGCAATGTCCTCTATAAATCACCCAGAATTCCCTCAGAACTGAAATATCCTCCATAAATCATCCAGAATTCCTTCACAACTGAAATGTCCTCTATAAATCACCCAGAATTCCCTCACAATTGAGATATTATCTATAAACCATTCAGAATTCCCTCTGGGAATTCTGGGAATTCAGAATGCCCTCTGGGAGCTGGCAATGTCCCGACTCACTGCGTGCGCAGGGTGAAGGCGGCGCTGGTGATGGAGGTGGGCAGGTTAAGGCCTTTGGTGATCTCCCTCCAGATCTTCTTGTTGATGATCTCCACCAGCCCGCCCTTCTCGGTCACCAGCTTGTAGAGCATGTAGAGATCCAGGATCTGCTTGGCCATGATGGGGATCCGGTTGATGGGGGTTCCTGGTGGGGAGAGAAATAAGGAGCAGGGTGAGGATGGAGTTAGGAAGGAGAGGAGGCTGAAGGCACAGGCAGCTTGGGGAGGGGGGGATCCATCTCTCTTCCAACAGGAAATTCAGGGAATTTGCAGCCTCTCCGTGAGTGAGGCAGGGAAGAGCAGCTGCAGGGCACGGAAAATCCTTTCCTGTGGGCAAAGGGAATTACCGGCCCAATAAAAAGCCTGGAATAGAAAGAGGGGAAGTTGCGACTATTGAATGCGAGGCACAAAGGAATTCGGTTTTATGAGCTCAGGGTTAAAATCCTTGGATAAAAAAAAAAAAAATCGTGGCTGTGCTCCCTCATTCCTCAGGATGGGCCGTGCTGTTTGCTTGGGAACAGCAGAACCGAGGGAATCAGTGCTGGAGAACACCTCTCCCCCACAGAGACACAATCCCACCCTCCCTCACACTTGGAACAACCTGGAAAGGTAAATAAAGGCTGCTCCTTCCTCAGAGCTCCCAGCCTCCCACTCCTTTTCCTCGAAAAATTCCCTGATGAGGCCACGGCAGCTCTGAGCATCCCAAAGCCAGGTCCTGCTCCGTCCTTCCTGCTCCATTCTGTCGGATTTCGGGTTAACACGGAACAAAAAATCTGATTTTTAACCCCTCAGTGTCCCCTGGGCAGCTCCTGAAAGCGCTAACGCCCAAAACTGAAGAGATTTGGGCACGGAGAGGAAGAAGGAATTAAAAAAAAAAAAAAAAAAAAAAAAAGCTGAAGTGGCAGAGCTTTTATTTGGCCTGGGAAACTCTGCCCTGGATCAAAGGGCCGCCCAGCCCAGGGCAGCATCCTGTCCCCCACAATGGGCAGCCCCAGCCTGGCAGGAAGGCTTGGGGAGGGGGGCAGGGGGACAATTGTGGAATCCCCAGTCCCCAGGGGAGGCTGGTGCCACTGCTGGCAGCCCCAGAACCCCCCGTTTATGGCCCTTATAAACGGGTTTATTCCGTGCCATGAAAGGAGCCCGGCCCTACAGATGTCCTCGTCAGACATCCAAAGGGGATTTTTTTTTTTTTTTCCTCTCCCCCTGTCTTTTCTTTGGGAAGCCTGTTAGGCATTATTAGCTGGTGGTGCCAATTCCCACAGGTTAACGAGATGCTGGATAAAACAGCTCTAAAAGGCTGAAACCCCCCCTGGATTCAAAGTGTTCAGGAGCAGTTTGATCAGCTTTGTATCAGTTTCTATCAATCCTCTTCCCTTGTCTGAGCAGCCCCTTCCCTGCCCACGGAGCAGATCCCCTTCTCACATTTTTCAGGGGCACACATCCCTCAGGCAGCACAGAGGGAATTCCAAACCCTCCAAACTCTCTGTGGCTTGAAAAAAATTCTTGATTTGCTCCTTTTTTTTTTTTTTTTTCTGAGCCTCCATTCTGTCTCGGGGTGTTGGGAGCAGGGATCCACGGAGCACTGGCAATCAGGGAATGCTCAAGTTACCTCGAGCTGTCACTCATCACCTGAGTCACACCAGCAGGGAAAACAGGGAAATATTTCCTTCCAAAGCCCCCAGGAACAGCCAGAACACCCCCAAATTGCCCTTCCTTCATTAATTAGGGACAGCAGCAAAGCCTTTTCTCGACTGGGGGAGGATGAAGCCCCTCTCCCCCCAGCCAAAGCCACTCCAGTTTCCCCAATCCAATTTGGGGAATAGCATTAACTTGTCCAGCAGGGACTTTCATCCAGCTCTCATCCAGATGGAGAGTGAAAGGGAAGAGCCATGGATAAAGCTCCCAGCAACCCAGCTGCTCACACAGAAACTATTAACAAATACCTGCTGTTTAACACCCTGCATCTCTCCCCCAAGCAACACTTCCACCCTTCTCCAGGTTTCCTCAGCTGAGCAGCTGGGAAAACACACAAATTCTTAACCCCACAAATTCTCACTCCTGTGAGAGGCACAAACATCACCTGGGGAATCCCCATCAGTGAGGAATAAAGGCTGGAGAATTTCCAGGGAGCTGGACCTCCCTGCATCACCTCAGCACCCCCTGAACACCTTCCCTTCCCCTCAGCTTTGCTTTCAAACTGGCCCAAAGTGCCCGGAAATCTTATTTATAAGCTGAGCTAAATCGAGATTTAGACAGAAACCACACATTTAGCAACTCAACCAAACGGGGGTTTTTATAGAAACACGCATTTCCAAACTCAGCCTGTTTACACACAGGATATAAATTCATCCCGCTGAGATAAATTTATCCACTCCACTTTGCTTTCCCCCGAATAAAATCACTTTGTACAGCTGAGAAACTCTACAGCAGGGCCAGAACTGCTCCCAGGAGCTGGGATAATTCCATTTTCCGTGCCTTCCTTCAGCGCTGCCCCAACACCACACCCCGAACATCCAGCCGGGGGAGCGAGTCGGCGTCCGGCCCCGGAGAATTCCCGGTGTTTTCCAGAGGTGTTTTCCAGAGGGACATGGTGCCCTCTCCTCCCCCAGCCCAGCCCGGGGAAGGCGATAAAGGCAGGATTTTTTTATTGGAAATAAAACCCCCAACGCTACCACAGGAAAAGGCTGAAAGCCGAGAGCCCGGCGGATCCTGTCCCGGGCAGGCCTGTCAGGGGCCATGATGGATTACTGTCATCTGGCAGCGCCAGGATTAATGATCCCGGGGTCAGGGGGACAGAATTCCAGAGGGAAAGGTCAGCAGCCGGGGGCACCGGCCCCAGACTTGTTGCCTTTTGATGGCAAACTCGTTTTACTGTACTTCCCACCCCGAGCCCTGCCCAGCTCCCAGAGGCAGGGGAAGATCCTCCTCTCTCAGCTTCCAGGGAAAAAAAAAAACAACTTTTCCTGCCTTTTTGGCAGAACCCCAGGACTCGGGGTTACAAGAAGCCTCTGGAACTTGGCTCAACGAGGGGCATGGGGCAGTCTGCTCCCAGACTGGAGAAGGGAAGAGGCAGAGCTGATGGGAAGAGGAAAGCGGAGTCACCCCACGGGTCCTTGTTTTGTGAGGAGAAAGGCAGCCACAATAATCCAGATTTCTGGAATAAAGGGTTTCCCTGGAGGAAGGCCGAGCCATAACCATCTCTGGCCTTTGAGAAAATGTCTCCCCCCTCCCAAAGCTCCCTCTGTTGCAGCCTCGGGGGCTCTGTGTCCCCTCAGTGTCCCGTGCTCAGAAAATCTGCTGGATTTGCAGCCTCCTGGAGCTCCTGAGGGGGGCTGAGGGAGGTGTGAGCCCCAGGAATGGCTGGGTTTCCACCTGGGAAACAGCTCCCAGGGAAGGGGGTTTGGCTGGTTTGGATCAACTTTGGACCATCCCCTCCCTCCCACCCATCCAACACCAGCCCAGAGGCTTTGCTCTCCTCTTCTCCACCCTCCCTTAACCAAACTGGGGAGCCAGACCTCAACTTGGAGATGCAGATTGAGGAGAAGTGCCCCAGAGGCGGCTCTGAGCCGAATCTGAGGGAATTTTAGGGGTTTTGCTGGAGATTCTCTGCCACCCAGGGCTTTCCAGCAGCCTGAGCCACGACTTGCCCTGCACAAAGAGCACTTAATCACAGCCAGCCCGCAGCTCTGCTTTCCCCATCACCTCCCACCTTCCCTATCCAATTTCCCTGCAGAAGTGTCCATTTTACAGCCAGGAACAAAGGAGGTGAGAATCCCCAGTGTTTGCTCAGCAGAGAGGCATTGAAATCCCACTGAGTGAAAAAAAAATAGGCACGGAAAAGATATTTTTTTAAGCCACAACCTGCAGCAGGTAAATAAAAAGCTGCTCTTCCCACTCCAAATATGTTCAGAGGAGATTGCTCTATCAGGCAGCCAGAAGGAACAGGTTTCCCCCAGGAAACTGGGGAAGTCCACAGTGATTTAAAATAATATTGAGCCAAACCTCAAGAAGAACAGAAATTCATGTTTCTTTGAAGGGAGGAGCAGTAATTCCGTGGGGGGTGGTGTGAATTCCCAGCTGAACAGAGGGAAAATTCATTTTAAAGCAGCAAACCAACTCAACTCAGCCCCTGGTTTGACCAAAATCTCCCTCCAAGGGAAAGTCCTGGCTGGTTCAGGGGTTCAGCCTGTGTTCTATGGGGTTTGGTTCTCCAGAGTTGGGATTAAAATAAACAGGGATCCCATGGAGAGCTGCAATCCCTGTAATGGGATCTCATGGAGAGCTGCAATCCCTGATCCTGCCCTGGAATGGGATCCCATGGAGAGCTGCAATCCCTGGAATGGGGATCCCATGGAGAGCTGCAGTCCCTGATCCTGGGGATCCCATGGAGAGCTGCAATCCCTGGAATGGGATCCCATGGAGAGCTGCAGTCCCTGGAATGGGGATCCCATGGAGAGCTGCAGTCCCTGGAATGGGGATCCCATGGAGAGCTGCAATCCCTGGAATGGGATCCCATGGAGAGCTGCAATCCCTGGAATGGGATCCCATGGAGAGCTGCAATCCCTGATCCTGCCCTGGATCCCATGGAGAGCTGCAGTCCCTGGAATGGGGATCCCATGGAGAGCTGCAATCCCTGATCCTGCCCTGGATCCCATGGAGAGCTGCAATCCCTGATCCTGGGGATCCCATGGAGAGCTGCAATCCCTGATCCTGGGGATCCCATGGAGAGCTGCAGTCCCTGATCCTGGGGATCCCATGGACACCCTGCAATCCCTGATCCTGCCCTGATCCCAAACACCCTTCACCCCAACTAAACCCAAACCAAAACTCCTCTAAGCCAGGACAACACAAACTCCTTCACTCTGTTTTCCCATTAATTACTTCCAATGTGATTTTTCTTTGGAGCTAAACCAATATTCCCTCTAAGCCACCATTTCCAGCTGCTTAAAGGGATAATTAATTATTTGAACTCTAATGTTTACTTTCCCAGAAAAGATTTTTTTTTTTTAAGATCTTTCCAAAGGGAAGGTTCCAGGCTTTTTCCAAATTAGAGAAAAAAATTCTCCTGTCTGCCTGCAAGGAATGTCTTGTTTTATAAAACAGAGGGGGAGAAAGTTTGGGTTGTACAGGAAGGAGCAGCTTGGTGATAACTTCTTCTAAATAACTGGAATTTGCAGGTCAGCTACCCCAAAATACCAACTGATGGATCTGCTGGAGGCTTTTGGCACCTTCAGGTGGATGAGCAAAGCATTCCCTGGAGAAGATTTTGGGGTGCTCTCAGGAGCAAGGAGCTGGATTTGGGGTTTTTGGGAACAAGGCAGCTCCTCAGCCCTGGACTGGGATGTTAGAAACACTTTGCTCTCAGGAGAGGAGCAGGATTTGGGGTTTTTTGGGGACAAGGCAGCTCCTCAGCCTGGGACTGGGATGTTAGAAACACTTTGCTCTCAGGAGATGAGACAAATTTGGGGTTTTTGGGAACAAGGCAGCTCCTCAGCCCGGGATTGGGATGTTAGAAACACTTTGCTCTCAGGAGATGAGCAGGATTTGGGGTTTTTTGGGAACAAGGCAGCTCCGCAGCCCTGGATTGGGATGTTAGAAACACTTTGCTCTCAGGAGATGAGACAAATTTGGGGTTTTTGGGAACAAGGCAGCTCTGCAGCCCAGGATTGGGATGTTAGAAACACTTTGCTCTGGTGAAATGAGCCGGATTTGGGGTTTTTGGGAACAAGGCAGCTCTGCAGCCTGGGATTGGGATGTCAGAAACACTTTGCTCTCAGGACATGGGCAGGATTTGGGGTTTTTGGGAACAGAGCCACTCTTCAGCCCTGGATTGGGATGTTTGCCAGCACATGGTGAGAAGCAAAGCCTGAATCCTTCCAGTTATTCCAGGACAGACTGAGCAGCTCCCAAAGAACCCCACAGTGGCATTTCCACCCACTCCCTGCTACCCAAAACCCTGGGAAGAGCAGGAACAGGAACAAGAGGTGCACAGCTGCTAAAAAAACCCCACGCCAGGTGAAAATATTCCCTCTGCAGGATGGAATATTTAATATTCCATAATATAATAACCCACAGCAGCTGGGGTTAAGGATGGAGGAGAAGCCACCTCCCTACAGCTCAACACACACTGCCTGGTTTTCCCAGTTTTCCCATCAACCTGAAGACACTGAGCTGGCTGAATTCCATCAATCCAAACATTCCTGGCCTCTCCGAGCTCCTCTCCCCCACGGCTGCACCACCAGGCAGGGAAAACAAGAGCCCAGCTGATGAAAAGCTGCCCTCCTCCAGCTGGTGACCGGCTCAGCCTCAGCCCTGGGAGTGTTAATTATCAATAATTAACAGGGGAACAGATTTTCTTAGCAGGCACCTGGAGGTGTTCATGGCTGCCAGCCACAGCCTGCAGCTCGTGGCATGGCCAGTCCCCACAAGTGAGCTCAGCTCAAGGTTTTTAAGGCAATGAACTCGTCCTGCACCCCAAAGCCAAAAATTCCAGCAAAAAAAAAACCCCTCTCAGGTCGAGTTTAACAACTTGGAACTGCTGGAGAGGGAAAATCCACATGGGAAAAGGGCTTTTTAAGGCAATGAACTCATCCTCCACCCCAAAGCCAAAAATTCCAGCAAAAAAAACCCCTCTCAGGTCGAGTTTAACAAGTTGGAACTGCTGGAGAGGGAAAATCCACATGGGAATTGGGCTGGTTTGGATGGATCTGCCTCCCAAAGGGATGGATCTGCAGGGGCAGAGCTCCAAAGTGGCACCCTCGGAGGGACAAGAGGGCACCCCAAATGTCCTGAGGTGCTCATTTCATCCAACACCACACTTCAACACATTTTAATTCAGGGAGAGGGAAAATCCACGTGGGAAAAGGGCTGGTTTGGATGGATCTGAAGGGGCAGAGCTCCAAAGTGGCACCCTCGGAGGGACAAGAGGGCACCCCAAATGTCCCGAGGTGCTCATTTCATCCACCACATTTTAATTCATCAGCAGCAGCCTGCACTGAGAACTGGATTTGGAGAAGTGAATCCCCAGGGAAAGGTTCCTGGGATCCTCAGGGCAGGGATAACACCAGCACTGAATCAGAAGGTGAAGAAATTGAAGTTCCAGGGCAGATCTTCCCTGCTGCTCCCCTCATCTCCCCAGGGAAATGCCCCAAGTTGGAGCCTTGCCAAATGCCAGCACTCACTCTTTCAGCCTCAGGGAGGGGGGAAAAGAATTCCCTTTCCTGCCCTGCCTTACTCAGGGAATCCAAGCCAATGGCACTCACCCCTCTTCTGCATGAAGACGAAGAGGTCATCCAGGAACTCCTTCCGCTCGGGATCGCTGTCCAGTTCGTACAGCTGGGAGGAGAACAAACCAAAATGAGGGCACAGCTGGCAGGGAGAGAGAAAATAAAAGGAATTCTGGCCTCTTCCAGGGTGAAAGGAAAGCACAGGCAGAGAGGGGACACGGGGACAGGCTCCTGAGGGACTCGGTGGCCACGGTTGTGATGGTGGAGCCTCAGGAATTCATCCAGGCACAAAGCCTGGCACCCTAAAGGGAACGGGATTCCCAGAGCTGATCACTCCAAGGTGATCAAACCCAAGCCTCAGTTAATGGGACAGAGCAGTGCTGGAAGGCAGCTGGAAGCCAAAGGATGGAAAGGAAGGAGAGGGACACAACCAGAAGGGAGGTGACAGTGCTTGGGGACAGCTCTGCGGCACCTCTGTGGGGTCAAACTCCTCCTGCGTGCCCAACTCCCTTCTCCCAGGCATTGTCACCTAAGTGCCAAAGCCCCAGAAAGGGGGAGGTGAAAGGACAGAGCTTCCCTGCCTGCCTGGCAGTGCCTCCAAATAAACCACGAGCCTTCAGAAAAGGCAGAAACCAGCCCAGGATGGATCTGCTGCGGGAAAATGATTTTTACCAGAAGGCTGGAAACGCCCAAATCATTAAAATGAAGTCCCCTAGGCGGTGTATCCCAAAAGAGAGGAAATTTTTTGGGAAGCTCTGGGAAGAGCAGAGCTGCCTCAGTTTCAACTGAACTCCTCCAGCTGCTGTGACACACTCAAACCCACCAGCAGGGGATTCCAGAGGGAAAATATTCCTCTCCCACCCACAGAAAAAAACCACCAGGCTAACGTTTTTAAAGTCTGCTTGTTAACCCTGAGCTCAAACTACATCCCAGCCCCAAATCCCACAGATTCCCTGCAAGCAGGGCTCTGCCATGGAGCAGGATTCCCCAAACTCCCCCCTCCCCAAACTCCCCGTGCCCAGACAGACCTTGGCAAAGTCCCGGGAGATTTCCCTGCCCCGGCATCCGTCGGCCTCGTCGCTCCAGGTCACGCTGCCGTTCTGGGGAGGGAAAAACACCAAAGGAGGGAAGCATTCCCCAGGAAAGGCTCCAGAAGGGTTTTTTAGGCACAAAAACCACGGAAAACGAGACTTTTTTAGGCGCAAAACCACGGAAAATGAGACTTTTTTAGGCACAAACACACGGAAAAGCTGGTTTAGCCCGAGGTGAGGAGAAAGGACCCCACCCGCGGTGGGGGTTGGGGGCATTTGTGCTTTTTTTCCCCGTTTCCTGGGATCTCACACACAAAATGGGAAGTGGAATTTCACCTCCCAGCCACACTCCCTTCCCCTCCTGAAGAGCAGGATGCCAGCTTCTCTGTGGGATGAGATCCAGCACCCACAGAGGTGCTGCTTTTTCTCCTTGTGCCCCAGAGCCCCTGGTGAAAGGTGTCACCTTTCCTTCCTGTCCTCCAGGTGACACACCTGGAAGAGCTCTGCCATCCACCCCCCTGGAAAACCAGGAGCAGAAGGAGGGGAATAATCCCTCTGGAAAGCTGCTTGCCAGCCTGGGTGCCCTGACTCCCAGGAGGGTGTGGATTTTCCCTGGAGAAATGGAAAGCTGGGCTTTGCTGGATTAAGGCTCGTTAGAAGGATTTAATCAGGTTAGGCCCTATTCCACCTGGGAAATCACCATCCTGGAATGGTCTCCAAGGGCTGGAAACCAGCAGCTCCAGCTGGATGGAAAGCCAGGATGATCCTGGAATCAATCCAAGCATCCTGAAAACACCAACTCACTCTGTAAAGTCCCATTCCAGTGCGTGCTGGAAAAAGGAAGAGCCAAATGCACCTGCCAAACACATGGAGAAAAAAGGTCCCAGCACCCCCAAAAGAATCCCCTGGGAATTCTGGAGGTGCTCCAGCAGCTCCAGCTGGATGGAAAGCCAGGATGATCCTGGAATCAATCCAAGCACCCTGAAAACACCAACTCCATAAAGTCCAGCACATGCTGGAAAAAGGAAGAGCCAAATCCACCCTGCCAAACACACGGAGAGCAAAGGTCCCAGCACCCCAAAAAGCATCTCCTGGGAATTCTGGAGGTGCCTCAGCACCTCCAGCTGGATGGAAGGCCAGGATGATCCTGGAATCAATCCAAGCAGCCTGGAAAACACCAACTCAGTAAAGTCCAGCACGTGCTGCAAGAAGGAAAAGCCAAATCCACACAGCAAATCCACCCTGCCAAACACACAGAGAGAAAAGGTCCCAGCACCCCAAAAAGCATCTCCTGGGAATTCTGGAGGTGCTCCAACACCTCCAGCTGGATGCAAGGCCAGGATAATCCTGGAATCAATCCAAGCATCCTGGAAAACACCAACTCACTCTGTAAAGTCCCATTCCAGTGCTGGAAAAAGGAAGAGCTAAATCCACCTAGCAAAACACATGGAGAGAAAAGGTCCCAGCACCCCAAAAAGCATCTCCTGGGAATTCTGGAGGTGCTCCAGCACTCAAACCAGCAGCTCCAGCTGGATGGAAAGCCAGGATGACCCTGGAATCAATCCAAGCAGCCTGGAAAACACCAACTCAGTAAAGTTCAGCGCGTGCTGGAAGAAGGAAGAGCCAAATCCACCCTGCCAAACACACGGAGAAAAAAGGTCCCAGCACCCCAAAAAGCACCCTCTGGGAATCCTGGAGGTGCCCCAGCACCCGAAATCCCGGAGTCATCTGGCTGTGAGACACACATTGAATTAGGAAGATGAACAGCTCGGGCTCCCTGCCCGATCCCCAGCTCCCTAATGCCCGCTGATTCGGTTTGAGCCACTAATTCCTGCTGGAAAGTCAATTACCCGCTGAGCCTCATCAACTGAGAGCTATTTAATGGGGGATTATTGCCACTGCTGTCGTGGCAGCTGTTTGGGGCAGAGGATCAATTCCCAACCCTCTCCGGGCAGGGATCCCAGGCTGGGTTTGCTCACAGGAGGATCCATCCCTGGGTCCTTTCTCCTGGAGCCTCTCTCTCTCTCTCTCCAGCAGAGATTAAACCCACAGGGTTTTGGCTCATGATGGAAGCATCCAGCTGCTCCTAAAAGCCCACATGAAATGTTTCCCCCTCTGCCCCACCAGGCTAGCTCAGTTTCCTTGAGAGGCTTTGGAGGAATATCTCAGGGGAACAGGGTAAAGGATTCCAAAGGAGGCTCTCACCCCCTGGGATCAGTCCAAGGCTTTATTCTCGAAGGGTTCCAGGGCAGAAAGAGGCAGAACAGGACTTGATCTGGTCTCCTGTTGTCTGGGTTTTTGCTGTTCTCCTCTGTCTCTCTAAGGAGTTTTCTAAAGTTTCATTTTTAGTACCTTTTTGCAACAGAGTCAGATACGATTTCACACAAACAACCTTTTGTTACTGCAAAATCCAACAATGTTACGTTCTCCTCATTAAGAGAAGGCTGTTAATGAGACTGTTGGATCGCCCAGTGTGGTGGAAGAGGAAGATTTTCTTCCTCCAATCCACGGTCACTGCTGGAATTTGATAAATATTGATAAAACCTCAGGAGGGTTCTGGGGAAAAACTCATTCCCCAGAGGAACACAACACCCACTGACTGCTCACGGGGATCAAAGCCAGAGAGCAGCCAGGATCAGACAGAGGGGAGGGAAAAGCTCCACTTTGGCAGTGAATTTCCCATCCTGGATTTTTCCCCACTCCAAGGCTCAGGGATCTGTGAAGGTTCAGCTCTCTGAGCCTTTGGCTGCTCCTCTCCCAGGTTTGCAAAAGCAGGAATTTCCCATCCTGGATTTTTCCCCCCTCCAAGGCTCAGGGATCTGTGAAGGTTCAGCTCTCTGAGCCTTTGGCTGCTCCTCTCCCCAGTCTGCAAAAGCAGGAATTTCCCATCCTGGATTATTCCCCACTCCAAGGCTCGGGGATCTGTGAAGGTTCAGCTCTCTGAGCCTTTGGCTGCTCCTCTCCCAGGTTTGGAAAAGCAGGCAGCAGGAATTTCCCATCCTGGATTATTCCCCCCTCCAAGGCTTGGGGATCTGTGAAGGTTCAGCTCTCTGAGCCTTTGGCTGCTCCTCTCCCAGGTTTGCAAAAGCAGGAATTTCCCATCCTGGATTATTCCCCACTCCAAGGCTTGGGGAGCTGTGAAGGTTCAGCTCTCTGAGCCTTTGGCTGCTCCTCTCCCAGGTTTGCAAAAGCAGGAATTTCCCATCCTGGATTATTCCCCACTCCAAGGCTCAGGGATCTGTGAAGGTTCAGCTCTCTGAGCCTTTCCTCTGCCTGCTCCTCTCCCAAGTTTGCAAAAGCAGGCAGCAGGAATTTCCCATCCTGGATTTTTCCCCACTCCAAGGCTCAGGGATCTGTGAAGGTTCAGCTCTCTGAGCCTTTGGCTGCTCCTCTCCCCAGTCTGCAAAAGCAGGAATTTCCCATCCTGAATTATTCCCCACTCCAAGGCTGGGGGATCTGTGAAGGTTCAGCTCTCTGAGCCTTTGGCTGCCCCTCTCCCAAGTTTGCACTGGGATATCAATCCAAAGGGCAGGACTCGCTTCCAGAGGGAATTCTGCTCGTGCTGGGAGCTTTTTCCACCACATTTGAGGGCAGGGATGAGAAAGAAGAGGGGTTAAAGGAGAAAATTCCCTCCCGGGAAATAAATTTCCCTCTGGGTTTGGACTTGGGAGAATACCCAGGAATAGAACTTTTTTAAAGGGTTTATTGAAAAGTTCAGCAGAACACATTTGTGTTCTCTAGGAGGGAAAATTTAAAAAAAAGGTGATCAGAACAGAATGTCAGAAACACTTTGCTCTCAGCAGATCCAGATTTGGGTTTTTTTTGGGAACAAGGCAGCTCTTCAGCCTGGGATTGGGATGTTAGAAACACTTTGCTATTGAGAGAGGAGCTGGATTTGGGGTTTTTTGGGAACAAGGCAGCTCTGCAGCCTGGGATTGGGATGTTAGAAACACTTTGCTCTCAGGAGAGGAGCAGGATTTGGGGTTTTTTGGGAACAAGGCAGCTCTGCAGCCCTGGATTGGGATGTTAGAAACACTTTGCTATTGAGAGAGGATCTGGATTTGGGGTTTTTTGGGAACAAGGCAGCTCTGCAGCCTAGGATTGGGATGTTAGAAACACTTTGCTCTCAGGAGATGAGCAGGATTTGGGGTTTTTTTGGGAACAAGGCAGCTCCTCAGCCCTGGATTGGGATGTTAGAAAAACTTTGCTCTCAGGAGATGAGCAGGATTTGGGGTTTTTTGGGGACAAGCAGGATAAATCCACCCCCACTTCCCACAGCTCCACCCAGGCAGCACCTCCTGGCAAAAGGAGCTTAGGAGGAGGCTGAAGCCACCAGGGTTTGGCCAGATGGCCACCAAAGCAGCAGGGACAGCTCTCACCTGGCCTGACCTGAGCTGAGGGGCTCTGGGCAGCTCCAGCCCCTCCTCCTGCTGAGCTGGGAAGGCTCCAGGGACATTTCCCACTGCCAGGGGACAGGGAGAGGGCTCCTCACCCAGGGGCGCAGGGAGGTGGGGCTGGGGCAGGGAATGGGGCTGTGGTTCTCCAGGGAAAGCTGCATGGGAAGCTGCATTTCTGCAGGGAAAGCTGCATTTCCCCATGGGAAAGCTGCATTTCTGCAGGGAAAGCTGCATTTCTCCATGGGAAAGCTGCATTTCTCCATGGGAAAGCTGCATTTCCCCATGGGGAAGCTGCATTTCCCCATGGGAAAGCTGCATTTCCCCATGGGAAAGCTGCATTTCCCCATGGGGAAGCTGCATTTCCCCATGGGGAAGCTGCATTTCCCCATGGGGAAGCTGCATTGACCCAGGGAACAGGTCCTTTCCCTCAGTTTGGATCCTGAGCTCCTGAGGGCTCTGGTGGCACAGGGGGGCTCAGATCCCCAGGGAATAGTCTCTGCAGGGATGGCAGCAGAAGCCAAGAAATCCCCACAGGGCAGCACATGGCTTTTGGAGAAGCCAGGCCACCAGAGCCCTGTCACTGCCAGCAGGGCCATCCCTGTGCCACCAGAGCCCCCCCCTGTGCCACCAGAGCCCCACCCCGTGCCACCAGAGCCCTGTCACTGCCACCAGAGCCCTGTCACTGCCACCAGAGCCCCTCCTGTGCCACCAGAGCCCTGTCACTGCCACCAGAGCCCCCACCCTGTGCCACCAGAGCCCTCCCTGTGCCACCAGAGCCCTGTCACTGCCACCAGAGCCCTGTCACTGCCACCAGAGCCCTGTCACTGCCACCAGAGCCCTGTCACTGCCACCAGAGCCCCGTCTGTGCCACCAGAGCCCCCCTGTCTGTGCCACCAGAGCCCCCCTGTCTGTGCCACCAGAGACCTTCCTGTGCCACCAGAGCCCCACCCCGTGCCACCAGAGCTCTGTCACTGCCACCAGAGCCCTCCCTGTGCCACCAGAGCCCCCCCTGTGCCACCAGAGCCCTCCCTGTGCCACCAGAGCCCCCCTGTGCCACCAGAGCCCCCCTGTGCCACCAGAGCCCTCCCTGTGCCACCAGAGCCCCCTGTCTGTGCCACCAGAGCCCCCCTGTCTGTGCCACCAGAGCTCTGTCACTGCCACCAGAGCCCTCCCTGTGCCACCAGAGCCCTGTCACTGCCACCAGAGCCCCTCCTGTGCCACCAGAGCCCTGTCACTGCCACCAGAGCCCTCCCTGTGCCACCAGAGCCCTCCCTGTGCCACCAGAGCCCTGTCACTGCCACCAGAGCCCCTCCTGTGCCACCAGAGCCCTGTCACTGCCACCAGAGCCCCTCCTGTGCCACCAGAGCCCTGTCACTGCCACCAGAGCCCCTCCTGTGCCACCAGAGCCATTCCTGTGCCACCAGAGGCCCCCCCCGTGCCACCAGAGCCCTCCCTGTGCCACCAGAGCCCTGTCACTGCCACCAGAGCTCTGTCACTGCCACCAGAGCCCCCCCCCTGTGCCACCAGAGCCCCCCCCGTGCCACCAGAGCCCCCTGTCACTGCCACCAGAGCCATTCCTGTGCCACCAGAGCCCCTCCTGTGCCCCCTCCCCAGTGGAAAGCCTCAGCAGCCCCTCCCTCCAGGCCTGTTTTGGGATCCCTGCCCCAGCACCTGGCATCTCTGCCTCAGCTCAGACATCCTGAGCTCCCCATCCCAGGTTAACCCTGAGCAGACAGGGAAAGGAGATGGAGAACAAACCCTTCCCAGGCAGAGCCATAAAAACCACCTCTGCCAGGAATCCCACCCTGCACCCCCTCACTTGGGACAGAGGGGTTTTGACAGAGGTTTGAAGGAGGAACTTGCCCAAATCCCCACCTGGGGATGAGGCTGAGGGACACCCCTCCCCTGCCCCGTGGCTTGAGCAGGGACCAATTTCAGGATTATCAGGGAATCCAGAGAAAATTCCTGCTGTGGGCAGAGCTAAGCCTTTAGGAAGTGAAACAGATGCTCTCAGAGAGAGAAAAAAAAACTGTTGTAGTATAAATGCTGATAAAGATCAGGGCTGCTGCTGCTGCTGCTGCCCCGAGCTGCAGGGAGAGCCAGGGGAGTAATTACTGCCCACAGCAGCTCCCCTGGAATGGGAACCAACCCTTCCTAATGACACAGCTCCATTCAGCAGCCCCCAGCTTCAAAGGCAGCCCTCCAAAAAACATCTGAGTGATTTCAGGAATGGCAGGGAGGAACGGGGAAGGGAAGGGCTGAGCTTTCACCCATTAATTGCCTTTTTTTTTTTTTTTTTTTTTTTTTAATTAAGTTCCTTTCACGTGTTCCCCACCAGCAAACAGGAACCTGCTCCCCTCCTCCAAGAATTCTGGAAGCAAATTAGAGAACCTGTTTAATCCTGGATTTTCTGCTCTGGTGAAAGGAGCTAAAAAAAAAGGAAAAGACCAGGAATTCTGGAAGCAAACTGGAGAACCTGTCTCATCCTGGATTTTCTGCTCTGGTGAAAGGAGCTAAAATAAAAGGAAAAGATCAGGAATTCTGAAAGCAAACTGGAGAACCTGTCTCATCCTGGATTTTCTGCCCTGGTAAAAGGAGCTAAAATAAAAGGAAAAGACCAGGAATTCTGGAAGCAAACTGGAGAACCTGTCTCATCCTGGATTTTCTGCCCTGGTGAAAGGAGCTAAAAGGTGAAAGGAGGAAAAGCTGGGCTCTCTGAATGCCTCCTGCTCCCAAAGGCTCAGAGGAAGCAGGCAAAACAAACCCCAATGCCAAGACTGATTTGGGGTGAGAGGAGGGATTCTCGGTGCCAAGCATTTACCCCTAAAAAAAAATAAAATAAAATACCCACACAAGGGCAAGGAAAGAGCAAATTCCAGCTCCTCACAGCTCCTGAACTCCTGGGAACTGGCACTGTGGGAGACAAGCTGCTCCTGTAAATCAGTGTGGCACCTGGATAAATCCTACAAGGAGTAGGATTGGGGACGTGAAGGGGCTGCTCTCCCTGCCTCTGGAATCCTGCAGGTGAGGAGCTGGGGAGTCCTCTGAAGCCAAGCCAGGGATCTCAGGGGAAACAGCAAAAGCAGCTGAGAGTGAGGGATCTCCTCCCATCTCAGCATAACAGGGAAAACACCCCGTGGCACACAAAAGGACCTGAAAAATCCAACCATAACCCCAGGGCAACAACCCCGGTGTGAAATGCCCCTTTTCCACCCCACACCTGGATTGAGAGTGAGAAAAACCCCACAAGGGCAAGGAAAGAGCACATTCCAGCTCCTCACAGCTCCTGAACTGCTGGGAACTGGCACTGTGGGAGACAAGCTGCTCCTGTAAATCAGTGTGGTACCTGGATAAATCCCACAAGGAGTAGGATTGGGGATGTGAAGGGGCTGCCTCTGGAATCCTGCAGGTGAGGAGCTGGGGAATCCTCTGAAGCCAAGCCAGGGATCTCAGGGGAAGCAGCAAAGGGGGAACTCAAAGCAAAAGCAGCTGAGAGTGAGGGATCTCCTCCCATCTCAGCATAACAAGGAAAACACCCCGTGGCACACAAAAGGAGAAATCCAACCCTGAAACAACCCCAGGGCAACAACCCCGGTGAGAAATGCTCCTTTCCCCCCCCCAAATCCTGGATTGAGAATGAGAAAAACCCACACAAGAGCAAGGAAAGAGCACATTCCAGCTCCTCACAGCTCCTGAACTCCTGGGAACTGGCACTGTGGGACTCAAGCTGCTCCTATAAATCAGTGTGGTACCTGGATAAATCCCACAAGGAGTAGGATTGGGGCTGCCAAGGGGCTGCTCTCCCTGCCTCTGGGTCCAGCACAGCCTCACTCACCTATGGAATTCTGCAGGGAATCCTCTGAAGCCAAGCCAGGCATCTCAGGGGAAGCAGCAAAAGCAGCTGAGAGTGAGGGATCTGCCACCCCAGCATAACAGGGAAAAACACCCCGTGGCACACAAAAGGAGAAATCCAACACTGAAATAACCCCAGGGCAACAACCCCGGTGTGAAATGCCCCTTTTCCCCCCCAAATCCTGGATTGAGAATGAGAAAAACCCACACAAGAGCAAGGAAAGAGCACATTCCAGCTCCTCACACCTCCTGAACTCCTGGGAACTGGCACTGTGGGACTCAAGCTGCTCCTGTAAATCAGTGTGGTACCTGAATAAATCCCACAAGGAGTAGGATTGGGGATGTGAAGGGGCTGCCTCTGGAATCCTGCAGGTGAGGAGCTGGGGAATCCTCTGAAGCCAAGCCAGGCATCTCAGGGGAAGCAGCAAAGGGGGAATTCAAAGCAAAAGCAGGTGTGTGCTCTCAGCTGGGAATGAGGAATCCAAACAGGGAAAAACACCCCGTGGAACACAAAAAGGACCTGAAAAATCCAACCCTGAAACAACCCCAGGGCAACAACCCCGGTGGGAAATGGAAATGCCCCTTTTTCACCCCACTCCTGGATTGAGGGGTGTCTTCCCAGCAATCCCTGCTCTCCAGGCACACACTCCAGCTTATGGAATCCCAGCCTTCCTGGGGCCTGCAGCAAAGGCTGGGTAATTATTTTAAGCTGACTTATCTTAATAAACAGCCTGACCTCTGGCAAGGTTTGGGGCAGGGTTTTTCAGCGCTGGCTGGTGATTCCTGGGAAGCTGCCCTGAGACATCCCCAAAATCCCAGTGGGCTTTTTTGCTCCATGGAAAAAGGCATTTATTCCCACATTCCTGCTGCTGCTGGCTGGAAATCTGGGATTTAATCCCACATTCCTGCTGAAAACTGCTGCTGCTGGCTGGAAATCTGGGGTTTATTCCCACATTCCTGCTGCTGGCTGGAAATCTGGGATTTATCCCCACATTCCTGATGAAAACTGCTGCTGGCTGGAAATCTGGGATTTATTCCCACATTCCTGCTGAAAACTGCTGCTGCTGGCTGGAAATCTGGGATTTATTCCCACATTCCTGCTGAAAACTGCTGCTGCTGGCTGGAAATCTGGGATTTATTCCCACATTCCTGCTGAAAAGTGCTGCTGCTGGCTGGAAATCTGGGGTTTATTCCCACATTCCTGCTGCTGCTGGCTGGAAATCTGGGATTTAATCCCACATTCCTGCTGAAAACTGCTGCTGCTGGCTGGAAATCTGGGATTTACTTCCACATTCCTGCTGCTGCTGGCTGGAAATCTGGGATTAAATCCCACATTCCTGCTGAAAACTGCTGCTGCTGGCTGGAAATCTGGGGTTTATTCTCACATTCCTGCTGCTGCTTGCTGGAAATCTGGGATTTAATCCCACACTCCTGATGAAAATGCTGGAGCTGGCTGGAAATCTGGGATTTAATCCCATACTCCTGATGAAAATGCTGCTGCTAGCTGGAAATCTGGGATTAAATCCCACATTCCTGATGAAAATGCTGTTGCTGGCTGGAAATCTGGGATTTAATCCCACATTCCTGCTAAAAACTGCAGCTGCTGGCTGGAAATCTGGGATTAAATCCCACATTCCTGCTGAAAACTGCTGCTGCTGGCTGGAAATCTGGGATTTATTCCCACATTCCTGCTGAAAATGCTGGCTGGGGCAGGGGGAAGCAGCATCAAGCTCCTGATTTTTCCCCGCTCAGCTCTCCCAAGCCATGTGAGCACCCAGGGGATCAGCACCCAGCACCCACCCAACCTGACAATGATAACCCTGGAATTAATCCCTCATTTCTCCCCTTTTTCCAGGAGCTGGAGTGGATTCCAGGGCATTCCAGAGGCTTGGAGGAGCAAACTGAGCGACCCCACCCCAACCCCTCCTGCTGCAGGATCAGCTCCTCCACTCCCTGTGCCGACACAACTCCCACCGTGCCAGCTGTGGAATGAGGTCCAATTCCAGCTTTTTTCCCTCTTTTCCACGCAAGCCAAGCCCAGCCCTGGCTGGTTTCAGAGCCACTGGCCTGGCCAGAATGAGCAGTGAGGGCTGGGCAAGGAACAAAACCAACCCCGCACTAAGCTCAGCTTTTTAAAGCAAGAAATCCCTTAAAACCCGTGCCCTGCCTAATCTTCCCCACCCAGAGCCCTGAAAAAGGAAGTTTCCACCACTCCCAGCCAGTAAATTCCCGAGGCAATGGCCCCTGACTGACAAACCCACCTCATTTCCCTGCGGGAGCTTTGAGCGACTCCACCCAGCAGAGAAAAACCAGCAGCGAGTGCTTCCCCTGGGTGCTCCACAGCCCTGAGCAGGCAGGGTTGGGACACAGCCACCTGCCCTGCAGCCACCCAGCCACCGAAATGAAATTCCCACTCAAAACAGGGGGGGCAATTCCACCATCCCCTGGCACTTCCACCATCCCTGGGCAATTCCACCATCCCCTGGCACTCGGCTGTGAGGAGTCAGATGTGGGCAGCACATCTGGGGCAGCAGCGAGCTGGCTCCTTCCCTCCCTCTCTCCCTCCCTCCCTCCCTCCTTCCTCTTTCCCTTCCTTCCTTCCTTCCCTGCTTCCCACACATGGAATAGAAAGTGGCTCTGACTCCTGGGATCGGGGCACATCTCCCTGCCTGCCCACGCCTCAAAGCTCCAGGAGCCCACAGTCGCAGGTCTGAGGAGAAATAACCCTGGTGAGGTGTTAGCAGGGAGCTGTCTGCACCTCAAACCAGCAAACCACCAGGCTTTTTCCACAAAATCCTACCCCACAGAGGCTCTCAGGGAGCTATCTCCATGGAAAACCAGCAAACCACCAGCCTTTTCCCAAAATCCTACCCCACGGAGGCTCTCAAGGAGCTGTCAGCATGTAAAACCAGCAAACCACCAGGTTTTTCCCAAAATCCTACCCCACAAAGGCTCTAAAAGAGCTGTCTGCACCTCAAACCAGCAAACCACCAGGTTTTTCCCAAAATCCTACCCCACAAAGGCTCTCAGGGAGCTGTCAGCATGGAAAACCAGCAAACCCAGAGGCTCTCAGGGAGCTGTCTGCACCTCAAACCAGCAAACCACCAGGCTTTTTCCCCAAAATCCTACCCCACAGAGGCCCTCAGGGAGCTATCTCCATGGAAAACCAGCAAACCACCAGGCTTTTTCCCCAAAATCCTACCCCCAAGAGGCTCTCAGGGAGCTCTCTGCACCTCAAACCAGCAAACCACCAGGTTTTTCCCAAAATCCTACCTCACAGAGGCTCTCAGGGAAGCTATCTCCATGTAAAACCAGGAAACCACCAGGCTTTTCCCCCAAAATCCTACCCCACAGAGGCTCTCAGGGAGCTATCTCCATGGAAAACCAGCAAACCACCAGGTTTTTCCCAAAATCCTACCCCACAAAGGCTCTAAAGGAGCTGTCTGCACCTCAAACCAGCAAACCACCAGGCTATTCCCCAAAATCCTACCCCACAGAGGCTCTCAGGGAGCTGTCTCCATGGAAAACCAGCAAACCACCAGGCTTTTCCCCAAAATCCTACCCCACAAAGGCTCTCAGGGAGCTGTCTGCACCTCAAACCAACAAACCACCAGGCTATTCCCAAAATCCTACCCCACAGAGGCTCTCAGGGAGCTGTCTGCACCTCAAACCAGCAAACCACCAGGTTTTTCCCAAAATCCTACCCCACAAAGGCTCTAAAGGAGCTGTCTGCACCTCAAACCAGCAAACCACCAGCCTTTTCCCAAAATCCTACCCCACAGAGGCTCTCAGGGAGCTATCTCCATGGAAAAGCAGCAAGCCACCAGGTTTTTCCCCAAAATCCTACCCCACAGAGGCTTCTCAGGGAGCTGTCAGCACCTCAAACCAACAAACCACCAGGCTATTCCCAAAATCCTACCTCACAGAGGCTCTCAGGGAGCTGTCTGCACCTCAAACCAGCAAACCCAGAGGCTCTAAAGGAGCTGTCTGCACCTCAAACCAGCAAGCCACCAGGCTTTTCCCCAAAATCCTACCCCACAGAGGCTCTCAGGGAGCTGTCAGCATGGAAAACCAGCAAACCACCAGGCTTTTTCCCCAAAATCCTACCCCACAGAGGCTCTCAGGGAGCTATCTCCATGGAAAACCAGCAAACCACCAGGTTTTTCCCAAAATCCTACCCCACAAAGGCTCTAAAGGAGCTGTCTGCACCTCAAACCAGCAAACCCAGAGGCTCTCAGGGAGCTCTCTGCACCTCAAACCAACAAACCACCAGGCTTTTTCCCCAAAATCCTACCCCACAAAGGCTCTCAGGGAGCAGCAGCTCCCTCACCCCAAACTGGAAACCCGGAAAGCCGAGCTCTGCTGGGATCCCTTTACAGAAGAGAGCTCCCCAAAGCACTCCTGGCAAGGCTGCAGAGATGGGGAAAAGGTGATTTTTTGGGAGCAGGGAAGTGATTTTTTGGGAGCACTGACCTGTTTGAGCTGCTGCTGCTGCTGTTGCTCCAGGCGCCAGCCGGGGCGCCCCGCTGCAGCTCCGGGATGCTTGGCAGAGTCTTTACCCTGCTCCTCCTCCTCCTCCTCTTCCTCCTTGCCCTGCTGAGCTCCCCGCGGAGCCGCCGCGGGGCTGGAGGCAGAGCCGCCTCTTTGGTTGGGATGGGCTCCTTTAGAAGCGCGGAAATACTGCAGGGCAGAGCAGCTCTCCCGACCGTCCTCTTCTTCATCATCCTCTTCTTCATCCTCCTCCTCTTCTTCTTCCTCTTCCTCCTCCTCCTCGGAGTTCCCGCTGCGCTCCGAGGGCCGGGCGGCGGCGGGCGGTGCTCGGTGAGCTCCGGGGAGCGCGGGTGACATCGGCGGGGCGCGGCCGGCGCGGGGCTGGGCGGGGAAGGGCGGCGGAGTCGGGAAAGGCACCTGCGGCTCTCGGCGGCGCTCCCGGCAATCCATGGGCACCGCCGCCTGCTGCTGCTGCTGCTGTTGCTGCTGCTGCTGCTTCTGCTGCTTCTGCAGCTGCTCCACCACCGCCTGCAGCTTCATCCCGCCGTGCGCATGGCTGGGAGCCCCGGCGGGAGTCGCGCAGGATCTGCCGGGGAGACAAACGGGGCTGAAGAGAGAGCCGCTTTCATCTTTTTTTATTTATTTTATTTATTTTATTTTTTTTTCCCCCCAGGAAGGAGATGGACAGAACGCAAAGCCAGCGCTCTTTCCTGTGCAGGAGACCGTGAAACAATCAGCTCCGCGGTTTAACAGCCCTCGGGGCGCTCCGGGGCTCCCCCCCTCCCTATTCAATTTGCAGACTGTTTAATTGTATTTTTTTTTTTTTTTTTTGGCTCGGCTCTGCCCCGAAGACACCCCAAACGCCTTTTGTGCGGGCACAAGCCCTGCACGCTTCCTAAAACGACTGCTGCTGGAAGGTCAGCTTTGGGATTTGGTGCTCCTGGAGTAGTGCCTTAAAAGGAGATAGCCAGCGTGAGCTGCACCGTATTGATAAAAAAAATTAAACATATATATATATATATATATATAAAAAATATTTTTAATTTTTATATATATATATATAGGGATTTATTTTTATATATACATATATATATAGGGATGTGTCGTGCAGGGCTATCCCCAAATCCCTCTCTGCTCTCACTCCGTGGCTAAATCCCTGCTGCTTTATAACAAAAAAAAAAGAGAAATCATAATAATTAATGAGTTCAGGTGTTGTTTTTTATATAATATATATAATCAAAAATATAAAATATATATTATATATTATACATGTAATATATAATACATGTAATACATAATATATAACATATATAACATATAACATATATTATATATGGGGACATGTCGTGCAGGGCTATCCCCAAATCCCTCTCTGCTCTCACTCTGAGGCTAAATCCCTGCTGCTTTATAACAAATAAAAAACATAAATCATAATAATTAATGAGTTCAGGTGTTGTTTTTTACAGAATATATACAATATATAATATAAAATATACTATATATAATATACAATATATGATATACAATATACTATATATATAATATACTATATATAATATACAGTATAATACATATATGGGGACATGTTGTGCAGGGCTATCCCCAAATCCCTCTCTGCTCTCACTCCGTGGCTAAATCCCTGCCGCTTTATAACGAAAAAAAAGAGAAATCATAATAATTAATGATTCCAGGTGTTGTTTCTTATATAATATACTATATATAATATATAATACATAACATATAACATGTATTTTATAATATATATAATATATAAAATGTATATAGGGACATGTCATTCAGGGCTATCCCCAAATCCCTCTCTGCTCTCACTCCGTGGCTGAATCCCTGCTGCTTTATAACAAATAAAAAAGATAAAAGATAATAATTAATGCGTTCAAGTGTTGTTTTTATATGATATATATAATAAATATAATATACACATTATATATTATATATTATAATACATTATATGTTATATATTACACATCATATATAATATGTGTATAATAATATATATAATATATAAAATATATATAATAATACATTATACATTACATATATTACATATTACATATTACATATAATATATAATATATAGGGACATGTCATGCAGGGCTAGCCCCAAATCCCTCTCTGCTCTCGCTCCGTGCCTAAATCCCTGCCGCTTTATAACGCATAAAAAGATAAATTATAACAATTAACGAGTTCAGGTGTTAGGTTTTTTTTTTTTTCCCCCCAGGGGAGACGGCAGCACAGCCAAAGCACCGAGCAAACCCCAACCTCGTGCCCTCCCTCCCTCCCTCCCTCCCTGAGGAGCCCCGGGAGCTTTCCCAGCTCTCCATTCCCGACCTGCTGAGCCAGCACTTGAGCAAAGCCCGACCGGGAGCCGAGCTCGGGATAAAAAAATCCCTGGAAAAGCCGCAGCTCCAGCGGCTTGGACTTTGTGTCCCCACCCCCGTTCCTCACAGCCGGCACACGGATTGTCCTCCTCGGGGGGGGAAAAGGAGTGGGGGGGAAAAGGTGATCCAACACACCCCACTGCGGGCTCAAAACACCGGGCAGCTCGGGGGGAACAAAGGGAAAGGCAACTGGGAACGAGCCCCGAGCTCCTGCTGCCTCCCACTGCCCTGCTTGGGGGGAAAAAGGGATGGTTTGGGGGGGAAAAAGGGATTTTTTTGGGGGAAAAAAAGGGATTTTTTTGGGGAAAAAGGGATGGTTTGGGGGGAAAAAGGGATTTTTTTGGGGAAAAAGGGATGGTTTGGGGGGAAAAAGGGATTTTTTTGGGGAAAAAGGGATGTTTTTTGGGGGAAAAAGGGATGGGTTTGGGGGGAAAAAGGGATTTTTCTGGGGAAAAAGGGATGGTTTGGGGGGAAAAAAAGGGATGGTTTGGGGGGAAAAAAAGGGATGGTTTGGGGGAAAAAGGGTGGTTTTGGGGGGAAAAAGGGATTTTTTTGGGGAAAAAGGGATTTTTCTGGGGAAAAAAGGGATGTTTTTGGGGGAAAAAAAGATGGTTTGGGGGGAAAAAAAAGATGGTTTGGGGGGAAAAAAAGGGATGGTTTGGGGGGAAAAAAAAGGGATGGTTTGGGGGAAAAAGGGTGGTTTGGGGGGAAAAAGGGATTTTTTTTGGGAAAAAGGGATGGTTTGGGGGAAAAAGGGTGGTTTTGGGGGGAAAAAGATTTTTTTGGGGGAAAAAGAGGGATGGTTTGGGGGGAAAAAAGGGATGTTTTTGGGGGAAAAAAGGGTGGTTTTGGGGGAAAAATGGATTTTTTTTGGGAAAAAAGGGATGCTTTTGGGGGAAAAAAAGAGATTTTTTTGGGGGAAAAAAAGGGATGGTTTGGGGGGGAAAAAAGGGATGGGTTTGGGGGGGGAGAAAAAGGGATGGTTTGGGGGAAAAACGGCAGGAAACAGGCAGGATTCCACTCTGAAATAACCGAGCACCCACCCAGGCAGCAGGATTCCGAGGGGAAAGACAACTTCCAGGAGCGCGGAGCATCCCTAGCTGGAAGCGCTGCGTGCCGAACTCATTTTTCCCCTTCTCCTTCTCTCTCCCTCTCTTCGCTCCCTAAATAACACAGCCGGCTTTGCCCAGCTGGTTTTTCCCCCTGGGCAAACCCTTAAAAAAGAAAAAAAACCCCAAAAAAAGCAGCGCCGGGGCGATGCCGGAGAGGGGAGAGCAAACACGGCTCAGGTGCGGCAGCAACACCCAGGAATGCAGGGCAGGGCAGGGCGGGCAGCCCCGGGAAAAGCGGGCTCCGGGCACGGCCAAGGCTCCCTGAACAAATATCGCTGCTGGGGACGCTCAGGGAGTCAGATTTTGGGGCAAAAATGAGGTGATTTGTTCACGTCAAATCGCTCTTTCAGCCCCGGGTCGGAGCTGACAACCGGCACCGGGATAAAGCCAGGAGAGCGGAGCGCGTTCTCAGAGCCGCCCCACGCCCTCGGTGGGGATGTTTGCTGGTTTTACCCCTGCTTTTTGTGTCCCTTGCCTCACTTCCAGCCTCTCCCCGTCACTCCTGCCCTCTCTGCCAGGCTTTTTGTGTCCCCTGCCCTCTCTACCCCGCTTTTTGTGCCCCCTGCTTCACTTCCAGCCTCTCCCCGTCACTCCTGCCCTCTCTGCCAGGCTTTTTGTGTCCCCTGCCCCGCTTCCAGCCTCTCCCCTGTCACTCCTGCCCTCTCTACCCCGCTTTTTGTGCCTCTCCCCGGTCACTCCTGCCCTCTCTACCCCGCTTTTTGTGCCTCTCCCCGGTCACTCCTGCCCTCTCTACCCCGCTTTTTGTGTCCCCTGCCCCGCTTCCAGCCTCTCCCCGGTCACTCCTGCCCTCCCTGCCCCGCTTCCAGCCTCTCTCCGGTCACTCCTGCCCTCCCTGCCCCACTTCCATCCTCTCCCCCCTCACTCCTGCCCTCTCTACCCCGCTTTTTGTGCCCCCTGCCTCCCTTCCAGCCTCTCCCCGTCACTCCTGCTCTCTCTACCCCGCTTTTTGTGCCTCTCCCCGTCACTCCTGCCCTCTCTACCCCGCTTTTTGTATCACCTACCCCGCTTCCAGCCTCTCCCCGTCACTCCTGCCCTCTCTGCCCCGCTTTTTGTGCCCCTTGCCTCCCTTCCAGCCTCTCCCCGTCACTCCTGCCCTCTCTACCCCGCTTTTTGTGTCCCCTGCTTCACTTCCAGCCTCTCCCCGTCACTCCTGCCCTCTCTACCCCGCTTTTTGTGCCCCCTGCTTCACTTCCAGCCTCTCCCCGGTCACTCCTGCCCTCTCTACCCCGCTTTTTGTGCCCCCTGCCCGGCTTCCAGCCTCTCCCCCGTCACTCCTGCCCTCTCTACCCCGCTTTTTGTGTCCCCTGCCCCGCTTCCAGCCTCTCCCCGGTCACTCCTGCCCTCTCTACCCCGCTTTTTGTGCCTCTCCCCGTCACTCCTGCCCTCTCTACCCCGCTTTTTGTATCACCTACCCCGCTTCCAGCCTCTCCCCGGTCACTCCTGCCCTCCCTACCCCGCTTTTTGTGCCCCTTGCCCCGTTTCCAGCCTCTCCCCCCTCACTCCTGCCCTCCCTACCCCGCTTTTTGTGCCCCCTGCCCCGCTTCCAGCCTCTCCCCGGTCACTCCTGCCCTCTCTACCCCGCTTTTTGTGCCCCCTGCTTCACTTCCAGCCTCTCCCCGTCACTCCTGCCCTCTCTGCCCCGCTTTTTGTGTCCCCTGCCTCCCTTCCAGTCTCTTCCCGTCACTCCTGCCCTCTCTACCCTGCTTTTTGTGCCCCCTGCTTCACTTCCAGCCTCTCCCCCGTCACTCCTGCCCTCTCTGCCCCGCTTTTTGTGCCCCTTGCCTCCCTTCCAGCCTCTCCCCGTCACTCCTGCCCTCTCTACCCCGCTTTTTGTGCCCCCTGCCCCGTTTCCAGCCTCTCCCCGTCACTCCTGCCCTCTCAACCCCGCTTTTTGTGCCCCCTGCTTCACTTCCAGCCTCTCCCGGTCACTCCTGCCCTCTCTGCCCCGCTTTTTGTGCCTCTCCCCGTCCCTCCTGCCCTCTCTACCCCGCTTTTTGTGCCCCTTGCCTCCTTCCAGCCTCTCCCCGTCACTCCTGCCCTCTCTGCCCCGCTTTTTGTGCCTCTCCCCCCCAGGCAGGGCAGAGTAAAGAGCGAGTTTCCTCACCCGCGGCGGGGCTTTAACCCCCCCGCGCCAGCCCTCACACCCCGCAGCCCCTTTAATTGCGGTTTTTCCCCGGCTTCATTCGGAAGCAGCGCCCGGGGAAGCGCTTTTTCCGAGCGGGAACCACCTGGAAGAGTTCAAACCGAACCGAGCAGCACCGAGGGCTGCGGGGGCCGCTAATGAACTCGTTAATTAGCGCCCGTTTGACCGCGGATCACCGCCTGAAGGGGAATGCCTGAGGGCTCCCACCCTCCCCTCAGGCGGAAATACCGAGGGGCCCGAACCGCCCCCCCCCCCCTCCCCTCAGCACCGCTCCGCCCTCCTCCGCGGTTTCCCCCGTTACCTCCCGTTACGGGTCCCGCCGGTCCGTGCGCGGCCGCTTCAGCTCCTCCTTCCTCCCTTCCTTTCCTGCCCTCCTCTCCTCTCCTTCCCTTTCCTTTCCCTTCCTCCTTCCCTTCCTTCCCCCCTCCCGCCCCTTCCTCGCCCGGCCGGAAGCGCCGGAAGCGTCCGCGCCGCTTCCGGGAACGGCCGAGGGGAGGGAAAGCGGCGGCCAATCAGAGAGCGCGCCGCTCGGCCGTCTTCCGGTTCCGGGTGGTATAAAAACCGCGCGCGGGGCGCGGGCCTGCCAGTCGCGGAGGAGGCGCCGCCGGAGGCTGAGGGAGTGCGTGAGGGTGAGCGGGGTTCGGAGCGCCCCCGGCGCCGAGCGGGACAGCGGGGACGGTGTTTAGGGGTCTCTCCGCGTCTGTTTCGGCTTGGAGTCGTAGCTTAGGTGTCCCTCGGAGAGGGGGTTGGGGTCTTATTCTCTCTGTTCGAGTTTTGAGGGTGGGTTTAGGGGGCTTCCCTGCGACCCTTTGGCCCTTCAGCGTGGGTTTAAGGGTCTTTTAGGGGGCTTTAGAAGCTCCTCTGTTTCTGTCTGGGCTTTCGGGGGGGAATTTAGGGGTCTATCTCTCGGGAAAGGGGTTAGGGTCACTTCATGTCTCTTTAGGCCCTCAGACGGCGCTTAGGGCCCTCTCCATGTCCCTTTGGGCCCCTAGAGAGGCTTAAAGATCCCCCAATGTCTGTTTGGCCTCTTAGGCAGGGTTAGGGGTCCTCTTGATGCCTGGTTAGGCCCTTAGGGAGCGTTCGGGGTTCCTTTGGTGT